>CP131462.1:15567260-16955950 GCA_030664755.1 Microcos paniculata
ATTCAATGGGATCTAGAGAGATCATATCTTCATCCATAGGACCCCAAGTACCCTGGATCAATCGAAAGTTCGATTCTATCTGAACTACTCATTTTCAAATGATATCCACATTGTTCATAAATATTCAGTTTTGACTTAAATAATTTCTTATAATTTAATTCATAACAATTTTTGCATTGAACCCACAAATGCTTGTATAGGTCGAGATCATTAGAACTTTTTTTATAGTTAAATCATTACCATTTGCGCGAGCTCTTATATTGAAATTCTTGCCTTCACTACTCTTTCCACCTTCAACCACAAATGTAATTATAAATATAACTATCATTGTAATTGTCATTACCACTTAAAATGTAACTATCAATACAGATTTGAGAACGAAGATAAGAGTCAATACAACTATTAATGTGGTTAATGATAATATATTCTAATGTCGAGGTTAATGATAATATATTCTTCTTCTTCTTCTTCTTTTATAAGAGTACATTTGGTATATCGGATAGAATGAAACAATAAGATAAAAATATTATATGTATTTTATAGTATGATTTATAATATTTATATAGTGGACAGATGCATGATCAATCAATCATTTCCTTTTTTAGAGAATTGATTCATCTTATACTATTAGGATGACTAATTTTTTAACAATTTACTAATGCAAACCATAATACAAATTACACATAAATTATCTCATTATTATCTCTTCCTATCCGTTGCACTAGACCACGTACTCTAAAAGAGAAAGTTAAACTTTTGTTTTTTCAATATAAAAATGAATTACTGATGAAGTCATTATGTATGCATTTCTGTAATAAGAAAAAAACTATAAATACATTTCTAGCATTAGGGCTTATTAATGGGTCCTTAATAAATATAATTATTTAATTTTTCGTGTTCATTGGACAAGTACGAGTAATTTGTGACAGACACGAATAATATTAGTCTTACGTTGTAAAATGGATACGGAATATTTGTAGTTATGTCAGGAAAAAAAGGTAATTTGCGACAGAAAAAATAATACTCCAAATGCTGTATATTACAAGAACGCTGTATATTACAAGAATACAAAGAAAATAAAATTGTTTTATACTTAGTGTAATTATACTTGATCTCATCTCCCTTTTACATTCTTAATCTCAGAGAACACACTCTCAGATTTTATCCTATCAATTTCACTTCGACTAACACTCCTTCCACCACTACTAATAGTGCTTCTTGATTCTGAAATTTGCCCACCCGAAACGCTGAACAAGTCATCGTCATCCGTGGTGGCGACTCCTCCAAGGGAGATCAAAGGACTCGTTTGGCTCGAAGAATTAACGGCCTGCTCATCTCCCCTGTGCACCATTATATTCCTCTCAGCCGTCTCTTGGATTTGCAATGCAAATTCTAAACCCCAAACCACATCATTCATCTTTGGCCTTTCAATTCCTTCGTTTCGGATGCAACTCTCTGCAAGCTCGCCAAATTTCTTTAGGCACAATGGTAAAATGTCTCCCACCAAATTTGGGTCTATGATTTGCTCAAGGGTTCCTCTTGCGTGGCAAATCCTGGCCCATCCAGCAAGACTGACTTGGTCCTTGGGTAGCCCTGGAATCATCGACGGTCGAGCACATAATACTTCAAATAAAACCACACCGAATGAGTAAACATCGGATTTCTCAGTCAATTGTTGCCTTCGATAGTATTCAGGATCAACGTACCCGACGCTTCCCTTCACCACAGTGCTGACATGGCTCTGTAATATGTCCTTGGGACCAACTCTAGACAACCCAAAGTCAGAAACCTTGGCCACCCAATTCTCGTCCAATAATATGTTAGTGGATTTGACATCACGGTGAATGATTGGGTGCTTCAAGCCTGAGTGAAGGTAATGCAATCCACGGGCGGCTCCAATGCATATTTCCAACCTCTTCTTCCATGATAAAGGAGGGTTTTTGGTTTTGTAGAGATGATCACGGAGGGTTCCACGCGACATGTACTCATAGATAAGAATCATCTCGCCATGATCATCGCAGAAACCAATCAGGGACACTAGATTAACATGGCGTAGATTGGAGAGTAGTTCAAGTTCAGTTTGGAACTCCCGAGTCCCCTGTCTTGATGATGCATCCAACCTTTTGATTGCAACTGTGGTCGACCCACCATCGATGCAACCTTTGTAGACGTGACCAAATCCTCCCGAGCCAATAATGAATTGATCATCAAAATTTAAGGTCGCTTCTTTGATCTCAATGATTGAGAACCGGCGACAAAGGTCAGATGGCAGCAGGGAAAAGCTGGTTGTACAGGTGGAGTTTGATGGGCAGGGTACTTGGCCCCATGATGATTTTTGTTCGCTAGTAGCCAAGTCCTTCACTTTCCTTTTGCGCTTGAAAACGAAAAGGCATATGATAAGAGAAATTAGAGCAAACGAGCCACTAAATACAGCTATCATAGTGACCATAACCGGTGAGCACCCATTTTTCTCTTTCCTGACAGGGGAGGGCTTTTTTGGTGTAAGACTCATATTCGGTTTAGGATTTGGCGCTGCAAGGCTTCCGTCTGATTTGTTGAGTCTAAATATCTCTAAACCGTTCAGGATTGCATCGGCAAACTTTGCATAAACATCTACCTTAGGGTGTAACGCTAGCCATAGAAATTGTTCACTTTGACCGTCGCCTGGAACCGATAGGACATAGTCTTTATAAACAGGAATGCTATTACCACCACTCCAATGTATTACATCGGCATCATACTCAGCGGTTTGATTGTTAATGTAAATGGTGAAGACGCGCTGACCTGGGAGTGTCACTTCCAATTGAGTCTCGCAAAAATGAAGTCTAAGGAGGTAGTTGAAGCCGGCATCAACAGAAAATAACCATGTTAGATTGTACCTCTTGTTGATATTTGGATTAGCACCCATTACCCTTGATGTGGCGTAGACAACATCCGGAGCGGTATATGCTGGGGTGTCTTGGTTGTATTTGATGGTATCATTGCCGCTATCCATAGGAGTTGTTCCAATTGCAGCTCCAAAGATATAGGGCGTATCCTCATCCCATGTTCGAAACATGCCTGTATCGTCAACGTTATCAACGGTTGCTCCGCCGACGTTTAGACGATAAGCGGTTTCAAAAGCAGTGGTGTTCGGCACATCAAAGGGAACATCACGATTTACGAAGGATACAGAATTTTCCTGGTGATTTCTATACATGTTTTTTGGCATAGAAACAACTTCGATACCGTTTACAAAGGCCAAAGAGTTTGGTGATGGCGAAAACGAGACATAGAGCTTCTCGGTTTCAAAAACAGGAACCATAAATTCTTTGATCAACCAGGCTAAAGGAGGATCTTGAGCAGAAACGGTTAAATAGGCACTGAAATTTTTTAAAAGTACATAATTATTAGCGGTAACGGAGAAAAAGGAAGTGGTTCCATCGAAGTCAAAGTCAGAGTATTTAACCGGATAGAAATAGAAACGGAGAAATTTGAGGCCAGGTGATACTGGAATGCTATAAGTGAATTTATCACGGAATACTCTAGCAGTCATGTAAGGAACTTGAGTAACAGAGTGATCTTGAGCAGAGGCGGTGGCTGCAAATGAAGCGTTTTCAGGATTAGAGCTAGAATATTTGGACCTTTCATCAGGGCTCCACTTCCTTCTATCTTCTGATATTGTATTTGACGATGCTCCACAGCTGAGGAGAATATAATCAGTTGGGGTATAAGCTGATGATGAGTTGGCAGCTATAGCAAGAGGGAGGAGGAGATGCAGAAACACCAGGTAGAAAATGAAAGGGACCATTGTACTGAATTCTAAATCTTCCTCAATAATCTACGGTAGTCGGTTTGAAGTTTATGTTTATTGCTAATTGAGAAGAAATAAAATTTTTATAGAAGGGAAAGTTTTGAAGCAGAAAGCGCCAAGGGGCCAATAAGACAGGGCAGGTGGCTTTCAAGAGTGGCTCGCTGTTATTCTCCTGTCAGTTCTTAGACCCTTAATAAAGTCAAGTAGACTTACGATTTGGATTGGCAATAACGTATATTCCACACTTTTTTTTTGTTTTTGTGATAAGGCGATGGGGACCGAAGTGCGTCCGCTTTTCCTTTAGTTCATGTATTCAAAGTGCTTACTTTCCGCTGTCTGGTTTAAAGTTTCCAACCCGAGGAAAGGGTTGGGGAAGCCTGGGACCCTAACTTTTCAATGGCACCCACACGACTCATTCAACCATGGGAACGCGGCAATTTTGTGGAAAGAATTGTTTGGTGTTTAATTTATTTAACAGCAGAACTGTATTAATGATGCGATCGTGATAAAGAATTAAGAACTTTCATTATTCTAATTTCTAAGTCATTCTTTCAGTTCTTTCACAATAAGCAGTATTTATTATTGCTTCTTTCTCTCCACTCTTTGAAAGATAAAATTAGCACTATTTCATCAGCTGAAGTAGCTAAAAGTCACCTAAATTAATTTAGAATTAAAAATGCTGTTTAATAAACTGAAAAAATTAAGTGTTAAAAAATAAGTACTGAATTTTTAACATTAAATTCGATAAGTATTGAATTTAAACTACAAAATATATTTAACATTACATTGAAAATTAAATGTTGAATATAAATGTATTGCTTGATAACAATAAATGTTAATTTTTTAAAAAAGCCATAATCCCTAAAACAAAAATAGTTCAAGCATAAAAGGAAAATTTTTTAAAACAAATAGCTTATTATGAAAGTGAACAAATGCAAGTTGTGCAAATTATTATGAAAGTGGACAAATGCAAATTATGCAAATTAGGTTATGAAAGTGGACAAATGCAAGTTGTACAAATTGTCCAAATTGTGATTATTGTGATGATAATAATGGGGCTAATATGTGCAAATTGCCAACTTGTATAGCCTACCATTTGATGCCTATAAATTGGGATTCATTTTCCCTAATGATACATACTTACAATTCATTCAATCTTATTTCCATTTCCATCTCTATCTCTCTCTTTCTCTTGTTCATTTAATTCTCAATTTCTCCTATTCTTATTTCTTGTTCTTGCTTAGTCAATTTTAATTAACATACTTTTCACAACACGTTATCAGCACGAGTGTTCTAAAGTAAAGCAAGTTTGAAGTTTGGTAAGTTCTGAAGGTTTGATTCCATACAAAATTTATTTTCTATACACAAGATAATTTTAATTTTCATTGTGTAAAGATTTCCTTCTAAACATTTTTGACACCAGAAGTTGTCAAACTAATTGAGACCATTCTTTTCAGAATTATGGCAAATATTGAAAAGCCCAAATTCTAAATTTTGGATGTAAGTGGCAATAACTACTTGTCATGGTGTCTCGATATTGAACTGCATCTCCAAGGCCAAGGTCTTACAACTACCATTGGTGAAAATGGAAATGCTAATGATAAAGATAAGGCAAATGCTTTGATTTTTATCCGTCGGCATCTAAGTGATAGCCTAAAAGTTCAATATCTATCTGTCCGAGATCCCTTGATCTTGTGGACGAGATTGAAAGAGCGGTATGATCACACCAAAACTGTCATCCTCCCTCAAGCATAATATGATTGGCAACATCTGAGGTTGCAGGATTTCAAGTCCGTGTCCGATTATAATTCGGCATTGTATGATATTGTTTCACGGCTTGAACTTTGTGGTGTTAAGCTTACTGAGGCTGAGCTTTTAGAGAAAACATTCTCCACCTTTCATGCTTCAAATATTGTATTGCAACAGCAATACCGGCAGCGCCAGTTTAAAACATATTCTGAATTGATCTCACTCCTGTTGACTGCAGAACAAACAAATGAGTTGCTGCTTAAAAATCATGATTTAAGACTTGCTGGCTCTAAGGCATTTCCTGAAGCAAATGCCGGCTCAAGTAAGAATGTTGGCCGTCCTAGAGGCCGTGAACGCAGGCATGGGAATTTTTTTCGTAAGGGTAGTGGGAGATTTAACCGTAATATAAATAACTCCCAACACAACCCTAAAGGAAAAAAACTTATGAAGAAGCATGATAATAGTACCTGTCACCGTTGTGAAATGACTGGTCACTGGTCACGTACCTGTCGTACGGCCAAACATTTGGTTGATCTATACCAAGCATCCCAGAAGGATAAAGGCAAGCATGTTGAGACCCATGCCACTGAAAATGACCTAACTATGACTGATGCTGAAGTCAATAAGGTTTTGGTCAATGAAGACTTTCATATTCTTGGCAATGAAAAACCTTTTGAGGTTTCTGATTTCTTTTTATAATGTTGATGAAAATAATAAGTCCCCAGAAATAGATCCTGAGGGTTTTCATCTATGTTTTGCCATACCCTTGGATAATTATGTTACCAAGGAAGATATTAAATAAATATGGTCGTCAATAAAATCATGAGTTTTATTCCATATTTGTTGGTTTATATTTTGCATCATATTATTAATTTGTTAAATTTTATGGAACTTGACACCTGAAGTTGTCAAGATAATTGCAAATTGGACACATTGAGAAAAAGGAAGATATATGTTTGCTTGATAGTGCTACAACGCATACTATACTTTGTGGCAAACACTTTTTCTCAAATGTGACATTGCGCAAGGCAAATGTTCAGACAATATCTGGTCCTGTTAATATTATAGATGGCTATGGGATTGCCACAGTTATTTTGCCAAATGGCACAACATTGTATCTTGAAGATGCATTGTTGAGCAGTAGATCAAAAAGAAATCTGCTTAGCTACAAAGATGTACGCCGTAATGGGTACCATCTAGAAACAATTAATGAGCAAAATAAGGAATTTCTTTGCATCACTTCCTACAAGATGGGCCAGAAGACCATCCATGAGAAGCTGGAAGCTTCTAGTATGGGATTATATTTTGTCCCAATACGAGCTATAGAATCATATGCTACGATGCCCTGGAAACTAGTGAACCCTGATGTGTTCAGACTTTGGCATGATCGCCTTGGTCATCCAGGAGCAACAATGATGCGAAGAATCCTTAAAAATACTCGAGGACACCCTTTAAAAGATACAAAGGTGTTGTTGTCCAAAGATTACATTTGTGAATCTTGTTCACAAGGAAAGCTCATTACTAAACCTTTCATGACAAAGGTTGATTATGAATCCCCTTCATTCTTGCAAAGAATCCAGGATGATATCTGTGGGCCGATTCAGCCTGCAAGTGGACCATTTAGATATTTCATGGTACTAGTGGACGCATCCTGCAGATGGTCCCATGTTTGCCTATTATCAACGCGCAACGTCGCCTTTGCACGTTTGCTTGCACAGATAATAAAGCTTCGAGCTCATTTCCCAGATTATCAAATTAAAAGCATAAGAATGGATAATGCTGGTGAGTTCACATCAAAGAATTTTGATGCTTATTGCGCTTCATTAGGAATTGAAGTTGAACATCCTGTCCCACATGTTCATACTCAAAATGGATTAGCAGAATCCATGATTAAGCGCATTCAGATTATTGCTCGAACTTTGTTGATGAGGACAAAGCTTCTATCCTCAGTGTGGGGTCATGCTGTTTTACATGCTGCATCTTTAATTAGATTGCGCCCTACTACTTCTCATTTATATTCCCCTCTTCAGTTAGTCTTGGGCCAGGAGCCAGACATTTCATATCTTCGCACCTTTGGTTGCGCGGTACAAGTGCCTATAGCACCACCGCAAAGGACCAAAATGGGTCCCCAGCGCCGTTTGGGCATTTATGTTGGGTTTGATTCACCGTCCATTATTCGGTTCCTTGAACCATTGACGGGTGATTTATTTATCGCTAGATTTGCGGATTGTCATTTTGATGAGACAGTATTCCCATCACTTTGGATACCAAAAGCTTCCACAAATGGAAAGCAGAAAAATGTCGAGATTTTCTCATGGAATGAGAAAAGTTTGTCTCATTTAGACCCAAGAACACCTGAATGTGAAAATGAGGTACAACGATTGATCCATTTACAAGCTATTGCAAATCAAATGCCTGATGCATTTAATGAGACTGCTAAAGTTACAAAGTCTCACATCCCAGCTGCGAATGTTCCAACTAGGATAGATGTTCCTGAAGAACCACTTGAAATGGATCTAAATGTCTCGCGCCTGAAGCGTGGTAGACCGATGGGATCAAAGGACACTATTCCTCGAAAAAGAAGGGGGAGGAATTTAGAATCTGCTCCAGATGAGCATATTAATCTTTCTCGAGGAAAACAAATTGCGCCAGAAGTGGCATAACATAATATTCAAAGAGAGCATATTGCCCCTGAAGTGGCACAAGTTCATGAGCATATTGCCCCTGAAGTGGTACAAACCCATGAAAAGATCACCAACCTTGGGAATACTGAAATTTCCATCAGTTATTGTAATGAGATATGAGATCGAAATGAGATAATCATCGATGATGCATTTGCTCTCTCAGTTGCTCATGAGATTATGAATGATGATTATGAACCTCGGTCCATAACTGAATGCCGTCATAGGCGAGATTGGCCTAAATGGGAGGAAGCAATCCAAGCTGAATTGACTTCCCTTGCCAAACGTAATGTTTTTGGGCCTATTACTAAAACCCCCGACAATGTAAAACCTATTGGATACAAATGGGTCTTTGTCCGGAAACGAAATGAGAGAAACGAGATCGTGAGGTATAAAGCCCGACTCGTAGCCCATGGTTTCTCGCAGAGGCCTGGGATAGATTATGATGAAACATATTCACCAGTAGTGGATATAGTTACCTTTCGTTTCCTTATAAGTTGGGTTGCCCAAGAAAATTTTGAAATGCGTCTTATGGACGTTGTGACGGCATACTTATATGGTTCATTAGATTCCAATATCTATATGAAAATTCCCGACGGTTTCAAAATGCCTGAAGCATGCACTCCCCGCAACTTATTCTCAATAAAGTTGCAAAGATCTTTATATGGGTTAAAGTAATCCGGCCGCATGTGGTACCAACGTTTAAGTGAATACCTGACTAAGGAAGGGTACATAAATGATCCCATCTACCCATGCGTGTTTATTAAAAGATCTGAAACCGGGTTTGCTATTATAGCAGTTTATGTCGACGACATGAATTTAATTGGGACTCCTGAAGAGTTATCTGAAACTGCTGAATATTTGAAAAAGGAGTTTGAGGTTAAAGATTTGGGTAAAACCAAACTATGCCTTGGTCTAAGAGCTTGAACACAAAAAGAATGGAATACTTGTCCATCAATCAGCATACACTGAAAGATTGCTTAGACGTTTTAACATGGACAAGGCTCACCCATTGAGCACCCCTATGGTTGTAAGGTCTCTTGACCCCCAAAAGGACCCGTTTCGTCCTAAAGAATCTGGTGAGGATATACTTGGTCCTGAAGTACCATACCTCAATGCAATCGGGGCTTTGATGTACTTGGCACAGTGCACGAGACCAGATATCGCTTTTGCGGTAAATTTGTTGGCACGTTTCAGTTCTGAGCCAACCCGGAGACATTGGAATGGGATTAAACATATCTTCCGTTATCTCCGAGGAACCATTGATTTGGGGTTATTCTATTCTAAGAATACTACTAACTCTGGTTTAGTAGGTTATGCTGATGCAGGATATAAATCTGATCCGCACAGAGCTCGCTCCCAAACCGGTTATCTATTTTGCTACAATGACACAGCCATTTCTTGGCGTTCCACTAAGCAAACACTAGTTGCTACATCTTCCAACCACTCTGAAATTATTTCCCTCTATGAGGCCGGAAGAGAGTGTGCTTGGTTAAGATCTATGATATCACATATTCACAATGCTAGTGGATTCAAACCGGTGATAAATTCTCCCACTATAATTTATGAGGATAATGCTGCTTGTGTTGCACAAGTTAGGGGAGGATATATTAAAGGTGATAGGACCAAGCACATCTCGCCAAAATTTTTCTATACTCATGAACTCCAGGAAAGTCGACAAGTTGATGTTAAACAGATTCGCTCCGTCGATAATCTTGCAGATTTATTTACCAAATCTTTGCCAACATCAACATTTGAGAAATTAGTTTATGGCATTGGTATGCGGCGAGTCAGTAAAATGTAAGATTGAATTCCCCAGAAGTGGAAATGTTTAGATGCTCCAGAAGTAGCAATTTATTTTATCTCAGGGGGAGCGATTATGGACATAAGTGCACTGTACTCTTTTTTCCTTCTGTCCGGTTTTTGTCCCACTGGGTTTTTCCGACTTAAGGTTTTTAATGAGGCAGTAATAGCACGTCCAATCAGGACATTGAAGTAGGCCCACTTATATTGTCTTGAAGACAAGCACATATTGTCCTGAAGACATATTAGACGGACTTAATTGTATTGTACTCTTTTTCCCTTATGTTCGGTTTTTGTTCCCACTGGGTTTTTCCGACTTAAGGTTTTTAACGAGGCAATACACTTCCAATTTTAATAGTAGCATTTGTCCAAGGGGAGTATTATGAAAGTGGACAAATGCAAGTTGTGCAAATTATTATGAAAGTGGACAAATGCAAATTATGCAAATTAGGTTATGAAAGTGGACAAATGCAAGTTGTACAAATTGTCCAAATTGTGATTATTGTGATGATAATAATGGGGCTAATATGTGCAAATTGCCAACTTGTATAGCCTACTATTTGATGCCTATAAATTGGGATTCATTTTCCCTAATGATACATACTTACAATTCATTCAATCTTATTTCCATTTCCATCTCTATCTCTCTCTTTCTCTTGTTCATTTAATTCTCAATTTCTCCTATTCTTATTTCTTATTCTTGCTTAGTCAATTTTAATTAACATACTTTTCACAACATAGCTTAATTTTTTCTCCATTAAATGATACTAAGTACCTCCTTACCTACTTTTTAAATTCAATGGTTTTTTTTTTTGAAAAAATCTTTTTAATTGGTAATTAAAAAAAGGTATCAAACGCATACAAAATCTAAAAGTGTGTTAAAAATATTAATTTTCAGTATGGTATTAACATTCTTCCCATCTGGGGACTTTGTTTAATCATCTTGACAGAGGCATCTTATAGTCAATTGCAAAGAAGTTAATCTCACACTTGGATTGATTTCCATTAGTCACTATTCTGAATGAACATTAGGCTGCTGCTAAATTGATCTATGACATGACCAAATTAGCAACAACCTAAAAGTAGAAAAACCCAGAGTTGTATCGGACAGGGAAAATGTTCTTTAGTGTGAAAATGTTCCTCAGATATTGAATCCATATGCTTTAAAATTCCTAGACAGTCATCCAGCAGTTGATGAATGTCAAGATTGTATCTGAGCAGTTTCCATGTCCCAAACACAAAGATATAATGATTTAGCGGGAAATTACTCCGTCCCAGAATAAGATCTTGAACTTGAAATGAAAAAATAACTTTATTGCAGAAAAAGAGGTTCAGAATCAGATTGTTAACATTTTCAAGTTTATTCTCATTTCTATCAGATTAATCTTTTTTTTTAACCCTCAAATCCACGTTTTGTTCTATCATGAAATATGGCTGTGGCGTTTCTGAAATTAGCGAAATAGGATCAATCATCTTGGAGATTTTGGATTTGTCTTAGTTTCATCAAAGTTTTCTGTTTTGGTTGTGTTAACTGTTAACAACCTTTTCTAATTTGCAGACTCAGAATGTTGGAAAGCCTAGAAAAAGGCAGCTTGAAGATGGAGCAACGTTCAGCAGTTGGAGGAAAGGAAGATCATGATAAAGCCTGAAACTGGTATTCATAATTTCATAGTGCTACAAGTACAAATCACAATGATCATTCATATGATCTTTTTTTCCCAAATTAATCACAACATTCTAACAATTTCTCTTAAACACTGCCACAAACAGAACAAACAATTCTTTCTAATTAACCACATTAACATACAAAGAAATGCAAAACATATAATCATCTCATCTTTCTCCTGAAGATTATTATTTGCTTCCCCGCTTGCATCGATCATATAAAGTGCAAGGCCGATAGTTGTTACCGACAGGTTGTATGCAATTTCCATAGATTTGTTTATTGCAGACTGGTGGTTTCTCCAATCCTCGATAAGTAATAACCCTCGGCGAATATGCAAGAATCCTCTGGCTGATTTCAGATCCCCCAAAGAACACTTCTTCACCTTCTATGTATTCAGCTATGGTTTCATCATATGTCGTAGCATTTGTTTTGCTCTCTTCAAGAGCAGTTGCTGATCTGGACAGACTACTTGCGCTGCATGGTGTTAACAGCAAAGTAGCTAAACAGAAGATCGGAAAAAATCTAGACGACCCTGTTATTTTCATCTCTCTTCTTCTTTCTTTCTCCCTTATTCAACTTGATTATTGGGAGTTGGATTAAATAAACATGATGGCTTGGCTATAAATCCGAAAACAGAGGATAAGCAATGAAAGGATAATATTTCGTTGATTGGTTTAGGGTCTTATAGTGGGGGGTCTTGGCTCGTTCATGTTTATTAAGAAAATGACACAGCTTTTCTCTTGACTTGGTCAAGAGGTAATCTCCTAAATCAAATTTCTCATAGCAATAGTAGATTTAATGTAAAACTAGAGGTTTATTAAGTTTACATTTCCTCTGAGGGATTGCAATTATCTTCTGTTGAGTACAAGTAAATTCCCAAAAATTTGTCGCCATCCCTATCATTTTCTGCCAACCAGGTGAATGGAAACTAGGGCCAAGTGGCAAGAGTCAGTGTCAAAAGTACAATAATTATGGGCTGGAAGCATAGATTTGCGCTGGCATCTACTGTCCAACGAAAAAACTGAAGCCCCATCAGGAAATAAGTCAATAACTTAAAATATCTATGAATATTATTCCTCTCTCTCCATATTTTTTCATCTGTTTTAATTTGATCATAAACATGCTTTTCAGGAGTAATACAAACATAAACCCCATCTCAGATTAATGAGGAAGATATGTATTAAAATGAATAATATATATAGAAGAACACATTTCAGTACTATTATCTTCAATTCAAATAAAAACAGTTCTATTTTGGGATATCAACAAATTAATTTACATGGATTATTACCCAAACAGAAAGTTAATACAAACTTGGCAACCTTGAAAGAGCCTGAAATAGGATCATCACACACGTACCTCTGCTGGTGATCTTAGCTAAGAGAAGGTTATTACCGGCTGCCTCGCTTGCATCGAGTATACAGGGTACAAGGCCGGTAGTATGGACCGACGGGCACGATGCAATTACCATAGATCCTACTACGACAGACCGGAGGCTTCTGAATAGCTCCATAACATATATGATGCAATGATAGTACTGTTGGTCCAGCTTGGAGGAAACGTTTAGCCAAGTGGTGATTTCCTCCGTTTACATTGAGAATGCAACCTTTGTCACTGGTGGTGCCGTTGCATGGGTTGATGAGAACAATACTGTTTCGATCCGTAAATGCGAAGGCATGTATAGGAAAATGAATAGCTAGGATTGCTAGAAAAACATAGGGAATTTCTCTTTTGAAATAAATTCCCATTGTTTCTGCCTTGGATGATATAATTACTTGCATTTGCTCCCTCCAATTCAACTACTCTACATATAAAGTTTTGGGAAATTGGCAGTGATTGCTGATTGCGCAATTAGAGTACTGTTGAATATTCTTCTTTAGCACTTGTTCATGACTTTTTTTTTCCTTTTATTTCCACTAAGTTACTTTAGTTTAATCATCTTTTGCTTTAATAAAGTAGATGATCGAATAACACGAGAAACATAAAAGGATAAAAGAAAAAAAAAAGGAAATAAAATATTACAAATTAATAATATTAAAAAATACATATACACCACACAAAAAATGAAAAAGAATCTTACCCACTTTAGCCCCACAAAACTTGTCGCAAACACTTTTCAATTGTCATTGTACAGTACCACTTTTCTTCCGAGCAACGGATTTTGCTCGTTCCGCACGTTAAGCTTGTTAATTAAGTTTACTCTATATGCTACGCTTAATTGATGTACTATTATTATTACGCTAAAATATCAGATATAAGTCTTTGAATTCTTTCATTTTATTTAATAAGTTTCAATTTTTTTATTCTATCAAAATAAACTTTTATTCCCATTATAATTTGTACCTAAATAATATCTCTTGTCTACCCTAAAACTTTAAAGTTTTAACCATGAAAGGAAAAAAATGAAGATTTTGCAAAGTTTTGCATTTGATGAGTAAAGAAAATGAGAGAGCAAATACACACACACACACCATGTTCGAATAAGTGATCATTAAATTACTTATGTGCATGTTTGGCCAGAGGAGGATGAGAGAGATTTATGAGATTAGAGAAGAATATTTTTTATTATATATTTTAAAAATTCTAATTAAAGACTTCAAAGGGTACAAATTAACGAAAGGAAATTTCAAAATTTTCACCGAAAAGTAATTAAAACTTTGGAACAAGGAAGGTAGAGTCTGATCAATATCATTAATCTTGTTCAAGCATGACATAAGAGATCACATACTAAAAACTTTACATATATATGTATAGTCACACAAATTACATAAATAAATAGAACACAGAAGCACTGGATTCCTATAAGAAAGGCAAAATTATATATGAATCAATGGTCGTCACGCTTGCATCTGTTATAGAGGGTGCAAGGGCGGTTATTTTCGTCTACCGGCTTTATACAATTCCCATACTGTTTCGACTTGCAAACTGGTGGCTTCTGAAGACTTCCGTAAGAGACGTTGCTGTCCTTCTTCACCTTGGCTTCTTGAAGAGAGCTGCTTTGAGTTACGATTGGCGCTTCGTCTTCCTTGGAGTAGTTAATCACCTTGTAGCTTGTTTCCTGATGAGTTCCAACATGTTGATCTTGATCTCTCTCAATGGTTTTAGTGGTCCTAGCAGTGCTTGGGGGATAGCTGGTGTTAGCTGCAGGAACAGCTGATTTTCCAGACATTTTCAATTTAGCTCAATAGTTCTTCCCCTTGTTTCCCATAAGATGGCTTTCAATGTAAGCTTATATATAAATTTTCATATATAGTATATTATTTAGACACTTGGCTTATAAGATTCCCACGATTATAACGGATGTATTTATACATCTAGGAAAAAAGAATAAGAAGTGATCTAAGGGATTTGGTTTTGTGTAAATTGTCATAAAATTAAGATGCGTCATTAAGTTTAATCACAAAGTCAAAAAATTCAACCTCAAATTATTTTTTATTTTTAGGATAAATTTGAACATTTATGTGGTTATAATTATATCATCTTATCTTATGATTATGTAATAACTCTGATGAAACCAACTCCATGATATTAAACACATTAAAGGAGAATACAATCCTCTCTCCTTTCTCCTTGCCAGCCTGGAGGAAAAAACAATTCATACGGGCCCATCTATCTCTTGCCAACCACTCACCACCCATCACTTTATTCTACATATGGAGGGAAAAAAATACTAAAGAAGATCTTTGCTGTTGACGTATAGATAATTAGTTTTTCCAGAAGCTGAGGTGCTGGCATGTTGCAACATAGTAAATCAATTTTAACTTGTTATCATAGAAAGAGAATGAATTATTTAATTAGGTACCAAGAACATTTTTCCAATGTGCCAATAATGTCCCCACTTTTATACTGTTTGTCTTCTTCATCTCTACTTTATTAAAGGAATAATATTGTACTATGATAAAGGGCTCCATTCAATTCCCTAAAGAAAAAGTAGGAAAAGATCCAGCTTCTAGGAAGGTCACTGTAACTAGCAAACGAAGTTTCCCATCTTCCTTTTGGTTTTGTTACACTTGGTAGTACAAAGAGCGAAGGATAAGTTCTAAAATCCTAAATAAACCGTAAAAAAATCCTAAATAAATTGTAAAAAAATCCTAAATAAATCACTACTAGAAAAATCACCAATAAGGACGGATTTAGGGACGAAAAAACAAAGAAAATCCATCCCTAAATCAACGGAAATTGTGACGGAAAAAAAACCGTCCCTATACGCTTGTGCCTAATATTTAGGGACGAAATTTCCTAAATATGTAGGCATGGAAAATCTGAGGAACATACGAGACAAAGTCAACAGATTAGTGATGGATTTAGAGACGGCATGTAGAAATAGAGACGAACTGTAGGGACGGATTATGCACTGGTTTGGCGACGGATTTTGGGACGGACAGACAATCCGTCCCAAAATCCGTAAAAATTAACTTTGTAACAAATTATTCATGTTTCTAGTTAAGGACGGATTATTAATATAGGGATAGAATTAGCAACGGTTTTAACAAATTTAGGGACGGAAAAATTATAAAAAAATAATTATAAATATATTATTAATAATTATTAATAATTATTATTATTGTTGTTGTTGTTGTTGTTGTTGTTGTTAGTAATTATTATTATTATTGGTAAATAAAAAAGAGCACCATACCAATAAAAACTATATATATATATATGATTTACAAATTCATATATACATAACCTCATAAACCCTAAAGACGCCGTAAATTGGGATCAAACTCATCAACATCCTCCCCATAAACATCCAAATCACCCACGTCCTCCTTTTTATCGTCCCCATCACCCACGTCATCGTCCTGCTCGGTCGTAAGATCCACATCCTCGGCCCGATACTGTACCTAAGAGATGGACTCTCCGGTTCGAGCCTGGTTATGCTAAGATGGCTTGGGCATCCGAAGATGCACTCTCAGAGGTTGAGAAAACTGGGTCATCATTGCCTGAAACCAAGCATCCCACAGTCAATCTCTCTCAGCCAAGGACTTTTCCAACGCCCATGTTGCCGCCTTCTGTGCAGTCCATGCTGCCTCCCGTGCAGTCTCTTCCATCCTCCTATCGATATCGGCACACAAGGCATCAATCTCTTGTCGCAATGAAATGTTTTCTTGCAACTGAGATGGGATAGATGATAGGTTAGCCTGAAAGTCCGGGTGCTAAGCAATGTTGCCGTACCTTAGGTATTGCCTTCAGCTGCCGCCAGCTACCTTCTACCATATGTCATATGGCTTGACCCTCGATGGATCGCCAGCTTCAGCAATTGTTTGCAGCGAAGTTTTCCTGTAAAAAAATTAAATAAATTTGTCACACCTAGACCCAAGGCTCGGCCACATGACAACCGTCGTACCACCCTAAGATGCATGCCATGAAAAGTGGGCCGTCCGAGATGGCACAAGGTATAAAATAAGATGTACTCGAGCAATATAAGAAATATATATGAATATGTTATAGGAAATATCGTAAGTTATTTATATAATAAAAAGTGACACATTTTACTGTACGAGTGTGCAGCGGATAAAGATATACTAGAATACAATACTATTCCGAATGCCAAGAGTCACAAGGATCTAGGTGAAACCTAAAAAATCATGGTTGTCTGGTAAAGGCAGCAGTAATCACTATCCACCAGGATGTCTGTCGTCCACTACCGAATGACCTACAAAAATGAGTGAATGTGGTGAGTACAAATAGATGTACCCAATGAGGGACCCGGTTATAATGACTAATCACTCAGGTTGGGGATACGAATAATCCAAAAACTTATTTAACAAAACCATTTGGTAAATTCATAGATGAAATCCCAAAACCAAATAAAAAATCATATCTCATAAATGAGCTGGCATCTGAAATTGTCCCAAAGGTACACCCGTTCACTTGGGTGCCCTGCTGGACCGTCAAGGGCTTCAACTCATATTTCAAAAAATTATTAATCTTTATTCTTTAGCCCGTTCCTTTAATGTTGCCATCGCTATGGGTGGAGCGCAACTACACACGAGCCCTGACGAGCTTCCCTTCGCACCCCTCCCATGGTTTCATACTCACTGTGCCCCTCAAAAGGTGGTCCACGACTACTTGGTCAGTGGCATGCCTCGCTCGGTCCACTCGCTCCCTCTCATCAGAGCACCAAGAACCTTTCAATCACTCATCTCCCATCGATCATAATCATCAATAAAACTTATAAATATAATTTCATATTTTCTTTTGAAACCCACCCTTAAATCCATTTGTAAACTGGTGTGTGATGGTGGACAATCTATATCCCAAAACATTATAAACATTTTATAAACCAGTTTGTAAAACAAATTGAAAATGATTGACCCTCAGTCGTCAACCACTATAATCCAAGCCACTCTCTAGTTAGGGAGGTTTGTATACTCCAGAATAAACTCATCGAATGCCTTAGCTCGAACACGTACAATCTCGTACCTAAATAATGAAATTAAATTCTAATTTGGTCAATATAGGCATTCGACTAACAATTGAATAGCATAGCATGCCCTACTTAGGGTTTCTAGGGTCTCGGAACTAAGTTGGATAAATCCGAAAGTAAATTGAAGTTAATTGGGTCTAAATATGTGAAATGACCAAATTGCCCTTGCTACATTGTAGCTCCGGCAAGGGCTTGGGCTTACTCCACGCGGGAGTGGCTAAATTGGGAGAATTCTCCCAAAATGTTGAGTCTGGCACAGGAGTGAAGTGAATCCCGCGTGGGACTTGCCTCGATTGAAGGTCGAGAAGGCAGTTCCTTGTTCAAGCTAATTCAACACCAATCGATGCACAAATCGAAACGCACACACTTCAACACTTAAACTATGAAATTAAAGCTTCAAAAACTGAATTAAATGGCTACAAATGCATGAAATTTGGATTGGATGGCTAAGGGTGCAATGGTTTTGAACTAAAATGAACTTTGATATTCAATTCAAGATATGTCCTACCTCAATCCACGAAATTCAGCAGATAAGCAGTCAAAATGAAGCTCAAAGAGTGTAGAACAACATAACAAGAAATAAGCTAAAGGCTATGGTTGAATTGAAAGATATGACTTGAAGAACACAATAGCTCCAAGTTGGTTTCTTTGAAGATTTTAAAGATTTTTTATGATTTTGGTGTTGTTGATCTTCAAAGGAGCTAAGGAAGTTGATGGTGAAGTTGTTTGAGGGATTTTAAGGTGATTTGAAGTGATGAAAATGATGGAGAATGGAGAAAAGAAAAGGAAGCAAATGGTAGGTCGATTAGTCGACCTCTATGATCGGTCTTTTTTCTGCAAGAGAACAGAATCAAGTAGTAAAGCTTGGAGTATTCCAAGATATCGATCCCACGAGGACTTGAGAAAGCTAACAAACTAATTCTAGCAAAGCTTGTAAAGAAAACTGAATTTAATGAAATCAGATTGCAAACAATTAAAGATAAGATGATTATAGAAATTAACTAAGAAAGCAAAGATTAAATAATTAAGAGAAATCAATAGAATGGATGTGAGGGTTTAGGCTTCTCTTCTAGGTATTTAATCCAATTATGTATGAATTTAATTATCAAGATTAAAATAACAATCACTAACCTACTTAGGAGCCCTCTCAAATCATCCTAAGCTTTCCTAACTAATTGATTACCGCCTCTCAGTGCATAAACTAATTAGCTAAGAACATTAAGAACCTTGGATTATAATCAAATCAGTTTCTCCACGACCCTAATTCAATTATGGTTATCACAATAAATTGAATTACTCTCGTATCCAATTAGATTATGTCTATTTTCCTAGAGCACGAATTATATTTCACCTCTCAGTCCTTTATACAATTCCAAAGATCAATTTTATGTTGGCCAGACATAAAACGCATTAGGAACAAAGAAAATAGATTTAATCACAAGATAATCAATTCATACAAGTATTGAATTAACCCCCTAGAAGATCTACCCAAATCCCCAACAAAAGAATTAGCTACTCATAATTTGAAAAGAAATCATATTCATTAAAAGAAAAATAAGAAGTAAAGAGATAGAACAATTTCTCCCAAATTGAAGACTTTACTGCTCATCTCTTCTGAAAAGTGTCAAAAAGGTCCGTCTAAAAACCCTAAACGTTCGTATTTATATTAGAGAGATTACATAAAATCGGGAGATTAAGAGACTAAGTTGGATTGGACTCAAAAGCACAGATTCGGTGCCGCTTCTAGTAAAAACCGACGCCGCTTCATATCGTGTGACTACTGAAGCTTCTTCCTCTTAAACGGCGCCGTTTCTTTCATCAACCCTCACCGTTTCTGTTCGATCAAGCCAGTCTTCAATTCTTCTGCTTCAGGCGCCGTTTCTTGCATGAAACCTCACACGTTTCTTGTTTTCTTCCACTTTTCTTGACTTTTCAAACTTCTATCGATCCAAGCTTCACTTTAACCATCTTTCTCAATCTTTCTAGCTCCAAATTTCTCCAATTTCTCCTCAATTTTCACCATATAGCTCTACTACATACAATAAGACAAGAGTGAGAGTAAAGATAAAGAATTAAGCTATAATATTAATAAAATCATTCAATTATGCTCACAAAATAGCTCATAATATAGGTATAAAATACAACTATCACTCTCATTTAAATTGCTCACTCCAACATCGGAGCAGGTTGGGTCCGGTGCTGGAGTCAACCCTAAAAGATTGACTCCCACTCATCTTGATCCACTTGCCTCGATTTTCAAACCCTCAGTGCACCCAATTGACTCTGGACAATAATTTAGGGTTCCTAAACTAGTTATTGAGCTAAAGGAAATACAAAATATTCATAACAAGCTCCAATTCACCACATAACTATATAACTATACACAAATTCATAACTGGACATTTGCAAACTAGGTCTGAGCCTGTCAAAATTAATTACGTAAGTTAATATAAGTTAATAAGATAATCATATCGTAACATGATTATCAAAATGAGAACAGTAAACTTAAGGAAACAAAAGTAATTAATTGCTTATAGTTACAATTATAAAGTAATATTATATAATTAGTTATAGTTACTTAAACAGTTATTTACTTAAATGATATAGGTAAATATTTTACTAAACTTAATAACTTAGTAAAATGAATGAATGACTTAAGTGTGTGTGTGTGTGTGGGTATATATATATATACATATAAGTATGAAATTAAATTGTAAAATGAATGAAATTTATATAAATAAACTTACAGCAGTGCAGTGATTCATGCACGACCCTCGAGATAAGTGCCATCCTTGGTGGCATAAAGCTTCTTGTATAAGGGTGCAAGACCGGGATCGGTACCCGCGTCCTTAACCTACAAAAGTAAAAATTTTAAAACAGATATTAGATAAATATTTTTGAAATATAAAACTTAATCGAAACAAAAGATATATATATATATATACATATATATATATATATATTTATTACCATGTCGAACCAATGTAATTGAGTGGCCTTGCTGCCACCTGGAAGACAATCACCTGATCAATGTCACGATTTTTCTTGTTTTGCTCACTGATCCACTGAAAAGTCTCTCCGGCCCAAATAGCCCTCAGTCTCTACCACACCTCATTTGATATCCATCAGGGTCTAGGTGGACGGATATTAAGCAGATATCCGCTCCATTTAAAACCTTTTAAAACCCTAAACCGTTTAATAAACGATTTTGGAGCAGTTTTGGATAGTGAAATCACTATCCATCTCGAATTTAGAGCAGTTTCGATCTTAAGGCCTCGGATATCTACTATCTGAAACTGTTCAAGTTAAATAGGTTTGGATAGTGAATATCTATCTAAAAACCTTTTAAACTCCGTTAATTCATAGTTTAATTGTCAATTAAAACTCATTCCAAAATTGTTTATTAGAAAGTAAAAGATTAAATTAAAATATAATGATATGAAATCCTAGATTCCTCCTCCTATTTGAAATCTGTAAACTTTTTTTTTAAGTTTTGTATTAATTACCATTTGATTTAGTTACATGTTTAAGCACTTGAATTTCATAATTTTTTTTTAAATTTTGACTTATAAAATTGGTGATTTAGAATTCGGATTCGGTTTTTAATCGGATATCCACATATCCGCTTAACTTAAACAGTTATGCGGTACGGATTTGGATATCATTAAACGGTTTCGGTGCAGATTTGGATATTAGGTTTAAAAATTAAGCGGTTTTTAAAAGGATTTGGATAGTAAAAAGTTAAACGGTTTCGATTATGGATTGTGAAAATTAAACGAATATTCGAACCACTGCCATCCCTATAATGACGAGGTCGCACGTTCTTACTTCGAGTATTTGTAAACTTGTGCCTAACCCAATCGCTGGAGATCTTGTTAACGAATGCCCGCACGCTCTTAACCTCTTCAAGTGGGAAAGAGTAATGTCTCTGAAAATGAAAGAAGAAATCATTTAATTAAAACTATAATAAATTGTATTGCATAAACAAATAATTATGTAATTATTTAACTAAAAAAATATTATTATTTAAAACCTTAAGATGAATTACAACAATTGAACTTACCGCCAATGAATCGTACATATGATCATGGGTCTCATGCGGGACCTTCGTCCAAGAACTCCACGGCTCTCTTCAGTAACCGTTAACTGTGGCCTTGATTTCCTTCTTGATGTTCTTGTTTGTGGTCCGATCCCTGTGAAATTGTGAATTAACAAAGGTGGTTTGTTTAAAATAAATTAACAAATAAAACAATACGGAAGTATTACTAAAATGTTAACATCTTACATAAGTATGGATGACAGGAATATTGGTGTCAGCGCCTCTCAATGGGATGGGCCAGGGACAAAAAGTTGGGTAGGCTGGGATGACTGAACGAAGTCATGCTATGGTGCTGGATTGGGTGGCACAAGTCGATGTGTCAATCCATCCAAAGTCACGAACTCCTCCTGAGGTGGCGGAGAAGATGGAGATGATACTAGAACTGTACGCTGGGATGGACGAGCACGTAGATTAGGGACCACCGGATGCGATGGTCCATGAGCTGGTACGGATGATCCAAAGGCCGTTTACGAGTATAAATCAGTACATTAGTGTACAATTATATTAAACGGAATCATGAAAACTAAAATGCGTGCAAGAATTACTAGCCTAAATTGTAATAATTATATTTCAATGAAATAGAGAAATAAAATTGATTTACTGACTTGTGGAAGAACCAGTGGTGTGGGTGGTGGTAATTCAGCAACGTCTGGTATGTTAGTAGACTGTGAGTCGGAATGTGGTGAATGACTGTGAACCGACGTATGTCGAGCTCACTGGGAGTCGAACGACTGAGCTCACCGGGAGCCGGACGCCTGAGCTCGCTGGGAACCCAACTGCTGAGATCGCTGTCGACCCTACAAATTAAAACTTAATGTGTTAAACTAGTAAAATTGTATGATACTATTAAGTAAACTTATTTATTATTAAAACTAAACTAAATTAACTTATATAGTATATTGTAGAGGTGTCCACGGGCCGGGCCGGGCCCAAGCAAATTGTAAGAGATTTCCTTATTCAACCCGGCCCAGCCCGACTAATCAGGCCTTTTCTTTTGTCCAAGCCCAGCCCTAAAATATTTATATAAGCCCGAGGCCCTTCCAAAAGCCCATTTTTAATTTTTTTCATACACTAATTTTAGAAATTAAATTATATTAATTTATAATATAAATAAAAATAAATCAACACATTTAAGAAAATATCATCTAAAACAATTTTTACAAAGTTAACAAAGTCTAAATACTAATAATATTTGAAAATATCAATATCATATACAGAAAAAATAAAGAAAATACCACATTAACAAATAAAATAAAAATTTAAAAATATATTTATATTAAATGAATAGTAATCCAAGCCGGGCCGGGCTGGGTCTTTTTTTTTGCCTAAGACCAATCCTGGCCTGTTTATTAAACGGGCTTTTAAATCTTGTCCAGTCTAGTACTCGAAATTAAAAATCTTGTCCAAACCCTACCAAATATCGGGTAAGCCTACAGGCTTGGATGAATAATCCGGCCATTGGACAGCTCTAGTATATTGTACTAAACTTATATTAAACTAATAAATGATGTATTATATTTTACTTAACTAATTATATTTTATTAATTGACAATATCAAACGTATATTAATCAAACTAAAATAATAAACTTATATACTAATTTTAACTAAACTTATAAATTATTAAAACTAAACTAATTAACTTATATAATATTAAACTAAACTTATAATAAATAATATTTTATTATATTTTACAAAACTAGTTATAGTTTATAAATTAAATATATTAAAATATTTTATTATAACTAAACTAATAATATTATATTAAACTTATATATTATAACTAAATTAACAAATTTATATTAAACTTATATATTATAAGTCAACTAAAAAATTTGGCTGCTATATTTAACAAGACTTATAATTATTAAAACTAAACTAATTAACTTATATAATATATTCTAATAAACTTATATTAAACTATATGAAACTTATATATATTATACTAATAAATTATGTATTATAAAGAAACTATATGAAACTTATAATTTATAACACAACTAATAATTAACATAAATAAACTTATATATTAAACTAAACTAAATTAACTTATATATTAAACTGTTACAAACTTATATATTAACTAAACTAACTAAATTTAACATAAACTAATTTTACTTATATATTAAACTTATATTAAACATATATTAAACTTAATTAAACGTAATTAAACTTGTATATTTACTAAACTAACTAAATTTAGCATAAGCTAATTTTACTTATATATTAAACTTATATTAAACATATATGATAGGTGTAATTTACACCTATATTATGGATTAATTTAGAGCCTAATTTATACAATTTATGTGTAATTTATGGTATATGTTAGATTATTCCCTTTCACTTTGGTTTAATAATTGTTTTGCAGGTTAATTAATTTAAATTTGAGCAAATAAAACAAAAAGAAGTCAAAGTGGACTTGAAGACAACTAAGCAAGGGAGCCACATAATCATAGCATGAAGAAAAGTCAAAGGCTAGGCAAACAAAGAGCATTTGTCACGTGGAGTCAAGGCAAAAGTGAACAAAAGCATTGTGTGCAACAAAAAAGGGGAAGGAAAATCGTGTAACAACGGTGCCGGAAGTAGTATGAAATGGCACTGTTTCCTTTGATGCAAAATTTGCAGTTACGCCTCGGATTTGATACAGCCTCGGAATACTAGTGAAGTGGCGCCGTTTCTTGCCTGATTACTAAGCTTTTACGCGCCGAATATTGGACCAAACAATTGGGCTTTGGACTCATGTGTTTTATTTTAATTAAAAGTCTAAGTCATGTAAATACCCTAGTTAGCTAGTATAAATACATTATTTAGGGAAGACTTTGAGGGGAGGAAGATTTTGGAGAGCAAGCACTCAAGGGAGCAACTTTGTCAACTTGGGAGATTTTCTTCTTTATTTTTGTCTTTAATGCAATTGTTTATTTTCTTTAATATGAGTAGCTAATTCTCTTGTTGGGGATTTGGGTAGATCTTCTAGGGATTTTAATTTAATTATTGTATGAATTGATTTTCTGGGTTAAATCTGTTTTCTTTATTCTTAATGCGTTTTATGTCTGGCCAACATAGAATAGATCTTTGGAATTGTATGAAGGACTGAGAGGTGAAATATAATTCGTGCTCTAGGAAAATAGACAAAATCTAATTGGATACGAGAGTAATTCAATTTATTGTGATAACCATAATTGAATTAGGGTCATGGAGAAACTGATTTGATTATAATCCAAGGTTCTTAATGTTCTTAACTAATTAGTTTATGCACTGAGAGGTTGTAATCACTTAGTTAGGAAAACTTAGGATGATCTGAGAGGGCTCCTAAGTAGATTAGTGATTGTTATTTTAACCCTGATAATTAAATTCATGCATATTAGGATTAAATACCTAGAAGAGAAGCCTAAACCCTCACATCCATTCTATTGATTTCTCTTAATTATTTAATCTTTGTTTCTTTAGTTAATTTCTACAATCATCTAATCATTAATTGTTTGCAATTTGATTTCTTTAAATTCAGTTGTTTTCTTTACAAACTTTGCTAGAATTAGGTTGTTAGTTTTCTTAAGTCCTCGTGGGATCGATATCTTGGAATACTCCAAGCTTTACTACTTGATTTCTGTTCTCTTGCAGAAACAACCTGATCAATATATTAAACTTAATAAAACTTATATATTAACTAAACTAACTAAATTTAACATTAACTAATTTAACTTATATATTAACATAAAATAAATTTAAATTAACTAAATTTACATAAACTAAATATAAATTTTAATTATAAATAAATACAAACCAAACAATTATAACTAAATTAACTAAATTGAATTTACCATTATAGTTGCCGGAATTTGGTCGCTAGAATAGGTTTGCCAGAATAGTTGGTGAGGCTTGAGGTTTTTCGGTAAGAAGAGAAAAGAGGAGAGGAGGGGAGAGGAGGGAAGAGGAGAGAGGAAAGAGGACCGAAAAATCACTGGACACGATCAAGCTATGGTGTCGGTGTCATTGCCGGGAAAAACATGGGGTGGGGCTGGGGGAAGGAGAAGAAAAAGAAAAGAGAAATGGTGGGGAATAAGTCTGGCCCTAAGTCAGTCCCTAAGACAATGTAGTAGGCAACAGCTGGGTCTAATTCAGAATTTCAAAAAGCACAGATATTAGGAACGGTCTTAGGGATGGAATATTAAAAATCTGTCCCTAAATCCTTCTTCAAATTTTGTCAGCCAAGCCAAGAGCGGGAAATTTTTGCACTCATGGGTTTTCGTGTAGCAACGGCCTTAGGGATGGATTTTCAACATTTCGTCCCTAATGTTTGTCAGCTAAGCCAAGAGCGGGAAACTTTCACGCTCATGGGGTTTTGTGTAGCAACAGACTTAGGGACGGATTTTCAACATTCCGTCCCTAAATCCGTTCCTAGACTTAACTTCTTGAAATAAAATGTTGACAATGGCTCATGCGTTTTATAATTGAATGCGTGAACAACTATTGATACTTGAATTGAACACTGAATGCTCTTGTTAATTACTTATATACAGTTAATTTTTTTGTTTACACTAATACAGATGTGTTGTGTGCTACATTTGATCAGTGTACATTTAAAAGGAATAATTCAATCCGTAGCAAATTGAAACTAATTGCATCTATTCTTTTGAGTCACCATCGTAAACCTATTTAAAATTGGTTTGGATTATAACCCCCATCATCATCGTCATCATCTGAACAACTGGTTGATTTAGCTGAATCGAACTCATCCTCCAATTCGTCGATTTCTTCGATTGATTGAAGCTCGCCAAAGTCCACATTCAAGTTGATGCCAGTCATGTCAAACAATTGTATTGCATCTGTATTAGTGGTAACGATTGGGGTTTGCACAATTTCTTTAATTTGGTATGGAGCATCGTCATCAGCCTCTTCATTCACAATCTGAACAACTCTCCTCGATTTGGTTTCGTAGACCGCCAACCAATTAGCTTTGTCCCTGCTAGCATCCGGATAATCACAGAAGTAGACTTGAATGGCTTGCTGTGCTAGAACAAATGGATCATATTTTTGGTACATCTTTTGCCGATGAACATCAACTAGCCTGTAATCTTAATGTACTTTCATTCCATGTACAGGGTCAAACCAATCACACTCGAATAGAACTACTGTGGCCATGGAGTCTGAACTATTATACTCAAGGACCAAAACATCTTTTAGTAGTCCATAATAACTGCTGTCGAGACGTTTTACCGCTCCGACGATAAATGATATGGCGTGAAAAATGCTCGAGACTAAACAGTCTAAAAACAAATGGAGTCGCCACTGACCTTTTATTTTTAATAGGTGTGGTTAGTCACCTAATTGTTTAACTCAACGTGAATCTAGAAAGATTACGTCAAGTTAAGGAAAGAAACTGGTCAACGAAAAAGATTTAGGTTCGGGAGTCGGTTACGCTCGGGGAAGGATTAGTACCCTCGAGACGCCCGAAAATCGGTACCACAAAAGTCTTGAAAATATTTTACTTGGGAAATGATAATAAAATGTGTTTAAAAATCATTTTAAGAAAAGCATAATTTTAAATGTCGGAATAAATATTCCTTTTAATGTGGGATAAACATCCTGTTAGAAAAGGTAAATTCAAAATTTAAAGATCTAATGTCGGAATGAACATTCCTTTTAATGTGAAAATCCATAGCCCTATTTTGAATTTGAAGAAATTTCCCACTTAGAATGGAGATTCAATTTCTAAATGGGAATAAATATTCTTCTAAAATCAAAGTCAAATTTAAAAATGAGGATAAATATCCTTTTATGGAAAACAAAGGTTTAATTTTAATTTTAGAAAGTCTCAATTATGAGAATATTAATTGAAACCTTCTAGAAAATATTTTTACAAAAACGTTAGGATAAACATCCTCAAATTCATGCTTTGAAATTTGCATTAAGAGACTTTAATTATGATTATTTAAATTAAAATCTCTTAGAAAGATTTAATTTTAAAACAATGTCGGAATAAATATTCCTTTTAGTTTGTTGAAGGGAATAATTTGACAAAAATTTAGTTTAGTAGGAAAACCTTAATAGATTTAATACATTAAGACCTTTCAAAAAACAAAACCCCTTTTTTTTAAAAAAAAATGAATCTCTTTTTTATCGAATAAAACTAAATATGAAAGAGAATTTTAAAGATTTAAAAAATAAAAATTCTTTTTATTGAAGCTAAAAATGGATTTTAATAAAAATGAAGTTTACTTGAAAGGTCTTAATTAATTAAACATACTAAAATCCTCCCAAAAAGGCATTTTGAAAACACTAAAGAAAAGGAAAAAGAAAATAAATATTCTCTTCCATAAAAATAAGAAAAGAAATTTTGAAAGTGGTTTTTTAACAAAATTTGGATTAATTTGAGAGGCCTTAACTACAGTTGGGAAATTAAGATCTCTCAAAAAAACTTTTAAAATATATTTTGAAACTAATGTTGGAATAAACATTCCTTTTAATTTAATTGGGCCTCTTAAACAAGAGATTTTCTTAAAATAAAATGAAAATAAAACATAAAAAGCCAAAAAAGGAAAAGAAAAAATAATCATAATCGAGAGGCCTTAACTATAGTTGGGTAATTAAGATCTCTCAAAAAACCTTTAAAACATGTTTTGAAATTAACGTTGGAATAAACATTCCTTTTAATTTAATTGAGTCTCTTAAACAAGAGATTCTCTTAAAATAAAATGAAAATAAAACATAAGAGTAAAAAATAAAAGACTTTGGAATAAACATTCCTTTTGTAAAAGAAGGTAATAATTTTTTGAGTTCATTTGTAGATTTTAAGAAATTAAAGAAATCATAAACATGATGTATGCTTTTTATGAAAATTAAATGAGAAAATATATTTTTTAATTTTGAAGGGATGAGAAATTCCCTTGGACCCAATCAGACTTCCGATTAGACACCGAAAAAACTTCTCATCGGAGAAAACCTTCAGAAACCTCGAACTCCCGAGGCACCCTCCGGTCACCCCATGCATATGAATTTTTTTTTTAAATCAATGTTCTAAACCTAATTATGCATGAATGGGACAAGAAAACATAGGTTAGTACATATAAACACAATTAATTATATAACAGATAATCAAATTTAATTTAAATAAACACATATAAAAGGTCAAAGATACAATTTTCTACAAAATTCAATTCATAATTTAACAAATATATAAGCAAGGGCAAAAAGATAATTTTACATGCAAAATTAGATTTTTAATTAGGAAAGCATGCATAGAGGGCAAAACAGTAATTTAACACAAGAAAATATTACTAAATAAGCTAATATATCCATAAGGGCAAAAAGGTAATTTCACATGCAAGCCTAAATTTTTATTTAAGCAAAACACATATTCAAGGGTAAAAAGGTAATTTCTATGATCAAAAATTAAATCTTAAACTAAACATGCATTTATACTAGCTAAAAAAATTTTCAATTTTTAAAATCAAAGATTATTTCTATTTAAATAAATAAAAATACTCAAAAATAAAAAAAAATAAAATAAACTTAAAGATTTAATTTTTATTAACTAAGCTCTCATTTTTAATCAAGTAAAAATACCCACAAGCAAAAAGGTACAATTTTTATAATCCTAGACTTAACATTTAACTAAACAAATAAGTTAATCAACTTAAAGTTGTGATATTTATAATCAAGATTAGATTTTTAATCAAACAAGAATGTGAATATAAGCTAAAAAATGCAATCTTTTTAATCAAGATTAAGACTTTCAACTAAGAGACATATGGAATGGATAAAGTAAGTTTCAAAAATGATAAACAATGATATAAAACAAAGAAAGTTAGGAACTTTTTGCATAATCACATAAATAATTAAAAGAAATGATATATTAACAACAATAATAAAAAATACACAATAAAAAGGCATCATCTTGAGCATATATTAAACTATTTAAACTACTTAGCAATGTAAACATCATAATGAAAGGGAAAGTTAACATTTTTATGTACAAAGTTAACATAATAAGGCAAGAATATTGTATTTAAAGTAAAAAGAAATGATTTTTATACATAAAAGTAAGAACTTTACCTAAAAAAGAATGAATTTTTATACCAAAACTAAAAAAGAATGGCTTTGTGGAGAAGAGAATGGCCAAAGTTGAAAATCAACAAGCCTTTTCTCTATTTTCTCTAGCCAAATCCTTTTAGAAAAAGAGAGAAGAAAAGCTTTTGGATATTTTTTTAGTGTTTTTCAAACTGCTCTTTTTGAAAACAGAAAAATGTTTTGCTTCTTTGAAAAACTGTTTTTCAGCAAAAAAATGAACTCCCTCCCTTCTTTTGCTACTGACCGGCCATTTATAGCCCCTTTTCTCTTTATCTTCATCAACGACTCCTCTCTTTTCTTCCTTATTGATCTGATGGCTTATAATTTTTAGCCTTGTACTCTCATCTTTGCCCCTTACTTCTCTGCTGTGATTGGCTGAGGTTTGGCTGACTCTATATTTTTTGTCCTTGTAGGCGTGTCCAGCTGGGGAGAAGGGAGGAGTTGTGCGCGTGAAAAGACTACGTTGGCACAAGCTGCCAAAAGCCAAAGACGGGTGTAAAGCCAACCATAGTAAAGCATGATCTCTACCTGCCCAAAAGCTCTTGGCGTTCTACTCTTTCAGGCCCTTTACATGCTATTATGTCGACAATCTCTCGGGCCAAACAGCGTTGTTCGACACTAGTATGTTCCTTGTCTTCCCTACAACTAGAAAAGGCTACAGCAAAATTTGAGAAGACTTCTGGCTGTAGCTTAGCAGCATAGGCACCGGTCCAAATTCAACAAGCTGTGGTGCAAGCCGTGATATGTTGGCAATCTTATCAAGAAGTACCACACGGTTCAGCCCAAGAGTCTTCAGGTTCGGACATCCAGCCACCAGGCACTCCAAGTCCAAGGTTACTCCAGTGAAAGCTTGCAAGTTATTTTCGATTTCTCGATAAATTATGTCAGCCTCAACGGCATGGAACCTGACATGTTGTTGAAGCAGTTCTTTAAAAGTACACAGCACTATCAGATATTGTGCCAAGAAGTTGTCAAGTTCTTGGCTTTCATGGGGGATAGGGAGTGACCTTGTTGTTGTTGCCACTCTAAAGCCCAGTCGGAGTTCTGTTATAATATTAGCTGTATCACTTCCCACCCCAGAGGAATTGTAGTCCGGCTCCCATGCAACCTCAAGACCACAAATTATTGCTAGCACCTCGGCGTGCATGACAGATTGAACTTGGGCCACTTTTGAAACACCACAAAAATAATGTCTCCCATAGTGTTATGCATTACAAAGCCAAGAGAAGCCTGTTGCAGAACCTCATAGAAAGCCGCATCCACATTTAACTTTAACATACCAGCACATGGCGGGGACCATCTTGGTGGTGCAGCAGGTGCGCTATTTGTCTTATGGATTGTCTTGAAAGTGCCATCTAAGCCTGCAATGCAGCAAGTTCATCTTCTTCAACAGTGCGCTTTTAAGGAACAGGATGAGCTGGTTGCCTGCCAGCAGGTATCTGCACTGGAGCTGCAAGAGCAGTTGTTGCAGGCTAGAGAAGTTGTTCTTCCAACTCAGCACGTTTGAGTTCTTCAAGTTCTGCTTCCAATTCATCCTCATCAAAATCAGCTGCAGCTCCAATAGGAGCTGACAGTGCGTCTCATATTCTCGGTCTGTTCATTGATCTCATCCATTGTTTTGTCAACATCATCAATGTTTGTTGCTTTTTGCCTAAAAATTGGCCCATTCTAGCTTCCCATCATTCGCACTTGCGCAAGGTTACTCTCCTATATTTGGAGCTCCTTCTTGGAGATCCGGTGCTTTATCGACGAAGTACGTGAACAAATTCTTCCTTGGTTAAGTTGCTCATCTGTTTCATGTCTTCTTCACAATCTTCAACGCTAAAATTTATGTCTATTTCCAACTCCCCAGAACTTGATTGTTGCCCCATCATATGCACGAGCAGCTGCATGTGCTGTGTCACCTAAATTAAATAAACTTGTTTTCCACAGTCCCAAATATGAGACTCCCATATGCTAGCTCCTTTATAAAAAGCAACTTCATGATACTGAGGGCTTCGGGACCTGGGTCTTCTTCTACTTTTCTTCAATGTTTGCACTTCCAGTTTATTGTCTAAAAGCCGCAATTAATGATTATGCCATGCTAATGGGTCCTTTTTTAAAGAAACGTCACTTTGGAGAAGAATATTAAGAACTTGACAAAGGTGGCAAGGCTTTTTTAATTTGGTAGACATATATATATACATGTAAATATATATATACACATATATATATATATATAAATATACATATACATATACATATACATATACATATTTATACATATATATATAAATATACATATACATAAAAATATATATACATATAAGTATATATACATATATATACATATATTTATATATTTTTTGCATGATAATCAAGTTGACTCGGTTAGTCTCTGGCTTGCTTGGCTTCGCATGGGAGTCGAGTTGGCTCGCTTGGCTTTCCGGTCTTGGTTTAAAATTACCTGCGAGGTAATTAACATAAAATAATAAGACAAAATAAAATAAAATAATAGTAATAATAATGATAATAAATGAACACAATTAAACTAAACTTAAAAGGATGAGTAAAATAAAATTTGAAAATGAACAATTAATTAATTGACTAATTAACCAATTAATTAATTAATTAAAATTTAAAAATAAGTGTCTACAATTGCCAGATGGATCGTCCGAGTTGGACCCTCGAACACAAACACCCCAGTTAATTGTGACCTTTCCGAATCCACGCTGAACAGTGTGGAAGTTATACCTGTTAATAAACATACTAGGCCACGATGTTGCTTTTCTGGAAGGTCCCCAAGCCATTAGCATCAGAATTGGCAAAGCATCAATATGCTTAGCTCTATTAACCGAGATATCAAGCTGCAAGTGATAAAATTCATTTTAATCATCATTTAGAGTCTTTAAGTTTCATGAGTTACAACACAAATCGCACGGTGTTTTTTATTTACGTACATACTGCTTAAACCAATCGAAAAAATAGGCATCGATCAATTCATCAATGGCACCTTAATTATACCCAGCATTATGATAATATTGGATAAAGGCCCTGCTCAAAACGATGCAAATTAAATTCCACTAACAATAATAACATAAACAATAAAATATATAAACTCAAATTGACTTACTGAATGACGGGTTGCACTTCTGGACAATTTCGTAAAACATACGTATGTGCAACGCGTTGCTCTCTTACCTCCAGCCATTTAGTCTTATCTTTACCCTAAAATCGAGTTGGATAGTTAAAAATTAAGTAGGGTTGGAGAGTGAAATTGTTCATCCCCTTATCGTTACACCTAGGTCTTCTAATATGACTGTAGACATCCGAATCACATAAGTAATTCTGTGCGATGTAAGCTTCACAGATTGAGCCTTCAACGTGAGCCTTACTACGAATTGTTTTCTTTAATTTGTGAAGGAACCTATATTCATATGGTAGCTCAATTAGATTTGTATGCACACCATGTAAATATAATTCAACTAATATAAACTTGAATGCCTATATAAATTAATACAAATCAAAGTTTTTTTTTTTAACTTTCAAAGGGATATATCCATCTGAATTGAATCAGACCTCCAACTAATGCTTTGTATGGTAAGTGAACAACAAAACGTGTTCCATTGAATCGAACATGGCTGAAGGGAAAACCTTTTCCAAGTTACATAGTATGAGTGGAACATTATCGGTTAAATCCCGAACCTTCCCTAACTCTGGCATACTTGAACATATGCATTAGAAGAAGAGGCTAAGTTCTGTCAAAGGTTTCCACACACTAAGAGGTAACATCTCTCTGAATGCGATTGTAGTAGTCTCTGCATAAAGACATGGCAATCGTGACTCTTCATGCTGTAAACCTTATCTTCATTCATGTCAATGCATCTCTTAATATTTGATGCATAGCCATGTGGAAACTTCAAGTTCCTAAGCCATATCAAAATGGTTGTTTTCTGGGTTTTTGTCAAAGTGTAAATGGCTTTAGGTTTGGTGCGCTGCTTACTTCTAGGATCAACTGCAATTGAACTTCGATAGCAAAGAACACTGATGTCTTTTCTTCCATTCAAAGTGTCCTTTATTTGCCCATTCAAATCCATGACAGTTCAAAAAACTGCATCAAACACATTCTTCTCAATATGCATAACATCAAGGTTATGGCAGATCAAGTTTATTTTCCAGTAAGGAAGATCCCAAAAAATACTCCTTTTTGTCCATTTGTGATAAGTGCCGTAATAACCAGGCATATGAATCGGATCATCCATTGCGGTAGGGAAATGCCAAACTTATGCATATATTTCTTCCCCTGTCAACCTCAGTGGTGCAACCGTCCTCTCAACCTAACCATGACGGAAAGATTTCTTATCTTTTCTATACGGATGATCAGAGTGAAGGAATGACCTGTGACAATCAAAATAAGTCACCTTCCTACTATGTGGAGGCACGAATGCTCTGCTCTCTTGCATACAAACAGGGCAACCCAGAACTCCAGCAGTGCTCCACCTGGATAACATGCCATAAGCAAGAAAGTCATTAATAGTCCACATAAGAGCATTCCTTATGTAAAAATGCTCATTCCTTGAAACATTATACATTGAAATCCCATCTTTCCACAATTGTTTTAACTCATCAATCAGAGGTTGCAATAAAACATCTATATTTTTCTTCTGGTTTTTCGAACCAGGACAAATAAATGTTAAGAACATATAAGGGCTCTTCATGCACATACCCGGAGGAAGGTTATAAGGAGTTACAACAACTGGCCAGTAAGAATAAGTTTTTCCGAACTGGCCGTGCAGTACAACACTATCTACACATAGTCCCAATCTAACATTTTAAGCCTCAAAACCAAAATCAGGATAGGTTCTGTCGAAATATTTCCATGTCTCAACATTGGACGGATGGCACATAACCCCATCTTGAGGTTCATGTATAGCATGCCAAGTCATATGTTCTGCAGTGGCCGAGGTATGGTACAATGGCTACAATCGGGGAGTCAGTGGCAAGTATCTCAAAATGGCAGCAGGAATCCTTTTACGAGTTCTGTCACCATGTCGACCAATGTCTTTAAATCTAGGTTTACCACAAAACCTACAACAATCAAAGTTCGAATGTTCCTTCCAATGCAATACACATCCATTCTTACAAGCATCAATCTTTACAACCGGTAAACCCAAATCATTGATGGTTTTACTATGTTGATAATAATTCGGAGGAAAATTATTTTCTTTCAGTGATACTTTCTTGAAGACTTCAAAAAAAATCAAATGCACCTTCAGACAAGTTAAACTCCAACTTCCCACTTAACAAAGTCGAAACAAAGGACAACTTGGACTCATTAGAGCCCTCAAACAAAGGTTCATCGGCATTTCTCACGCTGTCAAACCATCTATCATCTAAATGTGTCACATGCTGGCCTGTAAAAGGATCTTGCTCATACCCAAACTCATCTACTGCTTCTCCACTAGGTCCAGCTTCATCTTCATTACGATGGACAAAACTCGATCGTGCAACATCAAACACCATATGCTGATCCCATGTCATATCTTCATAGTCACCCCAGTTTGCCATCTCAACTGGTAATGGTGCTTGTTCTTGCTGTTGCTCATTATTTTCAATCCTACACAGTGGTTCACCGTGGTTAACATAGTTCCAATAATGCTCCTTAAAGCCATAGTAGATTAGATGATGTGCAACCTTAATTGGTAAAAAGAAGCGCATATTCTTGCACTCTATGCAGGGACAACGAATTTTTTCTCCATCTTTTCATGAGGCATCCGGACTCAATGCCCAACTAATGAATTCTCCAACACCGGCCATAAACTGTTCAATCACACCTTTTTGTCCTGGTTCCTTCCGATTATACATCCACTGTCGACTGTTAATCAACTCATCCATTTTTCCTACCTAAATATTTTAAATTAGTTCTATTAATATCCCAAACTATAATTGCCACTGTTAATAAATAAATCGAGCCTATGAAACAGGACAACAACCAAATTAATTGCTAATCTGTGAATATATATTAAGATTTGCATCACGACATTCCAATTAAATGAGTTTCAGCTAAGTTTCAATGCATTTTTACATACTTCAAAAATTTTACGTTCTTAATATAATTAATTTCATAATAACAAAATTCAACAAATGCATCACAATCAACATCAAGCTCAAAACAATAGCCAAAAACGATATATCATCTTATTAATATTAATATACAATTATAACCAACACAATTAGAAATAACTCAACATTATGTCATATGATTATGATTAATTAATATTAATAAAAAAAATAGACAACACAACCAATACAAACCCCAAACATTCAAGATCTAACAATTTTAACACTAACGTAAGCAACAAAAATCACCCAAATAATCATTATAGTCCAACTAAAATCACACTAAACCCAAATTCTAACATATGTTTATCATCAAAATGAAATCAAATATAAAGAGATTCGAAGATATGACCTTGATTTCCACCGAAATCCATAAAAACTACAACTTTTCTAGTGTTTTTTTAGGAAAAATGAGAGAAAATGAAAAAGAAAGGAGAAGGAAAATGGAGTGAGAGGCGGAGAAAATGAGGGTTCTGCATTCAGCAGAACCCTAAAAAACATGACCGGCCAAAATGAAACATTTTGGCTAGTCAATTATAATTTTTACTTTAAAAATTATGAACGGATTTAGGGATGGATTTTCCTTTCCGTCCCTAAAACAAAACCCCAAAATTCTATGGATTCTGGTCTCTCTTTCAGCCCCTATAACCTTCCATCCCTAAATCCGTTTCAAATTTGCTACGGATATGGGCACGGAATATATAACCATCGCAAATTTTGTGTGCCGTTGTTTTGGGACGGTTTTTGTCCATTCCTATTATCCGTCCCTATACAGGTCTTTTCTTGTAGTGAATTGATCAGCTGTTAATACGAATTTTGTCTGTAGGAACATATGACCTAAAATTACTACAATATAATTATCATAAATCACAATTTAGAATTTTGTAAAATTCACCATGAAGTCATATTTACTGATAGATCCTCAAAAAATACTTTATTGATATGGGATCAGCATAGTATAATTAATTGTAAGATTGTAAAAAAAAAAAGTAATCGTAGATTATATGAACCTATAGTAATCTCTTGTTGGTCTTCCATAATTTTCTACGAGCATCTTTAATTTATCTTAGGCTTTCATATCACAAAAATAAGTCTATATACTTTTATTGTGATCAAATAAGTTTTAAAAATAGTAACTATCATAATATTTAGTCATTGAAAAAAATTTAAAATTATAGGAATGTGAGAACAATAGCTTGTAGGACTTTGTATGTTTTTGTTGGTCTTTCTTTTTTGAGATGTTTATATATTTTGTTTTTATTATTAAATCTTCATAAAATATTGAACATTCTTAATTTTTGTATTCAAATTTATTTTTCATGATTCTAATGATATAACCTTTCAAAAATAAAAATCATTGAACATTATTGAATTCTTTTAAAATTTTAATATAAAAGAAATAAATCTAAATGCTTTTAAAAACTAGTACTAGCTTTTAATGGTTGCTTAACCTATTAATGGAGTGTTGAACACTTAATTTTAGTAAGATAGATACAAACCTAACAACCTCAATACCAAAAGAGAAAAGTTTTTTTTTTTTAATTAAACACATCCTTATGATTTATTAATCCGAGACTAATTCCTTTAAAGATAAGAGCATGAAGATAAAATCCTCTCAACAAATGTATTTTCTAATAATCCAACTTCTATCTTAAACCTTTTCCAAAGAGAAAATCTTATCTTACACAGTTCAAAGTCTTCCTGACACTATTCACTTGGAGTAATAAAATCCTTTAGCCCCTCTTGCTCGCAAGACAAAATGCTCATCAATCATTCCTGGTTGGATTACTTTCCTAACTCTTATGTAGAGTTCTTAAGTCCTGGTTGTTTTAATCATTCCCCTGTTCAAATTCTGCTATGACTACTACTCCCAAGCCTTTCAAATTTTTTAACTTCTGGACTCAACATGCTGACTTTTTGAAGATTGTTGAGGAGTCTTGGATGGAACCTCTTTCATGGAATCCTATGTACATCTTGTACTCAAAGCTTGCAAGACTCAAAGCTAGCTTAAAGAAGCAAAACCAGAAGTCGTTCAGTAACATTACCTCTAGAGTTCATGAAAAGAAAAGGCAGTTAGAAGAAGTACAAAAGGAACTACTTGGTAACAATATCAGTCATGATATGGTAAAGAAAGAAAAGGAGCTCATTGCTGAGCTGTATCATCTTCATATAGCTGAGGAGAGATTTTTCAAGCAGAAATCAAGAATTAACTGGTTGAAATGTGGGGTTCAAAACACTGGTTATTTTAACAAGGTTGTGAAAGTGAAACAATCTAAAGGGACAATTAGACCACTGCTTAATGATAAGAATGAAAGACTTGAATAGTTTGAAGACATATCAGATGAGGCTGTGAGTTATTTTAATGCTCAACTCGGTTCTCCAAGTACTGGTATTCTTGATATTCTCGTGGATTATTTGAAGAAAATTATGCCTACTTTCTGAAACTCAGATATTGTTATGCTAGGAGCTTACATCACTGATTAGGAAATTAAAAAAGTGATGTTCTCAATTATTAGAGACAAAGCTTCTGGACCTGATGGATACACGGCTACCTCCTTTAAGCATGCTTGGAGCATTTTTGGCGCTGATGTCACTCATGCCATTAAATACTTTTTTCAGACAGGTTCCATGCATAAAGCTATAAACTCTACTATTATAGCTTTAGTACCAAAAGTCCCTGATCCTTTAAAGATGTCTGAATTTCGACCTAGAGCATGTTGTAATATTATTTACAAATGCATCACAAAATTGCTTGCTAATAGATTTAAGCATTGCTTGAATAGTGTGATCAGTAAGAACCAAACAGCCTTTATTGATGGAAGAAGCATACTAAAGAATGTATTATTAGCCCAGGAGCTGGTGTCAGGCTATCAAAGAAGAAATAAATCACCAAGGCGTGTTCTTAAATTTGACTTAAGGAATGCGTTTGATTCTATTAATTGGGATTTCCTTCTCAAGCTGCTAAAAATCATTGGTGCACCAGATTCTTTTGTCACTTGGATCAAGGCCTGCATAACTTCTTCAATGTTCTCTATAGCTATTAATGGTAGTCTAAAAGGCTATTTTCCAGGGGAAAAGAGTGAGGCAAGGTGACCCTCTGTCGCCTTACTTGTTTGTTCTAGTAATGGAAGTCTTTTCTTAACTTCTCAATAGGGCTGCAGCAAACGGGGTGTTTAAATATCATCCCAAGTGTCATAGACTACAACTCACTCATCTAGCTTTTGCAGATGACCTTTTGATTTTTGCTCATGGTTCTAAAAATTCTGTTATGGCAATAATGTCCATTTTGCAGGATTTTGCTTTACTCTCAGGTCTGCAGATTAACAACACTAAATGTGAAATCATCTCATCTGGCATTCCAATCAAATAGTTTGGAGTTCCACTCATCACCAAGAGGCTTTCAGCAAGAGATTGTGAACCTTTAATAGGAAAAAGTACACATCGCATTAATAGCTGGACGACAAAACAGCTCTCATTTGCTGTCGAATAGAGGTTCGGATGGTACAGGTTCGTAGAAAGAAGCTCAACTAAGTGTTTATGGGGTTACCAGCTTTTCTTCGAACAGATTACAAATTAATTCAATTAGTCTTAACTAGCATGTTCAGTTTCTGGTGTTCTCATTTCATTCCCCCTTACAAAATCATAAAAGTTGTTACATAATTGTGTTCTGCTTTTTTGTGGAAAGGAACTACTAGTAAAGCTACAGGAGCTAGAGTCAAATGGGAAGAAGTTTGCAAGCCAAAAGCAGAAGGTGGCTTGGGTTTAAAACTTGCTAAAGAATGGAACTTGGCGTGTCTATTGAAGAGCATATGGACCATCATTACCAAGGCAGGATCCTTATGGGTAGCATGGATTGATTCTTACATACTAAAAGGTAGTTATTTCTGGGACTTGCAATTTTCTACCAAATATAGCTGGTCTTTTGGGAAGCTATTTCAGCTAAGAAGCATAGCGAGGAGTGTATTATCGCAGATTACTGGAGAATGGAGATTACAAAATTCACATGGCATGGCAGCTCACTCTACAGAGGAAGCCTAAAGTGGGATGGCATAGCCTTGTTTGGTTCACTCATCATGTCCTTAAACACCCAGTTATAGCTTGGATGGCAACACATGATAGACTGCTCACAAAGAGCATATTGAAGAATTGGAACATTCATATTGCAGATGACAAATGTCTGTTATGTGGCCTTCAAGAGGAAACCAGAGATCACATTTTCTTCTCTTATGGGTTTTCAAAAGAAGTCTAGGTGTGTGCTACGGAATGTGTGGTTTGCATACAAACCTAAGGAGTTGGCAGCATGTATTACAATGGTGTATGAGAAACCTCAAAGGAAAATCTCTGTTGTCTCTCATATGCAAGTTAGTTTGGGGAGTAACAATCTATTTTGTTTGGATGGAAAGAAATCTATGACTTATCTGGAGGAGCTCCAAAATCTCCTTCTCTAGTTCTTATGGAGGTTGTGGCTACTATAAAGGGCAAATTGCAGGGATTATGGAACATTGCAAGAGATCCAATCAATGAGACACCCTGTCACAGTTGGGGGCTTGGGGATAATTTGTTCCCTTAGGTGTTAAATTGTTCTCTTCATTGATTTTCATAGCTCTATACTGTATAGATTGACAATCAACATCTTATAGCTTTGTAAAACTGTAGCAGCTTTGCTGCTTTTTTGGAATAAAATTTTAACATTTTATCCAAAAAAAAAAAATTTCTGCTGTATCTAACAGGCTAACCAGGCCGAGCCCAAACTTATCCGGCACTTATGATTATCGAGGCCTTCGCAGGGGTGACATGATTATGGCCTAATGGACCACGATTATGGCCTAATGGACCACCCCAAAGCATCTCTCTTTTCCCTTTACGTTTTACTTGTGATCTCTGGACTTCGGGCTCCAGATCAGTGATTAGACTAATAGTATTATTATTATTATTATTATTAACAGCCACTTTGGACTTCGGAGGTTTTAAACTGTTGGGCAGTCGGTAATAGTATATAATTGTTATATGGTATAATAACTAAATTAAATTACACATTCCTCCTTTGGTATACACGAGCCAAAGAGTTTTGGTCCCTATTAAATATTAATTTATATATTTTTCTTGGAAAATTTCTCTCTTTGAATCTTCACTATGTGAAAATTTCAAAACATATAAAGCAAACAGAGTCCACAGTCCTAACATGCAAATGTGGGGCACGAGAACTGAAAAATCTTCTGCATGCAGCCAAAGACTTATAGGTCTCTGGCAGTATTCTTTTCAAGTCTAAGATTCTCTTTGACAATTGCACAAAAATATAAAAAAATTATATTTATTTTTTTAACTAATTGGAGTAGATCTTAAGTTGCATTTCATTTAGGCCAAATAAATATCACTACGTCAAGTTAATTAATTAATTGAGTCTGTTTACACATGTTCTCTTCTTCTCGGAACGATCATGGAATTGATATTTTAGAATTGGAAACGAAAAGAGGGATCCCAACTCTAAAACTAATTTTATTTTCCAGCTGGTTATCATCAGCCTGCTTGAAGGCAAATTGCTCGGGAGATCTTATTTTCACAGAGCATTGACCTTTGCTGGAAGAGGCAACAGAAATTCAATGTTCAATCCAATGTTAACCTTGGTCACCTACCAAATGTCCTTCCTCAGTCTCCTCCTCACGGTGGCCGCCGTAGAAAACTCGCCTCCATACAACGCCACGGATGTCATACTCCTTGATTGTGGTTCACAATCGAACACAACTTCATTAGATGGCCCTAGCTGGGATGCCGATTTCAACTCCAAATTCTCATCCGTCAACACGGAAAATGCATCGTTTTCTTCCAAAGCCTCCCACCAGGACTCTGCTGTCACCCCAATTCCATACATGACGGCACGCATATTTCGCTCTGAATTCACCTACAACTTCCCTGTAACACCTGGCCCAAAGTATGTTCGTCTCTACTTCTATCCAGCTGAATACTCTGGCCAGGATATGACCACCTCTTTCTTCTCGCTCACCACCGATGGTTACACTCTCTTGAGCAATTTCAGTGCCTATTTAACAGCTTCCGCTACAAAACCTCCAAGTCCCAGCTTCATGAAAGAATTCATAATCACCGTCTGGGACAACCAGATGCTGAACTTAACCTTTGTTCCATCTCCCAACTCTTATGCTTTCATTAATGGGATCGAAATTGTTTCCATGCCAAGCAACCTCTACATCCATGGCGATGACAAGCAGCCGACTTTAGTTGGCTATGGCTCTTCCTTTCTTTTGCAAAATACCACCAATCTTGAGACTCTTTATCGGCTTAATGTTGGCGGACAAGTGATCCGCAACATAGAAGATACGGGTATGTATCGAACATGGCATAAAGATGAGGATTATATTTTTGGGGCAGCGTTTGGGACTGTACAATCTTTCCCTAATGATCCAATCAATTACACAAAAGAGGCGCCAGCTTACATTGCACCGGTGAATGTTTATGCCACAGAGCGAACCATGCATGCAGATTCTCACATTAATCTTAATTACAACCTCACTTGGACCTTCCCTGTCGATGTGCCATTCTACTACCTTGTTCGGTTGCACTTTTGTGAGACTCCGGAGATCACTAAAGCAAACCAGCGTGCGTTTGATATATTTATCAATAACCAGACGGCAGAGAGACAATTGGATTTGTTTAAACAGACAGGTGGCTCTGGGATTCCTACATACAGAGACTATGTGATATTTGCAACGAAGCGGATACTTTGGCTAGCCTTGCACCCTAACATGCAGTCGACTCCAAAATATGCTGATGCCATCTTGAACGGGGTAGAGATTTTCAAGCTGAACAATTCTCAAGGAATTCTAGCAGGGCCTAATCCAGACCCGATAGCAAACCCTGTATCTCCTGAACAGGGCCCCCGGTTACAGAATGGTTCAAGAAAGAAGAAATTGTCAACAATTTTGCCCATCATTGGAGCTGTGCTTGGTGCTACAATTCTCTTATTTCTTCTCTTGGGTGGCTTTATTTTCTATAGGAAAAGAAGAGTGAAGGACTCAATTTCTTTACCCTCAGAGTTTAGTAAACCTGAAGATACTTCCTCTTTACTTCCCTCTGATCTTTGCCGCCGCTTCTCAATTTTTGAACTGAGAGCAGCCACTGGTAATTTCGATGAGCAACTTCTAATAGGCCATGGAGGATTTGGAAATGTCTACAAAGGTTTCATAGATGGTGGTGCCACCACCGTAGCAATCAAAAGGCTGAATCCATCATCGAAACAAGGAATCCTAGAGTTCCAAACAGAAATCGCAATGCTCTCCCAACTCAGGCATCTTCATCTCGTCTCTTTAATTGGCTACTGCAATGACCAAGGAGAGATGATACTTGTTTACGAGTGCATGCCCCATGGCACCCTCCGCGATCATCTTTATAACACTGAAAATCCTCCTTTATCATGGAAGTCAAGGCTTGAAATTTGCCTTGGTGCTGCCCGGGGATTGCTATATCTCCATAGAGATGCACAGCAAATTATCATCCACCGTGATGTGAAATCGTCCAACATCTTGTTAGACGAGAATTTTGTTGCTAAAGTATCGGATTTCGGTTTGTCCAAATTGGGCCCAACAAGCATGTCCCAAACCCATGTCAGCACTATGGTAAAGGGTAGTTTCGGGTACTTAGATCCCGAATATTATCTCAGGCAGCAGCTAACAGAGAAATCCGACGTGTATTCTTTCGGTGTAGTGTTGTTTGAGGCACTATGCGCCAGGCCGGTCGTGATCCAAACCTTGCCAAAGCAGCAAGTTAACTTAGCACATTGGGGTCTGATTTGTTGTCAAAAGGGAACCCTGGATCAAATTATAGACCCATATTTAACGGGTGAGATTTCACCTGAGTGTTTGGAGAAGTTTGCGAAGATTGCTGAGAGTTGTGTAAGAGATAAAGCAATTGAAAGACCGACGATGAGTGACGTAGTTTGGAGTCTAGAGTTGGCATTGCAGCTTCAAGAGACTGCAGAGAAGAATGATGACGGGATAAAGAAAGTGAAGAAGAGTGAGGTGAAAGAGGTTACTTCCACCGATGATGAGATGTTTAGTGGGACGTCACATGAACAACTTTCGGAGTCAAGGAGCTCCATGAGCAGCAAAGGACATAGCATTTCTCTCGGTGCCTCTAGTAAAGCAAGCTCTTATTAGAGATTGTTCTTATCGTACTGCTTTTTCTCTTATATATATCGAAGTTATGATTATACTTTAATCGAGAATATTTCTTTCTGAGATAGAGATTTAAATCAAATAGTAAACAATGCAGGTCAATTTGTTCATAAATTTTGCATTAAATTCGAAGTCGGTTTCATGTACATTTCCGCTTATGAGTTTAACGGATAATACAAAGTTGGATTAAATTTCAAATGCACATTTTTTAATCTCCCTCAGCCACACCAAAAGTGTTAAATTAAGTGTTTAAATTAAGAACTCCAGAGATCTTATCTTCAGGTCAGTGTTTTGTTTTTCTCGTTTGAATATAATGGATATCATATCTGATTAAAGAAGGACAAGCCTGCTGAAACTAGTAAGTCAGAGGACGCAGCTTCTTGCAAACTGCAAACTACATTACATATACAGAAACTTCAGAATCAGGAGAACTAGGAATCGAGTATATAGGAACATGTACAGGTCGACAAGAACCAACAACATAATACAGAGTACAGACAGTAGAAAGCTAGAAATAGAAAGGACTTCCTTGTTCTGATATTACAAGGTTTATTTTGTTTAAAAACCTAGTTTTCAACCTTGGCGGCACTTATCATATAACTGGCAACCCCTGGTGTCCTTATGTAAGGCTATAGCATACTTGTTTCCTGGAAAAGCTGGTCCCATCTGCAAAGCTTTGTAGGATATAGTATTGGTTGCAAGGAACCTTGCATTCACTCCAGCAGCAACAGACTCCATCCAGAACTCTTCTTCTCCAATGTACTGATCAGCAATGTTTGCGTTGCTTGAGCTTGAGCTTGAGCTTCGGCTGCTCCTACTGATCAAAGCTGCTTTGGCCACATTTGTGTTTAGTAAAACCAGTAGAATTGCTAAAGCAAAGCCAAGACATTGGTTCTTCAGTTTGTCACTCCCCATCTAAGAACAGGTGAGATTAAGAGAGTTGTAGGATAAACAGGGAAAAGAAAGGCTGTGATTGTGTTGAATGACCAAGAAAGACCCTCAACTTTTCAAATAGCATATGGTACAAATATACAACTCACATGCGAATTTTCCAAACTCACTCAAAGAATGGTGGTTGTCATTTTGAAAATTTTGTTTTCTTGTGGAAATTATGGGGCAGATGTTGCCAAAGATGTATGGTCCCTCTCTAGGTGGACCAGCCAGTTATTCATGTCATCTGATGTGAACAGCGGAACATCCATAGCACGAACTATTCTAAGAATTGATAATAATTCTAATAATTTAAGCCCAAGGCTCTTTTTTTTTCCTGAATTTATATGTTATGCAATGCTTATGTTTTACATTTTATTTCATACGGTATTTTTTATATTGTATGCATGTGAATATATTTTTCTTTTTCTTTTTTTTGTGAGAAAAAGTTTAGGAGCAAGGGGGGATTACCCCATCTCCAAGACCAGGGTAAGCTGCCAATCCCTTTTAGGATATACGGACCAGGGTAAGCTGCCAACCCCTTTTAGGATTTACGGATTCATTGGACTTTCACTTGCTGATTTGTCGGACTTACAGATCGCCTATCAAAGAAGGCCTGTGGAGGCTCAAATCTGGGTATTTTACATCACAAGTTCAAGTCTTAACCATTTGAGCTAACCCTATTGGCTTTATATTGTATGCATGTGAATATATTTTTCTTTTTTTTTTGTGAGAAAAAGTTGAATATATTTTTCCTTTTAGTGGATTGATATCTGAGGCCCATATTGAGACCACATACTTTTTAGACTAAAATGTATTTATTCTCTCTCTCCCCTTAAACACAAAAATAGTCGAAAAAGCTGCTTGACCCACCACTTAATACCCAACAGTGCATATACTCTCTACAACTCTAAAAACCCAACCCATGCACCCAACAATTACGTACCTAAAATTCATTAGTTAATGTAATATAAAAAACTTATTAGCTACTATAATATAAGCCCAATAGTCCACATTCACCCTACTAAAAAAAAAAAAAACCCAACCCATGCAGGATCCTTCCATGTACATAAATACATATGTATAAATATATGATCTATACTACCCGATATGAAAATTCAAACATATTAAAGGAGGAGGGAGTGCAATAGTCGCCAGGGATGGAGCCAGGAGGAGGGGCAATTAAAGTTAACTTTTTTATTTTGCTTAGCATTACTTAAATGTAAAAAAATTAATTAAATAGTGTTAATAGTTTGTTTGAACATCAAATAATATTAATAGTTTATTATTATTCATATTTACAATATTAATTATGTAAAAAATTTTACAGCATGGAGAGGAAGAAGAAAAAATTGTTGAAAGTAAAAAACATGTTTATCCAAACTAAGAAAAAAGTTTCTTTTAAATTTTTAATATAAATAATCAAAAGTTGAATGAAAAGTTTAGAAACTTTATTGCAAATTTAAAAAATAAATGACAAAGTTAAACTCAATACAAATTTTAGAGAATATGGGAACCTAAAAGGGGAAGCAGAGATTTATAATATAATTTAGAAAACTCCTAGGGGTATAATTGAATTTTTATCAAATTCAAGGGGAGTCAAATATAAATTTAAAAGAAAACAAAGAAAAATACTAGGGAGCCAAATGAAATTTTGCCAAACGCCCACCCGTGGATCCATCCATGATTGTCATCCACCATTGGCTCCTTTATCTTTTTTTTTTTTAATTTTTTTTGTTTTGGACTAAATATATAAGCTTAACCTTAGATGATAGAAGAAGGGTAAATTAGGGACGTAAATGGTTCGATTCGGTTCGGATATTAAGATTTTAATACTCTAACGCTTCAGTTTAATTCGATTTAAGTATTTTTACGGGTTTTTTGGTAATTAGAGTTCATTCAATTTTGAACATTTATTCTTTTACAAAAACTTAAATAATATTATAAAAACTTAAGATCATTTAATTTTGAACTAATAAAATCAATTTTGGACTTTTATTCTTTTACAAAAGTCCAAATAAGATTATAAAAACTTTGGATCCTTTAATTTTGGTTCAATAAAATCAAATATTTTTTAAAAATTTTAATTTATTTGGATAATTCGATTTCTATATAAATAATAAAAATCATAACTGAATTACCGGTTTAGTTCGATTATCGATTTTTTCGAGTTTCTTGCATAACCCTAGGGCAAATGCCCTATTAGAGTTTGCTCCTATTGTCCCCCCACCCCTTGGTCCAAACATTTTTTTTCCCTTTTCAACTTTTCTCTATTTTTTATTTTTATTTTTTCTCTAAAAAATAATTTACTTTTTTGGCAAATAAGTTTTTAGGAGCTTGATTTTTTTTATTTTCTTTCTTTTTTTACTTTATTTTTTTTACAAAATTTTTTTATTTTTTTAGTAAATACTTATATAAGGATTTGACTTATTCGAAGGTTAATGTCTTATATACTGCGAAAGTATTAAATTTATAATTTGTTGTTAAGAGTGACAAATTTATACTATTGACATTTAATTTGAAGCTTAATTTTTTATTATCATTCTTTAAATTTAATTCTACAAAATTTATATAAAATTTTTAAATCTTAATTATAAATAAAAATTGACCTCAGAACGAAATCTGGACATTTTCTAATCTAAATCTAAAGGTAAAATCTAAGCCTTGAAGGGAGAGAGGCCACGCGTCAACCTCTCCCTTCTTTCTTTTTTTTGTCTATTTTATTTTATTTTTATTTTTAAATCATCATCCTCCTCTCCTTTTTTATTTTTATTTTTTTAATTATTTTTTCATTTTAAAATTTTTCCCCTTAAGAATGGATCTCCTTCCTTTTTTTCTCAATTTTTATTTTTAAATCATCATCATCCTCTCCATTTTCTTTTTTTTTAATTTTTTAGTTTTATCTCTTAATAATAGGTCTCAATAGCTTTAAAAAAAATAAAATCATTGCCTGATGATTGTAGTATTATAAGAATAATTATTTTAGGTAATATGGACCATATTGTTACATAAATATATTATTTTCATTTTTTTATTATTTATAAATAGGGCTTAAGTTTTGAGGGCTTATTTAATATTTTAGACTTTAACCATTTGTTTTTGTATTTGATTAATTATTTAGTTTTAGTTTTTTTTCTGGAAATTTTACTTATTTATTGTGAAAAATATATTAACAGTAGTGGGAAGAAGAAGTAAGAGAGAAGTAAATATAGAAATAGAAAATTGAGAGAAGTGAATTAGTGAGAGGAGAAAAACGATTCTCATTATTGATCTCTTCGGGAGAACAAATGGTGGCTTATATAGCCTACCAAAATAAAACTCCTCGAGGCTATTTTAACTACATATAATTATTCAATCCATTTGTATAATAACTTAAGTAAATTTAACATCAAATTGTAATAACTGATGAGTCCACTTTCATAACATTATTATTAATTTTATTTATTGTAATTTTTTAGAAAAAAATTAATAAATGCTAAATGAAAAGATTGTTACATTTAATGTCTTTTTTTAATAAAAAAATCTAAATGTTGATATATTTAAGTAGATCGTTAAATCTACCGATTAGTCGGTTTATCAAAATATTAACTAGAAGAGAACCCCCTTGTGTTGTTTCGGGTTACAAAAATAAATACAATTTAATATATGAAATTGAGCTAATTTATTTTTAAATTGTACATAGGGTAACAATTGTAAAAGCAAACTCATTTCGCTTCGAGTTATAAAAATAAGCGTAATATAATAGACAAAATTATACTCTTTTTTCACTATACATTAAATATAATAGCAATTGTAAGAGAATAACTCTTAAATGAAAAATAGTGGACTGATAAAGGGTGATGGTAAAAGTTTATAGGAACATTGATTGAAGAAAAATGACCATCAGCCCTTTAGTTACCACAAAAATGAAACTATTAGCTTTTTAGTTATAAAAAAAATAAAGAATCATACTCATACCACACAAAGCATTTAACATACTTAAATAATTAAATTTTTCCTTAAAAATTCTGATTAAATATAACTACTTTTCACTCCCTCTTTTATCTTACTCAACATTTTTTATGATCTTCATAGGACACTTATGTTCTTTAATGGTATAGATACGAAATTTGATTATATTATATAAGAAATTTAAATGTGCATATGGCATAAATTAAATAACATTTGAGGTAAAAAATAAATATAATAATAAAACCAAAACAAAAATTGAAAAGAATGTAAGAGCTGTGTTCTAACAGCATTCTCCAGGAAAATCAGGACCTCATTCATAGCCTTACCAACCTGTGGACCTTGCCTACCAGGCTTACAAACGGTTGGTTAAGAGACATGCTCTAAGTAGTAACAAATACCTTGGTGGCTTAAATTCGAGGAGTACTGCAGGCATGTTGGTACTCGAATTTATGAGGGCCAATGGATAATACCTTTGGTGGATGAGTTTGGCCCACCACCGTTTATAAGCTTGGTAGGCGAGACGCATAGGTTGGTAAGGCCGTGGACGAGGTTCTGACTTGCTTGGAGAGTACTGTTAGAGCATGGCTCTTACAAAGAAAATTTGTGAAAAATGAAAAATTATATTTTTTTTAGATTATGAAAAATCATAATTAAATGGATTTAATATAATCGTTATAATAAATAACGCACACAAAGTATTGAATATACTTAAAAATATAAAAATAATTCAAAAATTAATTATAAAATACATTAAATGAATTCAACATTGAAAATTTTTAAAAATTAACATTTAAAAAAATACTAAAAAATTAAAAATTGACATGTTTAAAAAAATACCCAAAAATTAAGAATTGACATGTGGCACTTTTCTTAGAACTCCATTTGGCATAACTTTAATTTAATTGTATAGATTGTATAGATGTATAGATGTATAGATGTATACATTATATAGATGTATATATTGTATAGATTAGATAGATGTATAGATGTACAGATGTATAGATTATACATATAAGGTATAAGTTTTTCTGACACTCCCAAATCTAACCTGACTTTTCCGTATGAACAAAATAGTGTAAAATGACGTATTAACTTGACAATATGTAGATCCAAATGTGTCTAATTAAAAAGAGAAGTTAAACTTAAGATAAAATTAAGTTAGAAGATGAGACAAGTGACCATGCATGGAAGCTCAATTTGGACTTCTTTAAGTCCATAGCCAATGGATTGGATATCCATTGGTGAAATGGTCGATGGATTAGGCCAATGATCAAAATTATAAGAGGTTACAAAGAGGGGAAAATGTCTAACCCAGGGTTCAAGTAGACTCAATGTCGAGCTTATCTATAAATAGGGGGAGATAATCTCTCTCCCTCTCATTTTACTTCTACCTTTTTTCCTCTCCTCTCATTTGCTTTCTGGGAGCAATTTTGGACTTTTGGCTGATCCGAACAATCCGACCGAAGGATCAAGGTATGATTTTAATATGCTATTCTTAACGCCTTGATCTACCTTTTATTAAGTTTTCACGTATTTTCATGCATTGTTCTATGAGAGATCCAAGCTCAAAATTACTTACAGTTTTTAGTTAGATTTTAAACTTAGATTCGAGATCTAGGAACTTTGAGTTTGTGATTCTCGTTTTTCTTTCGGTAAATGCATCGTGGGAGGTGTGAGGAACGTCCACCTCAAATTTCGTTGCTGAGCCATGGATCGAGGGGCTCAAAAATCGAGGCAAAGCCTCGGTTCCCGAGGCCACCAAGCGGCTCCCACGCGGGAATGGGGCAGCCCACTCCTCCAAGCAGGACTTGAGCCAATGCGCAGCCCAGTCCGCGTGGGAGGGCCTGTTTGGTCCAAACCAGGGACGGGCAGAGCCCAGCCTGTATGGGTGGCCCATGGGCCTTCAGGGGCATTTTGGTAATTTTTCATCAAGTGTCCAATTTTGACATCGAAACTTCCCGAACATTTTTCTAAGCCCCGAATCACATACAAGCCCAGTCCTAGGTCATGCTAGAGCCTCATAAGTGCATTCATACTTTTTTTATGAATGCTAACACGTTTTTCCGTGTATTAGGGCTTCGGATGATCGAATGCGGCGATGCTCCGGAGGTTAAACTACGCGGATCGCTTGGGAGTATACGAACCTCTCAATACTATGAGTGGCTTAGTCTTCTTTGTTTAGCCACTGGGCATAAAGGTTTTAAAAACGTAAATGATTTTTAAAGGTTTTGGGATACGGGGAATCCACACACACATCGTTGCTTGTTGATATACCCACTCTCTATACCCACCTAGAGAGTGGGAGGTTTTCAAAGAAAAGAATAAAGACCTATGTGTGTGTGTTTATATTTATATTTGTATGTTTTAAATATATATATATATATGTTTTATATATGTATATATATATGGATGGGATGCGAGATGAGTAATTGAAAGGGTTCCTCGGGGCTTCGAAATAAGGGAGCGTGGACCGAGTCTGATAGCATACATGAGACACAATCGTGGACCGCCTATCGAAGGGAACGGTGAGCGGAGACCCTGGGAGAGGCGCGGGGGATAACTCGCCAAGGCTTGAGGTAGTTGTATTCTACCATAGCGAATGGCACCACCGAGGGAACGGGTTAGAGGAAAAGAAAATATGAAAATGTTTTAAAAAGAAAAGAGATAGCCCTCGGTGCAGAGAGGCATAAGACGACCGATGAGTCGCGTCTCTAATATGATAGAGGCCAGCCCATTTTAGATATTTATATTTATTTAAATTGTTTTAAAAGAGGGTTCTCAGCTAGAGAACTAGAAAAGAGTTTTTGAAAAGAAAAATATTTATTTTATTATTATTATGTTTGGATTTCCCCTATTTTCCCTAACCCCAATGGAGATTCATCGAACCTCTGTCACTCACCTGTATCCAATGTGAATAGATGTAGATCCGCGTACGAGGATAGCAGCTAGATTGGAGGCTCATTAGGAGATGTCGGTGGCATAGGCTTAGTAGTTTCCGCTGCGTAGGTATTTCCTATAAATTAGTCTACTGGTATTACTTTTAAAGCTTATTATTTTATTAAATGATTTTAATTAAAGTTTAGTTGTTTTGCACCGATGATACACATTTCTTTGCCTTGCGGTGCTTCGGGTGCATGAGTGGCTGACACGTAATTCGAGGTAGTGCGACGGTTGCCACGTGGCAGACCCAAGTGGGTCGGGGCGTGATATTTTCTGTAAATATCGGATGTAAGTTAATTCGAATCATTCTTTTATATACTCATATCATAATATCAAAATAATTTTTTACGTATTTTTGGTGTACCATTTTAATTTTATATAATATTAATATATTATTTATTTTATATTCTATCTTTGAGTTTTTTTCAAAAATATTATTTAAATATTTAAAATTAAAACATATTTTCCTGGGGCCGAAGCCCATGATGAATTTATAATATACCTAAAATTTATTTCTAATAACTAAGGACACACTTTACTTAAGAATCAACTCTTATAGATTCAATTTTATCCAAAAAAAAAAATGGATTCTCTATTAATTCGGTTGAGTGTGTCATCGATCTCACTTGGGAATAATCAAAGTAAATTTCAAAAAATATCATTACAAGATTCTCATTTAGGCCATTTAACTTTAATTACAAGATTCTAATTAATTTGTATCCATTACCTCATTAAATTTGTTGATTATATCAAGTAGGGAAGGGATAAAATTACACCCAATATAAAACAAAATTTTTTCATCTTTTTTGGATCCTTGGATGGCACAAAACTGATGGCCCAAATTAAATCAAACTTTTAACTTATCCTAGCTTTCCCTTTCACTACCTTCTCTCTCCTCATTCATCACTCTTCCTCCTCTCTCTCTCTTCTCTCGTTTTTTTTTCACTCAACTTTCTTTCGCCACTCTTTCAATTTTACAACAGTATCTTTCTCTGGCTATTGTCCTTTGTTATCAAAATATTTCATTCTCCATTTATCTCAAACACTCAATTCTTGCCTGCTCCATGGCCCTGATGAAGTCCAAATTTTTTTTTGCCATGGGAAATCGAGTTACACACCACAATCCAGTTTAATCAAATTCAGAACCTCCTCTAACAATTTTTGCTGCAATTAAACCACTTCTACCTAGGTCTTGTCAAATTTTTTATATGGAGACCTTGACCTTGAAACAATCTTTGTTAAAATATGAACAATTTGATTCAAGTAATAATATATAATTTGCAATATGATCGTTGGATATTGTGATGTTTATCACGGTCGAAAACCAATATCAAAGATGGATTTCAAGAATGGTGAAAGAACAAGAGAGGTGAAAATTTGGAATGCTTCTTGCTTTTAATTCCACCGTTATTGCTTTGGTCCCCAAAGTTCCCAATCATAGCACCATGTCAGAATATAGACCAATATCCTGCTGTTCAGTGATTTATAAGTGTATTACTAAAATAATTGCAGAAAGATTGAAACTTACTCTACCTCGTTTAATCTGCAATAATCAAAGTGCTTTTGTTGAAGGAAGATACTTCGTTGACAATGTTCTCATGGCTCAAGAGATTGTTTGTGGTTATCAAAAGCGTAATATGTCACCTAGATGTGCCTTGAAAGTCGATTTAAGAAAGGCTTTTGATTCGCTTGATTGGCTCTTTATCTTTAATTTGTTGGAAGCTTTGGAATTTCCAATGCAATTTATACATTGGATCAAGGCTTGTATTACCTCCCCAAATAAACTCTCTCTCTCTCTAAATGGTAGCTTGGCAAATTATTTTCAGGGAGCAAAGGGAGTAAGGCAGGGTGATCTTATCTCTCCCTATATCTTTGTATTAGCCATGAACATTTTGTCAAAACTCCTGAACTCAGCTGTGGAGTATGATATCTTCTCCTATCATCCAAAGTGTAAGCAAATTAAGCTCACTCATTTATGTTTTGCGGATGATTTGCTAATCTTCACTAAATGCAACTATGAGTCGATTATGGGGATTAAAAATTTACTTGCATTATTCTATTCCTGCTCTGGTCTCCAAATGAACTGCTCAAAGACTGAGATCTTTTGTACTGGGATTTGTGAAGAAGAATTGGATGTCACTAAAGCTGCTACAGGATTTAATATTGGAAAGTTACCTGTAAGGTACCTTGAAGTTCCTCTGGTAGCTAGAAGCTTGAATGAGAGGGATTGCCAGCCTTTGATTGAGAAGATTCTTGGTAGAATTTCTAGCTGGTCAGCTAAATATCTCTCTTTTGCTGGCAGATTACAGCTTATCCACTCTGTGTTGTTTAGCATTACTAACTTTTGGTGTCAGAGCTTCATATTGCCTCAGTCAATAGTTAAAAGAATCATTAAAGCTTGCTCAAGCTACTTTTGGAAAGGAAAGGAGGGCTCTAGTAAAGGTGCACGAGTGAGCTGGGATGTTGTTTGCTTTCCAAAATTAGAGGGAGGTTTGGGATTGAAGGATTTTAAGCTATGGAATAGGTGCTGTGGGTTGAGAAATCTCTGGACCATTTTTTTGCAAGCTGGTTCATTTTGGGTAGCTTGGATCTATGACTATATTTTGAAAGGAAGGTCAATAATGGATATCTCAATGCTTCAGAGATATAGTTGGAATCTTAAGAAGATTTTAAGGCTAGGGAACTTGCAGGTGTGTTTATTCAGGCAGATGGCACTTGGCGTATAAAAAGTTCCATGTTTAAGGTGGGAATTGCGTATGATGAACTCAGAAATAAGTTGACCAAAGTGAGATGGCATAGGTTGGTGTGGTATAATTATCACATTCCTAAGCACTCTGTAATTGCCTGGATGGCAATACTTGACAGACTTCCCACTCGTAATAGATTGGAGACTTGGGGGATGCAGTTCGAATCTAATCAATGTTTATTGTGCAAAACCAGAATGTTTATTGTGCAAAACCAGTACTGAGTCCAGGGACCACTTGTTTGGCTCATGTAGCTTTTCACAAGCTATTTGGAAGAAAATCTTATCTGCTTGTAGGCTTGCTAGACCAGTTGGTGATTGGCCACTTTTATTCTCTTGGATGTCAACAAAGTGTAAAGGTAAGGCACTAATTTCAATAATTCTAAGGATTGCTTGGGAGCCTTCTGTTACTTTCTTTGGAAGGAGAGGAATGCAAGGTTACATAGAGGCCCAGAGAAAAGTCCAGAACTGATCTTTGAGTTAGTTGCAGAGACAGTTAGGTTCAGACTGTATGATCTTGACAATGTGGAAAGGGATAGCATTGTTGGGAACGAACTGGGCCTTGTCCAGATTCCAAGGCCCATCACACCGTGACCCACATACATGGGCTAAACACCACTTGAAACCAAAAGCCTAAGCTATTGGTTTCATGGGTCCTTCATGTATATAAGTCACCTTAATATCACATCACTTTGTGATGTGGGATTCCAACTCATATGTGAACATTTTAACAATCTCCCCCGTTCACTTGTGAGTTACTTCGCTCCCTCGTGCGACGGCTAAGTCCCCCATGTCTAAGGAACTCCCCCGTGCGGCCAACCTACCCTCCCTGGGAAAGATGGCGAAACCAGGTTCGAGGGCTTACCAGGTCTTACCACCGCACCACTAAACACATTGACCCCTTCAGCTAGGTCAATCCGTGCACATCGCCGCACCAATCGAGTCTCAACCGGGCTCTGATACCACTTGTTGGGAACGAACCGGGCCTTGTCCAGATTCCAAGGCCCATCACACCGTGACCCACATACATGGGCTAAACACCACTTGAAACCAAAAGCCTAAGCTATTGAAGGGGTCAATCACACCGTGAACCGGGCGATGTGCACGGATTGACCTAGCTGAAGGGGTCAATGTGTTTAGTGGTGCGGTGGTAAGACCTGGTAAGCCCTCGAACCTGGTTTCGCCATCTTTACCAGGGAGGGTAGGTTGGCCGCACGGGGGAGTTCCTTAGACATGGGGGACTTAGCCGTCGCACGGGGGAGCGAAGTAACTCACAAGTGAACGGGGGAGATTATTAAAATGTTCACATATGAGTTGAGATCCCACATCACAAAGTGATGTGATTCTAAGGTGACTTATATACATGGAGGACCCATGAAACTAATAGCTTAGGCTTTTGGTTTCAAGTGGTGTTTAGCCCATGTATGTGGATCACGGTGTGATGGGCCTTGGAATCTGGACAAGGCCCGGTTCGTTCCCAACAAGTGGTATCAGAGCCCGGTTGAGACTCGATCGGTGCGGCGATGTGCACGGATTGACCTAGCTGAAGGGGTCAATGTGCTTAGTGGTGCGGTGGTAAGACCTGATAAGCCCTCGGACCTGGTTTCGCCATCTTCCCCAGGGAGGGTAGGTTGGCCGCACGGGGGAGTTCCTTAGACATGGGGGACTTAGCCGTCGCACGGGGGAGCGAAGTAACTCACAAGTGAACGGGGGAGATTGTTAAAATGTTCACATATGAGTTGAGATCCCACATCACAAAGTGATGTGATTTTAAGGTGACTTATATACCTGGAGGACCCATGAAACTAATAGCTTAGGCTTTTGGTTTCAAGTGGTGTTTAGCCCATGTATGTGGGTCACGGTGTGATGGGCCTTGGAATCTGGACAAGGCCCGGTTCGTTCCCAACAAGCATAAACTTACATTTGATAGATAGTTGGAATCTTTGTATAAAATGTAGCTAATATCTCTTGTTGTGTTAGGTTTATTAGTTGTTGCAGTCTGTATAATATGTACTCTTTTTTGAGTTCTTTCCCTCTGTAAGCATTGTAGCAGTTTTACTGCTTCTGGAATGAAATTTATAACATTTCATCCAAAAAAAGAAAATTTGGAATGCTCAGATTAGTCCACGAAAAAGAAGAAAAAACACGCGATGAAATAGAGAATGCAGGAAGAGTGTTGAAGGAGGAAAGTGAAACAAACGTGAAAGAGAAAGGTAGATTAGGTAAAAATTGATCTGATTTGAGCCATCAGTTACATGTCATCCCAAGGTCCAAAAAGAGTGTAAAAGTTTTGTTTTATACTGGGTGTAATTGGATCCTACCTTCATCAAATATGTTTATGATTTTATTCAACAGTGACAAAGAATGACATAATTGTCACATTAACCTTAATTACTATCTTTTTTTTTTTCTATCGACCTTGAGGGTTCTTAAGCTCAGAGAATACTGCCCCAGATACTAGAACTTCAGAATCTTTGCTAGCTGAGCTACGTTCATCACTTGGTGTGATACCAAAGCTACTGATAAATCCTTCACCACTTTCATCTGCCAACTCATACTCAAATATTGGGGCCTTATCCTCTGCATCTATCTCAATATCTTCAGCCCCTCCGAATTTGATCTCCTCCTCTGCACTTTCCTGCAATTGCAATGCAAACTCAAGGCCCCACACTACATCGTTCATCGATGGCCGTCGGATCCCTTCATCATGTAAGCAACTTATTGCAATGCCAGCGTATTTCTTCAAACACTCAGGTGCAATCTTACCCCTCAAAAATGGATCTATTATTTGATAAAGGTTTCCAGTCCGGTAGCATTTTTGAGCCCACATTGCCAAATTAACTTGGCCCTTATCTGCAGCTAGGCGATTGATTGGTGGCCTAGCACATAAAACTTCACATAACACTACCCCAAATGAGTACACGTCAGATTTTTCGGTCAATTGTTGACGACGATAATACTCTGGATCCAAATATCCGAAGCTGCCTTTCACCAATGTGCTAACATAGGCCTTCGACATGTTTGTTGGACCTACTTTGGACAATCCAAAATCCGAAACCTTAGCCACCCATTTTTCGTCCAACAGAATGTTTGTGGTCTTAACATCACGGTGGATGATTGTATTCTTTGCCCCACTATGGAGATAGTGCAATCCACGAGCCGCACCGATGCAAATCTCTAGTCTTTGTTTCCATGGAAGACGAGGATTATCAGTGTTGTAAAGATGATCGCGGAGGGTCCCATGAGCCATGAAATCATACACAAGGATCATCTCATTATCATCATTGCAGTAGCCAATTAAAGAGACCAAGTGAAGGTAACGGAGTTGGGAAAGCATCTCAATCTCTGTCTGGAACTCAACGGCCCCTTGCTTGGACTCGGGGTTCAGCCTTTTTATTGCCACTGGGGTCTCGCCGCCATTGATGAATCCTTTGTACACGTTGCCAAAACCTCCAACGCCAATAACGAAAACTGTATCGAAATTATTGGTGGCTGCTTTCATCTCAGCTAGTGAAAAGTGGCGGCAAATATCTGATGGTAGAAATGAGCTATTGTTGGACTTGGTGGACTTATTGGTGTAGGAAGATTGGCCTCCCCACCATGAACCTCCATCACTGGAAGCTAAATCTTTGACTCTCATCCTTCGCTTGATAATGAAGAAACATAAAAGAGAGACTAAAACAAATCCCGATCCTCCAACAACAACGCCAATAATCGTTGTCCTGTTGTTCTTGTGCTTCCCTGACTGATTAGAAGTAGAAACAGTTGTAGTTGTTGTCTCTGAGTCAGGGTTAGGACTAGCAAGATTGCGGCTACTGCTCAATTTGAAGATTTCAACCCCATTCAAGATTGCATCTGAATAAAGAGTCTTCCACTCCAGGGCAGGCTGCAGGGCAATGGAGAGATTTTGTTTCTTTTCATTTCCTTTCCTTCCTATAACCACTGCATAATCCCTATATGTTGGAATTCCTCTTCCACCACTCCAGACTATAACATCTGCATGAGTTTCTGCTGTTTGATTGGCTATGAAGATCTCAAATACTCTGTCACCTTGTTTTGTTATCTCTATCTGGAACTCACAAAAATGTAACCTAACAAAATAATTGAAGCTAGAATAAACAGGGAACTCCCAACTCAACTTGTAGTGTTCATTTGTAGTCTTGTTTGTCCCCATTGTCCTGGCTGTTGTATAGACAACTTTCGGTGCAGAAAACGAAGGCTTATTGCTGAAGTTGAGATTAATGCTGAGATTAACGGGAAGAGCACCGGGTTCCTCGTCTATCAAGTAATCGTCATCCCCAGACCAAGATCGATACATGCCAGTGTCTTCATAAGGGGAAATTTGCTGGCCACCAACGTTGACCCGATACATCAACTCAAGAGCGGTGTCGTTTCCAATGGGGTACAAGGTTCCCTGGCCAAGAAACTTAACCCCTTCATCAACGGCTGGTGTATAGTAAAGGTTAGTCGGCATGGAAACAATTTCAATGCCGTTGATAAAAGCATATGAATCTGAAATATCAAGACTCGGAACGAACGTCAAGTTCAACCTCTGAACTTCATCAACGTTAACACAAAACTCCTTGAAAAACGTTTCTTCACCTTGAGCATGAAGAGAAGCATTGAAGTCCTCGAGAAAGGTAAAACCACCAGCTCTTACAGAGAAATACGCTTTCCAAGGGTCAAAGCCCGGATACAAAGTTGGATAGAAATACAAGCGAACAAATTTTTGTCCGGAGGTGAGGTTAAACACGTAGGTGAATTCGGACTTGGAAACGCGAGCAGTGATGAAGGGGAATAGACCACTCCTTGAATTGGGTTGCTGGGGTGCTTTCGAAGACACTGATTGATTGTCTGGTGATTCAACAAGGGACTTGTCTCTAGTCCAAGAGCGGCCATCTAGAGCTGTGTTATCGTTGGGGGAACCACAGTCAATTGTTATGTTCTCTACAGGGATGTAAGGAAGGGGTGAGTCGCCGGCAACGCTGACGGTAAGATATTCGAGGATAATTGCAAGATAGAGGAGAAAGAAGGGAAACAATAGGTATTGGCGATCAATACTTTGGTTGGTGATACTCTTCATGGTAGAAAAGAGATGGATAGAGAGAAGGGTATAATGAAGAGAATTCAGGATACACAATCTGATGAAAGGTTGATATAATAATGTATCCTCGTATATTCTTTTTTCGTCTTTCACTGTTAAATTGGTGGCTTTTGGCTTTGATATAATATTGTTTTTTAAGCAATTGACAATAACAATTGTAATAAGTAATAAAATCACAACCTGAGGTTTAGATCACTTGAATTAATATTATAATGAAGTCACAGCTTGATTAATGATTTCTTTCATTCTCACGAGAGGAAAATCCCTGGCTAGTGCTCTTGAGCCAAACACACACTCTTAAACTAGACTCAGCTTTCCTTAGAGCATATTTCACGGTTAAAATGACGACTTTCCGAAATGTTCTTTTCTTAGATTAGATTTGTAATTGAGTGGTTGCTAATTACTCCCCTTTTAAGAGGTGAGAATGTTTCAGAAAGTTTTGGTTTTTTGGATCATCAAATCTTCCTCATGTCCACCAACATCTATTGGATTGAATAAAAAGAGCTCAATATCCCTTAAGTAAAGTCTCAGATTCGAGTTTTATGAATAGAGAAAATAAGTTTATGAGAGCTTTCTCCCATTTGGAGTCTGTCATAACTTAAATATGATTAGTCGTGGACCTTTAAACAAGTAAAAATACCTGTGATTATAAAAAAAAAAGAAGAAATCTTCCCCATGTCCCATTAAGAAATGAACAAACCTTAATTTGGGTTGTTACTTAGTTTATTACATTTTTTTTGTTGAAAATACAATATACTTTCTTATTTTTTTAATTTTAGAAGCAAAAGGCATATATATATATAGTAATCTATTTATATTAGAATTAGAGATGTTAATGGACTAGACTTGCTTGATAGTTCATTCAAGGCCGAGTTTGAACCCAACAAGATCCATCCATACTATCCGTATTTTTAAATTTTTATTATTAAAACAATATAAAATTATATTAATTAATATTTAAATAATTTTAATATATTTTATAACAAAATAAAAGTTTAATTATTACATCAAGGTCGGAGCGAGCCTAATTCGGACCTTAAAATATTTGCATCCGAAGCCGGATTCAGGTCCTAGAATTGTGTGACCCGTCGAGCACTAGTAATATATATCTTCCTCACATCTTTTCCTCGTAATTTTTTAATTTTGACAATACTACTCGAGTAATCTTTATTACCTATATCTCACGTCACTTGTGCTAATTAAGTGAAAGCGAAGAGTCTTTCGCAGACCCTTTAATTAGTTTTAAGAATATAAGCTCCACGCCAAATACATAAAATGATGGAAACTAGCTACATTAAGCAGTTATAGGCCACGATCATGATGGAGAAAGATATTTAATTCTTTTATCAAATAAAATGCTTCCACAAATATTTAATTATCAAAGCCTTTGTGGATGGATGTCCCAGTCAATGAATGTGTTCCCTTCATCGTGTGTGCTAGGTAGTTGATATCATTATTTCCCCCATTTCCCAGTAAACCCATCTTTTTCTTCATCGTGGTGATGAAAATGAAATACAACTGGAATTTTCTTCTCAATTTTCCGACCACAATTTTTCCCAATTAATATTGACTTCAAATGAATTTGATAATGCGGTGGAATTAGAAAAACTATGATTTCGATATATTTGAAAATTACTTTTATTGACAACTCTAACTTAAATATTTTCTTCACATCTAAAGTTAGACGTTCTATTAATTCTTTTGGACAATATTGTGATCCCATTCTAAATACGACTTGAATCTACAATTTCTATCCATCCTACATTAGAAGGACATAGAGATCGAGTTGTAATTTTTATTTTGCAGCCATAAGTTTGTCAGAATTAAAAAGTAGATCATGAGCTAGCTAGAATAACTGTATGATTAAATAAATGATTTCGGGGTTTTGAGGTTGATTTATATATTGTCAGTTGCCACACCAACACTATACTACCAACCCCCCCGCCATTACCACCATAAATTCACCAACATAATCCCACGTAGCCATAGCGAGAGAGTTCGGTGAAAAGAATGGAAGTTACAGTGGGAAAGGGTCTATCTCTAGGAGCTGTAATAACGCTAATGATTCTTCTCAACTCGAGCCGAAGTGGAGCATTCGGTGCTTCGTTGAAGGAGTTCAATGGCAGTGGCCGCTTCGCCACCATCGGGGCTAACATGGAGTTGGAGTTCTTGATGGACTCCGAAATCGGAAGAATGCTTGCCGGTCAAAAGAGTGTAACAGAAAGAACCAAGGACCCCAATGAGGCTGCTGTGGATTGCGGGAGGGGAAAACCATACAGAGGTTGCACCCCACCCAGAAACAAGCCAAAAGTACCGGAACCATGCTCCACATACAAGAGAGGATGTGCTACCTAATCAAGATGTCTACCTCCTATATCAGTTTTGATTTGCCTCGTCATTGTTCTTGTCAGCCTCTTTATTGCTTGTGTTCGATTCCTATGATATGCTATATTTACATTCCAGAGTTAATTACAAAATGGTTCAATGTACAATTTGGTCCTTAAATTATCTCAAAAATGATAATTTGACCCTCAAACTTTTACTTGGGACAATTTACCCCTTAAACTTTCATATTTTAAACAATTTAGCCCTTCTGAAAAAAAAAATTAGCCCTAATTTTGACAAATTTGCCTACATTCGTGCCGAATCAGCACTAGCTATAGCGACTTGACGAACTGTTAGTCATGTTATTAAGTTTTGTCAAATTTGAGCCAAATTGTCCAAAAATTAAAGTTGGGCCAAATTGTCTTAAATAAGTCAAACTGTTCTTTTGAATAGGGGTGTAAGTGAACACCTTATTCGGTGAATAGCTCGTGAACAATCTCTTCGCTTATATTCGTTTAGGAAGGTAAATTAACGAATGAGTTTGAATAAAAATTTGGTGTTCATTTAATAAATGAGTCGAGTTTGGACAATGTGTATTCAGCTCGTTTATATTCATGAACAGACTCGTTTAATGTTCGTTTAGAGTTCGTTTATTTGTTTATTTATTATGTTTATTATTTATTAATATATTAGTTATAATAACATAATATAAATATTTATATGTATAAGTTAATTGGTTTTATTTTCTTTTACATACTCAATAATTACAAATATATTTATAATTATATTAAGATAAGTTTTATTAAATAATAATTAAATTAATAGTTTATTGTTAATATTTAGTCATGAACATGTTTATTTAGCGTAATGAACACGTTCACGAATAAGATAAACGAACGCGTTTACGAACTATTCATGAACTGCTCATGAACAAAATAAATGAATACGAACACAACTCGAACACAAAGTTGGTATTCATTTATATAAACGAACTGAGCTCGAACAAGCATTTTATTCATAAACATACCTGATTCCATTTTCAGACTCTTTATATTCGTTTATTTACAACCCTACTTTTGAAATAATTTGAGGACTAAATTGTATATTAAACCATTTATAAATGTTTTATATGGTTTTAATTAGGTCCCTTACACGTGTTATATGGTTTGTCATGTGGCAGCGTTCACACGGTATCATATAATAAAAGGAATTTAAGGATTACTTTATTAACTAAGGTGATCAGAAGTGGTATTCATTCATATGAGAGCTTAAGTTCGAAACCCCTCACTCTCTTTAGATAGGCCCCTACCTTTTTTGTTCCAAAATGAAAAGGAATTTAAAAATTATATTTTTTACCCTACAATAGACATAGAAATTGACATTATATGGTATATGTTAATCCTTGAATAATCCAGAAAATAATAACACTTATAAGCGTGCATAACCAAAATGTTAATTTTCAAAATTGGATGAGCAAAGTAAAGACTCTTTAAACTCTTAAGAATACAAATGAAAATTTTTATTGCTTTAAGCACCTGCCCCTCAACACTAACAACCATTATATCAGTGGAGAAAATATATTTTAATTAGCTTGCTGTGTTAAAATAAAATATCTAATTCCCAAAATCTTAAGTGAAGGTCAAGACACTAATAAATTATATATAAAATAATATACATGATTGGATAGTCATTAATAATTTAGCAGAAGTAATAACACATCTTCGGTCTAGCTATGATATTCTTCTTCTTCTTCTTTTCAGATGCCAGATATCAATGGCTGGAAACTAACATTATAAAGAGAATAGGGGCGTTAGCCAACTATTTATATCAACCCTAACTACATCAGTAGTAATCCTCCCCATAAAAGGTCTACTGGGTCAGGCTTACATAACTGCCATATCACACTAACCCAAAAAAGATTTGCAAAGCCCATTCAACAAGATCACTTAACTTATTGGCGTTCATGCCTGTTTCTCACATAGATCAAATCACTAGTCTGTTTTATTAAACAGTAATAAAAAATTAATATTAGCCCACAAAATAGAAAATTCCAATATTCTCCCACTTGGGCAATATTAATTGGAGTTTATTTTAACTTTAGAAAACATTTTGAAATCATGACACTAAGCTAGTTAATTGAACTTTTGATGTGACCACAATTTGAAAACAATTCAGTCCATAGAAACATCATCTCAATGATCCTGTCTAAAATAACCAACAAATATTGAATCATGGCAGCCTTTATATCCTTTATTATCAATCCATGGTTATAAGTACAAGTGATCTTATTGACAATGGATCTTAGTGTGGTTATGTAGTAAGAAAATAACACCCAAATGTGATCTTAATGTGCTACTTTCATTGTCAGTCATCTTTATGATTTCTCTAAATTCGACCTCAACAATATTCATGTATGTCTCCTATTGATTCTTGAGATCACTATATGGTGCCGTTTATGAGATATACCCAATTGACATAATCATACTTAAGACATACATCAAGTTTTAAGATTTTATAACAAATATATAGCAAATCTTCATTAGAGTACGTGTACACATAAAAATAGAAGATATCATGGATTATTGATCGATAATAATCATCAATCAAACATCACAAAAATATATCAAAATATAAACGAGTATCTACATAAACCATAATGTGAGAATTCATAACTCCCACTAACCAAAGACATCAAAAGACCCAATAACACCCATGCTTTCAACATGTCTACTAAATACTGTAGGTCTCAACCTTTTAGTCAAATGATCAGCAAGTATACTATAGGTGTCTATGTGCTCAATGACTATGTCACCATTATTCACAAAATCCCTCACCTTGAGGTAATTTATCTACAAATGTCTAGGCCCACTAGTAGTTTTGTTATTCTTAGAAAACAATACTATAGAACTATTATAGCAATAGATCATCAATGGTCTAAAGATAAAATCAACAACATAAAGGCCTGAAATAAAATTTTTAAGCCAAATAGCATGTGTAGCAACCCCATAACAAGCAACAAACTTAGCCTGCATAGTGGAAAGTAGGGGTGTAAATGATACACCTATACTCGCAAGCTACTCGGGTTCGACTCGAGAAAAACTCGAATTTGGCTCGGTCATTGTCGAGTCGAGCGAGCCAAGTTTGAGTATCCCATTATTCGGCTCGAGTGCTCGTCGAGCCTAATCGAGTATTTGTGTGTATATATATTTTTAATATTTTAGTTATAAATTTACTATTTTAGCCTTTATTGAGCCTAATCGAGCTCGAGTTCAAGTTTGAGCTCGAGTATGGTAAAATCAACTTTTTTATCAATTATCAAGTTTAATCGAGCTGAGCTCCAGTAGCTCGATTTATGTGACGAGTCGCGCTCGAGCTTTAAAAATAGAACTCAATCAAGTTCGAACCGAGTATCGAGCTCCGAGTTTCGACTCGAGCTTGAGTTCGAACACCTCACTACTTGGCTTGAACTTGATCGATTACGCCCCTAGTGGAAAGTTGAAGAAGCTAAAGTGTTTGTTTAACACTCTTCCAAGAAACAACTTCTCCAGCCAACATAAAAATGTACCTTGAGGTTGACTTCGTATTATCCTAACATCCAGCAAAGTCAGAATCTGTATACCTAACAATTTCAAGATTATTCATCTTTCTATACACTAAGATATAATCTTTAGTCCTTTGCAGATACCTTATTGCTTTCTTAGGAACAACCTAATGATCTAAAACAGGGTTCAAAAGATACCTGCCAAGAACACTCACTGCAAAAGCAATGTCAGGCATGATGCAAACCTGAGCATACATGAGACTTCCAACTACACTAGAATAGGGAGTGCTCTTCGTGGACTTCCTTTCCATTTCATTCTTGAAACATTGACTTAGATTAAATTTATCACCTTTAATGATAGGTGCATCTCCAGGCTTGCAATTGTACATGTTAAACCTTTTAAGCATACAATCAATATAAACCTTATGAGAAAGTCCTAATAAATTCTGAGATCAATCCCTATGGATTTCAATACTAAGAATATATAAAAGAGGCTTTCACCAAGATCTTTCACGTCGAAAGTGTTGGACAACATTTGCTTAGTCTTATGCGACAACCCAACATCACTACTAGGAAACAATATGTCATCTACATACAATACAAGAAAAATGAATCTATTCCCACTAATCTTAAGGTATATACATTGATCAACCTTGTTCTCCTCAAAACCCATGGAAGTAACAACCTTATCAAATTTCAAGTACCATTGTCTAAAAGCTCGTTTAATCCCATGGATAGACTTTTTGAGTTTACAAGCCAAGTGTTCACCTCCAGGCTCCTTAAAACCCTCTGGTTGCTTCATATAAATCTCCTTAGAAAGATTGCCATTCAAAAAAGTTGTCTTCACGTCCATCTGGTACGGCTCTAAGTCAAAATGTGCTACCAAAGCCATAATGATAGTAAAAGAATCCTTGGAAGACACTGGTGAAAAGGTCTAATTATTATCTACTCCATCTCTTTGAGTAAATCCTTTTGCCACTAATCTAGCTTTACACCTCTCAATTGTCCATTTAGAATCTTTCTTAGTTTTATAGACCCACTTGCAACCAATTGGTCTATAACTTTTTGGAAGCTCAACAAGCTCTCAAACAAAATTTTGACCCATAGAACTCATCACATCCTTCATTGCATCCATCCATATATCAAACTAAGAAGTATTCACAAAAAGTTCACAGGATCTACAAAATTGACTGATATCATAATTACTTTTTCCAAGGAAAACAACATAATCATCAGAAATAACTGACCTTATTTACCTAGAAGATCTCCTTAAGGGTGCCTCAACCTCAATATCTTGAATAGGAGGAACTTCAATAGGAGCATGATTAAGATTTTAAAGAGAAGGATAAACAATGTGTTGCCCAGAATCTTCTTTGTCAACATTCATAGACACATTGCCTTATGAAACAGGCAAAGGAAGATCAACCTATCTAATAGGCTCACTATCAACACTAACTTACATGAAATCATCAACTATATCCCATTCAAGAAAGTTCGCTATCTATGACTCCACAACTTTAGTGCCATGCATAGGACAATAGAACTTATATCCCTTAGAATAAGCTATAGGTATTCTATGAAGAAGCAACAAGTAGTTCTAGGTTTAATTTTCCTTTTAGAAATGTTATATTATATATTCTAACCTTAATTAGACAACCCTAAACTCGAAAATGATTTAAACTAGGTTTCCTACTAGTCCATAATTCAAAAGGTGTTTTGGGAATAGATTTATTAGGTACTCTGTTAAAAATGTACAAGGCAGCCTTAATGGCTTCACCTAAAAAAGACCCAGGAAGGTTAGTTCTACTCATCATGCTCTTTATCATATCCTTCAAGGTGCGATTCCATCTTTCAACCACACCATTTTGTTTAAGACTACTAGATGTAGTATATTGGGCAACAATTCCACAATCTTGTAAGTATTTGGTAAATGGACCCATATGCTACCCAGTTGTACCATATTTCCCACAATACTCACCAAGAATTAAAATGAAAACAAGATTTCAAATTTTGAGTTTTAAAAATATTAGTCAAAAATTTAAAACCCAAAATCCATTCAATATAAAGTGATTATCAAAATTAATGACAGAATTAACAGTTAAAAGAATAGAGATCAAACCCCTAACTCAATTTTAAGAAATAATTGACCAGAGAAACTCGCCCAAATCAATATAATATTAAAATTAGTTTATTGAAAATAAAACCATAAATCTGGTTAGGTCCTAATATCACTTAAAACCTAGCTCTAAATATCACATGTTAAAATAAAATATCTAATTTCCAAAATCTAAAATGAAGATCAAGATACCAATGAATTATAAAATAATATATGTACCTGATTGGACAACCATTGATAATTTAGCAGAAGCAGCAACGTGTCTCTGATTTAGCTATGGTCTTTCTCTTCTTCTTCTTTTCAGACGACAGATCTTAATGGATAGAAACTGATGTTATAAATAGAAGAGGGGACCTTAGTCAACTATTTATATTAACCCTAATTACACCAGTAGTAATTCTCCCTATAAAAGGCCTACTGTGTTAGGCATACACAACTGTTATACCCATAGTTACCAGATTCGCTCCCCCCCACCCCCCCACACACACACACCGATCTTCGATCTAGATCGTTCATGCCCAATCGGAGGTCGTTTTCATTCCAGATCACTCGGGTATGCGATTTGAGTCGCTAAAATGGGCGACTCAAAACTTGTTCTGTATTCGACTTCTTCTCTCATGGTTCAATCTTTGTTTTTCAATTTGAATGTGGGAAAGCAAACCTTTGAAAATAGATATGGATCATTGGGGAAGAAGATATGAGGAAAAGGACAAAGAAAGATTTATTCAATCGAAAAGGCATGAGTAGTTGAGGTGTTGAACCTCGAGGAAAATCCAGATTCCAAATCCATAAGCGATGAGTGCTCAGAGAGAAAACAGTCGATGCAATCTTGAGGGAGACGATACTAAAAATTACATTTTTATCCTTAAGAAAGCGCATAGGCTGATTTTGTTGTTTGAAAAAATAGGGCCTCGAATTAATATTTGTAGATTGATATTTAAGTAGATGGGCCTCCAATCCTTAGAATTAATATTAGTAAATGTTATGGAGTTTATGCTTGTGAACCCTTAAATCTATTTGGTAATTTAAGAACATCTTTTTCCTTAGAATTAGCATTAAAATTTTATAATTTTGTATGTTTTCTATATAATCGACTCGGATGTAATTTTAAATCGAATCTTGACTCAAATTAAACGCACTACAACAAAAAACATCTATTGCTACATTTTGGAAATGACAATTTTCTTAAACGTCGCAATATAGATAAGCATGAGTATTTTTGACAACATTTGATATAAACGTCGTTATATTTAAATTTCTTATGACGTTTGTAGCCACACTTCCTATATATGTCTCAAAATAATTTTTGTTGCGACGTTTTTATTAATTTTTGTATCATTTGTAATGAATATCGCTATAATATTAGTTCTTACGACAATTAAAACAACAATTAAAATAATGTCACTATAGTAAGTAATGTATCCCAACAAATATTAGAATTTCTTGTGACATTTGTAGCTATATTTCCTATATATGTCTCAATAGTATTTTTTATTGCAACATTTTTATTAATTTTTGTAACATTTGTAATGAATATTGCTATAGTATTAGTTTTTGTCACACTTAAAACGACATTTCCAAATAATGTCATTCTATCATACCATGTCCTAAACAAGTGTTATAATTTATTGCGACGTTTCTATCCACTTTTCATATATATGTCCTAATAGAATTATTTGTTGTGACCTTTTTTATAAACTTTGTAACATTTGTAATTAACATCGCTATAGTATTAACCTTGCGACACTTACAACGACGTTTTAAACTAATATCAGTAAAGTGATATCGTTTCACAATAATCATTACAATTTCTTACGACATTTCTAACTACACTTCCTATATATGTCTCAACAGTTAATTTCTTGCGACATTTTTATTAAGTTTTATGACATTAATAATTAGCATCATTATAATATTAAGTATTGCGACACTTTCAACGATGTTCTAAACTAATGTCGATATAGCAAGTCATGTTTAGAAACAAACATTTCAATTTATTACGACATTTCTAACCACATTTCATATATGTCTCAATAGAATTGTTCGTTGTGACGTTTTTTATAAGTTTTGTTACATTTGTAATTAATATCGTTATAACATTAACTATTGCGACACACTTTTTATTTTTTGGAATTAAAAGTTACTAACCCAAACAATTTAACTAATACTTCTTAAAAATATTTTTTAACCCTATTTGAGATTTCTTCCAAACCTTTGCAATTAATATAGTAGTTATTGTCTATTTTCCTAATTTTCCTCCAAACAAATATAATGCCTAAAATTTAGGAAAATTTTCATCAATCATTCCTAATTTTTCAATCTAAAAGTTCAAAATTGAAAATTAAATTGAAAGTTTTGAATTGAATTTTGATGGAATAAGAAGAGTTGCCACCACTTACTTTTTAAACTTTTTCTATATCTACCTTTTTTTTTCCTTTCTCCTAAATAATTAACCCTAGTGTGACCTAGCCTTTAAGTTTTCTTCTTTTTGCTCTCTCTTTATATCAATCTCTCATAATATTTCTCTTTTCATCTTTAACATTTTTTCCCCTCAAAGGTATGGGCTTATATTTCTTTCTCTTTCTCTTTCTCTTTCTCTTTCTCTTTCTCTTTCAAATGAAAGATTAATTTTTTTATCACAGATCTTTGCAAATACCTAGTTGATCATGGTTTTTTTTTTGAATGAAGTGTTACAACTATTGAACCCAAGGATACTCACTTGCATCTTTGAAGAACTGCTTTCTCAAGGTTTGTCTCTTTTTCTTATCACTTTATTTTGTTTTATGTTTTAAAGATTTCAAAATATTTCATGGTCTTTTACCTTAGAATGATTTTAATTTATATCTTGATCTTTTTTCCAGCTTGACATAGATAGTTAATCAATCAAAGAAAAAAGAGATTTCGTGAAGGATTATTGCAATATTCAAGGGAAATTGAAGATACCAAGAGGGATACTTTTGTTTCTTTAATATTTAGTGGCTTTTGTAAATTATTAGTGTCCATTTCTATATTTTTATTCATTTTTAAATATTTTGAAATGTAAAATGTACTACATTTTAAGAAAGTAAAAGTAATAAAGAAATATTTTAATTTAAAGTTTTGTGATTATTCTATCTTTTATTTTTAAAAGAATTAATATTATATATTTTACAGAATTTTTAAAATTTTATTATTACTGCCACAATAAATTTTATTAAATTAATATTTAAAAAAAAGTTAATTTGATCTACCAACACTTAAGAAATAGAGATTGATAACGACGTTTCTTCAAAAAATAAAGAAAGCATTGGTAACAACATTTAACAAATGTTGTAATAACATATTTTTACCAACGTTTACAAATATTATATTAAAGTTTTATAAAGAAAGTTAATTTGATATTATGACACTCAACAAATGTCGCTATAAGAATTCTAAAGCGACGTTTCAATAATGTTAAAATATCATATTTTGACCAACACGTACAAATGTTACATTAAGTCAATATGAAAAACGTTTATTTGATATAGCAACATTTAGGAAAAGTTGATATAGGAATCTATAGCGATATTTAAAAAATATTAGAATAAAATATTTATAACGACACTTAAAAATGTTACAATATATTTAAACTAACTGTGATTAATATCTTGTACTGACATTTGTAAATGTTACATTAAATCATTTAGAAGTGTCATGGTCTCAATTGGAAAAACGTCACAATAATATAATATATTATGACTATTTACAAATGTCGGAAAAAATAATATTACTACATTTATAAATGTCGTAACAAATAAATTAAATGTTGGTAAGAATCAGCACCGACGATTGTTTAAAACGTCTTAAGAACCCCAAACGACACTGCAAGTTACGACGTATAAACAACATTGGAAATAAACGTCGTACAAGTTTTTCGTAACGTTTTTTGGACATTTTCTGACATTTGACAAACGTTGCAAAAACCATTTTTTGTTGTTGTGACGTATTGATTAAGTCTACCCTCTTCGTATTGGAAATGATCGAAGCATCGTTTCCCGTATGCGTACCCGATTCACGACTTGGATCATACCGCGTATCAGGTAACTATGGTCATACCACACTAACTCAAAAGAGATGTGTAAAGCCCATACTATGGACCTCACTTAACTTATTAGGCCTTCATACTTGTTTCTCACATAGGCCAAATTAGTACGTAGCTCGTTTCATTAAGCAGTAAATAACCAATTAATATTAGTTCACAAAATAAAAAATTCCAACATGCTTGATGTGTCATTAATCACCAAAATATAATTAACCTTACTAAAACTATAATATAGTGGTAGCAAGGGTCGAACCCACAGGGATTGGATAAAAAACCTAACAAATTCTAATCTAGATAAGCAACAAAAAGAAAAGAAAATAAATAGAATTGGGAAATCAAAACTAAACTAAATAAATAACAAAAATTAAAGAAAGATAATAAATATAAAGAAAACTTCAGTTTAAAACAATCTTCACCCTTGGATTAGATAAATCGATCATAGGCATCTAAAAATGACCTTATCTTTTGCATGCAATTAGCGTAGGTTAAAGTGCTCAAGTTTCCTATTAATTCCTATCTTTCCTTAGTCCTAGTCTAATTAGTACTTGAGTTTCCTAAAAAGACCCTTTTCATCAACTCAATCCAATATCTTAAAGATGATAAAAGCATGAAAACACTAGAAAGATCTTAGCCAATATGAACAACAAAATTACACCAGCGCACTTTGTTTAATCCATGTCTAAATTCCCCATAGATAAGTAACTAAGATGTATGAGACCTTAATTCTATCTAATTTGCCACTTGTGATTAGAGTTACTTACAATTCTGGATAAATAACACTAGATCTAGCAATCAATTAACATGCTTAATTAACTAGTAGGCCTTTCTAGAAAAGAAAACATGCAATCATAAATCACTAAGCATAGAAGAATTTAGAATACATGAAAGATAAAGACATTAAGCACAAAATAGCCTCACAATCTTCTTCTCCAAGAATTCAGAATTGCTCAAAACTGAAAAATAAAATTAGAAGAACATAAAGAAAGAGTAAAAATAAAATTATTAAGATAAAGGTCTCCTAAAGAAAGAGAAGACTGGTCTCTAAAAGAAAATTTGAGACATCTTAGAAGTGGTGGCTAAGGCTCTTTTTATAGAGGAGTCAAAAGCCATAAACTTAACTTGCAAGAAAAGAAAAACCTAATTCTAGAAAAATACTAACTAGGTTAAAGTGTTTACAAAGGAATTAACTAAGTACAAGAGCTCATTTAATGGACTTGGATAATTGGGCTTCAATCTTATGAAGAATAAGGCTTAAATAAAACCTTTTCCAGCCACTAGAAATCCTTCTTCAAATAAGAGAAAATATAGCACAATCCACATGCCACACACATGTTTCATTAAAAGGTTTTCCTACTCCAATTAGGACTTCTCTCCAAGGGCTGATCCACATCTTTCTAGGACTTAGCCCAACCTTAAATATCTTCAATAACATGTCTAGAATCATGGCCAAGCAAGCCAAGACGTGCTCAAGTTCATCTCCAACCCAAAATTGCTCCAAAGCCCAAAATAGGAATTAATCTCGGATTTCCGTAGGGATTCTAGACTTCTCTGTATTTTGACCTTTTGACTGCCCAAATGAACTCCGATTTTTACGATCTTTAGCATTCTAGAAAGCTTAAGATGTCCTCTACAACTTTTATGAAGAACGCAAACTCATAAAAGGACTTCAAGGATGTCAAATCGGGCCATTTATACAAACTATCTGAACAGGAAAAATCTCAAATTTCCAGATTTAAACATCTTTTATTCCAAAGCTTCCTTTTAGCTTCCTAAGACATAAAATCACTCAAAATACCTTAGTTAGAGATAATAAACACTTAAATCATCAAAAGCAACAAAATATAAGAGAAATAAGTGCCTATCAATGCTGGACTCAGGGCGTTCACTAAAATACATTCACACCTAGCTAGCTAAAGGTCTTACCCCTTTATTTCTCAAATGCCCAATTCAATCATTTGCTTGGGCATAATTAATTGCCAACCATTTTGATTATTAGGAATCCATCTCTTGTGGGGAAAACTGATCCTCCAATAGGGGGAGGGCACCGTAGCTTGTCCCAATTGTTTAATATTTTGAGTTAATTTTTAAGTCAAAGTAATCAGCTCCTAAACCCAATAAAAAAGTTTGATTGGGTTCTGGTTGTGGCCTCCATATATTGAAAAACATGTATGTATGTATATATATATATATATATATATATATCTCTCTCTCTATTTTTTTTGTATGATCACAAGTATTGGTATCCGTTTAATAATTTATGCCTAATCTTGTTCTAGTCGCGTTGGACCCCAAATAACACACCCGGACCTAATCTGACTTTTTCGTATAAACAGAATAGTATAAGATGGCATATTAACTCAACAATACGTCGGTCTGGATATGTCTAATTAAGAAGAGAAGTTAAGCTTAAGATAAGACGGAGTTGGAAGATGAGACAAGTGACCATGCATAGAAGCTTAAGTTGGACTTCTTTAAGTCCATAGCCAATAGATTGAATATCTATTGGTGAATTGGTCAGTGGATTAAGCCAATGATTGAAATTACGAGAGGTTGCAATGAGGGGAAAAAAGTCTGGCCCGGGGTTCGAGTAGACCCGGTGTCGAGCTTACCTATAAATAGAGGGAGATTACCTCTCCCCCTCTCATTTTCTTCTTCCTCTCTTCCTCTCCTTTCCTTTGCTCTCTGGGAGCAATTTTGGACTTTTGGTCGATTCAGACAATCCGACCAAAGGATCAAGGCGAGATCTTGGTATGTTATTCTACTCGCCTTAATTTACATTCCATTAAGTTTTCACGCACTTCCATGCATCGGTCTAGGAGAGATATAAGCTTAAATTTAGGTTTAGCTTTTTAGCTTAATACTAGTTTAGATTTGAGATCTTGAAACCTTGAGCTTGTGATTTTTAATTTTCTTTTGGTAAACGTGTTGTGGACGGCGCGAGGATCGCTTGTCTAAGTTGGCACGAAGAACGGAGGTCAGACTGACTCGAAAATAGAGGAGAAAGCTCAGGAACAGAGCTCTCTGGTTCGTCTCTCGAGCAAGAGACAAGCTACTCCCGTACAGGAGCGGGCTGTCCCGCACGGGACATGGCCTTTTGGCCCAATCTGCGTTGGTGGGCCCTTTTCGGCCCAAACCTGTGGGGGCCAGGGCCAACCTGCGCAAGAGCGGCCTTTTAGGCTCAAAACAGTGCTGGGCCGATCCCAGCTCACATGAGGGCCCACGGGCCCTTAGGGGCATTTTAGTAATTTTTCATCAAGTGTCTGATTTTGACCCTGAACCTCCTAGACACTTTTCTAAGCCCCGAATCACATCTAAACACTGTCCTAAGTCTACTAAAGCCTCATAGGTGCATTCATAGTTTAATTATAAATGCAAACACGGATTTGCGTGTACTAGGGCTCTGGATGATCGAATACGGCGATGCTCCGAAGGTTAAGCTATGTGGAATGCTTGGGAGTATATAAACCTCCCAACACTGTGAGTGGCCTATACTTATTTGTTTAGCCACTGGGCACAAAGGTTTTAAAAAGGTTTTTAAAAATGCAAATGATTTTCAAAGGTTTTGGGATATAGGGAAATCCACACACACACAGTTGCTTGTTGATATACCCACCTAGAGAGTAGGATGTTTTCAAAGAAAAGAATAAAGACCTACGTGTGTGTGTTTATATTGATATTTGAATGTTTTAAATATATATATATATTATATATATATATGAATATATATGGATGGGATACGAGATGAGCGATTGAGTGGGTTCCTCGGAGCTCCAATATGCAGGAGCGTGGACTGAGTTTGAGAGCATGCATGAGACGCAGCCATGGACCACCTATCGAGGGGCACGGTGAGCGGAGACCCTGGGAGAGGCGCGGGGGATAACTCGCCAGGGCTCGAGTGTAGCTGTGTTCCACCACAGCGTCTGGCACCACCGAAGGAACGGGCTAGAGAAAGAGAAAATATGAAAATGTTTTAAGAAAGAAAAAGAGATAGCCCTCGGTGCAATGAGGCATAAGACGGCCGACAGGTCTCGCCTCCAGTATGATAGAGGCCAGTCCGTTTGAGATATGTATATATATTTATTTATTGTGTTTTAAAAGAAAGTTCTCGGCTAAAGAACCAGAAAAAGATTTTAAAAGAAAAATATTTATTTTTAATTATTATCTTTTGGATTTCCCTTGTTTTCCCTAACTCCGATGGAGATTCATCGAACCTCTATCACTCACCATTTACGAGGACAACAGTTAGATTAGAGGCTCACTAGGAAACATCGGTGGCATAGGCTTAGTAGTTTCCGCTGTGTAGGTATTCTTTTAAATTAATCCACTGGTACACCTTTTAAAGTTAATTATTTTATTATACGATTTCTAATAAAATTTTAGTATTGTTTTGCAGCAATGCTATCCATTCATGTCTTGCGGTGCCTCGGATGCATGGCTGCAGATACGTACCTCGAGGTAGCGCAGCGGTTATCACGTGGCCGGTCCGGGCGGGTCAGGGCGTGACACCAAATAGGGGGAAACTCTCCCAAACCTATTTTCTCCATTCACAGTACTCGAACCTGAGACCTTATTTAAGGAGTATTGAGCTCTTTCCACTCAACCTAATAGGTATTAGTGTTAAGGGGTGTAAATGAACATCATGTTTAGTGAACGGCTAGTAAACGGCTTGGTTAAGGTTCATTTATGTTCGTTTAGTAAGATAAACGAACGAGTTTCAATAAAAATTTAGTGTTCATTTAATAAACGAAGCTGAACTTAAACAATGTGTGTTCAGTTCATTTATGATCAAGAACAGGCTCATTAAATGTTTGTTTAGAGCTCCTTTATTTATTTCTTTAAAAGACCGTTTGTTCGTTTATTATGCTTATTATTTATTAAGATATTAGATATAATAACATAATATTAATAATTATATTCATATTTATAATTTAATTAGTTTTATTTTCTATTACATATTTAATAATTACAAATATATTTGTTTACCAAAAAAATTACAAATATATGTTAATAATTATATTAAGATAAATTTTATTAAATAATTAAATCTAATAGTTTATTGTTAACATTTGTTCCCGAACATGTTTATTTAGCATAAATGAACACGATCACAAACAAGATAAACAAACGTATTCATGAACATTCATGAATAAGATAAACGAATACGAACACGAGCTCGAACACTAAACGAACCGAACTCGAACAGGCATTTTGTTCATGAACACATCTGATTCTGTGTTAAAGCTAGTTTATATTCATTTATTATTTACGCCCCTAGTTGGTGTATATATATCTCCTATTTATTGATTGGTCGAAGTAAGTTTACTTTTTGTTTATTTATGCATTAAAAATTCTTTAACTTAAAGATCAACTCAACAATAAAGTTAGTTTAAAAATTACTTGCTATGAAATTATTTAGTTAAGGTTAAAAGGGTAGATCAGTGGCCACTTGATAGTCATCATTGGAGATGGGGACGAGTGATGCTCACATAGAACAGGTCCCGTAGGAGTTATCACGAAATTAAGACGTAGCACAATTATAATCACATATTTAAACTAAAACCTATCACAATAAATGTCATTAATTTTGAAATTTATCATGAATTAATTTTAAGAAAATTTAATTTATGAATAAATTTTTTTAAATTAATGAATAAACTTGATACCATATCTTATTTCTGTGATAACTCCCATAGAGTTAGTTCCATTCAGTTCCATGTGATCATTTCTTGATGGGGACATGGGGAATTATAACTTGGAGACGGAAGAGTATGATTAATTTTCTTTGTTCACACTTCACACCAACTCCAACCACTAATAATCTATCTATACAGCCTTAGAAATGAGATGCAAGGCCTAATATTCTGACAAATTTCCCACAATATACAATTGATATTTTTTGTTTTTTGGCTTTTGCAATAACACATGTTTTGGGACATAAAAGATATTAAAAATTTGTGGAATATAATTTAAATTTTCCTTAGCGCTTGAATATTGAAATCTATCCTTTTACACAAAATTAGATACATGTAATTTGTCCCAAAATCCCATTTGCAATGACCATAAAAGAAAATTAATTATAAAAAGAGGAAGGGAGATGCGTGGGTGGGATAGATATAAGAATTTTACTACATGATCCACCTAATTCCATTCCTCCAATATCCCTCCTGACGTGGCAAGTTACATTTATTTTTTTTTAAATCTTACCATTATAATTGTCAAGAAAAGGAAACTTACCCTATAAATATAGTAATTTTTTAATGTAGGGCTAAATTTTTGTAATACTTATAAAAACTTGACAAATAAGAAAAAGTCATGTCAGGAGGGTTAAATATTGAAGGCCAAGAAGCATTTTTCTAGATATAATGTTCGCTTCTAATTAGATTATAACTTTTTGGGTTCATATTGGGTTAAAGAGCTTTTAATTATTTTGAATTTTTATGTTCTTCAATTATTTTATATTTATATAATATATAAAATCTTATTTTATTTAATTAAACTGTATTCATGGAAAAAAGATACTAATATGTATCGAACAAACATATAAAGTTGAATTTATCCTTTTTAATACTTATTTAAGAATTTATATTTTGAAATTCTTTTACTAGAGATATGAAAATAATTTTAAAGTAGAATCATTATAATTAATTATATTTGCAATTATATATATATATATATGTTATCACAATTATTAAATATTTTTTTTGTATTTTGATAAAACAGATTTTGATCTAGTGATGATTAAAATCTAAACAAAAATTAGTTTTTCACTACACAACACATGCACATGAATGCATTCCAATAATCCAAATAAATGAATAATTTATTATTATTAAAATTATGGAAGAAAAATGAAGCGGCTAAACCGCAAAGAACTAGTTTGTAATAATATCGAAGTACATTTTACCAGTAAGAAAAACCAAAAATTAAAATTTCGAACCTGTTGTGAAAAGTATGTTAATTAAAATTGACTAAGCAAGAACAAGAAATAAGAATAGGAGAAATTGAGAATTAAAGGAACAAGAGAAAGAGAGAGAGAGAGAGAGAGAGAGAGAGAGAGATGGAAATGGAAATAAGATTGAAGGAATTGTAAGTATCATTAGGGAGAATGAATCCCAATTTATAGGCATCAAATGGTAGGCTATACAAGTTGGCAATTTGCACATATTAGCCCCATTATTATCATCACAATAATCATAATTTGGACAATTTGTACAACTTGCATTTGTCCACTTTCATAACCTAATTTGCATAATTTGCATTTGTCCACTTTCATAATAATTTGCACAACTTGCATTTGTCCACTTTCATAATACTCCCCCTTGGACAAATGCTACTATTAAAATTGGACATGTACTGCCTCGTTAAAAACCTTAAGTCGGAAAAACCCAGTGGGAACAAAAACCGAACATAAGGGAAAAAGGGTACAATACAATTAAGTCCGTCTAATATGTCTTCAGGACAATATGTGCTTGTCTTCAAGACAATATAAGTGGGCCTACTTCGGTGTCCTGATTGGACGTGCTATTACTGCCTCATTAAAAACCTTAAGCCGGAAAAACCCAGTGGAACAAAAAAACCGGACAGAAGGAAAAAAGAGTACAGTGCACTTATGTCCATAATCGCTCCCCCTGAGATAAAATAAACTGCTACTTCTGGAGCATCTAAACATTTCCACTTCTGGGGAAATCAATCTTGCATTTTACTGACTCGCCGCATACCAATGCCATAAACTAATTTCTCAAATGTTGATATTGGCAAAGATTTGGTAAATAAATCTGCAAGATTATCGACGGAGCGAATCTGTTTAACATCAACTTGTCGACTTTCCTGGAGTTCATGAGTATAGAAAAATTTCGGCGAGATGTGTTTGGTCCTATCACCTTTAATATATCCTCCCCTGACTTGTGCAACACAAGCAGCATTATCCTCATAAATTATAGTGGGAGAATCTATCACCGGTTTGAATCCACTAGCATTGTGAATATGTGATATCATAGATCTTAACCAAACACACTCTCTTCCGGCCTCATAGAGGGAAATAATTTCAGAGTGGTTGGAAGATGTAGCAACTAGTGTTTACTTAGTGGAACGCCAAGAAATGGCTGTATCATTATAGCAAAATAGATAACCGGTTTGGGAGCGAGCTCTGTGCGGATCAGATTTATATCCTGCATCAGCATAACCTACTAAACCAGAGTTAGTAGTATTCTTAGAATAGAATAACCCCAAATCAATGGTTCCTCGGAGATAACGGAAGATGTGTTTAATCTCATTCCAATGTCTCTGGGTTGGCTCAGAACTGAAACGTGCCAACAAATTTACCGCAAAAGCGATATCTGGTCTCGTGCACTGTGCCAAGTACATCAAAGCCCCGATTGCATTGAGGTATGGTACTTCAGGACCAAGTATATCCTCACCAGATTCTTTAGGACGAAACGGGTCCTTTTGGGGGTCAAGAGACCTTACAACCATAGGGGTGCTCAATGGGTGAGCCTTGTCTATGTTAAAACGTCTAAGCAATCTTTCAGTGTATGCTGACTGATGGACAAGTATTCCATTCTTATTGTGCTCAAGCTCTAGACCAAGGCATAGTTTGGTTTTACCCAAATCTTTAACCTCAAACTCCTTTTTCAAATATTCAGCAGTTTCAGATAACTCTTTAGGAGTCCCAATTAAATTCATGTCGTCGACATAAACTGCTATAATAGCAAATCCGGTTTCAGATCTTTTAATAAACACGCATGGGCAGATGGGATCATTTATGTACCCTTCCTTAGTCAGGTATTCACTTAAACATTGGTACCACATGCGGCCGGATTGCTTTAACCCATATAAAGATCTTTGCAAATTTATTGAGAATAAGTTGCGGGGAGTGCATGCTTCAGGCATTTTGAAACCTTCGGGAATTTTCATATAGATATTGGAATCTAATGAACCATATAAGTATGCCGTCACAACGTCCATAAGACGCATTTCAAAATTTTCTTGGGCAACCCAACTTATAAGGAAACGAAAGGTAACTATATCCACTACTGGTGAATATGTTTCATCATAATCTATCCCAGGCCTCTGCGAGAAACCTTGGGCTACGAGTCGGGCTTTATACCTCACGATCTCGTTTCTCTCATTTCGTTTCAGGACAAAGACCCATTTGTATCCAACAGGTTTTACATTGTCGGGGGTTTTAGTAATAGGCCCAAAAACATTACGTTTGGCAAGGGAAGTCAATTCAGCTTGGATTGCTTCCTCCCATTTAGGCCAATCTCGCCTATGACGGCATTCGGTTATGGACCGAGGTTCATAATCATCATTCATAATCTCATGAGCAACTGAGAGAGCAAATGCATTATTGATGATTATCTCATTTCGATCCCATATCTCATTACAATAACTGATGGAAATTTCAGTATTCCTAAGATTGGTGATCTTTTCATGGGTTTGTACCACTTCAGGGGCAATATGCTCATGAACTTGTGCCACTTCAGGGGCAATATGCTCTCTTTGAATATTATGTTGTGCCACTTCAGGAGCAATTTGGTTTCCTCGAGAAAGATTAATAAGCTCATCTGGAGCAGATTCTAAATTCCTCCCCCTTCTTTTTCGAGGAACAGTGTCTTTTGATCCCATCGGTCTACCACGCTTCAGGCGCGGGCCATTTAGATCCATTTCGGGTGGTTCTACAGGAACATCAATCCTAGCTGGAACATTCGCAGCTGGGATGTGAGACTTTGTAACTTTAGCAGTCTCATTAAATGCATCAGGCATTTGATTTGCAATAGCTTGTAAATGGATCAATCGTTGCACCTCATTTTCACATTCAGGTGTTCTTGGGTCTAAATGAGACAAACTTTTCTCATTCCATGAGAAAATCTCGACATTTTTCTGCTTTCCATTTGTGGAAGCTTTTGGTATCCCAAGTGATGGAAATACTGTCTCATCAAAATGACAATCCGCAAATCTAGCGATAAATAAATCACCCATCAATGGTTCAAGGAACCGAATAATGGACGGTGAATCAAACCCAACATAAATGCCCAAACGGCGCTAGGGACCCATTTTGGTCCTTTGCGGTGGTGCTACAGGCACTTGTACCGCGCAACCAAAGGTGCGAAGATATGAAATGTCTGGCTCCTGGCCCAAGACTAACTGAAGAGGGGAATATAAATGAGAAGTAGTAGGGCGCAATCTAATTAAAGATGCAGCATGTAAAACAGCATGACCCCACGCTGAGGATGGGAGCTTTGTCCTCATCAATAAAGTTCGAGCAATAATCTGAATGCGCTTAATCATGGATTCTGCTAATCCATTTTGAGTATGAACATGTGGGACAGGATGTTCAACTTCAATTCCTAATGAAGCGCAATAAGCATCAAAATTCTTTGATGTGAACTCACCAGCATTATCCATTCTTATGCTTTTAATTTGATAATCTGGGAAATGAGCTCGAAGCTTTATTATCTGTCCAAGCAAACGTGCAAAGGCGACGTTGCGCGTTGATAATAGGCAAACATGGGACCATCTGCAGGATGCATCCACTAGTACCATGAAATATCTAAATGGTCCACTTGCAGGCTGAATTGGCCCACAGATATCTCCCTGGATTCTCTGCAAGAATGAAGGGGATTCATAATCAACCTTTGTCATGAAAGGTTTAGTAATGAGCTTTCCTTGTGAACAAGATTCACAAATGTAATCTTTGGACAACAACACCTTTGTATCTTTTAAAGGATGTCCACGAGTATTTTTAAGGATTCTTCGCATCATTGTAGCTCCTGGATGACCAAGGCAATCATGCCAAAGTCCGAACACATCAGGGTTCACTAGTTTCCAGGGCATCGTAGCATATGATTCTATAGCTCGTATTGGGACATAATATAATCCCATACTAGAAGCTTTCAACTTCTCATGGATGGTCTTCTGGCCCATCTTGTAGGAAGTGATGCAAAGAAATTCCTTATTTTGCTCATTAATTGTTTCTAAATGGTACCCATTACGGCGTACATCTTTGTAGCTAAGTAGATTTCTTTTTGATCTACCGCTCAACAATGCATCTTCAAGATACAATGTTGTGCCATTTGGCAAAATAACTATGGCAGTCCCATAGCCATCTATAATATTAACAGGACCAGATATTGTCTGAACATTTGCCTTGCGCAATGTCACATTTGAGAAAAAGTGTTTGCCACAAAGTATAGTATGCGTTGTAGCACTATCAAGCAAACATATATCTTCTTTTTTCTCAATGTGTCCCATTTGCATTTATCTTGACAACTTCAGGTGTCAAGTTCCATAAAATTTAACAAATTAATAATATGATGCAAAATATAAATCAACAAATATGGAATAAAACTCATGATTTTATTGACGACCATATTTATTTAATATCTTCCTTGGTAACATAATTATCCAAGGGTATGGCAAAACATAGATGAAAACCCTCAGGATCTATTTCTGGGGACTTATTATTTTCATCAACATTATAAAAAGAAATCAGAAACCTCAAAAGGTTTTTCATTGCCAAGAATATGACAGTTTTCATTGACCAAAACCTTATTGACTTCAGCATCAGTCTCAGTTAGGTCAATGGCATGGGTCTCAGCATGCTTGCTTTTCTCCTTCTAGGATACTTGATATAGATCAACCAAATGTTTGGCCGTACGACAGGTACGTGACCAATGACCAGTCATTCCACAACGATGACAGGTACTATCATCATGCTTCTTCATGGGCTTTTTACCTTTAGGGTTGTGTGGGGAGTTATTTATATTACGGTTAAATCTCCCACCACCCTTACGGAAAAAATTCCCATGCCTGCGCTCACGGCCTCTAGGACGGCCAACATTCTTACTTGAGCCGGCATTTGCTTCAGGAAATGCCTTAGAGCCAACAGGTCTTAAATCATGATTTTTAAGCAGCAACTCATTTGTTTGTTCTGCAGTCAACAGGACTGAGATCAATTCAGAATATGTTTTAAACTGGCGCTGCCGGTATTGCTGTTGCAATACAATATTCGAAGCATGAAAGGTGGAGAATGTTTTCTCTAAAAGCTCAACCTCAGTAAGCTTAACACCACAAAGTTCAAGCCGTGACACAATATCATACAAAGCCGAATTATAATCGGACACGGACTTGAAATCCTGCAACCTCAGATGTTGCCAATCATAGTGTGCTTGAGGGAGGATGACAGTTTTTGTGTGATCATACCGCTCTTTCAATCTCGTCCACAAGATCAAGGGATCTCGGACAGATAGATATTGAACTTTTAGGCTATCACTTAGATGCCGACGGATAAAACATTTGCCTTATCTTTATCATTAGCATTTCCATTTTCACCAATGGTAACTGCAAGACCTTGGCCTTGGAGATGCAGTTCAATATCGAGACACCATGACAAGTAGTTATTGCCACTTACATCCAAAATTTGGAATTTGGGCTTTTCAATATTTGCCATAATTCTGAAAAGAATGGTCTCAATTAGTTTGACAACTTCTGGTGTCAAAAATGTTTAGAAGGAAATCTTTACACAATGAAAATTAAAATTATCTTGTGTATAGAAAATAAATTTTGTTTAGAATCAAACCTTCAGAACTTACCAAACTTCAAACTTGCTTTACTTTAGAACAATCGTGCTGATAACGTGTTGTGAAAAGTATGTTAATTAAAATTGACTAAGCAAGAACAAGAAATAAGAATAGGAGAAATTGAGAATTAAAGGAACAAGAGAAAGAGAGAGAGAGAGAGATGGAAATGGAAATAAGATTGAAGGAATTGTAAGTATCATTAGGGAGAATGAATCCCAATTTATAGGCATCAAATGGTAAGCTATACAAGTTGGCAATTTGCACATATTAGCCCCATTATTATCATCACAATAATCATAATTTGGACAATTTGTACAACTTGCATTTGTTCACTTTCATAACCTAATTTGCATAATTTGCATTTGTCCACTTTCATAATAATTTGCACAACTTGCATTTGTCCACTTTCATAATAGAACCGACATATTATAACAATTAATAATTAATAATATGTCATTATTCCGTACGGTAGGCGAGTTTGCCATTTGCCAAGCTTAATAATTATTTTGTCCACATATAGGGCCGCCTCAATGATAAATTTAAAGAAAAAGTTTTGGAAATTGGAATTATAAGTCTTAGTAATTTTCTGCTTCAAGTCCAACCATGAGTGATCTAAGTTAATCTTATTTTTTATTTTTTATTTTTTGAGGATGTGTTTCTTTTTTTTTACTTATTGACTTTTTCCATAAATATATTATGTAATATATGTTGAAATTGTATTTGGTTATGATAGTAATTTTACTTCTCGGCGATAGTTATTTGCTTTGGCCACCATTTCTCTTGCAATTTCCACCACTATTTGAGTGGAGCATATCATAAAATATGCATGCTGCATGATTGGCATTCACTTGGGAGCAATGGACCAAAATCCCCTTTATAAGGTTGTCCACACTACAACAAATTGGGCCAGTAGAGGTAGCCCACTAGAGTAGGTTTTAACTAACCGGCCCCATAGGCCCAATAAAAAAAAACACGGGATACTATTCAGGCGGATCCGCCGAACCACCACAATATAGGATGAGGAATTAAATCTGTTTTGTTTTCTGCAAAACTTCCCTCTCCAAATCGTCAAAAACCCCTTTTTTAAGTCCTTACTATTCATTTTCTTTTTCCCCCAAAAAGGAAAAAAATCTCCTCTATCTATTTCTTGTATTCAGTGTTTTTTTTTTATTTTTTTGTTTAGTTTGAGAGTTTCATCGAAGATTAAGGCAAGAGCATCATCGCTTCCATCAGGTTTTCTTCCTTAATCAATCGAAAATTGAGATACAAGTGAATTCTTAGTTAGATTTGCTCAATTCTTATGAGGAATATAGGTTAATCGGAGGCTGCAAAGTCACCGCCACGAATGAGGTTCTTGTCGCTTCAGATTTGGTAAGAATTCCTTATTATCGCAGGATTAAACATTCAATTCTTAGCTAGATTTGCTCTGTTGATTTAGGTCTTGTAGTTATCTTCAGTTGTTAGGTATCTTTTATAGTTGCATTGTCTTCTGTTGTTTGTTCTGTGTTGAATTGGTTTTTTTTCCTTCATTTTCTAAAGTGATTAAACGTCTTTGACGCAAAGATTCTCTTGTACTGTGAATGCTGATTTTAAGAATCAATTTTAGTAGAAAGAAAGAGATGTTCATTTGTGGATCAGACTTTATGACCCAAAGCAGAAGTTAGGAAGGAACTTAAAGTCTAGGACAATTGTAAAGAGATGTAATTTCTCTCACATAAACTCATTTGTTTGAGAACTAGTTCAAGCTTTCATTTCTCTTATCTGCTCCTTACCTTTTCTGTTCTTTCCAGGTATTCAGGGAAAGTTGAGGGACTACCAACTTGCTGGTTTAAACTGGCTTATACGACTGTATTAGAATGGTATAAATGGAATTCTAGCAGATGAAATGGTATGTGCCGTAATAGTGACTTTTAAAGGCTATATTGTTGTAGTTCAATGCGAAGGTTTGTTTTAAGATGACAATAAGCTTCATCTTAGGGATCTCTTTTGCTATTAACTAAACTTTTGTTTACCAATTTTTTGAATACATGGACTGGGTAAAACCTTGCAAACTATCTCTTTGTTGGGCTATCTGCATGAGTACCGAGGGATTACTGGCCCTCATATGGTTGTTGCTCCAAAATCAACTCTTGGTAACTGGATGAATGAAATACGTCGATTTTGCCCTGTCTTACGAGCTGTAAAGTTTCTTGGGAATCCTGAAGAAAGAGTTAGTTGCTTGAAGCATGGTTCACTGATTAGTTTCTCAACTTTCTATTATCATGATTCTCATGTCTGCTAACTTCTGCAGAGTTACATCCGTGAGGAGTTACTGGTTGTTGGGAAGTTTGATGTCTGTGTCACACAAGTTTTGAAATGGCCATCAAGGAGAAGTCTGCCTTGCGTCGTTTTAGTTGGCATTATATAATTATTGATGAAGCCCATCGAATCAAGAATGAGAATTCACTCCTTTCAAAAACGATGAGGCTCTATAATACTAATTACCGTCTTCTTATTACGGGTACTCCACTTCAGGTATCCATTTACATGTTCTCGTGGAAGTACTTACCACTTCAGCTTTATTTGTAATATAAGTCTTATTTGGGTTATGATTTCTGTTTGGTTTGATCAATTTATGTTGCCAATTGAGATGATTTTGATGATATTTACATTTATCTGTTTTTAAACAAATTTCACTTTAGTAGCGGTTCTTATTGTGTGACTGCTTGTCTTTTTTTTTGGTTATTTAGTCTTTCTTGAATTGTTTTAGTAATACTTTATGTTTTGGTATAGTAACAGTAATAATCTTGGTATCTTTTCTTTGCAGAATAATCTCCATGAACTTTGGTCTCTTCTTAACTTTTTACTGCCTGAGATTTTTAGTTCGGTCGAAACTTTTGATGAGTGGTTTTCAGATTTCTGGTGAAAATGACCAGCAGGAAGTTGTTCAACAACTTCACAAAGCAAGTTAAACATCTTCTCTCTATACATGCCTGGCCTCTTTGTTTGTGCAGATAATTATCATTCCTTGTCTATGTATCTTTAGGTTCTTCGCCCATTTCTTCTTCGGAGATTGAAACCAGATGTTGAGAAAGGTTTGTCTCCCAAAAAGGAAACTATCCTGAAAGTAGGAATGTCCCAGATGCAGAAGCAATATTATAGGGCTTTGCTGCAAAAAGATCTTGAAGTTGTTAATGCTGGTGGGGAGCGCAGCGTCTTCTAAACATTGCAATGCAGCTGCGTAAATGTTGTAATCACCCATATCTTTTCCAAGGTGCTGAACCTGGACCTCCATACACTACAGGAGATCATCTTATAACCAATGCTGGTAAGTTTAATCCTTGCAACATATTGAATCCATTGGTTTCGAAAATAAGTGGTTCTGAAACCTGACCTACTGATATACTTCCAGGAAAAATGGTTCTCTTGGACAAGTTACTTCCCAAGCTGAAGGAGCGTGATTCTAGAGTTCTGATATTTTCACAGGTAAATTTGAGGGTTGCCTAGAATTTATCTGTCAATATATGGTACCGGCATGGTGCATATGAATATGTCAGTTATTTTTTTATATTCCACTTACTTTGTTTAGTGTTTTTTACATCGTTTATAATGTTACAAAACTTTCTTTATTTTCAACTTTTCTTATTTGTTACTTTGCTGTGGAAATTTATTGTATTCAGATGACAAGGCTGCTCGACATTCTTGAAGATTATTTGATGTTTCGTGGGTACCTGTATTACCGGATTGATGGTAATACAGGTGGAGAAGATCGTGATGCTTCCATTGACGCCTTTAATAAGCCAGGAAGTGAAAAATTTGTTTTCTTGTTATCAACTAGAGCTGGAGGCCTTGGTATCAATCTTGCTACTGAAGATGTTGTCATTCTTTATGACAGTGACTGGTAAGCATCTTCTTTTTCTATTACTATTATTGTTCTGATTTTTAAATCCTATATCCTATCATTAATTCTTATAGGAAATGGAAAATGGAATAGAGCCGGATCGTCTCACTTTATGGGATATAACTCATAAAAAGAAAGACGGGAGTTATGTGAATGAAGAAGTCCAAAGCAAATTAGTATGTTTTATCATCAATGTTCTATGTTTTAATCTTTTGAATATTATATTTTAGAATTAGGAACAATGAAACTAAATACATCTTTAGTTTTAGTAGTTGTTTCTAATAATCTAAAGATAATTAGTCCTTTTTAATATCAATGTGTGGGTTTCAGATTTTTTTGAAATTAAAGAAGTTCACATAGTTTGGAAAAAGATCAAAGAGCAATAGAATTGACAGGTTTTCTTTTTTTCATTTCTTTAAAATGGCTGTTTGCTTTCTCTTCTATGCTTGGTGGTTGTTTGGTTTTGAAATATTTAGTTCCTGTTTTTGCTCGTCTCTTATGATACCATTTCAATTGTATATTATTTCAGTTGTAATTATATGCTTTTGGTTCAGAAATATTATCTCCTTATTATCCAATATCTACAAAATCTGCTACTGCTTTGAATCCTGACTTTCTCATCTCTGATTGTAGGTCGTTGATGGCAAGCAAAGTTAAGAACTAAACTCCCTGGTGGAAGAGGCCAATAGAGCAAAAGTTTGTTGTCATAGACAGCCTCTATTTTCTAGCTTAGATGTTTGATATTGACATTTTAAAATTGGTTGGTTGAACCAATTTTGATTTAGGTTAAAGAAATTTAGTCTTATGACTTTTCATGTTAAAAATTCTTCTATTAATGAGAGATTTCGTATTTTTGAATGTTGTTTCTTAAATATATGCATTAATATTTTTTTTAAGTTAAAATTGTTATATAAAATGAATCAAACGAACCAGATTTGAGGTGGTTTTAGTCCCATCCAAATTCAAAGCCAATAATGATGGTGGTTATAGATGTTCAAGCAATTAGAGGCGGTTTAAACCCTCTCTATAGAGCTCTAGGCTTTAGAGGGGGTTTAAACCGCCTCTATAGAACCGCCTAAATTAGTAACCATCTACCCCAGCGGTTCTGTAAACCGGCTCAAATTCGTTGAGTCGGTCAACTCACAGGCGATCTAGAGGCGGATCAATGAACCGGCTCTAACACTTTAGAGGCGGTTAAAACCGCCTCTAAAAGTGAAAATAACCGCCTCAAAAACCTTTTTTTCTTGTAGTGCCAACTCATGAATTAGTTCGTCCCATCTCATTATTATTGCGAGTCAAATCGAACACGATTATCTTTTGCTATTTTTTACTGTATTTTTTTTGCGTTTAGACGTCAACTATATGATAAATTGGTAATAATTAACAATTTTGACCGATGCTAACATCATAGATTATGTAAAATTATAATATATTATATTTTTTTAAAAAATATATATTATATTTTTTATCTGTTAGAGTCTATATAAAAAAGTTAAATTGGATCTGTACTAATATTATAGATCATATAGATACTGTAGATCTATGTGAAACTATAATAAATTTTTACCGATTATTTATGTAAAATAATAGTTATATTGTTAATACTATATATGTATTTTTTTAAGAAATATGTATAAGTAGATAATATAATAATTAATTTTCATAAGAATTAATATATTTCAAAAAGATCGGAAATACTAACTTATATATAAATTTTTTTTTTCACTAGAATCATTCTCTGTACGGTGTAACTACTTTAGGTATATGTTGTTTTACATCATTAGATGAAATTAATATTATATACCATATACTTAAATGTTTAAGATTTAAGATAATATAAGCTAACTTAGATGAGTTTAAATGAAAAAAAAAAAGCTTGATAAACAAATTAAAGAAATATTCCACATACAGATCAGAGGAGTGACAATAAATAAAAGCAATTAACGAAAACAAATTAATCAAAGCCAAATTACAAATTTGAAATCTTATAGGAACAGATTAGACAAACGATTTATCGAGGCATATATAAACGAATTACCAGAAAATGGTAATCTACGTGGAACGCATATTTGAGAGTGGAGGTGTGCCGGCGGGTTGGAATTCTTGTGTTCACATAATCATCGAGTCCGACCGCTAGAAAACTTTCTCTATCCCATAATCAAGCTTTCAAACTCACCACTTCCATCCGTATGTGAAACAATTTCCTATGCCGAAGAGATCACAAGCAAAAGGAAACATGCAAGTGGTCTGGGAGGTGCGAAGGATTTTATCACTAATTACGGGAATCCTAATTCCGCTTATTGTTCTGCTGGATACGAGCCCATGTGGAGCCACAAGCACTTTGTTGAAGGAGTTGTACGGCCAGAGCAATGCCACTATCGCTGACAACCCGAAGCTGGAATTTGTCCTCGACGCCGTTATTGGCAGAATGCTTGCTGGTGATGCGTCTCAGAATTTTATTTATGAATCCCTTAAAGCGGATAAAAGGCCATTGATGTGCGACAGGCCCGGAAAACCATATTGCGTTCCAGACAAGAATACGGGAAATGCTATAGGAGAACACTGTATCTATAAAGGTCAAAACCGTGATTGTAAATGAGCTGGCTAACGGTTTTCTTGTTTTTTCAAATTTCTTTGCTTCTATTTCGATATATGCATGGATGATTAGGCCCATCATAAAAACAAAAATAATGTAATTTCATCATTATGCATTTAGGTTAACATCAATTATGTGTGTAATCTATATATACGTATTTCACCAATAAATTTTTTTTCCCCTTGTTTGTGATGAGAAGAGCGGCCGGAACTAAGGCACTTGGCTACTTGCAGTGGGCTATAGAGCTGTCAAAAGCTTATTCGAACCCGATAATCAGATCCGACCGACCTGAACCCGAAACTAACTCGATCTGGTTTGACTAAAAAAAGTAAACGACCCGAACCCGATTGACCCGTAAACCGATTGATCCGAAACCCGATTGACCTGAAAATCTAACCCGAAAGAACCCGACAAACTAATGAAATACTCCCTCTGTTCCTATTTATCTGCCTCCTGTTAGAAGCTTTATTTGTTTCTAGGAACTTTATTTATTCCTTTTTATCTATCTATATCCCAGTATTAATTATTAATTTTTTAAAATTATTCTTTTAAGCTACTTTTTTTCTCTCTTAAATAAATATTTTTCCTAAATAGGAGAGAGAATTAAAGAAGAAGAGATATAAAGATAAAATAAGAAAGTCAATGTAAATATGTATGAAATTTTATACCATAACTACTTTTTTTGCCCTGTATGAAATGATTAATTATAATAGACAAATAGGGACAGATGGAATATTTTTATATACCTCATAAACTTCAAATTTAATAAATAAATTTGATAAAGAAAATAAAAATAAAAATTTGATAAAATTTTGATCAAAGCGAACTTAAAAAAATATTTTTTCATAATTATGATTTTTAAATTTTATTATTATGAATTTATGATTGAATTATATGAATTTATAGAATATTATTACTTAAATTTAATAATATTAATTATGAACATTATTAAGGAAAATTTGAGAATTTACAAAAGGCCATGTTGATTTCATCATTACTGATTAAATCAATAAATAAATTTTTTCATGTGAATGACAATTTTCCATTCTAACTAAGAAAATTTATAAATTATAGTAGTATTAATAAATTACTAATATTCATATCAAATTAGTGAATTATCTATCCAACAAAAAGTATCTAAACATTAAAAATTTAAAATTAAAATTTCAATATGTTGTCATATATTTTCTCCTTATAATTTAATGAGAATGCCGAATGTAATGTGTGTGCAAGTTGTTCTATTATGCAGAAGTAGGTGATGTTAATCACTAATCACTATAAAGTATAATCTATATACAAGTCTTAGAAAGAAAAGTACAAAACAAAGTCATTAGTACTAAGATAATAAGATACTAAGATTAGTGATTCATGGTGGCCATAGCTGTATGAATCATGAATTTATTATATATCAATTAGAATTTAGATTTGAATTAGTAAATAATAAAAATTTAAATATTTATTTTATTTAAAACTATAGTTAATTTATAGGAAAATTTTTAAAAAAGTTATAAATATTACTAATGTAATTAATGCATTTATAACATTACAAATTTAATTAATTTAATTACAATTTATAACAAATCTAATAAATAATATTTTTGATAAAATCTCTCTTAAGTATTAATTTGTAAAATCAAAACTTTAATTCAATTTAAAATAATTGACAACCCGAATGACTCGAGAGTTAAATAAAAAAAATCGAATCCAAATGATATAAAACCCAAAAAACCTATAACATGAAAGATCCGATAGTCAAACCTGAAAAACCTGAACCCGAAACCCGAATGACCCGAAACTCGACAAAACCCAAAAACGAAACCCAAAAAACCTGAGACCCAAATGACCCGAGATCTGAATGACCCGAGACCCGAATAACCTGAAACCCGAATGACCCGAAACCTAACCGACCAATCCGATTTGATACCTATAGTGGGCTAGTTTAGTTACGTGTAGTGTATGCCTTCACCAAAAATATATTACAATATAGAAGATTACACATACATTTTTTTGGAAAGCCAAAAAAAGGAGCTTTTATTCAATTTGAAAGAACATAACGAAATGCTCGAAAACAAACGAGCAGAACGCTCACTGTCTCACAACGAGGTAGCTAGAAAAATCACAACAGAGCTAGTCAAGAACTTGTAAAAAGTCATCATGCTCGATCTCTACCCACGAATTCTGCAAGCTCCTCGGCTAAAAGATAATAAAGACATCATAAACCTACCAAAAACCCTTCCCAACTCATTCTCAAGCAGCGACGCCACCCAAAGCCAAGGAGAAGCCGCACAATCCTAGCTATCTCCCTTCCCATCAGAAGCCCATCAATTACGTTTTTGCTATCAGCCATTGCCTGCCCGAACAATCAAATTAATTTTTCCTTTCGATTTTTTTTTCTACTTTTTCCTTTTTTTGCTGATTGCGCCGTTACCGACAAGGTTCCGAATTTTTTTTTTCAAAGTTTTTTGAGTTCTGTAAGTTCCAAAGCCATGGCTGCCTCATTCGCGACTTTCAGTACCGGAAGTGATTGTATAGTCGGGTACCCCTTTTATTATATCATTTTCTTTGTTAGGGTGATTTACAGCCTTCATTGCTTCTCTGCTTCCATTCTGACTCATTATTAGATTTTTGCTTGGTCGATCTATGGGAAAGAAGAGATGAAACATAAAAATACTTTTTCACATAGCTAACAGGAGTTTCATTAAAATGTTAATGATCTACAATTGATGATAACATTTCATCAATAGTGTTTACATTATAATTTGTTTAGGATAACAATTAATTGTGAAACAGTAAGAAGCTTTATTGAATTAGAAATAAGCTTTTCACGGAAGGAGATTAACTTGAAGTTTGAAGATGTAAAAAAGGGCTTAAGCTTTAGTCAAACACACCTCCTGTTTGTTAAGTTTGAAGATGTAAACAAAGCAGCTCCCTTTGTTCAATCAGTTCTAGCAACACAATATTTGGTTTTTGTCTTTGCTTCTTAGTTTCCTCCTGCCTCTCGTTGATTCAGCCATTAGAAAAAGCTGTTCTTGAGCAGGTTATAAAGTTCGATTCCATTGCCTAAAATCTCTAACCATATCATCTTCTTTTAATAGGAAGAATCCATGAAGGCAAAGTTTGAGGCCACCCCAGAAACGAATGAGTTATAATGGAGGTAAGTTTGCTACTTTGCTTATTGGATCATGGTATGCTATCTGTGCGACATTCGTTTGGAGGTCTTAAATATCTGAGTAAATTAGTGAATTGTCTGACCATGCCTTTTGCAGAATTTTGTCTTGAGCTGCTAAAGAATTGGTAGATGAATGACTTTTGTTTTTGACCTTAGCTTTCTAAGGTTCATTAGCGCAATCTGTTGCTGTTAATTTGATTTGCCTCTTAAGTAGAGTGTCTTAACATATTGTGAAATATTTTGCATGTTATTGGAAGCTAGAAACATTACTGATTATCAATCAATTCAAAAAATATTAGTAATCTCATTACATTTTTGCTTGGTCAATCTATGGGAAAGAAGACAAAAAACAATTGAGTATGAATCTTTATCGTTTGTTCTTAGGATGAGAGTTAATGGCGTCAAATTTCTATGACATTTCTTTGAGTGGAGTTGTTAATTTGTTTGTGAAATTTACACAAATTTAGTAAGCTTATAAGATGTTTGATAGAATGTGTGAGAGATTTATGTACGTGGAATACTATTATTTCTACCTTTTCACAAAATGGTTTGATCACGGTGTTCTTGGGGTAATAATGTAGCTTTAGTGAAACAAACCTCCTCTTTGATTGGTTCTCTAGAATGATAGAGCAGCTCTGTCACCTTAAGATCGATCTGGTCAATAATATTATTCATGAAATAGAGACATCAAGATAAATCCTTCAATAATTACCTTCCTAAAGTCAATAATGAGAGCATCTCCATTAAAACTCACGGGTTGTACGCCTTCCTTTCTCCCTAATGATCAATATCTGGTATTTGCTCCTATAATTCATATACTTAGTCAGACATAAAGTATATTTGCTCTTTCTCATCATGCTTTTTGTATTTATAATTTTAAATATCTGGATAAGGGACAATAAGAAGGGGGGACTAATTGGCAACAAACCAATTGGGAGAGATTTGCTAAGTGGAGTAGAACGGTGAAGCAACAAAAAGGAAACCACTATATCATGAGAGTGTGCATTTCTGTACTTCTTCGTTGGCACAAATACTCTTATAGATATTGTACTGTGTTGTCTCTCAGCAAGTTTTTTACAAGTCCTTAAATATTATATTCTATACATGTTTTTGTTGATATTAATTCATTTTTACTTTTCCCTCTAATTTGTAGACAATTTATTTTCTGCTTACCCGTATCGAAGACTTAGCTTGTAAATGTAATGAAATGAAGTTGCCTTCTACCTTTGTATTATTATAGGTTTTTTCCTTTTTATTGATTGTGTGCCTTATTCACAGGCTCAGTTAAGTTATAGTTGTGATTTCGATTTTATTTCCTAATCTCTTTTCCTAATCCTCTTTCTTTGATCAGCCCTCTTTGAGTAAGGTATTCTCATTCTTTCTCTGATCTAATTACTGGGTAAGGAGCCCTCTCAAGGCGTCCACAACTGATTTTATTTTAATATTGTTGCTGAACAGAGCCTGTTTCATACTTTTATATGAAAAAAAAGTCAACAAACTTAGAAAGTATCTCTCAACACTCATCGCAAAGGAAAGGGAAAAGGTTGGCAGGTCATTGAAAGTTGTCAGTGACTTTGATTTGTTGCAATACAGACAAGGGGCACAGTAAAGCCAACTAGGGGATTGGTAAACAGAAGTTCATATTGGTGATGAGGGCTGTGGAAGTTTATTCGGCTTAACTTTTCTACGAGTTGTTTTCTTAAATTTGATGCTCTGGTGTTGTTTCATTATCCACGGATCTGATTCAGCTGGCATGCTTAACGAAATGCATGTTTGTATCATTTGCTCTTCCATGCTGTGTTTCTGTTTTGTTTTCATATGAGTTGCTTTTCTTTCTGAAATATGTTTCCTCAGAATTTGTTTACACTTTCCTCCTTCATTATGACTCTTACTTTTTGACTTTGTGTTGTGGAATGGCCTTTTACTGTCTAATTCTTTATTTTCATGTCCCCATCGATTCCATGTCTGTTTCATCATGCAATTTCCATTGCACGACCATGTCTGGTTATTATTTCAAAATACTATTGTTTTCTTTACAAGACAATGATTTATGTTCATATTGAAACGAATAATGTTCTTTCAGTAGAAAAAACCGCATATATCTTATTATTACACTTACAGCTGAATGATTGCAAATTTTCGGGAGTAAGGACAAGAAATAATAGAAAGCAACCTGTGAGAATGAATAAAGCCACATAAGTTGGAGATCATGAGCACAGGCCTACAGCATCTACATTTAAGACAATTTAGTTATATTATGTCGTAGCTTAAATAGTTATATATTTTATGACAAAATTTATTAGACTGTCTTCCCTTTTTCTCTACATCTTTTTTTTTCCAGGGATTTTCTCTATGTACTCATAATCACAAATAATGTAGTAAAAACGATTGCGCTACTTATTAGAACATCAGCACCAGCATTTTGTATTAATTCTTAAAACTCTTAGTTAAAGATTATGAACAATTTGAGTCTTTGGTGATTTCAATATGATTGTTTGATGTCGGTATGCAGATGATTGAAGGCTTTTGATCTTACATGTTCGCATTTGTTTGTTTTTTTCTTCCCCCCCAGTGCAATCTCATCAGCTTTCTTTCTCTTCTGCATTTTGATTCTGTATTTTCTTTCACATTCACAAAGGCCGAGGCAAGAGAAGCAGAAAACAACCGCTCCCAATTACCTTGGAGAACTTCCCGAAATTTGCAAAGGTTTCTTCTTTTTAACTATGCTCTATCTACAAGTCTGTTGGTTCCAAATTTATGCATATTCATTATTTTTATATATAAATTTTGATTCTTTGGCAGCTAAGAGAGCCGTCAAGCCATCGAAGATGACAAAAGAGATGGACACTGATCAAGTAAAGTTTCAATTCTCTCTCTTAATTCTCTTTTCTGCTTATTTTGTTCAGCTTTTGGCCAAATTGCACTCTCTTCCTTTTTTACCATATTTGCCTTATGTGTTTGTTTGCATTGTTTTAAAAAATAATTTGTATAATTTCTTTGAAATGCAATCAATAATTGCATATCTGGCCCTTTGTTGTTCGTCGAGGGCAAAAGTTGCGTTCTTCAATTTTGTTGCTTTAAAGGGATTGTTGGCATTAGGTGATTTAGTTCACAACCTTTATATTACTAGTATTCTTTAACCTTTTTGTCTTCTTAACAATGGTTTAGAACTTCCTAACCACAATTCAGAAAAATTTGTTGTAAGATTTCATTTGCTCACTTATGTAATGCACTTTCAGATTTTTTTTATTTGGAAGAAAATCTGTGAAACTTCTATTAGTCTTTTTAGTTTGCATCTTTCATTTTTTTCTACCTTCAGTGAATTTTTGACATTAAGGCTATGTTTGGTAGGAGGGAAGGAAATAGTAAGGAAAGGAAATAAGTAGGGAAATGAAATAGGCGAGGAGAGGAAAGAAACATGTTTGGTAGTAAGGAAAGAAAAAAAACTGATTGTTTCCTCTGTTTGGTAAAAGTAACAAATAGGAAAGAAAGAAAATTTATTTTGATTAATATGATAATTTTACCATTGATTCCCTTTCACTTAAAAAGTTACTTCCAATATCTTTTAGTAGTAATGGTAAATTTTGTAATTAGAAATAAATTTTAATGGTGTAATAGTCATTTTCATGTGTTAGAGTTAACAACCACTTTCTTTTCCTTCTATTTCCGCCCAATTTGGATGGAAATGATTTCTAAGGAAATGGACCCTCCCATTTCTTTCCTTAGGTGCATTTCTCTCCAACCAAACAAGGAAAAGTTGTATTTCCTCATCCAGTTTCGTTCCGCACCATTTCTTTCCTCTCTATTTCCTTTCTACCGAACATAGTGTAAACTTTCCTTTAGGTCTCAAATCAACTCTGTATCTCTCGCTCTCACAAAAATATTAATTTGAAATTTTGTTTCAAATATGGGTGCATGTATGGCCTCACCGGCCCTCTGCTTATAAGCTATAACTTTCTTGAGTGATACTGAATTCATTGAGAGCCATGTTCTCAGTGGTTGCTTTAGGGGAACTGGTTTTGACCATACCTAGGATGTTGGGTGTCAATTGTGACATACACTGAACTTAGCCTCGGTAGATATGAGCAGGAGTTTAATATGATGATTTCCTATATTAGCTAAAGATGTTAAAATTAAAAGTTAGATAGATGATAGTCATTTTAGCTACCCCTTTTTCTCATTGAAATTAGGGGTTACCATCATAAGATTGTTTCATGAAACTAATAGCAGAATCTTATTTGTTTTTCATCCCAGCAGAGTACACTGTATTTTACATTGTCTATATGAGACTATTTGATACAGTGCTCCTTTTATTAAATAGCAGGGCAGATGGTTGAAGGGGAAGCGAGGATTTTATTGCAGCAAGAATGCTTCGAAAGGCTGATCTAAGAAATAAAGAAGGTATCACCTCAATGAAGACATTTTGTTGAGCTGGGAAATGCACTTGGTCAGTCTAACCTACACAAAGTATTAGTAAGTGTGTTAAAAAGAATGTACATTTATTATTAATGCGGGGATGACAACTGAGATTTTCTTAAAGAGGGATTGTTGGCTTATATCCTTTCAGGATTTATGGTGGATAAGATTGTAGTTCTATTCTTTTGGTTTGATTGGTGACTTCTATAATCTTTTCGTTTATCAACTGACTTTTGCAGCTGGCGAGAAGCAAGAGAGATGAGGAAAATTTATCTCATTTATATGAGTTAGATGGTGCTGACACTTTAGGTTCATATTTGCGGATTAAACCTTGCTTTGATATTGCTCCAAAACTTTCTATATGTTCAGTTCAGTGGTAACGAATTTCATCTGAACGTGGCAAAAAGGAGCTTATAACCGGTAAATATATTTTATATATTTATTAAATGATGATAGTCATTTTAATAATTTTATTTTCATCATAATTAACTTATTGCTATATTATATTGAAAAAAATAATTTAATTATCATCCAATTTTATGCAGTTTAATTTAAAGTTTACTTTATAATTTAATTATCATCCACTTTAATATAGTTTATTTTTCTAATTTTTTTTGTATTATTTATAACACGTTGTATCACGTGCAACGCATGTGACAAGGAAACTAGTACCTATAAACGTACGAATATTATAAAATTTTTGAATCGTCTAAAATATCATTTTTTCCCATATATTTCTAAAATGTCATTCAATATCCACTAACAAATAGGGCTAGCTAACTACATATAAATAAATGGTATTTGCATATAATTTAAGCTCAATGTTGTTCTTAAAGAAGGACGAAGATGAGTCTTATTTTTTGGGTTCAACATTTCCTTTTTCTTTGGCCCACCAAAATATCAACAGCTTTTTTTATTTTATAAGAAGTATTTTTTCAAACTTGATAAATCCTTTCAGGAATCTACATTCTAGACTGAATTTTTTTGTGGCTTATCTTATCATGCTAAAATTTTATTTATCTTATCAAACTCAAGAGCATTTTAATTTTAATCTTATTCTTATATATATAATTTATCTAAAGTTAGAACTCTGTATTATAAATACAGTATGAACGTACGTAGCTGCCCTCGTTGGGAGATTCACCCACCATATCCAGGTGCTCGACTCGAGTTGAACCTAAATTAATCCGAACGAAGCTCTGGATACCGGATGGGAAACAAAAAAAATACAGTATGAACGCATAAAATTAAAATCATATATTGTCTTTAGCTTTTCATTGCTTTATTACTGTGGTATTGTTTTCTATGTACGTTGTAGATATCCTGCTTTTTGTTAAAAGTTTTTAAAAACTAATGATGTAAATGACTATTTCATAAGCTTTTATTGTTATTATTATGTTTAAACTTAATCTTTTTTTTTCTTCTTTCCTTTTTTTCATTTTTGGCTTATCCTTTTGTATGTGTTGTGGTATTTTTTTTAAATGTTTATAAAAACTAATGACGCCTTTATTGTTTTTATATGTTTAATCTTAAATTCTTAATCTCCTTTATTTTTTCTTCTTTCCTTTTTTTTTGGGTTATTCTTCTTTTCTTTTTCATAGATATTTCGCACATTTTTTTTTCCACTTAACATTATTGATATATTTCATACTTTTTTATTTTTTTATCTTAACATTATTTATTAATATTACTATATTAGTATACATCTTAGACTTGTTTTTAAATTTTTTAATCTCCACAAAATGTCAAATAATCTGGATTCACCTACCACTATCACTCCCGATCTTACGGATGTTACTGGAAATTTAAAGTTATCCAAAATCGATGAACTAGAAATCTCACAACAAGATTGGACTATAAAAATTATGATACTCCAAAAAGGGAACTGGAAACGTATTCAAATAACAAAAGTAGCGGATAATTCGTGAAATTGATTTTTGTAGATGAGCAGATAAATTTACATGTGAATAATTATATTTTATTTAATATTGCACTTTACATTTGAAATCTATATTTATATATATTTTTTACATTTTATATTTTTAAAAAAGTTTACAGGGCACAAGAATCCAAGTTATCATGTTTAATGATATTGTATCTAAATTTTTAGATACATTTGAGAAGGAGAAGACTTATACTATTACAAATGGCGTTGTTAAAGGAATTCAATTTAATTTTATTAATGTTAATAAAAGGATTGAGTTGTCTTTAACATAATATACTATTGTAAATGAGACTCATCTCTGTATTACAATAATGTTCTGTCATATAACTTTATTTAATTGAAGGATTTGAAATTCCAAGGAAGCAACTTGATTGGTAAGCATTTTTTTTTCAAATTTCATAAGTTCCTTATAATCTTACATCAATAACTTATTTGTTTTTGTTTTTAATATTTTTAATATACATAGATGTTATTAGAGTTGTGATTAAAACAAAATCAGCCATTGCATTCAAAAATTCAAGAAGCAACAAAACAACAAGGAAACGAGAAGTAATTATCATGAATGAAAGCTAAATTTTTAATAAAATAAATAAATAAAATTATGTTTTAAAATATATATTATGAATTTTTAATTATTTTAATTTTTGAATATAGAATGTTTAATATCACATTAATTTTATGAGATGACTTTGCTAAGAATGAGGAAAAATTGCTTCATAAAAGTTTTGATGAGTGCCAATTATAATATTGTCTAATGTTAAAGCTTCTCATTACGATGGTAAGTATATATAGTTATTATTTATATTAAATGTAATGTTTGGCCCAAAAAAATGTAATGTTTTATTATTATTTATTTATAAATAATTTCAAATATAATAATTATTTTTTTGTACAAATCATCAAGGCATTTCCTCAGTTGCTGCCATTTGTGAGGTGAGGCTTAAAAATCATTAGCCGCCATACAATTGGTAACATCCAAATCCAAATCGCCGAACCAGTGTAAGAGAGATAAAAATATAAATAAATTGAATTTTTATTATTAATTGATTAAAGAAAAGACAATAAGATGCAGAAAGGATAAGCACAAATGTCAGCATCTGAAATTTTTTGAATATTTCAATACTTTATTTTCGTTTGGTTAATTGGTTAATATACTTTGTTTAGCAGGCAAGTATATTCATTACTTTTTAAATTGTTGAATATATAATATTAAGCATTGTTTATTTTATAATTATATTTAGGTAACTATATTATTTACTTTTTAAATTTTTAAATTTTTGTATAATATTAACTATTATTTATTTTATAATTATTTCATTTTAAATAGGTGTTTATCAACTTTCAACATGCTCAACTACGACATTGCAAATAAATTCATGTTTGTTGAAAGTCACGTTTCTAAAAGATATGTAAGTATGAAGACAATATCTTTATTTTTTTATCTATTGCATTTTATTTATAATAATATTGTCATCCTTGTATTTATATTTTGAAGGCTGAACTTGATTTCGAAGAAAAGACTTCACTTTTTAAATCCTTCGTATGAGAAGTTTGTTGATGTTAAAAAAGTGACCTTGAAATCCATCCAGGTTGAAAAAAAATGTGAAGGTAAAAATTTAATATTTTTATTTCTCTAAATACATAATATACATATATTAATATTTTTTCTTTGTGCAAGCATAATTATAATATTTTTATTTCTCTAATATTATTTCCAAAAATTAGAGGAAACATTATTTTGAAATTTCAAAGCAACAATCACATCAATATTGAATATTGAGGAGCCATGGTACAATTCTTGCAAAGAATATTACAAAAAGGTTGTTGTTACTGAAGATGGAATAAATTGTGAATCTTGGGATGAATTTATTGACTACGAGAAAAGGTAAATATTTATTTTATTCTTTTAATAATGTTATATTAAATTAAATAGTTTAACATATGAACAATTATGAAGAAATTAATAACTTATTAATCCAAAATTTTCTATGTAGGTATATCTTAAAGCTTAATGTTACAGAAGGAATACATCAAGCCTGTGTAATTTTATTCAATGAGGCTGATTGGTTAATTGGATGTTCAGCATCAAAATATAATAGATTCATTATTGAGGTAAAGAATCTATAAAGTACATTATTGTAATTTATTTTTAACAATTAATTAATTTAATTTTTGATAATGTAAATAAATTACTATATTTTGTATGCAACAGGATAAGAAGGAAGAAAAGCCAATTTTATAGGAGGTTGATTCTATGCAAAGGGAAGCAATTTTATTTCCTTGTGAAGTTGCAAAAAGGAGTTGAAGTTAAGAATGACCTAATTGCTCATGAAATTCAACCTTTTGATGATGCAGAAGAGCCAATTGAAATTGAAGAAAAAGAAGATGTGAACAAAGAGAAGGAATAGTTTCAAGTCAAAAAGAAGATTAAGATAGAGAAAGATTAGAAGATTAAAACACTTTTCAGAGTTTGGATACTTGAATTTTTAGTTTAAACTTTTCTGATGGTTTGGAATTGTAGTTTTTGGATTGCTAGTTTAAACTTTTCTCATAGTTTGGATTTTTAGGTTCATCCTTAATTAGTATGAAATTAGGATATTAGTATTATTTATTTTCGTTTCTTTTCTACAAATTTAGATTTTGGAATAGATTAATCGATTTTAATTCTGATTTTTTTCCACATAAGCGCTCAATTCTTTGTAGGTAGAGATACAATAGAATATAATTAATCCCCTGAAAGCAACTGATAACACTATGGGGTAAAGCATAATCCGTTCTTTAAATAAAATAAATCTTTCATATGGTGATCCGTTCAACATATATATCAGTTGATACTTGAGAGACTTGATTAAAAGAACCACAGGATATTGATAAGATATCCGTTCAACTGACATAAAATTTACTATAAGCTTAAATAAATATTTAAATATTTAAAGAAAAGATTAAGTAAATATTTATGTAAACCAGAACCACTTATACTGTAAGATTGTGTTTTAAAAGGACATTAGGATAAGTTTCAACAAGAAAAAAAACATTATAATAAGATTAAAGAAATTTATGCTACATTAATACCGAATGTTGGAATATACTTGCCGGAACATGTTTTTTCACATAGATAACTATATGTTAAACTATCTCGCGGAATATCAATGTCTTCGACAAAAGTTTTGGTTAAGCCAAAAATACAAAAAAAGAAAATGGAACATACACAAAAAAATATGGTATGCAAAGAAGTTCTACTTATATAAAGGTAATTTACCATTATCATTTTCTTTCCAAATATATAATATTTATTAAATCACTAATATTTAAACTCAATTTCTAATATGTAGGCAAGTCCACAAATAAATGAAAGCGATGAAGGAAACTCAAGGAATTGAAATCTTTGCAATTGAAAAAAAATTTATTAATTGAATGTTTTTAATTATAGTATTATATATTCGGACTTTAAAAACAGAAATTCAGAATTGGTTCTTATGGAATTCGAAATATTTTACTTTTACTTTTTTTATTCTGTTCAGAGTTTGAAAATTTTTTAAAAATATATATTCAATAAAAATGAAAATAATTAAAAAGCATTAGATCACGTGCATTGCACGTGAATGGAAAAACTAGTAAATAAAAAAAACTTGTGAAAAGTTTATTAATCTCAATTAAAAATCCTTATTATACAAGGATGGGTATAATGATAAAAATACATCAAATTTATTTTCCTTTTTTTCTTTTTTTTTTCTCTTCTATCAATTAATTAGAGAAAACAAAATTGATTTTTTTCTCCAATTTTCTATCTTTCCTACCGAGCTTACCAAATAGAAAAAAAAAATGTTTTCCATCATCTCACTTTTCTTCCCTTTTATTTTCTTTCTTTATGCTTTTCTTTCTTTACTATTAAACAAAGCCTAAGAGTGTGTTATTGGAATGATCAACAGATATAAAGTAATATCAGTTTTTTATTGTGAGAATTACAGGATCTATGAATATATAATATGATTTTAAAAGCAATAAACAGTGGAATTTCATATAATTTATAAGTGTATAATGTACAACTTAAGATTTAATATATAATCACATTGCTAAAAATGTATATACTCTAACAAATAAGAAGATCATTAGCTTCACGTTGACCAGTGGTACTGAAAACATTATATTATAACTTTACATAGATCTACGCTTATAGCATCACATAAACCCAGCATAAAACGCGGTTGAATTTTCTAGTAAATTATAAAAGCAACTAAAAAAGCGAGCTCATCACTAGGACGCCCTTTTTACTTTTCCTTATTTCTCTTTTTCTTGTCTGTCTTATTTTATTATTTTTTTCCTTCAAAAAATAATAAATTCAAGTAAAAGAAATAAATAAAATTAAAAGGAGTGCCATGTGCATTCTTAATCATATATAAACGAAAAGATTAGTAATTTTTATTTTCACGGGGTTACACTTTAAATTAAAAGATTTTCGGGCATTATACGTAGTTATTCAGTTCTTATGGGGACACAGTCACTGGTCAAAAGAGAAATTTGAGGGGTCATATTTCAATTAATAAGATCTGTGTGCTTTTTACATGATTATCCAGATTTATTTTAACCTGTCAATGTACGAGACCCAACCCCGTCTACTGCCCCATTTTTGGTAGAAAAGTCAATTGGAATGCATCGGGCACTCTTCCTTTCCAAATGAAAAATTTTCCGCATAGTCCTCACCGAGTGAATTTGTCTCGGTTGAACCTGTCGACAATAGGAACGAGTCTTGGAAGACTTGGAAAGTCTTTGGCTGAATATTCTACGAAAAACAGTTCGATTTTCTGGGTTTTTTTTCCTTTTCTTTTATTCTTTTTGAATAAATTATCTTGCGAAAGTGGATTTTTCATTTTCCATTTCCAGCTTATAACTACCTGGAAAGAAAGATTACAATGGCAGCGGTCCAGAATTATCCTAGCGACCTGTGTTCACTGACCCACTACCACTAGTATAGAGGACATGATAATCAACGACCGTTGAATCATTCAAATGATTCTCATCGTCTCCATTAACCTCACTCCCCTGCAGCTGCAAGGCAAGCTCAAGACCACACACCACTTCGCTCATTGCCGGTCTTTGAATCCCCTCGGAAGCCAAGCAATGAATGGCCACTTCAGCAAATTTTAACAGACTTGCAGCGCTGATCTTAGCCTGTAAATAAGGATCAATTATTTGATCAAGGGTTCCATTGTTATAGCAATGTTTAGCCCACTCTGCTAAACTTATTTGCATATAATCCCCCGTTCGATCAATTGGAGCTCTAGCGCATAATACTTCAAACAACACCACACCAAAAGAGTATACATCCGATTTCTCCGTCAGTTTTTGCAGACGGTAGTATTCAGGATCCAAGTACCCAAAGCTGCCCTTAACAGCAGTGCTGATGTGTGTGTTGGACATGTCATTCATTTTAGACAGTCCAAAATCTGATACTTTGGCCATCCATTTCTCGCTTAGCAGAATATTTGCTGTCTTCACGTCTCTATGAATAATGGTGTGATTGGGACCTCTGTGAAGATAGTTTAGCCCATGTGCAGCCCCAATACACATTTTGAGTCTCTGATTCCATGGCAATGGAGGATTGTTCGTGTTGTAGAGGTGATCTCTGAGTGTCCCGTGAACCATGTAGTCATAGACTAGGATCATTTCCTGGTTGTCTTGGCAATAACCTATTAGAGAAACTAAATTTTGGTGCCGAAGTTGGGAAAGCATTTCGATTTCGGTCCTAAACTCAAGCACCCCCTGTTGTGAACCTGGATTCAAACGTTTGATCGCAACAACGGTGGAGCCTGCATTAATGAATCCTTTGTATACGTCGCCAAATCCTCCTCTTCCAATGATGAAATTCTGATCGAAGTTATTGGTAGCCGCTTTGATCTCTCTCAGTGAGAAGTGGCGACAAACATCAGAGGGTAGAGCAGGGCTATTTTTGCTTGGAGTTCTATTGGAAAATATCCTGTAAATCAAGAAAAATAAAAGAGAGATTGCAACGAAGCTAGAAATTGGAACAACTACAGAAACAATTATTGTTCTCTTCTTTCCGGTGAGAATATTCGGTATTGGATCAGGATTAGGTCCGGTGAGATAACCATCCATATTCGGTATTGGATCAGGGTTAGGTCCGGCGAGATAACCATCCTTGCTCAATTTGAAAATTTCAACTCCATTCAGCAATGCATCCGAATAGAGCGTCCTCCATTCTGGGGTAGGGTGCAGCTTAATTGAGAGATTTTGTTTCTTTTGATTTCCTTTAGCACCAATTGCGACTGCGTAATCCCTGTATATTGGTCTCCCATTTCCACCACTCCATGCTATAACGTCTGCTTGGGTTTCCGCTGTTAGATTGCCTACAAAAACCTCGAAGACTCTGTCACCTTCTTTTGTTATCTCTATCTGAAACTCACAAAAATGCAATCTCACGAAGTAATTAAAGCCAGAATCGACAGGAAACTCCCAAGTTAGATTGTAGTTCTCATTCATAGTCTTGTTGGTCCCCATTGACCTAGCAGTCATATAGATGATATCCGGAGCTACATATGGTGGCACGTCCGCGAAGTGGAGATTAATAGAACTGTTAACCGGTATAACACTTGGTTCCCCCACTGTCAAGTAGTCGTCGTCACTTGACCAGGATCGGTACATGCCAGTGTCTTCTGCAGGCGAGATTTGCCTTCCACCAGCACTGATCCGATGCATCATCTCAAGTGCAGTGTGGTTTCCCAGAGTATACAGGTCAGGCTCACCAAGAAATGTGACCCCCTTATCATCAATGGCAGCTGTGTAATAGAGGTTGGTGGGCATAGACACAATTTCAATCCCGTTTATAAAAGCATACGCATCTGACATAGCATAACTGGGAGTGAAAGTTATGTTTAGGCTTTGAGCATCTTCCAGGTTAACACAGAATTCTTTAACAAGAGTTTGCTTGCCTTGAGCATGAAGTAAAGCACTGAAGTTTCTAAGAAGTGTAAACGGACCTGCTTTAACAGAGAAGAAAGCCTTTGACAGATCAAATCCGGGATACGAATTCAGATGAAAGTGCAAGCGGATGAACTTCTGCCCAGCAGTAAGGGGAATCATGTAGGTGAATTCCGAGTAAGAAAGGCGAGTTGTGATATAGGGTGCATGACCGGTAGAGGCACTTAAAAACACAGATTGTTTGCTTTCTGAATGGATATCGGGGAACTTAGAATTGCTTTCTCCACTCCAAGAGCGGCCATCTAGACCAAAGGTGTCAGAGAAGGAGCCACAATCGATTGTGATGTCTTCAATAGGGACAAAAGGAGGAACCCGCTCCCCTGCAATGAAGCTCAAGATCACAGAGAGGTTTGCCAATTGGAGAAGTACTAACAGACTTTGCAAACTAGGACTTAAATTGCTTGTATTCCTCATGGTGGAGAGACAAGAAGAGATCAAGGAACACGGAAAGCCGTAAGAAATAGATATTGTTTCTTCAAAAGAAACATGAAGATAGATTTTGCAATTAGAAGTCACCAGAGATTAAGTCTATGCAGTATGCGCATTGACTGATTACTAATTGGGCTATAGATAGGCTCAGCGTGGAAAGGAAGTTGCGGGGAAATATTTTGATTTGATATGTTTATTCATGGTTTGTGAAAAGGAAAAGGTTTTCATCTTTTCCTTCAGTTTTGGTCCATGTTATAAACGATAAAGAGAAAAAATATATATATATATGTTATGAAAGTGGACTTCAAACGCCACAATTGAAGTTTTGAAATTATTGCTACAGTATGAATAGTACATATCACTATCGATGAATAGTGCATATTACTATTCATATATTAATTATGTCGGATGAATTATTGATGAATAGTACATATCACTATCGATGAATAGTGCATATTACTATTCATGTATAAAATATTCAAACCGTAGGGTCCACGTGCAAAATTTTCAAACTTTGCACAGTAACCTTTTTCGTTTATAAAAAGCGCCGAAGCGCTAATGAAATGTTAAGAGAAAATTTCTTTCTCTTTCGTTTCTTTTTCTCTCTTCCTCTCTCTCTCTCTTTTTTCTTTTTCTATTATTACTTGCTTCTTGTTTCAATTATTATTAATACACTTCCACAACACGTTATCAGTTGCTCATGAGATTATGAATGATGATTATGAACCTCGGTCTATAACCGAATGTCGTCATAGGTAAGATTGGCCTAAATGGGAGGAAGCAATCCATGCTGAATTGACTTCCCTTGCCAAACGTAATGTTTTTGGGCCTATTATTAAAACCCCCGACAATGTAAAACCTGTTGGATACAAATGGGTCTTTGTCCGGAAACGAAATGAGAAAAACGAGATCGTGAGGTATAAAGCCCGACTCGTAGCCCAAGGTTTCCTGCAGAGGCCTGGGATAGATTATGTTGAAACATATTCACCAGTAGTGGATATAGTTACCTTTCGTTTCCTTATAAGTTGGGTTGCCCAAGAAAATTTTGAAATGCGTCTTATGGACGTTGTGACGGCATATTTATATGGTTCATTAGATTCCAATATCTATATGAAAATTCCCGAAGGTTTAAAAATGCCTGAAGCATACACTCCCCGCAACTTATTCTCAATAAAGTTGCAAAGATCTTTATATGGGTTAAAGCAATCCGGCCGCATGTGGTATCAACGTTTGAGTAAATACCTGACAAAGGAAGGGTATATAAATGATCCCATCTGCCCATGCGTGTTTATTAAAAGATCTGAAACCGGATTTGCTATTATAGCAGTTTATGTCGACGACATAAATTTAATTGGGACTCCTGAAGAGTTATCTGAAACTGCTGAATATTTGAAAAAGGAGTTTGAGGTTAAAGATTTGGGTAAAACCAAACTATGCCTTGGTCTAGAGCTTGAGCACAAAAAGAATGGAATACTTGTCCATCAGTCAGCATACATTGAGAGATTGCTTAGACGTTTTAACATGGACAAGGCTCACCCATTGAGCACCCCTATGGTTGTAAGGTCTCTTGACCCCAAAAAGGACCCGTTTCGTCCTAAAAAATCTGATGAGGATATACTTGGTCCTGAAGTACCATACCTCAATGCAATCGGGGCTTTAATGTACTTGGCACAGTGCACGAGACCAGATATCGCTTTTGCGGTAAATTTGTTGGCACGTTTCAGTTCTGAGCCAACCCGGAGACATTGGAATGGGATTAAACATATCTTCCGTTATCTCCGAGGAACCATTGATTTGGGGTTATTCTATTCTAAGAATACTACTAACTCTGGTTTAGTAGGTTATGCTGATGCAGGATATAAATCTGATCCGCACAGAGCTCGCTCCCAAACCGGTTATCTATTTTGCTATAATGATACAGCCATTTCTTGGCGTTCCACTAAGCAAACACTAGTTGCTACATCTTCCAACCACTCTGAAATTATTTCCCTCTATGAGGCCGGAAGAGAGTGTGTTTGGTTAAGATCTATGATATATTGTCCTGAAGACAGTATAATGCTAGTGGATTCAAACCGGTGATAGATTCTCTCACTATAATTTATGAGGATAATGCTGCTTGTGTTGCACAAGTCAGGAGAGGATATATTAAAGGTGATAAGACCAAGCACATCTCGCCGAAATACTCATGAACTCCAGGAAAGTCGACAAGTTGATGTTAAATAGATTCGCTCCGCCGATAATCTTGCAGATTTATTTACCAAATCTTTGCCAACATCAACAATTGAGAAATTAGTTTATGGCATTGGTATGCGGCGAGTCAGTAAAATGCAAGATTGAATTCTCCAGAAGTGGAAATGTTTAGATGCTCCAGAAGTAGCAATTTGTTTTATTTCAGGGGGAGCGATTATGGACATAAGTGCACTGTACTCTTTTTTCCTTCTGTCCGGTTTTTGTCCCACTGGGTTTTTCCGGTTTAAGGTTTTTAATGAGGCAGTAATAGCACGTCCAATTAGGCCACTGAAGTAGGCCTACCTATTTTGTCTTGAAGACAAATAGGTTGTCCTGAAGACATATTAGACGGACTTAATTGTATTGTACTCTTTTTCCCTTATGTTCGGTTTTTTCCCACTGGGTTTTTCCGACTTAAGGTTTTTAACGAGGCAGTACACGTCCAATTTTTTCATAGTGGCATTTTGTCCAAGGGGGAGTGTTATGAAAGTGGACTTCAAACGCCACAATTGAAGTTTTGAAATTATTGCTACAGTATGAATAGTACATATCACTATCGATGAATAGTGCATATTACTATTCATATATTAATTATGTCGGATGAATTATTGATGAATAGTACATATCACTATCGATGAATAGTGCATATTACTATTCATGTATAAAATATTCAAACCGTAGGGTCCACGTGCAAAATTTTCAAACTTTACACAGTAACCTTTTTCGTTTATAAAAAACGCCGAAGCGCTGATGAAATGTTAAGAGAAAATTTCTTTCTCTTTCGTTTCTTTTTCTCTCTTCCTCTCTCTCTCTCTTTTTTCTTTTTCTATTATTACTTGCTTCTTGTTTCAATTATTATTAATACACTTCCACAACAATATACTATATGATAGAGTTCAAAAACAAAGTATATATCTTCGTTAGGTTTGGCCATCGGGCCATATAGACTTATAGCAAATTTATCTTCGTTAGGTTCAGTGTCCTGTCTTTATTAGGCTATATGTTATAATCATTGACCCCTGCTCCTTAATGATATTTCTTGACTTATTACCCAAAAAAGGAGAAAAGAAAAAAAAAATGCGTGTGAGAAGGCTAGGAGGCTAATTATTTGGAAAACTTTCAAATTAGACTTAGTTCCGGTAGATATTCCAAGCCAAAACAGTTTTTAATTAGGATGTAGGAATAAATAGCAAAGACCGAATTTAGAATCTTTATCCGAATCTATTAGGCTAATTTCATCTTTATTATCATTCAATTCATTTAAGTCTGTACCGATCATTATAACTACAAAAATACTACTTCTTAACCCGCTTAAATATCCTGCCTGACATGTCCCACCTAAATTACCCTACAATTTGAGTTAAAAAAGAAAAAAGAAGTGATTTGTTTAGGTTAGAAATAGAATCCAAAAGGTTAAATAAGTGATTTATTTAGGTTTTTAATTGAAATATAATATATTAGTTAGGGTGAAGTGTAGAACTAGGAAGACTAAATAAAAATAAAAATGGGATTTGAACAATATTAGTAATTACTAAAACCAAATTACAAATGTGAAAAAGTATAAGTCAAAAGTTCAAAGTTGTAGGTTAAAGTATAATAAATTACTATATAGTAAAATTAGGAAGACATAATAGAAAGAAAAATACTTCTTGGCCCTTCGATAATTAACCCTCCTGATAACCTTCATGATGTGACTTTTTCTGATTGGTCAAGATTTTATGAGTATTATAAAAGTTTAACCCCTTATTTAATAAAATTTAATCCCACATTAAGAAGTTACCTTATTTATAGGATAAGTTTTATCTTCTTGATAATTATAATTAATAGTCGGTTTTAAAAAGAAAAATAAATGAAACCTACCACGTTAGGAGGGTTATTAGATGGATGAATTTATATGGGTCATATAGCAAAACTCTAATAGAAATTAGGCTTAAATAATAATTATTAAATCAAATTACGAATGAGAGAAGTCAAAGTCCAAAAATTCAAAATACAAGTAAAAGCCTAAAAATCTAATGTTCAAATTATTTAGGTTTGAAATGGTAAAAACTAAACAGTCAAGAGGGCCATAGAATAAATTTTCATAAATATATTTCTAATAACATAATTTTTTAATATCGGATAAACTATTTTGTAAAAATCCAGGGGGCATGGCCCCCTTTCGCCCTCCGTGACTCCGGCTGAGATATTAAGGTTCTGGAGACCGAGCATTAAATAGAAAAGGACTAGGATCGAAAGATTTTGTAAATCAACGTGGGATTGGATCGAATGGTAAACGATTTGTTTCAGTTTAAGCAGGTTTTAGATTCAAGATTTTACGTACACAGCTGTTTCCGTTGAGAGACTCACCTACCATATCCACGTGCGTGATGCGGGTCGAATCCAGATTAATAAGAACGAAGCTCTGAATACCTAGTGAGAAAAAAAAACAATTTTGCAAAGAAACACCCTTCTTTGTCGTCTTTCATGACGGGCTTACAAAAGAATGATCAGAAAAGGAATTAAAATTGAAGGTGAGAGGAAAACCTTGCTCTTAAATTTGAAGTTTAAACAATTTACTCGACAGGGATGAGGAAAGCGATAGCTACAGGTGGCAAAGATAGTCAAGAAGAGAAATGTTCAGGAAGTTTCATGCTTATTCTCCCCTTCCAACTTTCACTTTGCCTTCATAAAATGCCAAGTTTTAGAAGTCAAGTTTATAGTGACTGTCATATAGAAAAGAAAATAGAGGCTTTAGGATTAGTCTGTACTATTAACGTCTATCGTTAACTTCTGAAAAGTATAATTTGGTTTTAGAGACACATCAATCCTTTTAGATCTTCATTTCTTCAATAAATAATTATAGAAAATTACTAACCTAGAGAAAATCACGGCATAAAATTGACAGATCTTACGCGTACAGGTTAGGGCAATGGGTAGTCCGCGTTTGCTCTGTATGGAACTCGAGCATCTTCCAAAGACTTGACTTGTTGGAGTCAATGGCAGATAGTTATATGAAGAAAATGGTCGAATTGACCAAGTCTTCCGATAATAACCTGTGACCCCAGTTTGTTAGCAATTAGAGCTTAGTTTTGATTTTAATTAATAGATTAATAGATGTCCGAAGATTTGAATTGTCTTCCCATTTGCAAGTCGTAACCTGCCTTGTGGGCCCTATCAAACCAAGGCCATTTCTTCAATGAGAATCTTCGGTCCATGGTGCTGAACTTAATTCAACTTGAGTTTAGAAAAACCAGGAGGAATTTATTCCAGGGATTAATCAACATGCACGATTATGGTTTTTGTTTTGAAGCTTGACAAATTATTATTATTATTTTTTCATTATGATGCTAATCAAATTGCTGCAAGCTATAAGGATTTCAGAAAGAAACATGAGACTGCATATAATTGTCGTTAAAATTCCACGTTATCAAGAAGCAACAAGAAAAAGGAAAGGGTGTATGGATTTAGGTACATGGTCGCCTTAGCAGCTTAGCTTGATTAAAAATTATTGTAGTCTATGCTTTGGTAAATTTGAGTTTTAAGAAAATAAAAAATAGATTTCTCCATATAAGCCTGCTTACGATTTATAAATGGCAAAACAGAGACAAACTACAGAAGTACAAATTGAACAAACGGTATTTCATCAGAGGAGATCCCACTTCTTGTTTTCTGGACTACTAGTATCCTTAGAATGTTCACCAAAACTAGACAATTTACCACTGCCAGCCATTGAAGAGTAACCCTTGTAAGAAAATTGGTACCACGATGAAGATCCATCACTCGACCCTGAAGCTTGAACTCTCGATTTCCGGCGGAAAATCAAGAAACAGAGAACAGAAAGTGCAACGAGGCTAGAGAAAACACCAGCAACAATGGACAAAATTGTTCTGCAGTTATTCTTTGGCCTTGTTTTTGATGGAACAGAGTTGTTTGGTTGACTGGTAGGAATCCTGTCAGGGTTAGGTCCTGCAAGATTGCCCTCATTGCTCAGTTTAAAGATTTCAACCCCATTCAAGATAGCATCAGAATATTTAGTTCTCCAAGCAGGGGCAGGGTGAAGTGCAATAGATAGATTCCTTTTCCTTTGGGTTCCTGCTCTACCAATCATCACAGCGTAATCTCTATAAACCGGCATCCCTCTTCCACCAGCCCAAGAAATTACATCCGCTTGATGTTCAGCCGCAATATTGTCTATGAAAATCTGAAACACTCTGTAACCAGGCTCTGTTATTTCTACCTGGAATTCACAAAAATGTAACCTGACAAAGAAAGTGAACCCAGAATCAACTCGGAATTCCCAAGTGAGTCTATAGTTCTCGTTTACAGTTTTGTTGGAACCCATCGTCCTGGCAGTTCTATAGACTGGGATTGGGGCACTGTAATTTGGTATAACAGTGAAGCTGGGGCTGATGCTAAGGTTAACAGGAAGAACACTAGGTTCACCATTAGTCAAGTATTCATCATCAGTAGACCAACTCCTATACATACCGGTATCTTGAGCAGGTGAAATGGATCTTCCGCCAACGTTTACCCGGTACAAATTTTCAAGAGCCTGGTTCTTCAGGATGCGATATGGATTCACCTGATTAATAAAACGAAACCCTGTATCATCATCTGCAGAGTAGTAGAGATTGTTGGGCATGGAAACGATTTCTATTCCGTTGATGAAAGCATAAGAGTCTGGCATATGAGGATTTGGGGTGAACACCATATTCAGCTTTTGGTCATCAACATTTATGCAAAATTCTCTAACAAAAACCTCTGACTTTAGATCATCAGCTGTGAGGGCGGTGCTGAAGTTTCTTAGGAGGGTGTAACGACCGACATGGACATCAAAAAAGGCATCTGAACGATTGAATTCTTGGTATGAAGCTGGATAAAAGTGAAGGCGAATAAATTTTGGTCCTGTTGTGACTGTAAACGAGTAGGTGAATTGAGATCGAGACAGACCAGCTGTTCTGTAAGGTACGGAATCTTCCTTTGTTGGAGAAGTTGAGATTACCGATACCTTATTTGACTGATCTAAATAAATGGTGTTATCCGCAAGCCAGGACCGGCCAGCAAGATCGGTGTTGTTGTCAATTGATCCACAATCAAGGGCTATGTCGTCATGAGGAGCGTAAGGCTTTGGCGAGCCATCGGCGGAGGAGATGGTCAGGCTGTGGAGAAAGGTGAAGTGGAAAAAGGCCAGGATTAAAAGCTTTTTCTGTAAAGAAACGTACCTTTTGTTGAAGTTATTCATGGCGTTTACTAGAGAGAGATCAGTAGACCACCCTGGTGATGAAAAAAAGCTTATTTGTTAACTATAAATCCGTGAGAATTACAAGGAAGACAATCATCAAGGGACTTTTCAGGAAATTTCATGCCAAAGATTTGAATAGAAACGATATTAGCCAACAGCCAGATCAGAATTAGTAAAACAAAAACATAAGTGATACTACAATAATCACCGATGAAAATTTAAAAAAAAAAAAACTGTAGTGGCTGAAGAAAAAGGGTTATAGAATTATAATTACTGACATTTTGTCATGAATTATTATTTACTTTAAGAAATATTAACTAGGCTTCAAGACAATCTTATTTACCAGTATTTTGGACTATCTATTTTTTTTGTCAGAAAAGAAAAATTATATATTACTCAAAAAGAAATTATCTATTTTGGACTATCTATTCAACTAAGAAATTATGAAGAAAAGTACTGAAAATCACGGGCAAAGAAAATGACAAATTCAGTGCTTTCATGTGGTGGCAATTCAACAGGCAATGAGTCCATAGTTGTGTAGTGGGATGAGTGGGTCATTGGGGCGATTGAAAGCAACGTAGGAGAAATCACGTGGCTGACGATACGCATACAGAAAGTCGATGCACGAAGTTCCAAATGCAGAAGTCTGACAACCTTTTATATATGGTTTAAGTGGATTGGTATTTTCTAAAAAAAAAAAAAGTGGATTGGTATTTAATTTTTTAATAAGATTTTAAATTTAAATTATATTAATAAAAAAATTATTATTAAGAAAATTTTATTTTATAATAGATCAACTCAATTAAAAACAACTAATTTTAGATAAAAGATTTGAAAATATTCTTAATTCTTAATTAAAAAAATCTTTACTTTACTACAGGTTATATTTTCCCACTTACCACTTGACACTACAGTTGTCCATGGGTATGGGTTTGGTTAGGGCCCTACCAAGCTCAAATATATATATATATATATATGAGGAGGGATCCACTTACATCCGGTGTAAAATTTTTAGTTTTATACCCTTTTTATAACTCGTCGCACAATTAATATTTTAACGATCCGACCGTTGGATTTAAAGATATATTCGAATCTATCATGCACGTAAAATTTCAAGTCAATCCGATACTTTTATGATATCGATCTAGACTCTAACATTTTTAGATATTTTTAATATATATTTAACGGTGAGAAATTCTATCGCTTCAAAACATATGCTAGACATTTTAAATTAACTCAAAATTTTGCATGCACGATGTATGTGAATAGAGCATGAAATTCGACGGTCGGATTAATTAAATATTAATCGTACATTAAGTTACGAAAGGGTGTAAAACTCTTAATCTTACACCCGATGTCAAATGATCCCTCCTCTATATATATATATATATATATGTATATATATATTGACAAGTTAAGCTTCATTGACTCGGGCAAATCATGTACTCCCCGTCTCCCTCGATCCTAGTAGTATGTTTATTCCATTTATTTTTATAAAGTTTAAGAAAAAATATTAAATTATCTTAATACTCTTAACGTTTACAAGTCTTTTGAAAATTTTATCAATAATTTATAATCTATAATATATATAAAAGTATAAATATTATAAAAATTTTAAATTATTTAAAATGTTTTTTAATATATTTTAGTGATATTAATGATATTATTGAATTAAATTAAAACTCTATATTTATTTTTTACTAAATATTTTTATATATTTATTAAATGATAATAATAATTAACTAATTTTACTTACACTATAATTAATTTACTACTATATCTATACTATTTATACTTCTATACTATCTATACTATTTGTACTATCTATACTTCTATATCTATATCTATATCTATACTATTTATACGTCTATACTATACATATAAAGTTTGGCGTGAAATGACATAAATATTCATAATTCTCTTAACTCTCATCAATTTCATTCAAAAATGTTGAAGGTAATTTTGTCATTTTACTTTTCTTTTTTAATTTTATTTCTTTCAAAGTGTGGATCCTACGTTCCACTAACAAAAAATATTAATGTCTTATTAATATTTTTATATATTATATATTATTATATAATATCTTTATATGTTTTTATATATTAATATCTTTAAATATTATACATTATACATATTTATATATTATATATTTTTCACTATCCTTTTTTAATATTTTAATTATAATTTATTTAATTAATATTAATTATTAAATAGTAAATATTAATATAATAATACATATAAAATTGGTATTGTAATATTGTCGTGTGATTTTATAATATTGACTATAAGTAGTAGTTATTTTCCTGGGTTCTATATATGCACTCATATTTTTTTTGTTACAATATGCATCAACTTTCAAAATTTTACTTATAATATATATATACAAAATTATATAATATCTATATATAATAAACATACTAATTTTTGCGTATGCAGCGAAACTCAGGTCTATTGCTAGCTATCTATATATAAAGAGATATATTATCTAGAGATAAAGGGGAGGGGAGGGATGACAATTGAAAATCTCGTGTGTTCGCCATTTTAGTTTCATTAGTATACTACGAGCAATGATGGTTGAGCTCTATAGTTTAATTATCATTTAATTTTATATAGTTTAATTTGAAATTTATTTTATACTTCAATTATTATTTATTTTAATAATATTTTAGTTTTTTGACAAAAAGAATATAATTTGTTTTTAATTCTTTAATTATTTTTATTTTTTTATTATTAATAACACGTTGTGTTACATGCGTTACATCACGTGCAGATCACGTTATAAGATAACTAGTATATATAAAAGTATGAATGTTGTAAAACTTTTGAATAATCTAAAATAGTTTTTTATTTCTAATATATCTTAGAAATATCATTGATATTACTGAGTTAAATTAAAACTCTTTATTTATTTTTTACTAAATATTCTTTTATATATTTATTAAATAATGATAGTAATTAACTAATTTTACTTTCGTTATAATTTAACTTACTACTATTTTATCTTGAAGAAAATATGTTAATTATCTCCTAATTTCATGTACCTTAATTTGAAGTTTACTCTATAGTTTAATTGTTATCTACTTTAATATATTTTTTATTTTATTATTTTTTTATTTTTTGTTATTATTAATAATGCTTTATATCACGTGCAACACACATGATAGAGTGACTAGTATAATAATATGATAATAAGAAAAGAAAATGAAGGGTAAAATTAAGATTTGAAGTTTATTTATTATTTATTTATGATTAGACACAAATAAATTAAAACTTGTAAAAAGAAAATATAGACAAAATAAAACGAATGGGGTATGTACATCGTTTAGGAGAAAGGGATTTTGAATCAACTGTAATAAGAAAATTTTGCATCAATCACAAAATTAAATATTTGGTGTGTCATGTGTTTGTTGATCTAAATTAAATAAACACATTTAAAGATTAATTTTTAAAATTAAAATTAGCTGGCTAAAAGGATACAATAATAACATTCATTGATAAGACAATGATGCCTAAACTCAATTGAAATATCATGTCATGTTAAGAGAATACTACCTTTGGATTAGGTTTCTTGCAACATGTATCTTATTCTTAGGCCCGTCAAGACCATTAATAAGGCATTGTACCATGTACCATTTAACTTGCATACTTCAAGTGCTTCGGTTATGTTTAATTAATTTGTTCGTTACTCAATTTAAAGATAATTAATATACGTTGAAATTAATTCAAATCATTTAATCTTTTTATTGTTCAATTTAATTTCAATCAAATTTTAATCATAAGCTAATTCAAACATATATTAAGTACCCTTATATTTATAGTGGTTATATCCACTGTCTTTGAAGTAGTGGAGAGATTTTTTTTTTGTACTAGATGTTAAACCCTCACTTCGTTCCAGGATTATGTATTTAAGAAAATTAAAGATTTAAAAAATAATCATGATATAAAAGAAAATGAAAAGTCAGGCAAAGAGACAAAAAATAAAAAAAAATATAGTTTAAAGAAAAAGAATAAAAAGAGAAAAAAATCGAAAATTTGATATAAAAAAAATTAAAAGATCTAAGTTGTTGTAGAGACTCCTTACTTCTTATTTCTCTTTTTTTATTATTTTAGAACGCTCTCATTATTTTTTCTATATTATTTTTTTAGGGATTATCAAAGTTAAAAAAGGTATAATGAATTTAATAATTCATTAAATTAAATGAAAAAAACTTCATTAGAAATATATGAAAATAGAAATAAAAAGCATGATGAAAATGCATGTAAAAGTAAATAACTAATTCAATGTATAAATTCATAATTTTTATCAGAAAAATATAAATTCATAATATTTTAAATTACTAAAAATATTTGAAATTACTAAAAATACTCAGACTAAAATATTTTGTAAAAAAATAGATATTCTTTCAAAAATAAATTTAAAATGTTAAAATACTAAGAAATTTGTAATCAAGATCCTACAAAAAAATCCAATAGCTAAAATGACTAAATTTATCTTAAAATAATAAAAATGAAACAATAGATGAACTTTTAATTTTTGGGTGAAAGATTATAGTTTTTAATTAAAGAATTATAGTTATTATTATAATTATTTATTTCTAAAATGTAACTCCTGTGAATATTCTCTCTCTTCTTGAATTATTTTAAGATAAAAAAATTAATTTTCTACATAATACAATTAAGAAACTCTATTAGAGATAATCATTATTTAGTGTTATAGATACCTATAATCTATTATACTTGGTGTGACTAAAAAAGTACTAGTATTTTACTACAGGCCATTATATTTTTCATTAAGGTAAATCCTTTTTTTTCTTTACCGACGAATTTTTTTTTTTGGTGAGATACCGAGAAATTGATTTGAAGTATAATAAGTTGGCCCGTGCTAAGCTTTTTGTCTTTTAATGGAGTACCAGCTAATTGATTGACCAGCAACTGTCAGTTTGTCTCCTTTGAAAAATAAAAAAAAGGAGTAAGACTAAGAATCTTCAATAAAATATTGGTTAAAGTGCCTATAAAGTTCTTGTATTATGTAAATATGTTCAATTTAATTTATATACTATTAAAAATAGAATAATTATATCATTCTATGTTATTATTTTATTGATAATTTCGACCTTTTAGAATTACTATCAGAAAAATAATATGACAAGTTAAATAATGAATTAGTATGCCAGGTCGATGACACACCCAGATTTTTTCTACGCCTTTTTGTACTATTGGAATAGCAATATGGACTTTCTGTGACGGTACGGAATTAAATAATATAGGGAGTTAGAGTATTTCTAGATATCCAACCTACATAACAAATAAATTGCTAATTCTTAATTCTAACAAAATCTAACAATGTGAAAGCTAATTCAACCAAAGCAAAAAACTAATGAAGTAAAAGCTAAGAAATTATAATCTAATGAACTAAAAGAATGATGATAAATAATTAGAGAGAAAATCAATATTAAAAGTGTTAGTATTTAGGTTTTTCTTCTAGATTTTTTTTGGGTACAATTTTTTTCTAGATATTTAATTTAATTATATATGAATTCAATTAATATGGTTAAAATAACGATTGCTAAATCACTCAGATAATCCTAAAATTTTCTAACTAAGTGATTAGCACCTTAATACATAAACTAATTAGTTAAGAATATTATGAGTATAGGATTCTACTTAATTAAGTTTCTCTCAAACCTAATTCAATTATATGTTATCACAATTAATTTTGATTGTTTGAAAGTATATATTTTGCAATGAATATAGAATAGCGCATCTTAATTTGATGAACGCCACAATATGAACTCAAATAATACTCAGAATGATTTATAACACAACATGAAATGAAAAGCAATAAAAATAAAAGAAAAACTGCAATGAAAGCAAAAATTGATTAGACGTCAGTCACATACATGTGCACAATTAATATTATGTGGCTAGGCAAAGGAATCAGTTTCTCTTGGTATATAATCTGTACGATTATATATAAAACCACTCCCCAACCACACCACCTCCCCTCCCCTCCCGGCGGTCACTACTTGGAGAGAAGTCTCTCAACTTCTAATAAACGTAAGACAACTGATGAGAGAAGAAGAAATAAAATATATGGGATTAATTCAAAGGAGAGGTATATTTTTAGCAATTCTGGTAATTCATTGTGCAGCTTCTTCAGTACTAGAGAAGAAGAGCTCTACTTGCAATAGCTCAATTCAGGAATGCCTCCTTCCTAGGAAGACCAATTCTTCGCCTTGGTAAAGTTGGAAGCGAGCCAAGTATTCCTTTTGAAGCAAGTGAAGGTACTTCTTACAACGACAAATATGTATATCGGGCCCTTTTTGTCGACACAACATGTGGACGAAGTAATTCAGGACCCAAATGCACTCCAGGAGGCAATCATCCTAAGAAACTTCCGCATTGCAGCAACCCGCAGAATCGTGACTGCAAGAAATAACACGATGTTGACGATTCTCCAATCAGCTCATGATCTTCCAGGTTGTAGGTAAATTAATAATTACTTTAATATTCTTACTGGGTAAAAGTTTAGTGGTTAATAGGGTTTGGTCATAGTAGTAAAAATTTGGACCAATGGTATAATGTGCCCAAGTTTAAATTCCTATAAATTTCTTTTGATAGATTCTTTTTAGTAGACGATCGGTAAGTTTAAAAAATTTCACAAAATTAGAGTTTATAAACCTTAAAGCTTGAATAATCTATCATACTCCCATATTTTTTTTAACAGAAAAAATTTTTCGTTATCTATCTTTGGGCTCACACGAGCCTTCTCTGTTTAAAGTTGATGGTTACTTTGATTATATATATCTTACTATTATTTGACCTTTGTTTTAGACTTTTATATATGTTATTACTAATATTTTTATCATATTTATTTAATGTAAATATCTTTTTATCCAATATTTAATGTGAATGTTTAATATTATTTTTTATATATTTTATTATATTGATTCATTTATTTATTTTTATTATATTTATAAACTCTATAAATCTATAAATCTATAAATCTATAAACTCTCTATATAAAGATAGAAGTGTAAAGATTCTATTAGAGGGAAAGAGGATGCATTTGTCACCCCTCTATTGGTTCCTTTTTGTTTCCTTTTTCTTTTTTCTTTTTAATCCTTTTCTATTTCTTTTTATTTTTGTCTTTTTATTTTTTATTTTTTCTTTAAGGGGGAGGATGTGTGCATTTTTCACTTTATTGGTTCCTTTTTTTTATCCTTTTTCATTAATTTCTTTATTTTTATTGTATATAGGCATAAGGAAAGTGTCTAATTTATAATTTATTGTCAATAATGTCAAATTTATATTATTAATAAAAATTTGAGGTTTGAATCTTATTGTTATTAATTAATTTTTAAATTTAAAACTAAAAATATAAAATTTTTAAACATCTTCAAATATTTTAATTTTTATTAAAATAAAAAAATTAACCCGGTGCAATGCATGGCCCAATTCCTAGTTTAGTTACAAATTTTAAAAAAATTTAAAATTTTCCTGATAAGTTATAAATTTTAAAATATTTATTATTGTAAAATTTAATTTAAATATTAATTATAATTATATCATGTCACGTACGGCAAATTCACTAGACAATTTGTATAGAGCTATACTAAGAATAGATAATGTACAGCTTATAGTAGTTGTTTTGAAAAGTTTGACATACAGACTTTTTGTACAATAGTAGCAGCCTCTTGCTGCTTTTGATGAAATAAAATAACATTTCATCAAAAAAAAAAATTCACTAGACAATTTAAGAGGACAAATAGCATACCTCACACATGACACGAAAAATGCTAGACTAAAATTCCGGCTACCTGTATGAGAATCAATTACAATTGCATGCATTAATTAGCTGTCCGTTTTTGCTTTTTTCTTGTCCTTGACCCCGCCTCGGCAGTCGGCACCTCCTCTTTGTGTATGAACCTGAAATAATTTCTTTTCTTATGCCAAGCGAGAAAAACAACAATTAGCGTACAGAGAGTAACAAGGAGAAGGAGGAGAAGGTATGGCAAAGAATGTTGAGGTCTTCAATATATAGCAACCTTGGTGATGGCCATGCTCCTGTTATTCAACTACCAGTCTTCAGCGACAAGCAACAGCTCTGGCTCCCTCCAGAGTATTGGCTCCATACAGGAATGTCCCGTCGGCGAAGTGTACGATGTAATCTGATCAGTTTTGCAGATCCAGAGACAAGCCTGGCAACCAGTTCTACATTTACAAAAAAAAACCGGTAGGCCAGGACGGGCGGTAGTTAATTGTGGCAGGAGTAAGCCTTAAAATCGTTGCGTCCCAAACCCAAACTATCCCAGAAAACGTGAAAATTGTAAGGGTATTTATAATCGTGGATGCAAGTAGGATTTTACCAAATGTTCTCTTATTGTGGCTGTGGTCTGTGGGTGATTTAATTATTGCCAAATTTGCATTGATCAGAATTGACAAGGAAACCTCGATTTCCAGCTGGTGCGAGCACTTTAGCCATACGTGTGTATCTTTTTAATTTATTTCTCCCCGGGTAGGTTTTCTCTCTTGCAATATCTGCATGTGCATTGCGTGTCTGTTAAGTTGTACTCTGGTTTACTTATCTTTGTAAGCTCAATGTAACTAATTTTTCCAGTAACAAATTTGTTTCCGTTGAAAATGATGAACTTCTAGTATTTTGTTTACATATATTTTCTCACTCTCTTGATTAAGTCATTACTCCCTCCTTTTCATAATAATATCTACCGTTTTAAGGTTTTGCATAAGAATTAAGGTTATCATTAAAAACTCTTATAATTTAGATAAATTATTATGAAAGGGTAATTTTACCCTTTTGTTGGGATAATTTATTCCTATAAATACTCTATTTATAGTAATAAATGTTTTGTAAGATTAATTCAAAAGGAGAAAGATAAAATTGGAAAAAATGTAATTAATGCTTCATAGAATTCTCAAAATGATAATTAATTTGAAACAAAAAATTCTCTCAAAAGTGACAGATAATATGAAAAGGAGGTAATATTTTATTTTTTTATATAAACTTATCAGTATCTAATAATTACAATGAACTCTAATTAATCAGAAATCGAGTCTTATCGAACCCTAAATGAAGAAGCTCTTTCAAATTTATTTTTTTTATTCATAAAATTCAATTTCGAAACCTTTAAGGACATCGAACTTCTTCCATTTAACTTAATAGGCATTGATCTCCCCTAAATTATTTCTTCTAAAAAACTAAGGAACTGTTAATTAAGGGAAGAGAATTGACGGGGAGAAGAAAAAATATTGCAAAAAAAAAAAAGGAGAGACCTACTTTAGCAATTCTTATAATTTATTAGAGCGAGAAATTATTAGATCCTACCCTGTCAGAGGTGCAACCATTATGATATGATTGTGCCACTCCAAGTTCCAACAACCATTAATGATCGATATATACAGCCTTAAATATTTGTCAGGTACACATCAACCTACTTTCTGAAATATAAATAATGCTGCAATACAAATATTAAGTAATTCTAGAGAATTCATCACCAAAAAACTAATTCTAGATAATTCAAACAAATATATTTAACTATGCCATTTTCACTCAGTTCTCCCAATTATCTCCCTTGCGGATCCCTAATTTGAGAAAACACTGCATTAGACATAAGCCTATCAGAGCTCTTGCTAGCGAAACTTTGTTCATCACTTGTTGTTAAGCTGAAAGTACTTGTGCTCTTGGAATTGATCAGCACATGATCACCAATGCTACTAAACACTTCTCCGCTATCATCTTCGAATGCATAGTCCTTAAAGGGGGCCTCCTCATCATCAATCTCTACTTGAATGCCAGCATTAGGCTTAAGTCTCTCCTCACCACTTGTTTGCAATTGTAGTGCGAATTCTAGGCTCCACACCACATCACCCATCGAGGGCCTTTCGCTTCCTTCGTCGTGCAAACATCTCATTGCCACATCGGTGAATTTTTTCAGACACTCCGGTGCAATTTTACCCCTCAAAAATGGATCAATGATTTTGTAAAGAGTTCCACTTCGGTGGCATTGCTGCGCCCATGCTGCTAAGCTAACCTGTGCCTTGTCGGCCGTGCGACTAATTGGTGGCCTCGCACAAAATATTTCACATAGTACCACACCAAATGAGTATACATCTGATTTCTCTGTCAATTGTTGACGACGATAATACTCTGGATCCAGGTATCCGAAGCTGCCTTTAACCACTGTGCTAACGTGGCCCTTGGACATGTTCGTGGGGCCTACTCTGGACAACCCGAAATCCGAAACCTTAGCCACCCACTTCTCATCCAACAAGATATTTGTTGTCTTCACGTCTCGATGAATGATTGTGTATTTTGCACCTGAGTGAAGGTATTGCAACCCACGTGCAGCACCAATGCAAATCTCCACCCGTTGCTTCCACGGAAGAGGAGGATTTTCAGTGTTGTAGAGATGATCACGAAGGGTCCCATGAGCCATGTAATCATATACAAGAATCATCTCACCTCCATCGTTGCAATATCCAATCAAAGAGACCAAATGAAGATGGCGTAGCTGGGAGAGCATCTCGATCTCGGTCTTGAATTCGTGAGCCCCTTGTTGAGACTCAGGATTCAATCGCTTGATTGCGACTTGGGTAGCCCCACCGTCGATGAATCCTTTGTATACGTTGCCAAAACCCCCAACACCAATAATGAAAACACTGTCGAAGTTGTTCGTCGCTCCTTTGATCTCCGCCAACGAAAAGTAGCGACAGAGATCGGAAGGTAGAGATGAGCCACGGGACTTCGTTGACTTGGTGGATTTGGTAGTAGTTGAAAATTGGCTCCACCATGCTCCTTCACTGGAAAGTGAATCTTTGACCCTCATCTTACGCCGGAAAATGACGAACCAGAGAAGCAACACTGCAATGATTCCGGCTATTACACCTCCGATAATACCAATTATGGTCTTGCTGTTCTTTGACTTCGGTTGTTGACCTGGGAGTGAACTCCCTTTTGGGTTTATGACTACAGGATCAGGATTAGGTCCAGCGAGGTCAAAGCTATTGCTCAACTTGAAGATTTCTAGCCCATTCAAGATTGCATCAGAATAAAGAGTATTCCATCTGGGGAAAGGATGCAAAGCAATAGACAGGTTTTGTTGCTTCAGATTCCCCTTTTTTCCTATTGCCACTACATAATCTCTATAGATCGGAAATCCATTTCCACCACTCCAGGTTATAACATCTGCTCGGGATTCCGCAGTTAAATTAGCCGAGAAAATCTCAAAGACTCTGTCACCTTCCTTTGTAATCTCTCTCTGAATCTCACAAAAATGTAACCTTACGAAGTAATTGAATCCTGAATCAACAGGAAACTCCCATGTGAGATTGTAATTCTCGTTCACAGTCTTCTCCTTTCCCATTGACCTGGCAGTTACATAGACCTTTCTTGGAGCAGAGAACGATGGTATGTTGCTGAAGGTGAGATCAACACTATCATTAACAACAATAACACTCGGTTTTGCTATAACCAAATAATCATTATCGTCTTCCCAGCTTCGGTACATGCCAGTGTCTGCTCCCGCCGGAATTGGGCTCCCACCGACGTTGACTCGATACAACTTCTCAAGGGCGCTGTTCCCTAGCGTGAACAAGGTTTTCTGGCCTAAAAACGTTATCCCATTATCATCAGTTGGTGATCCATAATATAAACTAGTAGGCACGGAAACAATTTCGATCCCGTTGATGAAAGCATAAGAATCTAAGATGTCAGGAGTCGGAGTAAAAGTTAAGTCTAATATTTGACTGTCATGAACGTTTACACAAAACTCTTTGATGAGAGTATTTTGGCCTTTAGCATGAAGTAAAGCACTAAAATTCCTAAGCAGTGTAAAAAGACCCGCTTTAACAGAGAAGAAAGCTTTAGTGGGAGGGTCGTTAAAGCCTGGATATGCAGTTGGATAGAAGTAGAAGCGGATGAATTTTGGGCCAGCAGTGAGATGAATAGTGTATGTGAATTCTGAGTGAGAAAGACGAGCTGTGGAGAACGGGACCTTATCGACGTTGGAAGGCAGCGGTTGCTGTACTGTGGAAGGCATTGATGGTTTGTTATTGCTATTGTTTTGTTGCTCGATGGGTGAGAATTTTCCACTGCCATCTCCAGTCCAAGGGCGACCATCGAGAGCTTGGCCACCGCTGGAAGAGCCACAGTCAATTGTGATGTTATCTATTGGGTTGAAAGGGGTAAGCTGGGAGTCACCGTTAACAGGGCTAGCAAGGTATTCGACGAAGATGAGGAGGCAGGAAAGCAGCGGAAGTAACAGGTTTTGAAGGGAAAAAATACTTGTTTTGCTTGTCTTCTTCATGGTAAGGGGAAAAACAAAGAAAACAGAGAGATCGAGCAAGGTTGAAAATGAACTTCGGGGGCAGTGCAGCCAAGAGTCAAGTATAATGCTTAGTCCATAGAAATCTGAAACTCCCTTCTGCCCTGTTTGTCCTCTACTACTTTTAAGTCAGTTTACCACAATTTCACGTTTCTTTTCTTATACTACAAATTGAATTCATGTATCGATCAAACGTGACCAAAGACCATCTGAGAAGCTGAAATAAGGACAAAAATTAACAAGAAAGTGACTGTAACAATGTTCAGTATACTGTAATACTACGTGCATCTTACGTTTGGTTGGTCAAGGTTCTCAAGGAAGACTTCGTCAAAAAAGGCTAGAGCTTTTTGGAGGGACTTAAATGTTTCCTTTTTGCTGTGATATTTAATTATATTCACATATTCGTTCTAATCTTTCTATTCCCACTTTTTTATACAAATAATTGTAAGTACTGTTTTGGTCCTTTCTGATGCATTTTCTTGCCGGGTTCCAACACAAATCCTTTGGATTTTTATTTGGAAAAATGGAGAGTATGAAAATTCAATTTTTAAACAAAAAAATATAATTCATTGGTCAAAAATTATATATAATTCCTATTCGATGTTTTTTATGTTTGTGTAGGGGACCACATATATATCTCACCTGAAATAAAAAGGAAAAAATAAAAATGGTTGGACTAGCTCTACCTGCCTCTTGCTCTTAGAGACCCACACGTAGATATTAATAGTAACAAGTCATACAAGTATTAAACAGAAAGTCTCCCACAGTAATTGAGAAGTCAATAATTAATTAATTATTTATTTAGTACTGCTAGTATTTATTTTATTTGGATGGGCAAATTCCTTTGGTTAGTATTTTATATGGCTTATGGTTATGGGCTTACACCCAAATCTCCAAATTTAGTAATGAAAGGGCTTAGCATGCACAGAAACTGAAATGCAACATGTATATGAATATTTTTCTCATAAAAAAAAAAGGGAAAAAGAAGAAGATTGTTGACACTGGACATATAAAACCGATAGAATGTTATTAATGATTATTAGTGAAAATCATTAATTTTTTATTAAGAAAAATGAGTTCAAATTAATTTTATTTTTGACCCGGAAGCAAATATATATATGGACAGAATTAGCTGGGATTGATCGTTTTCTCTTCACATGCTTCTCGTTGTGCCCAACCAAGTTTAGCAACTAATTCACGAGAGATTTCGGTGAAAGCTACACGTTCTTAACTCATTAATTAATTTATAAGTCATTTCTTTATATATATTTTCATTGCCAACAAGGCCTTAAAAATCTTACCATAGCACCCTTATTTGGCTGGCAACTAGCAATTAGATTTCTCACCAACTTGAATTTCGATTGAAAGAACCATCAAGATTTTTTTAGAAGTTGCTCAACCGGACACGGCATCTTTTTGCCTATTGGAAACACAGAAACATGGAAGCAGATTTGAGAAGAGCTATCTCTTCAGGAATCTTTATTACGCTTATTATGATTCTACTCCTTACAAGCTCATCTCAAGCAGCCAGCTTTGCCTCGGTGGAAGCGACGATCAATGCCACTGCCACCATTGCTGAAAACAGCATGGGATCGGAGTTCTTATTGGAGTCTGAATTCGGTAGAATGCTTACTGACTACAGATATCTGTCAGGTCGCTCCAACATTCGAAGGCGGCCAATTGTGACGTGCGGCAGGGGAAATGCCTATTCGTCGTGCTTACCATCTAAAAACCAACGCAAAATACCTGATCGTTGCGGTATATACAACCGCCGATGCTAGTCGATATATTGTACCAATGATGCTTTTATATGCTTCCTAGACTCTCTTATTCTCTTTGTTTTCATTAGGTTTTTCTGGGTACCACTATCAAGATTCATGACTTGCATGTGTTTATTAATTTGATCATATGTATATCTATGCTTAGAAAAACCGCAAAAATAATATTTAGTAATCGTGTCTATGACAATAATAACATATATGTCAAGTATTTCAAAAAAGAAAAATTCTTCATTATTTAAGATTCTTTTTAACACATTACTCTTTCAGAAATATTATTTCACAGAGCTCAACCAATTCGGTAGAAGTTATCATGGAACCATTACATGCTGAAATCTCAATTCATGCCACATATATTTCTTAGTTCTACAACATTCTTCGCCTCTGCAGAATATAGTGCAGCTATAAAAGAGAAAACTGCAGCGCTGCACTTATGCTAGTGGAGCCTTAGTTAATTAATGTATTAAAAAGTTTAGCTGCAATTTTGAAAAGCTTTTAACTGCAAAAAAAATGTGCAGCCGTAGCTCTAGGGCTGCAATTATAAGACTTATAACTACAAAAATAAATGCAGTCATTGCTCATATGCAAACAATTAATATACAATTCTAATTGACTACACTTTTCATTTTACTCATCAAACTCTCAAATTTCAAGATTGTTTTCCACCTAATTTTCAAAGAATATGCCACTATCAGAGTAAAGATTAATTAAAAAAATGTCAATATTAATAATCACACTAAATCATTATACAAATTGATTTTTAACTAGAAATAAAATTATTCATTAAACAAAATCATTATACTCAAGTATGCTTGAGCTGTGCTTTTCGTATGGTCAGCATCCCAACCTTGGAGCTTCACGACCAAATCTACATTGGAGCCAATACTACCATCCTGAACGTGCTTTCTGGCTTCCTTCTTTGCCGAATATTCATCTGCGTTGACACTTCACGAGTTACTGAAAATCATTTTAATAGCTAATGTTTGCATCAATTTGAACCTGAAGTCTACGTATACAGGCACTTAACATAGACGTTTGGAGCATCCACTAGATCCTAGAATCATCAAAGGCCTAATTACATTAAAAGTACTTTAACAGCAAAAGTTCAATAAATTATGGAAGCATGTTCTTTAAGCAACGACTAAAATGAAAATATACAGCATATCTTTTATAGCAACCAAAGCATGTGTCATGATAGCTTGAAGTAAACCCTGGGTTGTTTTACAGAAGCTTAAAGTTATAGAGGATTTGTTCACCTAGTATGTCCATGTGCAAATTTGTTGGTCATATAGTTGTTGGAAACAATTTATATCAATAAACATACTGATGATAGAACAGGATCCAACCTGAGATACGTTAAAGGATAAAAGGCAATCACAAATTTACCTATAGCTTCAACTTGTAACAACCTGACAATAAACCCTGAATACAGATGCCTCCATTTATCAATCGTGCAGCAGCCCCATGTGATCCTCCTAGTGTTGTGACAACAGCTCGAACATGACTGTAAACACAAGCAAGCCAGAAAGAGGCATTGGTTTATGTATCTAATAACAAACAAATTGAAAGAAGTAATAAAGGTATGTGCTTCACTTGCTAAGCTTTCCAATATAGCACTTACTGGTTCAGCGACAGAGCCAGAGGCTTCGGCTAGGACCCCTGAAATGGATCACATTGATTAATAGCTTCAAGCTGTTTACTGAAATAGTTCACACTGATAATAGCTACAAAACTATTTAAGAGAACATCAAGAAGATGAGGTAGATTACAATAAATCTCTTTTGCCTTAGCATGAAAAATGTCTAGTTAGCAAAGATATCTATTAGAAATAGGGGCAAAGATGATTGTACATATATGAATTTTATAGAGAAATTACCAGTGTCTAGCAAATTCAATATGGAAAAAAATTGTACTCACATGAATCAATAGTTTACTTCTCAAAGTTTCTACCAACTCTTTTGCATCAAGTGGTGTGTACCTGAGATCATATCAACTATTAAATGGTTAGTGTAGAGCACAATGACATTAAAGTTGGTTAGTATCTATAAGCAAGTCAGGATACGCTATAGATAGGTAGGATACAATTCTTGCTTCTAATGACAACCTAGATTATTACTATGTCACCAAGCTTATGAACCTAATTTGAGGAACAAGGACTGTTCCTTTTTGTCAGCTGAAATTACAACAACATGTAAGGAAAAAGATTCACAAACAACAAATGAAATGAAAAAATATAGTACCAAGAAGAAGAAGAAATAGGTACGCAACCAAAAAAATAAGGGGAAAGGTGAAAGAACTGGGATTGGTGAAATGTGGATTATATACCTAAGAGCAACAAGAAGTTCATGAGCAACAAGAAGTTCATGAGCAACAAGCAAGAACATGTAACATAATAAAAAGTTGCATTCACCAAATAAAAGTTACATTTCTTCTTTCTTTTGGTTATCAAATAAAATGGCTGCATAGCCCATAGAATGGTCAAGAGAATCAAAATAGGCAAAGAAAAGTCTTAAGCTAGTTCTGGTAAAAGCATGCAAACCAGATTCATACTTGAACCCTTAGGCTCAAGGTGCTTTTTCCCTTTCGAGATCATTAGGTGCAATTACAGCGTTAAAAAGCCAATGAAACAGTAGATAATAACCTTATTTACCTTCTAGCAAAATAATTTCCTCCAGCGAACATACTAGATGGAGTTGTTTCTTCAAGCATTTCTTATGTGTATGGTTTAGAAGGTTCCAATAATCTCCTTCGTACTGTCCACTGTTACAAAAATTAATGGCAAAGAACGTCAAATCTAAAATTAAGGCACAAAAGAGCATCATATGAGCAAGAGAAACAGAGAGAAAAATTAATACACCAAATATTAACATGGCATCAAGTCATCAAAATCTAGAATAGGAATCACCTGATTTCCATAAACTCTAGAAATTTGTTCTAGGCTACTCATTCCTGTCTTTATCTAAAAGAAACATCTATAGAACTGTTAGTAGAAGTGTAGAACATATCCATAGATAACCACCTGAACTCCACAAATTAAAAGATTCATTAAGGTTAACTTGCATACTATTGTATTAAAATTAGAAATACCATTTCAAAATATATTCAAATTCAAATGATAAAAACCTACAACATTGGTAAATCTCCTAACGGAAAGTTAGGAAAGCTAGTAATATTCAGAAAACTAACCTCAAATTTAAAGTATAAGAGGAAAGAATAATTCAAAGTATTAAAGAAACTAAGATGGGGCTAAATGATTCCCAATAATTAAACAAGATAAACATACAACACATCCAAAACTATAAGCATACCTTATCAGCCCCATCTTTGTAATCACTACAAGAAAAACAGGATTTAGGCACGGTAAAATTGGCACGGTTTCAAAACCGTGCCAAATTTTGGCACGGAACGGATAAACCGTACCAAAAACCGTGACAAAAAGACAGAACGATTTTTTTCACGGGCAATGCCGTGCCAAATATCGAGACAAACACTGGAGGGGGGCGGAAACTGATGGCTGCCCATGAACCGTGCCAAATACCGCAACAAATTTGGCACGGTAATTGGCGCGGCATAGTTTGGCACGGTATTTGGAACGGATTTTGGCTGCTGTGCCAAGTGCCATGCCAAAGTAGGGGACAATTTGCCTCATTTATCCTTAACATTTTGGCACGGTTGTTGTTGTGCCAAATGCCGTGCCAATGTTGTTATTCCAACTCACCCGGCATTTAAAGCGCACCGACACGGCTTATTATTAATGGTTCTGGTTGGGGACTTGGGTTCCTTTAATTAACTATTATGGTCCCAACTGTCGTGTTTATAAGGCAGTTGGGACCAGTTCTTTTTTTTTCGTTTGGTGTTTTGCTGATCTCTTGCAATTTATCTTCAAATTTTGCAATTTGTTGGGTTTATTTGTGTAAATCAAGCATTACAAGTGTTTATATAATTCAAGGAAAGAATCCATTTTCTTCCATTTGGTGGTGGTATGATATCCTCTCTCATAATTTTTTTTTGTTTAAAATTTGATTTATTATATTATTTATGTGATTTAGGGTGTGTGTTTTGTGTTTTTGCCTTATTTTGGTTTGTTATTACTTTAAATTGACAATAAGTTAGATATTATTGTGAATCTATGGTAAATTTTGTTGATAAGTGGGTCCATGATCATTTTGATAATATCAATATGTGGGGTATATATATATATATATATAGTTCAAAATTATTATAAGTTCAATTGACACATGCACACACTTTATATATATATATAAACGCATGTTAAAAATGAAAAAAAATTAAACTTGAAAACTTTTAAAAAAGAATTAATCACTTTAAAAAAATGATAAGTTAAATTATATAATAGTTTAAATCAATACATGGATTAATTAAATAAATTAAAAATTATAAAACATGGGTTAACAAAATAAGCCTCCATATTAAGATTCCAAACAAAAAACCCATTTGATTAATATTCTAAAAAACCCAAAGAAGCAAGCCCAAAATAAAACCCCCATTATTTTTGACAAATAAATAAAACCCCTTTTTTTTAAAATGACAAAAATGTCAATTATATTTCATTCTATACCACTATTTAGTGCTTGAAATATTAAGTCATGTCTTTAACTTAATATGTATGTAGATTGATATATATTTTCAATAGTATATGTGTGTATAATTAATATAAATATAAATATATATATATATATTCATTTATAGCATGAATTCAAGAATATATGCAAAATACTTAATTAAATGTATTGGTTGTAGGAACAAAAATGTTGAAGAGGTAATGGATGTATAATAGGATTCTACCTGAACGAAAAGGATTGACTAATGAGTTTGTTGATGGGGTGGACGAATTTATCCAATTTGCAATTAATCAAGATGATTCATATAAAGATGGGGAAAAAATTAGGTGTCCTTGCTTCAACTGCAAAAATGGGCGGTTTCTTCTTCAAGATGAAGTTGCTGTGCATTTGTATCGTCGGGGTTTTACGGATGGTTATTGGAACTGGACTTGTCATGGCGAAGAACTGTTTGCAGTTAATGAGGAGCATACCTCAGTTCATGATGAGACTACGGATCAAATGGCACATTGGGGTGATTATGAGCATATGGCTTGGGATCAAAGGATGGTATATGATTGTTTCCGTCCTAGAGTTCCACCACAAGATCCGTCTCATTGTCCTGGTGAAGCTGGTCCGAGTGTGCAACCACCATTGGATGTGCCAGTTTCTGGTTTTCAGGGTGATGAAATAAGCCAATTGTCTGATAGATTCTTTGATGTGTTAACAGCTGCTGATCAACCTCTATATGAAGGATGTGAGAATCACTTGCAGTTGTCATTTGTTGCCGAGATGTTATCTGTAAAGTCTGATACTAATATGTCTGAAGCTGGATTTAATACCATGGTCAGTGCAATTAAGCGGGTTCTTCCTTTAGATAACACAATGCCGTCAGATTACTACCATCATAGAAAAATCATGAATGAATTGGGTCTTCCTGTGGTTAAAATTAATGCTTGTAAAAATGGTTGCATGTTGTATTGGAAAGATAATGATATGGAAGTTTCTTGCAAGTTCTGTCATGAACCGAGGTATAAAGAGAGGGGTAGACATGGGGTATCCGATAACCGCCAATGTAAAAGAGTTGCACAGGCAATACTAAGATACTTGCCATTGACTCCGAGATTACAGAGGTTATATGCTTCTAATGCTACAGCAATGCACATGACTTGGCATGCTACACACGAAAGAGATGAGGGGGTAATGTGTCATCCGTCTGATGCTGAGGCATGGAAACATTTGGATAGAACTTATCCTGATTTTGCCAATGAACCTCGCAACATTCGCTTGGGTTTGTGTGCAGATGGTTTTGCACCGCATGGGCAATTCGGGAAGACATATTCATGTTGGCCAGTAATTGTGACTCCTTACAACCTCCCACCAGGTATGTGCATGAAAAGCCCATACATGTTCTTATCATTGATTTGCCCTGGGCCTAAAAATCCAAAGAAAAATATAGATGTTTTCTTGCAACCTTTGATTGAAGAATTGAATAATTTCTGGGTTGTTGGTGAAATGACTTATGATGTTGCAAAAAATGAATATTTTTGTATGCGGGCTGCACTTTTATGGACAATTAATGACTTTCCAGCTTATGGAATGCTATCTGGGTGGAGTACTACTGGGATTTTAGGATGTCCAATTTGTATGGAAAACTCTAATGCCTTTCATCTACAACATGGTAGGAAAGCTAGTTATTTTGATTGTCACCGGGCATTCTTACCCCGAAATCATTCTTATCGAAAGGATAAGAAGTCTTTCATCCGAGGTCGAGTGGAAAAAAATGATCGACCACCGAGGTTGTTAGGGGAAGAAACTTTTAATCGGGTTATGTTTTTCCCACAGGCTATGGAAGACCCAATTAACTCACCTCTAAATTATGGTGTAGATCATAAATGGACAAAAAGAAGTATTTTTTGGGATCTACCATACTGGAAAACCAACTTGATTCGACATAACCTTGATGTGATGCATATAGAGAAAAATGGTTTTGATAATGTGTTCTATACTGTGATGGATGTGAAAGGAAAGAGCAAGGATAATATGAATGCAAGAAAAGATGTTGGAATTCTCTGTGATCGTCCGGAAATAGCAGTTCATTCAAATAGTACAAGCAAAACTATTCCGAAAGCGCTATACTCCTTGATGAAAGAGCAGCGGAGGGTTATTTATGAATGGCTTAAGGAGCTGAGATTTCCAGATGGTTATGCTTCTAATCTTGGAAGGTGTGTTGACATGAACGAATTGAAAATGACTGGCATGAAAAGTCATGATTGCCATGTATTTATGCAGAGACTCATTCCGATTGCTTTCAGAGAAACGTTGCCATCATTCATATGGAATCCATTGACAGAGTTGAGCTTATTATTCCAAGCCATATGTTCCGCTGTGCTTGACATTAATAAGCTCACTGAGTTAGAGGAAAAAGTCGCAGTGATTTTATGCAACTTGGAAAAAATATTTCCTCCAGCTTTCTTCGATTCCATGGAACATCTCATTGTCCATTTACCTTATGAAGCTACAGTTGGAGGTCCTGTTCAATATAGATGGATGTATCCCTTCGAGAGGTAATAATAGCTCCAACCTAATTTCGTTGAATTCAATATATTTTGGTGTTTAGTTTATCTAATGTTTTGTCATTCTTGTATTTGCAGGTTCCTTCAAGAACTCAAGAAGACATTAAAGAATAAGGCACAAGTTGAGGGTTCAATTTGTCAAGCGTACATTGCACAGGAAATCAACATTTTTGCGGAGCATTACTTTGAACCTCATATGTCATGCAAAAGACGGAGACCCCAGAGAAATGATGAGGGGGTAGACAATGAAGCCTTCACACCTATCTCCATATTCAATCATAGAGGTCGAGGTCAAGGCCGTGCAAAGATTAGGTGGCTATCTGAAGATGAGTTGCGTGTAGCGCATACATACGTATTGCGAAACTGTCCAGAAATGCAAGAGTATTACGAGTAAGTTATATTATCAATTAAGTGAACAATTGAATTTTACCATGTATAAAATATCTGACTTGTAATATTTTTTTAATGCACATTCATAGGATATTTGTCAACTACCTAAAAGGAAACCATGCTGATGCCATCGACAAGGCGATTGATACACATTTTGCTAAGTGGTTTGAACTCTATGTAAGTAATTGTATGATTATCTTGAAACCATATATCAAGTACAATAACAAATATCTCATTTAGAAATATTTTGGTTTTAGGTGGCGAATGAAGCCAATGGAGTCACAGATTCTCTATTGCAAAGCCTTGCTTGGGGTCCATCTAGCAAGGCAACAACGTGGCCAGGATACTTCATCAATGGCTATAACTTCCATACTATCGCACATGGCATGGATAAGGCCACCATGAACAGTGGTGTTTGTGTGCAAGGGTCGAATTCCGAGGATACATGTACTGATTTCTATGGTTTGTTGCAGGATGTAGTCCAACTTGAGTACCATGGCAAAATATGGTGTCGTGTTGTCCTTTTTGAGTGTACATTGTTTGACCCAATAAATGGCACCAAGGTTCACCCCCTATATAAGTTGGTTGATGTTAACCGTAAAAGGCTGTATCAAAAATATGATCCGTTTGTGTTGGCACAACAAGCTATTCAGGTGAATTACATTGAGTACCCTAGCACAAAAAAGAATAAGGGTGACTGGTTGGCTGTGTGCAAAACCAAAGCTAGGAGAATGGTGGAGACAAGGTGGTCGGAAAAAGATGGCACTGCATACCAAATGGACGAAATTCCATCCACCTCAACAGTTAGCATTGTAGAAGATGTTCTTTCTTTATTTGACCCACGGGGCATACAACTCTTTGTTGACTTTTCTGATGCGTTCCAACCAATTTCAGAAGAAGAAATCGAGGGAGATGAAGAAGATGAACTAGCTGACGATGATGATAGTGAACAGACTGATGATGAAGATGAACAAACCGACGATGGAGACGATGAGGAAGAACATGACTTTTAATTAATTTATTAATTTTAAATATTATTTTTAACTTCGAAAGTATGGGTTTAGAGTTGAATTATATGCTATTACTTTAATTTAGTTGTCAAGAATTTTTAGATAATGATTTAGGCAAGAGTTATGCATGGTTTATATTAGTGTTCGATGAAATGCCATAAAGAAAAATATTTGAAATGCTCACTGATAGGTGTGTTTAATACCAAAAAGAAAAATATTTGAAATATTTGAAATACATGCCAAAATTCTTTTATTTCTGTGTATTGAAAAGTTGTCGACCGAGCCAGGTGCACTGCTGTCCCTGGCCCGGACCTCCTCTGCTACTCCATGTGTTTCTCGGCCTATGCAAGTCCGGCCTAGGTGCAACAGTGCACCTGGCCCGGAACCTCCCTGTTTCTGGTGCCTTTCATATCCTTTGCATATCCGGCCCAGGTGCAGAAGTGCACCTGGCCCGGAACCTCCCTGTTTCTGGTGCATTTCATATCCTTTGCAGATCCGGCCCAGGTGCAGCAGTGCACCTGGCCCGGAATTCCCCTATTTTATGCCCCCAGCTAGCCAAGTTACGCGCATGCAGTGTGGCCAGATTGTACCTAAATGTACACAAAAAAATTTTGGCACGGTAATTCAATTTCAAATGCCGTGCCAAGTGCCAGTGGTACTTGTCTTTTTGTTCAGGCAAAATTTCACTTTCCCTCTCTCTCTTATTTCGTTTCCCTCTTTAGAATTTTCTGTTTCCCTCTTCAGACTTTGCTGTCTCCCTCCCATCCCTCTCCCCCTCTAATATCTTCAATTATTTTCTTTCCCCCATAATGTAATTCTACTTCGGTTTCTCTTTGTAGTTCCCTCTACAGATTAAAAACATTTGTTCCTTTCCATCTCTCTTGTCGTCCAATTTCTCAATTAGTTTCTTTCATCCAAAATCTAAACCAAAGCCTTCCCTTTGACTTTGAATCTTTCCTCCCTATTTAATTTCCAGCAAAACATTTGCTCAACTCTGAATCTTTCTTCCATATTTCATAGTCACCCAACCCTAATTTCTTCTATCAAAGCCATTTATTTGCACAAGATTAATTGTTCGGGGTTTTGGGGCGGCTCCATTTTTCTTCAAACCCTAAGGTAAGGGTCTTCTCTTCTATTCTTCAGTTTTGATTTTTACCTTGTTTTTTAACTTGATTCTTCAATTAAATTTGGCTATTTTGTCGGGGTATTTTAGCTTTGGGTTTTTTATCTGGGTATTTTAGCTTTATTGGAATATTTGAAGCAAATCCCATCCTTCATGTTTTGGGTATTTTATCTGGGTATTCCGATTGCTTTATTGGTTTGTGAATTTGCATTTTGTTTAAAATGATAATATTAGTTTCAAATTGAAATTTTGATATGTCCTAAAATGGAGGCTGGCTTCATCTCTGCAGGGAGAACGGTATTTTAATACATCTGGTGGGTGGCTAGGGAAGAGGTCAGTTATAGGCTATTAGAGGATTTGCATGTTCGTATTCTTACTTCTCGTGAATCTACTTCAGGAAGGTAATTAAGTCGTACCTTCTGTTTTATAAGCTTTTCATCATGTATATCTTGTCCTTTTTTAATGCCATCTTGCGATTAAACCTTGACACCATGCTCTTATATCTATCTTAGCTTGGATTTGAATTTTGCTGAAATTATGTTGTTGTGATTCAGACTTAAATGTAAAATTAAAAGTAGTGCAAATTCAAGAAGTAAACGTGAAACAATTAAAAATAATGGAAATCATTTCAAATTACTAAAGCCAAATTGAATTCAAAAACTGTAGTGAAAATGAGAAACAATTGCTAACATTAAGACCTAAACCCATGTCATTAGGTACTTAATAGAACACCATATCCTCTGAAAACATCACAAAACTAACTTTAAGAAAATTCCATAATGCCTTAAGGTTCCAACTACAGCAGTGAAGTGAACCCTGCTATTGCTCTGCCAACCAGCTTTCTATATATCTATATGGGCTACATTTATTGAGAATGCAGGACACTTAGGTTTTTTATTACATTAATTCCTGTCTATGTTTGCTGTGAACAAGTTATTAATTAAACCTCAGATGCCTTTCCCTTGATTAGAAAAGTTGAAAATGAATCTTCATGGTCATGGGGTTGGTCTAAGACATCAATGTCTTTAATCACTGGTCATGAACCCTAACCATAATTCTATCAAAATTCAAAAACTTGAGATGCGAGCACCAGGGCTTTCCATTTTAAACCAGTAAAAGAAAGTAAATTTCTTCTAAATTATCTAAGTTCCATAGTCTTTAAACCATAGTTTATGAGGTGGTTGGGGGAGAAATAAAACCTTTGTGGTCCGTGAATGATGATGAACTATGGTTTAAAGAATGTTGAATTGGTATTTAAGACCAAGCCGAGAACTATCAAATATTAGGAGGAACATAGCAGCAACATAAAACAGGGAGGCCCAGTTGTTTTCTGCAATACACAATTATTGATTGTCATGGAAGAACATATAAATTCTCCCAATCTTTAAGTAGAACATATAAATTCTCCCAATCCTGAAAAGCGTAAAATTAGGACAAAAATCACATTTTTCTGACTTTTGATGGTTTTCCATCATATTAGTATCCTTCTTGTTTAAAATATGATATACAATATGCAATTGTATTGTTTTAAGTCTGAATATAAACTGCTCTCCCCAACTACAGCAGTGAAGTGAAGCCTGCTATTGCTCTGCCTTGTTTCTTTTTCTCCCCAACTGCTCCACATCACAAAACTAACTTTAAGAAACTGCATATGATGTCTACATCTTTTCAGGCTTTTCTTACCAACCAGCTTGCATATCAGTTAGATTTATTTAATTTATTACATTATAAACAGTTGTTATTTATGAATACTAATTTTTTTCGTTATTTTATTGTTAGGAGATGTCATCACGAGGGGAATCAAGTAGAGGTCGATCTGCTGGTCGATCGACCTCCAGTCGTGGTCGATCATCAGGCCGTGGTCGATCATCAGGCCGTGGTCGATCAAACCTAAGTTTTTAGAAAAGGCCTATTGCCTCCTCATCAGTCTCCAATACCTTGCTAGAATTGGGAATGCCTCCAAGCATACATCCAAGTCTTCAGACAGCAGCAACACCGGTTAGTCCCTCAGCTGGACAAGTTCGACAACCATCTTCATCAGCTCCTCCTGTTCAACAGACTCCTCCAGCTCCACCTGCTCAACAACCTCCTCCAACTCCACTAATTACACAAGCCGAGCCTCCAGCGGCTACACAGCCTCCTTCATCTCCAGCGGTTACACAGCCTCTACCAGCTTCACAAGCCAAGCCATCTGCTCATGCGTCTCAGGGCCAGGCTGAAGCAATGGATGGTCAATCCAATGTATCTAACAACATTGGGTCCTCTTATTTTATCACCCCTGATGATGTGCTTATGTAAGTAAACATTATGTGGCTCCATTTAGTCACATATAGATATATGAAGTTCCTTATGATTGTTCCTAAATTTTATAATTAAAATGTGTATTGATTTCACTTTTTTATTTTTCACAGAGACTCCGGAATCAAGGGACTAATACATGAGTTGGTCCAAGGCCATTACAAAGAGCCATGGACTGGTTGGGGAAAAGTGCCCAAAGATGTACGGCATAAGATGTTCACAGCTTTTAAGGTAATTTTTATTTAATTCAATATATTTTTTAACTCTAAAAATAGATTAACTTGCTAAATCTTCCTTTTTGCTAGGGTGTTTACATGTGGGAGCCCCAGTATGAGAATGCAATCTTGACACATTTCAACCATGAGGCAAGTAAATGGTTGACAAAACATTTGTACCTTGCACATCAGGTTTACAAGGCTCCATTTGAGTGGATGCCGCCTGTAGTTTGGGAGGGTTTACAGAAATATTGGGACTCGGAAGAGTTCAAAAAGATTAGCGAGCAGAACAAAAAGAACCGGGAAGCAAGTGGAAGTTCGTCAATCATTGTCTATCGTGGTGGCTCTATTAGCACTGCTGTCCATCACCTCAGGCTGGTAATTTCTCTATCTTATAATAATTGCCATTATTATTTTTATAGAAAGAAAGATTAGTAATTCTGAGATTCTGCTAGATGTGGGCTTATGTTGGTAGAATAATATTTCTACATTCCTTTTGTTTAAATTTTCTATTTTGTTAGTTGAAATTGTTGAGCATTATGGGTAATACATGAAAAGTAGTTAAGTGTTCATTTTATTGAATATAATTGATATAAGTGATCTCAGAAATTCTGTTTTGTTAGTTGAAATTGTTAAGCATTATAAATATTTCATTTTTTTGTTTAAATATTGACTGAGATCAAAAACCAATCTAGGTACTCCAACCTTTTATCTATTCCTGGTTGCCATTTGAGTGCTTTGTTGAGGACAGGTTCTGTTTCTTTTGTCAAGTGTTGTGTTAATTACTTATTTGATTCTAAGTTTTCACATTCTGCTGGGCACTTTAGTTAAGGAATGCAACAAGCTTATTTCTTCTTATTTTTGGTGGTTATTAAAAGTGGAAGACCCTTTTCCTGTTTTAATTACTTTTATCCATTCCTTGCTGTGGATTACACAAAGTATTATTATCTCTTTGTTTCAGGTTGACGAATTGGGCAGGGAACCAACACAGAAAGAATGTTTCTTGCGCACTCACGGAAAGAAAGGCACTCTCGAGGGTGAACGCGCCATAGAAATTGTTGTAAGTATAATGTATTCTCTGAAGGGTAAAGGTTCTATTCTCTGCCAATTGTAAACAGCATCCTATTTAAATTGATGCAGGAAAATTTTGACAAGGCACTCGCAGATAGGCTCAGCCAAGGGCAAGATGAGAGTTCCATCAACCAAGATGCTCTGTGGGATGATATAGCAAAAGGAAGCCGTAAGAGAGTTGTGGGAAAGGGCAACATGATTAGGCTAATGTCTTGCGTCAAATACAAGCCACAGTCGGGGCCTTCTGGATTAAGTGGACAACTGCAGGACAAAGTTGAGGAGTTGGAGGCAGAGCTTGCTAGGACTCGAGAGCACCACGCTCGTGAGATCAGTGAGATACACACTCGTCGAGAATCATTTGAAGCATCATTGCTGGCAGTACTCCAATTAAAGGGTATTGACCTCTCCGATGTGCTTCCTGTTGTTGGTACCGCACCTCCTGTCAATCCTCGAGCATCAACAGGGGAGTCGCAATCTCGTGCAGATGAGCACTCTCCAATGGTGAAGAGACCTCGTGTTGCCTGTGTTGCCGATAATCCTGCTGAAGGCGTGGATGATGAAGAGTTGGATGATCTACGTTAGACTATTTTCCTGTTGATTTATACTTTCTATTATATTTATGTAAATTACAATGCTAAACTTAATTAGTTAACAATATTTTCATAATATGTAATACTTGAATAAATTATAATTTGATATCAAATTATGTATAAATTTAATAAAACAATTTTCGTACAAATTTTTTTTATGGAATAAAAAAAAATCCGTGCCAAATAGCGTGCCTAAGAAGGGATGTGAATATTAGTTCTTTGGTGCAACCGTGCCAAAAACCGTGACAAAAAAACTGAATACAAAAATTCTGGGAAAAAAATGCCCTGCCAAATTCCGTCAAAAATCATGCCCAAATTCATTCCAAGTTTTCTACCGTGCCAAAAACCGCACCTAAAAGTTGTGCCAAGTGCCTTGACAAAATTTGGCACGGCATCAGGCGTGCCAAGTAAAGAGCAGATTATGGTTTGTTGGAAGCTACATTGTTACGGTATTTGGCACGGCTAAGTGACGTCGCTGTGGATTTGGCACGGTGGTCAAAATCCGTGCCAAATTATTTGTCACGATCGCTATAGGCACGGCGATTTTTTTCGTGCCAGATGCCGTGCCAAAGTCAGTTTGGCACGGTTTTAAGGCTGGTTTCCGTACCAATTTTGCCGTGCCTAAATCCTGTTTTTCTTGTAGTGAATACTGTCCAGCAAGACCCAGCTTGCCAAGGTTTCTTACCTATAAATGGAATTAGAGCAATAAATGACCTCCTCTAGCTAACCTCATTCTCTTTTGTCTACTCTCTTACATCGTATTGGTCTCTTTCGTTTCCAACAAGATCCCTTTTATAATTTGTCCCAACATCAAGTCAAGCAATCATCTGAATGAAAGTAAGACCAGTTAGCATATAGCCATATGATCCGTAAGATGAAGCAGAATTGTTGCCTTCTTAGCAAGAATAACAAAAAGGAACAATTCAATTTTCAGAACTATTACCCTTTCAGCAAGTTGAAGCCTTTAATGAGGATAACACTTTATCCTCTGACAAAGTCAAATAAACATTTTAATATTTGAATTTCTTGTAGATAAAAGTAGTTAGTATTTATAATCTGATGTACTTATCTTATAGATGATATACTTGTATATAATAGGAGATACTCATCAATGATAAAATATTCTTTCCTCTCAACATTATTGTCTGCTTAAACTTTTATATGGTATCAGATTTTTTTTAGCTTTAATCAGCTTTTTCGATCCTGGTTGTTTTTCTTTGTCAATGGCTACCAATCCCTCCAATCAATCAGACACGACTTCCCAATCCTCTCCTATTTCGATAAATGCTACTTCCCAGTTACCTCTTAAACTCACTTCTACAAATTTTCCCTCATGGCGTGCACAGTTTGATGCACTTCTCACTGGTTTTGAGTTAATGGGCTATGTTGATGGCTCATTATTGCTCCTTCCAAGGAAATTGAAACTGCAGGTCAACAAGTTGCAAATCCTGCTTACAATTATTGGCTACGCCAAGACAAACTAATCCTTCATGCCATTTTTGCTTCCACTTCAGAGTCTGTTCTCCCATTCATTGCCTCTTCCAAAACTTCTTGTGAGGCTTGGCAAAAACTCACCAAGTTATATGCCAACAAGACTCGTTCTCGAGTCATGGATCTCAAAAACACTCTTACTTGTACTAGACGAGAAAACAAATCTGTTGGTGAATATCTCCAACTCATGAAACACATTGCTGATGAAATTAATCTGGCTGGTGCTGCTTTGGATGAAGATGATCTTGTTCTTCATACCTTAAAAGGTCTTGGACACGAGTATAAAGAAATTTCTGCAGCAATCCGAGCTCGTGAAAATCCAATTTCCTTCGAAGAGCTTCATGACAAGTTAACTGCCTTTGAATTGCATCTGAAGCAAGAAGCTACCCACAATGACATCACCGTTCCAACTACTAATTATACCAGAAAGTTTCAAGGCAATCAACCTGTTCGCAATTTTGGATCTAAGAATCAGAATTTCAGTTCAAATCGGGTTCGTAGTACTGGTAACAGGAAACTCCCTACTGGCAATTCCTTTGCATCTCAGACTACTCGACCAACATGTCAAATTTGTGACAAAGTTGGTCATACTACTCCCCGAGTAGGTTTCTGTGATACATTTAGATCATTAGGTGGATTAAAATTACAAGTGACAAGTTTAAGTCTCTTAAATTGATTACTTTGACCTAAAGTTTGTTGTTATGGTTTCAACCTTTAAGGCACAACAATGCCTTTCTTATCACATAATATCCTATAGTTACTCCAATCATGAACAACAATCAATACAGTTTTGAAGATTTGATCCAGTAATTGATTGCATGTGAACTATATACCAACAATAAAAGAAATTTAACCAATTTTGGTTGAAAATATAAACCTCAAATATCTAATGCATGAAACAACGCTGATCAAACTTTGATTAAACAAGCAAAATAAAATAAAACTTGAAAGTAACATTTAAAAATATACTTAGTGATGAGTCAAACAAAACTATACCTCATCCAAGGGCTCCTCCAACTCTTAAATTCCCAAATATTCCATCTATGGCCATTTGGAATCAACTTCATCTTTTGTCCAAAATCCTATTATTGAGATGTCAGTGCAAGACCCATTGAATCTTCTTGATGTTTCTATTGAAATTGGTGATGAAGATGAATATCATCTTTTTTAATGGATTAGGTGTCACCCCCTGAACCCGAAGGCCCAGGACGAGACAACGCCACATACTTGTGAGGTGACTCACGAGCATGTAAGGCCAATAACAATTTCTACAATTTTCAAATAAAGCCTTCAATATTCTTTAAAACCAACTAACATGTACACAATCTCAAACTCCATAAATCAAAATAAAATTTAAACACCGGGTTTAATAAAAAAGAAACATCTAGCACTCACACCCCATAATGCAATCCCAATGCTCATTCATCATCACCTGAAAGCCAAAATAAATTGTATAATGAGCTCAAAAGCCCCAGTAAGTAGTAAGATCTAACCGGTCGGATCAAGTACAAGAAAACAATATTTTATAAAAACAAATCACAATTCTCATTTCAAACCTCCAGTCAATAAACCACAATAAATCAACAATTTAAAATCGATACATTTTAAAAATCAATCACAATAACATTTTATTTTGTTCTTTTCCGGTTGCCACAATCACAATCACAATCACGATCACAATCACAATCACAATCACAATCCAATATTCCTGTTAACGGTATAGATCTCGAGTCTAGCCAACAGTTTAACCTCCTGAGGCACGGGTCCACTATACAGCCATCCAAGAACATTAAAACTTTTTTTCACAATCTCAAATCAATTTCACATTAATTTAAATCCAAAACATTTACTTAAATCCAAAACATTTACATTTGCATACTTGATTAATTTTAAAGAAAACAACACTTGTATAAAACAATTGAAATCAAATCAATTGAAACCAACAATCATTGTAGATAAATCAATTTATCAAGCATTTAATAATTTGTAAAACAATTGTAAAAACGTACATTTTCAAAACAACCGGAAAGGTCCGATCACTTACCTGATTAGCACAATGCACAATCACACTTCCACAATGAGCACGATCAAGTCTAATATTATAATTACCAATTAGAAAATCACACATCATCAAATAATACAATGCATGCCCATTCTACCCTCCGATAAGACCTAAATATCATCAGGGAGTTGCTGGAATTTTCTTAAAATATTTAGAAACCAATTTTTACACTTTTCACCATTTTCACTAGTTGGAAAATACTTCAAAAACACAAAACTATCCTTTTCAGAGAGTGAAACTTCAATTCAATAAACAATATTCATACCGGTGATAAAACATAATTTCCATAAAAATCTTAACATCAAATCATTTATAAATTATCCACTCTCCCTTTACTTTTAAATAAGAAAATAATTTATGAAAATAATTTTGTAATTTCAAAACTTCTGGAAAAATATAAGAAAATCAAAAATTATTTTTGAAGCAAATATCTAGAAATTGGTGGCCAAAAGACCTAGGGGTGAACTACACTCTCCTAATCAAAATCTGGCCAAGAGTGGGCAAGCATATTCATTGTTCATCATCTTCATGAACAAATCTGGAAATTTCAGATTCGTCCTACCAACTAGCCAAATTTGAGGCTTCGGTTCTCTCTCTACAAAACTCCTATGAAGGCATAGTTGGTACCTATGGAAAGGTCTCATTTCCTACTATACATTGGTCATAAGTTCAGCCTCTAGAGACCTCCGGTTTGCTAGATTCCGACAAGGAAAGGTGGGCTGCTGCTCACATATTCAAACTTAGGGTTTATAACTGATGGGAGAAACCAACACAAATTCACAAACCAGAATCGCAAACCTGCAGCAGAAACACAACAAAATCCACCGACAACGAAACAACCAACTTTGGCCAAGCTAAACAGCAACACAATATCCACAAGAAAATAGCTCAAATTGATAGCAATAATAAAAGCATCAAATAGAAAGAACGCCAAGAATTTTTTACATGGAAAACCTCCCCGAAGTAAAGAGTAAAAACCACGGGACTGTAGTCCACCAAAAATCTCCACTAATCAAATTGATGGTTCTACAAATCTTCCTAGATCAACTATAAGCTCAACAACATCATCAAGATCAAATCTTGGTCACCACAAAATCATCAACTCAAAGGTTGGATACAAAACATGAAAGAAAGTAAAATCAGAAAATTTAACCTTCCAGCAGACAGTCACAATACGAGCCCAATAGCTAGAGCTAGAGACATCATTTTGACGATCCGACCATTCCGATTATAGAGCAATAAGTCTTGAACAAACTGTCAAAATTTCATCCCGATCCAATGGTGAAATTTTCTCCAGCAGCCTTTTTACTCCGACTGCTTTGTACAGAAAAATTCTGCTTACTTCTCCCTTTTCAATTAGGGATTTCTCTCATTTCTTTCACACTTGGCTACGCTTTCTCTCTACCAAAAACAGCTGAAAATTTAGTATTTATATTGGCTAAGGAAATGTCTAAAATGCCCTTAAAGTGGGCACAAGTTGGGCCTTCAATTTGGAGTGACCCAACCCAACAATAACTTCAAAATACCATAACTTTCAAACCACATAACGAAATTGAGTGATTCAAAATCCCACGAATTCCTCATGGCTAGAGGAATCCATTGATGTCAATATGATGGGCGGAGGTTCCCCAGTCAGTGGCCGGTGGTTGGATTTCTCTCTCTAACTCTACCTAAAACCATTCCCTAACATGCATCAATGGTGGAAACTTAGAATACTAACCTTCAAACACCCAAGAATGGTGAAAAACAGTAGAAATCAATCCTTAGCAACCCTAGGACGTTCTTCCACCTTTTCCAATTTTTCTAACCCTAAATATGTTAAGAAAATAATGTATTTATACCTAGGTTTAAGACTTTTCAACTAACTAATTGGGCTAAGTTTAGAACAAAAAATTTTAATAACTCTTTGGGCCCAAATTCTAATACCCAATGGGTTGGGGTTTCACATTAGGACTGCACATTTAGACGACTGTGATAGGAAGCCTAATCTTGAGATTAACAGTCATGCTTAAGAATTTGGAATTGATGTTGATAAAGTGATATTCGAAGAGGTTGGCTTAGATTCTTCATTAGATGAAACCATCGGTCCTCCATCTGGATTCGAAGGTCATTTAATGAATCATTATGATGATAATGATATGATAGAAGAAGTGAGGAAAGGACTATAACAATAGGGACTCAAGGTGGGGATGGAGAAAAAGCTATAGAAGATGGTCCAAGATATGATTTTTCATACGATAGTGATCATTACAGACCATTGAGTCCTTTTATATGTGAGGCAACTTTTACACATGCTACACAAGATGAGGACCATGGGTCTCGCAAAACTAGACATGGAGCTAAAGGAAAAAGCGGGAAAAGAACTATGGGTAATCTTGATGATGATTTTGGCTCCATGAGCATAACCACAGAACAAAGTTCAATTGGTTATATTGTGCCAATGGAATCAAATTTTGGAAATTGATCTGATGATAGATATGGAGAATATAATTATGGAGCATCATATTCATCAAGTCAGTATCCGTCAGATTATTCGCGTGAACAACAAACTTTTCATGATGATCAGTCAGCATAACCTCAGGTGAATTATGGTCACTTCCCTTGCCTTGAATATCTTCTGATAGCTAGTACAACTGATTATTATGCCCAAGTGCACAATTATGTGAATAATTATAGAAATACCATGACTTGGCCTGAATATTGTAGCTTAATTCGACCTACCGATGGAAGTCATGTTAATACTTTTAAGCCTCAAAGAAACTTAATGTGGTATTAAATGATGTTGTTGGAAACTTTGTAACATCAGTTAAACTCTGTAATATTTGACATTGTTGGATATAAATATTTCAAAATATGCTTAGTTATCTTTTTTTATTATATTTCATATATTTTTGCCGATTTAGATATTTATCAATACATTAATCACATATCTAAATATACTTTAACTAAGATATTATGACTTTAAAATAGGTAAAAATATGTAAATGAACATTGGATGAATTTTCATTTCAAAATTCCAACATTTACTACAAATATCCATGATTTTTTATCATTTTTTGTCACTTTTTTGCGATATCGATATTTTTTGTGATATATCCATCGACATATCCGTAATTTTGAGGGTACGATATCGATATGGATATAGATATCTAATTCCATGCTTCTCCCTTTTCTTGCGATCCTTTCTCTCCACTCTCTTCTCTTGCTTTTTCTTCTCTGTTTGAAATCCAGAAATAGACTTATCAGAGTGAGAGCTGGAAGGCTAGGAGTTGGCAAAGCGAGCAGCAGTGGCTTGGATTTTGGGCAAGGTTAAAGGCTTGCCACGGACTATATTTAGGAAGTTGAAGTCAGCAAATCAAGCGCATATGATCCCAACCATCATTGATATTCAGAAATTTGGGTAGTAACAAATATTTGTTGTTTTTTTTTTCTTTGGACTGGATATGTCTGATATAAACTTGAGGTTAATCATCCAAAATAGATAGAGGAAAGGAAAAGCAAGACCTCTTCTTTAATCATGGGAAGGTCGCAAAAATATTGAGGTAATTTTCTTTTCCTTTTTCTTTTCCAATGACTTATATCACTTGCCCTATGAAAGAAAGTTAATTATTGGTTTCCTTGGCATTGTAACTTTTGATCATTTAGTTGTCATGGTGATTAAATGTTTAGTGTTCCTGTATATTGAGTTGCATATGCTATCAGCTTTTTAATTGGATGTTTAATATAATTTTACATTTGATCAGATGAGTCTTCAAAATTGTGTAGTCAAGCTTTAGTGATAGGTCCTGATTTAAAGAATTTCAAAGTTGTTTAATTAAGAGATCAAGCATCAAAGCTCTTTACTTATATATTGGTTTTTGGCAATGGTTAATGATTTGAAAATTTCTTATATATTTACAATTTTGAGACAAATCCTCTCATTTCTTATATATATTTACCTTTTTATTGCAGACATTGCATTTCTTTAGCAATATCATGTTTTGATTTGATGACATCCTACAGGGCCAAGGTTTAGATATTTCATACGGTTTGGATCCTTTAAACAACATTACTCATGATATAAATGAGGTAAAACTGCCTTGATTGTAACATGTAACTTTCTTCGCTTATAGATTGTTATTTTTTGTCAAGTATTTGCAACATATGAGCTACTTAATTGTTTCATGTGGTGTGTGCAGGAATTGGATGGTCAAATTCTTTTGAGGGGTGAAATTGACACCAAGGAGAAGATCATGATCATCGTGCTATTTTGAATCTTCGAAACTGCTTAAACATTACTAATTTACAACGTATTCTCTGTTCCTTACACATTTACAGGTGGACAAGATAGCTCATGACCATGGAATTCAATATCCGTCGATACATCGATATATCTATCGATATATCCGTAATCGATATGGATACTGCGATATTTTGTCGGTGGTCCTCAAACCACCAGATATCCGTCGATATACTCATATATCCACGATATATATTGCGATATTTAAAATATCCGTTAAAATGTCTAGTTTAATTTTGTAATCTGGTCCAAATGGTAAACCAATTTGAAATACTTAGGTGCTCGACTCAAATAGAAAATTGCTTGGCTTGTGGTGGAAACAAAAGGCTCAGGTCTAAGTGTCAAATTCAATCGCTTTCTTATATTGCAGGATTCACTTAAGTAAAATTCAAAGTTGATATCCTAAATACTAAAAAAGGCACTCCACACTTGGATATTTTTCTTATTCTTAAAATATTAATGGGGATCTCTCTTTATTACATATTGCATTTGACTTGTAATTACTTAATGGCAAAAACTTAGTTAATGCAACATTAAGAGTTTAACTTTTATACATTGACGGTGGAGTCTTTTAATTCCACAAGTAGGGTTAAGAGAATGACACATATCCCATTACTTAATTAACTGATTCAAAAAATATTAAAATATACCCTACAAGGACACATGTCAACCCTCTAACTCCGCTTGTGGAGTCTAAAAACTCCACTGTCAATGGATGAGATAATAATCCCAACATTAAACTTAAATAGTAATTTGGGAAGCAAAAAAAAAATATAGCACTTTATAAATTATTGTATATATTTTTTTGTTATGCTAATATTTTTACAAAAAGTTCTACACAACTCTTGAAGTTTTCTTATAAATCATCATTCTTAATCTAAGGAGCGTTGAAATTTTTAGTTTCTTTTTTTTTTTCATTCTTCACCATCATATTTGAGTGAATTTGTTTTGGGGCTTATCTTTTAGTTCATGGTCACGAATCAACAAAGTAAAAATTTATCAAGTCTTTCAAGTTTTAGATCCTCAGTCAACTAGACAAGATCAATTTAGAAATAAGGTGAGATAAGATTCATCTTTATTTAAATATTTTGAAAATTTATAATTTCCTAAATAAAATTTTCTTTTTGTAAAGATAATGTTGTTTAGAGAAGCTAGAAGATCTTTTGGAGAAGCATGTGCACGAAGTTCAAGGGCAACCATGAAACCCGGTATAGATACAATTACAAAGTTGATTAATTCTCTATTTTTGCTTGAAAAATTATTATTACTACGATTTATTCAATGTAAAATATTCTTTGCTTTTTTATGTAGTTGATTGGTGGGAGTTATACGGGGAAAGTGCACCAATACTGCGTAAATTGGCTATGCAGATATTATCTCAAACTGTTTCATCTTCAGCTTGTGAAAGAAATTGGAGCACATTTGCTTTAATCCACACAAAGCAACGAAATCGATTAGTCCATAGAACTCTACAAAATCTTGTGTATTGTTACTATAACATGAAACTACGAGTTAGAGATATGGAAGCTGCATAAGATGAGATGTCAGTGCTAGACCCATTGAATCTTCTTGATGTTACTGTTGAAATTGGTGATGAAGATGAATATCCTCTTTTTCAATGAATTAGGCCTGCACATTTAGATGACCGTGATATGAAGCCTAATCCTGAGATCAGTAGTCATGCTCAAGAATTTGGGATTGATGTTGATAACGTGATGTCCGAAGAGGTTGGCTTAGATTCTTCATCAGATGAAACCATCGGTCCTCCATATGGATTCAAAGGTCATTTAATGAATCAAGATGATGCTGATGATGAGATAATGATGGTGATGATGATGATGATGGAAGAAGTGGAGAAAGGACTACAACAACAGGGACTTAGGGTGGGGGTGGAGAAAGAGGTACAGAATATGCTTCAATGTATGATTTTTCGTATGACAGTGATCATTATAGACCATTGAGTCTTTTTATCAATGAGGCAACTTTTACACATGCTACACAAGATGAGGACCATGGGTCTCGCAAAGCTGGGCAAGGAGCTAAAGGAAAATGGGGGAAAAAAACTATGGGTAATCTTGCTGATGATTTTGGCTCCATGAGCATAACCACAGAACAAAGTTCAGTCGGTTATAATGCACCAATGGAATCAAATTTTGGAAATTGGACTGATGATAGATATGGAGAATATAATTATGGAGCATCATATTCATCAGGTCAGTATCCGTCAGATTATTCCCATGAACAACAAACTTTTCATGATGATCAATCAGCACAACCACAGGTGAATTATGGTAATTTCCCTCACCTTAAAAATCTTTTGGTAGCTAGTATAACTGATTATTATGCCCATGTGCACAATTATGTGAATAATTATAGGAATACCATGACTTGGTATGAATATTGCTGCTATATTCAGCCTACCGATAGAAGTCAGGTTAATACTTTTGAGCCTCCAAGAAATTCAATGTGGTATTAAATGAGGTTGGAAACTTTGTATTATCAGTTAAACTTTGTAATATTTGATGTTGTTGGATATAAATATATCACAAATATGCTTGGTTGTCTTTTTTAATTATATTTCATACATTTTCGCCTATTTAAATAATTAGCAATACATTAATCACACATCTAAAAATACTTTAATTAAGATATTATGACTCTAAAATATGTAAATAAACATAGGGTAAAATTTCATTTCAAAATTCCAACATTTACTATAAATATCCGTGATTTTATATCATTTTTTACCACTTTTTGCGATATATCCGTAATTTTGAGGGTGCGATATCGATATAGATATCGATATCTAATTCCATGCTCCTGACCTTGAGAATACATATGTTATAGCTAAAGATATCTTAGATCAGGTAGTTAAGTATAAAATTCATTTGAGTGTAGATTTCCTCCATTTTTAGCATTGTCAAGCTGTTAACTTTCTCATTGGATCTGAGATAAGTATTGGTTTCTGTTCCAATTGAGATCTAACCAAAATTTCTATATTAGTTTATGTTCTCGTCCCCTCCCCCCCACCCCCCTTTTTTTGTTTTTTGCATTGTTGATCTTCTTATCAGTGAAAAGTAATTTATATTTTTGATTAATTTAAAGCCTAAATTAATGTGCTTTAGGAATTAGAGTTAAGAAGATTGATCTTCATTATACTTAGATTACATTAAAACCTGTTAATATTGAGTTTTTGAATGTTATTATTAATTGTTTGAGTCTTTTTTGTTTATTATTTAAAATATATAGCAACACTACTAAAAAAACGCTATATAGGCACGGAAATAGGCGTGGAAAATTAAGGAAAATCTGTGCCAAAAAAAAATAGGCACGGAAAAAAAAGCGTGCCTATAATCGCGTCCCTAATATATAGGCACGGAAATAAAAATCCGCGCCTAAAATATAGGAACGGTAAATTTTCCGTTCCAAAATCCGTGCCTACACATGAGACCTTGACACGAACTTTGGCACGGACTTTGAGATGGAATATATAAATTTAGGCACGGATTTGGGCGCGGAATTTGAAACGGAATTAGGGGCGGATATATTCGAGGCAATAAAAATATAAAAGTGGAAGATTCCTCATTTTTGGAACGGTTTTAGGCACGATAACGTTGTGTAGGCACGATTTTAGGTACGACTGTTGTACTTAGGCACGGTTATATTGTGTAGGCCCGGATTTAGGCACGGTTTGAAAATAATAATAATAATAATTTTAAAAATTAATAATTATTATTTTTTTATAATATTTTTTTTATTATTAGTAGCATAATATATGTTTCAGAAATTAATTAATATTGAAATTCAAGCAAATTATATATATTGATGTTAGTGTTAACTAGTAATTTACAAATTTATAGTTGAAAATTATATGAAATATAAGATTTATATTTATTTACAAATAGAAATTTATACATCCCCTAAGCTGTTTGAATTGAAATCATCCCATCCGAATGATCTTCGTCCTCACCATCCCCGTACTCACGTCGAGCTGCTAGAGGATCTTCTTCTTCTCGAGGCTGCGCCTGAGAGGTGGATTTCCTGATTCCAACTTGATTATGTAGCGATGGCTCTGATGCTCGATAAGGGCTCCCGTAAGCCTGGAGGGCTCTAATATGGCTCATCATCTCTTGCATCTGAGCCTCCCACATCCTTTCCTTCTCTTGTTGCCTTATCCTCTCTTCCTCTTGCCTTCTATCAATCTCCTCACGCAAGTTAGCTAATTGCGATCGCCTCCTATGCCGTGATTGTGAGCCCGATGCTCGTTCTCGCTGTGTGCCCTACAATTGAAAAGATCAATCAATAACCGAAAATTAAATTTCATCAAACATTTATTGCATACTTAAAATAATTTTAATTTTAACAAACACATAATTACAATGTTATTAATAAAAATATGCGTGGCCAAAAATATTAATTTAAGCTGAAAATATTAATTAAGCCATAATTTCCCACTATTAACCTAATTTCTCAATCTAAAATATTAATTTTATCAAATTAACCTTATTTCTCAATCTAAAATATTAATTTCATCAAATTAACCCAATCACTCAACTCAAAATATTAAATTCATCAACATTTTGTAAAATTAACTCAATTTATCAAACCAACATATTAATCAATTTCAAATTTTCATCAAATTAAGCCAATTACTCATCTTAAACTATTAATTTCATTTATATTTTCATCAATTTATTCTAATTACTCAACTTAAAATTTTAATTTCATCAAAATTTCATCAAAATTTTCAAATTAAGTTAACGTAAACAATACATTTCATCAAATTATAGATAACTCAACCTACAAATTTAATGAATTCATCAAAGTTTAATCACATTATTCTAATTACTCAACTTAAAATATTAATTACATCAAAATTTCATCAAATTAGCCGAATAACTTAACATAAAATTGTAAATTCATTAAAATTTCATCAAATTTTCCCAATTTACTTATCCACTACATTAATTTCATCAAAATTGCATCACATTAACACACTTTCTAAAACAATTTAATTAACAAACAATGGTATTAATATTGACCCTATAATATTAATTAACAAATAATTAATAAAGTAACAAACAATTTACTTAATATCAAACCTATAATATTAATTAACAAATAATTAATAAACTAACAAACAATTTACTTAATATCAACTCAATTTACAAAGTCATCAACAAATTCAAACAACAAACACAATTTTGGTCAAAATTAACCAAAACCCATAAACAATTAATTCAAGATATAGAGAATAAGAGAAAACCGTCATATTTGGCAGTTGATGGTCGCCGAAATTTGGTCGACCGGTGATGCCTTCTTGTTTGGGTGGAAGGTGGAAGGAAAGGAAAGGAGAAAGCAAGGTGGAGAGTGGAGAAGAGAAAAGAAAGGGGAGGGAGATCGGAACAAGGCTGGGGTTAGGCCGGAAACGATGGGTTCACCGCTTGGAGGGATGCCGAACGTCGTGGGGGGGGCGGCAGGTTGTAGAGGGAAGAAGGGAAAAAGGAAGAAGAGAAAAGAAAAAGATAGGGAGAGAGGAAGGGTTTTGGGCACGTAGAAATATAAGCCTTTTATAGGCTCGGAATTAGGCGCGGATTATTTTCGTTCCTAATTTCAAAAGCCGCGCCTAATTCCGAGCCACATTAAAAATTAGGCGCGGAAATAGGCACGAATTTTGTCCAATCCGTGCCTATTTCCGTTCCACAACAATGGGCGGGAACAATGGGCGGTAAAATGAAATTTCGTTTAGGCACCGAATTAGGCGCGGAAAATTAAATTACGTGCCTATTACCGAGCCAAAATTAAACGGGCGGGATATTCTGGCGGTCTGTTGAAATATTTAGGCACGGAATTAGGCGCAATATTTTCATTTTCCGCGCCTATTACCGCGGTCCATCGAATTTTTCTAGGCACGGAATTAGGCTCGGTATGTTGATATTCCGCGCCTAAATCTGTGCCAAATTAAAATGGCTTGATGTTTTGCAATTCGTTTAATTTTGATTAAGGGACGGTTTGAAGTGTTTCGGCTCGGAGTTTGTCGTGCCTAACTTTAATTAATTGTAACAAAAGGAATTTCTATTAAAATTTTTAACTAATTGAATATTAATCTATTCCTAAACAAATATTCCTAATTTTTAAAAGCATAATTATAAGAAATTAATGTATTTAAGTTTAATATTTTTTTTATAATAGATATTATGACACATCTATTATAAATTATATAGCTTATATGTAAAATTATATTCATTTCATATGATTCCTAACGTATAATTTTTGAATTGGAGAATTCCTACTTATTATTCCATATTGTCGAGTGATTAGATTGGAATTGATAATGTATATTGAGATGTACTAAAGACCATATATATTACAGAAATATTAACTCCATATTGTATCATCAAATTCAAAACTCATTTGGATTATAACTAAAATTACTAAAATTAACATTATAACCATATAAACAATACTAAAAATCCAAGTAAATTATACAAGAACCCAAGCATTATACCTTAAATACATTTATTTTATACTAATAAAAAAAACTAAAAATCACTAAAATAGAGAACATTATAACCTATAAAATCATATAAAATACAAAAATATTATGTAATTGTTTAAATTTTAACATTTCTATAATCATTAAAATGAAACTATATACAAAGAGTTTGGAAGATATTACCTTGATTTCAACCAAAATCCACAAATGATATAGCTTTTTAGTGTTTTTTTCTTTTTTTTTTTTTTTTTTTTTTTTGCAAAATGAAGGAGAAAGAAGAAGGAAATGGGAGAATAAAGGAGGGAGGCAGAAATGAGAGGTTCTGCGATAAGTTGCAGAACCCTAAAATACAATGTCAAGCCAAAACGTTGCGTTTTGGCTAGGCAATTAAATTATTTTGCTGTTAGAGATTAGGCACCGATTTAGGAACAGAAACCGTTCCTAATACCGTTCCTAAAATCATACTTGACATAGGAACGGAAATAGGCGCGGTCCGTGCCTAAATCCGTTCCTAGAATGTACCGAACCTAAATCCGTGCCTATTTAGGCGCGGAATTTGGCACGGAAAGGCACGGACACTTTCTCCGGCCTCGTTTGATGTGTCCTTCCATGGTTGGAGCGGATTTTGGCACGGATTTTATTTTCCCTTCCTAATTCCGCGCCAAATTTGGCACGAAAAATTTCCGTGCCTATTTGCCGTGCCTATATGGCGTTTTTCTTGTAGTGCAAGTCAGTCAGTTATGCTTTAGAGTTTGAGGATTTGTCAATTTTTTTCTTGCATTTTTTTGGTTGTTGTTGTATAATCCCTCTCATGGATAGTCAAATCTTTGATCATAGCAGGTGTTTACTAGTGATCCTCCTGATCTACCTGACACTATTTTAATCATACATTGATATGAGGCCATAATTCAACTATCTATAGGCTCATCAATAAATGGACATCTTATAAGGGAAGCTTAGGTATGGACATCGATCTACATTTTTCCATTTTCTTCTTATCTTTTTTTTAAATGACGTGTTGCATTTTTTTGTTTTTCCAAGTTTTTTGACCATTTTATCAGGTTATGTTTTTTATTGGTCACATGATTAGATATGGCATGGGTAAATATGATTTAGAAGGTAGATAGAATTAGTTAGGTGAGAGTTATATCTTTGGGGTATCGTTTAGACTCTATTGAAGATGGACAAACTGATAGTAGTATATACTTGAAGACGTAACAAATACTTTTTTGGATTTTAGGAGGATGAGATCGAATATAGATTATTGCTTTCGGTTATGCTTTACTTTAATGGTTTTAGTATTCACTTTTCATTTTAGATAACCTTTAGTTTCATGATAGTGCTTAAGATACCTATTGGTTGATTGTTTAATTGCTGTTCCAATATGTTTGTAGATTAAAGAAAGTGATCCAAATAGAGTTATTGGAGCTCTATTTTCAAATAGTAATAAAGATTACAAGTGTCATTGCTAATTCTATGACTGAATTCCTTTAATTCCTTTGGCAGTGGGGTTCTTAAAACAGCTACTTCTATGTACTCTAATATTTTTGAAAATTTTTTGCTGCCTGCAAACTTTAATTTTTGGGGTTAAGAATAATTGAGATAGCAATTAGGAGACTGTTGCCATTTTCGTTTGTAGCATTTTTATTAAACTGAAAGTGTCAGGTCGTTATGTATGAAAGATATTTCTTCCTACCATATGATAAAGGAAGCTTATTTGACAATGACCTCCTCCAGTAGTAATATCGACAGTAGATTTCATTAATTTTTAGTTTTACATCCAAGAATTACAAGTAATTTGAGATTCTATGGAAGTCACTTTGTAGACTCTTGGAATTGCTCTAATTTTTCCCTTAATGATACTTATTTCTTTGCAAGAACCTGCTCCTCTTCTAGAGTAAAAAAGGGGAGAATTGTTCCCTTCTAAGAAAAAAGCTAGGGAAGTTCAACCCGAAAAGTTAAGAGAAGAGAAAGTAGTATAGTACCAAAACTAGAGGTTCTCTTTTTTGTCTCCTTTTCCCATCTTTCTATCCGGAATTTTAGAGTTTGGTATTGACGTCTTTTGTTTTAGTATAAGTATTGACATCGTTTGTTTTAGCATAAGTTTTGTCTCATGTTACTTTTCTGACATGGAAGATTATGTACAATTTTGCTGAAGTTCTAATAATGCATGTTGGTTTTTCTTTTGTTGCACTTATAATCTCTTTGGCCTGAAGCTTTGTTTTTTTAGCATTTCTTTCATCTCCAACATATGAGAAGATTTCAATATGGTCCTTTTTAGGCCTTATTGTGAGAGAAAACAGATTGATTTATAAGTAGCAGGATTAGTGTTGGTTGCTCCTCTATAATATTGTAACGAAACTCTTCCAAGGCAACTAGAACTCCGAAACTCACATTTTTTTGAAGAACTGTTGTAGAAGAATTGTTTCTATCAAGTTTGCAAGGATGGCAAGAAGCTTGCACATTAAATGATAATTTTGACTAACCTTGAGCATGGGGATGCATGACCAGTAATGCAGCTTCTTTTGGATGTTAATTTTAGATTCTATTACTCTTAATAGTGACTGAAATAGGAAGAAGTGATGAATTCCTAAAATGCCATTGTTATGTCCTATTATTCCTGAATATGTATCTTATGTATTTTATTTTAATTTCAACCAAATTGCTTTTCAAGGACTTATACAGTCAAAAACTTGAATCATACTAATAGAATATAATTATTCCTATAAACTGTGAGTATTAACCTTCGTACCTTCCTATTACATAAGCAATATTGAACATTACTGACATTTGATGTACTTCAAAAACCTTTTTCCCTTTACTTTTCACCTTTTGATTGTTGTCAATTAAATAAGTCTTTGCCGTCGCTTTAGCACGGACATATAATCTAGTTATCAAATTTAAAGAAATAGAATTAAAGGTTTGGGTTTATTGGCTACAAACTAAAAGTACATCTAACAAAAAAAATTTAAATGCATATAAAATATTTTTAGATGCAAAATTATAAATGCATCTAAATATATATAACCATAGCCTATAAATGTTGTAGTGCTCAAGCCACCCATAAAGAACCTGCGCCTGTGTAGGAATTGCCCAAAGGTTTCCAATAATGCATGCTCTTTACAATTTCCACGCTTCTTTAGTCCTAAACCACTCTCTGATCTTGGATGGCAAATTTTCAATTTCAAATAATATAATTATAGAAACAAAAAAAAAGTTGAATACCCAAGTTGCACTTTAAACTATATATATCTTTAGATATATTGGTTTCTAAACTATTTTTTTGGGCAATTGACTTTTCAAACTATTAATTTGGGATAACTAACCTCTCAAACTAATATTTTGGAACAATTAACCCCTCAAAACTATTATTTTTTGACAATTAACCCTTCAAATTATTATTTTAGGACAATGTAATCCTTAATTGAATAAAGGGTTACATTGGCCCCTTAAAATATTTGTCCTTTAAAGAATTACATTGTCTTAAAACAAAATTTGAGGGGTTAATTATTCTAAAATAATAGTTGATGGGTCAATTATCCCAAATAAAAGTTTAGAGGTCAATTTATCCTTTTTAGTATAGTTTGAGGATGGATTTAGATATTAAGCCCAAAAAAATTAGGAAGCCACATGAGGGTTAGAAATATTTATATACCCATGATTGTTTAAGATTTGAGGTTGTATCATCATGATAACTTTCGTATATAGAACCGATTATACGAAATCCTTTTTCTCCATCCATTACACCTGATAGAAATTAGTTATCTAGATCCAAAATATTAAAGGTGATTAATTTCCTTGATCTCTCAACTCGAAAAACTAATGATGTAAATTTTAGATATGTTTGTTATACTGGATTAAATTGGATAGGATAAGGAAAAAATTACATGTCATTTATAATGTGGTTTTATAGCATTGACATAAATTGGTATAGATTAATATTATGGGGAAAATTATTCATAAGATGATTTAATCCTTTAAAAATGGAGAGAATTGTCTCATCCTATAAATAATCTTCTTCATAATGCAAACCTATGCAAATCTATGTGAATACTATACAATCATACTACAAATTACATGATATTTTTTTCACTCATTCTTTCTAATCCAATCCAGTGTAACAAACATTTCCAAAAATTTGTTATCATATATCAAGAAAACGACTAGAAATTAATTACCATCAAGCTGTTCAAAAAGAGAAAATAAACAACCATATACTTGAAGTCAAAGATTTGTGTAAAGACTGGTAGATGGAAGCAACCAATTTTTGTGACAAGGAATAATTGCTGGTGGAATGCATATATATATATATATATAAAATACTATTATGAAAGTGGACAAATGTAAGTTGTGCAAATTATTATGAAAGTGGACAAATGCAAATTATGCAAATTAGGTTATGAAAGTGGACAAATGCAAGTTGTACAAATTGTCCAAATTGTGATTATTGTGATGATAAAAATGGGGCTAATATGTGCAAATTGCCAACTTGTATAGCCTACCATTTGATGCCTATAAATTAGGATTCATTCTCCCTAATGATACATACTTACAATTCATTCAATCTTATTTCCATTTCCATCTCTATCTCTCTCTTTCTCTTGTTCATTTAATTCTCAATTTCTCCTATTCTTATTTCTTGTTCTTGCTTAGTCAATTTTAATTAACATACTTTTCACAACACGTTATCAGCACAAGTGTTCTAAAGTAAAGCTAGTTTGAAGTTTGGTAAGTTCTGAAGGTTTGATTCCATACAAAATTTATTTTCTATACACAAGATAATTTTAATTTTCATTGTGTAAAGATTTCCTTCTAAACATTTTTGACACCAGAAGTTGTCAAACTAATTGAGACCATTCTTTTCAGAATTATGGCAAATATTGAAAAGCCCAAATTCCAAATTTTGGATGTAAGTGGCAATAACTACTTGTCATGGTGTCTCGATATTGAACTGCATCTCCAAGGCCAAGGTCTTGCAGCTACCATTGGTGAAAATGGAAATGCTAATGATAAAGATAAGGCAAATGCTTTGATTTTTATCCGTCGGCATCTAAGTGATAGCCTAAAAGTTCAATATCTATCTGTTCGAGATCCCTTGATCTTGTGGACGAGATTGAAAGAGCGGTATGATCACACCAAAACTGTCATCCTCCCTCAAGCACAATATGATTGGCAACATCTGAGGTTGCAGGATTTCAAGTCCGTGTCCGATTATAATTCGGCATTGTATGATATTGTTTCACGGCTTGAACTTTGTGGTATTAAGCTTACTGAGGCTGAGCTTTTAGAGAAAACATTCTCCACCTTTCATGCTTCAAATATTGTATTGCAACAGCAATACCGGCAGCGCCAATTTAAAACATATTTTGAATTGATCTCAGTCTTGTTGACTGCAGAACAAACAAATGAGTTGCTGCTTAAAAATCATGATTTAAGACCTGCTGGCTCTAAGGCATTTCCTGAAGCAAATGCCGGCTCAAGTAAGAATGTTGGCCGTCCTAGAGGCCGTGAGCGCAGGCATGGAAATTTTTTTCGTAAGGGTAGTGGGAGATTTAACCGTAATATAAATAACCCCCAACACAACCCTAAAGGAAAAAAACTTATGAAGAAGCATGATGATAGTACCTGTCACCGTTGTGGAATGACTGGTCACTGGTCACGTACCTGTCGTACGGCCAAACATTTGGTTGATCTATACCAAGCATCCCAGAAGGATAAAGGCAAGCATGTTGAGACCCATGCCACTAAAATGACCTAACTATGACTGATGCTGAAGTCAATAAAGTTTTGGTCAATGAAGACTTTCATATTCTTGGCAATGAAAAACCTTTTGAGGTTTCTGATTTCTTTTTATAATGTTGATGAAAATAATAAGTCCCCAGAAATAGATCCTGAGGGTTTTCATCTATTTTTTGCCATAGCCTTGGATAATTATGTTACCAAGGAAGATATTAAATAAATATGGTCGTCAATAAAATCATGAGTTTTATTCCATATTTGTTAGTTTATATTTTGCATCATATTATTAATTTGTTAAATTTTATGGAACTTGACACCTGAAGTTGTCAAGATAAATGCAAATGGGACACATTGAGAAAAATGAAGATATATGTTTGCTTGATAGTGCTACAACGCATACTATACTTTGTGGCAAACACTTTTTCTCAAATGTGACATTGCGCAAGGCAAATGTTCAGACAATATCTGGTCCTGTTAATATTATAGATGGCTATGGGACTGCCACAGTTATTTTGCCAAATGGCACAACATTGTATCTTGAAGATGCATTGTTGAGCAGTAGATCAAAAAGAAATCTACTAAGCTACAAAGATGTACACCGTAATGGGTACCATCTAGAAACAATTAATGAGCAAAATAAGGAATTTCTTTGCATCACTTCCTACAAGATGGGCCAGAAGACCATCCATAAGAAGCTGGAAGCTTCTAGTATGGGATTATAATTTGTCCCAATACGAGCTATAGAATCATATGCTACGATGCCCTGGAAACTAGTGAACCCTGATGTGTTCGGACTTTGGCATGATCGCCTTGGTCATCCAGGAGCAACAATGATGCGAAGAATCCTTAAAAATACTCGAGGACACCCTTTAAAAGATACAAAGGTGTTGTTGTCCAAAGATTACATTTGTGAATCTTGTTCACAAGGAAAGCTCATTACTAAACCTTTCATGACAAAGGTTGATTATGAATCCCCTTCATTCTTGCAAAGAATCCAGGGTGATATCTGAGGGCCGATTCAGCCTGCAAGTGGACCATTTAGATATTTCATGGTACTAGTGGACGCATCTTGCAGATGGTCCCATGTTTGCCTATTATCAACGCGCAACGTCGCCTTTGCACGTTTGCTTGCACAGATAATAAAGCTTCGAGCTCATTTTCTAGATTATCAAATTAAAAGCATAAGAATGGATAATGCTGGTGAGTTCACATCAAAGAATTTTGATGCTTATTGCGCTTCATTAGGAATTGAAGTTGAACATCCTGTCCCACATGTTCATACTCAAAATGGATTAGCAGAATCCATGATTAAGCGCATTCAGATTATTGCTCGAACTTTGTTAATGAGGACAAAGCTTCTATCCTCAGTGTGGGGTCATGCTGTTTTACATGCTGCATCTTTAATTAGATTGCGCCCTACTACTTCTCATTTATATTCCCCTCTTCAGTTAGTCTTGGGCCAGGAGCCAGACATTTCATATCTTCGCACCTTTGGTTGCGCGGTACAAGTGCCTGTAGCACCACCGCAAAGGACCAAAATGGGTCCCCAGCGCCGTTTGGGCATTTATTTTGGGTTTGATTCAACGTCCATTATTCGGTTCCTTGAACCATTGACGGGTGGTTTATTTACCGCTAGATTTGCGGATTGTCATTTTGATGAGACAATATTCCCATCACTTGGGATACCAAAAGCTTCCACAAATGGAAAGCAGAAAAATGTAGAGATTTTCTCATGGAATGAGAAAAGTTTGTCTCATTTAGACCCAAGAACACCTGAATGTGAAAATGAGGTGCAACGATTGATCCATTTACAAGCTATTGCAAATCAAATGCCTGATGCATTTAATGAGACTGCTAAAGTTACAAAGTCTCACATCCCAGCTGCGAATGTTCCAGCTAGGATAGATGTTCCTGAAGAACCACTTGAAATGGATCTAAATGTCCCGCGCCTGAAGCGTGGTAGACCGATGGGATCAAAGGACACTATTCATCGAAAAAGAAGGGGGAGGAATTTAGAATCTACTCCAGATGAGCATATTAATCTTTCTCGAGGAAAACAAATTGCGCCAGAAGTGGCACAACATAATATTCAAATAGAGCATATTGCCCCTGAAGTGGTACAAACCCATGAAAAGATCACCAACCTTGGGAATACTGAAATTTCCATCAGTTATTGTAATGAGATATGGGATCGAAATGAGATAATCATCGATGATGCATTTGCTCTCTCAGTTGCTCATGAGATTATGAATGATGATTATGAACCTCGGTCCATAACCGAATGCCGTCATAGGCGAGATTGGCCTAAATGGGAGGAAGCAATCCAAGCTGAATTGACTTCCCTTGCCAAACGTAATGTTTTTGGGCCTATTACTAAAACCCCCGACAATGTAAAACCTGTTGGATACAAATGGGTCTTTGTCCGGAAACGAAATGAGAGAAACGAGATCGTGAGGTATAAAGCCCGACTCGTAGCCCAAGGTTTCTCGCAGAGGCCTGGGATAGATTATGATGAAACATATTCACCAGTAGTGGATATAGTTACCTTTCGTTTCCTTATAAGTTGGGTTGCCCAAGAAAATTTTGAAATGCGTCTTATGGACGTTGTGACGGCATACTTATATGGTTCATTAGATTCCAATATCTATATGAAAATTCCCGAAGGTTTCAAAATGCCTGAAGCATGCACTCCCCGCAACTTATTCTCAATAAAGTTGCAAAGATCTTTATATAGGTTAAAGCAATCCGGCCGCATGTGGTACCAACGTTTAAGTGAATACCTGAATAAGGAAGGGTACATAAATGATCCATCTGCCCATGCGTGTTTATTAAAAGATCTGAAACCGGGTTTGCTATTATAGCAGTTTATGTCGACGACATGAATTTAATTGGGACTACTGAAGAGTTATCTGAAACTGCTGAATATTTGAAAAAGGAGTTTGAGGTTAAAGATTTGGGTAAAACCAAACTATGCCTTGGTCTAGAGCTTGAGCACAAAAAGAATGGAATACTTGTCCATCAGTCAGCATACACTGAGAGATTGCTTAGACGTTTTAACATGGACAAGGCTCACCCATTGAGCACCCCTATGGTTGTAAGGTCTCTTGACCCCCAAAAGGACCCGTTTCGTCCTAAAGAATCTGGTGAGGATATACTTGGTCCTGAAGTACCATACCTCAATGTAATCGGGGCTTTGATGTACTTGGCACAGTGCACGATACCAGATATCGCTTTTGCGGTAAATTTGTTGGCACGTTTCAGTTCTGAGCCAACCCGGAGACATTGGAATGGGATTAAACATATCTTCCGTTATCTCCGAGGAACCATTGATTTGGGGTTATTCTATTCTAAGAATACTACTAACTCTGGTTTAGTAGGTTATGCTGATGCAGGATATAAATCTGATCCGCACAGAGCTCGCTTCCAAACCGATTATCTATTTTGCTATAATGACACAGCCATTTCTTGGCGTTCCACTAAGCAAACACTAGTTGCTACATCTTCCAACCACTCTGAAATTATTTCCCTCTATGAGGCCGGAAGAGAGTGTGTTTGGTTAAGATCTATGATATCACATATTCACAATGCTAGTGGATTCAAATCGGTGATAGATTCTCCCACTATAATTTATGAGGATAATGCTGCTTGTGTTACACAAGTCAGGGGATGATATATTAAAGGTGATAGGACCAAGCACATCTCGCCGAAATTTTTCTATACTCATGAACTCCAGGAAAGTCGACAAGTTGATGTTAAACAGATTCGCTCCGTCGATAATCTTGCAGATTTATTTACCAAATCTTTGCCAACATCAACATTTGAGAAATTAGTTTATGGCATTGGTATGCGGCAAGTCAGTAAAATGCAAGATTGAATTCCCCATAAGTGGAAATGTTTAGATGCTCCAGAAGTAGCAGTTTATTTTATCTCAGGGGGAGCGATTATGGACATAAGTGCACTGTACTCTTTTTTCCTTCTGTCCGGTTTTTGTCCCACTGGGTTTTTCCGGCTTAAGGTTTTTAATGAGGCAGTAATAGCACGTCCAATCAGGACACTGAAGTAGGCCCACTTATATTGTCTTGAAGACAAGCACATATTGTCCTGAAGACATATTAGACGGACTTAATTGTATTGTACTCTTTTTCCCTTATGTTCGGTTTTTGTTCCCACTGGGTTTTTCCGACTTAAGGTTTTTAACGAGGCAGTACACGTCCAATTTTAATAGTAGCATTTGTCCAAGGGGGAGTATTATGAAAGTGGACAAATGCAAGTTGTGCAAATTATTATGAAAGTGGACAAATGCAAATTATGCAAATTAGGTTATGAAAGTGGATAAATGCAAGTTGTACAAATTGTCCAAATTGTGATTATTGTGATGATAATAATGGGGCTAATATGTGCAAATTGCCAACTTGTATAGCCTACCATTTGATGCGTATAGATTAGGATTCATTCTCCCTAATGATACATACTTACAATTCATTCAATCTTATTTCCATTTCCATCTCTATCTCTCTCTTTCTCTTGTTTATTTAATTCTCAATTTCTCCTATTCTTATTTCTTGTTCTTGCTTAGTCAATTTTAATTAACATACTTTTCACAACAAATACATATATATATATATACACACACATATATATATATATATTTATGTGCATTACACATTAAATGAGCAACTACCCATGACCATATGCAATATTAATTTGCTCTCAAATCAGACAAAAAAGATGTCAGCAATAGTTTGCTTATAAAAGGAACAATACTTTGCTGAGATATCATTAATTCTGTTTGTTTAGCATTAACTCCTTTTATAAATGATCCTTTTTTACAAAAAAAAAAAAGGAAAAGAAAAGTCAATTATTGAAACTACAAACTTTGTAGTACAAAGATTATAAATTTAATTAAATGTAAATCGAAATTGAAAAGTTTTGATCTGCAACAACAAATCGAAAGACTCGATTAGCAACTATTAGTTGATTTCAGTGATAAAACATTCATTTACTGAATAGAAAAAATTATTTAAAAAAAATCCTAAATCTAAGTCTTGTGAAAAGAAAAAATTATTTTTGAGAGAATTTTATTCTCATAATGAATTGATCTGACTCCAACATAATTGTTATAAATTAATTTTTTTAAGAAATAATTGTTATAAATAGTTAAATGGTTATAAATATATGTGATTTATTTAAAAAAAATCAAAAGACAGATAATTAATTATTTTAGAATTCATTTAAAAGAGGAATCGGTTTTCTGGGTCCACTGCCACCTTCGGCTTTGTCAAGGTGGACAAAGAACTTGGAAAAATTGTTCTGTTCTGTGATTAGTAGTGAGCCTAGTGATCAACCTAGCCCTCAAATTTAAAGCAAGTGCTGTACCAAACCTTCTCTCTCCTTGTAAAAGGACTCTTTCCTTTTCATTAATGTGTGTGTATTTGACAGCTAATAAATTAGTATTTAGTATGTCTAAGTGTATATATAAAAATTAATGGAATGAGAGATTAATTTATAATTGATTAATTTTAAATAAATAATATAAATTGTTTCTTTATACGAATTGGGAGACATTTCTAAATTGTTTAATTTAATTTGTATTAGTTTAATACTAACATTTTTCATAACAAAAAAATCTAACTTTCTGTTCATACTTTTTTTTTAAAAAAAATTAATACTAATAGAAGGTTTCTAAAACTATATTATTAAATACTACTACTATATCTTAATTAATTAAAAGATGGACCACTTTGCTTTGGCCGATGTGTTTGGCTATCCAGCCAGCTGGATGGCATTTGGAAATTGTGTCTTGTTCTCTGATTAGTGATGAGCACCACTCTATATAGCCGTCAATTTAAAGCAACTATTTGTACCACATTATCACAAACCTTTTCTCCTTGTAAAAGGAACCTTTCCTCTGCTCCAGAAGACTTCAACTAGAGGTAGCAGCTGGAAAAGAAGAAAAAACAATGGCATGTGACAAAGTGCTGCAACCTCGTAATTTTTCTGTTTCAACTCTTGTTGTAATAATGCTGATGATTCTGCTAAGCTCAAGTTCATATACAACAGCAATAAGTGCTTCATTGAAAGTCATCAACGGCACTACCTCCATCACCACCGGTGATGATTTCGAGCTGGAACTTGTGATGGATTCCATTAATGTCAATCGAATGCTAGGAGACAACCCACATCCGATCGATGCTAGCAAAATCGCTAACAAAGCAGCTACTAATTCCGTGCCTCTTAAGAACTCCCCGAAGAATGTTCAGCCTTGTGGTAAGCTATCGTACAATCGCGATTGCTACCGACGCGGTTCGTAGCCTATTGTATATCCGCTATCCATATTGGTAACAGGTAGACTCTTTCAAGCCTCTCAGTCCCAGATGACAAAGTATTAGTATTACTCTACGTGAGTTCAAGCTCGACTGTTGGTAATCATTATGTATCTTTGAATTAATCTTAAGTCATTTCTGTTGTTCATGATCTTGATTCCTAGCTATATGTATGCAATGTTTATGTACCTACATGGGAAAGTACTCTTGTTTATCTCTTATCGATCTTTGTTTAATTTTTGGCTTAGTAAAAAAAAAAAAAAATTCATGCGTGTGCTACTACGTCATTAGTCAATCCTAAATCTTAATTGCTTAGGGGTTTTTCGGGTAATTTATGTATTTTATTTTCTTTGATGGAACTAAAAGGGAAACTAGGTGGAGGTAACAAAATAACTCCAAATTAAATTCGTTTAGAACTCAAGACCAATGATGACCTAATCTTAATTAATACTTGAAATTTACTTTATAACTAGTTAATTGCTTACCCGCACTTACTCGCGGGCTACTGGAGAGGGAAATTGCATTTTTTGGGAAAGGTCTGTGTCCCATTGAAATAAAAACATTAAGGAAATTGTATCAGTATATAACATGCTAATATCTTTCATCATTTGCAAAATGACAAATGAAAGAATTGAGATAGAAGTCTTTAAAAGCTACGAATTATTGTAAGATAGGGGCAAATATTGATTTAATTGACAATTGGGGGAATAAGAAATTAATATCTAAAAAGCATAAAATAGTAAATGGAAAGGTTATTTGAAGAACATCAAATGTAAAAAAATTTAGGAAGAAGTCCTAATCGGGAAATTTAGAGAACGTTGAGATTATGGATCAAATGTAAGATATTACTATCCAAGTACCTACTAACCAAGGTATATGGAAATGTAATATAGCTTAAGCATATTCCAAGTACCTAGAAACCAATGTAATGAAAAAATAGTAACAAATAAAGTTCCTTGTCACACATTATTCGTAGACATCTATTGACATGTGTATATAGGACATATAGCAACAATGTCGCTCCATGCTTTGTCTAAAAGAATTACAGCTGTTCTTTCGTTTTTCTTGGGATCTCACAATCTGGCGGCAAAGTTGAAGGCTAAATATCAGCTTCTTTGCCCTCGGTACATTTTCTTCCTCTCCAAACCAATTGCCCCTGAATAATAGTAAAAGGAAAGCTCAAAACTTCATCTTTTGACCATGAGCATAAACTTCATAATAGAATGGTTAAAAGATCAACTACACAGTCTACTTATTTTCCCAAAAAGGATTACTTAGACTGCCAATTTGACTATGCATATCTGAATAATATTGATATTGAATAATGCCAATCAAGCTATACTAATACAAATATTCCATATACCACTTATATAAACATAGATCTATGGATATTGGTAACCTTTTAAAATATATACCGTCACACAAACCCTTTCATTCAGTCCAAACTCCTTCTGGAAAGCAGGACTTAAAAAAAGGGCAGCATCTCATATTAAAACAGTTGCTTATTATGGTTTCCTTATCATACTTATCAGTAGCATTATGGCAGAGATTATGAATAAGAAATTTCAATAACAGGACTTACCTCCACCAAGTACTAATTTTGAGTACCTATTTAATTTCTATCTGAATTTATGGATTGACTCAAGGAAAGGCAAATTGCAAAGCATTTTATAATTGCTGAACAGTTGAACAGTATCAAAATTGCAACACTTAAACTTTTAATAAGATTGATAATGCCAATCTAGTCAAGTCGAACGTAAAAGTTCAAAGAAATCAAATAGAACTCTATAAACTTGAAACATATATAAAGATAGTAGATGAAGAGTGTATGAAACTTGAAACATAAAGATTTCTGTAGGTTGATTGGAGTGGTCTATTTCTCCTATCAAGGCTAGCAGGTCCTTTTGCTTTAGTCCTCCTTTGCTGTACCCCTGCATGGTGTTCATCTAACATCTACGGTTTTTGATCACCGTCTTCATCACTTAATAATGCATGAAAAAGAATACTAAATGCTAACAATAAGAAGACTTAATAAGGAGACTTAACACTTATCAATCAATACCCAATAAGCTTAATTGAAGTGAGAGATAGAGAATAATGAAGTTCAAAGTTTCTTTTCAAATTCATTAAAGTCTCATAGTAGAACATCATGCAACAAATGCATCAGTTAATACTTTTTTCAACTTCAACCCAAAATCAATTATTACATCAGCAGTTAAAAGAACAAAAAAATGGGAACTTTGATTTTACCCTGGATATCAGAAGCTCATTTGGTTACAGAATTAGATACTGCCAGAAAACTACCAATAGCCTTTGTAGTAGAAGCCATTCAAAAACATGGCTTTTCCAAAAAGGAAAAAAACCAAAAAAAATAAAGAAAAAGTAAGTAGAAAAATAAGCAAGAAACTTACACAATCTATGGACTTTATATCCAAGAAACATGCGAAGGATCTTTCTGCCTGTGTGATTCACCGTCTATTATTCGGTTCCTTTAACCATTGACGGGTGATTTATTTACCGCTAGATTTGCGGATTGTCATTTTGATGAGACAGTATTCCCATATGGAAAGTAGAAAAATGTCGAGATTTTCTCATGGAATGAGAAAAGTTTGTCTCATTTAGACCCAAGAACACCTGAATGTGAAAATGAGGTGCAACGATTAATCCATTTACAAGCTATTGCAAATCAAATGTCTGATGCATTTAATGAGACTGCTAAAGTTACAAAGTCTCATATCCCAGCTGCGAATGTTCCAGCTAGGATAGATGTTCCTGAAGAACCATTCGAAATGGATCTAAATGTCCCACGCCTGAAGCGTGGTAGACCGATGGGATCAAAAGACACTATTCCTAGAAAAAGAAGGGGGAGGAATTTAGAATCTGCTCCAGATGAGCATAATTCTGCTCCAGATGAGTATAATTCAGCTCCAGATGAGCACATTAATCTTTCTCGAGGAAAGCAAATTGCACCTGAAGTGCCACAATATAATATTCAAAGAGGGCATATTGCCCCTGAAGTGGCACAAGTTCATGAGCATATTGCCCCTGAAGTGGTACAAACCCATGAAAAGATCACCAACCTTGGGAATACTGAAATTTTCATCAGTTATCATAATGAGATATGGGATCGAAATGAGATAATCATCAATGATGCATTTGCTCTCTCAGTTGCTCATGAGATTGTGAATGATGATTATGAACCTCGGTCTATAACCGAATGCCGTCATAGGCAAGATTGGCCTAAATGGGAGGAAGCAATCCATGCTGAATTGACTTCCCTTGCCAAACGTAATGTTTTTGGGCCTATTACTAAAACCCCCGACAATGTAAAACCTGTTGGATATAAATGGGTTTTTGTCCGGAAACGAAATGAGAAAAATGAGATCATGAGGTATAAAGCATGACTCGTAGCCCAAGGTTTCCTACAGAGGCATGGGATAGATTATGATGAAACATATTCACCAGTAGTGGATATAGTTACCTTTCGTTTCCTTATAAGTTGGGTTGCCCAAGAAAATTTTGAAATGCGTCTTATAGACGTTGTGACGACATACTTATATGGTTCATTAGATTCCAATATCTATATGAAAATTCCCGAAGGTTTAAAAATGCTTGAAGCATACACTCCCCGCAACTTATTCTCAATAAAGTTGCAAAGATTTTTATATGGGTTAAAGCAATCCGGTCGCATGTGGTACCAACGTTTAAGTGAATACCTGACTAAGGAAGGGTACATAAATGATCCCATCTGCCCATGCGTGTTTATTAAAAGATCTAAACCGGATTTGCTATTATAGCAGTTTATGTCGACGACATGAATTTAATTGGGACTCCTGAAGAGTTATCTGAAACTGCTGAATATTTGAAAAAGGAGTTTGAGGTTAAAGATTTGGGTAAAACCAAACTATGCCTTGGTCTAGAGCTTGAGCACAAAAAGAATGGAATACTTGTCCATCAGTCAGCATACACTGAGAGATTGCTTAGACGTTTTAACATGGACAAGGCTCACCCATTGAGCACCCCTATGGTTGTAAGGTCTCTTGACCCCCAAAAGGACCCGTTTCGTCCTAAAGAATCTGGTGAGGATATACTTGGTCCTGAAGTACCATACCTCAATGCAATCGGGGCTTTGATGTACTTGGCACAGTGCACGATACCAGATATCGCTTTTGCGGTAAATTTGTTGGCACGTTTCAGTTCTGAGCCAACCCGGAGACATTGTAATGGGATTAAACATATCTTCCGTTATCTCCGAGGAACCATTGATTTGGGGTTATTCTATTCTAAGAATACTACTAACTCTGGTTTAGTAGGTTATGCTGATGCTGGAAATAAATCTGATCCGCACAGAGCTCGCTCCCAAACCGGTTATCTATTTTGCTATAATGATACGGCCATTTCTTGGCGTTCCACTAAGCAAACACTTGTTGCAACATCTTCCAACCACTCTGAAATTATTTCTCTCTATGAGGCCGGAAGAGAGTGTGTCTGGTTAAGATCAATGATATCACACATTCATAATGCTAGTGGATTCAAACCGGTGATAGATTCTCCCACTATAATTTATGAGGATAATGCTGCTTGTGTTGCACAAGTCAGGGGAGGATATATTAAAGGTGATAAGACCAAGCACATCTCGCCGAAATTTTTCTATACTCATGAACTCCAGGAAAGTCGACAAGTTGATGTTAAACAGATTCGCTCCGTCGATAATCTTGCAGATTTATTTACCAAATCTTTGCCAACATCAACATTTGAGAAATTAGTTTATGGCATTGGTATACGGCGAGTCAGTAAAATGTAAGATTGAATTCCCCAGAAGTGAAAATGTTTAGATGTTCCAGAAGTAGCAGTTTGTTTTATCTTAGGGGGAGCGATTATGGACATAAGTGCATTGTACTCTTTTTTCCTTCTGTCCGGTTTTTGTCCCATTTGGTTTTTCCGGCTTAAGGTTTTTAATGAGGCAGTAATAGCACGTCCAATCAGGCCACTGAAGTAGGCCCACCTATATTGTCCTGAAGACAAGCACATGTTGTCCTGAAGACATATTAGATGGACTTAATTGTATTGTACTCTTTTTCCCTTATGTTCGGTTTTTTCCCACTGGGTTTTTCCGACTTAAGGTTTTTAACGAGACAGTATACGTCCAAATTTTAATAGTGGCATTTGTCCAAGGGGGAGTGTTATGAAAGTGGACAAAATGCAGGATGAATACTGCAGGATGAATATCAAAGAAATTTCAAATTTCAAACCGTGGAGCCCATATATGAAAATTTCAAACCGTGGGGTCCACATGTACAAAATTTTCAAAGTTTGCATAATAATTATTTCGTCTATAAATTAATGTGCATTGAAGCGCTGATAAATAAGAGAACAGATCTCGTCGTGAAGTCATCAGTTTGCCTTTTCTTTCTTCCCTCACTTTTCATCTTCTGAATTCATCAATGTCACTTTTTAACGTGTCAATTCGCCTAGCACTATGCTGCTAAATGGTCACAGTATACTTTTCACAATATATATATATATATATATAGGGATCAATAATTTTAACACAGTTATTTTAATTAATTTTATGTCAATATACCTAGATATTAAAATAATTAATAGTTAAAATTTACCATAAAATATAAAATTAATATTAATATTTGTCTAATTTTAAGCTAATCTTTATTAAAATAATATATGTAATTAAAACAATAAATTAATTCAATTAAAATAATTTTATTTTAATATAATAAAACGAATCTCATAAAAAATAAATAGTAATTATGAAAGCAAATAGTGAGGCTAACCTGATTGCTAAGGAGGGAGTGGATAGAGATAGTGTTTACAGTATTTATGATTCTTGTTTTTGTTTCTTGTAATCCCTCTTATTTTTAATAAAATCTTCTTTGCCTTTCAAAAAAAATTATTATTATACTTTAATTTGGATATTTCAAAGAAAAATAAATTATTAGTTAAAAATAAATAAAAGTCTAAATTTTACTCAAAATTCCAATGGTATTTGTGAAATATATTAGACGAAAAGTGATTCAAAATTTTATGGTTTTCCTTTGAGTTGTGTTAAAAGATAATGACAAAAATAAAAGATATTGAAAAAAACTTGATTTCGGGTTTTCCTTTGAGTTGTGTTAACTAATTTAGCATTTGATTATATTACACATTACACTCCAGGAAATGTGAGTAAAAAGATTATTTTGGTTTAAATTGTTAATTCTCCGTTTCATATGGACTTTTTTTTTTTAATTTTACTTTGATAAATTTATCGAATATTAAATTTTAGTACTTAAATTAAGAATTTAATTTTTTTGACAAGCACGTGGCTAAAATTTGTGTACGTATCTGTATAATATAAGCACTTTCTATATGTTTAGTAGATCAAAAAGAAATAATTGATCCATTTTTTATTTGATTATTTTATATTTTAAAATATCATTGTCCAAGAGAAAAAAAATCTGGATTTGGATAATTTGGAGATTAATTAATTGATTCGAAGTTTTATATAATCAATTGGTTGTGCCATATACACAATTGTAAAAAAAAAAAAAGAAAAAGAAAAAAGAAGAAGAAGAGAGAATTGTAGTATACAAATTTTTTCCTATTATGAATGTAGACAAATGCAAGTTGTGCAAATTATTAAAGTGGACAAATGCAAATTATGCAAATTATGTTATGAAAGTGGACAAATACAAGTTGTGCAAATTGTCTAAATTGTGATTATTGTGATAATAATAATGGGGCTAATATGTGCAAATTGCCAACTTGTATAGCCTACCATTTGATGCCTATAAATTGGGATTCATTTTCCCTAATGATATATACTTACAATTTCTTCATTCAATTTCTTTCTCTTTCTCTCTTGTTTCCTTTGTTTTTTCATTTGCTCATATTCTTGTTCTTGCTTCTTGCTTCCTCAATTTTAATTAATACAATTTTCACAACACGTTATCAGCACGAGTGTTCTAAAGTAAAGCAAGTTTGAAGTTTGGTAAGTTCTGAAGGTTTGATTCCATACAAAATTTATTTTCTATACACAAGATAATTTTAATTTTCATTGTGTAAAGATTTCCTTCTAAACATTTTTGACACCAGAAGTTGTCAAACTAATTGAGACCATTCGTTTCAGAATTATGGCAAATATTGAAAAGCCCAAATTCCAAATTTTGGATGTAAGTGGCAATAACTACTTGTCATGGTGTCACGGCTTGAACTTTGTGGTGTTAAGCTTACTGAGGTTGAGCTTTTAGAGAAAACATTCTCCACCTTTCATGCTTCGAATATTGTATTGCAACAGCAATACCGGCAGCGCCAGTTTAAAACATATTCTGAATTGATCTCAGTCCTGTTGACTGCAGAACAAACAAATGAGTTGCTGCTTAAAAATCATGATTTAAGACCTGCTGGCTCTAAGGCATTTCCTGAAGCAAATGCCGGCTCAAGTAAGAATGTTGGCCGTCCTAGAGGCAGTGAGCGCAGGCATGGGAATTTTTTTTGTAAGGGTGGCGGGAGATATAACCGTAATATAAATAACTCCCCACACAACCCTAAAGGTAAAAAGCCCATGAAGAAGCATGATGATAGTACCTGTCATCGTTGTGGAATGACTGGTCATTGGTCACGTACCTGTCGTACGGCCAAACATTTGGTTGATCTATACCAAGCATCCCAGAAGGAGAAAAGCAAGCATGTTGAGACCCATGCCATTGACCTAACTGAGACTGATGCTGAAGTCAATAAGGTTTTGGTCAATGAAAAACCTTTTGAGGTTTCTGATTTCTTTTTATGATGTTGATGAAAATAATAAGTCCCCAGAAATAGATCCTGGGGGTTTTCATCAATGTTTTGCCATACCCTTGGATAATTATGTTACCAAGGAAGATATTAAATAAATATGGTCGTCAATAAAATCATTGTTGTGAACCTGAAGTTCCCATATCGCTCACACACGGGATTGTGTGCGTGCTTATAAGCAGTGCCTGAAGCCTTTACTTGTGGACGTGTTTTAAATCCGTGAGGTCCTGAAGTACCATAGCGGACAATATCCACAAGCTATTTATATTTTGCATCATATTATTAATTTGTTAAATTTTATGAAACTTGACACCTGAAGTTGTCAAGATAAATGCAAATGGGACATATTGAGAAAAAGGAAGATATATGTTTGCTTGATAGTGCTACAACGCATACTATACTTTGTGGCAAACACTTTTTCTCAAATGTGACATTGCGCAAGGCAAATGTTCATACAATATCTGGTCCTATTAATATTATAGATGGCTATGGGACTGCCTCAGTTATTTTGCCAAATGGCACAATATTGTATCTTGAAGATGCATTGTTGAGCAGTAGATCAAAAAGAAATCTACTTAGCTACAAAGATGTATGCCGTAATGGGTACCATCTAGAAACAATTAATGAGCAAAATAAGAAATTTCTTTGCATCACTTCCTACTGGATGGGCCAGAAGACCATCCATGAGAAGCTGGAAGCTTCTAGTATGGGATTATATTTTGTCCCAATACGAGCTATAGAATCATATGCTACGATGCCCTGGAAACTAGTGAACCCTGATGTGTTCGGACTTTGGCATGATCGCCTTGGTCATCCAGGAGCTACAATGATGCAAAGAATCCTTAAAAATACTCGTGGACACCCTTTAAAAGATACAAAGGTGTTGTTGTCCAGAGATTACATTTGTGAATCTTGTTCACAAGGAAAGCTCATTACTAAACCTTTCATGACAAAGGTTGATTATGAATCCCTTTCATTCTTGCATAGAATCCAGGGTGATATCTATGGGCCGATTCAGCCTGCAAGTGGACCATTTAGATATTTCATGGTACTAGTGGATGCATCCTGCAGATGGTCCCATGTTTGCCTATTATCAACGCGCAATGTGAACTTTATTGATGAGGACAAAGCTCCCATCCTCAGCGTGAGGTCATGCTGTTTTACATGCTGCATCTTTAATTAGATTGTGCCCCACCACTTCTCATTTATATTCCCCTCTTCAGTTAGTCTTGGGCCAGGAGCCAGACATTTCATATCTTCGCACCTTTGGTTGCGCGGTACAAGTGTCTGTAGCACCACCGCAAATGACCAAAATGGGTCCCCAACGCCGTTTGGGCATTTATATTGGGTTTGATTCACCGTCCATTATTCGGTTCCTTGAACCATTGACGGGTGATTTATTTACCGCTAGATTTGCGGATTGTCATTTTGATAAGACAGTATTCCCATCACTTGGGATACCAAAAGCTTCCACAAATGGAAAGCAGAAAAATGTCGAGATTTTCTCATGGAATGAGAAAAGTTTGTCTCATTTAGACCCAAGAACACTTGAATGTGAAAATGAGGTGCAACGATTGATTCATTTACAAGCTATTGCAAACCAAATGCCTGATGCATTTAATGAGACTGCTAAAGTTACAAAGTCTCACATCCCAGCTGCGAATGTTCCAGCTAGGATAGATGTTCCTGTAGAACCACCCGAAATGGATCTAAATGTCCCGCGCCTGAAGCGTGGTAGACCGATGGGATCAAAAGACACTGTTCCTCGAAAAAGAAGGGGGAGGAATTTAGAATCTGCTCCAGATGAGCTTATTAATCTTTCTCGAGGAAACCAAATTGCTCCTGAAGTGGCACAACATAATATTCAAAGAGAGCATATTGCCCCTGAAGTGGCACAAATTCATGAGCATATTGCCCCTGAAGTGGTACAAACCCATGAAAAGATCACCAACCTTGAGAATACTGAAATTTCCATCAGTTATTGTAATGAGATATGGGATCGAAATGAGATAATCATCGATGATGCATTTGCTCTCTCAGTTGCTCATGAGATTATGAATGATGATTATGAACCTCGTCCATAACCGAATGCCGTCATAGGCGAGATTGGCCTAAATGGGAGGAAGCAATCCAAGCTGAATTGACTTCCCTTGCCAAACGTAATGTTTTTGGGCCTATTACTAAAACCCCCGACAATGTAAAACCTGTTGGATACAAATGGGTCTTTGTCCGGAAACGAGATCGTGAGGTATAAAGCCCAACTCGTATCCCAAGGTTTCTCGCAGAGGCCTGGGATAGATTATGATGAAACATATTCACCAGTAGTGGATATAGTTACCTTTCGTTTCCTTATAAGTTGGGTTGCCCAAGAAAATTTTGAAATGCGTCTTATGGACGTTGTGATGGCATACTTATATGGTTCATTAGATTCCAATATCTATATGAAAATTCCCGAAGGTTTCAAAATGCCTGAAGCATGCACTCCCCGCAACTTATTCTCAATAAAGTTGCAAAGATCTTTATATGGGTTAAAGCAATCCGACCGCATGTGGTATCAACGTTTAAGTGAATACCTGACAAAGGAAAGGTACATAAATGATCCCATCTGCCCATGCGTGTTTATTAAAAGATCTGAAATCGGGTTTGCTATTATAGCAGTTTATGTCGACGACATGAATTTAATTGGGACTCCTGAAGAGTTATTTGAAACTGCTGAATATTTGAAAAAGGAGTTTGAGGTTAAAGATTTGGGTAAAACCAAACTATGCCTTGGTCTAGAGCTTGAGCACAAAAAGAATGGAATACTTGTCCATCAGTCAGCATACACTGAAAGATTGCTTAGACGTTTTAACATGGACAAGGCTCACCCATTGAGCACCCCTATGGTTGTAAGGTCTCTTGACCCCCAAAAGGACCCGTTTCGTCCTAAAGAATCTGGTGAGGATATACTTGGTCCTGAAGTACCATACCTCAATGCAATCGGGGCTTTGATGTACTTGGCACAGTGCACGAGACCAGATATCTCTTTTGCGGTAAATTTGTTGGCACGTTTCAGTTCTGAGCCAACCCGGAGACATTGGAATGGGATTAAACATATCTTCCGTTATCTCCGAGGAACCATTGATTTGGGGTTATTCTATTCTAAGAATACTACTAACTCTAGTTTAGTAGGTTATGCTGATGCAGGATATAAATCTGATTCGCACAGAGCTCGCTCCCAAACTGGTTATCTATTTTGCTATAATGACACAGCCATTTCTTGGCGTTCCACTAAGCAAACACTAATTGCTATATCTTCCAACCACTCTGAAATTATTTCCCTCTATGAGGCCGGAAGAGAGTGTGTTTGGTTAAGATCTATGATATATTGTCTTGAAGACAGTATAATGCTAGTGGATTCAAACCGGTGATAGATTCTCCCACTATAATTTATGAGGATAATGCTGCTTGTGTTGCACAAGTCAGGGGAGGATATATTAAAGGTGATAAGACCAAGCACATCTCGCCGAAATTTTTCTATACTCATGAACTCCAGGAAAGTCGACAAGTTGATGTTAAACAGATTCGCTCCGTCGATAATCTTGCAGATTTATTTACCAAATCTTTGCCAACATCAACATTTGAGAAATTAGTTTATGGCATTGGTATGCGGTGAGTCAGTAAAATGCAAGATTGAATTCCCCAGAAGTGGAAATATTTAGATGCTCCAGAAGTAGCAGTTTATTTTATCTCAGGGGGAGCGATTATGGACATAAGTGCACTGTACTCTTTTTTCTTTCTGTCCGGTTTTTGTCCCACTGGGTTTTTCCGGCGTAAGGTTTTTAATGAGGCAGTAATAGCACGTCCAATCAGGACACTGAAGTAGGCCCACTTATATTGTCTTGAAGACAAGCACATATTGTCCTGAAGACATATTAGATGGACTTAATTGTATTGTACTCTTTTTCCCTTATGTTCGGTTTTTTCCCACTGGGTTTTTCCTACTTAAGGTTTTTAACGAGGCAGTACACGTCCAATTTTAATAGTAGCATTTGTCCAAGGGGGAGTATTATGAATGTAGACAAATGCAAGTTGTGCAAATTATTAAAGTGGACAAATGCAAATTATGTAAATTATGTTATGAAAGTGGACAAATGCAAGTTGTGCAAATTGTCCAAATTGTGATTATTGTGATAATAATAATGGGGCTAATATGTACAAATTGCCAACTTGTATAGCCTACCATTTGATACCTATAAATTGGGATTCATTTTCCCTAATGATATATACTTACAATTTCTTCATTCAATTTCTTTCTCTTTCTCTCTTGTTTCCTTTATTTTTTTCATTTGCTCATATTCTTGTTCTTGCTTCTTGCTTCCTCAATTTTAATTAATACAATTTTCACAACATTTCCATATAATAATTGACTTTTGTAGTCAATTTATCAATTCATTGATTTCTCATTCTCACTAATCCGACCAAAAAGAAGTTCACATTGTCCCTTAGCTATAAACAATTCAGACGTGTTGGGCGCTCTACTTTTGTGGGCCATAGTTATCTTTCCCAGAGCCTAGTGTTTGATTAAGGCTATAAACATTGCCTGATAAACTTTTAACAGGAAAAGCTGTTAGCTGTTTTTTTCTATACCAATACATAATAGTCTTTTTCTTTTTCGGCCGATTACCAATACATAATTGTCTGCTTAATTAATTCCATGCATGGGGAACTTCTCAATGATAATTCCCGTAACCTTTTTCGTTACTTTCCTTCAGCTTGCTTCCGTTGTTACATCTGACTCTGAGCAGCCCCCATATGTTCCGACGGATGATATCACCCTCAATTGTGGAGCCACCTCCGACGCACCTGCTATGGATGGCCGTTCTTGGGCAGGAGAGAAGGGATCAAAATTTGGTCCTTTTGAATCATCCCGGAACATTTCATCGGCATCCTATACAGCTGATAAACAAGGCTCAGAAGACAAGGTCCCTTATATGACCGCCCGTGTGTCGAGTTCCGAATTCAAGTACATTTTCCCTGTTAGTCCTGGCCACAAATTCGTTCGGCTCTACTTTCATTCGGCTTCTTACGGAAAATTTGACCGGTCCAAGTCCTTTTTCTCTGTCAAAGCAGGTTCTTTCACTTTACTGCGAAACTTCAGTGCCTTGCTTGTTGCTGAATCATCGAAACGTGAATCATTTGTTAGAGAATTCTGCTTGAATGTAGAAGAGGATCAGGTTTTGGACCTGATTTTCACTCCAACTCCTAGTGCTTCGAATGACACTTACGCTTTTATTAATGGAATCGAGATTGTGTCAATGCCTCCCAACCTTTACCACACACCGCCAGAAGATCAAGTGGGTTTCAATTTCATTGGCCAAAGCTCTCAGTTTTCGGTTGACAATTACACGGCACTTGAGACGGTTTACAGATTCAATGTTGGTGGCCAATTCATACCACCAATGAAAGATAGTGGAATGTTCAGGCCCTGGATCGACGACTTCGATTACATGTTGGGTAAGAGCTATTTCACTGTAAACACCACAGGTCGGATCAGTTACGGTTCTATTCCAAGATACGTTGCACCGGAGAGGGTTTATCAGACAGCTCGGACGATGGGTCCTAATGGTACTTACAACGAACAGCACAACTTAACATGGGGATTGCCTGTGGATTCAGGATTTATGTATATGGTAAGACTTCATTTTTGTGAAATGCAAGATCTGATAGATTCACCGGGGAAAAGACAGTTCCAGGTCTTTATAAATAACCAGACGGCTGAACCACAATTTGATGTAATTATTTGGGCTAGACAAAGCCGAGTTCCAATTTATAGGGATTATTTTCTCAGGGTATTGAAGAATGTACGGGAGAATAAGCAGGATTTAACCATTGATCTGCACCCTATAGCTGCCATGTATTTTGATGCTATCTTAAATGGAATTGAAGTCTTCAAATTGAACAATTCCAATGGCGATCTAGCTGGACCCAACCCTGAAGCACCCCCGGGTCCACCACCTGCTGAATCGCCCAATCCTACAGTTGGGAAATCGAAGGAAAAGAGAAGATTAATGCTTATTACTGGTGGCGGGTGTGCGGTGGGTTTGCTTATCCTGCTTTTGGTATTGGCTTACATGGTTGTTTGGCGACATAGAAAGAGGCATTACTATGGATCCTACTCTGGAACAAATTGGTTTGGCTGGTGGATAAATCCTAACAAAGGGAAGTCCACAAAGTCCTCATTGTTGCCAGAAGAACTGTGCCGCCATTTCTCACTGGATGAGATCAGAGCTGCTACCAATGACTTCAATGATGATTTAGCTATCGGGAAAGGTGGTTTTGGCAAAGTATACAAAGGTTTCTTGGATGAAGGGGAAACAATAGTAGCCATCAAGCGCCTGAATCCACAGTCCGGACAAGGTCTTAAGGAGTTTCTGACAGAGATTGAGATGCTCTCCCAACTACGCCATGTTCATTTGGTGTCCTTAATTGGATATTGCAACGAGAAGAGTGAAATGATACTCGTGTATGATTTTATGAGTAACGGGACTCTTTCTGATCATCTTTATGGTGCTAACTACGATCCTCTAACCTGGATGCAAAGGCTGGAGATATGCAAAGGAGCAGCTATTGGGTTGAACTACCTTCATACAGAAGTGAAGTATACCGTTATTCATCGTGACGTGAAGACAAGCAACATTCTCCTAGATGACAAATTTGCTGCCAAAGTTTCCGATTTTGGGCTGTCCAAAACAGATCCAAAAGTTGACATGCTCAATACCGGAATAAAGGGTACATGGGGATACTTGGATCCAGAGTATGCTCGGGGCCATGCACTAACCGAAAAATCCGATGTATATTCATTTGGCGTGGTTTTATTTGAAGTATTATGTGCGAGGAAAGCTTTGGATAAGAAATTGCCAGAGGGTCAAGTGAACTTGGCTCAATGGGCTACAAAATGCATTGTAGATGGGACTCTTTATCAGGTTATCGATCCATTTCTGACAGGAAAGATAGCTCCAGAGTGTTTCAAGGTGTTCGTTGAAATTGCTGAAAATTGCATAGCAGATTGTGGTGTCAATAGGCCATCTATGAATGATGTGATGGAAAAGCTGCGGTTCGCGATAGAGCTACAAGAGGATGCTGATCTTGAGAAAGAGAAGATCGATCCAGAAGGTGAAGGTAGCTATCCGAATATAGTGTTTCCGGTGGCTCGAGACATGGATTTCGAGGATGAATCGGAAACATCGGATTCGGAAATGGTCATAGATTCAAGTATATTCAATAGAAGTGGTATTTTAAATTCTTATACTACTGGAATGTCCTCTACTGTTGATTCTGCTTCATATTCGGATATGTTCTCCAGCATCAACAAGACATGAGGCACTGTCAATCAAACAAGAAAATGGGGGACAAGCCAAAAGGGGTTAATTCCTAATTTCTCTAATTCCTTTGTTTTCCTTTTGTAAGATAAGGTGTGTTTTAGTTTCATGCTTTATAAGCTTGAAGTTTGATCTTGTACTTCTAATGTCTGGTTGATTTGATTCTATTTCATCGACCTCTTAGGGCTTTAAATAATTCTTACACGAGATAGTTGACTTAAATGCTTTGCGTTTCATCATAGCCACTCCTATATAGGTAGGAAAATTAAACCAGTAAGAAAAATCTAGCATTTTCGGTTTTGGTTAATCTTTTCGTTTTCTTTGGTTAATAACGTAAATTAATTAAGTTAATTTTTAGGTATTTTTGGTAAAAAAAATATATCGTTTATCTTTTTCATTATGTTTCCCTCTCACTTTGCAAAAATATTAAGGTTCCTTTTGGTAACACTACTGCTTTTGGCGGTAATTGTGAGATTTCCCATCGCAGCTCCTCCCCTGCAGTTGCCTACTATAATTTTCTCTAATCCACATAGGACAATCGCACATCACCACAGCTTACACAAGACCATCCAAAATGATTGTACAATCCATTAAAGCACAAAATTCCCCTTACCTCATTGTAGTAGTGTTGTCAAAAGGGAGCCTAAGCCTAACCCTACCTTGATGGGGACAAAGGCAGCTACTTCAACTTTCACTAATGAAGAAAGCGAGAGGTCTTCGAACCAATAAAATTCCATCGCTTTATTATTAATGATACAAAGAAAAGGCGTTATGCTATTCCATTATGACTTAATATCTAATTTGATTATTGAATTATATTAAAAAGAATATACTAGTTCATAAATTTTTATTTAAGACAGATTAGTTATTGAACTTTTATTTTGAGATAGATAAGTCCTGAATAAAAAAAATTAAAGAAAATTAATGGACCAATCTATCTCAAAATAAAAGTTTAGGGACCAATCTATTTCAATTTGTCAAGTTTTTGACCATTCAGGGATCAATCTATCTCAAAATAAAAGTTCAAGGATCAATCAATAATTTTTAATATAATTCAGGTATCAAATTAGATATTAAGCCATTTTATTATAATTCCAATTTCACACAAAAGAAACTTATTCAGCAAGTAATAGGGTGACAGGGGATAATACATATATATATATATATATAATGGTATTTCTTTTTTTTTTGGGACGGTAGTTTAAGAACATAACAAATAAAAAGTTGGTAATATATGTTGTTTTCATTTCCCCTCTTAAGATCTCGTAGCTGTATGAATTAAAGTTAAAATAACCCATGAAAATTTTTTCCTATTAAATCTTTTTATATTTCTTGATATGCAGTTTAACTTTGAGAATTAATTATGGCTTAATAACCAAGTTGCCCTATAAACTATACATTTTTCGACATACTAGTCCTTAAACATTTATTTGAGATACTTGATCCCTTAAACTATTATTTTTGAACAATTATCCCCTTAAACTATTATTTTGAGATAATTAATCTCCTAAAACTTTTATTTTGGGACAATTAAGCCCTCAAAATTATTATTTAGGGATAATGTAGTCCTTAATTCAATAGAGCTTTCATTTGAAAATAAAGTTTGAGGGGTTAATTATTCCAAAATGAAAGTTTGAGAGGTCAATTATTTCAAATAAAAATTTAGAAACTAATTTGTCCTTTTTGATGTAATTGAAGGACTAACTTTAATATTTAGTCAATTAATTATTAACAAGACCGTACATCCAAAGTCTAAAACCAAAAAGTTGTCTTTAAGTAAAGACTTTTAAACACCACCCAATTTCTTTCTTTTCTTTTTTTTTTTTAAGGTTCTTTCTTAGTTTCTTTCTCATCAACGTGTTCCACGCTCTATTTTTCATTTCTAACCTAATATATAGATATATAGATTCCTCTATCACTTAAACTAATATAGTTCCTAATAATTCAAGTACACTTTCCCTGTTAGTCCTGGCCAGAAATTTACCTATCGCATGTCTGTGCCGTGCTTCATGTCTTGGTTTATCAAGCATGACCAGGGGATTCAGTCTAGCTGTGGTTGTAAATTGCAACTTCTATGTTAAAGTCGGCAAGTGAAAAATAACTATTTTATTAATTCAAAGATCAATTTACAACTAGTCAAACACATTAGCTTTCTTACAACTCACAAAAAAAAATCATTTGTCACATCTCAATGTCTCACTTTGTGCTTCATACAATATAGTTCGTCACATATCTTATTTATTTAACTCTTCTTATTTCTTATTTGGTTTTAATAAAAGAAACAAATTATTTTTTTCTTTATTTAAACTAAAACCCTACCCAATCTTTTATCCATAATATATTAAAAGTGTAAGTTGGATAAAATGTTTATCGCTATTAAATATCACCTTTTCTCTAATATATTTTAAAAATGATATTGGATTTGGGTTCTATTTTTTACATTGGGCTTTTAAAAATAAATAATTAAATATTAAGATTTTTAAGGGCTTTAACTCATCGTGTTTAAGAATATCATTGGTTTAAATTGGACTTTACACAATTAAAAAGTACAAAATGTCATGAGTCATTGTAATTTAATTTAAATATCATGTTTATACACATTGTTTTACAATACTAAAAACAAGTAACTTAATTTAAATATTACTCTTATATAAATTACTTTCAATCAAATGTATTTAGTAAAACAAATATAATAATAATTAAAATAGATGAGGTTCTTAAAAAATACTATATAATTATTAATAACGCATTGTATTATATAAAATGCACATAATATAAAACTAGTATATATATAAAAGCAAACAACTATTAGCTAAATGATCAACACATAACATATTTATCTTTTTATCATGTGTCTATCATTTGATTTTTTTTAAATGAAAATAATTTATTTAAGATCTTTTATAAAGAAATTTTGTTAAAGGTAAAAGATGAGATATTATCCACTTAGTTAAAATTTAGAAAAAATTTTTACCAACAAATTATATTAAAAAAATTAAGATAGATAAATACTCTTAATTAAATTTTCAATTTGTGACAAGAATGACTTGGTTAAATATATCCAGAATTATAATTTTAGATTTCTTAGTGATTTATTAATTAATCAATTTCAATTTTTTTCAAATAAAAATTTAAAATAGATATATTGAGTGAATTAAATATCTCCAATTAAAATGGGTAGTTATCATGATCTTCTTAAATTCAAATCTTAAAATTGAAATCCTATATATAAATGAGAGGCGGTGAAGAGGAAGGAGAAGAAAAGGAATGAGGGAGAGGAAAAATGTGGGTTGAAACAGAAAAAGAAATTCATCATAAGAAAAAGGAATATTCATCATAAAGGAAAATGAGGTTATTGAGGGTTTGGTTCTTTTTAAATTAATTTTTTTTCTATTTTTTTAAATGCAAGAACTTTTTTTTTTCTCTATTTTCGATGATGATAAAGAACTATTATTTGTACATTTTGTTTTGGCATCCACATTGGGGAAGAAACAATTGAAAGTTTTGGCATACACGTTGGGGTGAAGCAGTTGAACTATATCGCAGTGTAACATGCTGGAGACTCTCTAAATGTTCACTTTTGTCTAAAGATGAGACTAAGAATAATAGCAAGTAATTTTTCATTTGTGATTGAACTTTGCAATTCACTTTTTATACTCTTTTTAATATTTATATTGATTGCCAAATGCCTCCTCAAAAAAAGTAAAAATAATATTTTTTTTTTACATATTTTTCCTCCTACCAATCTTATTATAAAAATAAAAATAATTCAAAAATATATATTTCAAATATTATTATAGGTTCATAATATAATGTCTGGTGCATAGCACGGGGTTATAATCTAGTAATTTCATAAATGTAGAAACTTGTACTCAAAATTAAAAAATTTTAATTTGGAGTTAAACTTTTGTTATAAAAGGTCTATTTTTTCTCTTTAAAATAGCTAGTTTTAGAAACTTCTATTTTAAAAAAAAGGCTAAACCAAACAAGGAGTAAAATTTATTTTAAAATAAACAGGTGACGTATTTTGATGTATGGGTACAGAATGAAACACGCCAATTTACTCACTATTTCTTACTACACTCCACTGGCCACTTGCTTACTACTCTCACCATAACGCTTGACAATTGCTCAATGACTTACTACACTTACACTTGAGACTACTTGTTCACTTGTTCCTCGGCACTACAACACACAAGGCCCCATATTTATACTTGCGCCAAGCCATTCAAGTCGTTGAATATTGCAACTTCACCGAAGCTTCCAAGAGTAAAATATTATCACCACATTTTTTTCTCTAATTTAGGTGGTATTTACATCTTAATTTCTATAACTAATCAAGGGTTCAAATCGAACCTCTACCATCAAGGTGTTCTGCCCATAAACCTGGCCACATTTAATAATAAGATAAGTATCTACCACAAATCTAAGTCTATTGTCTCTTATATGTTTCCTATGCTTGCAATCCACCACAAAATTTTTTTTGGAAGGCAAGGAAATGATTTTATTAATCAGTAAACAAAGGCCATGGCCATAAGAAAAGCACTACAACGAACTGCTAGCAAGAGGAAAATCGCAGCAAAACGGAAAAAGAAAAGAAAGTAGAACCAACCAGTACGAATCCTGATCCATAAAGTCAGCACCAAACAAACTAGCACACCAAAACAAAGAGCCTCACAAGAACAAGCAGTACCAATGGCACAAGACTTAAAAGAGATAAATTATTAACAACAAGAAGCTCCCCCTGCCTTTGAACCCCAGCTTTCGTAAGAGAGTCAACGATGTCATTAGATTCTCTCAGCACCTTCTGAATATTCCAACTTGGAATTTTGTTCTTGAGTGACTCTATTCGCAAAATAATTTTCCTCAATCTCCATGGAGCGGCATCAGGTTTTATCGTCCATGTCATAGCGTTCACTGAGTCATTCTCGATGATCTATACATAATATTATTTCTATCCCCAAATTAAAAGCTCTTTTGAAACTATCCACGTCATCATTGTTTTAATTTTAATTTTTATTTGTAAATTAAACTTTAAGACATTAAGACACATTAATTATACCAAGTCAACACTACAAGAAAAAGGCGAAATAGCCACGGAAAACAGGGACGGATTTTTCCGTCCCTAAATTACCAACGGAATTTGCAACGGAAAAAAACAACCGTCCCTAAATCCGTTGCTAAAGAGTAGAACGGAGAAATAGGGACGGTAAAATAATCCGTACCAAAATCCGTTGGAAAATTAGGGACGGATTTAGGGAGGGAATAAATTAGGGACGGAAATAAGGGCAAAAAAAAATGAATAACTTTGGGACGGTTTTAGCAACCGTTTTAGCGACGGATAGAGTGAGATAAATGGATGAATAGCTGCCTTATTGTTGGGACGGTTTTAGGGACGGAATATAAAAATCCGTCCCTAATTCCGTCCCAAATGTCAGCAACGAAAAAAATTATATTTGGCCAGCCAAAACAGTGCGTTTTGACTGGCCATGTTTTTAGGGTTCTGCATTTAGCAGAACCCTCATTTTCTCCGCCTCCCTCCCCATCTTCTTTGTTCTTTCTTCTTGATTCTCTCAATTTTCCCATAAGAAAATGGTAGTAAAAGTCAAGTTTTGTGTTGATTTGGTGGAAATCAAGGTAATCTCTTCAAATCTCTTTGTATATGATTTTATTTTGATGATTAACATATGTTATAAATTAAGGAATTAGATAATATTCAGATTTTGATGATTATTTGTAAATTTGAATGTTAAGTTTTGGTTATTTTTTCCATATGTTAGTGTAAAAGTGTTAGATTTCTTTGAATGTTAATTGATGAGGGTTGTAAAATTGTTAGATTTCTGTGAATGTTAATTGATGAGGGTTTAGGTTTATTATGATGCTTATTAATTTAATTATGTATACGTTACATAAACTAATTAAAATTGAATTACATAATTGTGAGTTTATTTGTGATTTGGTTTAGGTGTAATATTTATTTCGTTGTGTATAATTGTTTTTATTAATTGTAACTTAGTATTTGATATTAATATGATTCACATTTCGATTATTGTAATTGTAGAACTTTGATTGAACGGAATTACTTTTATTGCATTTGTTGAGTATTATTTAATTGCAAGAACTTACATTAAGTATCTTGTTTTATATTGTGTGCAATGTAGTTTTTATTTCGCTTAAAATGACCAAATATAATTGAGTTGAAAAATGTAAAAGGAACTTCTTCATAGATTTCATAATTCATTGTAGATTTTCATTGCAGTTGTTAACAGTATCGAATAGGGTTCGAGGATAATAATCGAACTAAATTTGTGGGATATTTGACAGGAGAAATGGAAGAGTTGATATGCAATCGACAATGGATGTATCATCGGAAGGAACCAGGACAGAAGGGTGTAACCGACGAGTTTATAGCTGGTGTTGGAGAATTCATTAGTTGGGCATCAAGTCAAGACGCGTCTTGAAAAAATGGGGAAAAAATTCGTTGTCCCTGCACTAAGTGCAATAATATGCACTTCTTTTTACCAATGAGGGTTGCACAACATTTAATACTACGTGGATTTAAGGAGCATTATTGGAATTGGGTTAGTCACGGAGAACCATTGTGTAGTATTGAAAATAACGAGCAGCAGCAGCACGAACAAGTATCATTACCGGATGAGATGTCACATTGGGGTTGCTATGATGACATGACCTGGGATCAGCGTATGGTTTTTGATGCTGCACGATCGAGCTTTGCCGAAAATAATGAAGACGAGCCCGGACCCGGTGGAGAAGCAGCAAACCAGTATGGATATGAGCAAGATCCATTCACAGAGCAACCTGTGACACAGTTGGACGACAAGTGGTTTGACATCGTGCAAAATGCGGATCGGCCTTTGTTTGAGGGGTCTAGTGAGTCACAGTTGTCTTTTGCTTCCACCTTGTTAAATGGGAAGTCGGAGTTTAACTTGTCCGAAGGTGCATTCAATTATTTTTGTGATGCCATCAGGAAAGTATTGCCGGAGGAAAATAACTTTCCTCCAAACTATTATCAACATAGGAAAACCATCAATGAATTAGGTTTACCTGTGGTAAAGATTCATGCGTGCAAGAATGGGTGCATGTTGTACTGGAAGGAACATTCAAACTCTGATTGCTGTCGGTTTTGTGGTGAACCTAGATTCAAGGACACTGGTCGACGTGGGGATAGAACTCGTAAAAGAATTCCGACAGCCATTTTGAGATACTTGCCACTGACTCCCCGACTGCAACGGTTGTACCATACCGCAGGCATAGCTGAACAAATGACGTGGCATGCTACACATGAAGCTCAAGATGGGGTTATGTGCCATCCATCCGATGCCGAGGCATGGAAGCATTTCGACAGGACATATCCTGATTTTGGTTCAGAAGCTCGAAATGTTAGATTGGGATTATGCGCAGATGGTTTTGCACCGCATGGGCAATTCGGAAGGACCTATTCTTGCTGGCCAGTTATTGTAACTCCTTACAACCTTCCTCCGGGTACGTGCATGAAGAGCCCTTACATGTTCTTAACATTGATCTGTCCGGGTCCAAAAAACCCGAAGAAAAACATAGACGTATTCTTGCAACCTCTGATTGATGAATTGAAGCAATTGTGGGAAGATGGGATCTCGACATACGATGCTTCGAGAAATGAGCATTTTCGCATGAGGGCTGCTCTTATGTGGACCATTAATGACTTCCCCGCTTATGGCATGCTATCCGGGTGGAGCACCGCTGGAGTACTAGGATGTCCTGTATGTATGCAGGAGAGCAGAGCATTCGTGCTTCCACATAGTAGGAAGGCGACTTATTTTGATTGCCACAGGTGCTTCCTTGACTCGGATCATCCGTACAGGAAGGATAAGAAGTCTTTCCGCCGTGGTCGAGTTGAGCTGATGGCTGCACCACCAAGGTTGACAGGGGAAGAAATATATGGACACGTTTGGCATATGCCCACAGCTATGGATGAGCCGATTAATATGCCTGAATATTATGGCACCCATCACAAATGGACTAAGAGGAGTATTTTTTGGAATCTTCCTTATTGGAAAACAAACTTGATCCGCCATAACCTTGATGTTATGCATATTGAGAAGAATGTTTTTGATGCAGTGTTCGGAACTGTCATGGACTTGAAAGGCAAATCAAAGGACACTTTAAATGCCAGAAAAGACATCAGTGCTATATGCTTTCGAAGTTCAATTGCAGTTGATCCTGAAAGCGAGCAACGCACCAAACCTAAAACTGTCTATAATTTGTCCAAAACACAGAAGACAACTATTCTGATATGGTTGAGGAATTTGAAGTTTCCCGATGGGTATGCCTCAAATATTGGGAGATGTATTAACATGAATGAAGAGAAGGTTTCCGGCATGAAGAGTCACGATTGCCATGTCTTTATGCAGAGACTGCTTCCAATTGCATTCAGAGAGATGTTGCCTCCTAGTGTGTGGAACCCTGTGACCGAACTTAGCCTCTTTTTTCGGTGCATATGTTCGAGTATGCTGGACATTAATAAGGTTCGAGATTTGAACGAGAAAGTTCCGGTCATTCTTTGTAACTTGGAGAAGGTCTTCCCTCCAGCCATGTTCGATTCAATGGAACACGTGGTTGTTCACTTGCCGTACGAAGCATTAGTTGGAGGGCCGGTTCAATTCCGATGGATGTATCCCTTTGAAAGGTAAACTAACAACTTTTTTATTTTGAGGACACCTGATAATTTGAGTGTTCAGGATTTCTTTGAACAATGTGTATACGTGCATCTTAATACATATTTGTTTAATTGAATTCATATAGGTTCCTTCACCAACTAAAGAAGACAATTCATAACAAGGCTCACATTGAAGGATCAATTTGCGAAGCTTACATTGCACAGGAATTTAACTACTTCGCGCAAAATTACTTTAATTATGACGTGTATTGTCACAGTAAGCGACCCAGGCGCAATGATGAAGGATTAGCCAATGAGTCTCTCAAACCGTTCTCCATTTTTAACTATCCAACCCGATTTCAGGGTAAGGAGAAAACGAAGTGGCTTGGTGAGAAAGAACAACGTGTAGCGCATACGTATGTTTTGCGAAATTGTCCGGAGGTGCAACCCATCCTTAAGTAAGTTAATAGCAGTTTTTCCCAAGGAAATCGTTTATTTCATTATATGTTGTTTGTTTCACTTATACCGATTTGTTTTTACCCCAGCTCCTTTGTCCAATATTATCGGAATGATGGATTCGATCAGCGTACCATTGATGATTCAATTGAGGCCCATTTCGCCGATTGGTTCAAGCGATATGTTAGTATAGTTCGATTTTGATAATTAAACTGTTTAGAGATTTTTAGAGATTTAAGGGTATTAGTTTGATTATTCTAACTCTTGGGTTATCACATACAGCTTGATGCACCGGTTAATCGAGCAAAGCATATTGATGACTTGCCGGTGCTTATGCTACTTGCTTGGCCACCTTCAAGGAAGGCAACCTCTTGGCCCGGTGTGTTTATAAATGGGTATAACTTCCACACTCTTCAACGTGGAGCTGGCAAAGCCACAATGAATTGGGGTGTTTGTGTTCGAGGCACAAATACGGACGATCCTTCCACCAGTTATTATGGCCTCCTGAAAGATGTTTTGGTCCTTGAGTATAATTCTTCAGACAGCATGGCCATAGTTGTTTTGTTCGAGTGTGATTGGTTTGACCCTATCCACGGAATGAAGGTTCATCAAGATTACAAGTTGGTTGATGTCCATCGGCAAAAGATGTATCAGAAATATGATCCATTTGTGTTAGCACAATAAGCCATTCAAGTTTACTTCTGTGATTATCCGGGAGCTATCTGAGACAAAGCTAATTGGTTGGCTGTATGTGAGACAAAATCGAGGAGAGTTGTTCAGAATGTTACTGAAGAAGTTGAGGATGATGCTCCATACCAAAATGAAGAGATCGTGCAAACCCCAGCTGTTACCACTAATACAGATGCAATACAATTGTTTGACATGGCTGGTATCAACTTAGCTGTTGACTTAGGGGAGCTTCAACCAATCGCGGAATTGGACGACTCGGAGGATGAGTTCGATTCAGCAGAATCAACAAGTTGCTCCGATGACACTGATGATGATGCTGGATATAATCCAAATGAATTTTAACTTGCTTTGTACCAGGATTGTAATGAACATATGCCATTATAGGTATTCCACCAACTGCATTAGCAACATGTTAAGTTATGTACAAGTTCATGCAATCTGAAAGTGATGTTATTATAATTATATAGTGCGAAGGGAATAAACTAATACCCACCTCGAGGTAATTCTACAAAGATTTCATAGAAACCAATTAGGGACGGATTTAGGGACGAAAAATTCCAAATCCGTCCCCAAATCCGTCCCTGACATAAGTCATTTCAGGGACAGTCTTAGCAACGGTTTTTAGCAACGGCAATACAAAACCGTCCCTAATTCTGTTGGAACGCTTGTATGAGCTTTGCATATTAGCAACGGATTTAGGGACGGAAATAGTCTAATACCTCCCTAAATCCGTCCCAAAATAAAGGGTTTAAACCCTAAACCGAAACCCTAAATTAGTAATTCCGTCCCTATGTATTGATGTTAGGGTTTAAGGACTTTTTGGCACCCCAAACCCTACGGTTTAATTGTATACCGTCCCTAACAACGATATCCGTCCCTAAAACCCTTGCAAACACAATTTCCATTGCTATAACTGTTGGAACTCATCAATCTCGTATAATATCGATAGAAGGCCTAAACCAGCTCATTCGTCTTTCAATTTACCATTCACCAACTATAAGCTATCAGAGGTATGTAGATGAGAGTATCAGAAAGTTGGATCACTTATCGGAAGCCTCTACAGACTTTAAATTTGTTTGGAACGAAGAGTACTCGAAATGTTAGTAACATAAGTATAGTATTTAACAAATACGTTTGTATATTTCATATAACCTCAATGTGGTTTAAAGTTTACCCTTAGGTAGTGGGTTATTTTGACCAAATTGCATATACAATTGAAAGTAATTGTCTACGTCCTTCATTTAATTGGAAATCGGTGAAAAAAACCGATTTTTAAAAGTAGGGACAGATAAAACCGTCACTATATCCGTCCTTATCTGAAATATCCGTCACAATTACCGTCCCTATTCGCTAACTCAGCCTATTATTAATAATCATGTAGGAACGGACTTAGGGACGGAAATTTAGAATTCCGTCCCTAAAACCGTTCCAATAAGAAATAATATGGCGCGTCATATAAACCGCCAAACGTTTCTTATTTAATTTAGGGACGGATTTAGGGACGGAATTCTAAATTTCCGTCCCTAAGTCCGTTCCTAAGGGAAAATAATTGGCGCGTTTGTTCCCGCCAATTATTTTGGGTTTTCACTAGCGACGGAAATTAGGACGGAAATTTAGAAATTTAAAATTCCGTCCCAAATACCGTCCCTAAATGGAGCTCTTTTATCCTATATTTTTTTAAATATCAGCCGCTTGGGGACGGATTTAGCGACGGTATTTTGCATTTCCGTCCCTAAATCCGTCACAAAACTGACCCACTGTTGAACGGCTTTCTATATTCCAGCTTAATTTTAGGGACGGGTTTTGGAATTTTTACTTATTTAGGGACGGAATCAGGGACGGATATCCGAATTACCGTCCCTAAATCCGTCCCTAGGTGCAACGACCTTTCAGTCTTTAGTTGTGGACAGCTGTTAGTTAGGGACGGATTTAGGGACGGATTGAGGTTTTTTTTTATTCTTTTAGGGACGGATTTAGCACTATCCGCAGCTAAATCCGTCCCTACAAATCCGTCCCTAAATCCGCTCCAATTCATTAAATAAAATCGCGCCCGATCCTTTCCCCCCCATTTCTTTCTTCTTCTTTCTTCTTTCTTCTTCTTCTCTCCTTCTCCTCCTCCCTCACCCCGCGAACTAGTCGCCGTGCGCAGCGCTCCTTGTCCACCGCCGGCCGCCATTTGCTCCGTCACAGGCGGCGGTTCTGCTCCTCTGATTGCCGGCGACGCTATCCCGCTTCAAGCCCGATCAAATTCCGTACAATGACGGTATAAATTCAACTAATTTCTTTAATTTAGTTTTCTTGTTGTTAATTTTTAAAGTTTGTTTTGGTGTTTGATGCAATGTTTGATACATTTAGAGTTATATGATGTCAATAATGTGTTTGTTAACATGTTGAATAACTTTAAAGATTAATTGGTATTATTAGTTTAAATATATATTAATTACTAAAAATACTAATTACAATAATTAGTATTATTAGTTAGATTATTTCATAGTTTGGTAATTAGTATAATTATTTTAAATATATAATAAATAGTAATAATACTAATTACTCTAATTAGTATTATTAGTTTGAATATATAATAATTACAAATTACTCTAATTAGTATTATTTGTATAAATATATAATAATTAGTAATAATACTAATTACTCTAATTAGTTTAACTAAATAATACTTTGTAATACTATTAATTACTCTAATTACTTAACTTGCTTTAACTAATAAATAATTAGTAATATTACTAATTACTCTAATTAGTACCATTAATTTATAGATATAATACTTAGTAATAAAACTAATTAGTGTAATTAGTCAAATTAGTTTAAATATTAACTCATTAGTAGTTAATTTAATAAGTTTTAATATTAAATATTAATTAAAATCTAATCACTTTGTTAATATAATTATAGTAAGTATAATTACTTTAATAATGTCAAACATAAAGTAATTATATATCTAATTAGTTTCAATATAAACTCATTAGAACAACGTTTAACTATAGTAATGCATTAATAGTATAATAATTATTTAAAAAATAAATACTAATTTCTTTAATTACTTTAACTAGTTGTTCATTAATAAATAGTTTAATAATTATTTAACCATTAAATACTAATTTCTTTAATTAGTTTAATAATTACTCAAATTAGTAAATAGTTTAATAATGTCAACCATTAAATACTACTTAGTTGAATTACTTTAAATATTAAATCATTAGTAATTAGTTTAATCGGTTGAATAATTAAATAATTATATTTACTTAATCATTTTAATTAAATAATACTATTCAATAATAATTAAATTACTTACTTAGTTGTAATTATAAAATTTGTTAATTTTAAAACTAATACATAATTGTAATAAACTAGTTTATTATTAATGATAAGCCACAATTTTGTAGAGTTCACAGCACGATGATCATCCCTCGAGTTCCGGTCGAGGACGAGGTCGAGGTCGAGGTCGAGGCCGAGGCCGAGGTTGATCGGCCAGTTCTGGTCGAGGGGGCTCCAGGACTCAGTCACACCATTCCGGATCAGGATCTCCCTCAGTCGGTCATCCTGCTTCTCGATTACCACCACCACCTCCACCCACCGTTCTACCTCAGGAGACGTTGCCATCCCCACCTGTTTCGACTCCGCAGCATACACAGGTGCTTTTCAATATTTATTCAACAAAAAAATTATTAATTGTCATGAATGTTCTTATATATAATTAATTAAACTAACAAGTTTGTTATAATATTTCGTACTTAGCCGACGTCTGGATCAACGGTTCGATCTCATTCCCCATCACTTTCATTGCTTCCGGATATTGATCTACACTCTTCCATCCCTACATCTAGCCATGCTCCTCCAGCACAGAGTTATGGTGCATCTCCATCTCCATCTCCACCGCCAGTTCAGGAGGTGACAGTCGGAGGATTGACAAACCGCCTTGTGCCGCCAGCACAGACGCCTGCTTCCCAGCGAGCCTCCTCTTCCCACACGGCCCCGTCGTCTTTCATGCCTACACCTACCTCCCAGCCCTCCCAGCCCGCCCAGCCCTCCCAGTCCCCCCAGCCAGCTCAGCCCGCCCAGCCATCTCAGCCTGATGTGTCCGGCCCATCTCAGCTAGATCCCCCGACACCGATGACAGTGGCCCAGATTTACGAGTAAAATCTTAACTTTTTTTAATTTTATAATGATTCCTAATTATATTTACTAGTTTTTCTTACTAACTACCTTTGATAATGGAATTTTGAAGGGATGAGAAGACAAACAAGAGGGCGAAGACAGAGATCAAGCATATCATCTACGGACATTGGATCGAGCCGTGGTTGTCCTGGATGAAGGTTTCGCACGAGACGCGCACCCGTATGTTCGATTTATGGATGGTAAGTCAAAGCCACAATTATTTATTTATTCATATAATTTAATTATTACATTATTATTATTTGACTATTTTATTTAATAATTATTATTACCATTGCTTAATTTGTTTAATTGAATTATGACATTATTATTTGCGCGCTTTAATTATATTTCTTTCTCAATACAGAGGCGTTACTTGTTCCCCGCCGAGGAGCGTAAGGCGGCACGGGCCTTCTTCGATGTCACAGCCGGCAAATTCATCAGGCATGAGTTCAGCCGGGCTCGGAGCATACGTAGGGCGCCTACTTGGACTTCAGACCATGTCTGGGACCGCCTCTGTGCACAGTGGGATGCCGACCCTACTTTCAGGCGACACAGCGAGGTGAATAAGAAGAATCGCAGCACTGAGCAGGCGATTGTATATAGAGGTGGTAGTAGGGGCACTGCATTCCACTGGTCCGATATGGTAATAATTAAATCCATATTTTATTTCGCTTAAGTTTTTTAATTCATAAATATTTTCCTTATAATTATTTAACACTTATTTTCGCTTTTGTAGGTTAAGGAGGCGGGTGGTGATCCCGGTCCTGCCAGATTATTCGGCAAGCTGTACAAGACCAAGGCGGGTGATTATCCCGAGGGTCGTGCGAAGACCATTGCTGTAAGTTTAAGTACTTAAATATATAATTATTGAAGTTAAAGTTTAAGTAATTATAACTCATTATATATAATCATCTTAATTAATTAATTACTTATAGAATTGTAACGTTTATTTAGTTTATTGTTATATAATTATTCAATTTACAATAAGAATATTCTATTAATATTATACTTCACACACATGCATAAATTAATTTATATTCTTTTTTTAGGAGGATTATGACAGAGCAATTGCGGAGGCACGTGCACGAGCTGCCGATGACTCAGAGGTCCACCCGCATACGGTCTTTCAGGGGGTAGCGGGTGGCGAGCGCGGTCGGATGCTAGGGTACGGCGACTTAGTTCACCACCCCCAGTTTCAGGTCGACTCTTCTTCCATCCCATCTCAGTCGCAAGAGAATATTTCCTTGCGACAACAGATGGCCGACTTGCGCTCCGATGTCGAGAGGAGGCTAGAGGAGTCTGCACAGGAGTCTGCTCGCTTGTTGGCGGAGGCTGCACAGGAGACTGCTCGACAAGTGGCAGAGAGAGATAGAGTGTGGGAGCAGCGCTTACAGCAGATGCAGCAGATGATGGGCCGTTTTCCTCCGCCTCCAGGAGCTCCGCATCCGACAGACGAGCCACCTCCGTACGCTCAGGCTAGGACCAGAGAGTCCATCTCGCAGGTACAGCATCAACCCCAGGACGTCCATCATGCGGCCCATCAGGGCGAGGGCCAGGGCCAGGGCGAGGGCGAGCGCGAGCGCGAGGGCGATGCCCATGCCGAGGATGATTTCGATAAGATTGCCTCACATTTAGGTGATTTTTAGATTTATTTTTGTATATTTCATGTATACAACATTTACAGTAAATATATAAAATTAGAATTTAATTTTAATTTTGGTCTATTTTAATATTATTTTATATAGTAATAATAATTATAATAATAATATTACTAATACGATTAAATATTATTATTATTATAATATAATAATAATATTAAATATTATCATAATAATATTATTATTATTATTATTATTGCTTCATAAGAAATTAATAATAAACCACCACTAAATATATAAAATATTATTTTAAAAAAATTAATTTTTTTTACAGATTCCGTCCCTAAATCCGTCCCTAACGAATAAACATTAAACCCTAAACCCTGAAATCCGTCCCTAAATCCGTCCCTAAAAAACAAAACAATAAATATCCGTCCCTAAAACCGTCCCTAAATAAATCATCCGTCCCTAAATCCCTCCCTATTTAAAAATCCGTCCCTAAATCCCTCCCAACAGCAGTTTATAAAACTTTCAGCGATTACACTTTCGTGCGGGAAAAACCGTTGCTAATTCCGTTTCAATATCCGTCCCTAATTCCGCTGCAAAGTTTCCATATCCGTCACAAAATCCGTTTCAGATGTCATTACCTTGTCTCGTAACTTCCCCCGGATTTAGGGACGGATTTTGTTTCCGTCCCTAAATCTTTTATTATCCGTCCCTTAATATTAGGGACGCCCTTATAGGGACGGAAAAAATTCCGTCCCTAAATCCGTTGGAAGAGCTTTAGGGACGGATTTTTCCATCATATTCCGTCCCTATTTCCGTTTCTATGGACCTTTTTTCTAGTAGTGCAACCCACCCATTAGGAAACACTAAAAACCACGAAAAAAAAAATGATCTGCCCCACCCCCACCCTCTCTCTCTCTCTCGACGTTTCCTTCCATTCCATCCGCCATAGCCTTGATTCCTTGAAGCCAATTTTTTCCCCTCATCCTAAATCCTAAAATTAGAAGCATCTCCCTTCTACCACACATACTAATTATACCAACCCAACCCAACCCATTAGAGCAAAATAAAACCCACCGATATAAAAAAAAAAAAAAAAAACCCCACCCATAACACCCCCCCCCCCACTCTTCCTTCCATTCCATCCGCTATAGCCTTTAAGCATTCTTTCCCTTTCCTTTCTCTTATGCTTCTCTTCTCTTCTCTTTTATCATCAACTTCCATGGATTAAAGAGGAAATCTTGCCCTTGCTTTCAATTGGAAACCGAATATTGTAGCCACTGTGTCTGCTTCTCGCAGGTAAGCGATCTCTCTCTCTCCCCCCCATTTACTCTTAGTTTTGGCTTCTGATATTTGTGAGTAATTGACTCTCAAAGGGACAGAGACGAGAAACATAGAGGAAAAGAAGGAGGCTAAGAAGGAATCCCGGATAGTTTTTTGTTCTGGCCTTTACTTTATATTTTCCTTCTTTTGGGTATAGAGATAGTTTTATTTGTTTCTAAATTTCTTCCTTTTTGCATCCCTTTCTCCCAAGCCACTTGACGTTTGTCTTCCTCACCTTAGGTCCCCTTTAAATTCTTTATTGGGAGCAAGGTAATTTCAATGCTAACTGCTGCTCATTTTACTGCCTTTAATTTAATTTTGTCTTTGTTCTTATTTGCTGATTGTTTAAGTTTCATTTTTGGTGATTATTCTTACAGGTACAAGAATTGGATTTGAAGTTTAAAACATAAACTTTTAGGTATTTATTATTTCAGATTATATTCTCTATTACTTATTAAAAGATTATTGGTTGTTTCCCAATGCATTTTTTATGAATGCTTTGGATCGATGATATATGTTTTTAATTATGCATAATATCTTCATTTAAAAAGTGAATATAGTTACTTTACTATTAAATTGTTTTCTAATCTTAATTCTATATAGTATAGAAAATGGACAACACTAAAATAACTGACATGATAAATTAGAAGGCATGCTAAACTTTGAGCCTTTGCTTTATTTTTATTAGCTTATAACAAGCAAGGTGTGATGCAGGCTGTTCAGTTTCATGCGTGTATAATAAGGAAGGCCACTGTCGACAAGCATAAAGAGTGGTGAGTTCAATCATTCTCCTTAACTAATTATTAATTATTCAATCTGATAACAAATAAGAAATGTCATTTACTTGATTTGCTTTCTTGCAGGTGGTTGATGAATGTGGCTGTTGATGAAGGGTAGTTTCTCTCTATGCTTCTAAAGATCATGACTGCCAACAAAACCATGGAAATTGGAGTTTTTACAGGTTATTCCCTCCATACTATTGCTCTTGCATTGCCTGAGGATGGCAAGGTCAACTTTTACCTATGTTTCTTAAATCTTAGTTAATTTGTTTACACTATTTTTTTTCTCTTTCTTACTTATTATTTACTGTTATAGATGATTTTAAAGCTACAGCACATTATATCTTCTGTTTGACAGATATTAGCAATTGATCCTTATAGAGAAGCATATGAGGTTCGATTACCATTTATTAAGAAAGCTGGAATTGAGTGCAAGATTAACATCATTCACTCATATGCCGTTTGGTTCTAAAAGATCTTATTATCGATGTAAGACAACATTGGTATGCTTAAGTTTTTGAAATCTTCTGTTTGAAATCTTTTATATGGAAAACATAAACTATCATTCTAGAAGAGTTCTTAGGCAACAGAATACTAGCTTTGGTAGGAGGCATCGGCTGCATGTCCCATATCCCTTACCTGTGGTCATCGAGAACAGGGTAGATTAGATAGGGAGAATAGGGTATTGATTTTGAGGTATAGGAATGCTTGACATCATTCCACATCTGTCAGTTTTTTGAGGTTGGTAATGTCAGCTCTTTGCTCGATAGTAATCAAGGAACCATTGATTGTATGCTTTTTGTGATGGATAATGATCTTTCCATATTTTTCAATAGTAAATGATGCTGGAGTAATAAGAGCAGTGGGTTGTTATGAAGGAGATGGCATTCTCCTTTCTGATGTTAAGTGTTCCATTATGAAGTTTGTAGGGAATGCAATCAATCTTGCCATTCTGGAGTTCGAAATGGAGCTTTGACCATGGAGGATGTTCGTAAGAATGGTATGGTTTAGTTATAACTTTATTAGCATCTGTCATTGCAAAATTTTTTAACTTGAGATATTTGATAGTATGTTGAAATTTTGTTTTTTGTATCATGTGTGAATTGTAGATATTTGAAGTTATATATCTTTTTTCTCTGGTGAGATATTGCATGCTCTGCTATTGATAGTTAGGAGGATGATGTTAATTTTAGTATTACCCAAGGTATATCAGGTAGCACATCATAATTTCCAAATTCTAATAATGGTCGTCTATATGTGTGTGTGTATGGAGTTTATAAAATCTTTGCCTGTCAGCACAATGTGACCTAAGAGTATTTGTTTTTCTCATTGTTAGTTGTTGCCAAAATATTTGAGTATTTTAATGATGTCCTATGTTCCATTATGTCTATTCTAATTCCATGATCAAGTAATGGTCATATATGTACGTATAATATTATATTATATTATATTATATATTTCATGCAAATAATATTATAATAATAAAAGTTAAAAAAAAAAGTGAGTGCATATTAGTAGTTGCGGTGCATTGGAATCCATATTTCCATTTCCTTCTGACTTGCAGTAGTAGCCAATACCTATCTAAGTAATCTTTCACTTATTATTATTTTTTTAGTTCTATTCAAAATTCTTAAAAAGTGCTCTTAATTGTAATATCCCATTTGCTATGCTCATTACTTTTGGCTTCATCAAATCTTATAATCTGTTTTTGACAGGAAATCTAGCGTTTTATAATGGATAAAGAAAAAGAAAAAAAAATTGCAGAGGGGCATTAACATAGTTTTTGCTCTGTGTTTTTTTTTCCATTTTTCAATCATGCAGGTTCGGGATGGGAACAAAACCGTTCTCATATAAGTAAGTATTTTCACTATATCAATGAGGTTGTTGTTTGTGTGAATCCATTACACTATTTTTTTAACGAAAGTATGGCAGGAAGGTGTTTCAACCTGCTAGCTTTGGAGGCCCTGTTTATCTGTGTTCTTTTTTGTTAGTCTTGAATGTGGTATGAGGAGAGAATCAATATAGAAAGTAGTCCTGCTAATTTTTAAAAAATAATCGTAATAGTCAATCTATATAAAACCTTTGATTTTCATTTCTTAATTGATATGGTTTATATTGAATAGAGCATAAGTAGTGATCTGAGCTTCATTTATATATTAATAATTTAATAAACTTTGGCCTTGAGTGTGGGTTTGTTACCATATATCACACGTTTTGACTTTAGAAAATATTATATATGGTAGTAATTAAGTAATAAGTAAAATAGATTATTAGTTGAGTCAAATTAATTGCTACCAATTATGGAATTTAATTTGTAATAAGGAGAAAAAGTAAATTCATGGAAGGGTGAATCTTACAAGGTGTACTGACTTATAGAATCTATGGCTCGAAGCGCATCGATGAATCTGTAGTTGCACATACAAGTACTCAGAATGCACAACATGAAACATCGATTCAGGCTTCTCTTAAAAGAACTGCTCTTCCAACATCTGAACAATTAGTTGCAAAGAAACTTAAAACTCAGTAAGCATTCCTTTCTTTACTCATGATTAATTAATATATTATTGCAATAATGCTCATTTCTTTTTTTAAATTCACTTAAATTTAAGTTTCAATATCTCTCTCTCTCTCTCTCTCTCTCTCTCTCTCTAATATTAAATATTATACATATAACCACAAATTAATTAACATTTGGAAAAGCTGCTTATGTATTGCAGGAAGGAAAAGATTGCTGAATGACCCAATGTTGAGACAAGCCAAAGAAGATGACAGAATTAATATAATATAATATTATATATTTTCATTTTCCATTAATTGACGGAATTTAAATTACATTGTTTGCATTAAGTTTACAAGGATAATGTTTTCGAACGATATAATATATAATATTATATATTATGTGGAATTCAAAACTCTATCTTTATTATAGAAAATATTCTCAAAGTTCATTTAATTAAATTTCAATTCTATGTTAAGATATGAAAATTTGGATGAGAATATTATCAATTCAAATTTCTTTGAAAGTAATTACTCATAGCTTCATAATAATTTTCTTTCAAAGAATCTGTACAATATTAAGACCCATAGAATTATCTACTATTTTATAAGTTTATGAAATATTTATTTTTTAACATAAGAAAATATTCTCTATAAGATTACCCGCAGCGTGAGCGCGGGCATCAATACTTGTTAAATTGAAAGAAGACATCCATTTTGAGGCTCCAAACAAAACAAAAGCTTCTTTAATTGCCAAGATCTCACTTCATTAATTAGAATCAATTATTATTCCAACCGATTTGGAGATTTTAATTTTAATATCACCATTGTGATCTCTAAACACCCCTCCAATACTAGCATGACCAGGCTTGCCTTGAAAGGAACCATCCACATTGAACTTCAAATAGCCTTGATTAGGCTTTTTCCAATTTCTTGTTTTCTCCTTGCTATCTCTCCATGTCTGAGAAGTTATGGCAAACATAGGGTATCGACACAAACCAAGAAAAGCCTAAGGCTGATTTGGCAATCTAGCCAATATCCATCTTGCCAATCTAAGCTTGATAACATCAATTAATTGCTCAACATCAAGAAGTTTACCATTAAAAACAAATGTCATTGCGATGAAGCCAAATAGACCATATAGCCGCAAAAAATAACAACTGCCAAATTTCAATGTTGTTGCCAATTTGAAGGCCTTGCCAAGCACATATAAACGTTGTTGGCTCAACAGGAGCTACCCATTGAATTCCTCACAAATCATAAAATTACGACCATACCCTCCAAACATAATTACAATGGAAAAACAAGTGACTCACAGATTCAATGTCCTCATGGCACAAGACATATCTAGCAATCCACCACAAATTTACTTGAGAAGTAATAAAATCTCAACAAATCAACATGGCTTAAGTTTTTTTTATCACAGACTAAGTCGACAAGGGGTTTCTAGAAAGAGAGAGGCGTGATATATTTGATCTCGACCTCTTATTGAAGCATTTTCTCTCGCACAAAGTGATAATGTACCTCCACATGCTTGGTTTTTGCATGGAATACTGGATTCTTAGCCAAGCGTATAGCTGATTGATTCTTGTAATGTAGCTGCACTGGAGAGTCAAGCGATTGATATAGGTCTTTTAATAATTGTACCAGCCACGTACTTACTTGTGCTGCCACAACCACTGCTCTATATTCCGTTTCTGTAGTTGACAATGAAACTGTAAGTTGTCTTTTGTTACACTAAGAAATTATGGCAGACCCGAGACTAAACATGTACCATGTGGTTGATCTTCTTGTATCATGGTCTCCAAAATAATCAGTATCACAATACCCTAGCATGGAACTTCTTTCCTATAAAGAAGTTCATAATCAATAGTTCCTTTTACATAGCTCAAAATTCATTTGACTGCCCTAAGTGTGGTTTTCATGGTTTCTCCATAAAGCGACTAGCCATACCAATCACAAATGCAATATCGGGTCTTGTCAATGTGAGGTAGATCAAACGACCTACTAGTTGCATATAGATTCTTGGATCTTCCAACTCCTTGCCTTATTCGCTGCATAATATTGCTTTGACTTCCATTAGTGTAGTCATTAGCTTGTAATTGACCATCCTGAACTTGTATAGAAGATCTCTTGCATACTTGTATTGGCACAAGAATATTCCTTCCTTGGTACGGAGCATTTCTTTATAAAAGTGATTTAGTTCTCTGAGTTCTTTCATTTGAAATCGTACTCGGAGATTGCCTTTAATTTGCTTGATTTCTTCTTCATCATCACCCATGATGATAAGATCATCCACATATACCAAAATGGATGCCAACTTACCATTTTCAACTGTTACAAACAAATTTAAATCTATAGCTGTAATGTAATATCCACTATGCACTGGAATTCAGCAATCTTCTCGTACCAGGCTCCTGGTGCTTGCTTTAATCTATAAAACACCTTTTTCAACTTGCAGAGATGGTTAGGATGAACCTTGATTTTAAACAAATTTGGTTGCTCCATATAGATATGCCGTTCTAACTCACCATGCAAGAAAGCATTCTTCATATCCATTTGCCAAAGCTTCCATAAAGTCCATGATTTACTTGTTGCAAGTGCAAGTAGCACGCAAACTGTTGTAATCTTTGCGACTGGGCTAAATGTCTCATCATACTCCAGTCTATATTATTGAAAAAATTGCAACCAAATACGTCTTATATCTTTCTAATGCTCTATCCGAACAGGTCTTTACTTTGTAAACCAATTTGTATGATATGGGTTAAACATGCTTTGGCACCTACTCCCAAGTCCCATTTTGCTTCAAAGCTTGAATTTATTCTTCCATGGCCTTTCTCTACTCTAACTTTGCAGTCGGCTCTAACAACTCCATTTCTTCAATCAAAGCAGCGTTAACATATTTAGGATTTGACTTCCATTGTCTTAATAACCTTTACAAACTTGGTTAAGGATTTCTTTCTTCAAGTTCTTCTTCTTGAACTAGTTTTTCCTCTTTAACAATCGGGGACTAGTTAATCTCCTTTTGTCTTGGTGGAATCTCAGTTTTTCAACCATCTTTTCTTAAACTTCTCTTCAATTTCCTTCAAGTCTAGCAACAATACTGCTTGTGGTGACCACCAAAAAGATGCCTAATCAAACACAACATTTTTGGATACATTAAATTGACCAGTCATCAGATCATAATACGTCCATCCTTTTCTTTGATCACTGGAGCATAGTTCAGATTAAAGGCAGTGCTATACCTTTAGAGAGTCTATTAGAGAATTTTGTGTTAAGGCCTCCTTCGATGATGACAAACTTAAAGGTTATCCTCTATATTTAGTTAAATTAATTTCTAATTTCACATTGATGGAAGTCACCAAGTTTTTAAAATATGGTAGCTGTAGTTGCACGGATGACTTAACTTCTATATTGGTTAGAAATTCACTTTTTCTTTTTCTTTTTGCAAGGTATTATTGTCTTTTAATTGTTTAAATGGATATGATTGTTTGACATGAATGATACATTGGGTTCATCTTCTTTTTCTCTAGCTCTTCTTCGTTTTTTAAAGTGATAAAACCAGGATCGTCTTTCTTCATCTAAATATACAATGAATTGCCTTTTTGTAGAATTTGTTGTGCTGATGATAAGGTATAAATACATAACATACACAACCAAATACTCAAAAATGACTCACCGTAGGTTTGATGTTCCACAATTTCTAAAATGAAGAGATAAAGCCAAGCCTTGCTTGTGGAAGCCTACTAGTCACATGATCTACAGTCTTCAAGCATTCAGTCTAAAATTGATGTGGCACATTTTAACATGCATCATGCTTCTGCATATCTCTGCCAAATATTTGTTCTTTCTCTCAACATTTCCATTTTGTTATAGTGTGCTTAGAGATGTCAACTGTCGATGAATTTTGTACTTTTGCAAAAAGACTTCCTTGGATATGTATTCTCCCCCATTGTCTGTACATAGGAATTGTATCTTATAGCCTACTTCCTTTTCTACCTTTTCTCTGAATTTTTGGAAATTAGCAAGCACCTCCGATTTTTCTTTCATAAAATTAACCCATAAGCACCTTGAAAAATCATCAATGAATGTGATCATATACTAGTAGCCACTGACAAAGGGTTACTTTACCGTGCCAAACACGTCTTAGTGAATTAACTGGAGGGGCACCTTAGCTTTGAACTTTGACTCCTCGTATGGCAATTGATGAGCTTTCTTGTATAAACATTTGGCACAAACTATGTCTTTTTTGACATTTAGTAGGGGAAGACCCTTAAGTATAGATTTCTTCATCATCACCTTTAACTTGCGGTAACTTACATCCCAAGCCGTGCATGCCACAGATCAGGTGTTTCATTCTTTCTCATTTTTTCCACGTACACAACTCAAGAAGACATGATGTAAAAGGACTCCAAATGCCTTCCTTCCATTATTGGTGGACAAATTGGCTTTATGTTCATATATACCTTTCACATCTTTTGGATTGAACACGACGTAATTCCCAGAGTCAATGATATGAGAAACTCACAATAGATTTTTCTTAATACTCTGTACATGGAATACATTTCCCGACTAGACTTCATATGGGCTATCTTTCAGTACAATCGTTATTTGGCCGATAAGTGATTGGTAATTTTAAGTTATTTGCTATCACCACTATCCTCTTTCCATTGTACATTGAGAGATTACTTAATTTCTCCTTGTTGCTGGTCATGTGATTAGAACACCCAGAATAACTATTCAACCATTGTTGTAGTTGATCAATTTAGTCGTTGATACAAGTGCAACATCTTCTTCTAGCTCAACGGTGCAAATAGCTATAAGTTTTTCTGACACACCCGGACCCAATTGAACTTTTCTATACCCACCAAAATAGTAGAAGATGGCAAAATGATACAGATAAGATGTTGATCCGGGTGTGTCTGATAAAAAAGAGATGTTAAATATAGGTTAAGATAGAGTTAGAAGATGGGGTAATTCCCAATGCATGGAAAGCAATTAAACACCAATTGGACTACCCCTAAGTCCATATCCAATGGTTATGGGGCCTATTGGTGTAAAAGATCGAGGAATAGAGCCAAGGGTCGAAAATCGAAGAAATTGGAGAAATGGGGAAGAGGTCTAACGCGGGACCTTAACAGGTCTAGTGCCGAACCTATGCCCATATAAGGGGGGAGCTGAGCCTCTCCCCCTTTCTTTCTCCTCATCTCTTTTCCCTAAAAGAGGTATTTTGGAGTTTTAGCCGATCCAAACAATCTGACCTTTTGATCAAGGTGAATTTCAAGTATGTTGTTCTACTCACCTCAAGCTTTAATTTGCCTACTTGCTTGCATAAATCCATTTATTGGTTTAGGAGAAATCACGGCTCAAATTTATGTTTAGGTTTTTAGGTTAAATTAATCTTAGATTTGGATTTTAAGAATTTTGAGTCGATGATTCTCGTTTTTGCTTCAATGAAGTTGTTATGGATGTAATGGGGAATGTCTGTCTCAATTTGTAGGTCGATCCATGGATAAACGGGCTAAAAAATCGAGAAAAAAAACCCATTTTCAGTTTTTTATCACGGGTTCAACGCAGGACTCATCTGAGTTTGGCACCAGAGTTGTCCCGACCCACTTAGGGGTGTTTTCATAATTTTGCATCGCGTGTCTATTTTTGACCCGAAACTTCCTCGAAAACTTTTCTAAGCCCTAGATCACATCTGAACATTATCTTAGGTTATAGTAGAGCCTCGTAGGTGCATTCGTAGATTTGATTATGAATGCTAATGGGTATTTTCATGTATTAAGGTTTTCGGGCGATCGAATGTAGAGATGCTTTAAAGTTTGATCGACATGGGATTCTTAGGAGTATACAAACCTCCCAATACTGTGACATCTTTTGTTTCAGTGTTTAGCCATTTAGGACTAAACGCTTTTATTGTTTTATAAAATGTTTTATATGTTTTGGGATTCGAATATTCCCTTACACTTTCACACACGCTATTGCATGCCAAATGGGCAAGATGTTTTAAAGTAAAATTTAATTTATAAATATATATATGTTTGTTTATATTTAAAATATATATATATATATATATGTGTGTGCGAGATATGAGATGAATGCCCGACGGGGTATGATCATATAAGTTGAAAGATGGAGTCCTAGACAGGACTAAATGAGACTCGATGCTCAGATGCCAGCGACTGTATGAGAAAGAGAGTGGACTGAGTGGAGCATGCATCCAAAAAGTAGCCATAGACTGCCTTTTGAGGGACATTGTGATAGGAAGACCCTAGAGTAAAGAAATGCATAGGGAAACTTGCTAGGATGTAGCTGTGTCCACCCACAGCAAATGGCACCGTCGAGGGAACGAGGTTAGAGAGATGTAAATATATATATATATGTTTTATAAGAAAAGGTTTTAAAAGAAAAGAAAAGAAAAGAGATAAGATAGCCTTCAACGATATCCTTGACCTATGCGCAAGGTCGAGTCTCGATATGCTTTCGCAGCTAGCTCATAGTTAGTTTATCATTATTATTAAATGTTTTACAAAGGTTTTGGGAAAAATGTTTTAAAAATGTTTTCAAAGATAAATATAAATATTTTTTAACTTGTTTTGGATATACCCGACTCCCCAAATCCTATTTAACTTTACATTAAACCAAGGCTACTCATTGAGTACACCGAGGTGTACTCGCCCCATGTTTCCTTTAAAGTTTATCAGGCTAGACGTCCAGAAACTCACTAGAAGATATCAATGGCTAAGGAGTTGGTAGATTCCGCTGTATAAGTATCCCCTCAAGTTAATCCACTGGTACCCAAATTTTAATTAAATTATTTTATTAAATGATTTCTATAATTAAAAATGTTTCCAATTAAAGTTTTAGTTTTATTGTTTTGTAGCGACGATGCTCAACTTATGCTTTGCTGTGCTTCAAGGTGCATGGGCGATCAACACATACTCAAGGTAACGCAACGGTTGTCACGTAACCGACCTCCAGGTGGGGGCGTGACATCTTCATTCTTTTATGCAACAAACGAATCCTAGAAGTTCCACTCTTTTTCCTCATTTTTGACTAAAGTTACAACATTGTCTTGCACTTGCTTAAATCAACAGTCCCGCGCCAAGTGGCCAACCTTGTTGTAGTTATAGCATTGACTATTTTGATAACATTCTCAGGTTCTCACCATTGGTGTCTTTTCCGTGTTAAGCTCCCCTTTACTGAAAGCTTTTTCCTCGTTTCTTTTGCCATTCTCCTTGCCTTTTCTGAAATTTATTTTCCTCTAAACCAGGCTTTCCTACAGCCTTATATTTTCTATTCAAGCTTTTTTTGTACCCATTTGGTAGAGTGGTGTAGTACGTTTGCTATAGTCGACCACTATTAATACTCAATCTCAACCATACAATAATTAATCTCACCACTACTATTTTAATCTCCACCCTATATTAACTATTTTCATCGCCACCACTGCAATCTCACCGCTCTACCAAACAGGACCTTTGTCGGTGAATATAACATTCCCATCATCCTCTATTAAGACTTTAGACATTAATTTGTTTACCTAAGTCTCTTGGTTAACAAAAATATTTTTGAACTTAATTAGCATTGATTCCCAATCCCAACCACAAGTAGTAGTAACAATTCCATGTACTTAAGTTTCAAACCATAGATGATAATTCTTCTCATCATTATTTGGGTGATGGTGTCATCTGGATCTAATTTGAAATTTCATCATAGAGAGTTTTTAACTTTCGAAAAATAATCACTCACCAACATATTTTGTTGTGAGATTGAGCGGAGCTCGTTCCCCAATTGGTGGAGTTTAGCATCATTCTTTTTAGCAAGCTAGGTTGCAAGTGTATCCCATGTCTCCCTTGCCGTTTTCAAATCTTTAATACGTTGAACCAAGTTGCCCTCGACGGTGACAAATAACACGTACATGGCCTTATCAGCTTTAATCTTCCATTTTTTTTTAAAATTCTTCCACATCAGTTGGGGGTGTTAAGTTGTGACCTCCAGCAATCCCCTATAAGTCTTTGCCCGAGCAAGTAGAATTGGACGCGAATGCTCCACGTGTTATATAATTGTTAGCATTTTTTTTAAAGCAGAGACCAATTTTATTAGAGAAACAAAATTGGGAAGAGACCCAGTTTGTTAAAAAGAGACCAATAAGGTCGATACATCACATCGCAAGGAATAATGAAAAAAGACATCCACTAGAAAAGGGAGAAAAAAGAGCAAACCAGACCCAGAAAAAAGATACGATAAAATCCCTCATAAAACATTGGAACCTACCTTCAAAACCTCACTTTGAACAGCAGCAGCTTCTATATCCATTAAACAAAACAGAGAAAACCACATTGTTCAGCCTAGCGGTAGAAAACCATAAGATCATTCTCACGATCCTCTCCTACTTTTGCTAATCCATTCGTAATCTCATTAATGCTTCTAATACTCAAGCTTGCAACTTCATCTTACAAACGACAATAATTGTTTGTATTTAACTTCTCAATGGTGCTAGCATTACTAGAAATATCTGTCATGGTGACTTGATTGTGCCCCACACTTCACTCGAATTTTTTCCTCGACCAAAAAGTCTTCACAGTCCCAGATTATAATTTGGTAGAGTCTCTACGTCTCTTCGAGTGACAGTCCTCCGCCAAGCTTTGATATCAAATTTATTAAGTTGGCAAGTGAAAATTAACTATTTTATTAATACAAAGACCAATTTACAACTAACTAACAAATTTGTTTTCTTGCCAATCACTCGCTATAACTCACGAACTAGCCACTTACTTACGCACCACTTTACTCACGATTACTTACTACACTCCACTGAACACTTGCTTACTATACTCTCACCACAACGCTTGACTGTCGCTCACCGACTTACGACTACACTCACACTTGCTGTTACTTGGTCACTTACTCCACGGCATTACAAAACACAAAGCCCCCTATTTATACTTGCTCCAAGCCATTCAAGTCAGTAAATATTGCAACTTTACCAAAGCTTCCAAGAATAAAATATTATTGCCACATTTAATAGTAAGATAAGTATCTATCAAAATCTAAGGTTATTGTCCCCTATATGTTTCCTATGCTTGCAATCCACCACAAATTTACTTGGCAAGTGATAAAATCTCATCAAATTAACATGGCTTAATGTTTTACCAGAAACTAAGTCAAAAAGGAGTTTCTAGAAGGAAGAGAGGCGTTGCACTTAACATTTTCTAGCATGCTAGTGTTGTTGATACAGCTTGAGGCTCCCCTAACATTAACTTGTTTGCCTCTCTTCACAAGCTTGAATGAACAACTAGAAAAATTATTGGAGACCGAATCCACAATATCAACTAATAAAAGTCCGCCGCCTCCACAGAAACTATATATTATCAACCTTCTTATCTCTGAAATTGCTAAGAATTCGTGTGAGTATCGATTTCAACAATGACGTAGGCATGTTCCAAAGTTACCTACCTGTAAACCATAGAGAATGACCATTACATCAACACATTGAGTGGGCTAGCAATCAACATATCTCTGAACTTGACTATCTCTGACATACCCGGACCTAGCACGACCTTTTCGTATGAACGGAATAGTGCAAGATGACGTAATAATTAAACAATATGTCGGTCCGACTGTGTCAAGTCAGAAGAGAAGATAAGCCTAAGACAAGACGGAGTTGGATGATGAAATGATGACCATGCATGGAAACACTAAAGTGGACTTCTTTAAGTCCATAGCCAATGGATTGGAAGTCCATTGGTGAATTGGTCGGTGGATCGGGCCAAGAATTAAAGTTTAAGAGGTTTAAAAGAGAAGAGAAAGTCTGGCCCGGTGCCCGAGTAGACCCGGTACCGGGCTCCCCTATAAATAGGGGGAGGTCGAGCTCTCCCCCTCATTTTCTCTCTTCTCTCTTTTCTCTCAATTAATTTTTTGGAGCAATTTTGGACTTTTGGCCGATCCGGACAAATCGACCTCAAGTTCAAGGTGAGATCTTGGTGAGCTGTTCTTAACTCCTTGAACTACGTTTTATTAAGTTTTCACGCTTATCCATGCATTGGTCTAGAAGAGATCCAAGCTCAAAGTTAGTTTCAGCTTTTAGTTAGATTTTAAGCTTAGATTTGAGATTTAGGAACTTTGAGCTTGTAATTCTTGTTTCTACTCCAGTAAACGTGTCGTGGGAGGTGAGAGGAACCTCCATATCGAATTTTACGTCAAATGATGGACCAAAGGACTCGGGAACCGAGGAAATGCCTCAGATCCCGAGGTGGCCAAACAGCTTTCGCGGGAGCCGAGTCTCTCCCGAGCGGGACCTGGGTTGTCCGACGCCGAACTGGGCGTTTTGGCCCAATCCGTGCCATGGGCCTTGTTGGGCCCAAGCCGAGTTGGGCTTGACCCAACTCGCATGGGATGGGCCTTCCGGCCCAAATTTCAGGCCAGGCCTGACCCAATCACGTGGGGGGCCTGCCTGGCCCAGAACCGAGCCCAGGTCGAGTGTGGGGCCCAAGGGTCCAGCCCGAGTGTGGGGCCCACGGGTCCCCAGGGGCATTTTCATAATTTTTCTTCAAGTGTCCAATTTTCACCCCGAAACCTCCCGAACACTTTTCTAAGCCCCGAAACACTTCTAAACATCGTCATAGGTCATACTAGAGCCTCATAGGTGCATTCATAAATTTAATTATGAATGCTAACGTATAATTCCGTGTAATAGGGCTTCGAGTGAATCGAGTGTGGCAATGCTCCGGAGGGTAAAGTTACATGGAGTGCTTGGGAGTATACGAATCTCCCAATACTGTGAGTGACCCTGTTTTCAGTGTTTAGCCACTAGGGACAAAATGCTTTTAAAATGTTTTCAAAATATAAATTGTTTTTAAAAGGTTTTACAACTGTTTTGGGATAAGGGTAATCCACGACACACACTTTTTATTTTGTGATACGTCCACTGAGAGGGTGGGATGATTTTAAAATCTAAAGGTTTGTGTGCGTTTAAATGTTTTAAACATAAATGCTCTGAATATATATATTTATATATGATAAATATATGGATGGGATGCGAGACGAGAGATAAGTAATTGAGTGGCTCCTCGGGCTCCACTATATGTGGGAGCGTGGGCCGAGTTGGAGAAAGCATGCTAGATTCTTAGTCGTGGACATCCTGTCGAGGGGCACGGTGAGACGAAACCGTGGGAGAGGCGCAAAGGGAAGCTCGCCAGGGCTCCAGAGGTGTGTGCCACCACAGCTGGCTACCACCGAGGGAACGGGCTAGAGAAAGAGAAATTATGAAAGTGATTTTTAAAAGAAAAGAGATAGCCCTCGGTGCAGTAAGGCATACAATCGGCCAGTCGTGCCTTCAGTGTATTAGAAGCCAGCCCATTGAGTATATATTTATTTTAAAGGTTTTGAATCTAATTCTCCTTGGGAGAATTTCAAAAGAGGTTTTGAAAACAAAATTTATTTTATTTACTTTATTTGTTTGTTTCATTACATTTTGGATTACCCCTGTTTTCCCTAACCTTGATGGAGACTCATTGAACCTCTGTCACTCACCTGTATCCAATGTGGATGGATGCAGATTTACGTACGGGGTCAGCTATTAGAAAGGAGGCTCACTAGGAGGCGTCGGTGGCTTAGGCTTAGTGATTTCCGCTGTGTAGGTATTCTTTAAATTAATCCACTGGTGTCACTTATAAATTAAATATTTTATTAATGATTTCTAATTAAAATTTTAGTTTTGTATTGCAGCGATGATGTCTATTTCAAGCCTTGCGGTGCCTCGGATATGTGGCTGTAGACACGTACTTCGAGGTAGCGCTGCGGTTGCCACGTGGCCAACTCGGGGCGGGTCGGGGCGTGACAATCTCCCATTGAATTGTTCGATGAATTTGCATTAACCTTTGGTAATGCCATGACGATCGAGGATAAAACTTAAAAAGGGTAAATCCAAAATATTATAGACAAAAACATTCAATTACGTTACATTAACTTCCTTGATATCTTTCCCTCTCCTTTCCTATATAAATGGTTTCCCCCTCCATGTTGACTTGCCAATTAAAAAATGGGAGGGGAGATAATAAAAGAAAAAGAAAGAAGAAAATAAGAAAGAGAATGGGGTTTGAGAAGAAGAGAAAAGGAGATGAATTTTCCTAGCATGCGTTAGCAGTGATGATGATAATGTTGCTCTTCAAAACAAATTGTTGTACTGCTGTTGTCCCGGTGGTAGCAATACTATATGTTTTTATGAGGCTATTGTCTCTTATTTGTTTCCTATTATTGCAATCCACCACAAATTTACTTGGCAAGTGGTAAAATGGAATCTCAACAAATCAACATGGCTTAATTTTTTACCACAAACTAAGTTGGCAAGGGGTTTCTAGCAGGAAGAGAGAACCGTTGCATATAACATTTCTTGCATTCTAGCGTTGTTGATGCAACTTGAGGAGAAATTATTAGTTAGGCCGGGCGTACCATGTCATCTATAGGCCCAACTAAAAAATGGTGCCAACTCAAAAATTTCCTAAAATTAAGGCATTAATTTGATAAATGTTTAGCCCCACGTTACAAAGAAAGAAAATTTAAAAGCTAAGTCCATAAATTTAGGCTATAATTGTGGTAGGTTTTAGTAATTGTATCATAATCTTTGAGTTGTCATAACTTCATTTGTCGAATCTACGGATGACGTGATACACCTGACCTACCTAATAATTTCTCCAGCTTGAGGCCCCCTTAACAGTAATTTCTTACCTCTATTCACATTCTTGAATGAACAACTAGCAAAATTATTGGAAACCGAATCCATTATGTCAACTAATAAAAGGCCGCCTCCTCCACAGAAACTATATATTATAAAATTGATAAATGACATAGACAGTCCTCTAGAAGAGGTCAAATAATATAAATATATTTTCAAATACCTACCCTGCCAATAGAGGTGTCAAAAGCTGACCCGACCCGAGAAACCCGCCCAACCTGCCCGAATCCGAAACTAACCCAACCCGATTTGACCAAAAAAAGTAAACGACCCGAACCCTACCGATCCGAAACCTGATTGACCCGAAACCCGATTAACCCGAAACCTGTTTGATCCGAAACCCATTTAACCCGAGAGGCTAACCCGAAATAACCCGAAAACCTATTTAAGTAATATATTACCTTCTCATTCTTAGATATTATTAAATTTATTTAATAAATTTGTTAAAAAATAAAAATAAAAATAAATGGCTTATTAAATTGAAATAAAAAACATATTTCATATTCTTAAATTTTAATCTTTGTCCTACAATTTATAAATTATAAGTTATACTTTAATATATCTCTAATTATATTATACTTCTAATAAGATATAGAATGATAGATAGTTTATATTTGAAAAAATCTATTTAATTCTTATCATATGTAACGTGTGACATGTTACATGAGACATGTCACATGTCTCATACATTATAAGTTGATATAATCCGAATATATTTATAAATTTAATACTTTAATTTGATTTTATCATTTATATATGTGTTAATATGTTGTATAAATAGTATTAAAAAGCAGTAATGCATAATTTTATTTGTTTTAATTACTTACTTATGATTACTTATTTATTTTGATTTAACTTAATAAAATTAAAGTTTATTGTTGAATTAAAAATAGGAAGTAGAGAGTGGAAAGAAAAAACATAAAGAATTGAAGATTGAAGAGTTACTTATTAATTTGTTACTTAATAATCTATACTAATATAATAAATCTATACCGAATGGAGGAAGGAGAGGGGTGTCACATAGGATGGCTTTTGTGTTTTTTCTTTAATTCTTAAGGTATTTGTTAAATTATAAATATGAGTAATAACATTTAATGAATTATAATTAATTGTTTAATTATAAATGTCTTGAAAAACATTTAATTAATTGATGGTTGATATTTAATAACTTTGTTTAGTGTTTTTTTACTTAAAACATATAATATAAAAATAGTTGCTTTCTTTATATATATATATATAATTTAAAAAAATTATTTAATGATTTAAGGAATAGAGTTGTTGATTTTTGGGAAAAAAAATTTATTTTCCCTATTATTTTGGATATTAAATATATAATTTCTTTGTCCTTATGTTATTTTGGATTTTAATAAACAATTACAACTTCTAACAAATAATATCAGCAATATGTATTGCCTATTTAATGTTTGTATTTCGTTTTTCTTGAATAAATCTTTAAATATTATTAATTTTTTAAATTTTTTTAATATCCCTCCGTATAGATGCTTATTTGCATCTAAAATGATACTATTAAATTTTTTCCATTCAGTTTCCAGGAATAAAGAAATATTTTATTTAATAGATATGTGGACATTTATTTATAAGGAAAACGCATTTAAGAAAAAAAATAAATAAAATATTTTTTGTTTATGTATGAACCTTCGATGGCTTTTGTACAGTGAACCGAGAAGGCTAAAGTCATTGAATTTTTCTCAACTCAGTTTTCGACTGTAGGTATTCTGATGGTCGATATTCGAGGGGCTCAACGCCATTGATGAGGAAGCCTCTTCGGTTTTGTAACTATGGCCATTAATTATTCTGAATCGGTGAGTTCCCTATAGACAAATATTTTATGGTTTTTGTTTCATTCATTGCCTGTAGAATTTCCTTTCTCTGTTTTGGGTTTCTCTATTTTGCTCCAATAGCTGTCTTCTATTTTCGTTTTTGGGTAGATTATCTAATCATTTCAATTTTACAGTTATTTTCCTGAGTTTTCCTGAAAATGTTTTGTTAAAAGTTGTTTTATATCATTGTTTTCAATTTTTCTTTCTATTTTTGATAGATTTGGCCTTATATCGTTGTTTTTTTATATATTAGTTTTAATTTGCACTATTTTTATGGAAGATAGAATTCATAGGGTGCGCAGAAGGCATGGTGTTCGTTTACCATATACTCTACCTATAGTTAGTAGACAACAGGCTAGGTTGAATCGATTACATAGATATAGGATTCTTAGTGCAAGGAATAGAAACCGTATGGCCATGTCAACTGCTGTTCAGGGTGCTTACAATGAAAGCTCTTTGCCAGGTAGTATTTCGATGTTAGTTGAGTCTGCTGAAAGAGTGGGTGTTGTTGACGGTGAATTGATGTTTCCTTCTGATAGAAATATGCACGTTTCTTTAAGTTCCTCTGTTAATGAGGAGGGTGAATTAACTACTATAGCTGTTGAGCAAGACAATGGACTTCTGATGTCTGACAACTGCGTGTATCACACAGTAGTGAGAGGAGAATGTAGTGGTTCACTCAGTTCTGTGGTTCTTCCAGAGGAAGTTGGTGGTGCAGCAAATAACAGTTCTTTGAATGGTAAATGTTCTGTCTTCGTTAGTAGTTTTGCTTTGGAAAAGTTTGCTTTAGTTGAGATATGTTTGCTGTAGGTGATGGAAGGGTATAATTGAGACAGTTTGTTACAGTAGATGGTCAAATATATATTAGTTGAAAATTATATTACCAATTTTTAATGAGGAAGCTTTTGACAGTTTCTGATGAGGAAGTTTTATCTGGAAAAAAAATATTGTCAGTTGTATTTTTGCCTAGATTTTTGAATGATTGAACTTTTGGACATTAGATTGACTATAGATTTACAAACTTCAAACTGATTTACTTTCAGATTGCTTTTCCTTTGTTGCGGTTGGTTTAGCAATCTTTATTCTATTTTCCTTACCTTTCTTGAGGATCTCACATTTCTTATTATGTTGAATCTTTGTTTTACATTTATTATTACATAATTATTACTTATTCTAATTCTTTTAACATGTGCCTTAAAATAGAATTTGGTTGGTACTACTCCTCCTCAGTTTAAATATGTTTATTTTGTTCATCAGGATTCCATTGTTTTCTAATATTGCATTTTTCTTCAATTTTTTCCCCTCATTCTACAGATGAAGGATGGCAGTATAATCTCAGTCATCTCAGTGAGTCATTTCGAACAATAATTTTTTTTAAAAAAAAGAATTATATTTTTTCCATCCATTTACTTTGATAGATAACTTTTTATTTTTTTGTCCTCCACCTTTCAATCTATTCTTTAATTAGGGAGGTGTTTCCAGCCTGAGAACTTTGGAGGTCCAGTTTATGCATGTCCATTTTTCCATGCGATGATGTGGTACGATGAGAGGTTGGATACAGACAGAACACCTTCAATTCCAACCTTTAATCTATGTTGCAAAGAAGGTACTATTAGATTACCACTGATGAGGCCTCCACCACAGTACCTTGATGAGTTGCTAGATTTGAGAAATGGACATCGCAATTCAAAATTCAAGGATTTGATAAGGGTTTACAACTCTATGTTCCAGTTTACTTCCTTAGGGGCAGAGATTGATACTTCTTTGAATCAAAGTAAGGGACCATATGTCTTGAGAATGTGTGGGCAAAATTATCATAGGATTGGTTCACTATTGCCATTGGAGGGTAAGCAACCAAAGTTTGCTCAACTGTACACTGTTGACTTGGAGTTTGAGTGTTCTGCTCGAATGTCTTCCTTTTTCAATGATGATTGCAGTCCAATTGTTGACAGAGAAATTGTCGAGCGACTAATTCAAATGTTGGACCAGACAAATGAAGTTGTGAAAGTTTTCAGGGTAGCTCGCGATATGCATAGGCAATACAGAAATCTGCCAATCAGGATTAGATTGGTTTCTGATCGTGGTAAACAGGGTCATGCTTATGCTCCTCCAACATCTGGAGAAATTGCTGCACTGATTATTGGAGACTTTGGATATGGTGATAGAGGCAGGGATGTAATTGTTGAGCATAGGCAGGAGGGTTTGATGCGAATTAGTGAGCTTCATCCTTTATTTATGGCTATGCAATATCCACTATTATTCCCATATGGTGAGGATGGATATCACCTCAATATACCCTATGTGGAATTCTCCAATTAAGAACATTTTGATTAGAGAGAATGTATCTATGAAGGAGTATTATGCCTATTTAATACAGCACCGATTTGTTGAGAATAATACACCGCTCAGAGGAGGTCGTTTATTTCAGCAGTTTCTTACAGATGCATATGCAATAGTAAGGGATAACAGGTTACGATATTTGAGGGAGAATCAACAGATGTTGAGAAGTGAAATGTACAAAAATATCTGAGATGCTTTGTCCACCACTGATTTGCGAGGTTGTTCAATTGGTCAAAGGATTGTTCTGCCTGCAAGTTTCACTGGCAGTCCTAGGTACATGTTTGAAAAATATCAGGACTCAATGGCTATCTGCAGGTATGAGTTGGGATCTTATTTTAGTTAATTGTTGTTGCTTTTAAGTAATTGTAATTTACTTAGCTTTTGAAATTTTCCTGATTGACAGGTTTTTTGGTTATCCTACCCTCTTCATCACATTCACATGTAATGCAAAGTGGGCTGAGATAACAGATGCATTGAAAGCTGTGAAGGGTCAAAGAGCAGAAGATCGACCTGACATTGTTTGTAGGGTTTTTAGACTAAAAGTGAAGCATTTAATACATGACTTAATGAAGGAGCAGCATTTTGGCATCCCTTTGGCTGGTTAGTGATTTCTTCTTTATTTAATGCAATGTTTTATAAGTTCAATTTATTTAAAGGAAATTTTAGAAATTACTTATTTAAAATTATGTATCTGCCATTTGTTGGTTTAAGTAAATAACTATGAAACACTGTAGTTGTATGATACTTATTACAGTGTTTATAAATATATAAGAAGTGTGATTTAATTACAAACAATTGATGGAAAAAAACAGATGAATATTTTCTATGCAAGTTTTCTCTGTTAGGATACAACAAACACTTTTGGAGTTAAAATTTTTGAATTCATAATTATATAGTTCTGCTCTTAGTGGCTAGGTACCTACATTGATAAAGACAACCTAAGGAATTAGTTGTCGTTTTGATAAGCTAGATACATCAATGTTTTCCTATAGAAATTTCTATACACATTTTTTTATTTTTATAAATAATATTTAAACTGAACTTCTCACAAAAAAAAGTGCTGAATAGTATTATCATTGCTTTCATTCCAATTCATCGCAATAGTTTTATTCTCAAGTTGCGAAGAAACTATCTTAAGAATTTTCTTCAGCTTTGATCCAAGGGTTTTAGATAAGTTTCTTTTCTTCTTGACTGAACATTACCTTAGATTTTGTTTTGTAAAGTCTGTTGAATTTAAAAGCATATGTTTGCTATACCTTTAATTTGTTATTTTGAGTTGGTAACCAACTTAGCCAATATCTAACCTGCTGTGTACTAATAATTACTGTGACACTGCTATCTGTTTTGGCTGTGGTTTTAGCTTAAAAATTGGTAAAGTAAATTTTTTCAATATAATTTGACAAGACATCCTATTTTAAATAGTAGTTTTATTATGAAGTATTGAAATTTTGTTTTCTCATATATCACAGTAACATACACTATTGAATGCCAGAAGAGAGGCTTACCACATGTCCATATCCTTCTCTGGCTGAGAACCACATTTTCACTTTCAGATATAGACAAATTCATTTCTGCAGAAATTCCTGATAATTCTAGAGATCCTTTTGGTCATGAGGCAGTCTCATCTTTTATGATGCATGGACCGTGCGGTGTTGCTAATGTAAGTGCTCCATGCATGAGCAATGGGAAATGTAAGAAATATTTTCCTAAGCAGTTTCAGGAAAGCACAATGGTTGATGAAGATGGATTCCCTATGTATAGAAGACGAGATACTGGTGCTGTGGTCATGAATAATGGTGTTGGATTAGATAACAGATATGTTGTGCCACATAACGTGGATTTGATTGTCAAATACCAGTCCCATGTCAATGTAGAGGTATGTAGTAGGACACGGGCAATAAAATATCTCTTTAAATACATCAACAAGGGGTCAGATCGAACAAGAGTGATTGTAGAGACTGCTAATCCAAAGCTGAAAGATGAGATCTGAGCTTTTTTAGATTGCAGATATCTGTCACCTTATGAGGCATGTTGGAGACTTTTCCATTTCCACATCCATCACCGACAACCTTTGGTGCAAAGGCTGATAATACACCTTCCAGATGAACACAACATTTATTTTGCTGATAAGGAGAGTATACCATGGATATTGAATAGACCTGATATTCAAAAGACAATGTTTACTGAGTGGATGGTTGCAAATCAAGAGCATGAGGCAGCTAGGGAATTGCTATATGCTGATTTTCCTACCAAATGGGTTTGGAACAAAAAAATGACTAAATGGACGCCAAGATCTTCGGTAAATACAATTGGTCAATCCGAGAAAGCTATTGGCAGAATCATTTATATCCATCCTCAAGCTGGAGAATTGTATTATATGAGATTAATGGTGAATGAAATTAGGGGAGCAGTGTCTTATGAGCATTTGAGAACAGTTAACGGTATTCTTTATCCAACTTATAAAGAAGCTTGCTTTGTGTTGGGATTGTTAGGAGATGACAGAGAATGGAAAGCTGCAATGAATGAAGCATGTCAATGGGCGTCTCCATCAGAGCTGAGGCAATTATTTGTTACTATCTTATTATTTTGTGAAGTTTGTGACAAAGTATCATTGTTTGAATCCTCTTTGAACATGATGTCCGAAGATATTTCAAACAGATTGCATAGAGCTTTTGGGGTGACAAATTATAAAGTTCCAGAGAGTGAGATACGGAGCTACCTGCTGATAGCAGTTCAAGAACTTTTAATGAAACATTGCAGTTCCCTAGAGGAACAAGGACTCCCTTTGCCTACTTCTGTTAACACGGATTCAACTTCAGATAGGTTGTTACAAGAAGAATTGAACTATAACATGGAGCTACTACATGAACAGCACATTGAACTTCTTTCAAAGTTGAATGCAGACCAATTAGAGGTATATACTACAGTGAAGCAAGTTGTCGATTCTGGCAATGGTGTACTGTTTTTTGTTTATGGCCATGGAGGAACAGGCAAGACTTTTCTCTGGAATACCCTTATAACAGCAGTTCGGGCTACTGGGAAGATTGTACTTGCAGTTGCTTCTTCTGGTATTGCATCATTGCTACTTCCAGGAGGTAGAACAGCACACTCGAGATTTAAGATACCTCTCTCTATTGAAGAATCTGTAACATGTAAAATATCAAAAGGTACCCAACTTGCTAGATTAATAGAACAAACTAGCTTAATAGTTTGGGATGAAGCACCAATGATTCATCGTCACTGCTTGGAAGCTTTGGATAAAACTCTAAAGGACATCCGTTGTGATGCATACAATGAACTGAATCAAAAACCTTTTGGAGGAAAAGCAGTTGTTTTAGGTGGTGACTTCCGACAAACTCTTCAAATCATTTCAGGTGGATCAAAAACAGAAATCGTCAATGCTGCCATCTGTAATTCACACTTATGGAATGAGTGTGTTCTATTTAAGTTGAAAATAAATATGAGATTACACCACAGGGATCTACATTTCCATGCAAGAGAAGAATTAGAAGAATTTGCTCAGTGGCTGCTTAATATTGGAGATGGGAAAATTGTGTCTAATGAAGACCTGCCAAATGAAGAAGGGAACATGATAGAAATTCCACAAGATTTATTGGTTAAACCATATGACAAACCAATAGCATCTATTGTGGAAGTTATCTACCCTGATCTCTTAAATCGATTTGCAGAACCGGAATACTTACGGCAAAGAGCAATCATTACTCCCTATAATGACACAGTTGACAAGGTCAATGATTATATCCTTGAGTTGATTCCAACTAGGGAACATGTCTACTACAGCTCGGATTCTATCTCAAAGGCTTCAGTGTCCCCTCACCAAGATGAGTTGCCTTACTCTACTGAGTTATTAAATTCTTTGACTATGCCAGGTGTTCCAAACCATAAACTTAGGTTAAAAATTGGAACTGTTATCATGTTGTTGAGAAACATAAGCCAGACTAGTGGTCTTTGCAATGGAACAAGACTATTAGTAGTTCAATTATGTTCACATGTCATTGAGGCTAGAATCATAGGAGGCACTAATGTAGGACAGAAATTTTACATTCCTAGGATAACTATGAGTGTAAAAAATTCAAGATGGCCCTTTGTGTTAAACAGAAAACAATTTCCAGTTAGAGTTTGTTATGCAATGACTGTCAATAAGAGTCAAGGACAAACTTTAGAATTTGTTGGTGTGTACTTACCTAAAAACGTGTTTTCTCATGGTCAGCTGTACGTTGCTTTTTCTAGGGTGACATCCAGATCCGGTCTTAGGATATTGATAACTGCTGATGAACAGGAAAAAAAAATTTACACAAAAAATGTAGTCTACACTGAGGTTTTTGCAAGGATTGAATGATCATAATAGTGTAGGCAAAGACAAATGAATGACACTATTTTAATGTTCTATGACGTCTGGCTGCTATAACTTACAGATATATACTATTTTATGAGACTGTTTTCATGTAATAGTTTGAAAAAGTACATGTTTTAATATATGGTCGATACTGACAATAAATTTTCTATTGGTGAAGAGATGGCATCAAATGGAATCAATCAACTGAATGAAGGGCCATTAAACAAAGCCATTGTTTTGAAGATAGTAAGAATGTGGGATTGCATTATAGCATCTACTGAGGAGCATATTGGAATGGCTTTACTAGCAGTGGATGAGTTTGTAAGTATCTGACAATGTAATGGATATTAGAAACTAAATAAATGCTTCGTTTCTAATCTAGCAAGTTCAACCTTCTTTTTTCTAGGGAGAAACTATTCATGTCCACATCCGACAGTTTGATGCAGTGACCTATCGGCAGAAACTAACTGAGGGCAATGTGTACAGCTTTGAGAACTACAATGTCATGCAACCTAAGATAAAACACTTATCTGCAGAACGAAACATCGCACTCTTTTTTACAGGGAATACAAAAGTGAAACAGATACATGAAAATACTGAAAAATTCCCCCTGTATGTTTTCAATTTCATGTCTGATGCAAAGATAGCAACTGTTGTGAACTCTGACAAGTATTTAACAGGTAATTGTTTTTTTTTACCTACATTGATGCAGACACAGAAAACAAGACTGCAAAACTGATAAAACTAACAAAATTTTTATTTTTGTGAATAGATATGATTGGGATGTTGACATCGATCGGGCCTATACAACCAGTTCGTTTATCAAAAGTAGATCGTACAGTTAACAAGCGTGACATTCATATTCAGAGATTAAGGTAAATGTTCAATCAAATGAACTTTAAGATGAACCATTGCATTCAGTTGCCTTAAATTAAACATTGATTTATTTGCAACCAGTGGAGCTGCAATGAGAATCTTTGTCTGGGAACGCTGCTTTCCTCAGTTAAGTGTGGAGGAGCTGAGAGCTATGCAACCTAGACCAATTGTACTGCTTACAGGATTGATCCCAAAAACATTTGGAGGTCAGAGATGCTCAAACTACTTAATACACTATTTACTCATTTAGAAATATATATTATATAGTGGAAAAATTTTGAAACTTCAAATTCATACAGGGTTGACATATATGAGCAGTTCATTTGCTACAAGAATCTATGTGAACCTTGACATACCTGTTACTAGAGAATTTCACATGCGGTACAAAACTCAAAAACACTTTTCTATGTTTGTTGATTTTCAATGATAACTTCTTCCTTTTAACAAAATTATTATTAATCTGTCCAAACCTGTTTTGTACATTATCAAATCAGATATGGAGTTGAGCAACAAAAGGTTGAGATGGTTCCTCCACAACAAATTCAACGTTATGCTGAAGGAGATATAGAGAAAATAACAGTGAAAGAGCTCTCCAACTTGGATCCTGCAGATATAAAGGTACATTAAAATTGCTATTCAAATATTCTAAATCAATTAAAATATTGGAAAATACTGACTACAAGATTTTGACAGTACAAAAGATTTAAGTGTCATGCTATGATCAAGGATATTAGCATAACATTTGAGTGGTATTACTTGGCGTGCAATGAATGCTTCGGAACATTGACTCCTTGGGCACAAACTTTCTGGTGTCCTCACCATCAAATAGAGAAAGTCCCTCTGCTAACGTAAAAATTCTCATATTTCTTTATATATTTTCATTTAACACTCATAAAAATTATCATTCTACACTTTATACAAACATCAAGAGATTTACAGTTTCTTCATTTTCTTCCTTACATGCAGAATGAGGCTGAACCTCCTTATTGCGGATTCTACAGGAGAATTGAACATCGTCGCTTTTGACAAACAGGTAGAAAATTTGACAAAGACCTACATACAATCAATGCCAGCAATGCAAAACATAGATCGCTTCCTGCTTCCACCATCTATCGAAGCAATTAAAGGTCGACACTTTATTCTGACAGTGGGGTTCACTCAAAAAGCTGTCATCCAAGGATCAAGAACATACAAAATAATTGACAGTCACCCTGTTCCAAGTATCACCACTTCATCATCCTCAGCAAACCCCATCTCAACCATTACTGCTACAACAACCTCATCGACTGCTGTTATAACCAACCCTGCTGCAGCAAGCTCACCTAATCCACCTGTACAAGACAACTTTGAACTCCCTGCCCAGACAAGTCAGCTAAATGATGATACTGATAGCCCCAACTCACCAAGAAACACACAGGATGCAACTGAGGATTCACCAGCTAAAAGACAGAAGACTAAGTAAGAATAATTGTAAGATTTAAGTTATTCCTATTCTTCTATTGTGACACAGCAACAATGATACTTACATTTTTTTTAAAAAAAAATTGTAGGGGAAAGGAAAAAGTGGAATAAAGCTTCTGCCGTCGGATCAAAGTGAAAGAATAAGAATTCTCTGTGGTTGAAGAAAAAACCAAAACAATATTAATATTTAAGTCTTTGGATTTTGTTGTGTGGTACATAAGTAACTATTTAGATTGATATTTACTATTTTGGTTTCAAGTTTTTCATGAAGTTTCCAGATATTTACTCTTTTATTCTCCTAATGAGTAATCTTTATCAATGTTCATATTTATAAATTATGAATCTTTAAAAATTCAGTTTCCTTCTCTTTCAAACCCGCGCATAAGCGCGGGTAAGCTTTTACCTAGTTAAGATTTATAAATTATAAGTTTAATGGTATGCAATTTATGTGCATGAAGACTCGTGCTAGCAGATGACAATAAATAATTGCTTGATTTTGATTAGTTGATTACTTGATATATTATTGAAGAGTTAACTTATAAATTTAATTTTTTTAAATAAATAATTAGAAAATCAAATGAAAATAATTTATGAATTAACCTAAAAACCCGAACTACACCCATAACTCATGTCAAAATGAATCAATGAACAAATTTGAAAAACCCAAAATCAAATGACCCATGGGTCAAACCCGAAAAACCCGGGTTTGAATGACCCGAAACCCGAATGACCCGAGGTCCAAACCCGAAAAACTCGAGCTCAAATAACTCGAAACCCGTGTGACCCGAACCCAAATGACCCGAAACCCGTGTGACTCGAAATTTTCTTTTGGTCAAATTAACCAGATCCAATTGACCCAAACCCGTAACCCGCCCAACCCGCCCATTTGACACCTCTACCTGCCAACATAGTTCAACCTACTTGTAACAAACGCCACTCATAGTTACTATACTTTTTAAAATAGAGTAGAAAGATAAAAAGTATAGAATTTTTTGAGATAACCCCTCAAAATTATTATTTTGAGATAACTAATCTCTTAAATTATTATTTTGAGATAATATAACTCGAAGATTCCATTCAATTAAGGTCATATTGTCTCAAAATAAAGTTTAAGAGATCAATTATCTCAAAATAATATATAATTTAAAGGATTAATTATCCTAAATAAAATTTTTGGGGTCAATTTATCTTATTTAGTATAGTTTGAGATCTAATTTAGATATTTAGTCTAATTAAATTCTAGAAAATTTTCAAGAATTTTAAAACTTCAAAAAGTTTTTGCAAAAATAATTGTTTGAGATTTTTAAAATGGTAACAATTTAAATTTAAATTTAAATTGTGTTTAATTACAATTATAAAATTATCTATAAGATAACTTAGAAGATATATCCCAATCAATAATGAGATAGCAGCCGCGTGGGGTAGACATGTGAAAGCGAGATTCTACGTTAAGCCACTAAAATCCACTGCTTGATGTGAATAGATTCCTGAAGTTTTTCCGTTCTGATTTTTATGTTCACTTTGCGATAAATGACGAAATTTTAGGAAAAATGGTATTTTTTATAGTTACTTACAATTTTACCTTATGATATTATAGAAATGATGTGGCATTAAAAGTTGCTGTTTAATTAATGAAAGGTAAGGTTAAAAAATGTTTTTATGGGAAAGTGAATTTTATTTTGAAACATCTTAAAATAGAAATGAAAAATATTGTTTGACCCTCAAACATGGTTGTTTCATTCTTATCCCTTCTAACGTAACACAAGTCTAGTAATTAGTTTGAAATAACTTAAATTAAAGTGTAATTCCTCATTAAATTTGAGGTATTTATTATGATAGTGCTTCATATTAAAAATCTTAATTATTATTGCGCACCACGTCAGAAGGATGGAGATGGAGGGACAAACTAAAAGTCAATTAGCATGACTCGATGGAAATATAGCACAGTCAATTTAAAACAAGGGTGTAATTTAAACTTAAACAAGGGGAGCAAAAGCATAGTTATTAAATTCAGTCCGGCCTGGTGGTTAGATCGATTGATCTCGGACCTAATTCGGGTTGGTTCAGTCTTTGGACCGTTTATGTTTTTGATCCATTTTGAACCGATAAAACGTGCTTTAATCCGTTTTAAACCGTTGACCCAGTCAGGTTTTAGTGAACCGATCGAGTTGAATATTAGTCTTTTAAATTATATTTTTATCATGTTCTAATTTATTTTTTGGTAAAAATAAGGGATAATATAGTCCATTAATATGAAAAACAAATAAAAACTAAAAAAAGAAAAAAAGAAAAAAATAAATCACTATAAAGTTCAAAGTTTGAATAATTTAATAAATTTAGTTTAATTGCATTACAAATATCATAATTCTTAATTTATATAATTGTGTAGTATATTATATATCATAAATTTTAATAATTTAGTTGTATAAGTATTAAAAAAAATTTTATTTAATTTTAAAATTATTAAATATATATAAAAATAAATTTTATTATATTTTATTAATCCGACATTGATTCAGATGATTTAACAGTTGAACCAATTAACCCATGACCCAAAACCTTAAACTCATCATTGTGCCGGCCGATTTTAATAACTATGAGTAAAAGAATAGGTTTTCATTTTCATTTTTTCCATTTCTCTTTTGGAGTGAAGCAGCAAGTCTAGGTCTAAAAAAGGTGAAGGTGTCCTCCACTATAACGATTTGGAGACCATTAGGTCCACAAATGACTTAAGAAACTGTCGAACTTGTTCATTAAACGAGTTTAAGTTTTGGACATATTTTCACAATTTTTCAATTAATTAATTGGATTATATTCGGTATAAAATAAAAATCCTTTCGAGTTTTTTTTTTTTAAAGTTGATTTCGGGTTTTCCTTTGAGTTTTGTTAATTAATTTAGAAATTGATTTATATATGTTAAAGTGAGAACCATATCGGTTATATTTGATTTGCCTGGAACTCTTATATTCAAGTTAAATCTCTCCACCTATTGTTAATTGGTTTTAGGTTGGATGCTTAATGTAGACACTTTATTTTTCATCAATTAGCAAGTTTATGCTTTGATTATTTATTTACCTTATGATATCCATTTTAATTCTAATTTCAATTTTCATTTTAATTGCTCTTATCATGCTCTTTTAAATTATAGGTTTATATCTTTTTAGGTTATGGTGCAAATTGAAAAAGAAAAAAAGAGTCCTATTGTTGCTGGGCCAGTGGCCCAAATTCACTGAAAATGAATAATACAAAATGTTTTTATTGCTGACTTTCCAAAACAAATCCCAAATACCAATCCAAGCCCAAGATACAGACTGAAGCCCAAGACCCGAATTGAAACAGTGACTCAAAACGACATAGGGATCGTCGTTGCAAAATTGCCATTCTCGGCAAAACAGAAGTGATTCAGAAAAGCCAACTGGCCAGAAGATTTGCCATTTCTGGCAAAGAGTATTGCCACATAGGACTGTTTTATCTGCAAAATAGGCAATCAACAGAACACCAAGTCAGAGCACAGCCATTAAACAACAGGATTAATTCAAAATCATCAGAAAAACAGAGGGTAATTAAATCAAAAGAGGACAGAGAAAATATCTCCCCCCTTTTCACGCTGGAGCTGCCAGCAAAGCAAATGAAATTTTCCAAAAGGCTTTTCCCAGAAGCCCATCTTCACAGCTGCAAATGAAGACAAAACAAAGAACATTTTAACCATAGGATCAAAAAGGGAAAGGAGATATCAGCCCTTGAAGAACCTTATAAAAACCTTTGTTCATCAACAGTAAAAAGGGTATGATTTTCGAGATTTGAGCTAGGGTTGGCTTAGGGTTTTGTTTCAGAGGAAGAAAAGCAGAAAATAGAAAACAACTCGGGATTCCGAGCTTGTTATAGGCTAGAAACTGGTGGATTTTCGGCTGGGATTCCGCTTAAGATTCATTGGAATAGGAAGAAAAGGGTTCGGATTTGATGATTTTTGGGATTTTAGGGTTTTGTCTTCAAAATTTGAAATTTAGGTCTAGGTTTTTTTGGTTTGGAATTTGGTGAATCGGAGAACGGTTTCGTGTTTAGGGATCTAAGGGGAGTCGTTTGGGAGGATCGTGTTTAATTTTGAGGTTTAGAAGACAAAATCTGGAAAAGTGTTCTTTGTGTTCCTGGTTGTTCATGATGTTCTTCATATTTTCTGGGTTTAGAAGGTGGGTTTGATCTGTTTGAAACCAATTTTTTGGGTTTGTTTTAGTTTGTAGAGAGAAAAAAATTCGGGTAGAGAGAAAGAAGTGAAGACTAAAAAAATGGCAAAAGGGTTGAAAAGGAGCTTTTGAGGGGGATTTTATACTAAAGGGGGCAATTCGTTCTTTTCACGCTCATTAAAGGCCTTAGCCCACGCTTACCCGCTTCCAGCCCGTGTGCTGACCCGCGTGTCTACCCGAATCAGCGTGCTGACCCGCACCTCTCACCGAAGACCCAAGCGTTGACCCCCGCCAGCGCCGAAGATCAGCGAGTTGCCCTGACCCGTAATTTGGATCAGCGAGTTGACTCGGTTGTTTCCCTGCTGACCCACACGCTGCCCTTGACACAGCCGGAACTAGGGAAGGCAAAATGACCAGCCCCTGATGAGTTCCGACCCGCCCCGCCCCCGATAGGGGCGGATTATTCCTTTGGAATCGGGTTTTCGGTGCGGGGCGGGGCGGGTTTTGAAAATCAAAAGTCGGGGTCAGGTCGGGGTCAGGTTTAACCTATTCTCGCCCCACCCCACCCCGGGATATATGTATAATTAATATATTTTATTTTTTATCATATTTTATATTAATAAATGTATATATTACATTAATAATTATGTTATTATCATTAATTAAGTAGATTAACTTAATAATATTATATATTTATAAGTAATAATTATTTAATTTACATTAATAAAATATAATTTATATTAAAAATAAAAATTTTCATAAGAAATAAAGTAAAATTATAAAATTAAAATTTTATTCGGGGGGGGGGGGGGGGGAGGGAGGGGGGGTCGGATGCGGGTTTTATATTTTATATCGGGGTCGAGAATGAAATTTGACAACCTGAGGTCGGGGCGGGGCGGGTTCGAAGAAAAATTAAGTATGGTCGGGTCGGGGTCGGGGTCGGGGTGGCCAAAAAACCGCCCCGCCCCTCCCCACCCCCTTGCCATCCCTAGCCGGAACTAATACGACTTTTTCATACAAATGGAATAGTGTAAGACAGCGTATTAAGTGAACAATACGTCGGTTCCGGATGTGTCTTAATTAGAAGAGAAGTTCAAATTAGGATAAGATGGAGTTGGAAGATAAAGTAATTAACCGTGCATGGAAATTAGTAAATGCCAAAAAGACCTCCGATTAAGACCCTAGAGATTTATTATGGGCCCCGTTGGCACAAGAAATCAAAGGATTTAGCCAACGGGTGAAAATAAAAGAAAGTTGAAAAAGGGAAAAAAGTTTGACCTGGGGCCCAAGTAGACCCGGTGTCGGGCTCCTCTATAAATAGGGGAGTGATTGGGATTTTTCGCAAGAGTATGAAATCAAGTAGTAAAGCTTGGAGTATTCCAAGATATCGATCCCACGAGGACTTGAGAAAACTAACAACCTAATTCTAGCAAAGTTTGTAAAGAAAACAACTGAATTTAATGAAATCTAATTGCAAACAATTAAAGAGAAAATGATTGTAGAATTTAACTAAGAAAGCAAAGATTAAATAATTAAGAAAAATCAATAGAATGGATGTGAGGGTTTAGGCTTCTCTTCTAGGTATTTAATCCAATTATGTATGAATTTAATTATCAAGGTTAAAATAACAATCACTAATCTACTTAGAAGCCCTCTCAGATCATCCTAAGCTTTCCTAACTAAGTGATTACCACCTCTCAGTGCATAAACTAATTAGCTAAGAACATTAAGATCCTAGGATTAATAATTAAATCAGTTTCTCTATGACCCTAATTTAATTATGGTTATCACAATAAACTGAATTACTCTCGTATCCAATTAGATTGTGTCTATTTCCCTAGAGCACGAATTATATTTCACCTCTCAGTCCTTCATACAATTCCAAAGATCTACTCTATGTTGGCCAGACATAAAACGCATTAAGAACAAAGAAAACAGATTTAACCCAGAAAATCAATCCATACAAATATTGAATTAAAATCCCTAGAAGATCCACCCAAATCCCCAACAAGGAATTTAGCTACTCATATTAAAGAAAATAAACAATTGCATTAAAGAAGAAAGTAAAGAAGAAAATCTCCCAAGTTGACAAAGTTGCTCCCTTGAGTGCTTCCCTCTTCCGAAAATTATATCTCTGGTCCCTCTAAAAACCCTAAACTATGGTATTTATATTGGAGAGATTACATCAAATTAGGAGATTAAATCGAGTTGGACTCAAAATCATAGAACCGGCGCCGTTTCTATACAATTCCGGCGCCGTTTCATGTCGTACACTATCGCACTTTTCGGCTCAGAAACGGCCCCGTTTCATATATGATACCCCAGCCGTTTCAGGTAAGAAGTAGGGCCGTTTCATATATGATACGTCACCCCCTTCAGGTCTGCTTCAATGTTTCTTCATTCTATGCACTTCTCTTGAACCAAACTTCAATCTATTCATCCCAAATCTCCTTTGTTTTCTTAAAGTTTCACCATAAAACTTTCCTACAAACAATAAGATAAAAGTGAGAATAATAGATATAGAATGAGCTATAATATTAGCAAAGATCATCCAATTAAACTTGTAAATAGCTCATAATATAGGTATAAAATACACCTATCAAATTCCCCCACACTTACCTCATTGCTTGTCCTCAAGCAATATGCATATATCACTCTAATATATTAACTAATCCTAAAACAGAAAATAATTCCACTTTCGTAGGTGTACGGTGACATTTAGCATATGCCACAAGCCTTTAAACCCCTAGGTGTCCCTAGTGGAGGAGTTATAGTCTCCTGAGGGTTTACCAGGACGATACCCATAAACATGTTTGAAAAACATTAGTTAGCTTCAAATTAACAATACAAGATATATAAAATTCAAAGTACCAAATTAGATTGCTGATAATGAAGCACATAATAATTCATAAGTAAATCACTTCACAATCTAGATAGGCAAATACTATTCAACCTCTTTCACTAGGATCAAACACTTCAAATTGACTATTCCCTCACAAGTGGTCGCTCAATCTCTCAAGTGTTTAGAAATTTTTATGGTAAGTTACTCTCATCATCTTCTCATGAAATTGGACTTACCATAGGCTTGAAAAACATCTATTCTCCACTACTCCAATATATACATATAAGCAAAAATCAAACGGTCTTCATACAAGGTTGTAATGGGGCCAAAAGGGAATATCATAGGTTCACAAAGAAAAGGATAAAGGGAAAAACAAAATATTCAAAATTAGTAGAGTAAGGAAATCAATAATGTCTAGAATATCTTGATCAAAAATCACTCCAACCAACATCTTAATATTTTGCAAAAAGCATCATCCTCTTTCTTCACTTCTGAGCTCAAGAATTATATGCTAATCAATTTTCAACCCTTTTTTTTTAAGGCAAAATTTCAAACTTTGTGCCTTTCTTTTCAATTTCATTCATTTTTTTTTAAATTGGCAAGAATTTTCCCTTTTATTTTCATCACCACCTCATACACATTACCATCTCCCCCACACTTATTCTTTTGCAATCAATCCAAAGAACAACAAATTAAAGAAGTAAACACTCTACTAATAATGAATAGGTGCAAAAACTTGTTTTTCAATTTTAAGCTCAAGGTTCTTTGGGATAGGCTACAAAGAAAAAGCTAAAGATATATTAATAGGCTCAAATGGGCTCACTAATGGATAAGTGTATAATAGGTAGGCTTTTTGGCTCAAACGAAAATCCTAAAGACCTTTATCTTAATGCTTGCACATATAATAAAAACATGTAATCTCAAAAAGATGAATCTCAAGTTCTAGAAGTCCAAAATCATGGAAGGCATAAATATCAAAGAAAAATATGGCATGAAGGCTCAAAATCTCACTAGGTAACATTATCTTAGGTTATAGTAGAGCCTCGTAGGTGCATTCGTAGATTTGAGTATGAATGCTAACGGGTATTTTCATGTATTAAGGTTTTCGGGCGATCGAATGTAGCAATGCTTTAAAGTTTGATCGACGTGGGATTCTTAGGAGTATACAAACCTCCCAATACTGTGAGCATCTTTTGTTTCAGTGTTTAGCCATTTAGGACTAAACGCTTTTATTGTTTTATAAAATGTTTTATATGTTTTGGGATTCGAATATTCCCTTACACTTTCACACACGCTATTGCATGCCAAATGGGCAAGATGTTTTAAAGTAAAATTTAATTTATAAATATATATATGTTTGTTTATATTTAAAATATATATATATATATGTGTGTGCGAGATATGAGATGAATGCCCGACAGGGTATGATCATATAAGTTGAAAGATGGAGTCCTAGACAGGACTAAATGAGACTCGATGCTCAGATGCCAGCGACTGTATGAGAAAGAGAGTGGACTGAGTGGAGCATGCATCCAAAAAGTAGCCATAGACTGCCTTTTGAGGGACATTGTGATAGGAAGACCCTAGAGTAAAGAAGTGCATAGGGAAACTTGCCAGGATGTAGCTGTGTCCCACCCACAGCAAATGGCACCGTCGAGGGAACGAGGTTAGAGAGATGTAAATATATATATATATATATATATATGTTTTATAAGAAAAGGTTTTAAAAGAAAAGAAAAGAAAAGAGATAAGATAGCCTTCAACGATACGAGATCCTTGACCTATGCGCAAGGTCGAGTCTTGATATGCTTTCACGGCTAGCTCATAGTTAGTTTATCATTATTATTAAATGTTTTACAAAGGTTTTGGGAAAAATGTTTTAGAAATGTTTTCAAAGATAAATATAAATATTTTTTAACTTGTTTTGGATATACCCGACTCCCCAAATCCTATTTAACTTTACATTAAACCAAGGCTACTCATTGAGTACACCGAGGTGTACTCGCCCCATGTTTCCTTTAATGTTTATCAGGCTAGACGTCCAGAAACTCACTAGGAGATATCAATGGCTGAGGAGTTGGTAGATTCCGCTGTATAAGTATCCCCTCAAGTTAATCCACTGGTACCCAAATTTTAATTAAATTATTTTATTAAATGATTTCTATAATTAAAAATGTTTCCAATTAAAGTTTTAGTTTTATTGTTTTGTAGCGACGATGCTCAACTTATGCTTTGCGGTGCTTCAAGGTGCATGGGCGATCGACACATACTCAAGGTAACGCAACGGTTGTCACGTAACCGACCTCCATGTGGGGGCGTGACATCTTCATTCTTGTATGCAACAAACGAATCCTAGAAGTTCCACTCTTTTTCCTCATTTTTGACTAAAGTTGCAACATTGTCTTGCACTTGCTTAAATCAACAGTCCCGAGCCAAGTGGCCAACCTTGTTGTAGTTATAGCATTGACTATTTTGATAACATTCTCAGGTTCTCACCATTGGTGTCTTTTCCGTGTTAAGCTCCCCTTTACTGAAAGCTTTTTCCTCGTTTCTTTTGCCATTCTCCTTGCCTTTTCTGAAATTTATTTTCCTCTAAACCAGGCTTTCCTACAGCCTTATATTTTCTATTCAAGCTTTTTTTGTACCCATTTGGTAGAGTGGTGTAGTACGTTTGCTATAGTCGACCGCTAGTAATACTCAATCTCAACCATACAATAATTAATCTCACCACTACTATTTTAATCTCCACCCTTTATTAACTATTTTCATCGCCACCACTGCAATCTCACCGCTCTACCAAACAGGACCTTTGTCGGTGAATATCACATTCCCATCATCCTCTATTAAGACTTTAGACATTAATTTGTTTACCTAAGTCTCTTAGTTAACAAAAATATTTTTGAACTTAATTAGCATTGATTCCCAATCCCAACCACAAGTAGTAGTAACAATTCCATGTACTGAAGTTTCAAACCATAGATGATAATTCTTCTCATCATTATTTGGGTGATGGCGTCATCTGGATTTAATTTGAAATTTCATCATAGAGAGTTTTTAACTTTCGAAAAATAATCACTCACCAACATATTTTGTTGTGAGATTGAGCGGAGCTTGTTCCCCAATTGGTGGAGTTTAGCATCATTCTTTTTAGCAAGCTAGGTTGCAAGTGTATCCCATGTCTCCCTTGGCGTTTTCAAATCTTTAATGCGTTGAACCAAGTTGCCCTCGACGGTGACAAATAACACGTACATGGCCTTATCAGCTTTAATCTTCCATTTTTTAAAAAATTCTTCCACATCAGTTGGGGGTGTTAAGTTGTGACCTCCAGCAATCCCCCATAAGTCTTTGCCCGAGCAAGTAGAATTGGACGTGAATGCTCCACGTGTTATATAATTGTTAGCATTTTTTTTAAAGCAGAGACCAATTTTATTAGAGAAACAAAATTGGGAAGAGACCCAGTTTGTTAAAAAGAGACCAATAAGGTCGATACATCACATCGCAAGGAATAATGAAAAAAGACATCCACTAGAAAAGGGAGAAAAAAGAGCAAACCAGACCCAGAAAAAAGATACGATAAAATCCCTCATAAAACATTGGAACCTACCTTCAAAACCTCACTTTGAACAGCAGCAGCTTCTATATCCACTAAACAAAACAGAGAAAACCACATTGTTCAGCCTAGCGGTAGAAAACCATAAGATCATTCTCACGATCCTCTCCTACTTTTGCTAATCCATTCGTAATCTCATTAATGCTTCTAATACTCAAGCTTGCAACTTCATCTTACAAACGACAATAATTGTTTGTATTTAACTTCTCAATGGTGCTAGCATTACTAGAATTATTGTCATGGTGACTTGATTGTGCCCCACACTTCACTCGAATTTGTTCCTCGACCAAAAAGTCTTCACAGTCCCAGATTATAATTTGGTAGAGTCTCTACGTCTCTTCGAGTGACAGTCCCCCGCCAAGCTTTGATATCAAATTTATTGAGTTGGCAAGTGAAAAATAACTATTTTATTAATACAAAGACCAATTTACAACTAACTAACAAATTTGTTTTCTTACCAGTCACTCGCTATAACTCACGAACTAGCCACTTACTTACGCACCACTTTACTCACGATTACTTACTACACTCCACTGAACACTTGCTTACTATACTCTCACCACAACGCTTGACTGTCGCTCACCGACTTACGACTACACTCACACTTGCTGCTACTTGGTCACTTACTCCACGGCATTACAAAACACAAAGCCCCCTATTTATACTTGCTCCAAGCCATTCAAGTCAGTAAATATTGCAACTTTACCAAAGCTTCCAAGAATAAAATATTATTGCCACATTTAATAGTAAGATAAGTATCTATCAAAATCTAAGGTTATTGTCCCCTATATGTTTCCTATGCTTGCAATCCACCACAAATTTACTTGGCAAGTGATAAAATCTCATCAAATCAACATGGCTTAATGTTTTACCAGAAACTAAGTCAGAAAGGAGTTTCTAGAAGGAAGAGAGGCCTTGCACTTAACATTTTCTAGCATGCTAGTGTTGTTGATACAGCTTGAGGCTCCCCTAACATTAACTTGTTTGCCTCTCTTCACAAGCTTGAATGAACAACTAGAAAAATTATTGGAGACCGAATCCACAATATCAGCTAATAAAAGTCCGCCGCCTCCACAGAAACTATATATTATCAACCTTTTTATCTCTGAAATTGCTAAGAATTCGCGTGAGTATCGATTTCAACAATGACGTAGGCATGTTCCAAAGTTACCTACCTGTAAACCATAGAGAATGACCATTACATCAACACATTGAGTGGGCTAGCAATCAACATATTTCTGAACTTGACTATCTCTGACACACCCGGACCTAGCACGACCTTTTCGTATGAACGGAATAGTGCAAGATGACGTAATAATTAAACAATATGTCGGTCCGACTGTGTCAAGTCAAAAGAGAAGATAAGCCTAAGACAAGACGGAGTTGGATGATGAAATGATGACCATGCATGGAAACACTAAAGTGGACTTCTTTAAGTCCATAGCCAATGGATTGGAAGTCCATTGGTGAATTGGTCGGTGGATCGGGCCAAGAATTAAAGTTTAAGAGGTTTAAAAGAGAAGAGAAAGTCTGGCCCGGTGCCCGAGTAGACCCGATGCCGGGCTCCCGTATAAATAAGGGGAGGTCGAGCTCTCCCCCTCATTTTCTCTCCTCTCTCTTTTCTCTCAATTACTTTTTTGGAGCAATTTTGGACTTTTAGCCGATCCGGACAAATCGACCTCAAGTTCAAGGTGAGATCTTGGTGAGCTGTTCTTAACTCCTTGAACTACGTTTTATTAAGTTTTTACGCTTATCCATGCATTGGTCTAGGAGAGATCCAAGCTCAAAATTAGTTTCAGCTTTTAGTTAGATTTTAAGCTTAGATTTGAGATTTAGGAACTTTGAGCTTGTAATTCTTGTTTCTACTCCGGTAAACGTGTCGTGGGAGGTGAGAGGAACCTCCATCTCGAATTTTACGTCAAACGATGGACCAAAGGACTCGGGAACCGAGGAAATGCCTCGGATCCCGAGGTGGCCGAGTCTCTTCCGAGCGGGACCTGGGTTGTCCGACGCCGGACTGGGCCTTTTGGCCCAATCCGTGCCATAAGCCTTGTTGGGCCCAAGCCGAGTTGGGCTCGACCCAACTCGCATGGGATGGGCCTTCCGGCCCAAATTTCAGGCCAGGCCTGACCCAATCATGTGGGGGGCCTGCCTGGCCCAGAACCGAGCCCAGCCCGAGTGTGGGGCCCACGGGTCCCCAGGGGCATTTTCATAATTTTTCTTCAAGTGTCCAATTTTCACCCCGGAACCTCCCGGACACTTTTCTAAGCCCCGAAACACTTCCAAACATCGTCATAGGTCATACTAGAGCCTCATAGGTGCATTCATAAATTTAATTATGAATGCTAACGTATAATTCCTTGTAATAGGGCTCCGAGTGAATCGAGTGTGGCAATGCTCTGGAGGGTAAAGTTACATGGAGTGCTTGGGAGTATACGAATTTTCCAATACTGTGAGTGACCCTGTTTTCAGTGTTTAGCCACTAGGGACAAAATGCTTTTAAAATGTTTTCAAAATATAAATTGTTTTAAAAAGGTTTTACAACTGTTTTGGGATAAGGGTAATCCACGACACACACTTTTTATTTTGTGATACGCCCACTGAGAGGGTGGGATGATTTTAAAATCTAAAGGTTTGTGTGTGTTTAAATGTTTTAAACATAAATGCTCTGAATATATATATTTATATATGATAAATATATGGATGGGATGCGAGATGAGAGATAAGTAATTGAGTGGCTCCTCGGGCTCCAATATATGTGGGAGCGTGGGCCGAGTTGGAGAAAGCATGCTAGATTCTTAGCCGTGGACATCCTGTCGAGGGGCACGGTGAGACGAAACCCTGGGAGAGGCGTAAAGGGAAGCTCGCCAGGGCTCCAGAGGTGTGTGCCACCACAGTTGGCTACCACCGAGGGAACGGGCTAGAGAAAGAGAAATTATGAAAGTGATTTTTAAAAGAAAAGAGATAGCCCTCGGTGCAGTAAGGCATACAATCGGCCAGTCATGCCTTCAGTGTATTAGAAGCTAGCCCATTGAGTATATATTTATTTTAAAGGTTTTGAATCTAATTCTCCTTGGGAGAATTTCAAAAGAGGTTTTGAAAACAAAATTTATTTTATTTACTTTATTTATTTGTTTCATTACATTTTGGATTACCCCTGTTTTCCCTAACCCTGATGGAGACTCATTGAATCTCTGTCACTCACCTGTATCCAATGTGGATGGATGCAGATTTACGTACGGGGTCAGCTATTAGAAAGGAGGCTCACTAGGAGGCGTCGGTGGCTTAAGCTTAGTGATTTCCGCTGTGTAGGTATTCTTTAAATTAATCCACTGGTGTCACTTATAAATTAAATATTTTATTAATGATTTCTAATTAAAATTTTAGTTTTGTTTTGCAGAGATGATGTCTATTTCAAGCCTTGCGGTGCCTCGGATGCGTGGCTGTAGACACGTACTTCGAGGTAGCGCTGCGGTTGCCACGTGGCCAACCCGGGGCGGGTCGGGGCGTGACAATCTCCCATTGAATTGTTCGATGAATTTGCATTAACCTTTTGTAATGCCATGACAATCGAGGATAAAGCTTAAAAGGGGTAAATCCAAAATATTATAGACAAAAACATTCAATTACGTTACATTAACTTCCTTGATATCTTTCCCTCTCCTTTCCTATATAAATGGTTTCCCCCTCCATGTTGACTTGCCAATTAAAAAATGGGAGGGGAGATAATAAAAGAAAAAGAAAGAAGAAAATAAGAAAGAGAATGGGGTTTGATAAGAAGAGAAAAGGAGATGAATTTTCCTAGCATGCGTTAGCAGTGATGATGATAATGTTGCTCTTCAAAACAAATTGTTGTACTGCTGTTGTCCCGGTGGTAGCAATACTATATGTTTTTATGAGGCTATTGTCTCTTATTTTTTTCCTATTATTGCAATCCACCACAAATTTACTTGGCAAGTGGTAAAATGGAATCTCAACAAATCAACATGGCTTAATTTTTTACCACAAACTAAGTCGGCAAGGGGTTTCTAGCAGGAAGAGAGAGCCGTTGCATATAACATTTCTTGCATTCTAGCGTTGTTGATGCAGCTTAAGGAGAAATTATTAGATAGGCCGGGCGTACCATGTCATCTATAGGCCCAACTAAAAAAATGGTGCCAACTCAAAAATTTCCTAAAATTAAGGCATTAATTTGATAAATGTTTAGCCCCACGTTACAAAGAAAGAAAATTTAAAAGCTAAGTCCATAAATTTAGGCTATAATTGTGGTAGGTTTTTGTAATTGTATCATAATCTTTGAGTTGTCATAACTTCATTTGTCGAATCTACGGATGACGTGATACACCTGCCCTACCTAATAATTTCTCCAGCTTGAGGCCCCCTTAACAGTAATTTCTTGCCTCTATTCACATTCTTGAATGAACAACTAGCAAAATTATTGGAAACCGAATCCATTATGTCAACTAATAAAAGGCCGCCTCCTCCACAGAAACTATATATTATCGGTCTTCTTATCTCTCAAATTGCAAAGAATTCACGCTAGTATTGCTTTCAACAATGACGCAGCAATGTTCGAAGGCTATCTATGTTAAAGATTGCAATGCCTCTCTTTCCAATTCTCTAGAATGTTCATGACTAATCGACATCAAGCTTACAAACTGACTTAAATATTTAGCTGACTTAGCAATTTGACCAACATTCAGAAACTATTATTACTTAGCATTAAATGCTTTAAATTAACTTGTTCCTTGCCGACTTAAACTTTAATGCAAGTTGCAATTAGAATCATCTAGGGTTTGTCATTAAGTTGGTCAATGCAAGTATATATAGGGGTGTTCGGGTAGTGTAAAAAAATGATGATGGGAGAGAGAAAAAGAGATAGGAATAAGAGAAAGTGAGTTAGCCAAGCAAGAGAGAAAATAAAGTGAGAAAGTGAGTATGGTTGGTTGGTTAGTTAGTGAATTAATTATTTGGCTAGTTGTAATTTGATCTCTGTATCAATAAAAGAGCAAATTTTCTTTTGCCAACTCCAACAAATTTGGTATCAGAGCTTGGCGATCAGGGACTATTGCTCGAGGAGACTCTGTCGGATTACAGTCTGGGACTGTGAAAATATTTGGTCTGGGACCAAGTTCGGGTGAAATACGGGGCACTAGTCACCATGGCAGGTGTTTCTAGTAATGTTAGCACTATCGAGAAGCTTAATGCTAATAATTACAACACATGGAGTACACGTGTTCAATTTTATTTGCTCGATCAAGATTTATGGGAAATTGTTGGTGGTCAAAACATTACACCACCAACTGAAGCGGAGGAATTAAGGAAGTGAAAAATCAAAACTGGAAACACTATGTACGTGCGGTCCATCACTATTGAGGACGGCCTGCTTCAACGTATTAAAGAAACAAAGACGGCAAAGGAGGCGTGGGATACATTAGCAACCTTGCTTGCTAAAAAGAATGATGTAAAGCTCCAACAGCTGGAGAATGAGCTCCTGTCAATCTCACAACAAAACATGTCGGTGAGTGATTACTTTTCTAAAGGTAAAATCCTTTGCGATGAAATCTCAAAATTAGATCCAAATAATGCCATATCCCAAACACGTATGAGAAGAATCATTATCCATGGTTTGAGACCTGAGTACCATGGAATTATTACTGCCACCCGTGATTGTGAGAGAGAGCCAACTCTAACTGAGTTGGAAAATATCCTTCTTAATCAAGAGACTTTAGGTAAACAAATGTCTAAAGTCTCCATAAAGGATAATGAGAAGGCGTTATTCACCGACAAAAGAAACTTCAATAGAAATGGTAAGGCTGATACAACGCAAGGGTCAGAGGACAATAAATTTCAGAAGAGGAAAGGCATATAGCAAAAGAGACAAGGAGGAGAAAGCTCTCAGCAAGGGGGAGCTCAATATGGAAGAAACACTAACGATAGAAGAGATCGTCGTCAAAATAATCAGTGTTATAATTGTGGCAAGGTTGGTCACTTTGCTCGAGACTGTTGATTCAAACAAGTGCAAGGCAATACTGCAACCTCAGGCAGAGATGAAGAAGAAGAATGGAATTTCGAGGCTTCGTTTGCTGCCGAAAAGGATGAAGAAATTGCAGCCTCCTGTACTGTTGAGTTAGAAGAAGACGTTGCACTTGTGTCAGTGGATAAATCGATCAACTACAACAATGATTGGATAGTTGATTCTAGATGCTCCAATCATATGACCGACGATAAGGAAAAATTGAATAATCTTTCCACGTAAAATGGAAAGATGAAGGTAGTAACTACAAACAACTTGAACTTACCGATTACTCACATCGGTCAGATAACAATCGTGCCGAAGCACGGTCCACATCAAATTTAATTGGAGAATGCTTTCCATGTACAATGTAGGAAGAAAAATCTATTGTCGGCTTCTCAGATCACAGACACTAGGAATTATGTTGTATTTGGTCCAGAAGATGTGAAAGTATATCCGGAGATAAAGCCAACCTGTCCACCAATAATGGAAGAAAGGCATTCGGAGTCTATTTATGTTATGTCAGCTCAGGCTGCGTACGTGGACAAAACAAGAAAAAATGAACCACCTTATCTGTGGCATGCTCGGCTTGGGCATGTAAGTTATTCCAAGCTAAAAGTGATGATGAAGAAATCTATGCTCAAAGGTCTTCCCCAGCTAGAAGTTCAAGAAGACACGGTTTGTGCCGGATGTAGTACGGAAAAGCTCATCAATTACCGTACGAGGAATCAAAGTTCAAAGCTAAAGTGCCTCTCCGCTGGTCCACTCGGATGTGTTCGGTAAGGTGAAGCAACCATCTGTCAGTGGCTACCAATATATGATCACTTTCATTGATGATTTTTCAAGGTATGTCTGGGTTGATTTTATGAAAGAAAAATCGAAGGCATTTTCTAAATTTAAAGAATTCAAAGAAAAGGTCAAAAAGGAAATCGGCCGCACGATACGGACAACAGGGAAGAATACGCATCCAAGGAATTTTCAGACTATCTACAAGAATGTAGAATTCATTGACAGTTGACATGTCTGAGCACACCACAGCAAAATGGAGCTGCTGAGAGGAAGAATAGGCATTTGGCGGAGATATGTAGAAGCATGCTACATGCTAAAAATGTGCCACCACGATTTTGGGTTGAGTGCATGAAGACTGCAGCTCATGTGATAAACAGGCTTCCACAAGCAAGGCTTGGCTTTATTTCTCCATTTCAGAAATTGTGGAACATCAAACCCACGGTAAGTCATTTTTGAGTCTTTGGTTGTGTTTGCTATGTATTTGTACCTAATCACTTGTGGCAAGTTCGACAAGAAGGCAATTCGATGCATATTTGTGGGTTATGATGATTAAAGAAAACGATGGAAGTGCTGTGATCCAACTACTGGTCGGTGTTGTGTGTCAAGAAATGTTGTATTTGACGAAGCATCTTCGTGGTGGTCACCACAAGCAGTGTTGCTTCCAGACTCAAAGGAAATTGAAGAGAAGTTGCAAGAAAAGTTGGTAGAACAAACCGTAAGTTCACCAAGATAAGAGGAGAGTGAAGCAATAGTTGACCAATCTCCACCAAGAATAATTGAAGAGGAAAGTCCGGTTCAAGAAGAGGAAGCTAAAGAAAGAAGTTCTAAACCAGTTTTATGGAGGTCATCAAGACAACGAAAGCCAAATCCTAAATATGCTAATGCTACTTTAGTCGAAGAAACGAAGCAGTTAGAGCCAACAACATACGAGGAAGCATCTGGAAATTTAGAACGGATAAAGACTATAGAAGAAGAAATTCAAGCCTTGAAGCAAAACGAGACTTGGGAGTTAGTGCCAAAGCCAAAGAGTATTGATAAACCTATATCATGTAAATGGGTTTACAAAGTGAAAACTTGGCTTGATGGAGCAATAGAAAGATACAAGGCACACTTGGTGGCTCATGGATTTTCTCAGCAATATGGATTAGATTATGATGAGACATTTAGCCCAGTTGCGAAGATTACAACATTTCGAGTACTACTTGCGCTTACAGCAAGTAAATCTCGGAAGCTCTGGCAAATGGATGTAAAGAATGCGTTCTTGCATGGAGAGCTAGATCGGGAGATTTATATGGAGCAACCCAAAGGATTCGAAAGTAAGACTCATCCCGATTTTGTCTACAAGTTAAAGAAGGCGCTTTACGGGTTCAAGCAAGCACCAAGGGCTTGGTACGGGAAGATTGCTGAATTCTTAGTGCAAAGTGGATATTCAGTTGCAGCTGCAGACTTAAATTTGTTCGTGAATGCCAAAAATGGTAAGTTGGCAACTGTGTTGGTGTACGTGGATGATTTGATTATCATTGGTGATGATGAAGAAGAAGTTAGACAAATTAAGAGCAATCTCCGAGCTCGTTTCCAAATGAAAGAGCTTGGAGAGTTAATCACTTTCTTAGACTAGAAGTGCTAAGTACAAATGAAGGAATATTCTTGTGCCAGCATAAGTATGCAAGAGATCTTCTACACAAGTTCGGGATGGTCGACTGTAAGCCAGTGACTACACCAATGGAAGTTAATGCAAGATTATGAGAAGGCAAGGAGTTGGAAGATCCAACAATCTATAGGCAATTAGTGGGTAGTCTAATCTACCTCACATTAACAAGACCCGATATTGCATTTGTAGTTGGAGTGGCTAGCCGGTTCATGGAAAAACCAAGGAAACCACACTTTGAGGCGGTCAAGCGAATTTTGAGGTATGTAAAAGGAACTGTTGACTTTGGACTATTTTACAAGAAAGGAATTCCATGCCAAGTTATTGGATACTGTGATGTTGATTATGGTGGAGACAATGATACAAGAAGATCAACCACTGGGTACGTGTTCAATCTCAGGTCTACCATAATTTCTTGGTGTAGCAAAAGACAGCCTACAGTTTCATTGTCAACAACAGAAGCAAAATATAGAGTAATGGCTATGGCAGCACAAGAAAGTACGTGGCTAGTACAATTATTAAAGGACTTGCATCAACAATTTGAATCTCCAGTACAGATTTATTGGGACAATCAATCGGCTATACGCTTGGTGGAAAATCCTGTGTTCCATGCAAGAACCAAGCATGTGGAAATACATTATCACTTTGTGCTAGAGAAAGTGCTTCAAGGAGAAGTCAAGATCGAGCATATCAAGACTGAAGACCAAGTAGCCGACGTGTTTATGAAAAGATTTAATGGTCCAAATTTTGAAGAGTTCAGAAGGCGACTCGAGATGACTAAAAGGCCTGCAATTGGAGAGAGCAACCATTGAGGGGGAGTGTTAAAGATTGCAATGCCTCTCTCTCCAATTCTCTAGAATGTTCATGACTAACCGACATCAAGCTTACAAACCGACTTAAACATTTAGCTGACTTAGCAATTTGACCAACATTTAGAAGCTATTATTACTTAGCGCTAAATGCTTTGAATTAACTTGTTCCTTGCCGACTTAAACTTTAATGCAAGTTGCAATTAGAATCATCTAGAGTTTGTAATTAAGTCGGTCAATGCAAGTATATATAGGGGGTGTTCGGGTAGTGTAAAAAAATGATGATGAGAGAGAGAAAGAGAGATAGCAATAAGAGAAAGTGAGTTAGCCGAGCAAGAGAGAAAATAAAGTGAGAAAGTGTGTGTGGTTGGTTGGTTAGTTAGTGAGTTGGTCATTTGGCTAGTTGTAACTTGATCTCTGTATCAATAAAAGAGACATTTTTCTCTTGCCAACTCCAACAACCTACCTGTAAACCATAGAGAATGACCATTACATCAACACATGGAGTGGGCTAGCAATCAACATATCTCTGAACCTAACTATCTCCCATGGAATTGTTCAATGAATTTGCATTAACCTTTTGACGACGATCAAGGACAAAACTTGAAAGGGGTAAGTCCAAAATATTATGGACAAAAATATTCAATATCGTTGCCATTAACTTCCTTGATATCTTTCCCTCTCCTTTCCTATAAAATGGTTTGCCCCTGCATGTTGAGTTGCCAACTAAAAAGTGGGTGGGGAGATAAGAAAGAAAAAGAAGGAAGAAAAGAAGAAAGAGAATGGGGTTTGATAAGAAGAGAAAAGGAGATGAATTTTCTCAGCTTGGGTTAGTAGTAACGATAATAATGCTGCTCCTCAAAACAAATTGTTGTACAGCTGTTGTCTTAGTGAGTAGCAACAGCGCTAGTAATTATCAGTGCAATGGCCTCCTCAACGAATGTCGAGTCAGGGAAGATCTGGAGTTGGAGCCAGACTTCCTCATGGATTCCAAGGTTATCAGAATCCTGCAGCAGGGGGGATGCGGCGTAATAACTTTCAACACGTTCAACCTTGAGAAGCCACCCTTTCAACAGAAATGCCCAGATGGTTCATATACAAACTGTATTCCCCTCATCCAAGGTAAAGCTAATTGTAAATGTGTATATTGCCTCGGGGGCCACTAACTACATCCCTGACAATAAGTCGTCCAACATATAATAATGACAATCTGATGTCTTTGAGCTTTACTTTTGTCTTTGATTATATTTATCACCTATCTTTGTACGTACTTATGATTTCTCATGTCTATATATGATTGATAATTTGATATGCTTCCTTGCACTTGTTCTGATTCTGAGTTCAGACGTTTAACTTAGTTTCGCCTTGTACTAGTTTTCTCTCTTGTTGTGTCACAACGGCCGTGAGCACCTGTCTGTCTGTGCAAGTTTTTTTGTGGAGTGAACACTCACACTACTTGTAAAATTGAACCAATTAAAATGAATACATGTCACTGGGTACCGTCCGCGGCCTTTCTTCTCAACAACGTTATAACCTTCAAGATGAAAACCCAACTTCCCACCTAGCCGGTTAAGAAAATTGTTTTCAATATCTAAATATAAATTTCCAAGATGGAAAACTGTCGGTAGTTTTACTCCAAAAAATAAGAAACTAGCGGTGGTTTCTTTTTTTAACTACACTAATGAACTTTTTTTGGGGGGTTCAGAAAAGGGTTTTAGGGTGGCAAAACCATCAGCCAACAAGATGCTGCTAAGACCCTTTGGAGGTTGATCATAGCAGAATGAAGCCTCTGTTCCCCGTACAACTCCACCTTTTCAAATCAATCCGCTGCCATATTTCTCTTCCTCTGAAAATGATTCATCTCCACTAACGAATCTAAAAATATAAAATTGTTGGATAAATCTGTGAGTATAAATTAAAGCCAAAAAGCATTGATGGCCCTTTAACATGGACATGGTCCCTCAGAACTGAAGGTTTAGTGAAGTTTTGAAACGGGCCAGCAACTTTTGACTTCAGGTGGTAACATTCGATTTGACTTTTAATTTACAATAATAAAAAACTAACAAACTATTTGTAGTAATTCTTAAAATTCTAAATAATCAAATTAGCTGAATATCCTAATTATCCCCTAAACTATACCCTGCTCCCCCATGACTGAGTTTTTTTATTTACACTAGCCTTGAGATCCTGTACATGTCTCTGTAAAGTGCTAGTGTTTGTCTTTTGTTTAGTCTGCTGTAAAGGATTGGTTCATGTTAGCAATAAAATTCATTCGTTGTGTTGGCCAAAAAAAAAAGACATATTAATCCCAAAGCTTTTATTTAAGACAACACTACAACATTTTCACTCTATAGCTGCAAAAGTAAGTGCAGCCATAAGGGGAATATATGCATCCATTGACTAAAGGCTGCATTTTCACTAATGCATCCTTAGCCACTGCATGCAAAAGTTTAGATGCACTTTATAATGGATTTCACTGCATTACTTATGTGCAGCAATTTTCAATATAGCTGCATTCCTAAAACCTTTGGTAGCATATTAAATCTGCAGCCAAAAGGTGTATAAAAGTAACTTGGATTTAAGAAATATTTATGGTTGTCGAGACGTTTTACCGCTCCGACGATAAATGACATGACGTGAAAAATATTTGGGACTAAACAGTCTGAAAACAAATGGAGTCGCCACTAACCTTTTATTTTTAATAGGTGTGGTTAGTCACCTACTTGTTTAACCTGATGTAAATCTAGAAAGATTACGTCAAGTTTAAGAAAGAAACTGGTCTACGAAAAAGATTTTAGGTTCGTGAGTCGGTTACGCTCGAGGAAGGATTAGCACCCCCGAGACGCCCGGAAATCGGTACCACAAAAGTCTTGAAATATTTTACTTGGAAAATGATAATAAAATGTTTTAAAATCATTCTAAGAAAAAAACATAATTTCAAATGTTGGAATAAATATTCCTTTTAATGTGGGATAAAAATCCCATTATAAGAACTAAATTCGAAATTTAAAGACTTAATGTCGGAATGAACATTCCTTTTAATGTGAAAATCCATAGCCCAATTTTGAATTTGAAGAAATTTCCTACTTAGAATGGAGATTCAATTTCTAAATAGGAATAAATATTCTTCAAAAATCAAAGTCAAATTTAAAAATGAGGATAAATACCCTTTTATGAAAAACAAAGATTTAATTTTAATTTTAGAAAGTCTCAATTATGAGAATATTAATTGAAACCTTCTAGAAAACATTTTGCAAAAAGGTTGGGATAAACATCCTCAAATTCATGCTTTGAAATTTACATTAAGAGACTTTAATTATGATTTAATTAAAATCTCTTAGAAAGATTTAATTTTAAAACAATGTTGGAATAAATATTCCTTTTAATTTGTTGAAGGGAATAATTCGACAAAAATTTAGTTTAGTAGGAAAACCTTAGTAGATTAATAAATTAAGACCTTTCGAAAAATGAATGTCCTTTTTATCAAATAAAACTGACTTTTTTAAAAAAATTAAAGATTTAAAGAATAAACATTCTTTTTATTGGAGTTAAAATACATTTTGATAAAAATGAAATTTACTTGAAGGGTCTTAATTAATTAAATGTACTAAAGTTCTTCCAAAAAGGTATTTTGGAAAATTAAAAAAAAGGGTCAAAAGAAAATAAATATTCCCTTTCAAAGAAATAAAAATAAGAAAAGAAATTTTAGAAGTGATTTTTTTTTAACAAAACTTGAATTAATTTGAGAGGCCTTAACTATAATTGGGTAATTAAGATCTCTCAAAAAACTTCTAAGACATATTTTGAAATTAATGTTGGAACGAACATTCCTTTTAATTTAATTGGGCCTCTTAAACAAGAGATTTTCTTAAAATGAAATAAAAATAAAACATAAAAGTAAAAATAAATAAAAATAAAAGATTTTGGAATTAACATTCCTAAAAAGAAAATTTTTGGAGTTCGTTCATAAATTTTAAGAAATTAAAGAAAGTGGTAAACATGATGCATACTTTTTATGAAAATTACATGAAAAACATATTTTTAATTTTAAAGGGATGGAAAATTCTCCCGGGCCCGATCGGACTCCCGATTAGACATTGAAAAAACTTTTCATCAGAGAAAACCTTTGGAAACCTCGGACCCCCAAGGCATCTTTCGGTTACCCCATGCATATGAATTTTTTTGAAAATCAATGTTCTAAATTTAATCATGCATGAATGGGACAAGGAAACATGGGTTAGTATATACATACACAATTAATCACACAATATGATATGGTAAAATAAATAGGACATGGAAATTTAAAATCAATTTTACAAGATCAAATTGCACAACAACTAATTTAACGCAAATAAACAAGCCTAACTTAAACAAATACATATTCATGGCCAAAGATATAATATCATACAAAATTTAATTCATAATTGAATAAACATATATACAGGGGTAAAAAGGTGATTTTACAATCAAGACTAAATTTTAATTAAACATACATATGAGGGCAAAAAGGTAACTTAATGCAAGATATAATTTCTACTTAAGCAAAAATACATGCAAAGGCAAAAAAGGGTAATTTTACATGCAAGATTTAATTTTTAATTAAAAGCACACATAAAAGGGCAAAACAGTAATTTAACATATGATATAATTACTAATTAAGCTAACATATCCATAAGGACAAAGAGGTAATTTTATATGCAAGCATAAATTTTATGTCAGACAAAACACATATTCAAGAACAAAAAGATAACTTCTATGATAAAAAAATTTAAATCTTAAACTAAATATGCATTTATATAAGTTTAAAATTTTAATTTTTAAAATCAGAGATTATTTCTATTTAAATAAGTGAAAATAATAAAGAATCATAAAAAATAAAATAAATTTAAAGATTCAATTTTTATTAACCAAGCTTTCATTTTTAATCAAACAAAATGTTCACAAGCAAAAAGATGCAATTTTTATAACCTTAAACTTAACATTTAACTAAACAAACAAGGTAATCAACTTAAAGTTATGACCTTTAAAATCAAGATTAGATTTTAATCAAACAAGAATGTGAATATAAATTCAAAAATACAATCTTTTTAATCAAGATTAAGACTTTCAACTAAACAAACACATGAAATGGGTAAAGCAAGTTTTAAAAAAGATAAACAAGAATACAAAATAGTGGAAGTTAGGGACTTTTTACATAATCATGTAAATAATTAAGAGAAATGGCACATTAACAAAAAATAACATAAAATAAATAAGCAAGTAAAAATAAATCATCTTGAATGTATTAGAAGCATATATTAAACTAAACAAATTATTTAACAATATATAAAAGCTCTATAAATCATAAACATCATCATAAAAAGGAAAGTTAACAAATTTAATAAGACAAAACAAGAATATTGTATTAAAAGTAAAAAAGAAATGATCTTGAAAATAAAACTAAGAACTTACCTAAAAAGATGAAGTTTTATACCAAAATTAAAAAAGATAATAATGGCTTTGTGGAGAAGAGAATGGCCAAGATTGATAATCAAGAAGCCTTTTTTCTCTATTTTTCTCTAGCCAAACCGTTTAAAATAAATCAAGAAGGAGAAGAAAAAATTTCTTTTGGACTTTCTTTCTCTCTTTATCTCTTCTCCTCTCTCTATTTTTTTTGTGTTTGAAAGAAAGCTGAAACTTTGTTTTTAAAAAAAATGCCCCAGCCCCTTTTTGCTCTCTCCGTTTCCTTCCTCTGTTTCTTCTCTCTATTTCTTCTATTCTTCTTTTTTTTGGAATGGCTGAAGCTCCCCCATCTCTCCGTGCTCTCCTCTTTTTTGTAGCCGAATGGAATCCAATTTGATGATTTTTTATTGATTGTGAAAGATGATAAGCTATAATTGAAGATGGGTTGGCAATAATGGTGGATGGACGTTATGGGTTGTATTGACAGATCCGATAAGTGTAGCTGGCATTATGGGGTTAAACCAGATTGTTTGTTCGTTCTGATATGACTGTGATTTTACACCATGATTTGGTGTCCTGGGTCTCTCAAAAACATCATGAGCTGAAAACATCATGAGCTGGCTGAGCTTGGCGCCATAGGTGATTTGGCAACTTGCAAGTATCTAAAGTTCGTGGGTGGATATACATGCAAGTTCGTGACTCTGTCATCTTCTTGCTGCCGTACTTCTTCTCACCGTAAGGTCGTCTCTTTCGGACCAAGATGGGAACAAAGGAGAGCAAAAGACAGCAAAGGAAAGAACAGGTGCCTAGCTCTGCCATTACTGAAAGCTTTGCTAGTTTGCTTCCTTGCTCGGCCTTAGCTCAACGCGAGTGACAGTAAGCTCTACCAACAGCGAGCTAATGGGTTGCTCGGTGAAAGGAGCTGATTTAACAGCGTTGGCAATGACTTGTTGGATGTAGAGGAGCATGAGGTGAGAACCGGAAGAAGGTTCGGTTGTGGCGAGGCAGAGACAGCAGCGGCGTGGCTTTTGGCGAGAGCGCAACTGGCATTCCTCCAGCGTGATTCTTTCTTTTTCACTTTACAAGCTTCCAGCGCGATTCTTTCTTTTTCACTCTGAACTTTTACTTGTGCAATTTTTGGGGACAGCCGATGTTGGTTTAAAGAATGATGGACCATGAAACTGGCCCTAAAGCCATCGGTACAATCTTGTTCATAGCGCTTAAGTCTTTCCCGTCTTCTTCTAAAACTGATGCGGCTACCACCGAAGCTGTGTAAATGAGTCGCTTCACTGTCCCTGATCTAATGCAAGACTCCACAATACTCTTCACTCCAGCAACTGCTGCCTCCGATGTATTTTTGAACTGAGAACTCTGGGGTTGATGCTGTAAGGGGGTGGCCATATGAACAACGAATTGACAACCTTGAATTGCATGTCCAAACTCACTAGGATTATATATGTCAGCTTCATACAACCTTAATCTGGTTTCTGCATTCGGGAGGCTTTTAAGAAGCCCGACCTTATATGGATCTCCCAAATTCCTTGTTGTAACATGGACGATATATCCCTTTTCTAGCAGCATTTTGACAAGCGAATAACCGAGGTAGCCTGCTGCACCTGTCACGCACACCTTAGTTTCTTTCTCCATTTGGTTTTTGGTTACAGTTATTTCCTTCTCTATTAATGAGTCAAGAACTGAAGATTGATTGGATGATCAGTGACGGTCTCTATTTCCTTTAAATCTTGATCAACAATAGTCTCTATCTATCTCTAATTATTGGTGTACACAACATATTTTGAAGAAAAGTAAGGCTGAAAACGTGTTTAGGAGGTTGTAAAGGGAAGATCTGGAAACCGACGAAATCAACGGCTGCCGACGGAGGGAGGCGGCTGGAAACTGGTTCGAGGAAAGAAGAAAAGAAAAAGAAGAGGCAAGAAAAGAGAAAGAAGCAGGGTGGAGACGAACTGGAACCATGGCACCATGGTCATTCTGATACTCGACAGTGACCTGAGTTTTTCCATCAGGTCTCAAACATGGGCAAGTTCCATTTTTGCGAACTTCAGTGAGACGGGCACCCAGCTTGGTGGCGAGAACATGGCTAAGTGGCATAAACTCGGGGGTCTCATCGGTGGCATACCCAAACATGTGACTCTGATCACCAGCACCAATCTCCTCAGGGCGCTTGGTAAGATGACCATGAACACCCTGAGCTATATCAGGACTCTGCTACTCGACGTTAACAAAGACTTTGCATTTGTCAGCGTCAAAGCCCACATCATCGGAGACAAATCCAATATTGCGGCAAGTATCGCGCACAATCTTCTCATAGTCTACATTAGCTTTGAGGCTTATCATACTCCATTGTGTATCTCGGGACTCCATCACTAAATGCTAACGTCAATCAGGCCATGGAGGGAAGTTGCATTGTTCAACGGAAACAAGGAGAGCTTGCGGAGCTGAAGAAGTGGCAGTGCAGCGCTCATTTCTCTAACTTGAATATCAGAAGAAAGAAGACCATTTAAAATTGCACAAATGCTCTCCAAGCTGTCATAATTGAAAGGTGCAGCGAAGTGTATCATGTGACCCAAGGCACACACTCCTATACCTGTAATGCTTGCATCATCAAAACAGACATAGTTTCAGAAATGAATGAGAAAGTGTGGGACTTTGTGCGGCATCCTTTGCTATGTACATCTACATATATATATATATATATGTATATATATATAAATATATAAATATCTATACATATTCTTTTATGATGACCCATTTGGTGGCTCGCATTATATATACATATAAACATATATATATATATGTATACACATAAATATTTATACACAAATATACATATAAATATATATATATATATATAAATACATACACAAATATACACACATATTTTTTATGATAACCGAGTTGCTTCGGTTGGTCTTTGACTTGCTTGGGTTTACATGGGAGTAGAATTGGCTCTTTTCGCTTTTCGGTCTTGGTTCAAAATTGCCTGCAAGGTAATGAGACAAAATTAAGATTAGATTATGTAAAATAAAGTAATAGTAATAAACAAAAATAAACTAAACTTAAAAAATATAGGTAAAATAAAATTTGGAAATGATCAATTAATTAATTGACTAATTAACCAATTAATCAGCTAATTAAATAATTAAAATTTAAAAACAAGTGACTACAATGGTATTTAAATTTATAAATAAAATGACAAAAAAAGACAACCTGGATTTAACATTCTAATTCTCTTTACATAAGCAAAAAATAGTTTTTAAGCCATTGTCCATCAGTAGAATAAGTTCTTAAGCCCTCAAAACATTGACTTAGAACTAATATTCTTGATAAAATGTTACAAAATATAAGATAACATAAAACCAACAGTGCATACACTTTTGGAGAAGAGATCCTTAGATTCCAAATCTAACGTCATCTCAGCCATAGTGCATACACATAAAATCAGCAGTGCAGACATTAGTGTCACCTCAGCCAGGTCTTTGAACTAAACAATTCATCATCATCTATAGGAAGCTTTCCATGGTGGTGGCAATGGGCTGATGTGACAGATTCCTCTCTACATACAAGATCCAAGATTAACGACCTGTTTGGTTTGGTTTCAATCTAAAAGAGAAACAAATATTTGATGAGTAACTAAATCCAAATCTTGTAATTTAACAAAGTATCAAGAAACTGCAGGTGAGGATCCTAAGACTTACTTAAAATTTAAGGGTTTTCAACTAACTAGAGAAGGAAAGAATAAAGGAGAATACTTATGCCATGAAAATGCACAACAAGCCTTACTAAGAGATTGCTGCTCCTCCAACTTAACCCCTTCATCCAGCCAACTACTTTTTGGTTTAATTTACAAAACCTATATGTAAATTACCCAAACTCACTGGAAAAAAAAAAAAATAAGCCTCTGCTAGCCTACTTGTTTATTAATTTTCAAACAGCATGCATGCAAGAAAATTCAACAAAGCATCCAAATACTTAGTACAAAATCAGCCAAACATGATACTTAGTACAAAACCAGCCAAACATGAAAAAAGGAGAAAAATAGTATGAGAATAAGTAGCCAAACATGCCTACTAGGAAAACAAAAAATCAGCTTGCGGTCTAGTTATTACTCCGTCGTTTAGCTTTGCCTATCAAGAGTCTGAGTCTCAGGTTCAGTTACAAACATAGGCTGTAAAAAAGAATGGAGTTGACAGTTTAAAGTGACGAGCAAATTATTATAAATGTAGAATCTATCTTCTAAGATACAACCAATGGAGAGAGGGATCAATTAAAAATGAAGAAGAAAACAAAGAGATCAATTAAAAAAATTATAACGACATAGAAGTCAACATTAAGGAATCATATCCCTACAGGCTACAAGGGGCATTTTCCCTTTCAAAAACTTATAAAATTGATAAATGACATAGACAGTCCTCTAGAAGAGGTCAAATAATATAAATATATTTTCAAATACCTACCCTGCCAATAGAGGTGTCAAAAGCTGACCCGACCCGAGAAACCCGCCCAACCCGCCCGAATCCGAAACTAACCCAACCCGATTTGACCAAAAAAAGTAAACGTCCCGAATCCTACCGATCCGAAACTCGATTGACCCGAAACCCGATTAACTCGAAACCTGTTTGATCCGAAACCCGTTTAACCCGAGAGGCTAACCCGAACTAACCCGAAAACCTATTTAAGTAATATATTACCTTCTCATTCTTAGATATTATTAAATTTATTTAATAAATTTGTTAAAAAATAAAAATAAAAATAAATGTCTTATTAAATTGAAATAAAAAACATATTTCATATTCTTAAATTTTAATCTTTGTCCTACAATTTATAATTATAAGTTATACTTTAATATATCTCTTATTATATTATACTTCTAATAAGAGATAGAATGATAGATAGTTTATATTTGAAAAAATCTATTTAATTCTTATCATATGTAACGTGTGACATGTTACATGAGACATGTCACATGTCTCATACATTATAAGTTGATATAATCTGAATATATTTATAAATTTAATACTTTAATTTGATTTTATCATTTATATATGTGTTAATATGTTGTATAAATAGTATTAAAAAGTAGTAATGCATAATTTTATTTGTTTTAATTACTTACTTATGATTACTTATTTATTTTGATTTAACTTAATAAAATTAAAGTTTATTGTTGAATTAAAAATATGAAGTAGAGAGTGGAAAGAAAAAACATAAAGAATTGAAGATTGAAGAGTTACTTATTAATTTGTTACTTAATAATTAAGATTTATAAATTATAAGTTTAATGGTATGCAATTTATGTGCATGAAGACTCGTGCTAGCAGATGACAATAAATAATTGCTTGATTTCGATTAGTTGATTACTTGATATATTATTGAAGAGTTAACTTATAAATTTAATTTTTTTAAATAAATAATTAGAAAATCAAATGAAAATAATTTATGAATTAACCTAAAAACCCGAACTACACCCATGACTCATGTCAAAATGAATCAATGAACAAATTTGAAAAACCCAAAATCAAATGACCCATGGGTCAAACCCGAAAAACCCGGGTTTGAATGACCCGAAACCCGAATGACCCGAGGTCCAAACCCGAAAAACTCGAGCTCAAATAACTCGAAACCCGTGTGACCCGAACCCAAATGACCCGAAACCCGTGTGACCCGAAATTTTCTTTGGGTCAAATTAATCAAATCCAATTGACCCAAACCCGTAACCCGCCCAACCCGCCCATTTGACACCTCTACCTGCCAACATAGTTCAACCTACTTGTAACAAACGCCACTTATAGTTACTATACTTTTTAAAATAGAGTAGAAAGATAAAAAGTATAGAATTTTTTGAGATAACCCCTCAAAATTATTATTTTGAGATAACTAATCTCTTAAATTATTATTTTGAGATAATATAACTCTTGAAGATTCCATTCAATTAAGGTCATATTGTCTCAAAATAAAGTTTAAGAGATCAATTATCTCAAAATAATATATAATTTGAAGGATTAATTATCCTATATAAAATTTTTGGGGTCAATTTATCTTATTTAGTATAGTTTGAGATCTAATTTAGATATTTAGTCTAATTAAATTCTCGAAAATTTTCAAGAATTTTAAAACTTCAAAAAGTTTTTGCAAAAATAATTCTTTGAGATTTTTAAAATGGTAACAATTTAAATTTAAATTTAAATTGTGTTTAATTACAATTATAAAATTATCTATAAGATAACTTAGAAGATATATCCCAATCAATAATGAGATAGCAGCCGCGTGGGGTAGACATGTGAAAGCGAGATTCTACGTTAAGCCACTAAAATCCACTGCTTGATGTGAATAGATTCCTGAAGTTTTTCCGTTCTGATTTTTATGTTCACTTTGCGATAAATGACGAAATTTTAGGAAAAATGGTATTTTTGATAGTTACTTACAATTTTACCTTATGATATTATAGAAATGATGTGGCATTAAAAGTTGTTGTTTAATTAATGAAAGGTAAGGTTAAAAAATGTTTTTATGGGAAAGTGAATTTTATTTTGAAACATCTTAAAATAGAAATGAAAAATATTGTTTGACCCTCAAACATGGTTGTTTCATTCTTATCCCTTCTAACGTAACACAAGTCTAGTAATTAGTTTGAAATAACTTAAATTAAAGTGTAATTCCTCATTAAATTTGAGGTATTTATTATGATAGTGCTTCATATTAAAAATCTTAATTATTATTGCGCACCACGTCAGAAGGATGGAGATGGAGGGACAAACTAAAAGTCAATTAGCATGACTCGATGGAAATATAGCACAGTCAATTTAAAACAAGGGTGTAATTTAAACTTAAACAAGGGGAGCAAAAGCATAGTTATTAAATTCAGTCCGGCCTGGTGGTTAGATCGATTGATCTCGGACCTAATTCGGGTTGGTTCAGTCTTTGGACCGTTTATGTTTTTGATCCATTTTGAACCGATAAAACGTGCTTTAATCCGTTTTAAACCGTTGACCCAGTCAGGTTTTAGTGAACCGATCGGGTTGAATATTAGTCTTTTAAATTATATTTTTATCATGTTCTAATTTATTTTTTGGTAAAAATAAGGGATAATATAGTCCATTAATATGAAAAACAAATAAAAACTAAAAAAAGAAAAAAAGAAAAAAATAAATCACTATAAAGTTCAAAGTTTGAATAATTTAATAAAAATTTAGTTTAATTGCATTACAAATATCATAATTCTTAAATTATATAATTGTGTAGTATATTATATATCATAAATTTTAATAATTTAGTTATATAAGTATTAAAAAAATTTTATTTAATTTTAAAATTATTAAATATATATAAAAATAAATTTTATTATATTTTATTAATCCGACATTGATTCAGATGATTTAACAGTTGAACCAATTAACCCATGACCCGAAACCTTAAACTCATCATTGTGCCGGCCGATTTTAATAACTATGAGTAAAAGAATAGGTTTTCATTTTCATTTTTTCCATTTCTCTTTTGGAGTGAAGCAGCAAGTCTAGGTCTAAAAAAGGTGAAGGTGTCCTCCACTATAACGATTTGGAGACCATTAGGTCCACAAATGACTTAAGAAACTGTCGAACTTGTTCATTAAACGAGTTTAAGTTTTGGACATATTTTCACAATTTTTCAATTAATTAATTGGATTATATTCGGTATAAAATAAAAATCCTTTCGAGTTTTTTTTTTTTTAAAGTTGATTTCGGGTTTTCCTTTGAGTTTTGTTAATTAATTTAGAAATTGATTTATATATGTTAAAGTGAGAACCATATCGGTTATATTTGATTTGCCTGGAACTCTTATATTCAAGTTAAATCTCTCCACCTATTGTTAATTGGTTTTAGGTTGGATGCTTAATGTAGACACTTTATTTTTCATCAATTAGCAAGTTTATGCTTTGATTATTTATTTACCTTATGATATCCATTTTAATTCTAATTTCAATTTTCATTTTAATTGCTCTTATCATGCTCTTTTAAATTATAGGTTTATATCTCTTTAGGTTATGGTGCAAATTGAAAAAGAAAAAAAGAGTCCTATTGTTGCTCGGCCAGTGGCCCAAATTCACTGAAAAGGAATAATACAAAATGTTTTTATTGCTGACTTTCCAAAACAAATCCCAAATACCAATCCAAGCCCAAGATACAGACTGAAGCCCAAGATACAGACTGAAGCCCAAGACCCGAATTGAAACAGTGACTCAAAACGACATAGGGATCGTCGTTGCAAAATTGCCATTCTCGGCAAAACAGAAGTGATTCAGAAAAGCCAACTGGCCAGAAGATTTGCCATTTCTGGCAAAGAGTATTGCCACATAGGACTGTTTTATCTGCAAAATAGGCAATCAACAGAACACCAAGTCAGAGCACAGCCATTAAACAACAGGATTAATTCAAAATCATCAGAAAAATAGAGGGTAATTAAATCAAAAGAGGACAGAGAAAATATCTCCCCCCTTTTCACGCTGGAGCTGCCAGCAAAGCAAATGAAATTTTCCAAAAGGCTTTTCCCAGAAGCCCATCTTCACACCTGCAAATGAAGACAAAACAAAGAACATTTTAACCATAGGATCAAAAAGGGAAAGGAGATATCAGCCCTTGAAGAACCTTATAAAAACCTTTGTTCATCAACAGTAAAAAGGGTACGATTTTCGAGATTTGAGCTAGGGTTGGCTTAGGGTTTTGTTTCAGAGGAAGAAAAGCAGAGAATAGAAAACAACTCGGGATTCCGAGCTTGTTATAGGCTAGAAACTGGTGGATTTTCGGCTGGGATTCCGCTTGAGATTCATTGGAATAGGAAGAAAAGGGTTCGGATTTGATGATTTTTGGGATTTTAGGGTTTTGTCTTCAAAATTTGAAATTTAGGTCTAGGTTTTTTTGGTTTGGAATTTGGTGAATCGGAGAACGGTTTCGTGTTTAGGGATCTAAGGGGAGTCGTTTGGGAGGATCGTGTTTAATTTTGCGGTTTAGAAGACAAAATCTGGAAAAGTGTTCTTTGTGTTCCTGGTTGTTCATGATGTTCTTCATATTTTCTGGGTTTAGAAGGTGGGTTTGATCTGTTTGAAACCAATTTTTTGGGTTTGTTTTAGTTTGTAGAGAGAAAAAAATTCGGGTAGAGAGAAAGAAGTGAAGACTAAAAAAATGGCAAAAGGGTTGAAAAGGAGCTTTTGAGGGGGATTTTATACTAAAGGGGGCAATTCGTTCTTTTCATGCTCATTAAAGGCCTTAGCCCACGCTTACCCGCTTCCAGCCCGTGTGCTGACCCGCGTGTCTACCCGAATCAACGTGCTGACCCGTACCTCTCACCGAAGACCCAAGCGTTGACCCCCGCCAGCGCCGAAGATCAGCGAGTTGCCCCGACCCGCAATTTGGATCAGCGTGTTGACTCGGTTATTTCCCTGCTGACCCACGCGCTGCCCTTGACACAGCCGGAACTAGGGAAGGCAAAATGACCAACCCCCGACGAGTTCCAACCCGCCCCACCCCCGATAGGGGCGGATTATTCCTTTGGAATCGGGTTTTCAGTGCGGGGCGGGGCGGGTTTTCAAAATCAAAAGTTGGGGTCAGGTCGGGGTCATGTTTAACCTATTCTCGCCCCACCCCACCCCGGGATATATGTATAATTAATATATTTTATTTTTTATCATATTTTATATTAATAAATGTATATATTACATTAATAATTATGTTATTATCATTAATTAAGTAGATTAACTTAATAATATTATATATTTATAAGTAATAATTATTTAATTTACATTAATAAAATATAATTTATATTAAAAATAAAAATTTTCATAAGAAATAAAGTAAAATTATAAAATTAAAATTTTATTCGCGGGGGGGGGGGGGGGAGGGAGGGGGGGTCGGATGCGAGTTTTATATTTTATATCGGGGTCGAGAATGAAATTTGATAACCCGAGGTCGGGGCGGGGCGGGTTCGAAGAAAAATTAAGTATGGTCGGGTCGGGGTCGGGGTCGGGGTGGCCAAAAAACCGCCCCGCCCCGCCCCGCCCCCTTGCCATCCCTAGCCGGAACTAATACGACTTTTTCATACAAATGGAATAGTGTAAGACAGCGTATTAAGTGAACAATACGTCGGTTCCGGATGTGTCTTAATTAGAAGAGATGTTCAAATTAGGATAAGATGGAGTTGGAAGATAAAGTAATTAACCGTGCATGGAAATTAGTAAATGCCAAAAAGACCTCCGATTAAGACCCTAGAGATTTATTATGGGCCTCGTTGGCACAAGAAATCAAAGGATTTAGCCAACGGGTGAAAATAAAAGAAAGTTGAAAAAGGGAAAAAAGTTTGACCCGGGGCCCGAGTAGACCCGGTGTCGGGCTCCTCTATAAATAGGGGAGTGATCGGGATTTTTCGCAAGAGTACGAAATCAAGTAGTAAAGCTTGGAGTATTCCAAGATATCGATCCCACGAGGACTTGAGAAAACTAACAACCTAATTCTAGCAAAGTTTGTAAAGAAAACAACTGAATTTAATGAAATCTAATTGCAAACAATTAAAAAGAAGATGATTGTAGAATTTAACTAACAAAGCAAAGATTAAATAATTAAGAAAAATCAATAGAATGGATGTGAGGGTTTAGGCTTCTCTTCTAGGTATTTAATCCAATTATGTATGAATTTAATTATCAGGGTTAAAATAACAATCACTAATCTACTTAGGAGCCCTCTCAGATCATCCTAAGCTTTCCTAACTAAGTGATTACCACCTCTCAGTGCATAAACTAATTAGCTAAGAACATTAAGATCCTAGGATTAATAATTAAATCAGTTTCTCTATGACCCTAATTTAATTATTGTTATCACAATAAACTGAATTACTCTCGTATCCAATTAGATTGTGTCTATTTCCCTAGAGCACGAATTATATTTCACCTCTCAGTCCTTCATACAATTCCAAAGATCTATTCTATGTTGGCCAGACATAAAACGCATTAAGAACAAAGAAAACAGATTTAACCCAGAAAATCAATCCATACAAATATTGAATTAAAATCCCTAGAAAATCCACCCAAATCCCCAACAAGGAATTTAGCTACTCATATTAAAGAAAATAAACAATTGCATTAAAGAAGAAAGTAAAGAAGAAAATCTCCCAAGTTGACAAAGTTGCTCCCTTGAGTGCTTCCCTCTTCCGAAAATTATATCTCTGGTCCCTCTAAAAACCCTAAACTATGGTATTTATATTGGAGAGATTACATCAAATTAGGAGATTAAATCGAGTTGGACTCAAAATCATAGAACCGGCGCCGTTTCTATACAATTCCGGCGCCGTTTCATGTCGTACACTATCGCACTTTTCGGCTCAGAAACGGCCCCGTTTCATATATGATACCCCAGCCGTTTCAGGTAAGAAGTAGGGCCGTTTCATATATGATACGTCACCCCCTTCAGGTCTGCTTCAATGTTTCTTCATTCTATGCACTTCTCTTGAACCAAACTTCAATCTATTCATCCTTTTTGGTCTTTTCATCCCAAATCTCCTTTGTTTTCTTAAAGTTTCACCATAAAACTTTCCTACAAACAATAAGATAAAAGTGAGAATGATAGATATAGAATGAGCTATAATATTAGCAAAGATCATCCAATTAAACTTGTAAATAGCTCATAATATAGGTATAAAATACACCTATCAAATTCCCCCACACTTACCTCATTGCTTGTCCTCAAGCAATATGCATATATCACTCTAATATATTAACTAATCCTAAAACAGAAAATAATTCCACTTTCGTAGGTGTACGGTGACATTTAGCATATGCCACAAGCCTTTAAACCCCTAGGTGTCCCTAGTGGAGGAGTTATAGTCTCCTGAGGGTTTACCAGGACGATACCCACAAACATGTTTGAAAAACATTAGTTAGCTTCAAATTAACAATACAAGATATATAAAATTCAAAGTACCAAATTAGATTGCTGATAATGAAGCACATAATAATTCATAAGTAAATCACTTCACAATCTAGACAGGCAAATACTATTCAACCTCTTTCACTAGGATCAAACACTTCAAATTGACTATTCCCTCACAAGTGGTCGCTCAATCTCTCAAGTGTTTAGAAATTTTTATGGTGAGTTACTCTCATCATCTTCTCATGAAATTGGACTTACCATAGGCTTGAAAAACATCTATTCTCCACTACTCCAATATATACATATAAGCAAAAATCAAAAGGTCTTCATACAAGGTTGTAATGAGGCCAAAAGGGAATATCATAGGTTCACAAAGAAAAGGATAAAGGGAAAAACAAAATATTCAAAATTAGTAGAGTAAGGAAATCAAGAATGTCTAGAATATCTTGATCAAAAATCACTCCAACCAACATCTTAATATTTTGCAAAAAGCATCATCCTCTTTCTTCACTTCTGAGCTCAAGAATTATATGCCAATAAATTTTCAACCCTTTTTTTTTAAGGCAAAATTTCAAACTTTGTGCCTTTCTTTTCAATTTCATTCATTTTTTTTAATTGGAAAGAATTTTCCCTTTTATTTTCATCACCACCTCATACACATTACCATCTCCCCCACACTTATTCTTTTGCAATCAATCCAAAGAACAACAAATTAAAGAAGTAAACACTCTACTAATAATGAATAGGTGCAAAAACTTGTTTTTCAATTTTAAGCTCAAGGTTCTTTGGGATAGGCTACAAAGAAAAAGCTAAAGATATATTAATAGGCTCAAATGGGCTCACTAATGGATAAGTGTATAATAGGTAGGCTTTTTGGCTCAAACGAAAATCCTAAAGACCTTTATCTTAATGCTTGCACATATAATAAAAACATGTAATCTCAAAAAGATGAATCTCAAGTTCTAGAAGTCCAAAATCATGGAAGGCATAAATATCAAAGAAAAATATGGCATGAAGGCTCAAAATCTCACTAGGTAACTCAAGTCAATTCAAAACTGATCGGGTTTTTTCGCAAGAGTACGAAATCAAGTAGTAAAGCTTGGAGTATTCCAAGATATCGATCCCACGAGGACTTGAGAAAGCTAACAATCTAATTTTAGCTGAGTTTGTAAGGAAACTAACTGAATTTAATGAAATCAGATTGCAAATGAATTAAGATAAGATGATTGTAGAAATTGATTAAGAAAGCAAAGATAAATTAATTAAGAGAAATCAATAGAAGGGATGTGAGGGTTTAGGCTTCTCTTCTAGGTATTTAATTCAATTATGTATGAATCTAATTATCAAGATTAAAATAACAATCACTGATCTACTTAGGAGCCCTCTCAGATCATCCTAAGCTTTCCTAACTAATTGACTACCACCTCTCAGTGCATAAACTAATTAGCTAAGAACATTAAGAACATTGGATTATAATCAAATTAGTTTCTCCACGACCCTAATTCAATTATGGTTATCACAATAAATTGAATTACTCTCGTATCCAATTAGATTGTGTCTATTTTCCTATAGCACGAATTATATTTCACCTCTCAGTCCTTCATACAATTCCAAAGATCTATTCTATGTTGGCCAGACATAAAACGCATTAAGAATAAAGAAAACAGATTTAATCACAAGATAATCAACTCATACAAGTATTGAATTAAACCCATTGAAGATCTACCCAAATCCCCAACAAGAGAATTAGCTACTCATAATTTGAAAAGAAAACAAATTCATTAAATAAAAGCAAAGTAAAGAGATAGAACAATTTTTCCCCAAATTGAAGACTTTACTGCTCCTCTCTTCTGAAAAGTATCAAAAAGGTGCGTCTAAAAACGCTAAACGTTCGTATTTATATTAGAGAGATTACATAAAATCGAGAGATTAAGAGACTAAGTTGGATTGGACTCAAAAGCTTAGAACCGGCACCGCTTATAGTGTCAACCGGCGCCGCTTCTTGTTGCGTAAGAACTGAAGCTTCTTCCTCTTAAACGGTGCGGTTTCTTACATCAAACCCCCACCGTTTCTATTCGATCAAGCCAGTCTTCAATTCTTCTGCTTCAGGCGCCGTTTCTTGCATGAAACCTCACCCGTTTCTTGTTTTCTTCCACTTTTCTTGACTTTTCGAACTTCTATCGATCCAAGCTTCATTTGAACCATCTCTTTCAATCTTCCCAGCTCTAAATTTCTCCAATTTCTCCTCAATTTTCACCATATAGCTCTCCTACATTCAATAAGACAAGACTGAGAGTAAAGATAAAGAATTAAGCTATAATATTGATAAAATCATTCAATTATGCTCATAAAATAGCTCATAATATAGGTATAAAATACACCTATCAAATTCCCCCACACTTACCTCATTGCTTGTCCTCAAGCAATATGTATCACTCTAATATACTAACTAATCCTAAAACAGAAAATTATTCCACTTTCGTAGGTGTACGGTGACATTTAGCATATGCCACAAGCCTATAAACCCCTAGGTGTCCCTAGTGGAGGAGTTATAGTCTCCTGAGGGTTTACCAGGACGATACCCACAAACATGTTTTGAACAACATTGGCATACTTGAATTTAATAGCACAAGACACAAAACTCAAAATATCAAATTAAATTGTTAACCATCAAACACATGATAATTTGTAAGATCATTACCTCATAATTCAAACAAGGCAAGCACCAATCAATTACTTTTACTAAGATCAAACACTTCAAATTGACTAAACTCTCACAAGTTGGCACTCATTCACACAAGTGTTTAACAATTTTATGGTGAGTTACTCTCATCATCTTCTAATGAAATCAGACTTACCATAAGCTTGAGAAACATCTAATCTCCACTACTCCAATATATATACACAAGCACAAATCATAAGGTCTTCAAATTAGGTTGTAATGGGGCCAAAGGGAAATTGATTTAGGCTCATGAAAGAAAAAGGAATAAAAGATAAGCACAATTAATCTAAGATTAGTAGATAAAGTAAATCAAGAAAAACCGGAATATCTCAATCAACTTAATCAACCAATTCTTCTTTTTAAAATTGTAAGTACAGAATTTCACCTTTTTCTTCTCCCAAACTCAAGAAATTCATGTCAATCTCGTTTTCATCATTTTTCATTCTTCTTCTTTTTTTTTAAAGAACGAAATTGACCCAACAAATATACATTCCACTAACAATATCCCCCACACTTTATCTTTTACAACCATGTCCCAAAGAATTTCATACATCAAACAAGTATTTTCTACTAATCATGGATTTCAAAAGGGTCCATACTTGTTTTTCTCAAATTGAGCTCAAGGTTCTTTGGATGGGGCTATGAAAGAAAAAGCTAAAAATATTTCCATTAGGCTCAAAGGGGCTCACTAATGGATTAATGCATAATGGCTTGGCTTTTTGGCTCAAACGAAATATCCTAAAGACCTTAATCTTAATGCTTGCATATATATTAAAACATGTAATCTCAAAAAGATGAATCTCAAGTTCTAGAAGTCTCAAAATCATAGAAGGCATAATTCTCAAAGAAAAATAAGACATGAAGGCTCAAATCCTCACAAGGTAACTCAAGTCAATTCAAAGTATTTTTCTCCTAGCAAAAACAATCTCCTAGTACTTACAAAATTCAAATCAGAAAATAATTCCTTAACTCAAATCATGCATTCAATAATCAACAATTAATTCAATACTAAAAGAATTATGAACTCATACTATCAATTCAAAGCAACCAATGTAACAAATAATAGTTAGAAAAGAAGATAATTCACAAAGAAAATTTTGAAAAAAGTCAAAATTTCAAATCCACTCCCCCACACTTAAAACAATATTGTCCCTAATATTGTACAAAAATTATAAAGAATAGAAAAGGAATCGAAAACTTTCTGATTTTGAAGAAAAGGAAAATTCGATAACGAATCTACACCCAATTTGTTGCACGATAGCACAAGACCTAAGTGTGAAAAGAGAGAAAATAAAATAAAGTTAGAAAGAAAAATTAGTACAAAAATTAATACAAAAATTAAAATCAAATTCAATGAGGAGAACAAGAAGAAAGACGATCTATAATCGTCTGTTTGCGATGAGATTCTTGGACGAGATAAGAATTGCGCAAATTGGCCTTCTCCAATTGTCTCTTTAAAAACTGATTCTCTTCTTTCAATTCGTTCATGAAACGCTGCAATTTCTGAAGATCCACTCGCAAATGATCAACTAAAAGACATATGTCTTGCTCGAACTCTTCCAGCAAGGGGTCTTCTCCCTTTTCCATTAATTCTTCTTCTTGTTCTTCATCCGAAACTTCCATGGTGAGAATTAATGTGTCCTCATCTACTTGCTCCAAAGTAACTTTCTCATGAGAAGTCTTTTGTTTAGGAGGAGGTATCAAAGAAGGCAAAACTTCTTTCAAATTAGGTGCCATTGAAGAAATCAAGAGAAGAAAAATTAAAGAAAATAAGAAGAGATATCAGAAAAATAAATCACAAAAAATCTAGTGAACCAAAGTTTTGAATTTAGAGTTGTAGGATAAAAGTTGTGTGAATATAAAAGAACTTTTATATTGACTTTGAATCCTACTTCTCATGCAAAAAGGAATTTGATTAAAAACCAAAAACTAGTTCACTAAAAATTTAGTCCTATCCTCAAAAGAATTCAACTCCAAACTAAGTCAAAAACAAAATAAGATAAAGTCAAGATAATAAATAAATAAATAAAACGAAAAATAAAAAGATAAAGAAAAATAAAATACAAAGTAAAGTCAAATCCTTTTGGAATTGGAACTTAAGCACCAATGTTGACTTTAACCACTGAAATAACTAAAGAAAATTAAATAAAGTCAGCAAATATTAAATACAATCAAAGTTATCAAAGCAAAAAAAAAAATCCGTACAAAACTAAAATTTAAAATCAAAGTACATGGGACCACAAAATAAAATAACAATACTGAAATTTAAAATGCATGAAAGTCTAATATGCATGCTACCTACGTAACTAAGAATGCAACATCCATGTACAGCCATAATCACTTAGGTGGCTGGGGTGGAAAACCATGTTGAGCCAAATATCCCCACAATCGCTCCCAATTAGCTTCTTGAGCCTGATGATTCGCAATAATTAAGGCCTTCTGATCATGCAACTCATTCTGGAGTCCCTCCACTGCTTCAGCAATTCTTCTGTTAAATCCTCTACCCAGCGGAATAGATGGAACAGCTTGAGTTGATGGACCAGCTTCAGCTTCAGTTTCCTCAGCTTCTTCCTCAGCTTTGTCAGATTCTTCAACAGTCCCTATCTTCTTACTCTTTTTCCAGATTCCTCTCTTCTTCTCATATCCTAATGAACTCATGCGAGCCTTGTCAATAGAATGATTATTTCCAGTATTTGCCACCACTGTTTGTGAAACATCAATTCCAAAACTCCTAATCATCTGACTAATCAAAACTGGAAACACAAAGTGTTTTGTTCTATGGCCTGATCTCACAACAGTACTCATGGCTCCAATCATCAATGAGGAAATTCTCACAGGTTCAACACCCAAATCATGATATAATAAATCCAATAAGTACAAATCCTGAGTTCTCACCTCATTCTTTCCACTGGATTCTGGCACCAAATTGTGAGCAAAGATATACACTATCAACCTTTGCTGAATGGTTAAGTCTTTTGCTAAGACTTTGAACACTGGTAGTTGGCCTTCCCTGACTGTTTTCTTCTCAGAGAGAGGAACTTTAAATCGTTGAACAGCCACTTGTTTGTTCCATTCCTTGTGATCAGATGGAACTCCAGCAGCAAGTGAGAGTCTCCTGCCCCCATGAGGAAATTGAAGATGGTCTTCAATCCTTCCTTCAGTAATGACTATCTCCCTGCCTCGCACAACTGACACCAGTTTAGTTGGTCCTTTTTGCTTCTTATCCCACATATTAGCATAAAACTCTTTGACCAATTCGGGATAATATTCTCCACCCAAGGTCAGTAATCCTTCCCAGTGGAATTTCGCAAGCCTCTCAGCCAATAGAAACTCTGCTTCTATCTCATCATGCACTGCTTTCTCTATAACAAAGTCCCCGTTCTTCATTTTATCATACCATTCGACACTCTCTACTGAGACAAACCGATCGTCAATCATAGGGACTAACTCCACTACAAGGGGAGCTTGAGGTTGCGGTTGTCGTGAAGAGGATGCACCTTTTCCTCTTCTGGCAGCAGCACTCTTAATTCTTGAAGGCATGACAGCACCAGGAACTCAACAGAACAGCACACAAACAGAGCAGACCGAAATAGACAACTCAGCCAGAGAACCACAATTGCAAAATCAATCTCAACAATCAAAACCCAATACAATATTCGGCAGTCTAGACAACCCAATCGATATAATTCCTACTAAACTCTCGGCAATGATCAAAGTAAAACAGAGCAAAGCAACCAAACTAACCTCCTCTCAACTTTAGACCCGAAAATATCAATAAAAGGGAAGAATGTACCCTCTTTTCACCATTTGAAGCCGAAGAGATAATCCCACAATGCCCTATTCAGTGGCCACCCACAATCCTTGAAATGGGTTTCAGGTTAGGCTAAGAAGATGATAACTTCGGGTTTCAAGCCATGGGTAAGGTGCTTTGGGTTTGAAGTTGCTGTTTTAATGGGTAGAGAAAGCTTCAAAGTGTTAATAATGGAGGAAAAATGGCAAAGGATGGTGAGAGGTTGAAGAAGACTTGGTGCGGCTGTGAGAGGAAAACAGAGGAAATGGGGTCTTTTCTGCAAAATGGGGTCAAGGTTAGGTTTTTGACTTGGTCAAAGATGGCAAAACGGCACCGTTTCACTCATGTAAGCATGTAGCAACAATTCTGCAGAGGAAATGGGGTCTTTTCTGCAAAATGGGGTCAAGGTTAGGTTTTTGACTTGGTCAAAGATGGCAAAACGGCACCGTTTCACTCATGTAAGCATGTAGCAACAATTCTGCAGGTCTGATCCGGCGCCATTTCACATTACAAGCGGCACCGTTTCTTTGTGATGATTTTGAGCTTCTCCTGACCGCGTACATCCGGCGCCGTTGCTTTTAATAAACGGCCACCGCTTCAAGTCTGCAGCTTGTCTACATTTGTCCCTTTTTTCCAGACCAATACCGGCCCCCCTTCTTGTATAAAACGGCGTGGCTTTTATGTTCCGGCCTTGTTTCATAGTTGAAACGGCGCCGCTTCAGAGCCGTAAGCGTGAATATTCACGTTTCGGATTTTCTCTCTCATCAGACCCCTGTTTAACTCTATAACCGGCCCCCCTTCTGTCTTGGGCTTCAAAATTACTTACCCTCCTCTATGATTAATGGCTTTCCATGAATGCAATGCATGTTTGCTAATTAATAACAATGAATTCACATGCAAAGGAATTAAAAACAAGCAAGCACTCAATTAAAACATAAAATTTCGAAATTTTGATTGAACTTACTCCCCTCCACACTTAAAAATATACATTGTCCTCAATGTATACAAATAAGTGGCAGCAAAAGCTTGAATTTGCTCAATAATTATACCTACAAGAAAAATAGGAACAATGAGAATAAATTCACAAATTTTCAAAATAAAAGAAAAGATAAAAGTGAGAAAAATATTGGGTTGCCTCCCAATAAGCGCTTGTTTATAGTCATTAGCTTGACTATTTGCAAAGAAGAATTAATCATCAAAAGAGATCACATGGACTTGTTCCACATGATTTCCTGCAAAATAGTGCTTCAGACGTTGTCCATTCACCACAAAACGTTCTTCTTTGTCATTTTCGACTTCTATTGCTCCATTGGAATACACCTTTGTAATTGTAAAGGGTCCAGACCATCGCGATCGCAGCTTACCTGGAAATAAAGTAAAACGAGAGTTAAATAACAAAACTTTCTGACCCAATTTAAACTCCCTTTTTAGAATGATTCGATCATGAAAAGCCTTGGTCCTCTCTTTGTAGATTTGTGCATTCTCGTACGATTCTCTTCTCATCTCATCTAACTCATTCAGTTGGAGAAATCTCTTTTCACCAGCAACCTTATAATTGTAGTTCAGCTCCTTGATTGCCCAATAAGCCTTGTGTTCCAACTCCACCGGTAAATGACATGATTTACCAAAAACTAGTCTGAATGGAGACATCCCCAAAGGTGTCTTATATGCTGTCCTATACGCCCAAAGAGCATCATCCAGCTTCAAGGACCAGTCATTCCGAGGTTTATTCACTGTTTTTTCCAAGATGGACTTCAATTCTCGATTAGAAATTTCCACTTGACCACTGGTTTGTGGATGATATGTGGTTCTAGTCTTGAAATTACATCCATGCTTCTTTAAAAAGCCTCGAAATTGAGCGTTTTGAAAGTGCACTCCATTGTTGGTGATGAATGCTTTAGGAACTCCAAATCTTGTGAAGATATGCTTCTTCACAAATTTCACCACACTAGATGCTTTATTGTTTGGCAAGGCTGAAGCTTCAACCCATTTGGAGACATAATCGACAGCCACCAAGATGTATGCGTTATTATTAGATTTCGGGAATGGACCTATAAAATCTAATCCCCATACATCAAAGATTTCAACTTCAATGATTGCTTGTTGAGGCATTTCTTGTCGTCTGCCAATTTTCCCGGTTCTTTGACATGGATCACAGCCCATAATGAAGGATTTAGCATCCTTGAATAACGTAGGCCAAAAGAATCCACATTGAAGAACTTTAGTAGCAGTTCTATCAGGTCCATGATGTCCTCCATATGGTGATGAATGACATTGATGAAGAATCAATTGCATCTCTTCTTCTGGCACACATCTACGAATTACTCCATCACCACATCGTCGAAACAATAAAGGCTCATCCCAATAATAATAACGAATTTCAGCAAGGAATTTCTTCTTTTGAGCAAAGGAAATATCATCAGGAATGATGCCAGCCACCAAATAATTCACATAATCAGCATACCAAGGACTAGATTCATGAACCATCCAAAGTTGCTCATCTGGAAACATGTCGTTGATTGGTTCATCTCGCACTTTGATTTCAGGCTCCAATCTAGACAAATGATCAGCCACAAAGTTTTCTGATCCCTTTTTGTCTTTTATTTCCAAATCGAATTCCTGCAAAAGAAGTATCCAACGCATCAGTCTAGGCTTGGAATCCTTTTTGGCAAATAAATACTTAAGAGCTGAATGATCAGTGTAAACGATCACTTTAGAAGCAACTAAATAAGAGCGAAATTTGTTCAAAGCAAAGACAATAGCCAAAAGTTCTTTTTCAGTTGTCGCATAATTGATTTGAGCTTCAGTGAGAACTTTGCTGGCGTAGTGAATGGCATGCAATTTCTTGTCACGCCCTGACCCGCAGGTCCGACCACGTGACAACCGCCGTACCACCTCGAGATGCGTGCCTCGTCAGGCGGGCAACCAAGATGGCACAAGGCAAGAAAATAAAGGGTATTGGAGCAATATATGAAAACATACAAAAATATTATATATAATTTAATTCAAAAATATTTAAAAAGAGAAAGTGGCACGTGTTACGGTGCACCATGCAGCGGAAAGTAATATACATATACACTTATATATATGACATGCACTAATATTCCGAGCCAAGATTCACAGGGAAAAAAGGGTGGCACCTACAAAATCGTGTCCGCAGTGTCGTACTGGGATCACTGACCACCAGGACGTCTGCCGTCTGAAGACTGATGACCTGACAACAAAAAGTGAATGGAATGAGTACAATATAATTGTACCCAGTGAGGGACTCGGTTATAAAGACCGATCACCTCAGGCTGGGAATATGAAATCATCCAAAATCCATTTATTAAACCATTTACTAAAATTAGAAGAAGTCCCACACCAAAATAAATATCAATTTAATAATAATATTATTAAATGGGCTGGCTTCTGAAATTGTCCCAAAAGGTACACCCGTGCACTGGGGTACTTGCTGGACCGTCAAGGGTTACTTATACTTTAAAACACATTTCTTTACTCACTGGCCCATTCCCTTGACGTTTGTCTTACTGCGGTGGAACACAGCAATCTGGAGCCCTGGCGAGCTTCCCTTCGCGCCTCTCCCAGGGTCTCGTCTCGCCGTGCCCCTCAACAGGCGGTCCACGGTCGAGAATCTTGCATGCTTCTCCGACTCGGTCCACGCTTTCGCAATTGGAGCCCCGAGGAATCCGCTCAATCTCTTGTCTCTCAGGGGCATCGTACCCCAAATAATTAGTAATAATATCAATTTATAAAAACATTTGAAAATCCCACCCTTTAAATATTTTGTAAACTTGGTGTGTGAGGGTGGACATTTCATACCCCAAAACATATAAAAACAATTTAATAAAGCAATTATAAGAAACTTGAAAACGGTTAACCCTTAATGGTCAACCAATATAATCCAAGCCACTCACAATAGAGGAGAGTTGTATACTCCCCGATTACCCACGAATGCCTAAGCTCAAATAGCTACCAGTTCCAACCTCGTACAATTACGTACCTAAATAATTAAATTAAAATCTAATTTGGTTAATAAAGGCATTCTACCATCAATTAAATCATAAAACAAAACCTATTTAAGGTCACCAAGGTTCAAGAGCTAAATTGGATAGGTCCGGAAGTTAACTAAAGCTAATTGGGGTCTAGGGCTACAAAATTACCAAAATGCCCCTAAGCTACAGTGCCCAAGCTAGCTGGTGGCTCACTCCCGGGCGTGAGTGAGCCAATTTGGGAGAAAATCCCAAAATCTAATAGCTCCCGCGCTGGACTAAACGGGTCCGGCGCGGGAGGGGCTGCCAGTGCATGGCCATGCTCGGCCATGCACCAAATCGAGCTCGGTTTGAGCTCGATTCTTCACTAACTTGCACCAAAATCGAAACACAGCAAGTTCAACATCTAAACTAAGGATTTACAGCTTCAAGAACGGAATTAAACAACCAATTATACGCAGAATTCGAATCAAAACACTAAAGGTTACACGTTCTCGGGCAAAGAAGAAATCCTAACTTCGATTCATGATTTCTCTCAGAACAGGCAACGAAATGAAGCATATAAACTATCAAATTAAAGCTTGATGAGTCTAGAACAACATACCAAATTCACAGCCACTTCCCACAGTTGAATTGAAAGATATAGCTCGAAGAACAAACTCTCGCCGAAATGACAATTTTGAAGATTTGGTGTTTTGTTGGAAATTTTGGTGTTTTGATCTTCAAGAAGGCAAGAGAAGTTGGTAATGATGTTTGGTTGCGTGTTTAAAGAGGGATTGAAGGCTTGATTTCAAGGAAATTGGAAGAGAGGGCTCGGAGAAGACGATGAACAGAGAAGAGAAAAGAAAATGGGATCTCGGGTGGCCGAGACCCCGTATATATCTAACGGGTCCGGCGCCGGAGTCAACATTTTTAAGTTTACTCCGGTCAACTCAGCCCAAATTCATAGGGATTCGTGTCCAAGTGGGGCCCACAACCCCAGACTTCAATTTTAGGGTTTTTAAGCTTGAAATTGAGCTAAATGAAGTTTAAAACATCCATGGGAAGTCCAAATTTGGTATCTTGACTAGACAACTATATACATACACAAAACTTGACACGTGCGGACTAGGTCCGGGCGTGTCATTTCTTGTTTTGTCTTTGGCCTAAAACAGCTCCTATGGCATATTCACTAGCATCACACATGATCTCAAAAGGTTGAGTCCAATCAGGAGTAGCCATAATTGGGGCCGAAATCAGCTCCTTTTTGATCCTATCAAAAGCATCCAAACAATCATTAGTGAAATTAAATGGAACATCTTTTTGAATTAATTCACACAAAGGCTTAGTGATTTTAGAAAAATCCTTTATGAAGCGCCTATAAAAGCCAGCATGTCCCAAGAAACTTCTCACGGCTTTGACCGATGTAAGAGGAGGCAATCTTTCAATGACTTCAACTTTTGCTTTGTCCACTTCAATTCCTTTTTGAGATATTTTATGACCCAGAACAATTCCCTCTTGAACCATAAAATGGCATTTTTCCCAATTAAGCACCAAATTGGTCTCCTCACATCTCTTTAGAACCTGTTCCAAATTCAAAAGACATTCATCAAAGGGGTGACCAAAAACAGAAAAATCGTCCATAAATACCTCAATTGTTTTCTCCACCATGTCGGAGAAAATAGCCATCATGCAACGTTGAAAAGTAGCAGGGGCGTTGCATAAGCCAAAGGACATTCTTCTGAAAGCAAAAGTCCCATAAGGACAAGTGAAGGTAGTCTTCTCCTGATCTTCAGGATCAATTGGTATTTGGTTATATCCAGAATAACCATCAAGGAAGCAATAGAATGCATGACCAGCTAGCCTCTCAAGCATTTGATCAATGAAAGGAAGGGGAAAATGATCCTTCCTTGTTGCTGCATTTAGCTTACGATAGTCTATGCAAACTTGCCATCCGGTCACAGTTCTTGTAGGAATCAACTCATTTTTTTCATTGGTAATTACGGTCATTCCTCCCTTCTTAGGTACAACCTGCATAGGACTAACCCAAGAACTATCAGAAATCGCATAAATAATACCAGCATCTAAAAGTTTAAGCACCTCATTCCTAACAACTTCTTTCATGTTAGGATTCAAACGGCGTTGACTCTCTACAGAAGGTTTAGCATTCTCCTCCATTAGAATTTTGTGTGTGCAAATAGATGGACTAATCCCTCGAATATCAGCAATTGACCAGGCAATCGCTAAGCGATGTTCACGAAGAACTCGCACAATCTTTTCTTCTTCAATTGCCTTTAAAGATGAGGATATTATCACAGGGAAAGTGTTGGATTCACCTAGAAAGGCATATTTAAGATGTGATGGCAACGGTTTCAGTTCCAATTTTGGTGGCTCTTGTGTTGAGGGTAAAGGTTTAGGTTTTCCTTCTCCTAAGTCTTCAACGACTTTTGAAAATTTATTCCTAATTGGTTCACCTTCTATCCTATGAGCACACACCAAAACATCTTCCTTAGTCTCATCCTCACCTAAAGCAATACAAGATTCTAAAGGATCATCATAAGTTAATCGAGGTAGTGAGTCTTGAACTATAGAGTCCACACAATCAATCCTATAGCAATGGTCATCTAGGGTTGGTCCTTTCAAAGCCTTGAAGACCTTAAATTCCTCTATTTCATTACCAATCCTAAAGGTCATTTTTCCAGCTGGAACATCAATCAATGCTCCACCAGTGGCCATAAACGGTCTTCCTAAGATAATAGGCACATTAATATCATATTCCATATCCAAAATCAAAAAGTCAGCAGGGAAGATTAACTTCCCCACTTTAACCAACAAATCTTCTACTATTCCAATTGGATATCGAATAGATCGATCAGCTAATTGCAAAGCCATTGTGGTTGGTTTCATCTCTCCAATTCCAAGTTTCCTGAATAATGATAAAGGAATCAAGTTAATGCTTGCACCCAAATCACAAAGACATTGATAAATGTTAGTAGAACCAAAATGACATGGGATGATGAAACTCCCTGGATCCTTCAGCTTAGGAGGTAATTTCCTTTGAAGGATTGCACTGCATTCCTCATTCAAAGGTACTGTTGCAAATTCTTCCAGCTTCTTCTTGTTAGAGATCAAATCTTTTAAGAATTTGGCATATGTAGGCATATTAGCAAAAGCCTCAGCAAATGGGATGTTGATTTCTAACTTTCGAAAAATATCCAAGAATCTCTTGAACTGGCTTTCATCCTTCCTCTTCTTTAATCGCTGAGGAAACGAAATTGGTGGAACATATGGCTGGACAGATGGTTGTGGCTCCAGGACAACACCGACGCCGGTTCTGATTACTTTCGGGGCCGTTTCTGAACTGGCAGGGAGCAGTGAAGAAGTCGATGAAGTTACGGCGCCGTTTTTAACATCAACCGGTGACGTTTCTTTCTCAACAGCTTGGTCACTTAGACTTTGTCGACTTGAACCGGCACCATTTGACTTCATAACCGGCCGCGTTTCAAGTCTGCTCTCACTACTTTCAATTTCTGCTTCAAGGACTTCATCAATTGCCACTCGGTTATTTCTTTCTGGTGAGTCTTCAAGCATTTTTCCACTACGAAGTGTGATAGCCATCACACCTTGCCTTGGATTAACTTCCGTATTACTCGGGAGTTGCCCTTGCCCTCGTTCATTCATAGTTTTTGCCAATTGGCCCATCTGAATCTCAATATTTTTAATGGCTGCTGAATGAGAATCTACAGTCTTTTCCAACTTGTCTATTTTGTCAAGCTTCTGAAGTTGTGAAAGCTGAGAACTGACTTTAGTCATGAAAGTTTGAAGCTTGTCTTCAATTCCATTGTCTTGTACAATTGGTTGAGAATGTTGTGGGCGCTGGCTTTGCAAAAGATTTGGAGGTCTATTAGCAGCACCTTGATTGGACCATGAAAAATTTGGGTTGTTTCTCCAATCTGGGTTATATGTAGGTGCAAAAGGATCATTCTTAATCCCCTGCTGTCCTCCATATGCACCCATATAGTTAACATTCTCTGAATATTCATCATCTTCTTCACCAGGATTATCATTCATGCAATATTTGGGAGAGTGGCAATACATACCACAGCGGTAGCATGCCTCTGGTTTCTTTGGCTTTTTGTCTAGAAATACCTTCATCATCTCATCCATCTTAGTGGCTATTGCATCCAATTGACTCTGATTTTGAGGTTGAGATGTGCTTGATCTGGATTTCTTTTTCACCATCATTTGTTGAGAACTAACAGCCAAAGCTTCAAAAACATTCTCCAATTGTTCAGCAGTCCTTGTAGTGATATACCCTCCAGTGGCATTGTCTACAGAAGATTGATATTCAGAATCCAAGCCTTCATAGAAAAATTGATAAAGAAGATTGATTGGATAGCCATGATGAGGACATTGGCATACCAATCCCTTAAATCTATCCCAAGCATCATGAAAAGTTTCATTCTCTTCTTGTACAAAATTTTGGATCTTCTTTCTCAATTCACTTGTCTTCCTAGGAGAGTAGAATTTACGGAGAAAAGCATTAGTTACCTTCTCCCAAGAATCAAGAGAATTTTCGTGCAGAGTCGTCAACCAATTCCTTGCTGGTCCTTTCAAGCAATAGGGAAAACATCTCATCTTCAATTCTTCTATTGAGATATTGGTGAGTGGAAGTGTAGCCACTATATCATGCAATTCTTGGAGAAAATTAAGTGCATCTTCTGAAGGCAGCCCATGAAATTGAGGAAGAATGTTCAACACCGTGTGCTTCAGCACATAGTTCTTTGCTCTGTCGGGAAGTCGAATGCATGATGAATGGTTTCCCATCTTTGGTCTTTGAATGTCTGCCATAGGATGAGCAGGTTGAGCAACAGGTTGAACTTGATTTCCTTGATTTTCTTGATTTGCCGGTGGATTATCATTAGCTCTATTGTCAGCCATTGTTCTTCCTATAAGGACACTCCTTTCTACTTCTTGAAATCTGACAATTTCAGCTCGAAGTGATCTTGCTGTTTTCTCTAGTTCAGGGTCCCAAGGAACTTCTGGATTTAATCCTTCAGTTCGTCGAGTCAAAAACTACCTAAGAAACAAAGAAAAGAAAAAGTAAGCTAATTTAAATTAAACTAAAAACAGAAAATAAAATTAAAATTCTAGAACTAAATATATTAGCAATCAAATCAAGTCCCCGGCAACGGCGCCAACTTGATCGGGTTTTTTCGCAAGAGTACGAAATCAAGTAGTAAAGCTTGGAGTATTCCAAGATATCGATCCCACGAGGACTTGAGAAACCTAACAATCTAATTTTAGCTGAGTTTGTAAGGAAACTAACTGAATTTAATGAAATCAGATTGCAAATGAATTAAGATAAGATGATTGTAGAAATTGATTAAGAAAGCAAAGATAAATTAATTAAGAGAAATCAATAGAAGGAATGTGAGGGTTTAGGCTTCTCTTCTAGGTATTTAATTCAATTATGTATGAATCTAATTATCAAGATTAAAATAACAATCACTGATCTACTTAGGAGCCCTCTCAAATCATCCTAAGCTTTCCTAACTAATTGATTACCACCTCTCAGTGCATAAACTAATTAGCTAAGAACATTAAGAACATTGGATTATAATCAAATCAGTTTCTCCACGACCCTAATTTAATTATGGTTATCACAATAAATTGAATTACTCTCGTATCCAATTAGATTGTGTCTATTTTCCTATAGCACGAATTATATTTCACCTCTCAGTCCTTCATACAATTCCAAAGATCTATTCTATGTTGGCCAGACATAAAACGCATTAAGAATAAAGAAAACAGATTTAATCACAAGATAATCAACTCATACAAGTATTGACTTAAACCCCTTGAAGATCTACCCAAATCCCCAACAAGAGAATTAGCTACTCATAATTTGAAAAGAAAACAAATTCATTAAATAAAAGCAAAGTAAAAAGATAGAACAATTTTTCCCCAAATTGAAGACTTTACTGCTCCTCTCTTCTGAAAAGTATAAAAAAGGTGCGTCTAAAAACGCTAAACGTTCGTATTTATATTAGAGAGATTACATAAAATCGGGAGATTAAGAGACTAAGTCGGATTGGACTCAAAAGCTTAGAACCGGCGCCGCTTATAGTGTCAACCGGCGCCGCTTCTTGTCGCGTAAGAACTGAAGCTTCTTCCTCTTAAACGGCGGCATTTCTTACATCAAACCCCCGCCGTTTTTATTCGATCAAGCCAGTCTTCAATTCTTCTGCTTCAGGCGCCGTTTCTTGCATGAAACCTCACCCGTTTCTTGTTTTCTTCCACTTTTCTTGACTTTTCGAACTTCTATCGATCCAAGCTTCACTTGAACCATCTCTTTCAATCTTCCCAGCTCTAAATTTCTCCAATTTCTCCTCAATTTTCACCATATAGCTCTCCTACATTCAATAAGACAAGAGTGAGAGTAAAGATAAAGAATTAAGTATAATATTGATAAAATCATTCAATTATGCTCATAAAATAGCTCATAATATAGGTATAAAATACACCTATCCTTCTTTCCTAGCAAAATCAATCTCATAGCATTTACAAAATCTAAATCATAAAGCAATCACTTAATCATATTATGCACTCAAAAATCAGCAATTAATTCAGCAACAAGAAAATTATATACTCATATCATCAATCTCAAAACAACCAATAAAATCAGAAAATAGTTAGACAAATATTATGACAAAAGAATTTTCAAAAATTTTCAAAAATTTCAAAGTCATCCCCCCACACTTAGAGCAATTTTGTCCTCAATATTGTGCAAAAATAAAAATAGATAAGAATTCGGAAACTCCTTAAAAAAAATTGTTAGATGAAATAGGCAATTTCCAAAGACTCGTCCATCCAAATTGCTGCACAAATAAAAAAAATTATAAAGTAAGTGTAGGAGTAATAATGAAATTACAGAAAATTAAAATTAATTAACTAAACTAATCTAAGCTACATGTAATGTATGCATGAATCATAAAACCAAGGTCAATGAGGAGCCATCAGTTTGATTTTGACGCAACTGATGAGGTCAAATAATGTCAATGAATCAACAACTTATCCCAAGTAAATCCCAAACAAGCAGCTACCCAAAAATAAGTTGTAATCTCACACGTCAACTTCCTCAAATGCCCATTCTCCATCAACAATTCCAAAATTAAAACCAACCAGTAAAAAAATGGGAATTATAAAATAAACCCAAACAATTTCATGTACTATAACCCTTGATTTATTATAAGTGTGACTTTAGGAAAGAACAAGGTTCAAGAACACATGGAACTTCAAGAGAGTTGGCTGGTATCTAGTTTTGAGAATGGGATTTTGTGAAAAAGACATGTTGTTCGGCCGATCAATTAAAGGGTCGGGAAAGTTTAAGATTCACTTTTTTTTTTGTTTTTTTTTTCAACAACCTATAGCTCCACGAATGTATGAATGTATGCATGTGATTAAATCCCTAAAAACATATTAACTACAAGATAAGATGGAAGTTAGATTTCCAAAAATTTTCCCAACACTTAACATGAACAATATCCTTAATGCAAAAACATTGATAAATAATCAAGAGAACAAAAAGGATAGAGAACACTCCCTTTGCCCATGTAAAGTTGGTGAAGTAAATTTAAGGGATCTAACAAAAATTACCTACAAAAGAAAATTGAAATAAATGTTAGTAAGTAAAGAAACAAATAAAAGAAAATAAAAATAAACTAAAAGAAAAGAAAAGTTAGAAAATTGGGTTGCCTCCCAACAAGCGCTAAATTTAAATGTCTATAGCTAGACATTGTCATCCAAAGAAGGTCACGTAATTCCAGTGAAATCATATTGCCATATGTTCCACAATTTATCTCTTTGAATAGCCTTGGCAATATCCTCATTGGAATTTCTCAAATTATCCTTATGCAAAGAAACCACAAATAAAAGTGTATTAGCACCATAAAAGAATTGAATTGACAAAGGTTTAAAATTTGAAATACTTCCCTTTCTTTGTCAATTTTCAGTGTAGTACTGGATGCTTCACTAGTGGTTATGTCTTTTTGAAGTTGGAGAATGGGTGACACACAAGGTTCCATGTCCAAATTGAGAGCAGGAGTGGATTCAGTGATGGATGTCATTGGGTCCAACTCGGAAAATGAATTTTGAACATCATTCGGTGGCTTAGCTTCAAGTTCCTGGCTGGGACTTATAATTTTCTTCAATTCTAAGCTATTTTCTTGCTCCATCTTCCTTTGCTTCAACCTTTGAGGGAATGGAATTGGTGGCACATAAGGCTTGACCTCATTATAAGGTTTTGAAGGAAGTTCAGGCCAGCTTATATGCTCTTTCGGCGTTGACTCAACTTGATTTTGAATAGCAGCTTGTTTCAATGGAGTACCGGCGCCGCTTGTGTGGTCATCTGGCGCCGCTTCAGTGCCGTAAGCGTAATTAAAATTATGATTTCCAAAACCGGCGCCGTTTCTGTCATCATCCGGCGCCGCTTCATCATCGCTCCATTCCATGATTGCTTCACGTGCAATTCCGGCGCCGCTTCTGATGTCTTCCAAGGCCGGATCCTCACTGTACCATTCCTCTTCGTTTTCATCCTCCCACTCACCAATGGATTGTGCAATTTGACTCATTTGGACTTCAAGATTCTTAATGGCTATTGAATGAGAATCTACAATCTTTTCCAACTGGTTAATTTTGTCAAGCTTTTGCAGCTGTGAAAGCTGTGAATTGACTTGAGTCATGAAAGCTAGAAGCTTGTCCTCATAACCATTGTCTTGTGTGGATGGTTGAGGTTGAAGATGTTGTCTTTGTTGAAAATCTTGCAATATAGAGGATCTAGCAGTAGCTCCATGATGAGACCAAGAGAAATTCGGATTACCTCTTCTAGGATTATAGGTGGGCGCAAAAGAACCATTCCACCTATTTTGTTGTCCTCGGTAGGCACCCTTGTAACTCAAATTCTCCGAATAATCTTCATCCTCATCATCCATTAGTATCTTCTCCAACACCTACAACTTATTGAGCAAAGTTGCATAAGGATCTTCCATATTTACCTAAAATTAAGAAAAGAAAAGATAAGAAAAATTCCTAAGAAAAATAAAAGTAAAAATTAAAAACAGAAAAATTAAACAAAAAAATAAAAATAAAAATAAAATAAAAACAGAAAAATTAAAACTATTAGAACTAAAAAGCTAGCAATTAAATCAAGTCCCCGGCAACGGCGCCAACTTGATCAGGATTTTTCGCAAGAGTACAAAATCAAGTAGTAAAGCTTGGAGTATTCCAAGATATCGATCCCACGAGGACTTGAGAAAACTAACAACCTAATTCTAGCAAAGTTTGTAAAGAAAACAACTGAATTTAATGAAATCTAATTGCAAACAATTAAAGAGAAGATGATTGTAGAATTTAACTAAGAAAGCAAAGATTAAATAATTAAGAAAAATCAGTAGAATGGTTGTGAGGGTTTAGGCTTCTCTTCTAGGTATTTAATCCAATTATGTATGAATTTAATTATCAGGGTTAAAATAATAATCACTAATCTACTTAGGAGCCCTCTCAGATCATCCTAAGCTTTCCTAACTAAGTGATTACCACCTCTCAGTGCATAAACTAATTAGCTAAGAACATTAAGATCCTAAGATTAATAATTAAATCAGTTTCTCTATGACCCTAATTTAATTATGGTTATCACAATAAACTGAATTACTCTCGTATCCAATTAGATTGTGTCTATTTCCCTAGAGCACGAATTATATTTCACCTCTCAGTCCTTCATACAATTCCAAAGATCTACTCTATGTTGGCCAGACATAAAACGCATTAAGAACAAAGAAAACAGATTTAACCCAGAAAATTAATCCATACAAATATTGAATTAAAATCCCTAGAAGATCCACCCAAATCCCCAACAAGGAATTTAGCTACTCATATTAAAGAAAATAAACAATTGCATTAAAGAAGAAAGTAAAGAAGAAAATCTCCCAAGTTGACAAAGTTGCTCCCTTGAGTGCTTCCCTCTTCCGAAAATTATATCTCTGGTCCTTCTAAAAACCCTAAACTATGGTATTTATATTGGAGAGATTACATCAAATTAGGAGATTAAATCGAGTTGGACTCAAAATCATAGAACCGGTGCCGTTTCTATACAATTCCGGCGCCGTTTCATGTCATACACTATCGTACTTTTCGGCTCAGAAACGGCCCAGTTTCATATATGATACCCCAGCCGTTTCAGGTAAGAAGTAGGGCCGTTTCATATATGATATGTCACCCCCTTCAGGTCTGCTTCAATGTTTCTTCATTCTATGCACTTCTCTTGAACCAAACTTCAATCTATTCATCCTTTTTGGTCTTTTCATCCCAAATCTCCTTTGTTTTCTTAAAGTTTCACATTAAAACTTTCCTACAAACAATAAGATAAAAGTGAGAAGAATAGATATAGAATGAGCTATAATATTAGCAAAGATCATCCAATTAAACTTGTAAATAGCTCATAAGATAGGTATAAAATACACCTATCAGGGAGGGCCGAAGCTTTTTCCTTCATTTCTCTTTTCTTTTTTCTTTCTTTTTCTTTTTTTTCTCTCTGGAGCCAAACAAAGGCATTTTGGACAATTGGCAGATCCGGACAATCCAACCGTCAGATCAAGGTAAGTTTCCAGTATGTTATTCTACTCACCTCGATCTACTTTATATTAAGTTTGTACGCATTTCCATGCATCGGTTTAGTGTAGATCTCAGTTTTTAGCTTTTGATCGGTTTAAATTTTAAAACTCAAATCGGCGGATATCGGGCATGTGAAATAAGGTGAGTTTTTAGTATATTATAGTACTTACCTTAATCTACGTCAAACTCCGTTTTCACTTATTTATGTGCACCGGGTGAGAGTAAACTGGAGATTTAGTCAATTTAGGCTAAATCTCAGTTTTACGGAAATTGGGCCGGTGTTTCTCATTTTTGCCTCTGCGAATCCGTCATGGATACCATTAGGATCGCTTGTCTAAGTTTGTACGTCGAAATGAGGAGAAATGAGTGCGAAAACCAGGGGAGAGACCGGCTGAGAAACAGGCCCATCGAGTCCCTGTTTAGATATTTTTATATTATATTATTATATTTAAGATATTTATATATTATATTAATATATCTTAGATATTTATATATTATATCATTATAATACATAAATATCTCGTAGGAGGGTTTTTTTAGCCCAATTTTGCGTAGAACTTGGCCCAACTCGTGTGGGGCCCACGGGCCCCTAGGGCATTTTGGTAATTTTTCTTGTAGAGTCCAATTTTAGCCCCGAAACCTCCCGGACACTTTTCTAAGTCCCAAATCACATTCAAGCCCAGTCTTAGGTCATATTAGAGCCTCATAGGTGCATTCATAGTTTAATTATGAATGCTAACGTATATTTCCGTGTATTAGGGCTCCGGTTGAATCGATTGCGGCGATGCTCCGGAGGTTAAAGTTACATGGAGCGCTTGGGAGTATACGAATCTCCCAATACTATGAGTGGCCTTGTTTTCAGTGCTTAGCAACTATGGACAAACGTTTTTAAATGTTTTAAAAATATAAATTGTTTTAAAAGGTTTTACAACCATTTTGGGATAAGAGTAATCCACGGCACACAATTTTATTTTGTGATACACCCACTTCGAGGGTGGGATGATTTTAAAAATGCAAAAGCTTGTGCGTGTGTTTAATATTTTAAATATATATGTTTTTAATACATATATATATATATGAGATAAATATATAGATAGGACGCGAGATGAATTATTGATTGAGCTCCTCAAGCTCCAATATATGTGAGAGCGTGGACCGAGTTGGAGTAGCATGCATGAGACTCAGCCGTGGACCGCCTATTGAGGGGCACGGTGAGTCGAGACTTGAGATAGGCGCGTAGGGAAGCTCGCCAGGTCTCGAGGTAGCTGTGTTCCACCACAGCGACCGGCACCACCGAGGGAACGGGCTAGAGAAAGAGAAAATGTGAAATGTTTTAGAAAGAAAAGAGATAGCCCTCGGTGCAGTGAGGCATACGATCCACGGGTCGAGCCTTTAGTGTGAAAGAGATGCCAGCCCATTTGAGATATATACATATATATTTATTTTAAAAGATTTAAAAGAGGGTTCTCGATTTGAGAACCAGAAAAGAGTTTTGAAAAGAAAAATATTTATTTTATTATTATTTAAATTGGATTACCCCTGTTTTCCTAACCCCGATGGAGATTCATTGAACCTCTGTCACTCACCTGTATCCAATATGGATGGATGCAGATTCGCGTCTGGGGTCAGTAAATAGAATGGAGGCTTACTAAGAGGCGTCGGTGGCTTAGGCTTAGTAGTTTCCACTGTATAGGTATTCTCTAAATTAGTCCACTGGTATTACCTTTAAAGATTATTATTTTATTAAATGATTTTTAACTAAAGTTTTAGTTGCTTTGCAGCGATGGTATCCATTTCTTTGCCTTGCAGTGTTTCGGGTGCGTGAGCAGCCAACACGTACTTCGAGGCAACGCGGCGGTTGCCACATGGCCAACCCGGGCGGGTCGAGGCATGACAACTTTAATGGTATCAGAGTGTTTAAAAGATTCTGACTATTTTCAAAAGCTACAAAGTGTTTTCAAAGTATTTTTAAACGTTTTCAAACATTTTCAAAGCTAGTGGATTAGATAGGCTTAGAACTCCAGAATTCGAATAGGTTGTTACTCGAAAGCGTCATAAACGATCAAACCTACTCTTAGAATACCTTCTTTAGCAGCAAGCCACCAAATAGAATTCTTGAGTATGGTCTTTAAGTGAGAAGACATCACGACTACCTTCTTCCTCGAGATTCGTGCAAGCAAGGCACGCTATTCAAGAAACTCCCCAAACCCAAATTTTTAGTTTTTAATGTTCTTTCTACTCGACAGCTAAACTGTGCAAGGGATGGTATTTCCCTTGAGATGACGAGATAGATGATGTCTCGTCCAATTCTCCAAGGAAGCCTAATTAGAGGCTTACCAGTAAGTGAAAACTGGTTCGATGCCCACAACCTTCGATGTTCAATCTTTGAAGTTGTGAATATCGAGACTCGCTAGTAAAGCAGCGAATTGAAACTTAAACTAGATGCGTTTCCCCATTCTTTACACTAGTGACGTGTAAAAGTTGGGAAGAAGTGAAGCGGCCAGAATGAGGCAAAAGGCCAAGGTGGGGCCTCACGTGCGTGAACGCTAACCCCACTTCTCTCGCTCTTTACACCATGGGTATGTAGCCTTGGAGAGAAAGTTGGGTTAGAATGAAAGAAATTGAATGAGTCAATCACGGAGGATGTGGTTGACCAAAAACCTCAGGTTGTGAGATGAAGCATCCGAGTAACCAGATGAAGGATCGAGGAGGACCTCACAAAGCATCAGATGGGAGGTGAAGTGAAGTGATTGTCGAATACCCCACAAGTTGCAAGTCTGGTGGGATAAGCCTACAGATTGCCTGGATGATGCTCCGGGTAGTGGGCAGGAGGTGAGAGAAGTTACGGCAAGGGCTAATCGACTTCTCTTGTTCTTACATAGTGGTATACAAGTGGTAAAAGAAAGGGGGTATTGGTGGACAAAAGGAGAACCCATTGGGTCAATTAAGAAGAAGCATCCAAAGAAATTGGAAGAGATTGAATGAACCCAAGATCGTAAGGGATGAGATAATGGAAAATCACATGAGGATGCGGTAAAGATTGATAAGAGAAAACCCTAAAGGATTCAAGGATGGCAAAAGGAAGAGTAAGGAAAGAGGAATAAGAGAGAAGCCATTCTTGGGAAATAATGAGGAGGAATAAGGCAAAGATGACAAGGTGGAGAATGAGAAGAGAATGAAAAGTAATCACATCCAGATGGTTAACGAGAAGTACGTTAGTTACTACTTGTTTGACCATTGGATACCAATGTCAAAAGAGGATATTGGAGAAAAAAGAGAAAGGAAATGAAGATGGAAGAAACAGAATAAGGAGAGAGATAAGCTGGAAACCTTGATTTTTAGGTGGATTAAGGGTGATGAACCCCTTATTAATTAATGGATAATAAGAGCAAGAAGGATGAGACCTCCAAATGATGAGATGAAATGACTTTGACAAAGTCAATGGGAAGTAAGCAAGTGGAGAGAGTAGAATGCATGGCAATGATGGGAATGCCTACACGTGTATAAGTGAAGAGCACGAAGAGAACTTTCTCCAACATTGTGAAAGGACATCACCAGAAGGAGCTGGTGAGAAAGAAGAAGGGGAAAAGAGAAGAAAAGCAAACCCTTAAACCAAGGATAAAGAGATGTCGTGATGTAGCACGGAGGTTTTCTTAATGAAGAAGAATGCATAAAACTCTAGGTAAAAGAAAAATGCTAGGCTAAAATTGAGATGAATAAGACCTAGAAGAAAGAGAAGACTTAGTTCAGTTGGTGAACTAAGTATAGGCTAACTAGGAGTAGAGCCTTAAAAGAAGAAAAGCATAACACATCACTAGAAAATTTTAACTTTAATTAGTGATAATGTCATAATGAACCATAGGTTAATAGCTCCAAATGACTGACCAGGATTAGTAAAAGAATAAGACTAGGAAATTAGGGTTAGAGACAAAACCTAGGTAGGTAACCTAGGGATAGGTTAACGAAACAGAATAAAAAGGGGATTAAAAAGGCTTAGAAAGAGGACTAAGAAAGGCCTAGTGGATGAAAGCGAATAAAAGACTTAGAAACGGATGTTAGTTAAAGGAAAGTCGAGCATAATGAACCCCAAACGTAAGTCAAGCCAAGGCACTACATCATAAAACGAATAAGTTAAAGAATAGAATGAATAAACAAGGATTATTGGAGGCCAGAACCGAGAGACAGAAAAGGGGTCCAGGAGATAAATTGGTGAAAGGAAGAGGAAACCCCCGTCTACTTGATTTTGAAAGAAGAGAACAGAAGGATTGAGAATGTGAATTGGTGAAAAGAAAGGAAAGGAAAGCCCTGATGATTAAGATTATGAAAAAGAGAGTAGGAGATTGGATAGAAAGAGAAAATTGGAGAAAACATAAGAGAATGAGCGCTGTAGGAAACGAGTGAATGGGGATTATACAAGTAAAGAAAGAAATGATAGAAGAGGAAAAGGACAAATAAAGGGATGAGGATACCAAAACATAATGGTGTAAACAAGGTGAAACGATGATGATGATGATGATGAGAATAATGACGATAATGGAAGTTGAAGAATAATCAAACACAGAAAATAAGGAAAGTGGATCGACCTAAGTAAGAGTCGAAGAAAAAAGTGAGGATAAGACGAGAATGAATAAGATGATGATTAAAACTGAAGAAGACAAAAGGGTGATTAAGCATGAACCAGAATAATGGTTGGAACCGAAAGAGACAAAAGGATGAGAATGAAGAAGCAAAGTAAGATAGAAGAAATTAAGAATATAAGGTTGAGGAATATGAAGGATAAGTTAAATCTTTCAGAAGGAGGGGAGTAAGCTAACTGTAAGGATAACCTCCCCGAAGAATGATAAGTGAAGGAAGGATATGGGAGATGGAGTTAAACCAAGCTAAAATGGAGTTAGCTTGGCGCGGACAAGATTGTGAGGCAATGGAGAATAGAGAAAGGTGTTGTCCGCGATAAATAAACCATGGTATCGAAAGACAAAGAAGAGGTATTAAGGTATTAAAAGCCGAAGACGGCTAAGATAAAGTAAAACCTACATGTGAAAAGTAATGAATGAGGGAACTGAGACAGAAAAGGTGACAAGAGAGAACCCCGAGTACTCGATGGAAGGAGTACGGGGATAAGGAAAGGAATTGATCAATCTCATAAACTTCTATGAGCACGTCCAATATGAAAAGCAGAAAGGAAATTCTAACACCCAAGAGAATTAAAGGTGTTAGAAGAAAAGAGGAATAAGGATGAGAATGATGAAGAAAGTCAAAGAATAAAGCAAAGGAAGGGAATAATGAAGCCAAGGTAAAGGAAACCTTGGGTAAGACGTGAAGGATCATGTAGATCAAGGAAAAGAAGTGTGAAGAAGAGAAAGGATATGGAGATTACCTAAAAGAAAAGGGTATAGAGATGACAAGAGCTGCAGATGATGCCAAAGGGTGGCAATGAACCAAAAAGAAGGTCAAGTTAAGCGAAAGGAAAGGAAACCTCAAGAGAGAAACACGAAGATGACGAAGCTACAAAGAATGTAGCATGAGTGTAACGAGCGTGAATTACGCTGTTCTTCGTTGACGAGAAGGCAAGAGAAATGTGGACCCCACAATGGACGTGGGCGGATGGAAAGGAAGAGAAGAATAAAGATGGGGATAAAGGAACCCCAGATAACATTGTTGATAAAAGGAGGAAAAGAAATCAACCACTAGCAATGAAGCTAATGTGAAGGAAGGAGGTCGGAAGTAAGAGAAACACTTGACACCCCCGGAAGTGTGTACCTCAAGAAAATAAAAGTTAAGGAAAGCCTAAAAGGCTAGAGAAATGGCATGAATGGGTATGAAGTCGAGGCTCAAGTATGAGTGACTTGGGAGCCATGTGAGGCATCCCCATGATAGGAAGGGTCAGAGATCAAGATCTTGGGGATCTTTGTGATGACCACTCGAGAGGACCGACCCAGTGTGTGATCGAGGAAAGCATGAGACCTCCCAGAGTTCTCCATCCCAGAGAGGATGAGAGATGTGATGGGCTATGGGCCCTGTATGTGATGTGATAGGCCGAGGGCCCTATGTGTAATTGTGGTGGGCGGTCAGAGAGTGGATTGGATTGTGAGAGTCGAGAGGGCATGATCTCTGATTCCTCTAAAATGATAATACCGAGAGTGGGCCAGTGTGCACAGGAGCTCAACTCATATGCCACGAGATTTGAAAAAAAGAAAAAAAAATATCAGAAAGAGAAGGAATGAAAGTAAGGAATGAAACAGAGAAACAAAACCAAGGTAGGGGGAAAAGACAATTAACTCACTGCATCCTCGCTGTGAAGGCGAGGGAGTTAAGCTAAGGTCTTTCCCAATAGCTTGGTTACAAAGTTAAGTACATAACCATGAAACGACGAGGAATGCATCAGAGAATAGCCTCGAAGTGAGAGGCAGTGGCAATGCAAATGAGAAGAGAACTCCTAAGAAGAGTAAAATGTGTGGAACCTCAGAGATAATAAAAGGATAGTCTCATTAAGAGAGACTTTAAGAAAGGACAAGCACAAGGTGAAAGGATCGAGTAAGCACAGTTGAAGCGGAGGAAGAACCTCCAAGTGTTATGACCAAAGTGAAGCGAGGCTAACCCATGAATAGGTAAGGGTAGGCTATGTTAAGGAAAAGCTGAGGTTCAAACTCAAGAGTAGAAGAGCGATGAAGCCACTTTTGAGAAAGAGAATGATCAGAGTGCGCAGCGGAAGCGTGGTGGACTTCAGCAGCGAATAGTGATGCGAACACTATTCGAAAACGAAAGGAGGGCTTCGAATGGAAGCCAAACCTCCCCAAGCTACCTCATTTAATTTCGAGGATGAAATTTTTAGAAGAAAGGGAGAGTTGACACACCCGGACCTAATACGACTTTTTTATACAAATGGAATAGTGTAAGACGGCGTATTAAGTGAACAATACGTCGGTCCAGATGTGTCTAATTAAAAAGAGAAGTTCAAATTAGGAAAAGACGGAGTTGGAAGATAAAGTAATTAACCGTGCATGGAAATTAGTAAATGCCAAAAAGACCTCCAATTAAGTCCCTAGAGATTTATTATGGGCCCCGTTGGCATAAGAAATCAAAAGATTTAGCCAACGGGTGAAAATGAAAGAAAGTTGAAAAAGGGGAAAAAGTTTGACCCGGGGGTCGAGTAGACCCGGTGTCGGGCTCCTCTATAAATAGGGGAGGGCCGAAGCTTTTTCCTTCAAATCTCTTTTCTTTTTTCTATCTTTTTCTTTTTTTCTCTCTGGAGCCAAACGAAGGCATTTTGGACAATTGGCAGATCCGGACAATCCGGCAGACAGATCAAGGTGAGTTTCTAGTATGTTATTCTACTCACCTCGATCTACTTTATATTAAGTTTGTACGCATTTCCATGCATCGGTTTAGCATAGATCTCAGTTTTCAGCTTTTGACCGGTTTAAATTTTAAAATTCAAATCGGCGGATATCGGGCCAGTGAAATAAGGTGAGCTTTTAGTATGTTATAGTACTCACCTTAATCTAGTCATACTCCGTTTTCATGCATTTCTGTGCACCGAGTGAGAGTAAATTGGAGATTTAGTCAATTTAGGCTAAATCTCGATTTTACGAAAATTGGACCGGTGTTTCTCATTTTTGCCTCGGCGGATCCATCATGGATACCATGAGGATTGCCTGTCTAAGTTTGTATGTCGAAAGGAGGAGAAAAGAGTGCGAAAACTGGGGGAGAGACCGACCGAGATACAGGCTGATCGAGTCCTTGTTTAGATGTTTTTATATTATATTATTATATTTAAGATATTTATATATTATATTAATATATCTTAGATATTTATATATTATATCATTATAATACATAAATATCTCGTAGGAGGGCTTTTTGAGCCCAATTTCACGTAGAACTTGGCCCAACTCGTGTGGGGCACAGGCCTGTCCGGGTGTTGGGCCCACGGGCCCCCGGTTTGGTAATTTTTCGTCTAGAGTCTGATTTTAGCCTCGAAACCTCCCGGACACTTTTCTATGTCCCAAATCACATTCAAGCCCAATCTTAGGTCATATTAGAGCCTCATAGGTGGATTCATAGTTTAATTATGAATGCTAACGTATATTTCCGTGTATTAGGGCTTCGATTGAATCGAGTGTGGCAATGCTCCGGAGGTTAAAGTTACATGGAGCGCTTGGGAGTATACGAATCTCCCAATACTGTGAGTGGCCTTGTTTTCAGTGCTTAGCCACTAGGGACAAACGTTTTTAAATGTTTTAAAAATATAAATTGTTTTAAAAGGTTTTACAACTATTTTGGGATAAGGGTAATCCACGACACACACTTTTTATTTTGTGATACACCCACTTCGAGGGTGGGATGATTTTAAAAATGTAAAAGCTTGTGCGTGTGTTTAATGTTTTAAATATATAGGTTTTTAATACATATATATATATATGATAAATATATGGATGGGACGGGAGATGAATTATTGATTGAGCTCCTCGGGCTCCAATATATGTGGGAGCGTGGACCAAGTTGGAGTAGCATGCATGAGACTCAGCCGTGGACCGCCTATTGAGGGGCACGGTGAGTCGAGACTTGGGAAAGGCACGTATGGAAGCTCGCCAGGTCTCGAGGTAGCTGTGTTCCACCACAGCGACCGGCACCACCGAGGGAACGGGCTAGAGAAAGAGAAAATGTGAAATGTTTTAGAAAGAAAAGAGATAGCCCTCGGTGTAGTGAAGCATACGATCGACGGGTCGAGCCTTCAGTATGAATGAGATGCCAGCCCATTTGAGATATATACATATATATTTATTTTAAGAGATTTAAAAGAGGGTTCTCGATTGGAGAACCAGAAAAGAGTTTTGAAAAGAAAAATATTTATTTTATTATTATTTTAAATTGGGTTACCCCTGTTCTCCTAACCCTGATGGAGATTCATTGAACCTCTGTCACTCACCTGTATCCAATGCGGATGGATGCAGATTCATGTACGGGGTCAGCAAATAGAATGGAGGCTCACTAGAAGGCGTCGATGGCTTAGGCTTAGAAGTTTCCGCTATGTAGGTATTCTCTAAATTAGTCCACTGGCATTACTTGTAAAGTCAATTAATTTATTAAATGATTTTAAGTAAAGTTTTAGTTGTTTTGCAGCGATGGTATCCATTATATGCCTTGCGGTGTTTCAGGTGCATGACTGGCCAGCTCGTACTTCGAGGCAGCACGGTGGTTGCCACGTGGCTTGCCCGGGTGGGTCGGGGAGTGACATAGTGAGTGGATAACCAATAAAAATATTAATAGTAATATTGAAGTTAACAGAAATAAGAATAAGTTCAAATGCTTTAATAATTCAGATATTCAAAAGTAATATAAAGGAACCATTAGGAAAAGAGATTTCTAGAAAATAAGCCCATGGGTCGAAGATACTGTTCGTCAATTTCTCTACCCAAGCTGTCGCCTTGGCCCGGGGTTGACACTGGGTAACTGAGTTCCATCTTGCCTAGCAGTGCCACAGAATGAACTCACAAATGCCTTGTGGGTTTCCCTCCGCGCCTCTCATCCAAGGCTAAACCACAAGGCATTTGTGAGTTCATTCTGCGACACTGCCGGGCTGGATGGAACTCAGTTACCCAGTGTCGACCCTGGGCCAGGGTGACAGCTTGGGTAGAGAAATTGACGAATGGTATCTTCGACCCATGGGCCTATTTTCTGTAAATCTCTTTTCCTAATGGTTCCTTTATATTACTTTTGAATATCTGAATTATTAAAGCATTTGAACTTATTCTTATTTCTATCAACTTCAATATTACTATTAATATTTTTATTGGTTATCCACTCACTAAGTACTTAATACTCATCCGTGTTTTATCTTAAAACCATTTTCAGGCAGTAGACGTTTTCCGCGTTGTTAGGAAGGTTGTGGTGGCAGAAATGTCCCATACCTAGGAAGAGTTTGACCAATGAGGTAAAACGTCAACCTTTGTGTAATATTCTTCAAAAATTCTCATAGGTCCCACCGAGGGTATATATGACCTTTAAACTATCTAGTCATTATCTTTAGCGCGTCCTAGAATATTTGAAACTGTTGTGATAATTTTTTTAGTACCATAGAACTTGGAAAATAATGTATAAAACTATGTCGTAAAACTCAACGGCATTTTCATAAATATGTGCAGATTTGCAACTTGAATTATTATTTCAATAATTGTGGTTACATTTTTACACCGAATGAACCTACATTCTTATAAACTGTTGAAACTTGAGAACTGCGTGATTGCTGCATGAAAATAAAATGTAAAATTAGCACTTTAGCCTTGCGAAACTTTAGGGTGTATTCTAACACAATAGAATGCACTTCAAAGATTCGTGGCGGTTGTTACATGCTCGATCACCGTTTCGGGGCGTGACAATTCGATTAGTATTAGAGCTTAAGGTTTTAAAACGAAATTTTGGTACTGTCAGTGTCGGTGGGACCCGTCAAATTTGGTCAACTTTGGTCAACCTTGGTCAAACTTTTAGAACATGCATATTTCATGTAGAATTAGTTGTTTTAAGATTAATTCCCTCTTTTATAGATCATACGATGCCACCACGACGACAACGCGGTCACGAACAGCCAAGACGGAGATCGCCAAGGCTGAATCAAGTTAGGTAACATTCTCCTACTCCCCCGAAGGAGGAACTTATGGCATCTGATGCGGGTTCACACCAACCAGCACTACCCCCATTACCACCTATTCCTCCTTCTCCAGTAACTGTAACTCCACCACCTCCACAACAATCTCCCCCTGAATTTTATCAGACATTCATGGCAGTTTGGAATGCGGTGGCAGCTCAATTCCAACATGGACAGGCACCCCCTCTAGTTCACCCCCCGCCACCCACACAAGTAGATCCACCTTCATCCGACTTTGATATTGCAAAGAAAATGAAGTCAGTTATAGATCTGAGGTGTGAACCATTTAAAGATCATTTAGATGCAGTGGTAGCTAAGAATTGGATCAGGAAGATAGATCGGACAATGACCGATATAAAGTTGAATGATGATATGAAGTTGAAAATAGCTACCCGAATGCTTGAAGGAGTGGCAAAAAAGTGGTGGGAGAATGTAGAGGCACGGACCACTACTCCAATTACGTGGGCAATGTTTCTTGCCGAATTTGATGCTAAATATTATACTAGCTTCCATCAGAAGGAGAAGCGGGAAGAGTTTATACAGTTGCAATAAGACGATCACTCAGTGGAGGAATTTGAGGCAAAATTCAATGAACTATTACCTTTTGTGGGAGACATGGTCAAGGATGATTGTGATCAGGCGTCATTCTTTGAATCTAAACTTAGACCAGAGATCAGGGAACGGATGCCAGTGACGGGTGAAGAAAGCAGTAAACTTGTCATTCAATTAGCCTTACGTGTGGAAAAGTTGATTGCTTCCAAAGGAAAGACAGTAGCCACAGAGACCTTCAAGAGGAAACGAGCAAGATTTACTAGCTTTCAACCTTTTAAGAAAGCTAAAGGTATTACCATTTCGGGTAGTGGTAGTTTAGTGAGTTCAGTGAGGTCACCGCCTCAACAACAGTAAAAGTCAATTAGTTCTACTCCTATTGCAAATGTGGGTAAGGGGTAGAGTACTTTTGATAAATGTAGAAATTGTGGAAAGCATCACCTCGGCCCTTGTAGAGAACAATTAAGGTGTTATCAGTGTGGGCAGACCGGCCACATGCAAAATGCTTACCCTGAGCTCGGGCAAGGAGCTACTAGTATCCCATTTCCTTTGGGCTATATGACTAGTTTGAGAGGAAGGCAACCTCAGTCGTAGCGACCTAATGTTGGGAATAGGATGGGTGCAAGGAATACTACACCAATTCAGGGAGCACAACAACCCCAGATTAGAGTTCAGACTCGAGTGTTTGCTTTGACAAAAGAGGAGGCGCAAGCTAGACCAACCACCGTTACAGGTACGGTGACTATCTTTGAGCAACCTGCACATATTCTTATCGACTCTGGTTCAGATAAATCATATGTTAGCACTTTATTTGTGCATGCATCCAATAGAAATTTAACATCATTAGACACAGAAATATTAGTGAAAACTCCATTAGGTGGGGAGGTAATTAAGCATACAGTTTACAAGGGGTGCAGTGTAAAAATTGGTGAAAAGGAATTTTTGGCGGATTTAATTCCCTTGGATATGGGTGATTTTGATGCAATACTAGGGATGGATTGGTTGGAAACCCATTGAGCGAAGGTGGATTGTTTTACCAAAGAAGTAACATTTAGAAAACCAAATGAGCCAGAGGTAGTCTTTACAGGTGAAAGGCGAGTATTACCTACTTATGTTATCTCAGCAATTAAAGCTAAAAAGTCAGTGCAAAAAAGATGCTCGGCATACCTAGCCCATGTTATTGACACCTTTAAACCTAAACCTAGATTAGAAGATGTTCCCGTTGTGAATGAGTTTCTTGATGTATTCCTTGAGGAGCTACCCGGATTACCCCCCAAACGGGAATTTGATTTTGCCATTGATGTACTCCCAGGTACCGCACCCATTTCCATCCCACCATATAGAATGGCACCAGTTGAATTAAAGGAACTAAAAAGTCAATTATAGGACTTGGTTGATAAGGGTTTCATTAGACCTAGCACTTCGCCCTAGGGTGCTCCAGTCCTGTTTGTGAAAAAAAAAAAGATTGTACCTTACGGTTGTGCATTGATTATCGCCAGCTGAATAAGGTGACTATCAAAAACAAATATCCGTTAACTCGCATAGATGATTTGTTTGATCAATTACAGGGTGCCACTGTATTTTCCAAGATTGATCTTAGATCGGGGTATCACCAGCTGAGAATCAAAGATTGTGATATTCCAAAGACTGCCTTTAGAACCCGATATGGACATTATGAGTTTCTGGTAATGCCGTTTAGGTTAACCAATGCTCTGCAGCTTTCATGGATTTGATGAATCGGGTATTTCATCCTTCTTTGGATAAGTTTCTTATTGTGTTTATTGATGATATATTGGTGTATTCTAAAGATGATGTAGAACACGCGTAACATTTGAGAATTGTACTACAAACTTTGCGTGAGAAACAACTATATGCCAAATTTTCTAAATGTGAGTTTTGGCTACGAGAAGTGGTATTCTTGTGTCATGTGGTCTTTGGATCCGAAATATTTGTGGACCTCAAAAAGGTTGAAGCTATATTACAGCGGGAGCGACCAAAGAATGTCACTGAAATTAGAAGCTTCCTTGGCTTGGCGGGATATTATAGGAGATTTGTCGAGGGATTTTCCATAATAGCAGCTCCACTGACTCGACTTACTCGCAAAGAAGTCAAGTTCGAGTGGGATGATAGTTGTGAAAAGAGCTTTCAAGAGCTCAAGGGTAGATTGACCTAAGCCCCAATGCTTACACTTCCCTCCAGTGGGAAAGAATTCACAATTTACAGTGATACTTCCAAACAGGGTTAGGGTGTGTACTAATGTAAGATAGGAAGGTCATTGCCTATGCTTCAAGGCAATTGAAGAAACTTGAATTGAATTATCCTACCCATGACTTAGAATTGGTAGCTGTTGTGTTTGCATTGAAAATCTGGGGACATTATCTTTATGGTGGACGGTGCAAAATATTCACCGATCATAAGAGTTTGAAATATTTACTCACCCAAAAGGAGTTGAATTTGAGACAAAGATGATGGTTAGAATTAATCAAGGATTATGACTTGATTATTGATTACCATCATGGGAAAGCAAACGTGGTAGCTGATGCTTTTAGCTGAAAGTCAAACACTACACTGGCTTCGGTAAGAAGTTCACGTCTTCCTCTTTTATTAGAAATGAAAGCTATGGGTGTTCAATTAGAAGATACTGTAGATAGTGCCTTAGTAGCTAGTTTTGTGGTGCGCCCCACCCTAGTTGATCGAATCCGAGAACTGCAGAAAACTGATGAGAAGTTGAAGCAAGAACTTCAGAAAATACAAAGTCATGAAAATAGTGTGATGCAACTTAGAGAAGACAGTAGTTTAACAATGAATGGTCGAGTATGTGTTCCAAATGATATTAAATTGAAAAAGTCTATACTGGAAGAGGCTCACTCTTCAACCTATGCCATGCATCCTGGAAGCACAAAGATGTATAAAACCATAAAATGAAGCTATTAGTGGCTAGGAATGAAAAGAGAAATAGCTGATTTTGTTGCACGATGCCTAGTGTGTCAGTAAGTAAAGGCCGAACACCAAAAACTAGCGAGTGTTTTACAACCATTACCTGTTCCAGAATGGAAGTAGGAACACATTACTATGGATGTTGTGCTAGGGCTACCTCAGACACAACGCGGCCATGATGCTATTTAGGTGATTATTGACCGCCTGACAAAGTCCATCCACTTTCTTGCCATCCACATTACGTATTCCTTTGACAGGTTAGCTCAACTATACATTAATGAAATTATTCGATTGTATGGTGCCCCAGTATCTATTGTATCAAATCGAGATCCTAGATTTACATCTCGATTTTGGCCTAAACTTCAGAAAGCCATGGGCACTGCTTTGAAATTTAGTACAGCTTTCCACCCTCAAACGGATGGACAGTCAGAAAGGACCATTCAAACATTAGAAGATATGCTTAGAGATTGTATGATTGATTTTACTGGAAGTTAGGATCAACACTTGCCATTGGTGGAATTTGCTTACAATAACAGCTACCAAGCTAGTATTGGCATGGCACCATATGAAGCGTTGTATGGGAGAAAGTGCCAGACACTAGTATGTTGGGATGAAGTTGGTGAACGGAAGCTCCAAAGTGCTGAATTGATCAATTTTACTGTAGAAAAAGTTCAAATTATTCGGGAAAGATTAAAAACGGCCTAAGACCGACAGAAAAGCTATGTGGATAACCGGAGACGAGAGCTTGAATTCCAAGAAGATGACATGGTATTTCTGAAACTCTCACCTTGGAAGGGCATTATTACATTTAGAAAGAGAGTAAAACTGAATCCTCGCTACATCGGGCCATTCAAAGTGATTGAGTGAATCAGCCCAGTTGCATATAGACTAGAGTTGCCTGCAGAACTAGAGAAAATCCATAATTTGTTCCACGTATTGATGTTGAAGAAGTATGTTCCTGATCCCTCTCACATATTCGAAGCTCCTCCGATTGAACTCAAAGAGGATTTAAACTTTGAAGTACAGCCAGTGCAAATTCTCGATAGATAAATAAAGGTACTAAGGAATAAGAATATTCCGATGGTTAAGGTGTTATAGAGAAATTCCCAAGTCGAAGAAGTCACATGGGAAACCAAAGAACTGATGAAGAGACAACACCCATACCTATTTCCCACTTTAGGTTAGTAGAAATTTTGAGGACAAAATTTATTTTAAGGGGGATAGTAGTTGTAGTACCTGCTTCGCAAATTTTACAATTATCCGCTCCATGAATTTTATGTTAGTAGATAGCAACATGCATTTCATAATCTAGACTATGAAAAATATTATAGTGTAAGATGGGTATTTAAGAATTTTGGTGAAAAATGTGGGAAAAGTTCGAACTAGTATTGCTTACAAACGATGAGGAATTTGAAAATTCTGTGACACATAAAATAACTCAACAGGGCTTGAAAAATAATTTGGGACAATGTATAAAGTTTAGGACTGACTAAGGACATAAGTGAAATTTTTTAAATTTTCGGGTGCAAAATTGTTCATTGGGCCAAAATTGTCATTTTGCCATAAAGATTATTTTGGTCATGTGCCATATTTAAAGGCCATGGCCAGCCAAACTCATGGAAATTCAAGAAATTTCCATAAGTTTCTCCACCTTTCTCCAATATTCTTCATTTTTCGTCCTTTTCCACCAAATTTTCTCTCACCTTAAATTCTCCTAATTTAATCCATTAAAACCCCTTCAAGTTTATAGTCAAATTGAAGTTCTCAACAAGCCCATCAATAGCTCTCTATCAATTTTGAGGAATTTGAGTTTGGTTGGAAGTAATTTGAAGAAGAAAATTTAGGGTTTATGTACAAGTTGAAAAAATCATAAGGTAAACACACCTAATTTTGAGTTATGTTGTAGATTTTAGCATGCTCATCATGAATATTAGGTTAATTTGGTATAAAATGTGAATCTTGTATGTGAAATTTAGGGAGGAAAGAATGATTATGTTATGAAGATTATGTTATGAATTTTTTTATTCATGAAATATATGTGTTAAAAGAATTTATAAGTTGAATTAAATTAGTGTGGGAGAATTAAATTACTAGGATTTGATTTTTGAATGAATTAAAGAAGGAATTTACAATATGAAAATATGGGTACCGAAAATCTTAAAGGAAACTATTATTATTCCCAATTTGTAAGATTTAATTAGTTTGATTATATTTTTGGAGTAGTTTAAGGGTAAATATGAAGATAAAAAATTTAGAGATGAACAAATACCAAATTAGTGAAATTAGGGATATTGGCCAAAAGTTTTGAGGTGAAATTTGTATGGGAAACTTATGAAATTGAATGGGAATTGATGAAGGAAAAATATGTAGATTTGTTGGGAAAAAGGGAGAAACCAAAAGTTTAGTAATTAGTCTTGCATTTCATGCATTCCATGCATAGATTAGAACGTAGTGTTTAATAGTCCATACTTGAACATCAGAATAGATCCAATATTCAATGTTGTATATAGGTGCTACACAAATCAAAGGAAAACAAACCACAGATGAGGATCAAGAACACATCAGTCGCCAAGAATAGTGAGTGGATGACTAACTCAAAATTGCTTTCATACTTGATTTAATATTTTTGGATCTAATGCTTCGGTTTACTTGGATTTTTCAAATTAAAGATTGATAAATGATTTATGAGATTTCTTGAAACCCTACTGTGTTAAGATGAAATTTATTCCTTGACTTATGGATTAAGAAAGGAACCTATGTTTTAGGAAATGTTGATGCTAGTATCTTGTGTGATGAAATGATATTGTGTAAAGGCCATCTGGGTCGTAAGCTTGTTACTTGCAGCAGCCCCAGGAGGGGAATTTATTGTTACTGTAGTAACTAAGTAGCTCGCGGACCGCCTTTTGAGGGGCGCTGGTGAGTGTGGTTTAGCCTTGGATGGGAGGCGCGGAGGGAAACCCACAAGGCATTTGTGAGTTCATTCTACTGCACTGCCGGGCATGATGGAACTCAGTTACCCGTGTAGACCTCGGGCCAAGGCGACAGCTTGGGGAAAGGAATTGATGGACAGTATCTTCGACCCATGGGCCTATTTTCTGGAAATTTCTTTTCCAAATGGTTCCTTTATAACATTTTTGAATATTTGAATTATTAAAGTATTTGAAATTATTCTTATTCCTGGCGAACTTCCATATTACTATTAATATTTTTCTGGTTATCCACTCACTAAGTACTTAGTACTCATCGGTGTTTAGAGCTATCCAAGGGCCATGCTACTTGCCCAAGCTCGTAAGACTGCCCGATATTTTGGAGGGTTTAGACAATAATTTTAAATTTAAGGGCCAGGCTTGGACAAAATTCATAGGTCCGTTTAGAAAACGGGTCGGGCTTGGTCACAGGTATAAAAACCCGAACCCGGCCCGGCCCGGCCCGTTTTACTATTGATTTAATATAAATATATTTTTATATATTTATTTTATTTGTTAATGTGTTGTTTTTCTTTTTTTTGTATATGATGTAGATATCGAATTTTGATCTAAAATGCCAAGTTTCAATCTCCTTGTCATTGTTAGTCCAATTTTATTTTAATTCAAAGTTGTTGCAGACTAATCGATTTTTCATAAATATTGAGTTTTGAATCGAAATTGGATTAGGCGATAATTAAAGGAAATGAGATTATTTTATTTACTTTCTAGGTAAAATGCAAAATACAAAAAAATTGTAAAATAAAAAAAATCAAAAAATTGCAAAAATACAGAAAAAAGGGTTCTAATGGCTTTTCTTTCTCTTCTCAATTTAGTTAGCTCTTCTCAATACTGCTTGTTTCTCTCATGCTCTCCTTAGTCTTGAATTGATCATCCCAAATAGATTCCTAAATTAGCATGGCAACCTTAGACTTCCACAATTAGTATTGCTTCAAATGTTCACCATCACAAAGTGGCAATTAGGACGATGTACCGAATTATTCAATAGCATACACACTTGTCATTTGCATCAACACGTCATTCCACATAGCCTCCCACTCTCACACACTCACATGTACAAGGCAATATGATCATGTTAAATTCCATCCCATTTGGCAGCACATACATTCGGGTAGCTATGTCACTTTGTAGCCACCACCCAATTGCATCAGAAACTCACACGTACACTCTCACAAGCTACCAACATTCACACATGCGCACACTTGCAGGAGAGGAAATACAGTTACACGATAAGGACCTATTGCACAAGATCATAACCGAAGGAAAACTTGGTGACAAAGAAAAAACCTCTCTCTTCTCCTACATTCTTGGGCTGCTCCTCTACCAACACAGCTCCTTGCACAAACCCAATCGTACCCCTACAAGAAAAATAATCAGCAAAACAAAGCCAATCACAAGGCAGGGATAGACAACATGAACCAATCACAGTCATTTTCAAAGAGGGTAAAAAAAGAATACCATTCAAAAATGAAAAACCCTCGGATGAAAACAGAGACAAAAAAGCAGAGCTCTCGGATGAACAAAAAAAAGGGGGACCCTAAGAGCTAGTTTATAAAATACCTACAATATGAGAGAGTGAGGAGGAGGGAGGCCGAATCCCATTTTCAACAATTTTTAGGGTTCTTGCTTTCGGTCCTAGGGTTTTTTCAGAAAATAGACAAAGAAAGAGTAAGAGGGAGCCGATTGGAAGTAACAAGGGAAGGGAGTCAAAGGAGTTTCAGTTTCCGGCCATTTGCCTCATTGGTTTTCTTTTAAAAGGAGAGTAGGGTTCAGAAATTGGGGCTTTCTGATAGAGACCTCTGTTTGAGAATCGGTTCTGTGTTTACGTTGTAGAGAAGAGGCGGATCAATATACTCAAAGTGCAAAGCGATCTGACGGCGAGATTAGCGGCATCTGAGGGTGGAAGTTTCGATTCAAAGAAGAAATTCCAAGTTACCTTTGGTTGCTGTTCACTAGTTCATTTGGTGAAGTGATTAAAGAAAGATCGAATTGATTGTAGCAGACGATGGTTTGAAGGTCAATAGGTGATGAAAAGAAAGTGAGCTGGGATTCGACGAATAAAGAGGAAAGAGGAAGAAGAAAACGGCTGGAGCAGAAAAAGGTTTCAAATATCCAAAAAACGCAGAACCATATTATTTGGGTAAAACCTTTCTCACTTCCCTGGTTTCCATTTGTTTGTGTTGAGATTATATTCGAATTGGGCTTTTGTAATTGTTAAGTTATGATTGCTGTTTGGGTTAAGTTGGTCGTTGAGCTGGGTAGTTCCTTGGGTTTCAATTTAAGTTTGATTTTGATTGCTTTATGCTTTAACCGAACCCGGTCCTTTTCTAAATCAAACAGTCTTGGTCTATTTCATTATGTTTGGGCTTGTAAACTTCAAGTTATGTAACTGGGCATGCAATGTCAGGACGTGTGTGCTTGTATCCATTTTTATGGACATGCATTTACTTATTATTAGTTGATTAGTTAAGAATAAAAAGGTTTTTTTTTAAATTAAAAAAAGGGGTAAACTTTAAATATGGAAATCCGTGTAATCAGTTTAGGGACTAGCCATTTAGTTCATGCTATTACGTATTACCTGTACATCACAATAGTTATATTGAGTATATATATTTAATTTGCATCTTAGTTTCTTGATAGTTATTAATTTTAATTAAATAAACATGCATTTTCTAAGGATGGTTTCAATTTTTTTTTCTTTCTTTCTTTTCTAGTTTCATACCATGTTAGATAGTTAAGTCCGTAAATTAGGTCCATTCATTTTTTTTATGCCATTTCAATATTTTAGGATCATCTAATATTCATGTTATTTTAATATTTTTAGGCCTATTTAATATGCATGCCATTTTTGCATTCTTGGGCTCATTTAATATTCATGTCTTTTTAAATTTTAGAATCCATTCCATATTTATGTCATTTTAGTAAATTAAATCATTTTAATATTTTTATGTCATTTAGTAATAAGGGTCATTTTTATTTTAGGATTAAACCCATTTGCATTTTAGTTATATGTCCATTTCATATTTTATGTCATTTAGCATGTAGGCCCATTTGCATTTGTAACTAGGCCCATTAGCATTTTAATATGTCATTAAGATTAGGCCCATTAGCATTTTAATATGTCATTTAGATTAGGCCCATTAGCATTTTAATATGTCATTTAGTTTAGGCCCATTAACATTTTAATATGTCATTTAGCTTAGGCCCATTCACATCATTTTGTGCCATTTTAGAAATTAAAGTCATGCATCATTAATTACTTGTTTAATATGTACTTAATATATTTCTTGTGTTAACCCATTTTATTGGTTTGTTTTGTCCCATCATTTCATGCATTTAGTAATTAAATCATTGTTTTCAAAAATCGCATGTGCATGGAAATCCCGATAATGGGGAGTCCGAGGGAATCACGTAATTACGAAATTCTCAAAGGCTTCCTTAGGGTGAGGGGGCTTTCTAGTTCACCTTTTCGGAATTCCGATTGGGCCTAGGAAGTTTCCAATAAACCAATTTCCACCCCAATCTCAAAAATACAAAAAATGATTTTATTCATATTTTATTTCAAAAATGACATTAGCATACCATGTTCATAATTTGCTCCAAATTTTCAAAAGCTTTTTCTACAAATTTTAATTTCTTTTTTAGGAAAAACCAAAAAAAAAATGTTTTCTTTCAAAATTCCCCTTATCAGCAAAAGGAATTTCAATTCCGACCTAATTTTTAAAATATAAAAAAATAGCTTTTTAGGAAAATCTCAAACTTAATCAATAGTTAAGGTTTTCTTATAAAAATTAAACTTTGGTTAATTTCTTTAATCAAAGTTTTGAAAATGAGATCCAAAAATAAAAGGAATTTAATTATTCCGACATTATTTTCTAAAAGGTCAAAAATGTTTTGAAAGATTTCAATTGGGTCCCTATATTGGAATCTTTCCAATTAAAATTAAACTCTTTTTAAATCTTGCTTTTTAATCAAAATCCATCATCAATAAAAGGAATTTGATAATTTCGACATTAATTTCAAAAAACCAAAAATAGTTTTGAAAGATTTTAATTTAGTTCTTAACGATTGAAGTCTTTCCAAATTTTATCCAATCCTTTTCAAAATCCTTATTTTTCTTTAAATCAAAACTTATCTTTGGCAAATTACTTGTTTTAATATTTTGATTTTCAAAGTTTTCGGAAGTTTTCAATTCGGTTATTCAACATTGGGAACTTGCTAACCAATTTTCAATACGGATCTCATTAAAATCAGATTTTCTTCAAAGGTGAAATAACCCATAACAAAAGGAGTATTACTCCGACATTTTGATGTTTTAATTTCTATTGTTTTTCTTTCTTTCTTTTCTTTTTTGAAAGCATTCTGTCATTAACCCTAAAATTGATTTTCACAAGGCTTTATGGTACCGATTTCCTGGCGCTTCGGGGGTGCTAATCCTTTCTCGAGCGTAACTGACTCCCGAACCCAAAACTTATTTTCATGGACCAACATTTGTTTAACCTAAGGTAATCTTTCTAGATTATGTTAGGTCAAACGGAGTCAACATAGGTGGCTAACCTACCTAAACCAAATGGTTTAGGTGGCGACTTCTTTTCTTATTTTTTTTCAAATTCTCAAAATCCTTTTTGTTTCTTTAAAATTTCCCGTCGGATGGATTTCAAGACGTTTCGACATATGATATTGATATTTTCAAATATTATTAGTATTTAGACTTTGTTAACTTTGTAAAAATGGTCTTAGATAATAATTTCTTAAATGTATTGATTTACTTTTATTTATAATATAAATTAATATAATTTAATTTTTAAAATTAGTGTACGAAACAAATTAAAAACGGGCTTTTGGACAGGCCTCGGGCTTTCATAAATATTTTAGGGCCGGACTTGGATAAAAGAATAGGCCCGAATTGTGGGGCCGGGCCGAGCTTGGACAAGCAAAGTTTTTGCAAATTTTTGCTCAAGCCCGGCCTGAACCCGGCCCATGGACACCTCTACCGTGTTTTATCTTAAAACCATTTTCAGGCAGTAGACGTTTTCTGCGTTGTTAGGAAGGTTGCGGTGGCAGAAGGGTCCTATACCTAGGAAGAGTTTGACCAAGGAGGTAAAAAGTCAACTTTTGTAATATTTTTCAAAAATTCACGTAGGTCCCACTGAGGGTATATATGACTTTTAAACTATCTAGTTATCTTCTTTAGTGCGTCCTAGAATATTTGAAACTATTGTGGTAATTTTCTGAGTACGATATATCTAGAAAAATATTGTAGAAAAATATGTCGTAAAACCTAATGGCATTTTCGTAAATTTGTGCAAGTTTGCGACTCGAATTTTTATCTCATGAATTGTCGTTACACTTTTGCATTGAATGATTCTATGTTCTTATAAACTATTGAAACTCGAGAACTACGTGATTGCTGTATGAAAATAAAATCTAAAATGACCACTTTAGCCTAGCAGAATTTTGGGGTGTATTCTAACGCAATAGAATGCACTTCGAGGATTCATGTCGATTGTTACGTGCTCGATCACTGTGTCGGAGCGTGACAAATGGCCCACACCACTTTTGTCTTTGTTTGCATACTTCATGACTCCAAGTTTGACTTTTGACTTTTCCTTCTTTTAAAGCTCCAATTCCACCAAAATTCTTTTTAAGTATACTAGAATTCCTACAAAACAAACAAATAACTAAAGTAAGAAGAAATAAATAAATTTGGACTATAAACATAATTAAAAAGCCATAAAAGTGTTCTAAAATAGTCTCAAATATAGGTGTAAAATACACCAATAAGTAACCCCACATCAATTATATATGTTTGACTTGCTTAGAACCCTTGTATTCAAGTTGGACATTTCCACGTATCTTCAATTGGTTTTAGGTTGGATGCTTAACAATATCATTCACGTTCCAAGTGTTTCCGTTGTTTCTCCCGAGCTACACATGAGGGGAGTGTTAAAGTGGGAAAATCCCACATAACCCTACATCGATTTATGTTTGACTTGCCTGGAACCCTTATATTCAAGTTGGGCCTCTCCACCTATTGCCAATTGGTTTTATGTTGGTTTTAGGTTGGATGCTTAACAATATCATTCACGTTCTAAGTGTTTCTGTTGTTTCTCCTACGCTACACGTAAGGGGAGTGTTAAAGTAGAAAAATCCCACATAACCCCCATCAATTATGTTTGACTTGCTTGGAACCATTATATTCAAGTTGGGCCTCTCCACCTATCTTTAATTTGTTTTAGTTGAATGCTTAACAATATCATTCACGTTCCAAGAAATGTGAGTGAAAAGAATTATTTTAGTTCAAACTGTTAATTCTCCGTTTCATATGGACTTTTTTTTTCTTTATTTTTCTTTGATCAAGTTATGGAATATTAAATTTTAGTTGCTGAAGTTCAGAATTTAATTTTCTTTTTACCAAACATGCCTATATAAGCGCTTTCTATTTTTTAGTAGGTAGCTCAAAAATTAGAAATAATTGATCCATTTTGGATTGGATTATTTTAGATTTAAAATCATTGTCCATGAAAATATATATATATATATACATATATATTTATATAGGGATTTGGATCATTGTGAGATTAATTAATTAAATTAATTAATTCGAATTTTTAATCAATTGTCCTATATACAATTATACAATAAAAAAAAAAACAGCATTGCAGTATACAAATTTTCATATATATAATTGGCTTAGTCAAGTTTATTTGAATTGATTAACATTGATTTCTCACTAATCGGACCAAAGATGTTCACATTGCTGGGTCAAAAATGATTAACCCATGAATGGAAATCTCCTACCATATCTCATTGTTCCATTTCATATCAATATGTCATGTTTTCCAATTCTAAAATATATTTTACTCCTTATTTGATTTTAGGTTTTTTTAATAGAAGTTTCGCAAATTATTCTAGAAAGAAAAAAAAAAGATACTATATAACAAAAGATTAACTCTAAATTAAAATACAATATACTTTGAAAATATTTATGAAAAGAATTCTAATATATTTAAAATAATTACAAATTTTTTTAAAAAAAATTAATATAACAATAAAAAAATGAAAATTCATTGAAAAAAGAAATGGATGGTTGTTATAAAAGAGGAAAAAAAAAGAATAATATGAATAAATCATGTCAATTATATTACACTTATCAAAAATTAAGTTAGACTACATTATAGTAACAGGATAAAAAGTTCCTTCAGTGCACTATTTGAATATAATGAACCCCCCACTTACACTTGAGGATAATTCCCCCTTCTTCAATTTAGACGTGTTGGCTCTACTTTTGTGGGCCGTAGTTATCATTCCATGAGTCAAGCGTTTGATTAAGGCTAGAAAGTAGTGTACTCCAAATAAACAATGTCTGATAAACTTTGACAGGAAAAAAGCTGTAAGCAGCCATATTCTCCCGTAACCTTTTTCTTTACTTTCCTTCAGCTTGCTTCCATTGTTACATCTGACTCTGTGCAGCCCTGTCGAAACGTCTAAAAAGTCGTCCGACGGTAATTTTAAAGAAATAAAAAGGATTTGAAAGGATTTTGAAAATAAGAAAAAAGATTTAAAAAGAGTCGCCACTAACTATTTGGTTTAGGAAGGTTAACCACCTATTTTGACTCCGTTTGACCTAACATAATCTAGAAAGATTACCTTAGGTTAAACAAATGTTGGTCCACGAAAATAAGTTTTGGGTTCGGGAGTCAGTTACACTCGAGGAAGGATTAACACCCCCGAAGCGCCCGAAAATCGGTACCATAAAGCCTTGTGGAAATTCGTTTTAGGGTTAATAACAAAAAAAAGTTTCTTTTAAACTGAAATAAAATAAAATAAACAAAAATAAAGAATCTGCAAATGTCGGAGTGGAACTTCTTTTTATATGAGTTAGTTCACCCTTTAAGAAAATTCAATTTAATGAGATCCGTGAAAGAAAAAAAAAATAAATAAAGAGGTCTCAACGTTAAATAACCGAATTGAGAACTTTCCAAAAACAAGCTTTAAAATCAAAGATTGAAAATTCATAATTTGTTAAAGAAAAATTTGAGTTTTAAACAAAATTGGATTGAATTTGGAAAGACTCCAATTGTTAACGACTGAATTGAAATCTTTCAAAAAAATATTTTTTGGATTTTTGAAATTAATTTCGGAATCATTAAATTCCTTTTATTGATAGACAAATTTTGATTAAAGGCAAGATTTTTAAAAAAATTTAATTAGAAAGACTCCATTGTAAAGGTCTAATTGAAATCTTTCAAAACATTTTTTTGGTTTTTGAAAATAATGTTGGAATAATTAAATTCCTTTTATTTTTGGATCTCATTTTTAGAACTTTGATTAAAGAAGTTAACCAAAGTTTAATTTTTTTATAAGAAAACCTCAACTATTGATTAAGTTTGAAATTTTCCTAAAAAACATTTTTAGATTTTTTTTTATAATTATGTCGGAATTGAAATTCCTTTCGCTGACAAGGGGAATTTTGAAAGAAAACAATTTTTTTTGGGTTTTCTTTAAGAAACTAAAATTTGTAGAAAAACTTTTAGAAATTTGGAGAAAATCATAAATATGGTATGCTAATGCTGTTTTTGAAATATGATTAAAATCATTTTTTTTGTATTTTTTTTTAAATTAGGGTGGAAATTGGTTTATTGGAAACTTCCTAGGCCCAATCGGAATTCCGAAAATGTGAACTAGAAAGCCCCCTCACCCTAAGGAAGCCTTTGAGAACCTCATAATTACGTGATCCCCTTGGACTCTCCATTATCGGGATTTCCATGCACATACGATTTTTGAAAGCAATGATTCAATTACTAAATGCATGAAATGATGAGACAAAATAAACCAAGAAAAAGGGTTAGCACAAGAAATATATTAGTATATAGTAAATAATAATTAATGATGCATAATTTCTAAAATGGCATAAATGATGTAAATGGGCCTAAGCTAAATGACATATTAAAATGCTAATGAGCCTAAGCTAAATGATATATTAAAATGTTAATGAGCCTAAGCTAAATGGCATATTAAAATGTTGATGAGCCTAAGCTAAATGGTATATTAAAATGCTAATGAGCCTAAGCTAAATAACATATTAAAATGCTAATGAGCCTAAGCTAAACGGCATATTAAATGAGATAGGTCTAGCTAAAATGCAAATGGCCCTAATTACTAAATGACACAAAACATGTAATGGACCTAACTAAAATGAAAATGGGTCTACTTACTAAATGACAATAAAATAAAATGGATCTAAAGTAAAATGGCATGAATATAAAGTGATCTAAATTACTAAACGTCATGAAAATATTAAAATGGCCTAAAATACTAAAATGACATAAATATTAAATGATCTAAAATATTAGAATGATATAAAAATATTTAAATAAAAAAAACTTACTAAATAACGAGAATGAAATGATCCTAGCTAACATGACATAATTAAAGTGACAATAAATGTCAAACGTAGCAACAATAATAATATATGAAAAGAAAAAAAGAAAAAAAAAGTGAATTGGCTCCTGAAACAAGCTAATATTATTGCTTGGGAGTGTTAATCAATGAACCCACAAATAATATAATCCTTCAACCAACAAAATCCAAACGAACTCCCTAGCAGTAACTACAACCCAAAATAATGTGACCCGATCATATATATATATACAGGTACAGAAATTCAAACAATGCCTTAATCCAAACCGCAATCAATAGTCCCACAATATTAAACAAATCTCTATCCCCAAACATATGCATGGTACAAACATTTAAAGAAAATATGCCTGAAGTCAGTATGAACACAACAAAGATCCAAATATTAAAATAATAAAATAAATAAAATAAAATAATAACAATATGATCTATGAAGCTAAGCCAATATATATTTAGTGATAAAGAAATCAATGTCCATGCCATATGAGGACACAAAAGGCCCGCAAGTAATCAACATCATTATTATAAGACTAACGTGCTTAAAGATTTATTTACTTTACCCAAAGTAGTGATTCCAGCTTGCGTCTTCTTTCTCTTCACAACTGAGACTCCCTTTCCTCTCCAAGTCGATCCCAACACCGTCCTTCACCTCACCAGAATAATATGGCCTTCTTCTATTCCTATAGATCTTGTTTTCTACTTTTTCCTATCTTCGAAACCCGGAAGCTTTCTTGATGGAGTGAATCTAAGACCTCCAAGTTTGAAAGAGATTTTTTTGAATCCCCAAAGATTTGACGAACAACCGAGGGAAGAGGTACAAAAATAAATTTTCTGGCCTTCTTTCTTTTCACTCTCTTATATTGCAGGTATTTTTTCTAGCTCTTCCGGTCCCTCCTCTCGTTCCTCTGAGATCTCTGCCTTCTTATCTCTTCATTTGTGGAAACCTTAATCTTTGAAACCCTCGAATCTGACAGCTGGAACCTTAGTTTTTTTTTTCGGTTTAGGGATTTGGCCCCTTTTTTTATTTTCGGCCTCGGCTTCCTTTTTTGACTTTCGGCCTCCTTTTATGATTGATTTTTTTTCTTTTTTGACTTTCGGCCTGCTTTTTTTTTATTTTTGGCCTCCTTTTTTGATTTTTTTGCCTCATTTTTTTGACTTTCTTTGCCTCTTTTTTTTTCTTTATTGATCGGCTGTTTGATGAATGCTCCCTTTTCCCCGATTTCCTTTGGTTGGCCCCCCTTCACATTTTTTCTTTGGTTGGCCCCTCCCCTTTTACATTTTTTCTTTGGTTAGCCCCCTTTCACATTTTTTCTTTGGTTGGCCCCCCCCCCTTTTACATTTTTTCTTTGGCTGGCCCCCCTTCACATTTTTTCTTTTATTCCTCTGCATGGGCGAGGTGGCGTGACTTTTGGTTGCTTTGAGAAGTTAACTGCTTTATTAGCGACAATAACTGCAGAAAGTTTGAAGAGTTGAAACTCTGTTTTCAGGGTCTGGAGTGTAAGAATTTCGACTGATGCTCCCAAATAAAAAAAAGGACATAATATTTAAAATGGGCACATTAATAACAAACCAAGTTAAAATTGAAATTAAAATTAAGACTAAGATTAAAATGAACATTAAGTTGCAAATGAATAAGGAATGGATAAAAATAAAATAAAATAAAATAAAAATAGTGTCTACAGTTGCCCCTCTTGGCACGTTTCTTGATTATCTAGAAGTGTATACTTCTCAATAATCAAGGAATGAGCCAAGACGTAGACACACTTTGCTAGCTTTAGACAAAACTAAACTATTTGAAATAAAACAATGAACGTGGACATAAACAAAATAGAACAACTATCTAGAATAAAAAGAACTTACCTGACGATAACCAAGATAAGGTAAGATGACGAAATGAAAACTAATGATAGGGTAAATAATTAAAAGATGACCCAGGATATGGTAAATGATTAAAAGACAACCTTCAAGTAATGGCTCAGGACAGGGCAAAACCTTAAATAACTGCCCAGAACAGGGCAAAACCTTAAATAACTGCCCAGGACAGGGCGAAACATTAAATAACAGCCCAGGACAGGGCAAAACTTTAAATAATGGCCCAGGACAGGGCAAAACATTAAATCATGACCCAGGGCAGGGCAAAACATCAAATAACGGCCCAGGACAGGGCAAAACTTTAAATAACGGCCCAGGACAGGGCAAAACATTAAATCATGACCCAGGGCAGGGCAAAACATTAAATCATGACCCAGGACAGGGCGAAACATTAAATAACAGCCCAGGACAGGGTAAAACTTTAAATAACGGCCCAGGACAGGGCAAAACCTTAAATAACTGCCTAAGACAAGGCAAAACTTTAAATAACGGCCCACGACAGGGCAAAACCTTAAATAACTGCCCAGGACAGGGCGAAACATTAAATAACAGCCCAGGACAGGGCAAAACTTTAAATAACGGCCCAGGACAGGGCAAAACCTTAAATAACTGCCCAGGACAGGGCGAAACATTAAATAACGACCCAGGACAGGGCGAAACATTAAATAACAGCCCACGACAGGGCAAAACTTTAAATAACAGCCCACGACAGGGCAAAACCTTAAATAACTGCCCAGGACAGGGCGAAACATTAAATAACTGTCCAGGACAGGGCGAAACATTAAATAACAGCCCACGACAGGGCGAAACTTTAAATAACAGCCCAGGACAGGGCGAAACATTAAATAACTGCCCAGGACAGGGCGAAACATTAAATAACAGTCCAGGACAGGGCAAAACTTTAAATAACGGCCCAGGACAGGGCAAAACCTTAAATAACGGCCCAGGACAGGGCGAAAGCTTAAATAACTGCCCAGGACAGGGCGAAACATTAAATAACAGCCCAGGACAGGGCAAAACTTTAAATAACGGCCCAGGACAGGGCAAAACATTAAATAATAGCCCAGGACAGGGCAAAACTTTAAATAACGGCCCAGGACAGGGCAAAACATTAAATAACTGCGATATTGACGAAGGACGAAGTGAGTCGAAACAACAATAAGATAGTGAGATCATGATAGAGTGATGACAAAGTAATGATATGGTGATGATAATGATGAAATGGGATTGCAACATATCTTGACAAAAATTCATTCATTTCTTTCAAGGTTCAAGATAGCACCCAAGCTTGAACTGAGTTTGGTTTGGGGACTCTAAGCTTAAATTCTGACAATTTCTTCGCTTAACCTAATCTCTCAGCATGTTTTCGGACACAAGCACAACCTCATTACTGATTTCGGAACCAGATTAATTCAAACCCCAATGGATGCCCCCATAAGTGCTGGTACCATTTTACGATCGCGCCATCGAGCAAATATATTTTGAATGCCAACTTATGACCATTTCTTTTGCCCTCACACTTCCTCAGCATTTGTTTTGGTGATTGAAGTCAAGTATTATAGTATTCATTTACTTACTCGATCATAGTTTATGATGACAATGTTTCACATTTAAAACAAACAGATGAATTACCCTTTAAAGAAGACAAAAGATAGACATTCATAACAAGGAGTAATATTGAGTTCTAAAGGATTATGTATACAAATAGAGTATTAAGCTTAGACAATTACATGAATATATAGAAACGTGAAGGATACATGGCCTCAAGACAATGAAAATGCAGACAGCAAAGCTCAAGCCATCTCAGATTCTTCCTTTGACCAATTCATGATTCTTGCGATGACTCATTCAATGCTGATCACTTCTGATTACCATGCTCCTTATAACCGACCAAGACCATGAAAGTCTGGTGACCTTTTCCTAAACCGCCCTTTCGGGTTTTCAGCTTAGGAACCAACCTATTTGGATCTGAACCGCCCTTTCGGGTTTTTGCCTCAGACCCCACCTTTTCTTTTCTCTTTTTCGGGCTCAAGCCGCCCTTTCGGGTTTTCAACTTAAGCCACTCATTTGATTGATTTTTTTCTTCTTCTTCTTTCTTTTCTTCTTTTTTTTTCTTTTTTTTAAGTATAATGCTTCTTCACAGCATCAGCATTGATCGGATGTGGCAATTCATCTCCATCCATTTCTTTCAAAATCAGGGCACTTCCCGAGAACGCTCTCTTCACTACATAGGGACCTTCCCAATTCGGAGTCCACTTTCCTCGAGAGTCATGTTGGATATGCGGGACCTTCTTCAATACCAATTCTCCTTCTCTGAATTCGTGCGGACGCACTTTCTTATCATACGCACGCATCATTCTTCTCTGATATAGTTGGCCATGACAGAGAGCACCAAGCCTTTTTTCTTCAATCAAGTTTAACTGGTCAAATCTTTCTTGCACCCAATCTGATTCTTCGAGCCTTACTTCTCTGTATACTTTCAAAGATGGGATTTCTACTTCAATTGGTACAACTGCCTCCATTCCATAAACTAAAGAGTACGGAGTAGCCCCAGTGGATGTTCTGGTAGTGGTACGATAAGCATGCAAGGCAAAAGGAAGCTTATCGTGCCAATCTTTGTAAGTCACTGTCATTTTCTGGACTATCTTCTTTATGTTCTTATTGGCTGCCTCAACTGCACCATTCATTTTTGGGCGATAAGGAGTAGAATTGCTATGCTTGATCTTGAATTGAGAGCACATTGCTTCCAACATTTTGTTGTTCAGATTCTTTGCATTATCGGTAATGATCCTTTCAGGCAGACCATACCGACAAATGATTTCTTTCTTGATGAACCTGGTGACTACTAATTGTGTCACATTTGCATAGGAAACAGCTTCAACCCATTTAGTGAAGTAGTCAATGGCAACTAGAATCAATTGATGCCCATTAGAAGCTTTTGGAGAGATTGCCCCAATCACATCTATGCTCCACATCGAGAAAGGCCAAGGAGAAGAGATGACGTGCAAAGGATTAGGCGGCACATGAATCTGATCGGCATAAATCTGACATTTGTGATATTTTCTAGCATGACTGATACAATCGGTCTCCATTGTCAACCAATAGTACCCCAGTCTCATGATTTGCCTTGCCATTCTATGACCACTAGAATGAGTCCCACAAATCCCGCTGTGCACTTCTTCTAAGATTTTCTTGGCTTCGTCTGTTTCGACACATCTCAGTAGCACTTGATCATGGCTCTTTTTGTAAAGGATTCCTCCATTCAAATAGAACCCGATTGACATTTTTCTGATGACCCTTTTATCATTTTCAGTAGCATGATCCGGGTACTTTTGGTGCTTGAGGTACTGGACAATATCATAGAACCAAGGCTTGCCATCTGTTTCCTCTTCAATACTCATGCAATGCACTGGATGGGTTCTCAAATCCAACTTAATTGCCTCGATTTCAGCCCCCTTGTCGACTTTGAACATTGAAGCTAATGTTGCCAAGACATCGGCCAACTGATTGTCTTCTCTTGGGAAATGATGGAAATTGATTTCATCAAACTGCTCAACCAACTCCATAACATACTTGTAGTAACGGATCAATTTCGAATCCCTAGTTTCCCATTCACCTTTCAACTGATATATAACCAGAGCAGAATCCCCATATACTTCCAAGACATCTATCTTCCTCTCTATTGCCATTTGGATTCCCAGAATGCAAGCTTCATATTCTGCCATATTGTTGGTGCAGTCGAAGTCAAGTTTCACTGTTGCTGGATACTGATCACCATTAGGGGATATTAGCACAGCCCCTATTCCATGCCCCACTACATTTGATGCTCCGTCAAAGTTCATTCTCCACCTCTTCTCTTTTTCTGTTTCTGTGTTAAGGACCGCCATGAGATCTTCATCGGGAAACTCAAACTTCATTGGTTCATAATCATCAACTGCTCTATCGGCCAAGAATTCAGCAACGGTACTGCCTTTGATCGCTTTTTGGGATACATACAGAATGTCATACTCTGAAAGTAGGATCTGCCACCGGGCCAATTTTCCTGATAAAGAGGGTTTTCAAAAAGAAACCTGATCGGATCTAACTTTGCTATCAACCAAGTGGTGTTATACAACATATACTGCCTTAATCTCTGAGCAGCCCATGCCAATGCACAACACATTTTTTCTATTGGCGAATACTTGGCTTCATAATCAGTGAATTTCTTGCTGACATAATAAATCGTTTGCTCTTTCTTGCCAGTCTCGTCATGTTGCCCCAGTACACATCCCATCGAATTCTCCAACACTGTTAGATACAATATCAAAGGTTTCCCTGACGCAAGAGGTACTAATACGGGTGGATTGGAAAGGTATTCTTTGACTTTATCAAAAGCTCTTTGACAATCTTCATCCCACTCGCCTTGATCATGCTTCTTTAATAGTCTGAAAATCGGATCGCATTTTGCTGTCAGCTGAGAAATGAATCGGGAAATGTAGTTCAATCTCCCCAAGAAACCTCTAACTTATTTCTGGGTCTTTGGAGGTGGTGAATTCTGGATAGCCTTTATCTTGTCTGGATCTACTTCAATGCCTCTCTGGCTAATAATAAACCCTAATAATTTTCCTGAGGTAACACCAAAGGTGCACTTAGCGGGGTTCAACTTCAACTGGAATTTTCTCAATCTCTCGAACAATCTTCTCAAATTGGTCATATGATCTTCAGGACTTTGGCCTTTGGCAATCATATCATCAACATACACTTCAATCTCCTTATGCATCATGTCGTGAAAGAGAGTCACCATGGCCCTTTGATAAGTTGCCCCGGCATTTTTAAGACCGAAAGACATAACATTGTATCGAAAAGTTCCCCACATGGTGGTGAAAGCCGTTTTATCTTTGTCTTCCGGAGCCATTTTAATCTGATTATATCCTAAGAATCCATCCATGAAGGAAAATGTTGCAAACTTAGCTGTGTTGTCAACCAGAGTGTCAATGTGAGGTAAAGGGAAATTATCTTTTGGACTTGCCCTGTTTAGATCCCGATAATCTACACACATCCTTACTTTACCGTCTTTCTTCGGGACTGGGACCACATTTGCTACCCATTCCGGATAAGTGGCAACCTCTAAGAACCCGGCATCCAACTGTTTCTTCACTTCTTCTTTGATCTTTAACAGCATCTCCGGTCTCATCCTCCTTAACTTTTGTTGTACTGGTTTACATTCTGGTTTAATTGGCAACTTATGGACCACTATTTCAGTATTCAAACCCGGCATGTCTCGATAAGACCAAGCAAACACATCAGCATATTCCTGAAGCAACTGCACCAATTCTTCTTTCTGCCCGATTGATAAAGAAGTTCCAATTTAGACCTCTTTCTGTTCATTATCATCACCCAGATTGACTAGCTCAGTAGCCTCCTTGTGCGGTAAAATCTGCTTATCTTCTTTTTCAATCAATCTCATTAGGTCAGGGGGAAGAGGATATTCAATATCATCAACATCATCGAGATCATTAGTGTTAATGAATTGGTCAAAGTTAGGCTCGCGTTGGCCATCTCTATTGTCATTGCATTCATTGTCAAGAGTCCTAGGGATAAAAAAAAACAAAAAAAAGATATGTACAAACATATACAGGATCCGCAAAAAGCAAAAGATATAAAAACAAAGATACTGAGGACGAAAATCAAGAGGGTTGGTCATTATACATACATGAAGGATAGTTTGCAGAAATGCATATCATCAAAATCATAAACTATGAATAAGTAAGGAAATAAAACCCATAGTACATGAAATTAATCACCAACACTCTCGGGTATAAGTGTGGGACGAAATAAGTGTTCAAAGCTCAAAGGAATTACATGTCTAAGGTTTCCAATATGACTGGCATTTCAAATGCTTCCCAATTGCTCAAAGCTGACCCAGGCGCCAACTGCTAAATCCATGGCCCAGTGTTACCATTGCTCGATTCCCTTTTCTCTAGTACACTGATGGACAATCCCTTTAATGAACTTTCCAGCACACCAACTGATCTTTTTGGGTTCATCACACCAGCGAAAACAAAACTATCCTTCAACGGTGGAATCTTTAGCTTCTTGGTCTCAAGCTCATTTCCCCTCAATGCAACCATCCGTTTACGCTTCTTCTCTTCTCTTGCCTCGTTCTTTTCTCTCCATGAAGGCTTATATCCGAGACCAAAAGTTGGTTCTGCTTTAGGAAGAACTATAGGCTCGTGTACACCATGACCATGCTTCCCCATTCCTTTACCGGCCCGATAACCTTTTCCCACAGTCATTTTGACTTGCATATTCAAACAGTCAGAGAAATGCGATTTTGGTAATTCAACACCCTCTTTAACTTGAGTAACCTCCGCAATCTCAAATGATCTAAATGAGCAATCAACGGCTTCTTCCGTGGCCTCAATATAGGGGGCATTAGGAGGTTGCATAACCATAATGTCTTCTTCCCCCGATACCGATACCATTTGGTTCTCAACCCTGAATTTCACCTTCTGATGGAGAGAAGAGGGAACGGCACCAACCATATGAATCCAAGGCCTTCCAAGAAGATAGCTATAAGCAGGGGCAATGTCCATGACCTGAAACAGTATCTCAAACTTAACTGGGCCCACAATTACCGGAACTGTCATCTCCCCTACAACCTCTCGCCTAGTCCCATCAGATGCCCTTACAATTAACTGACTAGCCTTCATCATTGAGTGATCCACAGGCAATTTTGTTAGTGTACTGAGAGGCATCACATTCAAAGCAGACCCATTATCAATCAGTACCTTGGCAACCATGTGATCTTTGCATCGGGTGGTAATGTGCAAGGCCTTATAGATACCCCTACCGCCTGGAGGAATTTCTTCATCAGTAAAAGAAATATAGTCAGCTGCAGTTATACCTCCAGCAATGTGCTCCAAGTTCGCCACAGTAATGTTCTGGGATACATAAGACTGATTCAAGATGCGAAGCAAAGCTTTTCTATGCGCTTCGGAATTAAGCAATAGAGCCAATATAGAGATCTTAGCGGGCATTTTATTCAATTGCTCCACCACGCTATACTCGCTCTGTTTAATGAATTTCAGGAACTCCAAAGCATCATTCTCAGTCATAGGCTGGGCAACCTCTTTCACTGCTTGTTTCATTGATTCTTGGTTTACTGGTATTGCAACCCTTACACCTTCTTCTTGTGCCTTCTCTTTTTCTTTTTGTGCAGCAATGGCCAATTCGGGAGAATAACACCTCCCACTTCTTGTCATACCTCCTACTCCCGTTATATTTGCTGAATTGGCATCACCATCTTGCTCTCCTACTTGCTGCACTGTGCTATCATAGTTCCACGGCACTTGCTTGTTGCTTTGATAAGGAAAAGGCGCTGGCACATGGATCACAAGTTTGGGTTTTTGAACAGGGATAGTAAGGACCAGCTTTGGGGCAACCGGCACTATTAAGCTGGGTTTCTATATTGGGATGCCCACAGTTTGTTTGTTGGTTACTGGGATCATCAGGCTAGGTTTTTGGGTTGCTGAGATTGGTACTATCAGACTTGGCTTTTGCTTGGGTGATTCCCCATATCCATCATTCATCATATTGACCCCGGTGTCCTTCTTCTCTTCAACATAGAACTCTATTGTGCCAGAATCCATCTTAGCTTGAAGCTGCTTCTGAAATTTTTTACGACTCAAAATTTCGTTCTCTTCACATTGTGATGGTGCGATCATTTGGGCTTTCAACAATGCCCGGTATACAACCTCCAATGGTGTGGTAACTTCTTCTACCTTTCTCTTGACGTACACATGCTCCTCACTAATTGCATTCACTCCATTTCCACCATGATTAGGGAGTGGATTTACTCCCACATTTGGTTGAGCCCTCGTATCAAAAGTCAACCGTCCCTCATCGATGATTCCTTGTACCACCCGCTTCAACTGATAACAATTTTCCAAAGTGTGCCCTTTTGCTCCCGAATGATATGCGCAAGTGGCATCCTCATTGAACCATACTGGATAAGGGGGTTACGGAGGTTTCGAATTTGGGATCGGCTCAATCATATGACTTTGTAGAAGCTTGGAATACAGTTCAGTATAAGTCATAGGGATATGAGTGAATTGTCTCTTTTCTTGGGGAGGTCTAGGTCCTCTTTGAGTATTTCCTTGATTCCAAGTTGAAGGCCTTGGTGTACTATAGGTGGCATTGGATACTGGATACTGATAGGTATTTTGGAGTTGTGCATGACTGGCGGCAGGGTATGGATGTCGGTATGTATTTTGGGGTGGTGTGTAGTTGTTGGAAGGGTATTGGTGGCGGTATGTGTTTTAGAATGGGATGTAATTGTTGGAAGGGTATTGGTGTCTGAATGGTCTATAGTTTTGCTGTTGGTATTGGTGTCGGTATCCTTCGTATCCCATGGCATGCACCTCTCATTCCTTCTTCTTCAAGCTTCGCTCCTTTTTTTCCCCAGAAGAATCTCCACTACTTATCTTTCCACTTTTGATTACCTTTTCCAAGCATTCTCCAGCAACCACAATATCGGCGAATGAGCCAGAAATGCTAGTAACCAGCCGATCATATAATAGACCCTTCAAAGTCTCAATAAAAGTATAATTTGACTCCCTTTCGGTCAACGGAGGGTCAACTTGAGCAGCCACATCTCTCCATCGTTGGGCATACTCTTTAAAAGTCTCAGTGGACTTCTTCTCCATGGTCTGAAGTGTTAACCGATCAGGAGCCAGATCTGTCATATGCTTGTATTGGGTGACAAAAGCTTTCACCAGATCTGACCAAGACTGGACCTTAACCCTATCAAGCTGATTATACCACCTCAATACTGCTCCAGAAAGACTATCTTGGAAGAAGTGTATCAAGAGCTTGTCATCATGTGCATAGGCTGCCATTTTTCTCACATAGCTAGTGAGATGCTCTTGGGGGCACCTGGTTCCATTATACTTTTCAAAATCGGGGACCTTGAATTTAGGAGGAATCACAATGCTGGGAACCAGAGTAATGTCGACCGCATTCATGGCTGTGCACCTTCCATTGCTTTCAATATTTCCTCCAACATACTCAACATCTTGCTATCCGGGGATGCTTCCTTGGAGCTCTTTGGATCAAGCACCACTGGGTTTGCTGAGGTTGTACTAGCATTGGTGATTGGGGCCTGGGTAGGTTGGGTAGTTTGAGTAGGCAGGGTGGTGTAAACGAAACCACTAGCATTCGCACCGGTAGGTGGTGGAGGTGGGTAAGGATATGTCCCATGTGGCAGCGGAGGTGGGTACTGATTTTGAGCATCCATTGGTGGAACCGGTATGTGGAGTGTTGGAGGATCTTGGCGGGTCGTATCAGGAGTGTAACCCGGAGCATGGATCGGTGTTCCAGTATGAACAGGTGTATTTTCTCTGACCATCCTACTCAATTCACTGATCTTTTCCATAGCCTCATTCAGCTTGTTTGTCAGATCCTCATTAGTCTATTTCAGATTCTCCATTTATGTATTCTGCTCTGCCATTTTCTTTGCCTGAAATCTAGTGTAGTATCGGGGATCTTGGGACGAAATCTTGAAACCTTTAATTATTACAAACATGAATAAGGATATTTATTATGAAAATAATGAGATTATAATGCAATAAATGATGTAAATGATCAATGCATGTAATGATAAAAATCTATCCGCAACAACTAAACCATAAAACCAAATTGACCATTAAACGAGGCTATCATCCATCATTCCCAAATATTATCTTGTAGTTGTCGCCCATTCTGACTTCGTCCACCGACCATGATCAGTTCTATTTTATGGTTTCTTTCTTATGGATAGATTCCTATAATGAAATGTATAGAATGGGATGCGGAGATAGAAGAAAGGAAAAGTAAATGAGTTAATATATAATCATACCAACAATGGTAAAAGAAATGCAAATGAAGCATGCAATAGGGATCCATCCATAACAAATTTACTATTAAAGATAACTAATAATTTCAAAAGTGGAAAGAGTAGTTTCAATCCCATAACAACGCCGTGCCATTTTCATCAACTACAATTTAAAGCATTTACAAATCACAGCAGATCTTGTCTTTATATCAACTTTGCATCACTAATGCTCCCTAACCTGTCACTGGTTCAACTTCTCTGTAAGCTCTCTGACTTGACGCTCTAAATCTCCATTTCTTTTCACCAAAAATCGTTGTATGCGACTTTGCTCTTCCTCAGCTTTCTTCATTCCCTCTTCCTTGTTCTTCAGCTCGTCCCTTTCATTCTTCAGCTCATCTCTTTCACTTTTCAGCTCATTTCTCTCGCACTGAATTTCAGCATATTGGACTCGAGCATCGGTTAGACGCTTGTTAGCATCCTCTTTGGCGTCCTTGAGTTTTGAAGCCTCATTGCCTTTACTAGTTGCCTCTTGCCTCCAACCATTCGCCATTTTCTTCATCCTCGCGCTATCTTCTTGCGCCCTTTTTATAGCTTGGACCCATCCTCTCTTCTTCATCCTCTTCTTTTTTAGCTTATCTTCCAACTCGCGGGTTACCCACCTTAATTGCTCACATTCGTGAGTTAGCTCGGTCATTTCAATCCCTTCTCTTAATCTCCGGTTCTCAACTCTCAGTCTTCTAAATTCATCTACCAGTCTCCCAATTGTGGGGTACTCCCTATCTGGCGTGAAAGGACAAAAAACATCTCTTTCTTGATGCCACACAGAGTATTCGGATATGACATTCTCCACATATGCAGTATCCTCCGTCCTATTAGTTGCTTTGTAAAGCTCTCCCCAAAGTTTAACTTCATCCATATGACCAGGATTGTCATGTGAGAGATCCAATAGGTTGAGGTAACCAGTGAGAGGGATAAATTGCTCTGAATTGTACTGTCTTCTGACCAGAAGTAGAGAGTAACTAGTTGTTCCCCAAAGACCTACTAACGGTATCCATGGAATCTTGACATGTAAGTAAGGAATCTCTCTCGCTTGCATCCATCGGGCTATCCATGTGATCTGATCATCACCCAAACTCCTGAACCACTCATACCACTCATCCTCATCTTTTTCTGGTGGCCAACTATTCTTTCCATAGATAGCTATTGGAACTCTGTCTTCATCGATAAAGGACATTTCCAACTTCTTCTTATAGCCGAAATGACTCTTGAACCGGATGACCAACATCTGAGCACATGCTTCAAACCTTCCACCAGCCTTCCTACAAGTATTCAATGATCGGACGGTTTCTGCCAAAATTGCAACTGAAGGATCTGCTTGATGCTTTATCTTTGTGAGGAGCGTCACTACTGATAAGTGAATGTACCCAAGTTTTCTCGGGAAAACCACTAGGCCATATATTAAGAAGGCTAGGACATCTATCCCTTTCTGAGAGCCACACTTTGCATCCACGAACTTCATCAAGAAATCTGTCTGGAAATAATCCCCATCCTTGTATTGGCGTATCTCCTCTATACCCATTTCAACCATCTTAGCGAGGAACCTCGGGTTATCTTTCATGTCTTTTAAGGGCAGAAAAATCTTACTTGATTTGGCTTTTTTCATCATAAGGAAATCTCGATATTCCTCAACTGTTGGCACCATATCATGCTTCCCAAACACAAAACACCGGTAAGATGGATTCCAGAAATACAAAGCTGCTTTCAAGAGATCTTCTTCCACCTTAACATCTAATAATAGAGCTATGTCCCCATACGTGTCTTTGAACTTTTTCTATCCACTCGGCCCAATCTTTATCCATAACTCCTTTAGCTTTGACAGGTCATTTTGGGTAAGGTCGAAATTCACAAATAAAGGTAATGTAGGCTCAGGGTCTTTTCTCGATCGATCTCTTTGAAGTTTTTGTTCCAACAGATCCAAAGCATTTTCCAAAATAGAACTAGCATTGCTGACTCTAGGTTCATCCAAATCCATGTCGACTACCCCTCCCTCTTCAGCCATGATTAGTTTCCTTTAGCAGCAAATTCATTATGGATGGACCCCGGATGAGATGCATGATGTATGTACATAAAAGAAAAGCATAAAACAAGACAAGAAAGAAAGAACATTAGAACTTCGTTATGAAATAAGAAGGCAAGGTAATAAATAGATAATAGTATATACAAGAAAATATGAAAGGAATTGACAAAGGTTTAGAAGGCGTCCCTCCATGTGTCTTAAGAAAATCGGGTTCTCTTGAAAAAGGTTTAGCTCTACCTAGGTTTAGGGTTTGGCTCTACTTAGGCGGGTATTCCTCACAGGTAATCTATATGCAGGGTTCGAAGTTCTAGACAAGGTACCCATCGCGGACACGACAGGGTGGAAGGATACAAGCACCTTCCTTCTAATTTGGAGAAAGACCCGGAATTCCGGATCTTTATGTTATGAACCGTGTAGTGTGTGGGAGGGACTACCAACCTTTACCAATTGCCTTTCACCACATGATGCCCCAACGTAACAGTATGATAGAGAGGAAAATACTATCAACAATCAAATAAACTGTTAGTCCAATTTAAAGAATAAATGTATAAAGAAAGAACAGAAAATAGACATGCAATATATACAGAAAATGAAAGGCAGGAAAATAGGCAAGAAGCATGCATGATAAAAGCAATTAAAAGCAAAGATAGGCATACAAGACGTGCACAATATACACATGAACAAAGAACAAAGAAGAAGCATGCGAGACACATACATAGGAAAATAGATAATCAATCAAAGTATATAAAAACTATGTAAAAGGAAAACAAGGTCATGCCACATAATATAATGAAATGAATCAAATAATGTGAGGTGCAAAAAGTAATTTTTGAAAAAGATTTTATTAATGCGAATGCAAGATGTAATTTCGAAAAAGTTTATTGATGCAAATGTAAAATGCAAAAAGAAAGTTTATTTGCACTTTTGTCCAAATCCATGAATATATACAAATATGAATGTTCATGAATGAAATTGAATTTTAAAAACATTTCAAAATTAACCCTAAATCGAAAACAAGACTTTATCAAAAAAGATGGCTCAACTCTCATTTAGTCCCCAGTGGAGTCGCCAATCTGTCGAAACGTCTAAAAAGCCGTCCGACGGGAATTTTAAAGAAATAAAAAGGATTTGAAAGGATTTTGAAAATAAGAAAAAGGATTTAAAAAGAGTCGCCACTAACCATTTGGTTTAGGAAGGTTAGCCACCTATTTTGACTCCGTTTGACCTAACATAATCTAGAAAGATTACCTTAGGTTAAACAAATGTTGGTCCACGAAAATAAGTTTTGGGTTCGGGAGTCAGTTACGCTCGAGGAAGGATTAGCACCCCCGAAGCGCCCGGAAATCGGTACCATAAAGCCTTGTGGAAATTCGTTTTAGGGTTAATAACAAAAAAAAGTTTCTTTTAAACTGAAATAAAATAAAATAAACAAAAATAAAGAATTTGCAAATGTTGGAGTGGAACTCCTTTTTATATGGGTTAGTTCACCCTTTAAGAAAATTCAATTTAATGAGATCCGTGAAAGAAAAAATAAATAAATAAATAAATAAAGAGGTCTCAACGTTGAATAACCGAATTGAGAACTTTCCAAAAACAAGCTTTAAAATGAAAGATTGAAAATTCATAATTTGTTAAAGAAAAGTTTGAGTTTTAAACAAAATTCGATTGAATTTGGAAAGACTCCAATTGTTAATGACTGAATTGAAATCTTTCAAAAAAACATTTTTTGGATTTTTGAAATTAATGTCGGAATCATTAAATTCCTTTTATTGATAGACGAATTTTGATTAAAGGCAAGATTTTTAAAAAATTTAATTAGAAAGATTCCAATGTAAAGGTCTAATTGAAATCTTTCAAAACATTTTTTTGGTTTTTGAAAATAATGTTGGAATAATTAAATTCCTTTTATTTTTGGATCTCATTTTTAGAACTTTGATTAAAGAAGTTAACCAAGGTTTAATATTTTTATAAGAAAACCTCAACTATTGATTAAGTTTGAGATTTTCCTAAAAAACATTTTGAGATTTTTTTTTAAAATTATGTCGGAATTGAAATTTCTTTTGCTGACAAGGGGAATTTTGAAAGAAAACAATTTTTTTTGGGTTTTCTTTAAGAAACTAAAATTTGTAGAAAAACTTTTAGAAATTTGGAGAAAATCATGAATATGGTATGCTAATGCTGTTTTTGAAATATGATTAAAATCATTCTTTTTGTATTTTTTTTTGAAATTAGGGTGGAAATTGGTTTATTGGAAACTTCCTAGGCCCAATCGGAATTCCGAAAAGGTGAACTAGAAAGCCCCCTCACCCTAAGGAAGCCTTTGAGAACCTCGTAATTACGTGATTCCCTTGGACTCCCCATTATCGGGATTTCCATGCACATACGATTTTTGAAAGCAATGATTTAATTACTAAATGCATGAAATGATGAGACAAAATAAACCAAGAAAAAGGGTTAGCACAAGAAATATATTAAGTATATAGTAAATAAATAATTAATGATGCATAATTTCTAAAATGGCATAAATGATGTAAATGGGCCTAAGTTAAATGACATGAATTTAAATGCAAATGGGCCTAAGCTAAATGGCATATTAAAATGCTAATGGGCTTAAGCTAAATGATATATTAAAATGTTAATGAGCCTAAGCTAAATGACATATTAAAATGTTAATGAGTCTAAGCTAAATGGCATATTAAAATGCTAATGAGTCTAAGCTAAACGGCATATTAAATGAGATAGGTCTAACTAAAATGCAAATGGCCCTAATTACTAAATGACACAAAACATGTAATGGGCCTAACTAAAATGAAAATGGGTCTACTTACTAAATGACAATAAAATAAAATGGATCTAAAGTAAAATGGCATGAATATAAAGTGATCTAAATTACTAAACGTCATGAAAATATTAAAATGGCCTACAATACTAAAATGACATAAATATTAAATGATTTAAAATATTAGAATGACATAAAAATATTTAAATAAAAAAACTTACTAAATAACGAGAATGAAATGATCCTAGCTAACATGACATAATTAAAGTGACAATAAATGTCAAACGTAGCAACAATAATAATATATGAAAAGAAAAAAAGAAAAAAAAAGTGAATTGGCTCCTGAAACAAGCTAATATTATTGCTTGGGAGTGTTAATCAATGAACCCACAAATAGTATAATTCTTCAACCAACAAAATCCAAACGAACTCCCTAGCAGTAACTACAACCCAAAATAATGTGACCCGATCATATATATATATACAGGTACAGAAATTCAAACAATGCCTTAATCCAAACCGCAATCAATAGTCCCACAATATTAAACAAATCTCTATCCCCAAACATATGCATGGTACAAACATTTAAAGAAAATATGCCTGAAGTCAGTATGAACACAACAAAGATCCAAATATTAAAATAATAAAATAAATAAAATAAAATAATAACAATCTGATCTATGAAGCTAAGCCAATATATATTTAGTAATAAAGAAATCAATGTCCATGCCATATGAGGACACAAAAGGCCCGCAAGTAATCAACATCATTATTATAAGACTAACGTGCTTAAAGATTTATTTACTTTACCCAAAGTAGTGGTTCAAGCTTGCGTCTTTTTTCTCTTCACAACTGAGACTCCCTTTCCTCTCCAAGTCGATCCCAACACCGTCCTTCACCTCACCAGAATAATATGGCCTTCTTCTATTCCTATAGATCTTATTTTCTACTTTTTCCTATCTTCGAAACCCGGAAGCTTTCTTGATGGAGTGAATCTAAGACCTCCAAATTTGAAAGAGATTTTTCTGAATCCCCAAAGATTTGATGAACAACCGAGGGAAGAGGTACAAAAATAAATTTTCTGGCCTTCTTCCTTTTCACTCTCTCATATTGCAGGTATTTTTTCTAGCTCTTCCGGTCCCTCCTCTCGTTCCTCTGAGATCTCTGCCTTCTTATCTCTTTATTTGTGGAAACCTTAATCTTTGAAACCCTCGGATCTGACAGCTGGAACCCTAGTTTTTTTTTTGGTTTAGGGATTTGGCCCCTTTTTTGTTTTTCGGCCTCGGCTTCCTTTTTTGACTTTTGGCCTCCTTTTTTGATTGATTTTTTTCTTTTTTGACTTTCGGCCTCCTTTTTTTTATTTTTGGCCTCCTTTTTTGATTTTTTTGCCTCCTTTTTTTGACTTTCTTTGCCTCTTTTTTTTTCTTTTTTGATCGGTTGTTTGATGAATGCTCCCTACTCCCCGTTTTCCTTTGGTTGGCCCCCTTCACATTTTTTCTTTGGTTGGCCTCTCCCCTTTTACATTTTTTATTTGGTTGGCCCCCTTTCACATTTTTTCTTTGGTTGCCCCCCCCTTTTACATTTTTTCTTTGGCTGGCCCCCTTCACATTTTTTCTTTTATTCCTCTGCATGGGCAAGGTGGCGTGACTTTTGGTTGCTTTGAGAAGTTAACTGTTTTATTAGCGACAATAACTGCAGAAAGTTTGAAGAGTTGAAACTCTTTTTTCAAGGTCTGGAGTGTAAGAATTTCGACTGATGCTCCCAAATAAAAAAAAGGACATAATATTTAAAATGGGCACATTAATAACAAACCAAGTTAAAATTGAAATTAAAATTAAGACTAAGATTAAAATGAACATTAAGATGCAAATGAATAAGGAATGGATAAAAAAAAAAAATAGTGTCTACAGCCCCCATATGTTCCAACGGATAACACCACCCTGAGTTGCGGAGCTCCTTCTGTGGAGGCGGTAAGTGATAGGCGATTCAGAATTTATATAGATAATAAGACTATGTGGTGATGATTGGAAACATTGGAGATAGGGTAGGAGATTTCCACTGGAGTGAGTATACCCTCTTCATAGCTTTACATCCTAATGGTACGTATAGTGCTTTTGCTAATGCTACCCCAAATGGACTGGAAGTCTTCAAAGTGAGCAACTCTGATAGCAGTCTTTCTGGACCAAACCCTGTGCCAGAGCCCCCGCCAAGAGGCACTGATGAATCAAATCCAAAAGCAGAACAAAGAGGACGTTGGTTTTTTTTTTATTGGTGAGGTGGGAGTGGTACAGGCTTGTTAATTTTAATTAATCACCGTCTTATGTTACATGATTATTTGGCGACATAGAAAGAGGCGACCATACTATACTTCCTAGCTACTATAAACCATGTCAAAGTATTGCTGCTGGTTGAATCCTTACAAAGGAAAATCTTCCAGGGCAAAATCCTCATCATTGCCCGCTGAATTGTGCCGTTAGAAGAGATCAAAGCGGTAACGAATGACTTCCATGAAGCTTTGGTTGGGCTGGTGATTTTGGCAATGTATACAAAGGTTTCTTGGATAATGGTGAAACAATAGTTCCCATTAAGCGGTTGAATCCTGAGTCCAGGCAAGGTGCAAGGGAGTTCAAAACTAGAGATTGAGATGCTTTCCCTACTTCGTAACATCCATTTGGTCTCCTGGATTGGATATTGCAATGACAATTCCGAGATGATCTGATTACATGATTAATGGTACTCTCCATGATCACCTCTACGACACCGAAAATGAGCCTTTAACATCGAAACAAAAGGCTTAAGATATGCCATTGAGCAGCAATTGGAATGAACTACCTTCATACAGAAGTGAAATACACTGTGATTCATCATCGAGTGGACGCTTTGTTCAAGTCGGTTTCTGATGAGTCCCAGCTTTCTGGCCTATGGTCTATGTTCATGTTGACATTTTGGTTCTATCTTTTTATAGTAATAAAATTCTTCTGCTTTTCAAAAAAAAAAAATTGCTGCCAAAGTGTCAGATTTTGGCTTGTCCAAAAGGGATCCTAAGATTGACATGGTCAATACTGAAGTAAAGGGCACATGGCATACTTGGATCCAGAGTATGCTCGGGGTCATTGACCGAAAAATCAGATGCATGTTTGTTTGGTGTAGTACTATTCGAAGTATTATGTGCAAGAAAAGCTCTGAATAAGAGATCAACAATGGACCAAGTGAACCTAGCTCATTGGTGTAAAAAATGCATTGCTAATGGAACTCTTTATCGAGTCATATAGATCCACACCTAAGGGGGAAGATAGCTCCAGAGTGTTTTAAGTGTTTGTGGAAATTGCTAAAAGTTGCATACAATAAGTGGGAGCCAAGAGGCCATCGATGAATGATGTAATGGAAAAGCTAGGATATCCACTGGGGCTACAAGAGACTGCGGATGCTGAGAAAGAGAAGATCAATCCTGGGGGTGAACACGGCTATCCAGATTTTGTATTCCCCGTTGCTCATGACATTGCTGTTGAGAGAGTGAAATAGAGTTGGATTCAAGAGATTGACAAGCAGTTTATTTTAATGTTATTGCAGTTCCTAATCCCATTCACGATTCTGGCAGTTTATGTCCTCTGATATATCGTTCCTGTTCCATTAACCCCTAAGAACTATGACACATATACAGCAGATATCCAATGAAAGTAATAACTAGGTGCTTTGTACTGTAATTTACTTGAGTATTTTACAAATGGATTGTGATGAAAGGGAAGTTCATATACTTCAGAGTTTTTATGGTAACCAATTAAGGTGGTTTGTTGAACTTCAATGATTTGTTTCAATTTTGAATTTCCTTGAGTTTATAATTTTGTCCTCTTTTCCCTAGAAACAGAGATGAACGGTTTTTGATAGGATTTGTATGCTAGTGTATAAATAGTAAATGAAAAATGATACTTAATATTGAATGGTGAAATTATCATTTTTTGTATAATTTCGAGGGGTAAAATTAATATTTTAAGTCATATAAAATATGTTACAAAATAGAAACAAAAAGTTATCTCAAAATTGTAAAAAGTGCTGCAGGACAACAGCAGCAATGTTCCTTTATATTTTGCCCCTCAATAAGTCGACTAATTGCTCAATTTAAAACCCACACTTTTGAGGTTTGTTCAAATAAGGATCCAAACAAATAATTGACTTAATTTAAAATCCAAACTTTCAAGATCTATTCAAATAAGAACTTAAACAAATAATTGACTTAAATTAGGATCCGAACTTTCAAGATCTTTTCAAATAAGGACCTTAAAAAATAATTGTAATAAAAAAATTTTAAACTTAATAATTTGTGGTAAACTAAGTCCTTCGTAGATGAAAAATCAGTGTTTGTCATGCATGTGTTAATTTTGACAAAAAAAATTACGTCATTATATTAATTACAAATTAAACAATATTAATTAATTTAATAGGAAAAAGGCTAGCGGGTGTTATAAGACACATGTTACGTAAAAAAACAAGAACTTTTCTTAAAAAGATAATAACGATAATAATTATGTAATTTTAATTTTTTTTATTATGACAAAATCATTTTAACAAAGTTTACCCCAAATAAAAATTTTAATTTTAAGGGTAAGTTTTAAAATTTAAAATATATTGTTGTAAGATTTTTTCAAAAAAAAAAATCCACCAATTTGTCAAAATTTAGAATAAACTTAGTACTATATTTAAAAAGTAGTTTAATCATAAGATTTTATATCATGTCACATGTATTGCATTTACTGTATAATTATTATCTATATAAATAACTATATTAAACTTCACACCATATGAAAACCCCAATGAACTCTTTGGATTTCTATATGATTTCAATTTAAAAGGTTTTTTTTGTCATTTTCTAATAACGTGTGAAATTTCTAAAATAATCTTTTGGTCATTTACTTATTTTCTTTTCAATTTTTTTTTTCTAAACAACTAATTTACTATTACATTTATATTTTTTTAAAAAAATTGAGGTTAGATTAATTTAAATTTTATTTATTTTCTAATCCAAAAATTCTACATCTCCAATTTCAAAATTCTAATACATCTCATAATTTTTTATAATATATAAACTAATAATTTATATATTTATAGAAAAACATATAAAAAAATCAATTGAAAATCAATATTATTTAAATAATAATAATATTTTTTTTTTGAAAAATATTCTATCATTTACTCTACACTTTAATTATCATTATTATCATCATCATCACTATATTTTTTTTCGAAGGCAATGATTTATTAAGAAGTGCCATATATAAAGGCAAACATGAAAACAGAGTCCAAAAGCTTAAGCCAAAGCAGGACATCATCAATTTAGAGGTGTCCATGGGCCGGGTTCGGGCCGGGCCGGGCCGGAGTAAAATTTTACAAAATCTTTGCTTGTCCAATCCCGGTCCGGCCCGATATTTCGGGCCTACTCTTCTGTCCAAGTCCGGTCCTAAAATATTTATATAAGTCCGTGGCTCGTCCAAAAGCCCGTTTTTAATTTTTTTCGGACACTAATTTTAAAAACTAAATTATATTAATTTATATTATAAATAAAAGTAAATCAATACATTTAAAAAATTATTATCTAAGCAATTTTTACAAAGTTAACAAAGTCTAAATACTAATAATATTTGAAAATATCAATATCATATACAAAAAAAATAAGAAAAATAACACATTAACAAATAAAATAAATATATAAAAATATATTTATATTAAAGCAATAGTAAAACGGGCCGGGCTTGGGCTTTATACCTATGACCAAGCCCGGCCCGTTTTCTAAACGGGCCTAAAAGTTTTGTCCAAGTCCGGCCCTTAAATTTAAAATTCTTGTCCAAACCCTCCCAAATATCGGGCGAGCTTACGGGCTCGGGCGGGTAGCCCGGCCCTTGGACAGGTCTAATCATCATCATGTCTATATTTATCAGGTATTTATTTTATTATACTATTTATTTCACCTTTTTAGCGTCATTACCTGTTTAATTTACATATGTTAAGTTATTTTTTCAAACCTTGAAAAGCGTAAATAATCATTTCGACTAATCTTTTCCCTACTTTTTTCTTTTCTCTATATTCATCTAATTCAACTTATATTATCCTAAACTCTGAAGTAAAACTCATTAAAGGTGACATATGGCACATGATTATTAATTTCTTCTAATGATGTAAATAATTCATGTTTAAAGTGATTATATCGCAAAGAGATTATAATTTCGATGGAAGAAAAAATCCATATGCAAGTTAATATAATAGGTACATTTTCTTTTAAAAAGATTAATTTTTATAAAACATTATATTATTACTTATATGTATTTCTTTGAAAAGTACATATAATATTAGCTATAGCAATATAATTTTGTATAAACAAACCCGCAATGATAGTGCGAGTCGAATTGCTACTATTAATTAAGATTATTTAATTTTTAATAAATATAGAGACATGAATTTTTTGTCAAAATTAACTTGCACACATGACAAACATTGATTTTTCATTTAAGGATTATTTAATTTATCACAAATTACTAATTTTAAGGTTTAATTTATTGTAATTACTTTTTAAGATCCTTATTTTAAAAGATCTTGAAAGTTTGGACTCTAATTTAAGTCAATTATTTGTTTGGATCTTTATTTGAGTAGATTTTAAAAGTTTGGGTCCTAATTTGAGCTAATTATTTGTTTAGATCCTTATTTGAACAGACCACGAAAGTTCGGGTCCTGAATTAAGCAATTAACCTTAATAAGTCTTGCATCAAACGTTAACAGATACCTACCTTGTTTCCTCTACACCTTCACATCTAAATCCTAATTAATTCCTAAACTCGTATTCAAGTTTTTTTTTATAAAAGGTACAATCTTCTTCTTTTTTTCTCCCTTTATGAGAGGTACCCACCAGGTAGGAAATTCTTTCTATATTGTTCATTTATAAAGTTAATTAATTACCCAAACTTTGGAAAAATCAAATAAATATATAGTGACAACGGTGGGGCACCCGGAAACAATTATTGAAGAACAAGAAGACCAAGACATGGGATTTGGGAAGTCTTTGTTATATTTTATTTATCTATTTTCCTAGTTCTCACTATTCTTTTTCCCACTTTGGTTGATCATTGATGTATTCTATTGTGCCATATATCATATGTGCTTCACGTTGCCTTCCTTTTTTGCTTTAAGCTTTACAAAAGATGGCAAATTAATATTTACTATATTTCTTTATTTATTTTCTATTGGAAAAAGAGAGAGTGGAAAAGAAAGAAGATCAGGGAAAGAATAAAGTTAAAGTTATTTATCTCAGAAAAAAAGGAAACAAGAATAAAGTAAAGTTATTTATCCAAAAAAAAAAAAGGAAACAAGAATAAAGTTAAAGTTCATAGACTTGTTGTGCCAAACCAGACCGCACGAATCCATGAATTCCTTCGTGTTCACGGACCAAATTCCACGTGGTATATATATTTAATATTTTGTTTTACATCAGGGTTTTTTTATCTTAATAATTTTTTTAAAATTTGGGTTGTTAAATATAGTTTCCCCTTGTATATTGACGAATATGTTATGAAAGTAGACAAATGCAAGTTGTGCAAACTGTCTAAAATGTAAAAATCTGCAGAATGAATAGTATATATCACTATTGATGAATAGTGTACCGTGCTGTGCTGTACCGCAGGATGAATAGTGTACTACAGAATGAATAGTGTACTGCAAGAATAAATAGTGTACTGCAGGATGAATAGTGTACTGCAAGATAAATAGTATACTGCATGATGAATAGTAATTATTTCATCTATAAATTGAAGAATGAGAATGAAGAGAATATTCATATATCTCTTCTAATCGTTTCTTCATTTTTCTCTTTCTTTCTCTCCTTTGTTCATACTTGCTTCTTGTTCAAATTTTAATTAACATACTTTCCACAACACGTTATCAGCACGAGTGTTCTAAAGAGAAGTAATTTTGAAGTTTGCACGAGTGTTCTAAAGTGAAGCAAATTTAAAGCTTGGTAAGTTCTTAAGGTTTGATTCCATTATTTTATTTAACCTTTTTCTTTACACTAGATAATTTAAATTTTTATTGTGTAAAGATTTACTTCTAAATATTTTCGACACCAGAAGTTGTCAACCTAATTTTGACACCAGAAGTTGTCAACCTAATTGAGACCATTTTTTTTCAGAATTATGGCAAATATTAAAAAATCCAAATTCCAAATTTTGGATATAAGTGGCAATAACTATTTGTCATGGTGTCTCGATATTGAACTGCATCTCCAAGGCCAAGGTCTTGCAGCTACCATTGGTGAAAATGGAAATGCTAATGATAAAGATAAGGCAAATGCTTTGATTTTTATCCGTCGGCATCTAAGTGATAGCCTAAAAGTTCAATATCTATCTGTCCGAGATCCCTTCATCTTATGGACAAGATTGAAAGAGCGGTATGATCACACCAAAACTATCATCCTCCCTCAAGCACAATATGATTAGCAACATCTGAGGTTGCAGGATTTCAAGTCCGTGTCCGATTATAATTCGGCATTGTATGATATTGTGTAACGGCTTGAACTTTATGGTGTTAAGCTTACTGAGGCTGAGCTTTTAGAGAAAACATTCTCCACCTTTCATGCTTCGAATATTGTATTGCAACAGCAATACCGGCAGCGCCAGTTTAAAACATATTCTAAATTGATCTCAGTCCTGTTGACTGCAGAACAAACAAATGAGTTGCTGCTTAAAAATCATGATTTAAGACCTGCTGGCTCTAAGGCATTTCCTGAAGCAAATGCCGGCTCAAGTAAGAATCTTGGCCGTCCTAGAGGCCGTGAGCGCAGGCATGGGAATTTTTTCCGTAAGGGTGGTGGGAGATTTCACCGTAATATAAATAACTCCCCACACAACCCGAAAGGTAAAAAGCCCATGAAGAAGCATGATGATAGTACCTGTCATCGTTGTGGAATGACTGGTCATTGGTCACGTACCTGTCGCACGGCCAAACATCTGGTTGATCTATACCAAGCATCCCAGAAGGAGAAAAGCAAGCATGTTGAGACCCATGCCATTGACCTAACTGAGACTGATGCTGAAGTCAATAAGGTTTTGGTCAATGAAAACTGTCATATTCTTGGCAATGAAAAATCTTTTGAGGTTTCTGATTTGTTTTTATAATGTTGATGAAAATAATAAGTCCCCAGAAATAGATCCTGAGGGTTTTCATCAATGTTTTACCATACCCTTAGATAATTATGTTACCAAGGAAGATATTAAATAAATATGGTCGTCAATAAAATCATGAGTTTTATTCCATATTTGTTGGTTTATATTTTGCATCATATTATTAATTTGTTAAATTTTATGGAACTTAACACCTGAAGTTGTCAAGATAAATGCAAATGGGACACATTGAGAAAAAGGAAGATATATGTTTGCTTGATAGTGCTACAACGCATACTATACTTTGTGGCAAACACTTTTTCTCAAATGTGACATTGCGCAAGGCAAATGTTCAGACAATATCTGGTCCTGTTAATATTATAGATGGCTATGGGACTGCCACAGTTATTTTGCCAAATGGCACAACATTGTATCTTGAAGATGCATTGTTGAGCGGTAAATGAAAAAGAAATCTACTTAGCTACAAAGATGTACGCCGTAATGGGTACCATCTAGAAACAATTAATGAGCAAAATAAGGAATTTCTTTGCATCACTTCCTACAAGATGGGCCAGAAAACCATCCATGAGAAGCTGGAAGCTTCTAGTATGGGATTATATTTTGTCCCAATACGAGCTATAGAATCATATGCTACGATGTCCTGGAAACTAATGAACCCTGATGTGTTCGGACTTTGGCATGATCGCCTTGGTCATCCAGGAGCTACAATGATGCGAAGAATCCTTAAAAATACTCGTGGACACCCTTTAAAAGATACAAAGGTGTTGTTGTCCAAAGATTACATTTGTGAATCTTGTTCACAAGGAAAGCTCATTACTAAACCTTTCATGACAAAGGTTGATTATGAATCCCCTTCATTCTTGCAAAGAATCCAGGGTGATATCTGTGGGCCGATTCAGCCTGTAAGTGGACCATTTAGATATTTCATGGTACTAGTGGACGCATCCTGCAGATGGTCCCATGTTTGCCTATTATCAATGAGCAATGTGAACTTTGTTGATGAGGACAAAGCTCCCATCCTCAGCGTGGGGTCATGCTGTTTTACATGCTGCATCTTTAATTAGATTGCGCCCCTTTACTTCTCTTTTATATTCCCCCCTTCGGTTAGTCTTGGGCCAGGAGCCAGACATTTCATATCTTCGCACCTTTGGTTGCGCGGTATAGTGCCTGTAGCACCACCGCAAAGGACCAAGATGGGTCCCCAACGCCGTTTGCGCATTTATGTTGGGTTTGATTCACCGTCCATTATTCGGTTCCTTGAACCATTGACGGGTAATTTATTTACCGCTAGATTTGCGGATTGTCATTTTGATGAGACAGTATTCCATCACTTGGAATACCAAAAGCTTCCACAAATGGAAAACAGAAAAATATTGAGATTTTCTCATGGAATGAGAAAAGTTTGTCTCATTTATACCCAAGAACACCTGAATGTGAAAATTAGGTGCAACGATTGATCCATTTACAAGCTATTGCAAATCAAATGCCTGATGCATTTAATGAGACTGTTAAAGTTACAAAATCTCATATTCCAGCTGCGAATGTTCCAGCTAGAATAGATGTTCCTGTAGAACCACCCGAAATGGATCTAAATGGCCCGCGCCTGAAGCGTGGTAGACCGATGGGATCAAAAGACACTGTTCCTCGAAAAAGAAGGGGGAGGAATTTAGAATCTGCTCCAGATGAGCTTATTAATCTTTCTCGAGGAAACCAAATTGCTCCTGAAGTGGCACAACATAATATTCAAAGAGAGCATATTGCCCCTGAAGTGGCACAAGTTCATGAGCATATTGCCCCTGAAGTGGTACAAACCCATGAAAAGATTACCAACCTTGGGAATACTGAAATTTCCATCAGTTATTGTAATGAGATATGGGATCGAAATGAGATAATCATCGATGATGCATTTGCTCTCTCAGTTGCTCATGAGATTATGAATGATCATTATGAACCTCGGTCCATAACCGAATGCCGTCATAGGCAAGATTGGCCTAAATGGGAGGAAGCAATCCAAGCTGAATTGACTTCCCTTGCCAAACGTAATGTTTTTGGGCTTATTACTAAAACCCCCGACAATGTAAAACCTGTTGGATACAAATGGGTCTTTGTCCGGAAACGAAATGAGAAAAACGAGATCGTGAGGTATAAAGCCCGACTCGTAGCCCAAGGTTTCTCGCAAAGGCCTGGGATTGATTATGATGAAACATATTCACCAGTAGTGGATATAGTTACCTTTCGTTTCCTTATAAGTTGGGTTGCCCAAGAAAATTTTGAAATGCGTCTTATGGACGTTGTGACGGCATACTTATATGGTTCATTAGATTCCAATATCTATATGAAAATTCCCGAAGGTTTCAAAATGCCTGAAGCATGCACCCCCCGCAACTTATTCTCAATAAAGTTGCAAGGATCTTTATATGGGTTAAAGCAATCCGGCCGCATGTGGTACCAACGTTTAAGTGAATACCTAATTAAGGAAGGGTACATAAATGATCCCATCTGCCCACGCGTGTTTATTAAAAGATCTGAAACCGGGTTTGCTATTATAGCAGTTTATGTCGACGACATGAATTTAATTGGGACTCCTGAAGAGTTATCTGAAACTGCTGAATATTTGAAAAAGGAGTTTGAGGTTAATGATTTGGGTAAAACCAAACTATGCCTTGGTCTAGAGCTTGAGCACAAAAAGAATGGAATACTTATCCATCAGTCAGCATACACTGAGAGATTGCTTAGATGATTTAACATGGACAAGGCTCACCCATTGAGCACCCCTATGGTTGTAAGGTCTCTTGACCCCCTAAAGGACCCGTTTCGTCCTAAAGAATCTGGTGAGGATATACTTGGTCCTGAAGTACCATACCTCAATGCAATCGGGGCTTTGATGTACTTGGCACAGTGCACAGACCAGATATCGCTTTTGCGGTAAATTTGTTGGCACGTTTCAGTTCTGAGCCAACCCGGAGACATTGGAATGGGATTAAACATATCTTCCGTTATCTCCGAGGAACCATTGATTTGGGGTTATTCTATTCTAAGAATACTACTAACTCTGGTTTAGTAGGTTATGCTGATGCAGGATATAAATCTGATCCGCACAGAGCTCGCTCCCAAACCGGTTATCTATTTTGCTATAATGATACAGCCATTTCTTGGCGTTCCACTAAGCAAACACTAGTTGCTACATCTTCCAACCACTCTGAAATTATTTCCCTCTATAAGGCCGGAAGAGAGTGTGTTTGGTTAAGATCTATGATATCACATATTCATAATGTTAGTGGATTCAAACCGGTGATAGATTCTCCCACTATAATTTATGAGGATAATGCTGCTTGTGTTGCACAAGTCAGGGGAGGATATATTAAAGGTGATAGGACCAAGCACATCTCGCCGAAATTTTTCTATACTCATGAACTCCAAGAAAGTCGACAAGTTGATGTTAAACAGATTCGCTCCGTCGATAATCTTGCAGATTTATTTACCAAATCTTTGCCAACATCAACATTTGAGAAATTAGCTTATGGCATTGGTATGCGGCGAGTCAGTAAAATGCAAGATTGAATTCCCCAGAAGTGGAAATGTTTAGATGCTCCAGAAGTAGCAGTTTATTTTATCTCAGGGGGAGCGATTATGGACATAAGTGCACTGTACTCTTTTTTCCTTCTGTTCAGTTTTTGTCCCACTGGGTTTTTCCGGCTTAAGGTTTTTAATGAGGCAGTAATAGCACGTCCAATCAGGCCACTGAAGTAGGCCCACCTATATTGTCCTGAAGACAAACACATGTTATCCTAAAGACATATTAGACGGACTTAATTGTATTGTACTCTTTTTCCCTTATGTTCGGTTTTTGTTCCCACTGGGTTTTTCCGACTTAAGGTTTTTAACGAGGCAGTAAACGTCCAAAATTTAATAGTGGTATTTGTCCAAGGGGGAGTGTTATGAAAGTGGACAAATGCAAGTTGTGCAAACTGTCTAAAATGTAAAAATCTGCAGGTTGAATAGTACATATCACTATTGATAAATAGTGTACTGTGCTGTGCTGTACCACAGGATGAATAGTGTACTGCAGAATGAATAGTGTACTGCAAGAATGAATCGTATACTGCAGAATAAATAGTGTACTGCAAGATGAATAGTGTACTGCAGGATGAATGTTAATTGTTTCATCTATAAATTGAAGAATGAGAATGAAGAGAATATTCATATATCTCTTTTAATCATTTCTTCATTTTTCTCTTTCTTTCTCTCCTTTGTTCATACTTGCTTCTTGTTCAAATTTTAATTAACATACTTTCCACAACATTATTAATGAGCATAATTTCCAACGTCTTTACCCTCCATGTCTATAAGTAGGTATACCTCCTACATATTGACTTGCGAAGTGATCAGAGGTAGAGGGTATTAGAAGAAAGAAAAAGAAAGAAAAGGAAGAACAAGAATGGGGTTTCAGAAGAGAAGAGGAGAGTTAGTTCTGGCCATTGTAGTAATGATGATAATACTAGGCCTGGAAGGTAAGTGCTGTAGAGCTGCTCTTATTGTGAAGAGCAACACCACCTACGAGTGCAAAGGCAACGGGAGGCTGGACGGATGCCGAATCGCAGAAGATTTGGAACTGGAGTTGGACAACTTGGACTTCCTCATGAATCCTAACGTTATCAGAATCCTCGCGGGTGGTAGCGACCAAGTAACCGATGCCTCGAAAGATCCCAAGAAACAAATTCCGTGCCCAAAAGGTGTTCCATATGAACAATGTATTCATCATACAAATAAATCTTCCGACTGTAAGAACATACACAACCGAGGTTGCGGCAAGAAATAAGGTTAAAGTCCCTGGAAAATTAAGTCATCAATTTTCATCTCCATCATGTGCTGCTCCTGGTTTGCCCTTGTATCGTATGTCGTGTGTTATTATTTACCTTTTATTTTTGTATCCTTTTTATATATCCATGCTTTTGCTGGTTTACCTTTTCTGCAGTATGATTATATATCCTTCCTCTTGTTATCAGAAATGGGCTGAAATAATTGAAAGAATGATCCCAAATCAGGCTGCAGACAGCACCAAATGCATTTATTGTTCTAATGTTTCCGTCCAATCAACAATTTCTGCCCTAATGTAGTATATCATTATATCTAATTATTCCAGCAAATTAATTCTCTCTTCTTCTTTTTTTTTCTAAACTTATTTTCAGTAATTCAATTCCGCTTTTCGTTTTGCCTTTCCCATATGGGTATATATATATAGAATTACCAATCAAGTGATCTGTTGATAATGATAAAGAAATTGACTATTCATCATTTTAGAAATTATGATTTGATCTCTAATATATCTGATATATCAACCAAATCCCATTATACCCATTTTCGTTTTCTTATTATTGAACTTTTATTATATAGTTATTTTAACTTTTATTTAATTTTAATTAGAAAATATATTAAAAATTATTAAAATTATAATGATATTTTGTTATTTAAAAGCAAAATTTTAAAATATGAGTGATATGGGCGACAGCGTGTCCGTGCGAGTGGGGCTGGGAACATAGCAAATGAGCTTTCAAAATATATCAAGCCCTGCTTGGTCCAGCCGATATAAGCATGCATGATCTAATTGGAGATTTATAACTTCCAAATGTCTGAATTGATCAGTGATAACTTTAATAATTGATTATTATTATTATTATTATTATTATTATTATTATTATAAATTGGAAATAATTTTCTTCGTACTTACCGACCCACCATTTTTGCTTTTCATTTTGGTAAAGTCTATGCTATATGTTCCGCGGTCTTTGTCTTTTGCTTTCAACCTTTAATTTTTTTTTTTAATTTTAATTAATTTGAATGTCCTCCTATTCTCGGCATATCTTGCTTCCTAGTTAAAATGACCCCAAACCCCTTCTCCTTATTCTTACTAGTATTTACTAACATGGTAATTAATTATTGATGAAAGGCCCAAATATATGTTTGATTTTCACCATATATATATATATATATATATGTTTGATTGTTATGAAAGTGGACAAATGTAAGTTGTGCAAATTATGTTATGAATGTGGACAAATGCAAGTTGTGCAAATTGTCCAACTTGTAATTGTTGTGATGGCAATAATGGGGCTTATATGTGCAAGTTGCCAACTTGTATAGTCTACCATTTGATGCCTATAAATTGGGATTCATTCTCACTAATGAAATATACTTACAATTCCTTCAATCTTCATTTCCATTTCCATCTCTCTCTCTTTCTCTTGTTCCTTTAATTCTCAATTTCTCCTATTCTTATTTCTTGTTCTTGCTTCCTCAATTTTAATTAACATACTTTTCACAACACGTTATCAGCACGAGTGTTCTAAAGAGAAGCAATTTTGAAGTTTACACGAGTGTTCTAAAGTGAAGCAAATTTAAAGCTTGGTAAGTTCTTAAGGTTTGATTCCATTATTTTATTTAACCTTTTTCTTTACACTAGATAATTTAAATTTTTATTGTGTAAAGATTTACTTCTAAATATTTTTGACACCAGAAGTTGTCAACCTAATTGAGACCATTTTTTTTTCAGAATTATGGCAAATATTGAAAAGCCCAAATTCCAAATTTTGGATATAAGTGGTAATAACTATTTGTCATGGTGTCTCGATATTGAACTGCATCTCCAAGGCCAAGGTCTTGCAGCTACCATTGGTGAAAATGGAAATGCTAATGATAAAGATAAGGCAAATGCTTTGATTTTTATCCGTCGGCATCTAAGTGATAGCCTAAAAGTTTAATATCTATCTGTCCGAGATCCCTTGATCTTATGGATAAGATTGAAAGAGAGGTATGATCACACCAAAACTGTCATCCTCCCTCAAGCACAATATGATTGGCAACTTCTAAGGTTGCAGGATTTCAAGTCCGTGTCCGATTATAATTCGGCATTGTATGATATTGTGTCACGGCTTAAACTTTGTGGTGTTAAGCTTACTGAGGCTGAGCGTTTAGAGAAAACATTCTCCACCTTTCATGCTTCGAATATTGTTTTGCAACAGCAATACCGGCAACGCCAGTTTAAAACATATTCTGAATTGATCTCAGTCCTGTTGACTGCAGAACAAACAAATGAGTTGCTGCTTAAAAATCATGATTTAAGACCTGCTGGCTCTAAGGCATTTCCTGAAGCAAATACCGGCTCAAGTAAGAATGTTGGCCGTCCTAGAGGCCGTGAGCGCAGGCATGGGAATTTTTTCCGTAAGGGTGGTGGGAGATTTAACCGTAATATAAATAACTCCCCACACAACCCGAAAGGTAAAAAGCCCATAAAGAAGCATGATGATAGTACCTGTCATCGTTATGGAATGACTGGTCATTGGTCACGTACCTGTCGTACGGCCAAACATTTGGTTGATCTATACCAAGCATCCCAGAAGGAGAAAAGCAAGCATGTTGAGACCCATGCCATTGACCTAACTGAGACTGATGCTGAAGTCAATAAGGTTTTGGTCAATGAAAACTGTCATATTCTTGGCAATGAAAAACCTTTTGAGGTTTCTGATTTGTTTTTATAATGTTGATGAAAATAATAAGTCCCCAGAAATAGATCCTGAGGGTTTTCATCTATGTTTTGCCATACCCTTGGATAATTATGTTACCAAGGAAGATATTAAATAAATATGGTCGTCAATAAAATCATGAGTTTTATTCCATATTTGTTGATTTATATTTTGCATCATATTATTAATTTGTTAAATTTTATGGAACTTGACACCTGAAGTTGTCAAGATAAATGCAAATGGGACACATTGAGAAAAAGGAAGATATATGTTTGCTTGATAGTGCTACAACGCATACTATACTTTGTGGCAAACACTTTTTCTCAAATGTGACATTGCGCAAGGTAAATGTTCAGACAATATCTGGTCCTGTTAATATTATAGATGGCTATGGGACTGCCACAGTTATTTTGCCAAATGGCACAACATTGTATCTTGAAGATGCATTGTTGAGCGGTAGATCAAAAAGAAATCTACTTAGCTACAAAGATGTACACCGTAATGGGTACCATCTAGAAACAATTAATGAGCAAACTAAGGAATTTCTTTGCATCACTTCCTACAAGATGGGCCAGAAGACCATCCATGAAAAGCTGGAAGCTTCTAGTATGGGATTATATTATGTCCCAATACGAGCTATAGAATCATATGCTACGATGTCCTGGAAACTAGTGAACCCTGATGTGTTCGGACTTTGGCAGGATCGCCTTGGTCATCCAGGAGCTACAATGATGCGAAGAATCCTTAAAAATACTCGTGGACACCCTTTAAAAGATACAAAGGTGTTGTTGTCCAAAGATTACATTTGTGAATCTTGTTCACAAGGAAAGCTCATTACTAAACCTTTCATGACAAAGGTTGATTATGAATCCCCTTCATTCTTGCAAAGAATCCAGGGTGATATTTGTGGGTCGATTCAGCCTGCAAGTGGACCATTTAGATATTTCATGGTACTAGTGGACGCATCCTGCAGATGGTCCCATGTTTGCCTATTATCAACGCGCAACATCGCTTTTGCACGTTTGCTTGCACAGATAATAAAGCTTCGAGCTCATTTCCCAGATTATCAAATTAAAAGCATAAGAATGGATAATGCTGGTGAGTTCACATCAAAGAGTTTTGATGCTTATTGCGCTTCATTAGGAATTGAAGTTGAACATCCGGTCCCACATGTTCATACTCAAAATGGATTAGCAGAATCCATGATTAAGCGAATTCAAATTATTGCTCGAACTTTGTTGATGAGGACAAAGCTCCCATCCTCAACATGGGGTCATGCTGTTTTTCATGCTGCATCTTTAATTAGATTGCGCCCCACTACTTCTCATTTATATTCCCCCCTTCAGTTAGTCTTGGGCCAGGAGCCAGACATTTCATATCTTCGCACCTTTGGTTACGCGGTATAGTGCCTGTAGCACCACCGCAAAGGACCAAGATGGGTCCCCAACGCCGTTTGCGCATTTATGTTGGGTTTGATTCACCGTCCATTATTCGGTTCCTTGAACCATTGACGGGTGATTTATTTACCGCTAGATTTGCAGATTGTCATTTTGATGAGACAGTATTCCCATCACTTGGGATACCAAAAGCTTCCACAAATGGAAAGCAGAAAAATGTTGAGATTTTCTCATGGAATGAGAAAAGTTTGTCTCATTTATACCCAAGAACACCTGAATGTGAAAATAAGGTGCAACGATTGATCCATTTACAATCTATTGCAAATCAAATGCCTGATGCATTTAATGAGACTGCTAAAGTTACAAAATCTCATATTCGAGCTGCGAATGTTCCAGCTAGGATAGATGTTCCTGTAGAACCACCCGAAATGGATCTAAATGGCCCGCGCCTGAAGCGTGGTAGACCGATGGGATCAAAAGACACTGTTCCTCGAAAAAGAAGGGGGAGGAATTTAGAATCTGCTCCAGATGAGCTTATTAATCTTTCTCGAGGAAACCAAATTGCTCCTGAAGTGGCACAACATAATATTCAAAGAGAGCATATTGCCCATGAAGTGGTACAAACCCATGAAAAGATCACCAACCTTGGGAATACTGAAATTTCCATCAGTTATTGTAATGAGATATGGGATCGAAATGAGATAATCATCGATGATGCATTTGCTCTCTCAGTTGCTCATGAGATTATGAATGATCATTATGAACCTCGGTCCATAACCGAATGCCGTCATAGGCAAGATTGGCCTAAATGGGAGGAAGCAATCCAAGCTGAATTGACTTCCCTTGCCAAACGTAATGTTTTTGGGCTTATTACTAAAACCCCCGACAATGTAAAACCTGTTGGATACAAATGGGTCTTTGTCCGGAAACGAAATGAGAAAAACGAGATCGTGAGGTATAAAGCCCGACTCGTAGCCCAAGGTTTCTCGCAAAGGCCTGGGATTGATTATGATGAAACATATTCACCAGTAGTGGATATAGTTACCTTTCGTTTCCTTATAAGTTGGGTTGCCCAAGAAAATTTTGAAATGCGTCTTATGGACGTTGTGACGGCATACTTATATGGTTCATTAGATTCCAATATCTATATGAAAATTCCCGAAGGTTTCAAAATGCCTGAAGCATGCACTCCCCGCAACTTATTCTCAATAAAGTTGCAAAGATCTTTATATGGGTTAAAGCAATCCGGCCGCATGTGGTACCAACGTTTAAGTGAATACCTGACTAAGGAAAGGTACATAAATGATCCCATCTGCCCATGCGTGTTTATTAAAAGATCTGAAACCGGGTTTGCTATTATAACAGTTTATGTCGACGACATGAATTTAATTGGGACTCCTGAAGATTTTATCTGAAACTGCTGAATATTTGAAAAAGGAGTTTGAGGTTAAAGATTTGGGTAAAACCAAATTATGCCTTGGTCTATAGCTTGAGCACAAAAAGAATGGAATACTTGTCCATCAGTCAGCATACACTGAAAGATTGCTTAGACGTTTTAACATGGACAAGGGTCACCCATTGAGCACCCCTATGGTTGTAAGGTCTCTTGACCCCCTAAAGGACCCGTTTCGTCCTAAAGAATCTGGTGAGGATATACTTGGTCCTGAAGTACCATACGGGGCTTTGATGTACTTGGCACAGTGCACGAGACCAGATATCGCTTTTGCGGTAAATTTGTTGGCACGTTTCAGTTCTGAGCCAGCCCGGAGACATTGGAATGGGATTAAACATATCTTCCGTTATCTCCGAGGAACCATTGATTTGGGGTTATTCTATTCTAAGAATACTACTAACCCTGGTTTAGTAGGTTATGCTGATGCAGGATATAAATCTGATCCGCACAGAGCTCGCTCCCAAATCGGTTATCTATTTTGCTATAATGATACAGCCATTTCTTGGCGTTCCACTAAGTAAACACTAGTTGCTACATCTTCCAACCACTCTGAAATTATTTCCCTCTATAAGGCCGGAAGAGAGTGTGTTTGGTTAAGATATATGATATCACATATTCATAATGCTGGTGGATTCAAACCGATGATAGATTCTCCCACTATAATTTATGAGGATAATGCTGCTTGTGTTGCACAAGTCAGGGGAGGATATATTAACGGTGATAGGACCAAGCACATCTCGCCGAAATTTTCTATACTCATGAACTCCAAGAAAGTCGACAAGTTGATGTTAAACAGATTCGCTCCGTCGATAATCTTGCAGATTTATTTACCAAATCTTTGCCAACATCAACATTTGAGAAATTAGTTTATGGCATTGGTATGCGGCGAGTCAGTAAAATGCAAGATTGAATTCCCCAGAAGTGGAAATGTTTTGATGCTCCAGAAGTAGCAGTTTATTTTATCTCAGGGGGAACGATTATGGACATAAGTGCACTGTACTCTTTTTTTCTTTCTGTTCGGTTTTTGTCCCACTGGGTTTTTCCGGCTTAAGGTTTTTAATGAGGCAGTAATAGCACGTCCAATCAGGCCACTGAAGTAGGCCCACCTATATTGTCCTGAAGACAAACACATGTTTTCCTGAAGACATATTAGACGAACTTAATTGTATTGTACTCTTTTTCCCTTATGTTCGGTTTTTGTTCCCACTGGGTTTTTCCGACTTAAGGTTTTTAACGAGGCAGTACACGTCCAAATTTTAATAGTGGTATTTGTCCAAGGGGGAGTGTTATGAAAGTGGACAAATGCAAGTTGTGCAAATTATGTTATGAATGTGGACAAATGCAAGTTGTGCAAATTGTCCAACTTGTAATTGTTGTAATGGCAATAATGGGGCTTATATGTGCAAGTTGCCAACTTGTATAGCCTACCATTTGATGCCTATAAATTGGGATTCATTCTCACTAATGAAATATACTTACAATTCCTTTAATCTTCATTTCCATTTCCATCTCTCTCTCTTTCTCTTGTTCCTTTAATTCTCAATTTTTCCTATTCTTATTTCTTGTTCTTACTTCCTCAATTTTAATTAACATACTTTTCACAACATTGATTAATTTGTAGTACTATAAAACTTTGTAGTGCCATCACGAGGACAAACATAAAAGCGTAAAAGCTAAAATGGGCAAAAACATTAAATAAATTTTCAATTAATTATCTCTTTCCTTTCCCTCCAATTAAAAAAATACAAATCCTCGATCCCAACACAGTACCGCACTTGTACTTCATGCACCATTAACCTCTCATGTGTCTTATCTTATTTTGTTTTAACATGATAAATAAAGAAAATAATTATTACTTGTTTTCTTTATTCAAATTAAAGCATACTCCTTCCGTCTTATTTTTTGTCTCTTATTGACTTTTTTGATCAATTAAATTTAATTTTGATCATTATTTATGAAAAAAATATGTAGAATTAAAATTTCAAGAAATATGTTTTGAGAAGTTCATAATTCAAAGTTTACAAATATTATTTTTAAAAATTTTTTGACTTTACATTTTTGTAGAAAATAATGGTCAAAGATGAGGTTATTTAACAAAAAAAGTCAACGGGAGACAAATAATATGGGACAGATGAAATGTATACCATAATAATGTCATAAATGCATGTTTAAATTTACCTTAAAAATGAAAATGTTTTATTATTAATACATACAAAGTATAAGTGAAATTTTTAAATTTTAAAAATAGAGTTAGAAAAGTGACAAATGTTCATTACTCAATTAATTAAATAATTAATTTTATTTGCAAATATACCCTACATATATAAAAACTTGTGAATTCTCTAATTCCTATTAAATCTAAAAATTTTATTAGCAGTATCTAAGATAATTTTATAAAATTTAAATACAATGTGATAAGATATAATCAGTCGATACTTGTACATAAACAATGTCTGGTTGTCCATGAAGAGAACATCCTTGTAGTTACAGCTTAAGACTTTTTACGGGCAAATTTCAAATTCGAATCGTGTGATGGATGGGGTGACATTATGGAATGAAAGAGGACTACATTTCATGTGTAGCCTATCATCATGTTCTTAATTAAGTTGTGAAAAAAAAAAAAAGCGCAAACCAACCTACCAATATGGGGCAATGTGAAATTTAACACTTTTAACCGATTAAAAATGCTAGCGATCTTCTCAATCATTGTCCTGGTTTTTATGTCATTTCCTGATGTCACCACGCAATTCGGGTACACTTCTTTGATACAAATGTCAAGATATGCATGTATCATCACGTCATTATTTTATTTTCCTTTCCTTTGTTGAATATATGATATTCCCTTCGTCCTTTTTTTTTCTGTTCCTTTGACATTTCATAAATTTTAAAAAAAAGTGGTTGAATGATTTAGAATTATTTTATTATCTTTAATATGTGTAAGTATTTTTGGGGTTTTGTATAATGATTTGATAATAATAAAAGAAAATTAATGGTAGAATTGAAATGAAAATTTATTCGTTATTTATTTATAGTAAGGGACAAATAAATTGGGATATCTAAAAAAGTAAAAATCAATAAAAAAAGGGACGGTGGTTTGGAAAATGCTTTTTATTAACATAGGTGGAATGGGTGGATGTGAATACCCCATGCAAGTCCAAGACAAATCGGGTAATTAACAAAATCAAATCAATTTTAATTGAGTACTTTTTTTTTATTTCTCATCCGGTATCCAGAGCTTCGGTTTGACTAATTCGGGTTCGACCATCTCTGACTAATTTGGGTTCGACCTGCGTCGTGCACCTGGATAAGGTGGGTGAGTCTCCCAATGGGGGCAGCTACATACGCAAGGTCTCGAAATCGAGACCTACTTAAGTTGGAATAAACCGCTTACCACTCGATCCAATCATACATTGGTATTTTAACTGAGTACTGATAAAATACATTTAATTTAATTTTTGTGCTGGACGCATATCATATGTGCAAATTTAATCAATTTCTATATTTTTTAGCGCACTCAAATGGACCATAATTAGGGATGTCAACGGGGTGGGGAATATGCGGGGGACATATTTCCCGTCCCCGACCCTGATTTATGAGACTTCTCCCAGACCTCGACCCCGTCCCCGCGGTCGGGGATAGAGTTTTCCCCATCCCCGTCCCCATGGGAATATTCGGGGAACGGGGATTCCCCATCCCCGATTCATACATTTCATATATTTGACAATTTAATTCCCTAAAAAGTTTCATTATTAAAAAGTAGAATAAAATACCACATTCAAATACAGCAATATAAGTGCAAATTACAAAACCTATCCAAATGAAAACCACAATAATAAAATAAAATACAATTAATCACATCTTCCACTTCTCCCTTCTCAAAGACCATGATTCGGCAACCTGAAAAAATTTTGAAATAAATTCAAAATAAATATCAAATCTATCATTTGTATTAAAAATAATCAACCCTATCCAAATCGAGTTAAAATTAACAAAAAAAATTTAAGAAAGGAAAAATGCAAAGCAAGCCAAGTACAAAGGGTAACTAGCAGAAGTTATAATGAATTTAAACAAAAAAATACAAGTAAGCTGAAAGTTGAAAGTAAAATTACAATTAATTTAAACAAATAATACAAATAGTAGAAGAAATTTATGAGAATAGAATTACCTTAGCCTAAGTGCCAAGATCTAAGAGCAATTCAGAATCAGAGAGCAGAATCGAGGGGATAGACTTTGGTCAATGTTTTTGGGTTTTGAAGAAAAGGACTTTGTGGAGCCAAAAAGGAAAACCGAAGAGCAAAGCTGCTGGGAAGAAAAGGAAGAGGCATCTCGCTGGTGGTGTTTTGTTGAAAAGGAAGTTAAGGTTATGCTTTGTGCCTAGGGATTTCCCTTTATATGAAGGCTGAATTTTTTTTTTCATTAATTTGCATGGACTTATATCTTATTGGGCTTTAGTTAATATATTAGGATTTGGGCTTTAGTTAATATATGTAGGATGCATGTGAAATTAAATTATATAAGTAATACTAATATTTCGGGTCGGGTCCAGGGCGGGGAGGGTATTCCCCATCCCTGACCCCGTCCCCGAAGGGGAATCCAAACTCCTCCCCATCCCTGACCCTGTTCCCTAAAAAAAATTCCCGTCCCTGTCCCCGTGGGGGCAGAGGATCGGGTTCCATATCGGGGTCGGGTCACTTTGACATCCCTAACCATAATTTATAGTCTCTCGATGCGTCAAGTACAAATAATAATTTATAGTCTCTCCAGGTCTAGAAAGTAGGTAAACCTCCTCCATCAAGACTTGCCAAGTGAGAAATAAGGGGAAAAAAAATGGGTAGAAGAGAACAAAAATGGAGTTTAAGAAAAGAAGATCAAGGGAGCTAGTGGCACTTGTAGCGGTGTTGATAATACTCAGACTGAAAGCTAAGTGTTGCAGACCCGCTATTGTTGTGAGCAGCAACACCACTAGTCACGCCCCGACCCGTCCTGGCCGGCCACGTGGCAATCGCCGCGCTACCTCGAAGTACGTGTCTGCAGCCATGCATCCGAGGCACCTCAAGGCATTGAAATGGATATCATCGCTGCAAAGCAAAACTAAAATTTTAATTAGAAATCATTTAATAAAATATTTAAACTTAAAAGATGTACCAGTGGATTAATTTAAAAGAATACCTACTCAGCGGAAACTACTAAACCTAAGCCACCGACGCCTCCTAGTGAGCCTCCATTCTATTTGCTGACTCCATACGTGGATTTGCATCCATCCACATTGGATACAGGTGAGTGACAAAGGTTCTAAGAGTCTCCATTGGGGTTAGGGGAAACAGGGAAAATCCAAAATAAAATAATAATAAAATATACATTTTTCTTTTGAAAACTCTTTAATAAATAAATATATATATAAATCTCAAATGGGCTGGCATCTCTATCACACTGGAGGCACGACTCGTCGGTCGCCTTACGCCTCACTGCACCGAGGGCTATCTCTTTTCTCATTTATAATTATTTCCTCTTTTCTATCTTTCTAGCCCTTTCCCTCGGTGGTGCCTTGCTGTGGTGGAACACAGCGAACTGGAGCTCTGGCGAGTTTCCCTACGTGCCTCTCCCAACCAGGCTCGACTCACCGTGCCCCTCAATAGGCGGTCCACGACTGAGTATCATGCATGCTCTCAAACTCGGTCCACACTCCCGCAAATTGGAGCCTCGATGAACCGTCTAAATCACTTATCTCCCAAGGGCATCGTACCCTCAATACGCATAATAATAATCTTTCAAAAATTATATATATATACGTATAAACATTTATATTTAAAACATATAAAGCACACACACATAAGTTTTATATTTCTTTTTAAAACATCCCACTCACTATGTGGGTATATCGCAACTGATCGGTATTTTTCGCAAGAGTACGAAATCAAGTAGTAAAGCTTGGAGTATTCCAAGATATCGATCCCACGAGGACTTGAGAAAGCTAACAACCTAATTCTAGCTAAGTTTGTAAAGAAACTAACTGAATTTAATGAAATCAGATTGCAAATAAATTAAGATAAGATGATTGTAGAAATTGACTAAGAAAGCAAAGATAAATTAATTAAGAGAAATCAATAGAATGGATGTGAGGGTTTAGGCTTCTCTTCTAGTTATTTAATTCAATTATGTATGAATCTAATTATCAAGATTAAAATAACAATCACTGATCTACTTAGGAGTCCTCTCAGATCATCCTCAGCTTTCCTAACTAATTGATTACCACCTCTCAGTGCATAAACTAATTAGCTAAGAACATTAAGAACCTTGGATTATAATCAAATCAGTTTCTCCACGACCCTAATTCAATTATGGTTATCACAATAAATTGAATTACTCTAGTATCCAATTAGATTGTGTCTATTTTCCTAGAGCACGAATTATATTTCACCTTTCAGTCCTTCATACAATTCCAAAGATCTATTCTATGTTGGCCAGACATAAAACGCATTAAGAATAAAGAAAACAGATTTAATCACAAGATAATCAACTCATACAAGTATTGAATTAAACCCCTTAGAAGATCTACCCAATCCCCAACAAGAGAATTAGCTACTCATAATTTGAAAAGAAAACAAATTCATTAAATAAAAGAAAAGTAAAGAGATAGAACAATTTTTCCCAAATTGAAGACTTTACTGCTCCTCTCTTCTGAAAAGTATCAAAAAGGTACGTCTAAAAACCCTAAACGTTCGTATTTATATTAGAGAGATTACATAAAATCGGGAGATTAAGAGACTAAGTTGGAGTGGACTCAAATGCTCAGAATCGACGCTGCTTATAGTGTCAACCGGCGCCACTTCTTGTTGCGTAAGAACTGAAGCTTCTTCCTCTCAAACGACGCCGCTTCTTACATCAAACCCCCACCGTTTCTGTTCGATCAAGCCAGTCTTTAATTCTTCTACTTCAGGCGCCATTTCTTACATGAAACCTCACCCGTTTCTTGTTTTCTTCCACTTTTCTTGACTTTTCGAACTTCTATCGATCCAAGCTTCACTTGAACCATCTCTTTCAATCTTTCCAGCCCCAAATTTCTCCAATTTCTCTTCAATTTTCACCATATAGCTTTCCTACATACAATAAGACAAGAGTGAGAGTAAAGATAAAGAATTAAGCTATAATATTAATAAAATCATTCAATTATGCTCATAAAATAGCTCATAATATAGGTATAAAATACACCTATCAAATTCCCCCACACTTACCTCATTGCTTGTCCTCAAGCAATATGTATCACTCTAATATACTAACTAATCCTAAAACAGAAAATAATTCCATTTTCATAGGTGTACGGTGACATTTAGCATATGCCACAAGCCTTTAAACCCCTAGGTGTCCCTAGTGGAGGAGTTATAATCTCCTGAGGGTTTACCAGGACGATACCCACAAACATGTTTTGAAAAACATTGACATACTTTCAATCAATAGCACAAGGCACAAGACTCAAAATATCAAATTAAATTGTTAACCATCAAACACATGATAATCTGTAAGAACCATACCTCATAATTCAAACAATGCAAGCACTAATCAATTCCTTTTACTAAGATCAAATACTTCAAATTGACTAAACTCTCACAAGTTGGCACTCATTCACACAAGTGTTTAACAATTTTATGGTGAGTTACTCTCATCATCTTCTAATGAAATCAGACTTACCATAAGCTTGAGAAACATCTAATCTCCACTACTCCAATTTATATACACAAGCACAAATCATAAGGTCTTCAACTTAGGTTGTAATGGGGCCAAAGGGAAAAATTAATTTAGGCTCATGGAAGAAAAAGGAATAAAAGATAAGCACAATTAATCCAAGATTAGTAGATAAAGTAAATCAAGAAAAACCCGGGATATCTCAATCAACTTAATCAACCAATTCTTCTTTTAAAATTTTAAGTACAGAATTTCACCTTTTTCTTCTCCCAAACTCAAGAAATTCATGTCAATTTCGTTTTCATCATTTTTCATTCTTCTTCTTTTTTTTTTCAAATTGAAAACAATGAAATTGACCCAACAAATATACATTCCACTAACAATATCCCCCACACTTTATCTTTTACAACCATATCCCAAAGAATCTCATACTTCACAACAAGTATTTTCTACTAATCATGGATTTCAAAAGGGTCCATACTTGTTTTTCTCAAATTAAGCTCAAGGTTCTTTGGATGAGGCTATGAAAGAAAAAGCTAAAAATATTTCAATTAGGCTCAAAGGGGCTCACTAATGGATTAATGCATAATGGGTTGGCTTTTTGGCTCAAACGAAATATCCTAAAGACCTTAATCTTAATGCTTGCATATATATAAAAACATGTAATCTCAAAAAGATGAATCTCAAGTTCTAGAAGTCTCAAAATCATAGAAGGCATAATTCTCAAAGAAAAATAAGGCATGAAGGCTCAAATCCTCACAAGGTAACTCAAGTCAATTCAAAGTATTTTTCTCCTAGCAAAAAACAATCTCCTAGTACTTACAAAATTCAAATCAGAAAATAATTCCTTAACTCAAATCATGCATTCAATAATCAACAATTAATTCAATACTAAAAGAATTATGAACTCATACTATCAATTCAAAGCAACCAATGTAACAAATAATGGTTAGAAAAGAAGATAATTCACAAAGAAAAATAAAAATTGTCAACAATAGTCAAAACTCAAAATTTTAAATCCACCCCCCCACACTTAAAACAATATTGTCCCCAATATTGTGCAAAAATTAAAAAGAATAGAAAAGGAAATCGAGAACATCCTGATTTTGAAGAAAAGGAAAATTCGATGACGAATCTACACCTAATTTGTTGCACAAAAGCACAAGACCTAAGTGTGAAAAGGAAGAAAATAAAATAAAGTTAGAAAGAAAAATTAGTACAAAAATTAAAATCAAATTCAATGAGGAGAACGAGAAGAAAGACGATCTATAATCGTCTGTTTGCGATGAGATTCTTGGACGAGATAAGAATTGCGCAAATTGGCCTTCTCCAATTGTCTCTTTAAAAACTGATTCTCTTCTTTCAATTCGTTCAGGACACGCTGCAATTTCAAAAGATCCACTTGCATATGATCAACTAAAAGACACATGTCTTGCTCGAATTCTTCCGGCAAGGGGTCTTCTCCCTTTTCCATTAATTCTTCTTCTTGTTCTTCATCCGAAACTTCCATGGTGAGAATTAATGTGTCCTCATCTACTTGCTCCAAAGTAACTTTCTCATGAGAAGTCTTTTGTTTAGGAGAAGGTATCAAAGAAGGCAAAACTTCTTTCAAATTAGGTGCCATTGAAGAATTCGAGAGAAGAAAAATTAAAGAAAATAAGAAGAGATATCAGAAAAATAAATTGCAAAAATCTAGTGAACTAAAGTTTTGAATTCAGAGTTGTAGGATAAAAGTTGTGTGAATATAAAAGAACTTTTATATTGACTTTGAATCCTACTTCTCATGCAAAAAGGAATTTGATTAAAAACCAAACTAGTTCACTTAAAATTTAGGCCTATCCTCAAAAGAATTCAACTCCAAACTAAGTTAGAAACAAAACAAGATAAAGTCAAGACGAAAAATAAAAAAAAATAAAGAAAAAAAATACAAAGTAAAGTCACATCCTTTTGAAATTGGAACTTAAGCACCAATGTTGACTTTGACCACTGAAATAACTAAAAAAAATTAAATAAAGTCAGCAAATATTAAATACAATCAAAGTTATCAAAGCAAATAAAAATCCGTACACAACTAAAATTTAAAATCAAAGTACATGGGACCACAAAATAAATTAACAATACTGAAATTTAAAATGCATGAAAGTCTAATATGCATGCTCCCTACGTAACTAAGAATGCAACATCCATGTACAGCCATAATCACTGAGGTGGCTGTGGTGGAAAACCATGTTGAGCCAAATATCCCCACAATCGCTCCCAATTAGCTTCTTGAGCCTGATGATTTGCAATAATTAAGGCCCTCTGATCATGCAACTCATTCTGGAGTCCCTCCACTGCTTCAGCAAATCTTCTGTTAAATCCTCTACCCAACGGAATGGATGGGACAGCTTGAGTTGATGGACCAGCTTCAGCTTCAGTTTCCTCGGCTTCTTCCTTAGCTTCGTCAGATTCTTCAACAGTCCCTATCTTCTTACTCTTTTTCCATATTCCTCTCTTCTTCTCATATCCTAATGAACTCATGCGATTCTTGTCAACAAAATGATGATTTCCAGTATTTGCCACCACTGTTTGTGAAACATCAATTCCAAAACTCCTAATCATCTGACTAATCAAAACTGGAAACACAAAGTGTTTTGTTCTATGGCCTGATCTCACAACAGTACTCATGGCCCCAATCATCAATGAAGAAATTCTCACCGGTTCAACACCCAGATCATGATATAATAAATCCAATAAGTACAAATCCTGAGTTCTCACCTCATTCTTTCCACTGGATTCTGGCACCAAATTGTGAGCAAAGATATACACTATCAACCTCTGCTGAATGGTTAAGTCTTTTGCTAAGACTTTGAACACTGGTAGTTGGCCTTCCCTGACTGTTTTCTTCTCAGAGAGAGGAACTTTAAACCATTGAGCAGCCACTTGTTTGGTCCACTCCTTGTGATCAGATGGAACTCCAACAGCAAACGAGAGTCTCCTGCCCCTATGAGGAAATTGAAGATGGTCTTCAATCCTTCCTTCAGTAATGACTATCTCCCTGCCTCGCACAACTGACACCAGTTTAGTTGGTCCTTTTTGTTTCTTATCCCGCATATTAGCATAAAACTCTTTGACCAATTCGGGATAATATTCTCCACCCAAGGTTAGCAATCCTTGCCAGTGGAATTTTGCAAGCCTCTCAGCCAATAGAAACTCTGCTTCTATCTCATCATGCACTGCTTTCTCCATAACAAAGTCTCTGTTCTTCATTTTATCATACCATTCGGCACTTTCTACTGAGACAAACCGATCGTCAATCATAGGGACTAACTCCACTACAGGGGGAGCTTGAGGTTGCGGTTGTCGTGAAGAGGATGCACTTTTTCCTCTTCTGGCAGCAGCACTCTTAATTCTCGGAGGCATGATTTGGGCAGCACAGAAACAGAGCAAAACCGAATTGAACAACACAGCCAAATAATCACAAGTGCAAAATCAATTTCAAATAACTCAGCTTTCAAACCCAATGCAATATTCGGCAGTCTAGACAACCCAATCAATGCAATTCCCATTAAACTTTTAGCACTAATCAAAGCAAAGCAAAACAACCAAACAAATCACCTTTCAACTTTAGACCCGAAAATGTCAATAAAAGAGAAGAATGTACCCTTTTTTCACTATTTGAAGCCGACAAGATACTCCAACAATGCCCTGTTCGGTGGCCACCCACAATCCTTGAAATGGGTTTCGGGTTGGGAGAAGAAGATGAATGCTTTGAGTTTCAAACCATGGGTAAGGTGTTTTTGGGTTAAAGTTGCTGTTTTAGTGGGTAGAGAAAGCTTCAAAGTGTTAACAATGGAGGAAAAATGGCAACAGAGGTGAGAGGTTGAAGAAGACTTGGTGCGGCTGTGAGAGGAAAAACAGAGGAAATTTTAGCTTTTCTGCAAAATGGGGTCGGGCTAGGTTTTTGACTTGGTCAAAAATTGCAAAACGGCACCGTTTTACTCATGTAAGTACGGGGAAACAACTCTGTAGGTATGAAACGGCACTGTTTCACATTACAAGCGGCGCCGTTTCCTTGCGAAAATTCTGAAACCATTCTAATCGTGGACATCCGGCGCCGTTTTTAACATTAACCGGTGCCGTTTCAAGTCTGCAGCTTGTCTACATTGGGCCCTTTTTTCCAGACCAATACCAGCCCTCCTTGTTATCTAACATGGCGTGGCTTTTATGTTCCGGCCCTGGTTCATCGTTTAAACGGCGCCGCTTCAGAGCCGTAAGCGTGAATATTCACGCTTCGGATTTTCTCTCTCATCAGACCCCTGTTTCACTCTATAACCGGCCCCCCTTCTGTCTTTGGGCTTCAAAATTACTTACCCTCCTCTATGATTAATGGCTTTCCATGAATGCAATGCATGTTTGCTAAATAATAACAATGAATTCACATGCAAAGGAATTAAAAACAAGCAAACACTCAATTAAAACATAAAATTTTGAAAATTTGATTGAACTTACTCCCCCCCACACTTAAAAATATACATTGTCCTCAATGTATAGAAGTAAGTGGCAGCAAAAGCTTGAACTTGCTCAATAATTGTACCTACAAGAAAAATAGGAACAATGAGAATAAATTTACAAACTTTCAAAATAAAAGAAAATAAAAGAAAAGACAAAGGTGAAAAAAATATTGGGTTGCCTCCCAATAAGCGCTTGTTTATAGTCATTAGCTTGACTATTTGCAAAGAAGAATTAATCATCAAAAGAGATCACATGGACTTGTTCCACATGATTCCCTGTAAAATAGTGCTTCAGACGTTGTCCATTCACCACAAAACGTTCTTCTTTGTCATTTTCTACTTTTATTGCTCCATTGGAATACACCTTCGTAATTGTAAAGGGTCCAGACCATCGCGATCGTAGCTTACCTGGAAATAAAGTAAAACGAGAGTTAAATAATAAAACTTTCTAACCCAATTTAAACTCCCTTTTTAGAATGATTCGATCATGAAAAGCCTTGGTCCTTTCTTTGTAGATTCGTGCATTCTCGTACGATTCTCTTCTCATCTCATCTAGCTCATTCAGTTGGAGAAATCTCTTTTCACCAGCAACCTTATAATTGTAGTTCAGCTCCTTGATTGCCCAATAAGCCTTGTGTTCCAGCTCCACCGGTAAATGACATGATTTACCAAAAACTAGTCTGAATGGAGACATCCCCAAAGGTGTCTTATATGCTGTCCTATACGCCCAAAGAGCATCATCCAGCTTCAAGGACCAGTCATTCCGAGGTTTATTCACTGTTTTTTCCAAGATGGACTTCAATTCTCGATTAGAAATTTCCACTTGACCACTGGTTTGTGGATGATACGTGGTTCCAGTCTTGAAATTACATCCATGCTTCTTTAAAAAGCTTCGAAATTGAGTGTTTTGAAAGTGCACTCCATTGTCAGTGATGAATGCTTTAGGAATGCCAAATCTTGTAAAGATATGCTTCTTCACAAATTTCACCACACTAGATGCTTTATTGTTTGGCAAGGCTGAAGCTTCAACCCATTTAGAGAAATAATCGACAGCCACCAAGATATATTCGTTATTATTAGATTTCGGGAATGGACCCATAAAATCTAATCCCCATACATCAAAGATTTCAACTTCAATGATTGCTTGTTGAGGCATCTCTTGTCGTCTGCCAATTTTCCCAGTTCTTTGACATGGATCACAGTCCATAATGAAAGATTTAGCATCCTTGAATAACGTAGGCCAAAAGAATCCACATTGAAGGACTTTAGCAGCAGTCCTATCGGGTCCATGATGTCCTCCATATGGTGACGAATGACATTGATGAAGAATCAATTGCATCTCTTCTTCTGGCACACATCTATGAATTACTCCATCACCACATCGTTGAAACAGTAAAGGCTCATCCCAATAATAATAACTAATTTCAACAAGGAATTTCTTCTTTTGAGCGAAGGAAATATCATCAGGAATGATGCCAGCCACCAAATAATTCACATAATCAGTATACCAAGGAGTACATTCATGAACCATCCAAAGTTGCTCATTTGGAAACATGTCGTTGATTGGTTCATCTCGCACTTTGATTTCAGGCTCCAATCTAGACAAATGATCAGCCACAAAGTTTTCTGATTCCTTTTTGTCTTTTATTTCCAAATTGAATTCCTGCAAAAGAAGTATCCAACGCATCAGTCTAGGCTTGGAATCCTTTTTGGCAAATAAATACTTAAGAGCAGAATGATCAGTGTAAACGATCACTTTAGAAGCAACTAAATAAGAGCGAAATTTGTTAAAAGCAAAGACAATAGCCAAAAGTTCTTTTTCAGTTGTCGCATAATTGATTTGAGCTTCAGTGAGAACTTTGCTGGCATAGTGAATGGCATGCAATTTCTTATTTTGTCTTTAGCCTAAAACAGCTCCTATGGCATATTCACTAGCATCACACATGATCTCAAAAGGTTGAGTCCAATCAGGAGTAGCCATAATTGGGGCCGAAATCAGCTCCTTTTTTATCCTAGTAAAAGCATCCAAACAATCATTAGTGAAATTAAATGGAACATCTTTTTGAAGTAATTCACACAAAGGCTTAGTGATTTTAGAAAAATCCTTTATGAAACGCCTATAAAAGCCAGCATGTCCCAAGAAACTTCTCACGGCTTTGACCGATGTAGGAGGAGGCAATCTTTCAATGACTTCAACTTTTGCTTTGTCCACTTCAATTCCTTTTTGAGATATTTTATGACCCAGAACAATTCCCTCTTGAACCATAAAATGGCATTTTTCCCAATTAAGCACCAAATTGGTCTCCTCACATCTCTTTAGAACCTGTTCCAAATTCAAAAGACATTCATCAAAGGAGTGACCAAAAACAGAAAAATCGTCCATAAATACCTCAATTGTCTTCTCCACCATGTCGGAGAAAATAGCCATCATGCAACGTTGAAAAGTAGCAGGGGCGTTGCATAAGCCAAAGGACATTCTTCTGAAAGCAAAAGTCCCATAAGGACAAGTGAAAGTAGTCTTCTCCTGATCTTCAGGATCAATTGGTTTTTGGTTATATCCAGAATAACCATCAAGGAAGCAATAGAATGCATAACCAGCTAGCCTCTCAAGCATTTGATCAATGAAAGGAAGGGGAAAATGATCCTTCCTTGTTGCTGCATTTAGCTTACGATAGTCTATGCAAACTCGCCATCCGATCACAGTTCTTGTAGGAATCAACTCATTTTTTTCATTGGTAATTACGGTCATTCCTCCCTTCTTAGGTACAACCTGCACAGGACTAACCCAAGAACTATCAGAAATCGCATAAATAATACCAGCATCTAAAAGTTTAAGCACCTCATTCCTAACTACTTCTTTCATGTTAGGATTCAAACGGCGTTGACTCTCTACAGAAGGTTTAGCATTCTCCTCCATCAGAATTTTGTGTGTGCAAATAGATGGACTAATCCCTCAAATATCAGCAATTGACCAAGCAATAGCTAAGCGATGTTCACGAAGAACTCGCACAATCTTTTCTTCTTCAATTGCTTTTAAAGATGAGGATATTATCACAGGAAAAGTGTTGGATTCACCTGGAAAGGCATATTTAAAATGTGATGGCAATGGTTTCAGTTCCAATTTTGGTGGCTCTTGTGTTGAGGGTAAAGGTTTAGGTTTTCCTTCTCCTAAGTCTTCAACGACTTTTGAAAATTTATTCCTAATTGGTTCACCTTCTATCCTATGAGCACACACCAAAACATCTTCCTTAGTCTCATCCTCACCTAAAGCAATACAAGATTCTAAAGGATCATCATAAGTTAATCGAGGTAGTGAGTCCTGAACTATAGAGTCCACACAATCAATCCTATAGCAATGGTCATCTAGGGTTGGTCCCTTCAAAGCCTTGAAGACCTTAAATTCCTCTATTTCATTACCAATCCTAAAGGTCATTTTTCCAGCTGGAACCTCAATCAATGCTCCACCAGTGGCCATAAACGGTCTACCTAAGATAATAGGCACATCAATATCATATTCCATATCCAAAATCAAAAAGTCAGTAGGGAAGATTAACTTCCCCACTTTAACCAACAAATCTGCTACTATTCCAATTGGATATCGAATAGATCGATCAGCTAATTGCAAAGCCATTGTGGCTGGTTTCATCTCTCGAGTTCCAAGTTTCCTGAATAATGATAAAGGAATCAAGTTAATGCTTGCACCCAAATCACAAAGACATTGATAAATGTTAGTAGAACCAAAATGACATGGGATGATGAAACTCCCTGGATCCTTCAGCTTAGGAGGTAATTTCCTTTGAAGGATTGCACTGCATTCCTCATTCAAAGGGACTGTTGCAAATTCTTCCAGCTTCTTCTTGTTAGAGATCAAATCTTTTAAGAATTTGGCATATGTAGGCATATTAGCAAGAGCCTCAGCAAATGGGATGTTGATTTCTAACTTTCGAAAAATATCCAGGAACCTCTTGAATTGACTTTCATCCTTCCTCTTCTTCAGCCTCTGGGGAAACGGAATTGGTGGAACATATGGTTGGACAGATGGTTGTGGCTCTAGGGAAACACCGGCGCCAATTCTGATAACTTCCGGGGCCGTTTCTGAACTGGCAGGGAGCAGTGAAGAAGTCGATGAAGTTACGGCACCGTTTTTAACATTAACCGGTGCCATTTCATTCTCAACAGCAATGTGACTTGGACTTTGTCGACTTGAACCGGCGCCGTTTGTCTCCATAACCGGCCACGTTTCAAGTCTGCTCTCACTACTTTCAATTTCTGCTTTAGGAACTTCGTCAGTTGCCACTCGGTTATTTCTTTCTGATGAGTCTTCAAGCATTTTTCCACTACGAAGTGTGATAGCCATCACACCTTGCCTTGGATTGACTTCCATATTACTCGGGAGTTGCCCTTGCCCACGTTCATTCATAGTTTTTGCCATTTGACCCATCTGAATTTCAAGATTTTTAATGGCTGCTGAATGAGAATCTACAGTCTTTTCCAACTTGTCTATTTTATCAAGCTTCTAAAGTTGTGAAAGCTGAGAACTGACTTGAGTCATGAAAGTTTGAAGCTTGTCTTCAATTCCATTGTCTTGTCCAGTTGGTTGAAAATGTTATAGGCGCTGTCTTTGCAAAAGATTTGGAGGTCTATTAGTAGCACCTTGATTGGACCACGAAAAATTTGGATTGTTTCTCCAAGCTGGGTTATATGTAGGTGCAAAAGGATCATTCTTACTCCCTTGCTGTCCTCCATATGCACCCATATAGTTAACATTCTCTGAATATTCATCTTCTTCACCAGGATTATCATTCATGCAATATTTGGGAGAGTGGCCATACATACCACAGTGGTAGCATGCCTTTGGTTTCTTTGGCTTTTTGTCTAGAAATACCTTCATCATCTCATCCATCTTAGTGGCTATTACATCCAATTGACTCTGATTTTGAGGTTGAGATGTGCTTGATCTAGATTTCTTCTTCACCATCCTTTGTTGAGAACTAGCAGCCAAAGCTTCAAAAACATTCTCCAATTGTTCAGCAGTCATTGTAGTGATATACCCTCCAGTGGCATTGTCTACAGAAGATTGATATTCAGGATCCAAGCCTTCATAGAAAAATTGATAAAGAAGATTGATTGGATAGCCATGATGAGGACATTGGCACACCAATCCCTTAAATCTATCCCAAGCATCATGAAAAGTTTCATTCTCTTCTTGTACAAAATCTTGGATCTTCTTTCTCAATTCATTTGTCTTCCTAGGAGAGTAGAATTTACAGAGAAAAGCATCAGTTACCTTCTCCCAAGAATCAAGAGAATTTTCGTGCAGAGTTGTCAACCAATTCCTTGCTGGTCCTTTCAAGCAATAAGGAAAACATCTCATCTTCAATTCTTCTATTGAGATATTGGTGAGTGGAAGTGTAGCCACTATATCATGCAATTCTTGTAGAAAATTAAGTGCATCTTCCGAAGGCAGCCCATGAAATTGAGGAAGAATGTTCAACACCGTGTGCTTCAACACATAGTTCTTTGCTCTGTCGGGAAGTCGAATGCATGATGAATTGTTTCCCATCTTTGGTCTTTGAATGTCTGCCATAGGATGAGCAGGTTGAGCAGCAGGTTGAACTTGATTTCCTTGATTTGCCGGTGGATTATCATTAGCTCTATTGTCAGCTAGAAGTGATCTTGCTGTTTTCTCTAGTTTAGGGTCCCAAGGAACTTCTGGATTTAATCCTTCAGTTTGTTGAGTCATAAACTACCTAAGAAACAAAGAAAAGAAAAGGTAAACTAAATTAAACTGAAAACAGAAAATAAAATTAAAATTCTAGAACTAAATATATTAGCAATCAAATCAAGTCCCCGGCAACGGCGCCAACTTGATCGGTATTTTTCGCAAGAGTACGAAATCAAGTAGTAAAGCTTGGAGTATTCCAAGATATCGATCCCACGAGGACTTGAGAAAGCTAACAACCTAATTCTAGCTAAGTTTGTAAAGAAACTAACTGAATTTAATGAAATCAGATTGCAAATAAATTAAGATAAGATGATTGTAGAAATTGACTAAGAAAGAAAAGATAAATTAATTAAGAGGAATCAATAGAATGGATGTGAGGGTTTAGGCTTCTCTTCTAGGTATTTAATTCTAATTATCAAGATTAAAATAACAATCACTGATCTACTTAGGAGTCCTCTCAGATCATCCTAAGCTTTCCTAACTAATTGATTACCACCTCTCAGTGCATAAACTAATTAGCTAAGAACATTAAGAACCTTGGATTATAATCAAATCAGTTTCTCCACGACCCTAATTCAATTATGGTTATCACAATAAATTGAATTACTCTCGTATCCAATTAGATTGTGTCTATTTTCCTAGAGCACGAATTATATTTCACCTCTCAGTCCTTCATACAATTCCAAATATCTATTCTATGTTGGCCAGACCTAAAACGCATTAAGAATAAAGAAAACAGATTTAATCACAAGATAATCAACTCATACAAGTATTGAATTAAACCCCTTAGAAGATCTACCCAATCCCCAACAAAGAGAATTAGCGACTCATAATTTGAAAAGAAAACAAATTCATTAAATAAAAGAAAAGTAAAGAGATAGAACAATTTTTCCCAAATTGAAGACTTTACTGCTCCTCTCTTCTGAAAAGTATCAAAAAGGTACGTCTAAAAACCCTAAACGTTCGTATTTATATTAGAGAGATTACATAAAATCGGGAGATTAAGAGACTAAGTTGGAGTGGACTCAAATGCTCAGAACCGGCGCCGCTTCTTGTCACGTAAGAACTGAAGCTTCTTCCTCTCAAACGGCGCCGCTTCTTACATCAAACCCCCACCGTTTCTGTTCGATCAAGCCAGTCTTTAATTCTTCTACTTCAGGCGCCGTTTCTTACATGAAACCTCACCCGTTTCTTGTTTTCTTCCACTTTTCTTGACTTTTCGAACTTCTATCGATCCAAGCTTCACTTGAACCAATTCTTTCAATCTTTCCAGCTCCAAATTTCTCCAATTTCTCTTCAATTTTCACCATATAGCTTTCCTACATACAATAAGATAAGAGTGAGAGTAAAGATAAAGAATTAAGCTATAATATTTATAAAATCATTCAATTATGCTCATAAAATAGCTCATAATATAGGTATAAAATACACCTATCAGCAACCAAGTGTGTGTGTGTGGATTTCCCATATCCCAAAACCTTTTTGAAAAACATTTATATTTTAAAATCATTTTCAAAATCATTTTCCCCAGTGGCTAAACAAAGAAATCTAAGCCACTCACAGTGATGGGAGATTCGTATACTCCCAAGCGCTCCATGTAGCTTTAACCTCCGGGGCATCACCGCACTCGATTATCCGGAGCCCTAGTACACAGAAATACATGTTAGCATTCATAAATAAATTTATGAATGCACCTATGAGGCTTTAATATGACCTAAGACGATGTTTGGAAGTGATTTGGGGCTTAGAAAAGTGTCCGGGAGGTTCCGGGGTAAAAATTAGACACTTGGTGAAAAATTACGAAAATGCCCCTGGGGACCCGTGGGCCCCACACTCTGGCTGGGCCCTACCGGCCCATCCCTGCCCGATTCTGGGCCAGGCAGGCCTGCCCCTAAAGCTGGGTCGGGCCTGGCCTGAAATTTGGGCCAGAAGGCCCAAATTCTGAATTGGGCCCAAAATGGCCCAAACGCACTGATTGGGCCAAATGCCCAATCCGGAGCCGGACAGGCTTGGGTCTCGCGCGGAACCCTGCCTGCTGGTCTTTCCTGCGCGGGAGCCGGTAGGCAGCCTCGGGATCCAAGGCTTTTCCTCGGTTCCGGAGCCCCTCGGGTCACCGTTCGGCTCGAAATTCGAGATGGAGGTTCCTCTCACCTCCCACGACGCGTTTACCAGAGCAGAAACGAGAGTCACAAGCTCAAAGTTCCTAGATCTCAAATCTAAGCTAGAAATCTAACAAAAAGCTAAACCTAACTTTGAGCTTGGATCTCTCCTAGACCAATGCATTGATAAGCGTGAAAACTTAATGGAACGTAGTTCAAGGAGTTAACAACAACTCACCAAGATCTCGCCTTGAACTTGCTGTCGATTTGTCCGGATCGGCCAAAAGTCCAAAATTGCTCCAAAAGAGCAGTCGAGAGAAAAGAGAAAGAAGAGAAGAGAGAAAGAGAGAAAAATAAGGGGAGAGGCTCGACCTCCCCCTATTTATAGGGGAGCCCGGCACCGGGTCTACTCTGGCCCCAGGCCAGACTTTCTCTTCTCTTTTAAACCTCTCAAAACTTTAATCCTTGTCCCGATCCACCGACCAATTCACCAATGGACGTCCAATCCATTGGCTATGGACTTAAGGAAGCCCACCTTAGCGTTTCCATGCATGGTCACCAATCTCATCTTCTAACCCCATCTTATCTTAAGCTTATCTTCTCTTCTGACTTGACATTGCCGGACCGACTTGGTGTTTAATTATCGCGTCATCTTGTACTATTCCGTTCGTACGAAAAGGTCGTGCTAGGTCCGGGTGTGTCACCACTTATGAGTGCAAGGGCAATGGGAGGCTGGACAAATGCTGAATCGCAGAAGATTTGGAGTTGGAGTTGGACAACTTGGACTTCCTCATGAATCCTAAAGTTATTAGAGTCCTCCAGAATCCTCTCAGCCCAGTAACTGGGAACACACCTAATCGTGATCAATCCTCACAGAGTGGTTGCCCATTGGGTACCCAATATTTTGGCTGTATTCCCAATGTCGGTCAAGAGTCTGACTACAGGTCACGTTATAATAAAAGTTGCGGCCGATGATAAACGAAGGACAAGATTTATAAGTGAAAGGAACCAAGAACAAACAAACTCAACTGGAAAATAGAATTTCGGTTTCCACCAGGATCCATGCGAATGAACTCCCAATCATTAATAAAAATATTACCGTAGTTATGCGATGAAATCAAAAACTAAAACTGGATCAAATCAAGCTGCAGCAAAACCTCCTCAGGATTTCGCCTCTACGATAACAACATGATCAAGCAGTGAGCAATCTTCGTCTCACGAAGAATAGGAATGGAATTTTCTCTCTATGTTCTCACGAAGAGTAGGAATGGAGTTTTCTCTCTGCGTTTTGTACTAGCAAACATACAAAGAGTTCTAATTGTGATTTATGACTTAAAAATTAAACTATGCGTGTCTCACATGCCTTTTATATTTAGGTTAAAAACTATTTTAACCTAATTAAATTTAGATTATATTCATAATCTATTTAGACTCTAAGCTAACCCATAATTAAGCCCAAGTAATTCGTCTTTGGACATAACCCATCAATAAGTCACCTGGAAAATTAAGTTGTCCATTTTCCACTCAATGTGCATCCTACCTGCTTCTGGATTCCTTCTGTTTCATGTGTGTCAGCATTTGCCTTCGATCTTTGTATCCTCTCTATGGATATGTGCTAGTTAATTTTAGCTTTCCTGCAAAATATATGATGATGATGATCTATCCCTCATCTTGTTATTATCAAAATAGGCCAAAATCATAAAGATTAATGAGCCCAAATCAGGCTGCTATGCTGACAGCCACAAAGAGAAATCACTGTGTCTTGCATTATGACTTCTACTGTATATGTCATTATATGGAATTATCCAGTACTATGTAAATTTGGACTAATTTTATTTTCTACAAATTGTTTCTTTTTGTTCTTTTTGAAGGATTATTATTTTTAGTAGTTAAATTATATATTGTTTCCAAGGACGGAGCCAGAGGGTGCTCATGGGCCATGGCCCCCTGGCTTTGGTAAAATTGTAGTTTAACCCCCTATAAGTTTATATAAATTTTTTAAAATATTCTATTTGGCTCTCTAATTTTGATAAAATTGTTGTTTAATCCCTATAAGTTTTTACAAATTTCACATAATATTATATTTGGCCCCCTTTAATAAATGTAAATTCATTTTAACCCATTATATTTTGTTTTATTTTTTATAAATTAATCAGTGTCCACTTAATTTTTTTTTTATTTTCTTAATTTGCAATAAAATTTTTTAAACCTTTTATTTAATTTTTAAATTATGTATGTAAAATGTTATTGAAACCCTTTTTATGTATTCAATACATATATTTTTCCTATTATAAATCTTACATAAAATTAGTCTAATATGTGTATTAGACTTGGCTCCCCCCCTCATTTTGAATCCTGGCTCCATCCCTGACTGTTTCCTTGCATTTTTTGTTTTTCTTTTTGTATGTGGACTGGATTTAAAGATGCGTATAATGAGAAAAAATAATACTAACATCTGGAAAATGGAAATTAAGTTCATTCTGGCCTCCTATATATAATTCACCCAAACCACATAATTAATTTATTCTTTCTCGTTTCTCCCCTATTATAAGTTGACATTTATTCATTCAAAAGCAAAAATATAAAGGAATTTTCTATATAGACATAAGATATATAGGGGAGAGATAAGAGAAAACACTTATAATATTGAATTTTGACTAACGTAGAGATGTATATTGTATAATCTTCTTTTATTTTGTAATTATTAACTAATTTTGTTCTTCTTTTTATTGAAATAAAAAGTTCTCTATTTGGCCTGTTGAGGTATCAAAATACGGGACCTCGAACGGGAGCCTCAGCTAGTCGACAGTGACCTGAAGATATGGAAAACAGTGAGAGGGGTGACCAACGATTGGCCGGTTGATCCCACTCCGATGCTTAAGTCAGTAAGGGTTTTTGAGAGGTTTTGTGGAATAGAACTGAGGAGAGAATCTTGTACCTGGGTGCATGGTACTGTGCATATATAAAGTGCTTACATGTGGGTTTTGCACGTGCTTGGAGCTTGGGCCTTTTTTGTTGGACCGTCTCCTTTGGTGGGATCAGTAGTTGACTCTACCGGGTCCTAGTGTTGGGCCGAGTGGCTGTGAGGCCTGGACTGGCGCTATTGGGCTTTTACTTAACAAGTGCCCACCAATCGCTGAGACGAGTATAAAGTGGTCCGTTGCGCCGCTAAGGCGTACCTCTTGCTTGGTGGTCAAGTGGTGGAGAGTGCGTTGCATTGTTGACTCAGGAGTCGGTGAATGGGGTTGTATCGTCAGGTGTTGTAGGGAGTCGTCCAGCTGTGGCCTTTACAGCAGGTGTATGGGTGGGATGTGGTTGGGGCCTCCTTTACTGAGTAAGTGACGTCACGACATTTTTTATTTTGAAAACATCATTGAGGTTTTGCTTTCTTAGAGGGAATTTTGGGATGCCATGTGTCTTCCTAGAGGCTAGTATATCAAATATATAAGTAGTTTTCTCTCTCTTTGTCTTTTCATTTTTGCAGTTTACATAATTTTCTTGACTGTTTATGTTTTCTTGGTTTCTTTCAAGTCTTTGGGCTTTCTTGATTTCATTTGCTTCATTGTCGCAATGTCGGTGTTGGAGTTTGGATCAGAGGTTCTGTTTGTTGTTTCGGGGTACTTTTCGTCGATTTTTTGGTTCGTCGTTCGCTGGTTGTTGGCTGTTTACAAGTGGTGGGTTCCTATTGCTGCGAGTTTTGATTCTTTACTATGTTTGGTAAGTTTGTGTTCTTTTACAAGTTGTTTTGTTAAGATATGAGTAGTGACAGTGAGAGCAGTGCTTTTGGTATAAGCGGTGTCCGATTGGGAGGCGAAGCCATTATTTTCGGCAAGGGCTAGTAGGATTCTAAGCACAGTGTTGTAGGCAAGGTGGTGGGTACGGGGCTCGCTATTCGGAATGGTGGGCTTACAGCTTCTGTTTCAGATCCTGTGGACGCCGGCCCAAGTCCTAGGAAGAATAAGAGGGCAACCTCTGTAAAGGGTGGGGGAAAAAGAAGAAGTCAGCGGATGGGCCTATAGATGAGGGAGCTGCAGCTTATGAGTCCATGTATACTGTGGGCAGCAATGAAACCAAGCCCTAAGCTAGGCTACATAATATAGGTTCTATAGCTTGAGTGATTATGTGCTTGAAATGTGCCCAGTCTGTCTAAGGCCAGGGTGGGTAGGAGACAACAGGAACTCTGTCGTCTTCTATGAGGATATGTCCACGTTGGCTTTCAATTTCCACTACTTTCCTTTTATGCTGAGGTGCTGAGATATTACCATATTGCACCGAGTCAGTTGATGCTTAACTCCTAGCATATGGTCATTTCTTATCATGTATTGTGCGCCTACAAGGATTGGGAGCTGTAGCTAAATGTGCTGCGGGAGTTACTGAGTGTTAAGCAAGTAGGTAGCTTTCTTATGTTGCATGCCACGCTTGAAGGATCTGCGTCTCCTTTCACCATTCCAGATACCAACCGTGACTGAAATAAAAAGTACATGGCTGTTAGGATGCCGAGTACTTTGGAGTGCGGTTGCTCTGTCAACTGGGTTGCCCATACGACAAACTCGGTGAAAGTTCTAGCCCAACATCCCGTGGCCCTTTTAAGTGTCGAACAATCCTAATATGTGTATCTGATGACAGGGGCGTTCTATCAAATGCTCTGACTATGCGTATTGTAATCGGTTATACTCTACTGGGCTGAGTAAATGAGGAAACCATCTCGAGTACAGGGAGCATCGAATCCCTTTGGGTGTGGGGCCAGAGACATTGAAGAAGATTATGCAAGACTTTGATTTGGAGAGAGTAGCAACCTGTTATGATGGTTAAGACCTTTTAATTAGAATGACAAAGGAAAACCAAAAACAAAAGCCAAAACATGAAAGTAAAAGAGAGAGACACAAAAGATTTATGAGGAAACCCCAATGTAGGGAGAAAACCTCGGGCGGCTAGCCGATGAAGAAATTCACTAAAGATGAAAAAGACAAGTTACAAACTCAGCTCTCACAATCTTGATGGAGGCTAAAATCCTAAGTTGAATTGTGATACCCAAAGCCTAACTGGCCTACCAATTATATATTGGCCTAAAGGACTTTTAATCTCATAATTCACCAGTGTGGGATTTGGGAAAATCTGTATTTATAGTCCTAAGGCTAGTATATATATACATCACAAATCAATGTGGGATAACTTAAATTGAGACAAACTCAACAAATCTCCACCTTGGCTCAATTTTGAAACTGAAATCTTTTCTTCTGAACTTCAACGGTAACCTCCAAAACTATTGTCGCTTAATGGACAACTCTCGCCAAGTCCAAACAATGTTGGAACTTGGCTCCAAGAAGAGACTTTGTCAACATATCAGTTGCATTGTTTTCTGTACTAACCTTCACAACCACAATATCACCTTTATCAACAACTTCTCGAACAAAGTGGTATCTAACATCAATATGTTTGGTGCGATCATGGAACATATTATCCTTAGTAAAAAAAATAGCACTCTGACTATCACATAGTACCTCTAGTCTACTAACATTTTGAGTGAGTTCTCCATAAATATTTCGAAGCCAAATAACCTCTTTTACAGCTTCAGTGATTGCCATATACTCCGCTTCTGCAATTGAAAGAGCTACTGTTGCCTGTAGACAAGCCCTCCAGCTCACAGCATAACCACTAAACATGAATATATAGCCAGATGTGGATCGTCGGCTATCAAGATCACCGGCGTAATTAGAATTCACATAACCAATTGTCGTAACGTTGCCGAAAACGACGACGGATTTGGGACTTAAGAGAATTTTATGGAGTCACCACTAACCATTTTTGTTTAGGTGTAGTTAGTCACCTATTAAGAATCTACCTAACTTAACATTGGCCGTTAGATGGCGTACTTAAGTTAGATAGGTCCCGGTCTACGAAACAGAGAACTGGAGTCGGGAGTACAGTTACGTGCGGGGAAGGATGAGCACCCCCACAACGCCGGTCAAGATGACGGTACCGATTAATTTAATGATATTTAGGCCTTAATAAAATGTCTTTATAATTTTCCTTTTTGTTTGATTTTTTTTTGTTTTTGTAATTTTATATTATTTTTATTAAAGTAAACTTAAAAAAATAAAAGCAGGTTTCGAAATTTTTTTTTATACTTATGAAAAGTTGAGAGAAAACCATATTCCAAAACATTTTTTTATATTATTTTTGAATGAGATCAAAATTCATTAAATGAATCAAGGTTTATTATTATCATCTTAAATCAACATTTTAAAAAATATCAAGTGAATTCTTTCAACTTTTGATTTTTTTTGGGAAATTCATTTTTTATTCAAGAAAAGCAATTTTTTTTGAGAAAATTGACATTTAGAATGAAACTATTGGACAGCTTTTTTTTCAAAAGTCCATTTTATTACTCCATTCTTTTTTGAACAACTTTCATTTTTTATTTTTTTGTATTTTGGTTTTGAGATTTTTCAAAATTTGCAATCTTTATTGAACATTTGAATGTTTGAGGAGTAAAATCTTATTTTTGCCAATTAAAAAAATGGCGAGGATTTTATCAAGGCCTACGATGAACCTCGCCCAATTCTGGGTCTGATTCAAAATGGGTCTCTTATCTAAAAATCCGGACTAGGTGTGAATTTTCACCCTCCCAAACCGGATCCCGTGATTAAATCCTCATAGCTTAAACCACTTGTAAGGATTTTGTTAGACATAGGTGATCACTCTTTTACTTTTATTATTTAACGTAAAGGTTTTATTGTCGTTATTGGCTTAAGAATTTATCATTATTGATTTATTTATTTTTTAAAACTAACACCTATAATTTATTTAGATGCCTAAATGCATGGCATATGAAATGTTATCTTATCAATTTTAAAAATAAGGATAGTAAGGATTTTATCAAGACCCACCGTGAACCTCGCCCAATTCTGGGTATGATTCAAAATGGATCTCTTACCTAGGAACTCAGATCGGGTATGAATTTTCACCTTCCCGAAACGGATTCCATGATCGGACCCTCACTATCCCCGCATATCATTACTCGCATGGATGATAATAATAATAATGATATGAGCGACAATAAAATGCATGTCTTAAAATTTTAATCAATAAGTCATTCATTATTTCAATCTCAAAAGCTTATTTCTCCTTTATTATTCTATTTTAAAATAACTTTATCATTCTTTAAAAAAAAAACTTATTATCACATATTCCTCTTATTATTCCCTTTATTCACTAAAGAAAATATTCAAATTTACTAGAAGAATTACGCAAACAATTAGCACCAATATAATTTAAAAAAAATGGTTTAGTTCAATTGATTTTATTATTACCTACTCCATTTGTCTTATACACATTTTGTTTCCCAAGATATTAATAGGTTTCAGAAGTAGACATGTTGTGGGGTCATGCAAATCATAACAACGGATAACCATTATGTATTTTTAGGAGCAGATTAGTCAAGAGGAAGAGCCAATAAACGGCAAAGACCAATAAATAACAATTAATCCAGGCAAAGCGGCAAAGAAAATATACCGAAATTAATGAATGACTTACTACCAAACGGATTAGCCCACGCAGATTTTTTTGCCCTTGGTCAAAGTATTCAGGGGTAATTAAACAAACAAAATTACACTAAAACCCCTGTGAGATATAAAAGCTGAAAACTTCAGCTTTGTTGCGTTTTTTTGGCTTTCCTTCTCCCTGGATCCTCTCTTTGCGCTTTCTCTTTCTAAATGAAGCCTCAGATCAGTCACCGACAGCCACCAATGAAACCTCGTTGGCGTTCACCAATGGCCCCAAAAACATTCGGTTCCTACCCTCTTGACAGATCTAAGGTATATTCCCTCAAACACCAACTAAAATTTTCCAAATCTAGATTCCAGGACCATGGCTTTCCAACTTCGGTGAAGCCAATTCCACCGTTGGGATTGAGAAGAGATCATGCAAGAGCTCCTCCACTGAGAATCAAGCGGAAGAAAAGGGTAAGGTTTTCTTCTTTTTTTGTTTTTTTGTTTTTTTTTTAGGGCTGAAAGTTATTGATAATGCTTTTTATTTTGTTTACTGAGGAGAGATTGAGAGGAAGAGCAACAAAGGATTTAGGGAACTCAATGGGGTCTCTCGGTGGGAAATAGTGCTGAAAATCCCTCCAAGGAATGGAAAATGATGGCCTTTTAAAAGAGGAAGGTAAGGTGTTTTTTACTGGAAAACTTGCACAAAACCTTTCACTGATCAGATTTCAAAGAAAGGATTACAAGCAAAAAAACATTTCTTTTCAAAAAACTCTAGAACCAAAAAACTACCCTCCCTTTTTTTTGTGATCGGCTGTGCTTGGCCCTCCTTGTCTCTACGTTTTTCTTTGGTTGGCCCCTCTTTATATATTTTTTTTCTTGGACCCCCTCTCTACATTTTTTCTTTGCTTGGCCCCATTCTCTACGTTTTTCCTTTGCTTGGCCCCCTCTTTACATTTTTTCTTTGCTTGGCCCCCCTCTTTACGTTTTTTTCTTTGGTTGGCCTCTCTTCGTCTCTTTTTTCTTTGCTTGGCCCCCCTCTCTAAGTTTTTCTTTGGTTGGCCTACTTTTATTTTTTTCTGCAAGGGGTATCTTCTAGTGAGAGACGGGGTGGCAGTTGTTAAGCAGGCTGATGAGTGGGCATGTGCTGGTTTTGGAATTGTTGAAAGGGCCCCCGTGTTAAACCTCTTTGAATTTTAAATTTGCAACTAAAGGTTTAGGTGGTGGAAAAAGAGGTGGGGGCGGATGAAGTGATGGATTTAAGGCAAGGGAAGGTGGGAATTTTAAATTTGCAGCTGAAAGTTTAGGTGGTGGAACAGGAGGTGGGGGCGAATGAAGTGATAGATTTGAGGCAAGGGAAGGTGGGAATTTTAAGTTTTCAGCTGAAGGTTTAGGTGGTGGAACAGGAGGTGGGGGCGAATGAAGTGATGGATTTGAGGCAAGGGAAGGTGGGAATTTTAAATTTTCAGCTGAAAGTTTAGGTGGTGGAACAGGAGGTGGGGGCGAATGAAGTGATGGATTTGAGGCAAGGGAAGGTGGGAATTTTAAATTTTCAGCTGAAAATTTAGGTGGGAGGAAAGAGAATGGAAAGGTCACGGGTGTTAAGAGTCTTATGTTCCAAAACATAGCAATCTTGGTTATTAGCGCCACGTCTCATGGTGGGGCTAATGAGAGTCAAATGGTTATCTTTCCTCGTGCTTTCTTTGGAGGTTTACAGCCAATATAATCTGCTGCCATGACAATGAGATGGTGTTGGTGATTTTGTGGGAAAAGTTACTTGGGTAATAGTTCGGTGTGATGGTGATGTTCGTGGCCTTTGGCTTATTTGGCTTTGCATGGGAATCGAATTGACTTGATGCTTTGGCTTCCCGGTTTCAGGTTCAAAATTACTTGGAAATTAACAAGATGAAATTAAAATTGGATAAAGTAAAATAAAGTAATAGGAATAAACAAAAAAAAACTAAACTTAAAAAAGAAAAAGTAAAATAAAATTTGGAAATGATCAATTAATTAATTTTTTTTAGAAATGATCAATTAATTAATTGACTAATTAATCAATTAATCAGCTAATTAACTAATTAAAATTTAAAAACAAGTGTCTACACCAACCAACCCAAATATGGAAATTCCAAACTCAAGACAAGCTGAAGTTGTACCTTTCAGATACCTCAACGTCCATTTGACCGCCTGCCAATGCTCTTTACCCGGATTTGCCATGTAGCGGCTCACCACACTAACTGCATGTGCCAAGTCAGGACGAGTGCAAAGCATCACGTACATAATGCTCCCAACAGCATTGGCATATGGTGTTTTCACCATCTTCTCAATTTCTTCATCTGAAGTCGACGATTGACGAGATGATAGCTTGAAGTGTGCAGCAAGAGGTGTAGAAACTGGTTTGGCTTTGCACATGCCAAACCAGTCCAGAACTTTGCGTACATAACCCTCATGTGAAAGATATAGTCTCCTAGCCTTACGATCACGCCTGATCTCCATGCCTAGGATTCTTTTTGCCGCACCTAAATCCTTCATATCAAATTCTGTGCCTAGCTGCGCCTTAATCTTGGTAATTTCTGACTTGCTTCTAGCTGCAATGAGCATGTCATCCACATAAAGCAGTAAATAAGTGAAGGAACCATTGCTGACAGATTTCATGTAGACACATGAGCCATAACTGCTTCTCTTGAAACCAAGATTCAACACAAACATATCAAATCTTTTGTACCATTGTCGAGGAGACTGTTTGAGACCATACAAAGATTTCTGGAGTTTGCAGACATGGTCATCCTTGCCTTCAACCTAAAAACCTTCGGGTTGCACCATATAAATTTCTTCTTTTAATTCTCCATGCAGAAAAGCTGTTTTAACATCAAGTTGCTCTAACTCAAAGTCATTCATGCAACAAGACCAAGCAACAACCGAATTGACGTATGCTTTACAACAGGTGAATATATATCATTGAAATCCACTCCTGGAATTTGACTAAATTTGCAACTAGTCTAGCTTTATACCTAGATTCTTCAACTTCTGGAATGCCTTAATTTTTCTTGAACAACCATTTGCACTTGACTGCCCTTTTTCCTTTTGGCAACTCGAGTAAAGTCCAAGTGCCATTCTTTTGAAGTGATTCCATCTCTTCTTGCACAGCCACAACCCACTTAGAAGAATCTTGACAAGCAGTTGCATCTTTATAATTAGTTGGCTCATAGCAACTATCTGTTTCCTCGGCAGCTAGAAAAGCAAATCCAACAAAATTTGCTTCTTCAATCAACCTTTTATGAGGAACATTTTGATTTTTGCGACGGGTACGATCAACAGCAATGGATCTAGTCGGTTGAACATTGTTCCTAGAAGTATATGGCTCCACCTCAATGTGTATATCTTGAACATCCTGATTGAGATCATCAGGTTGTTTAGGAAGCTCCACCTCACTTCCAAAACCATCTTTACCAGTATCCCAACTATCAAAAACTTCAATTGTTGTAGATTCCTCCTTTTGTTGCAACATGGATGCTTCATTAAACATAACATTCCTTGATGTGAAAACTTTGGAAGTCTGAGGATTCCACAATCTGAATCCTTTTACTCCTGCAGTGTATCCTAGAAAGACACACTTAATTGATCTAGGCTCTAACTTCCCTTGACTCACATGTGCATAAGCTGGACATCCAAAGATCTTCAAATCATTATAACTAGCCGGTTTGCCAGACCAAACTTCTTCAGGTGTCTTTAAACCAATAAAGGTATGAGGAGATCTATTTACCATAAAACATGCTGTTGAAACTGTTTCTGCCCAAAACTTCTTCCCTAAGTCTGAATTAGAAAGCATGCACCTTGCTTTCTCTAGTAGAGTTCTATTCATACGCTTTGCCACACCATTTTGTTGCTGAGTATTCCGAACTGTCAAATGCCGTACTATTCCTTGATCTTTGCAATAATGGTTGAATTCCCCAGAGCAAAACTCTAAACCGTTATTTGTTCTAAGCCGTTTTATCTGCTTCCCGGTTTGCTTTTTAATCATAGTCTTCCACTGTTTGAAAGTACTGAAAGCCTGACTTTTGTGCTTCAAGAAGAATGTCCAAACCTTCCTTGAAAAATCATCAATGAAGGTAATCATGTAACAAGCTCCACCGAGAGATTCTTGACGAGACGGCCCCTATAAATCCGAATGGATGTAGTCAAGAGTTCCTTTTGTAGTATGTTTTGCCGGAGTAATAAAAGAAATCTTCTTCTGTTTCCCAAATAAGCAACGTTCATAGAAGTCAAATTTGCTTACCTTACGGTCTCCCAATAGTCCTCTTTTGCTCAGCTCTGTAAGTCCTCTTTCACTCAAATGGCCTAACCGCATATGCCATAGTTTTGTCACCTCCTCGTCTGACATAATTGATTCAACAATAGTTGATTGGCCTTCCACGGTTTTACCCTGTAGAATGTAGAGTTTTCCTCTGCGCTGGCCCTTCATGACTACCAATGATCCCCGAGATATCTTCAGAATACCATTCTTACCAGTATACTCATAACCATTGTTTTCTAGAGTACCTAAAGAGATCAAGTTCCTTTTCATGACTAGAACATGTCTAACATTTGACAGTGACCTCACAATCCCATCATACATCTGAATCTTAATACTTCCAATGCCAGCAATCTTGCACACGTTATCATTTCCCATTGTCACCACTCCATGATCTAGTGGTTCGTAAGTATGAAACCACTCCTTATGTGGAGTTATATGAAAAGAGCAAGCTGAATCTAGAGTCCACTCACCTTTTCTGGAAATCTTGTCGTGTGAGGCTATGGAAGCCTCTAAACTTTCTGTAGATGGATCTTCAGCAGACAGTACACAATCATCATCACTGGAAACCAAACTAGCCTCACCTGATGAAACCTGGTTGCTTTTGCTTGACTCTGGATTCTTCTTCTGCAACTTGAAACAATCCTTCTTGATATGACCTTTCTTCTTACAGTTTTTACAGGTCAAATTCTGATGCTTTGATTTGGAGCACCCTCTTGAGTTTTTCTTATCATTCCTCTCTATGGATCTGCCACGAGTGTAGAGACCTTCACCATTCTCTTCATTCTGCGAAGTGTCCATCTTGTCTCTTGTCAAAAGACTTGAACACACCTCTTCTAGAGTTATACTCTCTTTTCCATAAAGCATAATGTCTCGGAAGCTTTTGTATGATGGAGGTAGATGATACAGCAGAAGCATAGCCAAATCCTCATCATCGGTCTTGATATCAAGATTCTCCATATCGTTGACGATCTCTCTGAATTCTTCAAGATATGGCTTTAAAGACTTCCCTTCCTGCAACTTGTGTGAGTACAGCCTGGACTTTGTGTACAAATGATTTACTGGACTCTTTGTCATAAGAAGCGATTCAAGCTTCAACCATAAATCGGAAACGGTAGTCTCTTTACTGACTTCTTAAAGAATTTCATTTGACAAGTGCAGTTGAATTTAAGCGAGAGCCTTCAAATTCTTCATTTGCTTTTCTTCATCGGTACCATTCATCTTAGCCATCCCAAGCAAAGCCTCATGTAAATCAAGACTTATCAGAATTGCTCTCATCTTGATTTGCCAAACAGAAAACTTCGTGTTGTGTGAAAGCAATGGAAGATCAACCTTTGTCGATGTCGAAGCCATCTGGCTCTGATACCAGTTTGTTATGACGGTTAAGACCTTTTAATTAGAATGACAAAGGAAAACCAAAAGCAAAAGCCAAAACACGAAAGTTAAAGAGAGAGACACAAAAGATTTATGAGGAAACCCCAATGTGGGGAGAAAACCTCGGGCGGCTAGCCGATGAAGAAATTCACTAAAGATGAAGAAGACAAGTTACAAACTTAGCTCTCACAATCTTGATGGAGGCTAAAATCCTAAGTTGAATTGTGATACCCAAAGCCTAACTAGCCTACCAATTACATATTGGCCTAAAGGACTTTTAATCTCATAATTCACCAATGTGGGATTGGGGAAAATCCCTATTTATAGTCTTAAGGCTAATATATATATACATCACAAATCAATGTGGGATAACTTAAATTGAGACAAACTCAACACAGCCAGAGGTGCGCTTCCTTCTAGGCTTCGAGGTTGTTTAGTCTGCTCTAGTTGTTGTTTCACAGCTGGTTAATGTTCAAGCATCCTCTTCCTCACAGGTGAAGTCGAAGTCCAAGGGGAAAAAATCTAAGGTTCGTAAATCTGCTAACCCATGAGCCAGTGCTGCTGTTGTGGTTCCTAGTAATGTGTCGAGTGATCAAGGTCATGGGTCACCGTCTGTGCCTGTGTCGACATCAGCTTCCTTAACTCCAGCAATCTTCACTGATGCTCTTGTAATATCCACTGCTCATGCAGGTAGTAGTGGAGGTGCAGGGGGTGGGGTCAGGCTTGTCATCATGTGTGGTTGCTCTGTTATTGGCCTTTTTTTTTACTGACTTTATCTTTACGCTTGCAACTGCCATGCAAAGTGGGGATACTGGGCTCAATTTTTTTGATGCGGACATTATCAATGCTGTGCGTGGGGGTCGCTTTTGTCGGGACCTCCCGAGCCTCAAAGAACGATGTCCTCTTCTTCACAATGTGCTGCTGCTCTTTCAGCCCAATGTTCCTTTAGGGGAAGTAAGAGGAAGTTCGATTTCTATAGTGCCCAGGCTTCTGTTGCCAAGAGGTCAACTACTAGTACGATCCTTGTGGTAGGTCGAGCTATGGCTACTATGTCCTTCAAAGGGATCGAGGGTAGCTCCAGCACTCGGATGCATGCTCATGGGCACCAGTCAGTACACCATACTACCCACACACCAGCTTCTACTATGGTTAGGGTCAGTACTAGCATCCGGGTGGATGCTTCTGGGCAACATGTGGTGTCTATTACTATTACCATGCCAACTTCTACCTCTAATCCGGTGTCGACTTCTACTGCTTCTGAGGCTCTGGAGTATGCCGAAGATGATTCTCCACTGTTTCACCAAGGACGAGTATGTCCCTTTATCAATGACGGGTTTCTGGAGGGCCAACAGAGTATTTTTACTAATCCACTTTTTACTGCACAAGAGGCTATTATCTTTAAGAGTCCCGCTGATAAGGCGTATATCCAAAGACACTTAAGTGTTACCAACTGTTTGGTTTTTGCTGCTACCTCCTTTGAACAGGTTTGACTACTTGCTCGCATGCTAGATTAGTGATGTTGTACCACCTACTATAATCATGTTTTCTTGCAAGGATGAGTAATGCTCTTGACAGGTATTCAGCATCATGATGTTGCCTTTAGGGAGGCTAGGAAGAGGATCAGGGAGTTGAAGGTGAGGGTTAAAGAATCTAAGGATAGGTATCTGCCCCTATATGAGCAACACCACTATGATCGAATGAAGGAGGCGCTAGGGCTGTTCAAGCGACCCGAAAAACCCAATAACCGAACCGAACCGATAACTAGATTAGGGTTTTGGAATGTTCATATAAAAACTGAATGAACCGAATGGAACCCGAATGAACCGAATAAGCTAAAAATTAAAAAAATACTTGATTTTATTAGCCTAAAATTAAAAGACTCAAAATTTTTATAATCTTATTTGAGCTTTTATAAAAGAAAAAAGTTCAAAATTGAATGGATTTCAACTACCCGAAAACCCGCAAAAAAACCCGAACCGAACCGGACCGAAGCGTTAGGGTATTAAAATCTTAATACCCGAACCGAACCTAACCATTTACACCCATAGGAGGCGCAAACAGAGGTTGCCAAACTGAGAACCGAGAAAGAAAATCTAAAGCAAGAGCTACAAGCTGCCTAGGGTGCTGCGGCAGCTGCCAAGAAAGAGATTGCTCGTAGGGAGCAACGTGCTACTAATCTTTGCAAGGACTTAGAACGGGTCCACAAAGATAGGGATAAGTGGAAGAGCACGGTTACCTCCTATAAAAATGATAAAAGAGTGATTGAGCAGTCTCTTGCCACCATACAAGAACAGCATTCTAATCTATAGAATGAGTACTTGATGCTTAAATAATAGCAGTCAGATCTCGTTGTGCAGTATTCCGGTCTTGAGAGGGATCATACTACTCTCAAAGAGGAGCATTCATTACTACAGGTATATAGCTTACTCTTGTGGTGGGGGATTGTTATAGTGCCCATTCTTATTCTGTTTCTTTCTTGTAGGCTACGTATGACGAGTTACAGGCTAAACATGAGTCGTTGGGGCACAATATGCATGCTGAACTCTATGCTTAAGTGGATCGTGTTGGGGGTGTTCTGATGAAGCAAGTGCTTGGTCGTCTCGCTATCCTGCATCCAGGGCTCGGGATTACTGAAGCGAGCTTGCTTGAGCCTATGGATACTTCTGTGTCTGGTGGGGATATCGAAGGGTCAATTTTGGAGGCTATCCCAATGGGGGATAAGGTAGAAATGGAGAATGAAAAAGTTTTAGATTTTACTGCTGTGCCTGTGGGTGATGTTGCCATTGATGATGCTATCAAGGGTGAGCAAGTAGTTTCCACAAGGGGTATTCTACCTCAAGCTTTGGATGAAGCTCCTCTGGGTAGCTAGGTGGTGCCAACTGCTAAGATGCCGACTGCTGATGTGTCATTTGTGGGTGTTGATCCACTAGCGGAGGATACTCCTACGCTTGCTAATGTGACGTCTATAGGTGCTAACCCACTAGCAGAGGATACTCCTGTGCTTACTGATGCGTCGTCCATAGGTGCTGACCCGTCATCCATATGTCCTAACCCATCGACGGAGGGTGCTCCTATACCCATCGAAGTGCCCTCAGTGAATGATACTTCAGCTCAAGAGGAATCAGAAGTGGTTGTGGTTGATTAGTCTCTGTAATTATTTTATGATGGTATTGCGGATGAGGTAGCCCGTTGTGAAATAATGATTTTGTAATTAATTTTGGGAACAAGGGTGTTCCTTTTGGATGTTTATGCTCATTTTATTTCGATATATAGATATAGATATGGTTCTTGCAATTATGGCAATCTGTGTTTGCTGTTCGTTTGGTTTTTTTGCTACATTTCTCTTGTAATGACTCTTTGTGAGTGACTGTATATTGGTGCATGCTTGCCTTTTTATATAGATAGATTAGTTGTATCAACTATTTTTCTTCCCCGAGATCAGGCTCATCCATGTAGTGAGCTCGTTGACTAGTTCCGTATTTTATACTTGTCACTTAATGCCTACCTATCGACTGCCTTCAATGTCGTAGACGGATGAGTAGTCGATCATGTCTCTTCCCTGAGATTATGCTCATTCGTGTAGTGGGCTCGTCAACTGGTTTGGCATTTTGTGTTTGTCACTTAATGCCTACCTATTGACTACCTTCGATGTCGTAGACGAATGAGTCATCGATCATGTCTCTTCCCAGATATCATGCTCATCCGTGTAGTGAGCTCGTCAACTGGTTTGACATTTTGTGTTTGTCACTTAATGCCTACTTGTCAATGTCTTCGATATCGTAAATGAATGAGTTGTCGATCATGTCTCTTCTCGAAGATCATGTTCATCCGTGCAGTGGGCTCGTCGACTGGTTTGACATTTTGTGTTTGTCACTTAATGCCTACCTGTCGACTACCTTGTTGTTTGAATACAGGTAGCTTGTAAGTTGAAAAATTAAAAAAGTAAGCGTGTAGAAATAGCATCACAATGTCTTTGTATTACTTGGTCATTGAAATGTCAACTATTTGTTGTACTGTACATAAACAAAATGGACAATTGTTTTGTTATAATATATTGTACTTTGTAAATACAAGGAAAAATTGACATAAAGAAAACATCATATCATGTGCTAAAAGCTTAGAACATTTAGAAATAACATTTCTTCAAATGAATAGCATTCCAGGTTCAGGGTATGGGCTTCCCTGTAAGGTCATGCAGTTTGTAAGCTTTTTTATCGATAACTTTATTTACCCGGTATGGTCTTCCCAATTCGGTGATGGCTTTTTTCTTTTCCCAGCAGGCCGACTAGTTTCACAACTGCGTAATACAAAGTCACCTACTTGGAATTGGTGACTGTGTACTCTTGTGTTGAAGTATCGAGGAGGATCTGTTTGCTGCTTGGATCTGTGAGTTGAGTCTGACCTTTTCCAACAGGTTAAGATTTAAGCGAAGCTGGTCATCGTTTGTCGACTTGTCAAAGTTAGACACTCTAAAGGTTGGGAAGCCAATCTCAATAGGTATTATTGTTTCATATCCATATACAAGGTAGAAAGGAGTTTCTCCTTTGTTGGTGATTGTTGTAGTTCTTATGGCCCATAGTACTTCCGGGAGCTGCTCCACCCAGGGCCCTTTGGCATCATTCAACTTCTTCTTTAGGGACTTCACTATTTTGCCGTTCATGGCTTCGACTTGCCCATTCGCCTGTGGATGGGCGACTGAGGCTGCCCTGAGGTGGATATAGAAATTGTTACACAGTTCTTTGACCTGCTTTCCTTGAAGTTGGGTGCCATTATCTATAATTATGGTGTGTGAGATTCTGAATCTGCAGAAGATAGTTTGCCAGATTAACTTTTTCACTGCCTTCTGAGTTATTGCTATGACTGCTTAGTTTCCACCCATTTGGTGAAATAGTTGCAGGCTACTATCAAAAATTTTTTCCCTCCTACAGCAACTGAAAAGGGGCCCACGATGTCCATGCCCCATTGGGCAAAGGGCTATACCTACCTCACTGGGTTTATGCTGGCTACCTATGAATTTTGGCAAATATCTGGCATTTGTCGTACTTTTTGACCAAGTTAGCAGCATCTTTTCTCATTGTAGGCCAATAGTAACCTTGTCACATGGCCTTATGTGCTAACGATCTACTACCCTAGTGGTTCCCACACACTCCTTTACGAAATTCTCTTAATACATACTCTACATTTTCTGGGGCAACACATTTGAAAAGGGGGCGTTGAATGATTTCTTGTAGAATGTACGGTTAATCAAGGTATATCTTGTAGCCCTTTTTTATATAGTTGTTGCCTCCATTCTGGATTATGGGATTTCTCCTTGCAAGAACTTAATGATAGGGACCATCCAGCAGTCGTCTTCCTTATTCATTTCGTAGATGCCTGATGAGGCCTGTTTGGTTGGGTGCTCTATGTATTCAAGAATTGTCTTTCCCCTGATAGTTGAATTGGCTGATGCTATCTTTAATAGAGCATCAGCTCTGGTATTATCCTCTCTTGGAACCTGGTGGAGGGATATCATTTCAAACTTTGCCTACAACTCTTGAACAAATTTTTGATTGTCGACTAGGTTTGGTTCTCTAACTTCATACTCTCCCAACACTTGCTTTGCTATCGATTAGGAATCGGTGTTGACTCACACATTCTTGATTCCCATTTTTGTTGCTAAACTTAACCCGACTATCAAGGCTTTTTATTCAGCAGCGTTATTAGAGAGTGGGAAGCCAAAGGTCACCCGTACTGGTACTCATCTTCTTCAGGACTTGTCAGTAACAAACTACCGCCGACTCCTTCTTTTGTGGCCGAGCCATCCATAAATAATGTCCAAGGCTTTTCTGACGAGGTAAGCTCAATGTTAAGGGTCTCTAATTGGTTATTTGTGTGGGCATCTGTTGGCCTATTCAAAGGGAGTACGGGAGGTTTAGTTAGGCCTTTGAAGGTACATTTAGCCGCAAAGTTGGCGAGTGCTTGTGCTTTTATGGCTTTCCATGTTTTTGAACTTAATGTTGAATTCACCCAATTCGACATTCCACTTGATTAGCCTGCCATATATGTCTACTCTGCTCAAGGTCTCCTTAATCGACTGATCAGTTAATACTGTTGCTTCATGAGACTGGAAGTATTGCATGAGTTTTCTTACCACTGTCACTAAAACATAAGCTAGTTTCTAGGGATGGGTGCAATTACGCTCGCCACCTTAGAGGGCCCTGCTTACGTAGTGATAGGGTAGTCTTCATTATCTTTTCTCTTCACAAGGATAACGGCCATAGTCTTATCTGATGTGGCCAAGTACATGAACAGTTCATCACCAGTTTATGGCCAGCTCAAAAGAGGTGGAGAGTAAAGGTACTCTTTCAGTTGTTCGAATGCTTTCTAGCACTTGTCCTTCCACTCGAATGGTGTTTCGAAAGTTCTGGTGGCTCTTACTCTAATTACTTTGAAGAACTGAGGCATTTTTCAGTAGATTTTGATACAAACCTATTCAGAGCTACGACTCTGCCCGTCGGTACTTGAACTTCTCACACTGTTTTTAGTGGAGGCATGTTGATGATGGACTTTATCTTTTCTGGATTGGCCTCAATTCCCCTCTGGGATATCATGAACCCTAAGAATTTTCCAACCTCTACACTGAAAGTACATTTTGTTGGGATCAATTTCATTCCGTACTTTCTGAAAGTGTTAAAGGCTTGGTCCAAGTTATCTAGGTGCAGCTCAAAGCTGATGCTCTTAATCAACATGTCGTACACGTACACTTCAACAGACTTGCCAATCTGCTCTTTAAAAATTATGTTCACTAGTTGTTGGTAGGTTGCTCCCGCATTCTTTAGTCCAAAGGCCATTACGTCATAATAGTATAAGCTATTTTCAGTGATGAAAGCAGTTTTCTCTGGCCATTGGGATCTGATGGTATTCAGAAAAAGCATCCATGAAACTTAGATATCTGTTTCCTAAGGATGAGTCAACCAATCTGTCAATTGAGGGAAGCAGAAAGCTGTATTTTGGGTAAGCCTTGCTGAGGTCGATGAAGTCTACGTATATTCTCTATTTGTTGTTTGATTTCTTCACCAATACCACATCGGTGATCCATTCTGGGTACTGCATCTCTTTGATGAACCCAGCCTTCAATAGTTTGTCGACTTCCTCCCAAATAGCCATGATTCTTTATAAGGCAAACTTCCTCTTTTTATGTTTGACTGGTTTGACTTTGCTACTGACATTAAGCTTGTGCGCCATTACGGAATGATGGTTCCCATGCATGTTGGCTGGTGTTAGAGGTGTCAAATCGGGTTGATCAGGTAGGTTTCGGGTTCGGGTCAATCAGGTCGAGTCAGTTTGGGTCAAAAGAGATTTTCGGGTCATTTCGGGTTTCGGGTCATTTCGGGTTTGGGTCTTTCGGGTTCCTGGTCAATTGGGTTTCGAGTCATTCGGGTCTCGGGTTTTTCGGGTTTTGTCCTCGGGTTTGTCGGGTTTAGGGTCATTCGGGTTTTGGGTTCGGGTTTTTCGGGTTTGACCATCGGGTCTTTCAGGTTACAGGTTTTTTGGGTTTTATGTCATTTGGATTCGATTTTTTTGGATTTAACTCTCGAATCATTCGGGTTGTCAATTATTTTAAATTGAATTAAAGTTTTGATTTTACAAATTAATACTTAAGAGAGATTTTATCAAATTATTTATTAGATTTGTTATAAATTTTAATTAAATTAATTAAATTTGTAATGTTATAAATGTATTAATTACATTAGTAATATTTATAACTTTTTTAAAAATTTTCCTATAAATTATCTATAGTTTTAAATAAAATAAATATTTAAACTTTTATTATTTACTAATTCATTTCTAAATTCTAATTGATATATAATAAATTCATGATTCATAATATCATTAATATATAATCATGAATTGTCCATAGTACAATTACAAACTAAGGAACCAGAATTTTGATATATAAATTACAAATTAAGGAGTCAAAATTTTAGCATACAACTACAAAATTTACCAGTTTTCTCTTATTGGATTGAAAATTTAAAAGCTTTTATTTGGTCAATGAATAGGATAGCCGAAAAGGAATAGCCAATAGCTAATAGGCTATCCGAACTGTCATACAGTTATGGCCACCATGAACTACTAATCTTAGTATCTTATTATCTTAGTGCTAATGACTTTGTTTTGTTCTTTCCTTTCTAAGACTTGTATATAGACTATACTTTATAGTGATTAGTGATTAATATCACCTACTTCTGCATAATAGAACAACTTGCACACACACTACATTCGGCATTCTCATTAAATTATTTGTTTTGACGAGAACTAAATTATAAAGAGAAAATATATGATAACATATTGAAATTTTAATTTCAAATTTTTAATGTTTAGATGCATAATTCACTAATTTGATATGAATATTAGTAATTTATTAATACTACTATAATTTATAAATTTGCTTAGTTAGAATGAAAAATTGTCATTTACATGAAAAAATTTATTTATTGATTTGATCAGTAATGATGAAATCAACATGGCCTTTTGTAAATTCTCAAATTTTCCTTAATAATGTTAATAATTAATATTATTAAATTTAAGTAATAATATTCTATAAATTCATATAATTCAATCATAAATTCATAATAATAAAATTTAAAAAACATAATTATGAAAAAATATTTTTTTAAGTTCACTTTGATCAAAATTTTATCAAATTTTTATTTTTATTTTCTTTATCGAATTTATTTATTAAATTTGAAGTTTATGAGGTATATAAAAATACGCCATCTGTCCCTATTTATATGTTACAATTAATCGTTTCATATAGGGCAAAAAAAGTAGTTATGGTACAAAATTTCATACATATTTACATTAACTTTCTTATTTTATCCTTATCTCTCTTCTTCTTTAATTCTCTCTCCTATTTAAGAAAAATATTTATTTAAGAGAGAAAAAAAAGTAGTTTAAAAGGGTAATTTTGAAAAATTAATAATTAATGCTGGGATATAGACAGATAAAAAGGGATAAATAAAATTTTTAGAAACAAATAAAGCTTCTAGCATGAGGCAGATAAATAGGGACAGGGGGAGTATTTCATTAGTTTGACGGGTTCTTTCGGGTTAGATTCTCGGGTTTCTTGGGTTAGATTCTCGGGTCAATCGGGTTTCGGGTCAATCGGGTTCCGGGTCAATCGGGTTCCGGGTCAGTCGGGTTCGGGTCGTTTACTTTTTTTAGTCAAACCAGGTCGGGTTAGTTTCAGGTTCGGATCGGGTTATCGGGTTCGGGTCAACTTTTGACAGCTCTAGCTGGTGTCCACGCAAATATGTCAGCGTTCTCTTGTAAGTACCTCATCATAGCCTTTTATTGTTGCTCAGCCAGTTTGGATCCAAGCCTAGTTGTCTTTGAGGGTTCTCTTTTTCTGAGGCATACGTCCAGGGCTTCCTCGACTTGTTAGGCTTTACTTAGAATTTCTTTATCTTTGGTGTCTAAGATGTCAAGTGATAACTGTGCTACCCCTTTATTGCTGCTTTCAATGCCACTCGAAGAGCCTGTTTTCTAGGTTACCATGTTGATTTCCATTGGCTGTTAGGAGTTTTGCCCCTCAGTGTCTGTTGTTGTTCTTGAGGTTTGCCTCCCTGTGTAGAGGTTTATGGTTAGGGCCATCATTTCTTCTTTGGCCTTGGCTGTCTTTTTGTCATGACCAAGGATAATAGGTGACACTAATGGGCTTCAAGTTAATTTTCTTGCATGTATCCAATCCCTCCAAGAGTCAGGAACTTGATCTTTAAGTAATATACTGCCTCAACCATTCGAACTTCTTTCATTATGGGGCGTCTTATTATGGCGTTATAAGCTAACGGCTAGTCTACCACGACAAAGGTGTTCATGATGTTCAGTACGTGTTTTCCATTGCCTATGCAAATGGGCAGTCTTATCATTCTTTTCATTGGTATTTTATTGTTCCTGAATTTGTAGATTGGCTCGGTTGGTAAAAGTTGATCATTTGTGAGCCCCATGTTCTTGTAGGTTTTGTACATGATAGTGTCGACTGCGCTGCCACTGTCGACTAATATCTTGTACACCTCAAAGTTGCCTATGATGGATTTTACCATAATAGGGTCATTCCCAGGTCTTGGAATAATTCTGTCTCATTCCTGGAGAAAGTGATGGACCAATTGTTTTTCTCATTTGCCTTTCGGGGAGGTGGGGCTTGTAGACCTACGTGGCATACGCTGTGTAGGTGGGCTTTCCTTTTGGATTGGGATTATGCCCATTCTTCTAAAGTTTCGATGATGGTATTGATCACACCATGTACAGTTGGTCTGACATGTTCTCTTCTTTCCTGACGTTCTGCTGGCTGAGTAGTAGCTTGGGTTTGTTGAGCATTTTCCTGTTGGATGAAATTTCAAAGATATCCTCGTCGAATCATGTCTTCGATTTCATTCCTTAGAACCCAGCATTCTTATGTGGTGTGGCATCCGTCATCGTGGAATCTACAGTACTTGTTAGAGCTAAAAATGTACATGTATTTGCATTATAATTTGGACGAAATAGACACCTAAGTACTTTAATTAATCATTAATTGAGGTGTTTTCCAATTGTAGGTGAAATAATGGAGAAATTGCAAATACATGTTAAAAGAGTCCATTTTGGGATTAAAACAAAAAAGAAAGTTTCGAGCCACTGAGAGTCTCTGACGCAGCCTCTCAATGATTGTTCACGAGTTCAGAAGTCAGGAAGCAAAGAAGACTACCCATTTAGAGGCTACGCTAGAGCCTCTCAGTGGCTGAGTCTGACACGGTTAAGATAGAAGTGATTTTTGCGGGAGCGGTTACAACAGAAATTTGAACTTGAATTTGACTCAGTCAAATCCACGAGACTTCTCCCATACGCCAATTAGCTGGGCTAAGGAGCTGGAAAAGATACATTTACCCTCACTTAACTTTGTAATCCTGATTTAGGAAAGGATAGATTAGTACATTTACATCTTTTTGGTTAGACTATAAAAATTAGCTTTTGGAATTTGAATTGTAACTTTCAGATCTGAGAAAAAGAACGAAAATTCACTTTTCTTTTTTGTAAGAACTTAGTTCTCTGAAGGTTCAAGAATTCTCTTAACTTTCATGGAGGTTTCTTCTTTTTCCATGAGTGGCTAAGTACTTCTAATCCAATGTAGCTTGTAATTGTAATTCTTCTTCAATCAATGGTAAGATCTTGAACTTAAAGCTTCCAATTCTATTGTATTCTCCAATTTTCTGAGCTTATTAATCTTGGAAGTGTTAGAGATTAAGTGATTTTAGGGATTCTTGATGTAATGATGGCCAAATTGCTTGGGTTACTTCAATTCACTAGCTATTCTAGGCAATTTGCTATCCGTAATTGTAGATTTTACTTAGAACCGAGTAGCAACCAAATCTTAGATTAGATTTGGGGAAATTGAAAGAGAGAGTTACATGGAGATGTGCTGAGCTCACATGGCTCTAGTTAGCTAATATTGCTCTAGATCGTAATGCTCTCTTGTGATTTAAACTTATAGCTGCTAAGGAATAGGTTGATTACGAGGGAAGAGAGTTAGATTGAGTGACCGAGCTTGCTAACTTCAACGATTAAGGAGTGATTGGGCTTAGGCAAAACTGGAGTACCTTAAGCTATGCTAACTATAATAGGATTGGATGATTAGATTGGAAATCAAGGATCAATGATCCATTAGTTGAAGTTGAATACGATTACTTGCTAGATTGGAGTTTCTTTAATCTTTAAGTATTCGGTTATTACTTTTGGAGCACCTTGACAAGTGCCTACTAGTACTTTTCGAAGTTCTTTCTGCGTTTTCTGGGATTCCTCAATCTTGGGGACCATCTCATTTTGCTTGCCATTTCTCCATTGGAAATGTTATAAACGATTTTCGTACGGGAGGTGTTGAGTGGAGTGTACGCAATTGCTGGGAGTTGGGGGGCCTCTATTCTCTCTTGTTCTTGGCGAGGGGCGTCAGACCTTAGGATTTGGCATCAGAGTTTAGGTTTTCTCTTTCTCCCAGTCAGCTGCCTAGGTCTCCTCGTCAAAAGCCTCTATCGCTTCTTTGTTGACGTCCATCTTTTTGGCGGGTGCCATCCCGCCGAGTGTTCTCCCTAGCTAAGTCTTGGTTTTTTCAATAGAGCTTATCGGTTTGGATTTGATTTTCTTCAATATTGGCATATCTTTGTCCCTTGTTGAACTGTTGATGCATGTCATTAGGTTTTTCCTCTGATAATGCATATTTGAGGTGTTCATTATGCCTGCCTACTACAAAGGTAGTTGTAGCAAAGTTGACTAGCAAATCTTTGATTTCTATGGTGGGTTTTTGGAATCTTTCCACTTATGACTTGAGGTGCTCCTCAGGCCCTTTTCGAATCGCCATGAAGGTTACTGTCGTCTTCTTCTTCTTTCTTATAGTTAAGAAGTTGCTCAGGAAAGAAATACTTAACTGTGTGAAGTTCGCAATGGAACCTACTTTCTATTTGTAGTACCAATCTTTTGCTGCTTTCTCTAAGATGCACACAAACACTCGGCACTTCAATGCATCAGTAGTCCTCTTAAGGTCCATTAAGTTGTTATATGCGGTAATGTGGTCCTTTGGATCGCTCTTCCCATCATATTTGAGGTTTGTGAACTTGAAATTATCCGGGACGTCTTCTTGTTGAAGGACGAGTGAGAGGGGACACTCATCTGTGTTTAGCCATTCCAAGTGATCCTTTTTACTCTTCTGCAAGTTCGTCTCTAGGGCTTCAACAAACTTGTTTTCAAGCTCTGCCTTTAGACCATCGAGTCTTTCTTCTAACTACATTTTCGGTGTAAAGGGAGTTGCCTTCAGATTTGATCGTTTGCTCTCTTCTTTCGTCTCTTCTCCTTTTTTCTCCCAAAATTGTCACACTATGTATCGACTCCTCTAGAGTAGGTGGGGCAGGGCTCGTAGCATGTATTCTTTGTCTTTTTGGGGATCTGTCCTTTTGTGGAGAACATACATGTTTCTATGGACCCACGTCTCTATGTCTCTCCCTCCTTGGAGTTTATTCTTTTGGTTCCTGGGTTCGTGGTGACCTTTGTGTAAGGTTTGCCACCACCGATCTTAACTCTGCCAACTCTCTCTCCATCCAGTTATTTTTCTATTATAGTTTAGTCACATATAGCATAAAGTCGCCATCTTGGGGATTTTGGTGGCTTCTACGAGCTTTCAGGCTCGCTCTTTGAAGAAAAGGTGGTTGGGAGGAGGAAGGGGTCGCATCGTTGTTGGGCAAGAAGGAGGAAAAAGAAAGGTGGCATCTTACTATTGGATCTGACCCAGAAATGCTGTTGTTTGCTAGGGAAGGGTGGACTCCTCGGCCAAAAGGTTTGTTCCGGGGGAACTCCACGTATCTTGGTTCATATTTCTTTTGGAAAGTAAACCACTGGTTTCTTAAGGCATGGACATGGCTGATATTTGGATTCCCACAGACGGCGCCAATGTTGAGATATCGAACTACTGACCTCGAACGAGAGCCTCAGCTAGTCGGCAACGACCTGAAGATATGGAAAACAGTGAGAGGGGTGATCAACGATTGGCCGGTTGATCCCACTCCGTGCTTAAGTTAGTGAGGGTTTTTGGGAGGTTTTGTGGAATAGAACTGAAGAGAGAATCTTGTACCTGGGTGCATGGTACTGTGCATAAAATGTTTACATGTGGGCTTTGCACGAGCTTGGAGCTTGGGCCTTCCTTGTTTGACCCTCTCCTTTGGTGGGATCAGTAGTCAGCTCTGCTGGGTCTTGGTATTGGGCCGAGTGGATGTGAAGCCTGGATTGGCACTGTTGAGCTTTCACTCAACACGGCCTTTTAAAAAAAATGTATGATTGAATCAAAAATTTATTGAATTTTCTGATTTCAACTATAAATGGAGATGTCTTTGTATAATAAAAGAAATAAAACCAACATGAAGGAAAACCAAATTGAAGCTATGTATATAACTCCAAATGTGTTTGTCGGGTTAGCAGACTTAAAGTACACTAAAAGGACGAAAAGTAATAAAAGATTAAAGCCAAAAACTTTATTCCTTCTTGTTATTTCTCGTGGAGCGAAGCTACAAAAATGTAAAGTGGTCCATTGATCAGGTGATTCATGATAATGGATGGTGTTGTAAAAATCGGATCGGATTGATCGGTCGAACAGGTTAAACTAGAAATCGGTGGCCTATTTGGTCCTAAGAAGGGGATAAAACCATACTTATATTGAACCGATGAAAACCGGTTTGAGCCACCTTAAAACTGGCATGTGATCCGTATTGAACCATTTTGTATATATTATTAGTGAAAACAACAATTGCAGATGAGAGGAATTGTGCCCATGACCACTTACAAGAAATTAGACACACCAACCACCATATTAGATTTAGTTTTTTGTCAAGTATTTGAGTCTTATTATATATAAATATATATATATATATATTAAATACTAAGAATATACCAAAATCTAACATGACCCTCTCCTAATTGACTTGGCAGATCAACCCAGTTAACAGATTGATCCGCGACCTGGAGACCCCAACGGGTCATGATCCAAGCTGGGTTATAAAACATTGATAATGGATTGTTATAGTCTTCTGAATTTGTGTCATTATTGTCATGAACCCAAAATTTTTGGTTTAAATTGTTAGGTCTCAAACCCTAGTCAACCAACCATCCAACCAATTATGTAAGTGGAAACAAATTAAAATAATAAATCATTAACACAACACAATAAATTACTTGGATCGGCACCCACTTTGCATACTTCCCCAAATGAGAGCAAATATCCATTGGTTATAGAGAATTTACAATCAATCAATCATCAAATACATCAATCCCTCATATTCACAATCTAATCAACCAATCTACCACAAATCCGTAAGCATTCTCGCTCGGTCTCAACCCATCAAAGCAATCTTCCAAACAATCAAAAATACACACCCATAAGACCATCCTTTTGTCCCATAGGATATCTTACCCTTAAAATCCTATGATATACTTACATTTTTCTGTTATATCAAATCCTAGTGAGACCCTTACTATATATTTATATTCACTTTTGCTTAGTTAAAAAGAAAATCTAAGATTTCTTGGCCAACAAGTATTCTTCTTCACCAAGCAATATCCCTAAAAAACATTTCATTTAAATATCCTTAGGGATTTGAGTAACCAATCCCAACAATCACCACCTTAACTCAAATTCTTTCAAATCTTCAATCTTCAATTTAATCTTCATCTAGATATGGTTGGCTCTACCAATAATGAAAATCTCATATCAATAAGCTCTTGTGTGTCTTTTTCTTCATTATATCATCTTTGTAGACACAGATTTTGGGTTACCAATATAACAGTATGTGAAGTTGACCCATAATGTGTGGCAGGATCTTCGGTTAGCCTCATTCTTTGGACGTACAAGAGAGTTGACTTGGTGGCTCAGACCAAGATGTAGTCAAGAGGCTCATTTTAACCTTTTCTTGAGTTAGAGTGATGCTTTCTACCCCTTTCCTCAAACTTTCTTATTAAAGACTCCATTAATCAAGAAGTCAATCATTCTTGATTGACTCTGCACTACTCTAATTACTTCGTAAATTACTCCTCTATAATCACTCGTAACTTACGGAACTTGACGAAATTACCTTATGAACACCTTTTTCACAAATACCTTCTTCACAAGTACAAAAAGGATTTCCAAAGACATAGTAGAATAGCCATAAACTATCTTGAAATCATTCGAAAACTATTCCAATAAACCCTAACCCTATTCTCTCACTTTTATAAAAAATACTCAATTTTCCAATCATCTATTCCACCTGCCATCACCACTCATCGATCAAGATTTGCTCCAGTTTTCATTTATGCCACCTTTTGCACATCCCTTTTGATTGTTTGTGACATTTCCTCACTCTTCGACAAAAGAATCCCCTACAATCTTCAATGATTGAATCAGAATCTATGCTTACGTTCCATCCACATCCAATTTCAACACGAACAAATGAATATTTTCATCGTCACAATCTTGAATGCAACTCCAATTGAGTTATAACCAAGCTTCACCTTTCATGTTGCAACTTCTAGCTTGGCTCCGACTTGGCATTGTGTCTCCCTCTAACAAATTGAGTAATCTTGCATCCTCGTTTTAATACCACTTGTTAGGTCCACACCCTAATCAACCAACCGAGTTCTAACCAAGCTCTACCTTTCATGTCACGACTTCTAGCCTGGCTTCAACTTGGCATTGTCTCCCTTTACAAAATTGAGTAATCTCAGAACCTCATTTTTAATACCACTTGTTAGGTCCAAATCCCAATCAACCAACCATCGAAATAATCACGCAAGCGGAAGCAAACTAAAATAATAAATCATCCACACAAAACACAAGAAATTACATGGTTCGACACTCAACTTGCCTACGTTCACTAATAAGAGTAAAGATCCACTAGTTATAGAGAATTTACAATCAATTAATCATCAAACCAACCAATCACTCGCACTCATAATATAATCAGCCAATCTACCACAAACCCATGGGCACTCTTGCTCGATCTCAACCCATCAAAGCAATCTTTCAAACAATCAAGCATACAAACTCATAGGATCATCATTTTATCTCAGCAGGTGTCTCACCCCTTAAATCCTCTAACTCTACTTATATCTTTCTATCATACTAAACCTTAATGAAACCCTCACTATTTATATTCACCCTTACATGATTAATAAAAAAATCTAAGATTTCTTAACCAACGAATATTCTTCTTCATCAAATAATATCCCTAAAAATATCTCAATTAAATATTCTTAAAGCTTTGAGTCACAAATCCCAACATGATTTTCTAGTTCCAACTATATACTGAGATATTCTTTTTATATTGTAGAGACTAGCTAAAAGAAAATAAATAAATAAATAAGTAAATAAATAACTTGAGTGAAATCCAAATTCAAGCTATATGTAGCCCCAAAGGTATATAGGTGGCTTAATACATAAAACAGCAATCGAATTTATAAAAAATGTCGTTTTGGGCATTCAACTTTTATTTTGGAATTTTTTATCTTCGAACTTTTATTTTGTATACAATGTAGTCCTTATTGCTGACGTGGCCTATCCATGCATTGACATGTGAAATTTTATATGACACGTGAAATTTTCATATGACTCGTAAAATTTTTTTATTATGCCATGTCAGCACTAAGAGTTATATTATGTACAAAATAAAAGTTCAAGGACCAAAAATTATAAAATAAAAGTTGAAGCACAAAAACGACAATTTTATATAAATTCGAAGGTTATTTTGTTTATTAAACCGTATATGCATCTAGTTAATTTACTTTTATAATGGCGTACAGGACATGAAAAGTTTAAACCTAAAAGTTTTTGTTCCCATTCTTTTATTAAAGAAACTGAATAATTAATTCTTTCGCCTAAACAATGGCCCCATTCAAATGAAATTGTGGCCTGCAAGCTGGTGCCAATTGCTTCACCATGGCTATGGCCTATGTAAGAATTGAGATATGTACCTGCGATGTGACCCAGCCCTTCTGCTGGGGCGAGTATTTTTACTTAAACTAAAAATAATGTTTAATTACATTTGTAAAATTATCTTTGGCTTTCTTTAAAAAAAATCTTTGGCTTAAAATTTAATATGCAAAAGTCCTTAATTTTATTTTATAAAAATCAATTAAGTCCCTAAACTATTTTTACAATCAAAATGAGCCCTTGAACTTTGATTAAGACTCAATTAGGCCCTTAATTTAATTAAAATTGGTAAGATTCTATAATAAACTTCAATACACATCCAATTAGAGGCCTCGACATTACTAGAGTTGATTATATTTTTACTCGATAACTATTAAAATTTGTAAAATCATGAGGATTATATAAGTAATTTTAATCATATTCATAGATTCATAGATTAATTGGATATTAATTAAAGTTTAGGAGTTTATTTGATTACGATAAAATGTTTAAGAACTTATTTGATTATAAATAAATATTTAAAGGCTTATTTGATCACAGTAAAAGTTTAAAGACTTATAATTGACCCTTTTAAAATAAATTCAGGGGATCTTTTATATACGTAAGCCTTGACTATGTTCATTTAAGTTTGGAAATTATTCCAATCACCAGCGATTGATTGATTCAAAAGGTTTAATACTTATTTTTCTTAAATAAAATCTTAAATTCGAAACTTGTGAATAGAAAAAAAATCATAGTTGAGAGACCTCACCACAAGAAAATATGTTTTTAGTGGCATTTGCATGCTGAGGGTTCAATAAACCGCTAGGGTTTTAAAAAAAAAATTTGGATGCAATTGGACCTGCCAAGATTCATCTTATTTTTAATTGCCTAGCCCAATTATATCACAAGGCCATTTCTAAACATTTATTCCCAAACAATCGAATGGGGTGTTCATTATTCAGTTAAAATCGAATTAACCGACCGAATCGAATTAATTCGGTTAATCGGTCGGTGACCGAATTAATTCGATTTGATTTTCGGTTTTAGGATTTTAAGAATTTCGATTTTTGATTAATTCGATTCGAAAAATTAGTTAAACCGAATTAACCGAATAACTAACCAAATTATGGGTGTGTATATATATATATATATCATATTTTAATTTTATATTTAAAATTCATATTAATTAATATTTACATTATAGAAAATAAAAATAAAGAAAAACAGAACACCCTAACCCTATCCCCAATTCTCTCTTTCTCTCTTCACCCCTAGCGCCGCTTCCCACAACCTACTTCTAACGTTTTACCATCTCATCACTCACCACCATCACAGCTTCCTACCTTCATCTTCCTTCAATATAGTGCCGCCCCACTATAAAAGCTTCTTTGTCTTTCTCTTCGGTCTTTAGCTTTCTCCCACCCTAAGGAAAATTGGAAAATCCCTCCCCGTGAAAGCTTCTTTCTTTTTCTGATATGCATCTTCTTTCTTTTGTTTATGCTGGTTTGGTAGGCTTCCTATCTGAGTTTTCTTTGTATTGTTTTGTTAATTGAATTATGAAATTTGTATCAACATTATGGTTATAGACTTTAAGGTTTTGTTCGGCATAATGATGAGATTGATAATGATGAGATTTATAGTGGTGGTAAGAATGCTATTGCAGTGGTGAGATTAAAATCAATGATTATATTCGATAAAAACAATGGTGACGGTGAGATTAAAAGTGAAATGACTATTAAGTGCATTAGATAAATTTTACTAATTTATATTGATAATATGATACTTATTTTTTATAAACATACAATAATTTATATTTAAATAAAACATCAATGATCATAATCTACTACTAATAAAACTAAAATATATTGTTAAAAAAAATAAAATACATTGATAAAATTTTTCATATATTTTTAATGTATATAGTAATAAGGTATTTCTTTATTTATTAGTATAACATTAAAAATGATAATAGTTATTTATATTTATAATCTTTTTATTATTTGCTCATTACTCTCTTTAATGATTTGTTACATTAGTAAAATCAAAAGAAACGACAAATCCCAGTATGTGGTTTGTGCATGTGGGGACCACTTCATCATCATCTTCTTCCCCAAATCCTTTTGCTTCCTTACCATAACAGATTTTTTTCTTCTTTGGAACAAATTTCCTTCAATTCATCTTTGTAATTTGTGAAGGCTAAAAATGAAAAATTGAGTCTAACCAGAGAGGAACCCACTGCACCCTTTAGTTTCAGTGGTGATTCGACCCAGTAGCACGGTGTTAGCAAGGGAGGAATTAGAGAGCTGAGAGAGAGAGAAGAGAATTAGGAAGGAGAATGTTCATTATCCTTGTCTTTTTCGTTCACTGTTCATACAATTTATACAACCAGCATAATCATTCATTCCCTAGAATCACGGGCCAGTACAATGGTGTGACTTCATAGCTAATTAACTATTCTCTGTTATTCATCCTTGAGCCCAAAAACACCCTACCCGAGAACAAAATCTTTGATCCAACTACGCTTTTGAACTTGACATTTGCTTCTTGGGCCTGATTCATCAGCTACCAATATTGGGTCTGTAACAATTCCATCTCCTTCAGACGTAACCTTGTCCTCAAGGTTGAAGGTGAGGTAAGTGTTCTGCAAATCTTGCTCCCATTCCCAGGTGGCGTCAGAGGCAGGCATATGTTTCCACTAAACCAGCCTCTGTAGGCAAAGTTTCTTTCCTTGTGGAATGAGGCGTCTATCTAGTATCTGCAATGGTTCCAAGACAGGCTGGCCTTCCACATCTAAAGTAGGCAGGGGAGTGACTGAAGCAGGGAAATTGTCATGGTACCGTTTGAGCAGAGAAACATGAAATACTGGATGGATCCGAGAAGCAACCGGTAAGTCCAATTTATAAGCGACGGGGCCGACCTTCTTGAGGATCTAGTAAGGACCAAAGAAGCGCTTAGTAAGTTTTGGGGAATTGTGTCTCATGATAGATTGCTGTCGGTATAGCTGTAATTTAACCCAAACCCAATCACCTTTCGCATATTGTTTCTCTTGGCGACCCCTTTCAGCTTGCATCTTCATGCGATTCTAGGCACGCAGTAAGTTGTCCTTCAACCGGGTCAATATGGCCTGTCATGTAAGTAAGCAATCCTCCAATTGTGCAACTTTGGTATTGCCAGAAAGGTAAGAAGAAACCTGAGGTGGTTGATAGCCATAGGCAGCTTCAAATGGCGTCATGCCAATGGCAGAATGGAAAGAAATATTATACGACCATTTAGCCCAATGTAGAATTTTGACCCAAGAACGAGGGTGATCATTCACAAAGCATCGTAAATAGGTCTCCAAGCACCTGTTGAGAACTTCGGATTGGCCATCAGTTTGAGGGTGATAGGCACTGCTTAATTTCAGTTGAGTCCTTTGCAAGCGAAATAGCTTCTTCCAAAATTGGCTGACAAAAAGAGGGTCTCTGTCACTAATAATAGAGCGAGGAACGCCATGAAGCTTGCCAATCTCTTGGGAAAAGAGAGCAGCCAAGGCAGGGGCAGTCATACCGGCAAGTAGAGCTACAAAATGTGCATATTTGGACAACCGATCCACCACTACCCAAATAGAGGATTTGCCATGCGACAGCGGCAGATGAGTGATGAAGTCCATCTCTATATCTTGCCAAATATGCCCGGGGATAGGCAAAGGGGTCAACAAGCCATTTTCTTTACTGGGCAAATACTTGACTTATTGACAGGTGCGGCATGAAGTAACAAAGTCAACCATAGATTTCCGCATGCCAGGCCAAAAAAAAATAGCCGATAATTGTGATAGTGTCTTAGCAATACCTGTATGGCCTCCAGTAAAGGTGCAATGGTATTCATGTAACAAGGCAGGTTGTAAAGAATGACCTTCCGGGATGACAATACGATCCTGACGTAGAAGCAACCCATCAACGATGCGATAATCAAGGTAAGTATCAGGGGACTACTGAATTTGGGTAAATAGTTACTGTCCGATAGGGTCGGTTTGATAGTAGTGGTGTAGTTGATCCAAAAAAGAAAAGACAGGTCCGGAAATAGAATGAAGGAAGCCGTCGATAAGAGGAGGGCGAGATAGGGCGTCAGCTACCTGATTTTGAGGGCCAAGTCTGTAAACAATCTGGTATTGAAATCCCAGCAATTTAACAAGCCACTTCTGCTGTTCAGGAGTTTGAATTGTTTGATTTATCAAGTTTCGAAGACTCTGCTGATCAGTGAAGATAGTGAAAGGCCGACCAATAAGGTATTGGCGCCATTTGCGAACAGCTTCGGTGATAGCATACATCTCGCGCACATAAGCAGAAGCAAGCTACATCTGAGGTCCCATTTTCTTACTAAAAAAAGCTAAAGGGTGGCCTTGTTGAGAAAGGACAGCACCAATAGCAACACCAGAAGCATCTGTTTCAATGGCAAAGGGTTGGTTAAAATCCGGTAATGCCAAAATAGGGGTGGAAGTAAGTGCACGTTTCAGGGCCTCAAAAGCTTGAGAGGCAAAAGAATCCCAAACAAATTGGTCATGGCGGAGCAAATTAGTTAAGGTAGCCGCTAAGGTAGCATAGTGGTGCACAAACTTTCGATAATATCCGGTCAACCCAAGAAATCCTCTCAAAGCTGTGACATTATGTGGGACTGGCCAGTCAAGAATAGCCTGCACTTTAGAACTATCAACCTGAACACCAGTACCAGAAATAATATGGCCCAAGTAATCGATAGAAGATTGAGCAAAAGCACACTTGGACAGCTTAGCAAAGAACTGATTATCAGCCAGGGTCTGCAAAACTTGCTGTAAATGAGCTAAGTGGTCTTGCATAGAGCGACTATATATCAGAATATTGTCAAAGAAAACTAAGACAAATCGGCGAAGGAAGGGTCGGAGCATATCATTCATGGCCGATTGGAAGGAAGAAGGGGCATTGGTTAAGCCAAATGGCATAACTAGAAACTCATAGTGACCATCAGGAGTACGAAAAGCTGTTTTGGAAATATCTTCAGGAGCCATGCGAATTTGATGATAACCAGCCCGTAAATCAATTTTAGAGAAAAGCGTTGCTCCGTGTAATTCATCAAGCAACTCATCGACGGTAGGAATCGGGAACCGATCCTTCACGGTGACGGCATTCAAAGCACGGTAATCAACACAAAACCGCCAGCTACTGTCTTTCTTACAGACAAGCAAAACTAGAGAAGAGAAAGGACTAGTATTAGGTTGAATGATCCCATCCTTTAACATCTCTGTAATAAGATTCTCCATGTCTTTCTTCTGTCTATAAGGGTAGCGATAGGGTTTAACATTGACTGGTTGAGCCCCAGGTAGGAGGTGTATGTGATGATCATGGGTCCGAGGCGGGGGCAAGCCTTTCGGGGGTTCAAAAAGAGCCCGAAAATTATGGAACAGACTGTGTAGCTGGGGAGGATCTGGAAGAATAAGGGTGGAATTAGAATCTAGGGAAACGACAGTACAAGTGAGTAAATGAGTCCCCAAAATGGCATTGGTGTGGTGCAGGGACGCAGCTGATGGAAAGTAAGCTCAGTAGGTTTATTAGGTTGTTGACCATGTAAGGTGACAAGGGAATTCTGGTGGACAAACGTCATGTATAATTGCCCAAAGTCCGCCAAAATGGGTCCCAGTTGGGCCAACCATTGGACTCCCAAAATGATGTCAGCCCCATAGATGTCCAAGACGTAAAGATCTAAAGAAAAGGGCGTGCCCTGGAGATCTAAAGAAACGGAGTGAACAAGGTCGGCGCAGCGAAGACTGTCACCATTGCCAACGGCGGTAAAAAAAGTAGGGGCGAATTCAATAGGTAAATCCAAATATCGCGCAGCCCTCGGCTGAATGAGGTTGTGCGAACTACCGGAATCGATGAGGACAGAAAAACAATGACCACGCACTTGCCCAACAAGCTTCAAGCAACGAATGGATGGAGTACCATAAAGTGCATGAAAAGAGACTTGAAAATCATCAGAAGGTTTATCGTCAAAAGTCTGTGGGGCTGGGGGTAATGGTAAGGAAGACAAAGGTGGGACCACATGGGAAGATTCCAGGGTAGAACAGTCGCCAGGTGAATCCTCATCAATTTACAACAAAAGGAATGGAGCAGTGCGACAACGGTGGCCTGGTTTATATTGTTCGTCACAATTGAAACAAAGGCCCTTAGAACGACGAGCTTGCATCTCAGAATGAGTAAGACGACAGACCGGAAGGGAAGGGTTGGCTGTGGATGGTTTAAGAGAGAGGCTCGGAAGAGCTGGTGGAGGGACTTTCCCAGAGAAACTACATGAATTAGAGGACTTGGATTCGACGAGCATAGCAAGGGCTAAAGCCTGAGTCAAGGAACGAGGTGAAAAGACCACCACCTCGCGTTGGATGTCAGCGCGAAGGCCAGAGATAAAACAATTCAATAAATGCTCATCAGTAAGGCTTAGGACGCGATTAGAAAGGTTTTCAAACTCGATTTGATAAGCGGCCACGGATGAAGTTTGGCGAAGTTTGAACAAAGCAGCCTGAGGATTTTGGAAAAGGGAGGGCCCAAAGCGTAACTCCAAGGCACGGGTAAAAGAATCCCAATCGGAGATCTGGTGATTGCGATGCATCCACTGAAACTAGAGGTGTCAAATCGGGTTGATCGGGTAGGTTTCGGGTTCGGGTCAATCAGGTCGGGTCAATTTAGGTCAAAAGAGATTTTCGGGTCATTTCGGGTTTCGGGTCATTCGGGTTTGGGTCATTCGGGTTTCGGGTCATTCGGGTTTCGGGTCATTCGGGTCTCGGGTCATTCGGGTTTCGGGTCATTCGGGTTTCGGGTCATTCGGGTCTCGGGTTTTTCGGGTTTTGTCCTCGGGTTTGTCGGGTTTCAGGTCATTCGGGTTTCGGGTTCGGGTTTTTTGGGTTTGACCATCGAGTCTTTCAGGTTACAGGTTTTTAGGGTTTTATATCATTTGGATTCTATTTTTTTTTATTTAACTCTCGAGTCATTCGGGTTGTCGATTATTTTAAATTGAATTAAAGTTTTGATTTTACAAATTAATACTTAAGAGAGATTTTATCAAAAATATTATTTATTAGATTTGTTATAAATTGTAATTAAATTAATTAAATTTGTAATGTTATAAATGCATTAATTACATTAGTAATATTTATAACTTTTTTAAAAATTTTCCTATAAATTATCTATAGTTTTAAATAAAATAAATATTTAAAATTTTATTATTTACTAATTCATTTCTAAATTCTAATTGATATATAATAAATTCATGATTCATACAGCTATGGCCACCATGAACCACTAAACTTAGTATCTTATTATCTTAGTGCTAATGACTTTGTTTTGTTCTTTCCTTTCTAAAACTTGTATATAGACTATACTTTATAGTGATTAGTGATTAACATCATCTACTTATGCATAATAGAACAACTTGCACACACACTACATTCGGCATTCTCATTAAATTATTTGTTTTGGCGAGAACTAAATTATAAGGAGAAAATATATGACAACATATTGAAATTTTAATTTCAAATTTTTAATGTTTAGATACTTTTTGTTGGATAGATAATTCACTAATTTGATATGAATATTAGTAATTTATTAATACTACTATAATTTATAAATTTTCTTAGTTAGAATGGAAAATTGTCATTCACATGAAAAATTTTATTTATTGATTTGATCAGTAATGATGAAATCAACATGGCCTTTTGTAAATTCTCAAATTTTCCTTAATAATGTTCATAATTAATATTATTACATTTAAGTAATAATATTCTATAAATTCATATAATTCAATCATAAATTCATAATAATAAAATTTAAAAACCATAATTATGAAAAAATATTTTTTTAAGTTCACTTTGATCAAAATTTTATCAAATATTTATTTTTATTTTCTTTATCAAATTTATTTATTAAATTTGAAGTTTATGAGGTATATAAAAATACTCCATCTGTCCTTATTTGTCTATTACAATTAATCATTTCATACAAGGTAAAAAAAGTAGTTATGGTACAAAATTTCATACATATTTACATTGAGTTTCTTATTTTATCCTTATCTCTCTTCTTCTTTAATTCTCTCCCCTATTTAGAAAAAATATTTATTTAAGAGAGAAAAAAAGTAGTTTAAAAGGGTAATTTTAAAAAATTAATAATTAATGCTGGGATATAGACAGATAAAATGGAATAAAAAAAGTTTCTAGAAACAAATAAAGCTTCTAGTAGGAGGCAGATAAATAGGGATAGAGGGAGTATTTCATTAGTTTGTCGGGTTCTTTCGGGTTAGATTCTCGTGTCAATTGGGTTACGGGTCAATCGGGTTCCGGGTCAATCGGGTTCCGGGTCAATCGGGTTTCGGGTCAATCGGGTTTCGGGTCAATCGGGTTACGGGTCAATCTGGTTACGGGTCAATCGGGTTTCGGGTCGGTCGGGTTAGGGTCGTTTACTTTTTTTAATCAAACCAGGTCGGGTTAGTTTCGGGTTCGGGTCGGTCGGGTCGGGTTATCGGGTTCGGGTCAGCTTTTGACAACTCTAACTGAAACCAAGAGAGAGCTGGACCAGTCATAAAGAAAGCAACTATGGCCAAACGTTGAGGTGGAGCAATCGAGTAAAACGTGAAATACTGCTCGGCTTGAAACAACCAAGCATGAGGGTTAGATCCATCAAAAAGAGTGAGATGGAACTTGGGAGTTTTGTATTGGAAGGGGGAAGAGGGAAGGGCGGCACCGGAAGAAGCAGAGACGGCATTGGAATAAGTAGAGGTGGGTAACAATGGCGGAAGTTGAGTCGATGAGGAAGAAACATGGGATTTCTCCAATTTGGCCAATTTGAGTTGGAGGTCAAGAATAGAAGAAATAGCAGTCTGAGTGGACGCATCGAGTTTAGAGGCTAATTCCAATTGGGAAGCACGCAACTCCTGAACAAAGGCAGTGAGTTGGTGAATGGCGTCTTCAAGGTTGGCTTTCTGGGGAGGCATAGAGGAGAACGAAAGCACCAATGTTAGCAAGGGACTAGGGAAATTTAGAGGAATTAGAGAGATGAGAGAGAGAGAAGAGAATTAGGAAGGAGAATGTTCATTATGCTTGTCTTTTTCGTTCACTGTTCATAAAATTTATACAACCAGCATAATCGTTCATTCCCTAGAATCACGGGCCAGTACAATGGCGTGACTTCATAGCTAATTAACTATTCTCTGTTATTCATCCTTGAGCCCAAATACACCCTACCCGAGAACAAAATCTTTGATCCAACTAGGCTTTTGAACCTGACGTTTGCTTCTTGGGCCTGATTCATCAGCTGCCGATATTGGGTCTGTAACACACGGTGAAATGGCACCAATCGCGCTACCAAGGGCTTGCGAAACCCAAAAAGGATGGTGAGTTCGATATTTTCGCACCTTATTGGAGCTAAACCGCGCTACCAACAGACCCTAAGAAATAACATAGAAATTCGATTAAATTGATTAATTGACCGAATTAACCGAAATATTTCGATCGATTAAAGTTGAAAACAATATGATCGGTTCGGTTAATGATTTTTAGGATTTAGAAATTCGGATAATTCGGTAAATGAGAAATTCTGTTGAAAATTAACCGAACCGACCATTGAACAGCCCTAGAATACACTTCTCTTCCTCTCCGAGCGCCGTCGTTCTCTTCCCATTTTGCTCGGAAAGAGAAGATTAAACATGAATTTGATGCATCGTCTCTCTTTCATTTGCTTATTTTGAAGATCTAATTTCTCGAATCTCCAGTCGTCTCTGCAATTTGACAAAACCGGCCTCTCTTCTCTCTTTCGCTCTTTCCAATTTTCCAGATCTATAGAGTTGCTCTCTTCCGTTATCGCTGGACATTTTGTTTTTTCGTTTACTACATTGATTTCTTTCATCACCTTTTATCAGTAGCTAAGCGGAGGTATTTTTCATTTTCGACAGCTGAAGCGGTTCGATTTAGGTATCTCTTTTGTCTCCCTTCTGTAATTTCGTGTTCTTCATTGTTTGATTGTGGACTGAATCCTTTCTTGTAATATCTTTCAACTGCGGGTAGAATTATGCTTTCTTGATTTGAATCTGATTAACCTTCTAATACCTGCTTTCTTTCATTGTGCGTTGGCAGTGGTACTGTATGTTGTTTATTGAACTCGTTATGGTTTGATTTTAATTGGCGAATTGAGCACTAATGTTGAAATTAGAAAAGATGAAAACAAATAGATCTTAGGTTTTTAGAAATTGTGGGTTTTAGTGGATAGATTGAGTGGCTAGGTTCGTTTGATGCTGAAGCTTTTCTAGAAATTTTGATATAATATCAGTATGTGTTTATAGCAAGTGATATACTGACGCACTGATGATTTAATAATGTGTTCTCTCTTCTTCCTGAGCATCAGGAGCTTGCTAAAGAGCAGAAAAAGAAATTGCAGCAAAGATGTACCGTGAAGTAAACACCGGTCAGCATTAAGTAGTCTTAATTATTATATCTTGGTAGGTTTTAACTAATTTAAAGTGATATGCACAAACCTTTGTTGGCCTACATGATATTAGTTCCTTACAGGGTTATACTTCACAAAACATGTTCTGTGAGATTATTGGTTTGTTTAGTTCACGCTACACATATCTTGTTTCCTAGAATCACTGCTACTTTAAATTGGATTTCATATTTTGCTTGCATAAATGTTTGTAGGTACAAGGAGTGTGTATAAGGAACAATGAAATCCTTTAGAAATTGGTTCCTAGTAGTAGTTGTCATGTGATTCTCCAATCCCTTGAAAGTTAAAAACTTAGTGATTAAAATGAGTAGCTCAATATTTTACTGCCACTCAAAGTTTAAAATTCATGCCTTCATGAACATTTTTTCAGAAAAGAAAGTGTTTGAGCAATCTGGTGTGTGGGCATTTGCAATTGTTTCAACTTTGCTTTTTGAAAAGAGCAAAATTGGAGGTTTGAAAGTGTGGAATTTGTGTATTGGAGTTAGGAAAAGCGGAGACATTTTAAAGTTTGGTTCTTTTATGATTTCTTTCTTTCTTAAAGTGTGGTCCACATCCAATAGCTTAGACATCCTTAACCTTGACACTTGATAGTCATAAGAAATGTCTTGTTTTGTACCTTGAAGTCTTGAACATAGAAAGCTAGTTTTGATTGGGGAAGAATAAAAAACACAAGAAATGTCTTCTAATCTTGTTGCTTACTAGTCATATCTTGTATATTTGTTCTGCATTCTGTACTTGTGTTATTGGACTAAACTATTTCTGATGCGACAAAGTAGCCAACCAGGATGGAGTTTTATCAATCTGAATCCTTTTTCCCCATCAATTGCAATTCTGAATTTCTGTTGTATATGCCCATTAAGTAGTATATATATGCATAATTGATGCATTTTCAGAGTACCCATGTCTTACTGTGTGCTGCAGAAACATATCTGGTTCATCTTTAAAGGGATTTCTTTCTTCGGAAATGGGCCAATCACCTACTTACAAGAACTGTATGTTGTCTTGTTCTTATTTGTTCAAAACGGTGCCCTAGTTTTCAGTTTTTATCCTTGGTTAAAACATAGTTCCATGTCATGTGGTTTTGTAGAACTCTACGCAAGAACAACCTGATATGCATAATACCTAAAGAATTGGGCATGTTGAAATTCAAGTCTTGGATTTGAGGATGAATCCACTGATAGGTCCTATTCCTCCGGAGCTTAGGAATTTAACCAGTGTGATGAAGATGTAATGCAAACTTCATGTGCCCTGTTTTAAGGAATTCAAATTTTTTGTTTTGGTTATTGGTGGTTATTTATTCTTTTGCTTTCTTTTGTTATCACAGAAACCTTCAGTCAAATGGGTTAAAGGGAGCCTGCCGGCTGGGTTTGGCAATTTGAAGTATCTTCAGGAACTTGCCGTGTTAGAAATAAACTTCAAGGAACAATTCCTGCTTACAGTAATTCCGCATTTACAGCTAAGATACATGGAATGTAAGTGGAATTTTGTGACAAAGGGATTGTGTTCTGTTAAGCTCTTTAGAGCAAGGCTGTTTTATGAACTGCTTATTAGGAAATATGTCCTGCATACCTTCTTAATGAACACCTTCTAGTTTCGCTATATACAATGCTAGTGGCATTAGTATAATATTGTCATTTTTAATCTGTCGTCTCATAGCAAATTTAGTTTGAAATTCTGTCTTGGATTGGAAAGGGATGGTGAAAACTCAAGTATTTGTCATTTTTAATCAATCATCTCACAGCAAATTGAGTTTCAAATTCTGTCTTGGATATATGACGATGTCTTGGATTGAAAAGAGATGTGAAAGTCAAGCCGAGTGCGGTTACCACCTAGACTAGCTTTATAATTGGTTATGCTTTTTCTTTTTCTGCATAAGACAGTATACGCTATGTGCCATTTAGAGTTTTACACATTTACTGCTAGATATGGCAAACTTTAAACAATATCTACCTGCAGAGGATGAATAACCTTTTTTTAACCCATAAAGCTGGTATTTTAGTCAGGAGTAAAAATATCTTGGAATGTGATCATAGAAGTTGAAAATATTGCAGCCTTCCTCCCCAGAAATTTAGCTACTGAAGTTAAATCTTGTTATTATTTTATAGTTAGTAGTTAAATCTTGTTAGTATTTTATAGTTAGTCTCATAGCATTCTTCACTTCAGTTATGCCTTAGGTTCAAACTTAACTGAACTTTGTTGCTTATCTCAGTTAAAAGTGGTAGATATCTCCTACAATTTTTTGGTTGGAAGCATACCTAAGTGTTTGGAATACCTTCCGAGGTAAACTTCCTTTGCCTTTTTCCAAAGATCGTTGCTGGCTTCTTTTTTCATTCCAGTTGGCTTATGTTTTCCGTATTATTATGCAGCACAAGCTTTCACAGCAACTGCCTTCAGGGCAAAGATGCTAAACAGCGTTCTTCAACACAATGTGGTATGTATGACATAATCTTTCCCTTGGCAGTCTCATGGATGAATAGTTAAATAAACATATATGTTATGGCAGATTCTAGCTGACTAAAGTTATTGTACCAAAATGTAATCACCCAACTCTATATCTTGAAGTTGCATGTTTGACTTGGAATTCCATCAATATATTTCTTATTACACTTACCAATGCTAGCTGATGGTCTTACGACCATTAAAATAATTAAACATTGATGATTACTCAGTTGAAATTTGACAGTGACAATATCCCTTGTATAAATGGTGTGCCGCCATCCAGAAGTCACTGAGCACCTAGCCCTAAGCATTGGCCTGCTGAAGGTGTTCTCAAGCATCAGAAAGCATCGAAGTGTGCCTGGCTTTTGGCTTTTGAAATGCTGACAGGAACCATGGCGGGTTCTCTCTTTCTTGTTGCCCTGCTAACTGCTTTCCAAAGATGCAATAACAAGTCTGCAGTTCATTGGAGCCAAGACATGCAAAAAAGTAGTATGGAGCATGGAGTTATTTCCCTGGTGCAGCTCTACTTGGAAGAGATTTTAGATTTAATAGGTTACTATGTTTCAAAATATTGCAATTTTAAATTTTAGAATGTTGTGAATCTTTTTAGTTCAAAGGACCATGGGATAACATCTTGAATACTATGTTTTAATGGCATTTGATGATTTGGAAGAGGAATTTGATTTCTTATATTCTTGAAATGTTTTAATGGCATTTTGATATTTAAAAGCTTCTCGAGTATAATGGTTTTGGTGAATTATGAAGACCAAAAAAAAAAAAAAAAGGATGATACGGTTATGTAAGTGGATTTTCGCCTACTACCATCTTGGAAGGCAATAAAGTATCAAATTTTTTTAGGCATTTAAAAGTGCCGGTAAAAATCATGGCAGAAAATAAATTGTCAACAACGATACTAGGTGCTTGACTATGCCGGACAACTTTTACCGCATCCACCTAGGTGATCTGGCGGTCTTTAAAACGGCCGGTCAAACTTGTAAGGGCTGTTATTTTGATTTTTACCAGTATTTTTAAATGTTAATTCGATTCGAATAGAATTAATTAGGCTAAAAGTTTAATTTGGTGCTGAACATTTACGTGATCGTTCGATTTGATGTCTAATCTTTCAAAGTGCTTAAATAAGTGCCTAACGTTTTCAAAAGTGTCCAATTACACGAGTCCGATAACAATTTTGATGGTGAGTGGGATACACTCGCCATTATCTTTAACAGATATTGTTATCTCTTTATTTTATAATATATAATTATTATTATTATTATTAAAGAGAAAAGATTTTTTTCCCCATCTTTTCTTCTGCCGTTCATAGCTTCTCTTTCTTCTTCCTTTTGTTTTTCTTTTCTTTTTTCTTTTCGTAACGATGAATTCTAATCTTCCCAATCTTCCCTAAATCAAAATAATTTTGTTGAAAGATCTTTACAATTGAAAACCCAAAAGCAAACTTCCCAAAACCCAAAACAAATTTCTCACAAAATCCACCCAAAAATTGGTTGTTTTGGGATTTTTTTTTCTACTTTCAACTTCTTCGACAGAGCTATCTCTGCAATTTTTCTCTGCTGGCTTCTTTTATTCCGTTTGGAGCCATTTTTACTCATCAAATTTTGAAACGATTTATTCTTTCTTTCTCAATTGTTGGGTGGTTTTGTTTCTTGGCTGTTTGTTTTCTCAACTGATTTCTTCCTACTGGTTTTTTTTTCCGGTGTGAATTTGACCTTGTGATGTAGCTTGTGGCCTTTGGTGGATGTTTGTGGTCCCTCCTTTTTGATGCAGCTTTTGGCCTTTGCTTGGCTGTTTGTTTGTTTTTGTTTTTGGGATTTTTTATTTATTGATGGCTTTGATAGCCTAATGGAATTTGGAGTTGGAGCATGGGCTTTGATTTGAGTTTTTCGATACAACCAAGAAAATTTAAGAGATTTTTTTGTGAAATTAAACTTGGAATTATGACAAGGGGGAAGAGGAGTAGATTTGTAGATTTTTGGTTTGTTTCAGCGGCGACGAGCGATGGTCAATGGTGATGAACAACAGTCAATGACGAAAATAGGAAGAAGATGGTCACTGAAGAGCTACCGGAATCTGGGTTCATAGAATCTTTGAATTTTGTTGGATATCGGTGGGAGAGAAGAGATTTTTATTGAGAGAAAAAAAAAGAAAAAATAGTAATTTTCAATATTACATCTACGTACACATGTCACTCTGTCATTGGTTCACGCGTTTTTCATATTACCTGTAATTCACGCGTCTTTTATAGTCACAGTAGACCCTTAATTGGACACTTTTAAAAACATTAAACACTTATTTGAGCATTTTGAAAGATTGAGCACCAAATCGAGCGATCACATAAATGTTGGACACTAAATTAAACTTTTAACCAATTAATTATAGACCATTAAAAGAATATGAATACTTGTGATTCACGCGAAATTATCCCACTTAGTAATGAGAAGAAGGAAACCTGGAAAGCGAGATTCTTTATCAAGCCACTAAAATCCTCTGCTTTATGTGAGTGGACTTAAAAGTTAAAAGCAAGCGATTGAAAGAGCACAGCTATAGCTTTTAGGGATTTTATTTTTTTTTTTCTGGGAGTGAGTGTCCTAATCACCTAACGAGAATCACTATTGCCGTGTCTACGTCTGAAATTGGGAAAGGTGTCTTCCGCTGTAAGCACCTTAAGATCAATTGACTGAAGCAGTCAAGGTAGCTGTTGACCTTTTTCATTAAACAAGTTTGGACATAAACTAACACTTTTTTAATTGGTTGGGTTATCTTCGCTATATATAGTAATTTTTAATTTTTCAAGTCGATGATTTTGGGTAATTGGTTGAGTTGTGTTAATTTAGCCTTGGATTAGATCATTCATGTTCCAAGAGAAGTTATATTTTGGATTACTATTCACATTTGCAATATTCATATTTAACTTTTGTTATGAAAGGCTCCCGAGTTCGAATTTTTATATGTCTTTATTAATAGGTAATTTGTAAATTCAAAAAATCTCATAACCTTTAAAGATATTGACGATTTATAATAACATTTGAGATGAGATAACCTCTCTACTCCTAAATTTTTATTACAAAAAGAAAAAACAATTCAGATTTTGTTGTGGAAGTGTATTAATAATAATTGGAATAAGAAGTAAATAATAGTAAAAAAATAAAAAAGAGAGAGAGAGGAAGAGAGATGTGGAAGTGTATTAATAATAATTGGAACAAGAAGCAAGTAATAGTAGAAAAAGAAAAAAGAGAGAGAGAGGAAGAGAGAAAAAGAAACGAAAGAGAAAGAAATTTTCTCTTCACATTTCATCAGCGCTTCGGCGCTTTTTATAAACGAAAAAGGTTACTGTGCAAAGTTTGAAAATTTTGCACGTGGACCCTACGGTTTGAATATTTTATACATGAATAGTAATATGCACTATTCATCGATAGTGATATGTACTATTCATCAATAATTCATCGACAGAATTAATATATGAATAGTAATATGCACTATTCATCGATAGTGATATGTACTATTCATACTATAGCAATAATTTCAAAACTTCAATTGTGGCGTTTGAAGTCCACTTTCATAACACTCCCCCTTGGACAAAATGCCACTATGAAAAAAATTGGACGTGTACTGCCTCGTTAAAAACCTTAAGTCGGAAAAACCCAGTGGGAAAAAAACCGAACATAAGGGAAAAAGAGTACAATACAATTAAGTCCGTCTAATATGTCTTCAGGACAACATGTGCTTGTCTTCAGGACAATCTATTTGTCTTCAGGAAAAAATAGGTAGGCCTACTTCAGTGGCCTAATTGGACGTGCTATTACTGCCTCATTAAAAACCTTAAACCGGAAAAACCCAGTGGGACAAAAACCGGACAGAAGGAAAAAAGAGTACAGTGCACTTATGTCCATAATCGCTCCCTCTGAAATAAAACAAATTGCTACTTCTGGAGCATCTAAACATTTCCACTTCTGGAGAATTCAATCTTGCATTTTACTGACTCGCCGCATACCAATGCCATAAACTAATTTCTCAATTGTTGATGTTGGCAAAGATTTGGTAAATAAATCTGCAAGATTATCGGCGGAGCGAATTTATTTAACATCAACTTGTCGACTTTCCTGGAGTTCATGAGTATTTCGGCGAGATGTGCTTGGTCTTATCACCTTTAATATATCCTCCCCTGACTTGTGCAACACAAGCAGCATTATCCTCATAAATTATAGTGGGAGAATCTATCACCGGTTTGAATCCACTAGCATTATACTGTCTTCAGGACAATATATCATAGATCTTAACCAAACACACTCTCTTCCGGCCTCATAGAGGGAAATAATTTCAGAGTGGTTGGAAGATGTTGCAACAAGTGTTTGCTTAGTGGAACGCCAAGAAATGGCCGTATCATTATAGCAAAATAGATAACCGGTTTGGGAGCGAGCTTTGTGCGGATCAGATTTATATCCTGCATCAGCATAACCTACTAAACCAGAGTTAGTAGTATTCTTAGAATAGAATAACCCCAAATCAATGGTTCCTCGGAGATAACGGAAGATATGTTTAATCCCATTCCAATGTCTCCGGGTTGGCTCAGAATTGAAACGTGCCAACAAATTTACCGCAAAAGCGATATCTGGTCTCGTGCACTGTGCCAAGTACATTAAAGCCCCGATTGCATTGAGGTATGGTTCTTCAGGACCAAGTATATCCTCATCAGATTCTTTAGGACGAAACGGGTCCTTTTGGGGGTCAAGAGACCTTACAACCATAGGGGTGCTCAATGGATGAGCCTTGTCCATGTTAAAACGTCTAAGCAATCTTTTAGTGTATGCTGACTGATGGACAAATATTACATTCTTTTTGTGCTCAAGCTCTAGACCAAGGCATAGTTTGGTTTTACCCAAATCTTTAACCTCAAACTCCTTTTTCAAATATTCAGCAGTTTCAGATAACTCTTCAGGAGTCCCAATTAAATTCATGTCGTCGACATAAACTGCTATAATAGCAAATCCGGTTTCAGATCTTTTAATAAACACGCATGGGCAGATGGGATCAGTTATATACCCTTCCTTTGTCAGGTATTCACTCAAACGTTGATACCACATGCGGCCGGATTGCTTTAACCCATATAAAGATCTTTGCAACTTTATTGAGAATAAGTTGCGGGGAGTGTATGCTTCAAGCATTTTTAAACCTTCGGGAATTTTCATATAGATATTGGAATCTAATGAACCATATAAATATGCCGTCACAACGTCCATAAGACGCATTTCAAAATTTTCTTGGGCAACCCAACTTATAAGGAAACGAAAGGTAACTATATCCACTACTGGTGAATATGTTTCATCATAATCTATCCCAGGCCTCTGCAGGAAACCTTGGGCTACGAGTCGGGCTTTATACCTCACGATCTCGTTTTTCTCATTTCGTTTCCGGACAAAGACCCATTTGTATCCAACAGGGTTTACATTATCGGGGGTTTTAGTAATAGGCCCAAAAACATTACGTTTGTCAAGGGAAGTCAATTCAGCTTGAATTGCTTCCTCCCATTTAGGCCAATCTTGCCTATGACGGCATTCGGTTATAGACCGAGGTTCATAATCATCATTCATAATCTCATGAGCAACTGAGAGAGCAAATGCATCATTGATGATTATCTCATTTCGATCCCATATCTCATTATGATAACTGATGGAAATTTTAGTATTCCCAAGGTTGGTGATCTTTTCATGGGTTTGTACCACTTCAGGGGCAATATGCTCATGAACTTGTGCCACTTCAGGGGTAATATGCTCTCTTTGAATATTATGTTGTGGCACTTCAGGTGCAATTTGCTTTCCTCGAGAAAGATTAATGTGCTCATCTGGAGCAAAATTATACTCATCTGGAGCAGAATTATGCTCATCTGGAGCAGATTCTAAATTCCTCCCCCTTCTTTTTCGAGGAACAGTGTCTTTTGATCCCATCGGTCTACCACGCTTCAGGCGGGGGACATTTAGATCCATTTCGGGTGGTTCTACAGGAACATCTATCCTAGCTGGAACATTCGCAGCTGGGATATGAGACTTTGTAACTTTAGCAGTCTCATTAAATGCTTCAGGCATTTGATTTGCAATAGCTTGTAAATGGATCAATCGTTGCACCTCATTTTCACATTCAGGTGTTCTTGGGTCTAAATGAGACAAACTTTTCTCATTCCATGAGAAAATCTCGACATTTTTCTGCTTTCCATATATGGAAGCTTTTGGTATCCCAAGTGATGGGAATACTGTCTCATCAAAATGACAATCCGCAAATCTAGCGGTAAATAAATCACCCGTCAATGGTTCAAGGAACCGAATAATAGACGGTGAATCAAACCCAACATAAATGCCCAAATGGTGTTGGGGACCCATTTTGGTCCTTTGCGGTGGTGTTATAGGCACTTGTACCGCGCAACCAAAGGTGCGAAGATATGAAATGTCTGGCTCCTGGCCCAAGACTAACTTAAGGGGGGAATATAAATGAGAAGTAGTGGGGTGCAATCTAATTAAAGATGCAGCATGTAAAACAGCATGACCCCACACTGAGGATGGGAGCTTTGTCCTCATCAATAAAGTTCGAGCAATAATCTGAATGCGCTTAATCATGGATTCTGCTAATCCATTTTGAGTATGAACATGTGGGACAGGATGTTCAACTTCAATTCCTAATGAAGTGCAATAAGCATCAAAATTCTTTGATGTAAACTCACCAGCATTATCCATTCTTATGCTTTTAATGTGATAATCTGGGAAATGAGCTCGAAGCTTTATTATCTGTGCAAGCAAACGTGCAAAAGCAACGTTGCGCGTTGATAATAGGCAAACATGGGACCATCTGCAGGATGCATCCACTAGTACCATGAAATATCTAAATGGTCCACTTGCAGGCTGAATCGGCCCACAGATATCACCTTGGATTCTTTGCAAGAATGAAGGGGATTCATAATCAACCTTTTTCATGAAAGGTTTAGTAATGAGCTTTCCTTGTGAATAAGATTCACAAATGTAATCTTTGGACAACAACACCTTTGTATCTTTTAAAGGGTGTCCACGAGTATTTTTAAGGATTCTTCGCATCATTGTAGCTCCTGGATGACCAAGGCGATCATGCCAAAGTCCGAACACATCAGGGTTCATTAGTTTCCAGGGCATCGTAGCATATGATTCTATAGCTCGTATTGGGACAAAATATAATCCCATACTAGAAGCTTCCAGCTTCTCATGGATGGTCTTCTGGCCCATCTTGTAAGAAGTGATGCAATGTAATTCCTTATTTTGCTCATTAATTGTTTCTAGATGGTACCCATTATGGCGTACATCTTTGTAGCTAAGTAGATTTCTTTTTGATTTACCGCTCAACAATGCATCTTCAAGATACAATGTTGTGCCATTTGGCAAAATAACTATGGCAGTCCCATAGCCATCTATAATATTAACAGGACCAGATATTGTCTGAACATTTGCCTTGCGCAATGTCACATTTGAGAAAAAGTGTTTGCCACAAAGTATAGTATGCGTTGTAGCACTATCAAGCAAACATATATCTTCCTTTTTCTCAATATGTCCCATTTGCATTTATCTTGACAACTTCAGGTGTCAAGTTCCATAAAATTTAACAAATTAATAATATGATGCAAAAATATAAACCAACAAGAAGCAGTAAAATGCATAAAATTTAACAAATATGGAATAAACCAACAAAATATAAACCAACTGTTATGATGCAAAATATAATATGATGCAAAATATAAACAGCTTGTGGATATTGTCCGTTTTGGTACTTCAGGACCTCACGGATTTTGATGACCATATTTATTTAACATCTTCCTTGGTAACATAATTATCCAAGGGTATGGCAAAACATAGATGAAAACCCTCAGGATCTATTTCTGGGGACTTATTATTTTCATCAACATTATAAAAGGAAATCAGAAACCTCAAAAGGTTTTTCATTGCCAAGAATATGACAATTTTCATTGACCAAAACCTTATTGACTTCAACATCAGTCGCAGTTAGGTTAGTGGCATGGGTCTCAACATGCTTGCCTTTATCCTTCAGGGATGCTTGGTATAGATCAACCAAATGTCTGGCCGTACGACAGGTACGTGACCAATGACCAGTCATTCCACAATGATGACAAGTACTATCATCATGCTTCTTCATGGGCTTTTTACCTTTAGGGTTGTGTGGGGAGTTATTTATATTACGGTTAAATCTCTCACTACCCTTAAGGAAAAAATTCCCATGCCTGCGCTCACGGCCTCTAGGACGGCCAACATTCTTACTTGAGCCGGCATTTGCTTCAGGAAATGCCTTAGAGCCAGCAGGTCTTAAATCATGATTTTTAAGCAGCAACTCATTTGTTTGTTCTGCAGTCAACAGGACTGAGATCAATTCAGAATATGTTTCAAACTGGCGCTGCCGGTATTGCTGTTGCAATACAATATTCGAAGCATGAAAGGTGGAGAATGTTTTCTCTAAAAGCTCAGCCTCAGTAAGCTTAACACCACAAAGTTCAAGCCGTGATACAATATCATATAATGCCGAATTATAATCGGACACGGACTTGAAATCCTGCAACCTCAGATGTAGCCAATCATATTGTGCCTGAGGGAGGATGACAGTTTTGGTATGATCATACCGCTCTTTCAATCTTGTCCACAAGATCAAGGGATCTCGGACAGATAGATATTGAACTTTTAGGCTATCACTTAGATGCCGACGGATAAAAATCAAAGCATTTGCCTTATCTTTATCATTAGCATTTCCATTTGCACCAATGGTAGCTGCAAGACCTTGGCCTTGGAGATGCAGTTCAATATCGAGACACCATGACAAATAGTTATTGCCACTTACATCCAAAATTTGGAATTTGGGCTTTTCAATATTTGCCATAATTCTGAAAAAAAAATGGTCTCAATTAGGTTGACAACTTCTGGTGTCAAAATTAGGTTGACAACTTCTGGTGTCAAAATTATTTAGAAGTAAATCTTTACACAATAAAAATTTAAATTATCTAGTGTAAAGAAAAAGGTTAAATAAAATAATGGAATCAAACCTTAAGAACTTACCAGGTTTTAAATTTGCTTTACTTTAGAACACTCGTGCTGACAGAGCCTCGTGCTGATAACGTGTTGTGGAAGTGTATTAATAATAATTGGAACAAGAAGCAAGTAATAGTAGAAAAAAAAAAAGAGAGAGAGAGCAAGAGAGAAAAAGAAACGAAAGAGAAAGAAATTTTCTCTTCACATTTCATCAGCTCTTCGGCGTTTTTTATAAACGAAAAAGGTTACTGTGCAAAGTTTGAAAATTTTGCACGTGGACCCTACGGTTTGAATATTTTATACATGAATAGTAATATGCACTATTCATCGATAGTGATATGTACTATTCATCAATAATTCATCGACAGAATTAATATATGAATAGTAATATGCACTATTCATCGATAGTGATATGTACTATTCATACTGTAGCAATAATTTCAAAACTTCAATTGTGGCGTTTGAAGTCCACTTTCATAACAGATTTGTATAATTAACGAAATGGTCAATTTTACTTGAATTGATTAACGTTGATTTCTGACTAATCGATCCGATCTAGTTCAAATTATTAGTTGGGTCAATTTTTCACCTATACTGACCTCCCCAATTCTTCAATTCACACGTGTTGCGCGTCTCTGCCTTTTTAGGCCACAGCTATTATCTTTCCGAGCATATATAGCGTTCGACAGAGGCAATTTCCATATTAAAAGACTCGACATAAAATTTTACATAAAAAGCTGTCAATTATATGCAGATACAGTATGTTGCCATTCTGTAAGCATATGATTTAAGCAGAAAAAGAAATTTCCCAACCTTCTTCTCTGATTAATTTGCTTCCATGAACAACTTCTCGATGATAATTCCCATAACCTTTTGCTTTACTTTCCTTCAGCTTGCTTTCGTTATTACATCGGAGCGGCCCCCATATGTTCCTACGGATAATATCACCCTGAATTGTGGAGCTCCTTCCGGCGCATATGCTTTGGATCGCCGTTTTTGGGCAGGGGACAAGGGATCAAAATTCGGTCCTCATGAATCATCTCGGAACAATTCATCGGCATCCTATACAGCTGATAAACAAGGCTCAGTAGACAAAGTCCCTTATTTGACCGCTCGTGTGTCGAGTTCCGAATTCAAGTACACTTTTCCCGTTAGTCCTGGCCAGAAGTTCGTTCGGCTCTACTTTCATCCGGCTTCTTATGAAAAATTTGACCGATCCAAGGCCTTTTTCTCTGTCAAAGCTGGTTCTTTCACTTTACTGCGAAATTTCAGTGCTTTTCTTGTGGCTGAATCATTGAAAGTTGAATCATTCTTTAGAGAATTCTGCTTGAATATGGAAGAGAATCATCAGGTTTTGGACCTGATATTCACTCCAACTCCTAGTGCTTCGAATGACACTTACGCTTTTATTAATGGAATCGAGATTCTGTCAATGCCTCCCAACCTTTACTACACACGGCCGGATGATCAAGAGGGTGCCCCATTTATTGGCCAAAGGTCTCGGTTCTGGGTTAACAATTACACGGTGCTTGAGACTGTTTATAGACTGAATGTCGGGGGCAAATTCATCTCACCGATGGAAGATAGTGGAATGTTCAGGTCCTGGTTCGATGACTCCCATTACGTGAGTAATAGCTATTTCATTGTAAACAAAACATTCCCGATCAGCTACGATACTATTCCAAAATACGTTGCACCGGAGATAGTTTATCAGACAGCTCGGGCGATGGGTCCTGATCCTACTTACAACAAACAGCACAACTTAACATGGGGGTTGCCTGTGGATTCAGGATTTATGTATATGGTAAGACTTCATTTTTGTGAAATGCAAGATCTGATAGATTTACCAGGGGAAAGACAGTTCCAGGTCTTTATGAACAATCAGACGGCTGAAGCACAATTTGATGTAATTATTGGGGCTGGACGTAGCCGAGTTCCAATTTATAGGGATTATTTTCTAATGGTATCAAAGAAGGGACAGGAGAATAAGCAGGATATAACCATTGAGCTGCACCCTATAGTTGCCAAATATTTTGATGTTATCTTAAATGGAATTGAAGTGTTCAAATTAAACGATTCTTCTGATGGCAATCTGGCTGGACCCAACCCTGAAGCACCGGTTCCACCACCTGCTGAACTGCCCAATCCTACAGATGGGAAATCGAAGGAAAAGCGAAGATTAATGCTTATTACTGGTGGCGGCTGTGCGGTGGGTTTGCTTATCCTGCTTTCGGTATTGGCTTACATGGTTGTTTGGCGATATAGAAAGAGGCATTACTATGGTTCCTACTCTGGAACAAATTGGTTTGGCTGGTGGATAAATCCTAACAAAGGGAAGTCCACAAAGTCCTCATTGTTGCCAGAAGAACTTTGCCGCCATTTCTCACTGGATGAGATCAGAGCTGCTACCAATGACTTCAATGATGATTTAGCTATCGGGAAAGGTGGTTTTGGCAAAGTATACAAAGGCTTCTTGGATGAAGGGGAAACAATAGTAGCCATCAAGCGCCTGAATCCACAGTCCGGACAAGGTCTTAAGGAGTTTCTGACAGAGATTGAGATGCTCTCTCAACTTCGCCACGTTCATTTGGTGTCCTTAATTGGATATTGCAACGAGAAGAGTGAAATGATACTCGTGTATGATTTTATGAGTAACGGGACTCTTTCTGATCATCTTTATGGTGCTAACTACGATCCTCTTACCTGGATGCAAAGGCTGGAGATATGCAAAGGAGCAGCTATTGGGTTGAACTACCTTCATACAGAAGTGAAGTATACCGTTATTCATCGTGACGTGAAGACAAGCAACATTCTCCTAGATAACAAATTTACTGCCAAAGTTTCCGATTTTGGGCTGTCCAAAACAGATCCAAAAGTTGACATGCTCAATACCGGAATAAAGGGTACATGGGGATACTTGGATCCAGAGTATGCTCGGGGTCATGCATTAACCGAAAAATCCGATGTATACTCATTTGGCGTGGTCTTATTTGAAGTATTATGCGCGAGGAAAGCTTTGGATAAGAAATTGCCCGAGGGTCAAGTGAACTTGGCTCAATGGGCTAAAAAATGCATTGCTGATGGGACTCTTTATGAGGTTATCGATCCATTTCTGACTGGAAAGATAGCTCCCGAGAGTTTCAAGGTGTTTGTTGAAATTGCTGAAAATTGCATTGCAGAGTGGGGGGTCAATAGGCCATCTATGAATGATGTGATGGAAAAGTTGCGGTTCGCGATAGAGCTACAAGAGGCTGCTGATCTTGAAACAGAGAAGATCGATCCGGGAGGTGAACGTAGGTATCCGAATATAGTGTTTCCGGTGGCTCGAGACATGGATTTCGAGGATGAATCAGAAACATCGGATTCAGAAATGGTTATAGATTCAAGTATATTCAATAGAAGTGGTATTTTAAATTCTTATACTACTGGAATGTCCTCTTCTGTTGATTCTGCTTCATCTTCGGACCTGTTCTCCAGCATCAACAAGACATGATGCACAGTCAATTAAACAAGAAAATGGGGGACAAGCCAAAGGCCTTAATTCCTAATTTGTTTAATTCCTTTCTTTTCCTTTTGTAAGATAAGGTGTGGGTTTTTTTGGATACAAAGATAAGGTGTGTTTTAGTTTCATGCTTTATTTGCTTGAAGTTTGATCTTGTACTTCTAATGTCGGGTTGATTTGATTCTATCTCATCGACCTCTTAGGACTTTATGTAATTCTTATACGAGATAGTTGAATTAAATGCTTTGGGTTTCGTCTTTTTCGGTTTTGGCTAATCTTTTCATTTTCTTTGATCAATAGTATATTAAGCTAATTTTTAGGTTTTTTGGTAAAAAAAAATTTGTTTTAGGTCTTTTTCATTATGTTTATCTCTCACTTTGCAAAAGTAAGCCTGCCTTGATGAGGACATAGGCAGCTACTTCAACTTCCACTAATGAAGAAAGTGAGAGGTCCTCGAACCAATAAAATTCCATCACTTTATTATTAATGATGCAAAGAAAAAGGCGTTATGCAGTTTCATTGTATAATTGCAATTTCACACGGAACAAATTTATTCAGCAAGTAAGTAATAGAAGGGATAATATATATAACGGTGTTGTGAAAGGTACGTTAATTAAAATTGAGGAAGTAAGAATAAGAAATAAGGATAGAAGAATATGAGTAAGAATATGAGCAAATGAGAATTAAAGGAATAAGAGAGAAAGAGAAAGAAATTGAATAAAGGAATTGTAAGTGTATTACATTAGGGAGAATGAATTCCAATTTATAGGCATCAAATGGTAGGCTATACAAGTTGGTAACTTGCACATATGAGCCTCATTATTGCCATCACAATAATCATAACTTGGACAATTTACACAACTTGCATTTGTCCACTTTCATAACATAATTTGCACAACTTGCATTTGTCCACTTTCATAATAATTGTCCAACTTGCATTTGTCCACATTCATAATACTCCCCCTTGGATAAATGCCACTATTAAAATTGGACGTGTACTGCCTCGTTAAAAACCTTAAGTCGAAAAAACCCAGTGGGAAAAAACCGATCATAAGGGAAAAAGAGTATAGTACAATTAAGTCCGTCTAATATGTCTTTAGGATAATATGTGCTTGTCTTCAGGACAATATAGGTGGGCCTACTTCAGTGGCCTGATTGGACGTGCTATTACTGCTTCATTAAAAACCTTAAGCCGGAAAAACCCAGTGGGACAAAAACCAGACATAAGGAAAAAAGAGTACAGTGCACTTATGTCCATAATCGCTCCCCCTGAGATAAAACAAACTGCTACTTCTGGAGCAACTAAACATTTCCACTTCTGGGGAATTCAATCTTGCATTTTACTGACTCGCCGCATACCAATGCCATAAACTAATTTCTCAAATGTTGATGTTGGCAAAGATTTAGTAAATAAATCTGCAAGATTATCGATAGAGCGAATCTGTTTAACATCAACTTGTCGACTTTCCTGGAGTTCATGAGTATAGAAAAATTTCGGCGAGATGTGCTTGGTCCTATCACCTTTAATATATCCTCCCCTGACTTGTGTAACAGAAGCAGCATTATCCTCATAAATTATAGTGGGAGAATCTATCACCGGTTTGAATCCACTAGCATTGTGAATATGTGATATCATAGATCTTAACCAAACACACTCTCTTCCGGCCTCATAGAGGGAAATAATTTCAAAGTAGTTGGAAGATGTAGCAACTAGTGTTTGCTTAGTGGAACGCCAAGAAATGACTGTATCATTATAGCAAAATAGATAACCGGTTTGGGAGCGAGCTCTGTGCGGATCAGATTTATATCCTGCATCAGCATAACCTACTAAACCATAGTTAGTAGTTTTCTTAGAATAGAATAACCCCAAATCAATGGTTCCTCGGAGATAATGGAAGATATGTTTAATCCCATTCCAATGTCTCCGGGTTGGCTTAGAACTAAAACGTGCCAACAAATTTACCGCAAAAGCGATATCTGGTATCGTACACTGTGCCAAGTACATCAAAGCCCCGATTGCATTGAGGTATGGTACTTCAGGACCAAGTATATCCTCATCAGATTCTTTTGGACGAAACGGGTCCTTTTGGGGGTCAAGAGACCTTACAACCATAGGGGTGCTCAATGGGTGACCTTGTCCATGTTAAAACGTCTAAGCATTCTTTCAGTGTATGCTGACTGATGGACAAGTATTCCATTCCTTTTGTGCTCAAGCTCTAGACCAAGGCATAGTTTGGTTTTACCCAAATCTTTAACCTCAAACTCCTTTTTCAAATATTCAGCAGTTTTAGATAACTCTTCAGGAGTCCCAATTAAATTCATGTCGTCGACATAAACTACTATAATAGCACCGGTTTCAGATCTTTTAATAAACACGTAAGGGCAGATAGGATCATTTATGTATCCTTTCTTAGTCAGGTATTCACTTAAACGTTGGTACCACATGCGGCCGGATTGCTTTAACCCATATAAAGATCTTTGCAACTTTATTGAGAATAAGTTGCGGGGAGTGCATGCTTCAGGCATTTTGAAACCTTCGGGAATTTTCATATAGATATTGGAATCTAATGAACCATATAAGTATACCGTCACAACGTCCATAAGACGCATTTCAAAATTTTCTTGGGCAACCCAACTTATAAGGAAACGAAAGGTAACTATATCCACTACTGGTGAATATGTTTCATCATAATCTATCCCAGGCCTCTGCGAGAAACCTTGGGCTACGAGTCGGGTCTTATACCTCACGATCTCGTTTTTCTCATTTCGTTTTCGGACAAAAACCCATTTGTATCCAACAGGTTTTATATTGTCGGGGGTTTTAGTAATAGGCCCAAAAACATTACTTTTGGCAAGGGAAGTCAATTCAACTTGGATTGCTTCCTCCCATTTAGGCCAATATCACCTATGACGGCATTCGGTTATGGACCGAGGTTCATAATCATCATTCATAATCTCATGAGCAACTGAGAGAGCAAATGCATCATCGATGATTATCTCATTTCGATCCCATATCTCATTACAATAACTGATGGAAATTTCAGTATTCCCAAGGTTGGTGATCTTTTCATGGGTTTGTACCACTTCAGGGGTAATATGCTCATGAACTTGTGCCACTTCAGGGGCAATATGCTCTCTTTGAATATTATGTTGTGCCACTTCAGATGCAATTTGTTTTCCTCGAGAAATATCAATATGCTCATCTGGAGCAGATTCTGGATTCCTCCCCCTTCTTTTTCGAGGAATAGTGTCTTTTGATCCCATCGGTCTACCACGCTTCAGGCGCGGGCCATTTAGAACCATTTCGGGTGGTTCTACAGGAACATCTATCCTAGCTGGAACATTCGCAGCTAGAATATGAGATTTTGTAACTTTAACAGTCTTATTAAATGCATCAGGCATTTGATTTGCAATAGCTTGTAAATGGATCAATCGTTGCACCTCATTTTCACATTCAGGTGTTCTTGGGTCTAAATGAGACAAGCTTTTCTCATTCCATGAGAAAATCTCGACATTTTTCTGCTTTCCATTTATGGAAACTTTTGGTATCCCAAGTGATGGGAATACTGTCTCATCAAAATGACAATCCGCAAATCTAGCGGTAAATAAATCACCCGTCAATGGTTCAAGGAGTCGAATAATGGACTGTGAATCAAACCCAACATAAATGCCCAAACGACGTTGGGGACCCATTTTGGTCCTTTGCGGTGGTGCTATAGGCACTTGTACCGTGCAACCAAAGGTGCGAAGATATGAAATGTCTGGCTCCTGGCCCAAGACTAACTGAAGGGGGGAATACAAATAAGAAGTAATGGGCGCAATCTAATCAAAGATGCAGCATGTAAAACAGCATGACCCCACGCTGAGGATGGGAGCTTTGACCTCATCAATAAAGTTCGAGCAATAATCTGAATGCGCTTAATCATGGATTCTGCTAATCCATTCTGAGTATGAACATGTGGGACCGGATGTTCAACTTCAATTCCTAATGAAGCACAATAAGCATCAAAACTCTTTGATGTGAACTCACCAATATTATCCATTCTTATGCTTTTAATTTGATAATCTGGGAAATGAGCTCGAAGCTTTATTATCTGTGCAAGCAAACGTGCAAAGGCGACGTTGCGCATTGATAATAGGCAAACATGGGACCATCTACAGGATGCATCCACTAGTACCATGAAATATCTAAATGGTCCACTTGCAGGCTGAATCGGCCCACAGATATCACCTGGATTCTCTGCAAGAATGAAGGGGATTCATAATCAACCTTTGTCATGAAAGGTTTAGTAATGAGCTTTCCTTGTGAACAAGATTCACAAATGTAATCTTTGGACAACAACACCTTTGTATGTTTTAAAGGGTGTCCACAAGTATTTTTAAGGATTCTTCGCATCATTGTAGCTCCTAGATGACCAAGGCGATCATGCCAAAGTCCGAACACATCAGGGTTCACTAGTTTCCAGGGCATCGTAGCATATGATTCTATAGATCGTATTGGGACACAATATAATCCTATACTAGAAGCTTCAAGCTTCTCATGGATGGTCTTCTGGCCCATCTTGTAGGAAGTGATGCAAAGAAATTCCTTATTTTGCTCATTAACTGTTTCTAGATGGTACCCATTGCGGCGTACATCTTTGTAGCTAAGTAGATTTCTATTTGATCTACTGCTCAACAATGCATCTTCAAGATACAATGTTATGCCATTTGGCAGAATAACTATGGCAGTCCCATAGCCATCTATAATATTAACAGGACCAGATATTGTCTGAACATTTGCCTTGCGCAATGTCACATTTGAGAAAAAGTGTTTGTCACAAAGTATAGTATGCGTTGTGGCACTATCAAGCAAACATATATCTTCATTTTTCTCAATGTGTCCCATTTGCATTTATATTGACAACTTCAGGTGTCAAGTTCCATAAAATTTAACAAATTAACAATATGATGCAAAATATAAACCAACAAATATGGAATAAAACTCATGATTTTATTGATGACTATATTTATTTAATATCTTCCTTGGTAACATAATTATCTAAGGGTATGGCAAAACATAGATGAAAACCCTCAGGATCTATTTCTGGGGACTTATTATTTTCATCAACATTATCAAAAGAAATCAGAAACCTCAAAAGGTTTTTCATTGCCAAGAATATGAAAGTCTTCATTGACCAAAACCTTATTGACTTCAGCATCAGTCATAATTAGGTCATTTTCAGTGGCATGGGTCTCAACATGCTTGCTTTTATCCTTCTGGGATGCTTGGTATAGATCAACCAAATGTTTGGCCGTACGATAGGTACGTGACCAGTGACTAGTCATTCCACAACGGTGACAGGTACTATCATCATGCTTCTTCATAAACTTTTTTCCTTTAGGGTTGTGTTGGGAGTTATTTATATTACGGTTATATCTCCCGCCACCTTTACGGAAAAAATTCCCATGCCTGCGCTCGCGGCCTCTAGGATGGCCAACATTCTTACTTGACCCGGCATTTGCTTCAGGAAGTGCCTTAGAGCCAGCAGGTCTTAAATCATGATTTTTGAGCAGCAACTCATTTGTTTGTTCTGCAGTCAACAGGACTGAGATCAATTCAGAATATGTTTTAAACTGGCGCTGCCGGTATTGTTGCTGCAGTACAATATTCGAAGCATGAAAAGTGGAGAATGTTTTCTCTAAAAGCTCAGCCTCAGTAAGCTTAACACCACAAAGTTCAAGCGGTGAAACAATATCATACAATGCCGAATTATAATCGGACACGGACTTGAAATCCTGCAACCTTAGATGTTGCCAATCATATTGTGCTTGAGGGAGGATGACAGTTTTGGTGTGATCATACCGCTCTTTCAATCTTGTCCATAAGATCAAGGGATCTCGGACAGATAGATATTGAACTTTTAGGCTATCACTTATATGTCGACGGATAAAAATCAAAGTATTTGCCTTATCTTTATCATTAGCATTTCCATTTTCACCAATGGTAGCTGCAAGACCTTGGCCTTGGAGATGCAGTTCAATATCGAGACACCATGACAAGTAGTTATTGCCACTATCATCCAAAATTTGGAATTTGGGCTTTTCAATATTTGCCATAATTCTGAAAAGAATGGTCTCAATTAGGTTGACAACTTCTGGTGTAAAAAATGTTTAGAAGTAAATCTTTACACAATAAAAGATTAAATTATCTAGTGTAAAGAAAAAGGTTAAATAAAATAAATTTTTGTATGGAATCAAACCTTCAGAACTTACCAAACTTCAAAATTGCTTCACTTTAGAACACTCGTGCTGATAACGTGTTGTGAAAAGTACGTTAATTAAAATTGAGGAAGCAAGAACAAGAAATAAGGATAGGAGAATATGAGCAAGAATATGAGCAAATGAGAATTAAAGGAACAAGAGAGAAAGAGAAAGAAATTGAATAAAGGAATTACATTAGGGAGAATGAATCCCAATTTATAGGCATCAAATGGTAGGCCATACAAGTTGGCAACTTGCACATATGAGCCTCATTATTGCCATCACAATAATCACAACTTGGACAATTTGCACAACTTGCATTTGTCCACTTTTATAACATAATTTGCACAACTTGCATTTGTCCACTTTCATAATAATTGTCCAACTTGCATTTGTTCACATTCATAATAAACGGTAGTTTAAGAATATAACAAATAAAAAGTTGGTAATAAATGTTGTTTTCATTTCCCCTCTTAAGATCTCGTTGCTGTGTGAATTAGAATTAAAATAACCAATGAAATTTTTTCTTAATTGTTTTTATATATTTTTTTATAAGCAGGTTAACTTTGAGAATTAATTAACAAGACCATACATCCAAAGTCTAAAGGCAAAAAGTTGGAAGTCTTCAAGAAACGAGTACTTTTAAAAGCATCAACCTATTTCTTTCTTTCTCATAACGTGTTCCGCGCTCTGTATACTTTTCATTTCTAACCTAATATAAATTCCTCTATCACTTAAATTAATATAGTTCCTAATTCAAGTACACTTTCCCTGTTACTCCTGGCCAGAAATTTGCGTATCCCATGTCTGTGGCGTGCTTCATGTTTCTCATTTATCAAGCATGACCAAGGGTTTCAGTTCTTGGTCTAGCCGTGCTTGGTGTGATGAGAAAGTGGCTAGCGGCTTGAGACTTTTCTAGTGTTTCTAGCGTTCTAGCATTGTTGATATAGCTTGAGGTCGTAACATTAACTTGTTTGCCTCTCTCTTCCTCACATGCTTGGATGAACAACTAGCAAAGTTATTCGAGACCGAATCCAATATATCAGCAACAATTCCGCCTCCTCCCTAGAAACTATACGTTATCAGCCTTCTTATCTCTGAAATTGTTAAGAATGCGATCATCGCTTTCACCAATGATGCAGTCATGCTCCAGGCACTACTAGAAAAGTGATCTTTAGCAATCACAGTTCACAAAAATTAAAAAAAAATCGTTGTGAAATATCCTTATATTTACAATGATTTTTAAAAATAGTTGTAAATTTCGTCTTATTTGCAATAACTTATAAAAGTCGTTACGAAATTGGATTCTGGAAACAACTTATGCAATGATATTTTTTGTTGTTACCAATACCTTCAATATTCGTAACGATAAAAAAATGTCATTGTCAAATACTATCACTTTTTACAATGATTAAAATTATTGTTGTAAAAAGTCATCGCATTTGCAACAATTTTTGGAAGTTGTTGCTAAATTGGATTTTTAAAACTCCTTTTGCGACGATATTTTTGTCGCTACCATTGCATCCAATATTTATAACGACAAAAAAAAAATGTCGTTGTGAAAGGTCATTGTATTTGCAACGACTTGTAAAAGTCGTTGTAAAATTGGATTTCGGAAACATCTTATGTAATAACATTATTTGTCATTGCCAATGCTTTCAATTTTTATAATAACAGAAAAATGTCATTGCGAAATACTCACTTTTTACAATGACTAAACTTGTCATTATGAAAAATCGTCGTATATATGTATACAACAATTTATAAAAACTGTTACGAAAGCACTTTACGCAATAACTTTTTTTTGTCGTTGCAAAAGCTTATTACAAGTTTTATATAGTTAACCTATAAACCATAGAGAATGGCCATTACATCAACACATGGAGTACTGGGCAAGTTGTCAACATATCTCTGAACCTGACTATCTCCCATTGAATTGGGATATGATGAATTTGCGTCAACCTTTTGTAATGCCATGACGATGGAGGACAAAACTTGAAAGTGTAAAGCCAAAATTATGGACAAACACATTCAATTAGGTTGCCATCAACTTTCTTGATATCTTTCCCTATCTTTTCCTATAAATGGTCTCCCCCTGCATGTTGAGTTGCCAGTTAAAAGGTGGGAAGGTTGATAAGAAACAAAAAGAAGGAAGGAAATAAGAAAAAGAATGGGGTTGTAAATAAACGAACATAAACAAGCTCGAACATGAAATCAGGTATGTTCATGAATAAAATGTTTGTTTGAGCTCGTTTATTTATGTAAATGAACACTAATTTTGTGTTCGAGCTGGTGTTCGTGTTCGTTTATTTTGTTCGTGAACAGGTTATGTATAGTTCGTGAACGTATCCGTTTATCTTGTTTGTGAACGCCTTCATTAAACGTGTTAATTTACTCTAAATGAACATGTTCACGAACAAATACTAATAATAAACTATTAAATTTAATTATTTAATAAAACTTATCTTAATATAATTATAAATATATTTGTAATTATTAAATATATAATAGAAAATAAAACTAATTAAATTATAAATATAATTATAATTATTTATATTATGTTGTTATATCTAATATCTTAATAAATAATAAATATAATAAACGAACAAACGATCTTTTAAACAAACAAATAAACGAGCCGGTTTATGAACATAAACGAATTGAACACACATTGTTCAAACTCGACTCGTTTATTAAATGAACACTAAATTTTTGTTCAAACTCGGTCGTTTACCTTACTAAACGAACACAAACGAACCTTAACCGAGCTTGTTCACGAGCCGTTCACCGAACATGTTATTCATTTACACCACTAGGGGTTTGATAAGAAGAGAAAAGAGATGAATTTTCTCCTTTATTTATAAAATCTTTTCTTATCAGACACATTTGGACCGACGTATTATTGAGTTAATATGTCGTCTTATACTATTTTGTTTGTACAGAAAGGTCGGAGATGACTCTCTCCCACGTAGGAGTCAATTTTAAGCTGTCTCTCACACGAGAGTGAGCACGGATGGCCATTGGCCATTCGACCAAGTCTCGCATGGGAGTCATCCCAAACATAGGGGTATTTTCATAATTTCGCTTTAAGTGTCTGATTTTAACTCGAAACCTTCTAAGACAATTTTCTAAGGCCCAAATCACATCTGAACATCATTTTAGGTCATAGAATAGCCTCATAGCTCCATTCATAAAGTTTATTTATGAATGCTAACATGTTGTTCCGTGTATTAGGGCTTCCAGATGATCGAGTGCGACGACGCTTCGGAGTTCAATCTTTGTGGGGATATTTGGGAGTATACGAACCTTCTAGCACTATGAGTGGCTTTGTTTCAGTGTTTGTTCATTTAGGGCTAAACGCTTTTATTATTTTATAAAATGTTTTAATAAAATGTTTTGGGATTCGGGTATTCCCTCACACTAGCACACACCTTATTGTATGCCACATGGATGGGGTGTTTTAAAGTAAAATTGATTTACAAAAATGTATATATATGTTTTATAATTATATTTTTATGATAAACGCTAGAAAGGCACTACGACAAGATAAGTGAATGAGTGGTTTGCGATGCTCCTTTGAGAGCTTGTGGACCGAGCGGAGCGTGTGTCCAACCAAATAGCCGTGGACCACCTATAGAGGGGCACGGTGAGTGAGAAACCCTGGAGTAGAAAGAGGTGCGTGGGGACACTCGCTAGGGCTAATGTAGCCGTGCTCCACCTATAACAAAATGATAATGTCGAGGGAACGGGCTAAAGATATATGTGTATATATATAGAATTATGTTTTTATATTTGAAGAAAGATTTTAAGAGAAAAGGAGAAAAATGGGAAAAGGATAGCTGTTAGTTGCATTTTTGGTGATATTTTTAATGATAATTCTTATGATTATATGTAACTAAATATTTAATTCTTGGCTAATTTACTTCTTTTATGTCTTAGGTGTCAATTGAGTGAAAATGATGAATTTGGAGTGAAAAGAAGCAAAAACATGTCAAGTAGGAAGTCAAGTGCAAAAGTTCAAAGTTGAGGATCGTGGCAGTTTGGATAGATCTGAAAGATGCTTGATTTTCGCCATCTTAGAGACTTCAATTGTATTTGTGGTCTCATTAAAGTTGTAGACGACATCTTGGGCTTTCCGGAATGCTAAAAAATGTCCAAATCTGAGTCCATTTGACTTTTTAAATGTCCATTTTACCGAGGATTATCAAAGCCAACCGTTGCTGTCATTGGCCGGCTGGCTGGCTAGAGTTCTAGCTGGGGCCGGCTGGACACGGGGTTGTCCAAATTTTCCCTAAATCAGTTTTTTGAGCCTTCAATGCCTCTTAGCCTAATTTAGTTTCTTGGACATAAAGTTTAGCTAATTTAGCTCCAAAACAAGGAATATTCAAGGAGAAGAATGAAGAATTGATTTGGGCCAAAGAATTTCAAGATCAAAGCTGATTGGAAGAAGATTAAAGGAAGAAGAGTCAAGCACAAGGAAGACTCTTTTAGAGATTTATTAGGATTTAAACGTAGTTCTTATAAATACTCTTTTATTGGGGATGAACCCTAGCTTTTTATCTCTAGTTTTTACCTTTTAGTTTTTAGCTTTTAGAGCTTTTGAAGCTCTTAGCTTTGGACCTCTTAGATAATTTTCAGAATTCTTGCTTTATTGTTTTATGAAATTTTAAGTTCTTTTCTCCAATCTAGTGTTCTAGAGGATGCTCTTCAACTATTGAGAGGTTTCTTATGATTAATCTAGTTTTTTTTTTATAATTGTTCTTTGATATCTTTGGTTTAAAGTAAATAATCTTGTTTGTTTACTTGTCTCTTGTATTTGATTGTGGTTAGTGGCCAATAATTACTTGTTTATGCAATTGACTTGCTAATCTATTTGAATCCGTACTATTTGTGATTTAATTAGATGTTAGTAGCAATTGAATAGGTTGCCTATTCGAGGGAATTCAAAGGGATTATTGAGAAATCTATGCTGGGTAGATCTCTAATAATGGTTAACTTATATTAATCTTGCTCTTAGTGCTTTCTAATTCTTGAAATCGGGCTGCTGGGGTTTTGATTTAAGTGTTAGATTGAATGACATTTTGTGAAACACGAGTAATATTATATCTAGCCTAAGGATTAATGGAATCATTGAGAATGCTAGGTTTTCTTTGATTGGTTAATGTAATTATGATTTAAACATTATCTTTTGGTATTCCAATGATCAATAGCTTGTAAGCATTCCTAAACACTAGGTTAGAGGTTTTTAATTATATAGATTAGTTAGTTTAATTCAATTTACTTTTGATATTACTCCAAAATCTCTCCAATTTCCTTTTCTGTTTTGAAGATAAAGATAACCAAATCTCTCAATGGATTTGATCCCTACTTACCCTACTACATAGTTAGTTAGTGAAAAGGTTAATTTGAGAAGCTCTACGACAGGCCTCGTCAATAGCCCTTAATGGCACGAGATCTCGACCAATGCACAAGGTCGAGTCTCGTATGTTTTAAGACTAGCCCGTAGAATATTATTATTATTGTAGTTGTTTTCAAATAAAAAAGTTTTAGGGATAATGTTTTAGAAATGTTTTCTGAAAATGAATATAAAATGTTTTCTAACTTGTTTTGGATATACCCAGTTCCACAAACCCTATTTGATTTTGCATTGAACTGGGGTCACTCACTGGGTACATGTTTGTACTCACCCCACTCCCCTTTTTGTAGAAGTCCGGATGCTCATTAGGAGAGGTTGGTGGCTTAGGAGTTAGTAGTTCCGCTACGTAGGTAAACCTCTAAGCTAATCTACTGGTACCCTAAATTTTAATTAAATTTATTTTATTAAATGATTTTAAATTATTATAAATATTTTCTAATTTAAGTTTTAGTAACTGTTTGACAGCGAAGATACTCAATTCAATGCCTTCGGAGCTTTGGGGTGCGTGAGCAATCGCCACATACTTCGAGGTGTCGCTGCGATTGTCACATGGCCTGGCGGCGAGTCAGGGGTGTTACAACATTAGTGGGACTATAACATTTTTGTTATTCGATGATGTCATTTTCAACTTTCTAAATGCTGGTGTTGATGAATCGGTTTCCTCTCAATCAAATGTAAATACGTTTCCTCTCCTCCTTTCTCTTTAAGCATTTTGATTTTTTTTATTTTAAACTTTCTTATTTTTATTATATTTTATTTTTTTAGTGCATATATGTTAATAACATTATCGTTTATTTATGTGAAGATAAATTCTGATGACCATGTCTTACCATCTACCTTAAACAATTTCATTGGGATGAGATTTTTTTTAGCTAACATTATTGATGTAAAGAGAATCCAGTGGTTTTCAATTTCTTACTGTCGATGAGATGAATGAAGCCGATCACATGAATGATGTTGAGGACCTTTTATAAGACCTCCTTGAGAAGACAAATGGCTTGGACAGGCCCGGGAACAAGAACCTACAAGAGAATACAAAGGGGGATCGGCCTTAGGCCGGTTGATCCCTCTCCGATGCTTAAGTTAGTAGGGAAGTGGACAATGAGAAGTGTAGTTTGTGTGTTAGAAAAGCTTACCGTTCATGCATTGAGGATTGCCTAATATAGGCAATCTATTGGGCTGTATTGAGCAGGCCCGTGGCCAGTCATGGACTGACTTAGTAGTTTTGGGCTTCGGTCAGCCCGCCCAGGATTAGCGACGTGGGCCGTGAATGGGCATTGTTGGGTTGTGCTCAACAAATGAGATAGTTTTTTGTTCTAACATTAAAAAAAAAGATGTAATGTCTTTTATTTTCTTTAAATTAATTTTATAGATTTAATTGGGTAAATGCTTGATTTTGATTCTAAATTATAATTATTTGTAGAACCATGATATTTCTATTGCATCAATTGACAACATGTCTAATGCACTTAGTATCAACAAAAATGAAACCAATATATCGGCAAACAATGAGAGGGTAAGTAGACACTAGACATGGCGGGTATAGTGATGATAATGAATACTAATAGCGCGTGTATGCTTGCAGAGTCGAATACTGAATGCTGCCGGCGTCTATCACTTAAAGGCTAACAAGGCAAAGCATAAAGCCGCACTGCAACGAAAAGAGCTTCAAGAGGAGGTGAAGAAGGCCAATGAAGATATGGCAGCTGCTGGTCACCGCCTGTCAAAGTAGAAGGAGAAAATAAAAGAGCTGAAGGTAGAGCTGGAGCGCGCACAGTCGGAAAGGGACAGCTTTCGGACTCTATCTCTGGAGAGAGAAGCAGCTCTGAAGGCGGCGGTGAAGGAGGGGAAGGCCACAGCTGACAAATTGAAGGAATAAGAGGTAGAGACAGCAGCCCTCCAGGTAACGCAGACTATCATGAGTTGACTTATAAAAGTTAATTGTTTCAAGTGTAGCAGCTGTAGTGATTATTCATATGTTGCTTGTAAGCGCGGATCGACGGTTTGGCGGTCGAGCATGCAGAGCAAATGGAGGAGAAGCTGGGGGAGTTGGAGGGAAGCATGAAAGACTATGGAGACTTCATCCAAAAATGGGTGATAGGGAAGATTATGGAGGCGTTCCCCAATGTGAACACTAGTGGGATCGACTTCACACTTTTGGATGATGAAGACGCTCCCGAGGAACGTCTCCCTAACGCGGTCGCAATAGAGGCAGTTGTTTCAGACGGCCATATATGAGGCGACTGTACCAACAGAATCTATACCGCCTTCTGCTCAGGAGGAGCCCATCCCACCAGCTGCTTCGACAACAAAACAGCTAGTGCCAATCGTCGAAGGAGATCAGTAGGCTGAAGGGGGTCAGTCGGAGGGAAATGAAGGTAGTTAGGAGGAAATTGTAAATATTTGCAGTGATGTAGCCGCCTGAGAACACAAATTTGTACAAATATTTCGTTGAGAGTAAGGGAACTCCTTTTAATGTTATTTGATTATAGTTGAATGCCATGAGATTTGCTTGTTTTAATTATAAACAGCTTTTGTAGCTTGTTCGTCACGTGTAACTTGTGTTATTCGTCCTTACAGTCGATATTGTAGTAGATGATAACCGTAATTATATATACGTAGCTTGTTTCCATGTAGAAAATTCGTGTAGCATAAATCGAATTACGCAATAGGCGGACGAGAGGGTGTTTATATGTCGATTGTAGACTGCATAACTGGGTAGCTTAATAAATTCAAGTAGCTTGACTCATGTCGGTTGGATAAATGTTGAACATAACAAAAACATTGTAGAATGTGTAAAAACATCATGATTTAAACCTAAATGTAGCTTGGCTTGGAAGTAGAATTTCTTCAAGTGTATAGCGTTCCAAGCTCTCGGCAGTAGTTTGTCGGCTGAGTCTTTGAGTCGATAAGCCCCTTTGCCTAGTACCTCAGCCACCACATACGGGCCTTCCCATTTGGGAGATAGCTTCTCATGTTCACAGGCCGGTCGGCTTGCTTCACAACTTCAGAGGACAAAGTCACCCAATTGAAACTGTCGAGCCGATACTTTAGAATTGAAATACTTACTGACTTGCTGAGATCTATTAGCCGCCTGTAACTGAGAATTCAATCCAGTTTCCTCCAAAAGGTCTAAGCCCAGACGAAGTTGGCTATCGTTGGTAGAGTCGTCGAAAGTAGACACCCGATAAGTCAAGATTCCAATCTCTGCAGGAATGACGGCCTCCAAGCCATACACTAGGTTGAATGGAGTTTCGCCTGTGGTAGTACTGGCTGTAGTCCGGATGGCCCAGAGTATCTCGGATAGTTGTTTAGCCCACTCTTTCTTAGAGTCGCCCAGCTTTTTCTTTAAAGCTTTCACTATTTTGCCATTCATAGACTCTACCTGCCTATTGGTTTGGGGATGTGCCACTGAGGCGGCCTGTAGATGTATGAAAAAGTTGTTGCATAGGGTTCGAACCCGGTCACCTTGTAGTTGTGTGCCATTATCGGCAATGATGACGTGTGGGATGCCGAAGCGATAGATGATGTTCTGCCAAATGAACTTCTCCACCGCTCACTAGGAAATAGAAGACACAGGTTCTGCTTCAACCCACTTGGTAAAGTAGTCACAAGCCATGCACTATCACAAACTTGCCTGCGGTCATAACAGGGAACGGGCCCAATAGGTCGAGTCCCCATTTGGTGAACGGCCATGTTGAAGGAACCGAGTGTAGCTCCTCAACCGGCTGTCTCGGGGCTTTGGAAAACTTCTGGCATTTTTTACATTTCTTCACAAAGGACTGGCCGTCTTTCTTCATTGCCGGCCAGTAAAAACCCTGTCAATTAACCTTTTGAGCCAATGTTCTTCCGCCTTCGTGGTTACTACATACACCCTCGTGGATTTCTTTGAGGATATAATCGGCTTCTCGTCCATCGACGCACCTTAGTAAAGGTTGGGAGAAGGATTTTTTATACAGTGTGTTATCCAATATAACATATCTGGCGGCTCGATGTTGTAAAGTTGTAGCTTTAGTTATGGACACAGGCGATTGACCTTAAAGGTATCTGAGGATAGGGGTCATCCAGCTATCCTCACCCTCTATCTGGTGGCTTATTAGTTGAGGCGAGTTAGAAGGGCTAGGGACATGTTCCAATATCACCTTACCACGGATAGCCGAACTCGATGAAGCTATCTTCGACAATGCATCTGCTCTGGCATTCTCTTCTCTCAGGATTTGATGCAGGGATATGTTGGTGAATTTTGACCATAATTCCAGTACGTTCTTGTTGTAGGTTGCCAAATTGGGTTCCCTCACTTCATACTCACCCAGTACCTGCTTGGCAACCAACTGAGAGTCGGTATTTACCTTTATATCCAGTACACCCATCTTGGCGGCTATATTTAATCCGACTATCAAGGCTTCGTACTCTAATGCATTGTTGGATAGTGAAAAGCCTAATGTCAGGCCGTATTGGTATTCCTCTCCTTCAGGGCTGATTAGAACAAGACCTACACTTGCACCTTCCGTAACTGCCAAGCCGTAGACAAAGAGTGACCAGAGTTTCCTGCTAGGAGTCGCCTAGCAAATGATCGATGAGGTAGACTGTTCAGCAGGATCAGGATGTGGACTTGTGGGTGGCAATTCAGTCGACCCGTTGAACGTATATCCGGCCACAAAATCAGCTAAGGATTGTGCTTTGATTGCTTTCCTGTGCCCGAACTCAATGCTGAATTCACTTAACTCCACACACCACTTCACTAGACGCTCGGATAAGCTGACTGTTAAACTCCTTTTTATTGCTTAATTTGGGACTTAAGATCACTCCTCTTTCTTCTATTTTAATGTTGGGAGGCCTAAGTTAGCTCAATTTTGCCTTATAGGTGTACTTAAAAGGGAAAATGAAGTTTGAACTAAAAAGGGACAATTTCCATGCTTAATTGAACAAACCTACAAAGCCGTTGACGGGTAAACATGTAGACGTCGACGGCTGCTCGAGCAATGGACACGAGATCACTTGCACAAGCAGAGACGTTGACGGCCAACTCACTAGACGTCGACGGACAAGCTACTCGATGACCATAATTCTGGAATCCAAAGCAACCGTCCACGGATTGAAGCTGGACGTCCACGGCCAACAATTCCAGTGAGTTCCCAATGCTAGACGTCGACGGCTAGACTCTAGACGTCGACGGGTAGAAATTTCTGACTTCGAATATACAGAGGCTAAACACTTAGACGTCGACGTGCACATCTTTAGACGTCGACGGATCAATCGAGCTGGGAAAAATATGAAGAAAACAAGCAGAGACGTCGACGGGTAAACATGTAGACGTCGACGGCTAACAGAGTCAAAATGTCAGCAGACCCACTTAAATGCTTTCATTCCATTATCAAATCCTTGAAAAACATATCCCGGGGATTCAGTGGAGAGGAGGCAGAATAAAATCCCAAATTTCCTCAGACTTGTCTCCCTCTTTCCTTAGTGGCCTCTACTTTATTCTATTTTATTCTTAGGATATCTTATCTCTAAGGAATGATTGAGGAGGAGTGGGCTGGCAGCTGGAGGCATATAGCCGAAAGGGAGAAGAGGCAGCAGAGGGAGAGGAGGAGTTGGTTCAGTTTTTAAGTTTGTGTTTTTGCTGGGTTCTTTTCTTCTTGCAATTTTCGTTTAAGTAAAACTCTATAACTCAAATCTATTATAAGATTCTATCACTTTGATCTGCACTTGTGAGGTTCTTGTTCTTAATGCTTTCTTGTTCATTGATTGTTCTTCTATCTCTTGAGCTTTAAAGATGATGATTATGTTTGTTATCTTGTCTTTTGGATTGCTTAGTTAATTAGTTGCAAATAATTGATTGAGTAGTTCATTAGCATGCTAATCTTTGAACTCCAAAGCTAGAGTTTGGTGATTTCTTAGAATTTGAGTAGCAAGAGGATGTTTTTACATTCAAAGAGAATTGAAGATGCAATTGGAATAATGAATGCTGGGTTTGTTATTGATTGTTGTTAGCTTTTATCTTTCCATAGCTTATTGCTCTTCTAGGCTTGAATTTGGATTGCTAGGATTCAAGTTAGCCATAAGAGGAAGGATTAAAAGTGAACTTAGATTTAAGATTAATCAACATTAGGAAAGATCCATGGATTTGAAGCTGGTTTTAAATCTATGGGGTTAACCAATTGATGAGAAGAATGTTTGATTAGTGAATCAATGATTAAGTGCTAGGTTAAAAGATTGATCATATAATAGATTGGAGGCTTTGTTTTATCATGTATTGTATTATTTTTGTCATTCTTGATAAATCTTTACATATTATCTTCAACACCAATACAAAAACCCCCCTTAATTTCTTGTTTAGCTTAAAATATGCTTAGTAAGTAGTGTGAAATTAAATAGCCTTTCCTCGTGGGATCGATCCTTGCTTACCCTACTACATAGTAGATTAGTAAAGTTAATTTTGTTGTGTTACGACTCGCACCACCGACCCTCGTCAATATCTCTCTGATCGGTTGGTCAGTCAAGACCGTGACTTTGTGAGACTAGAAGTACTGACGTAAGCGTCGGGCAGCAGTCACCAGGGTGTAAGCGACTTTCTCCGATTGAGTGTAATTGCATTCCCTGCCTTGAAGGGTGCGACTAACATAATAAATGGGAGAGTCGTTCTGATATTTTTTCTTAACCAATACAGCAGCCACCATCTCATCGGAAGCCGCTATGAATAAGAAGAGGTCTTCATCCGGCTCTGGTCGACTGAGGAGTGGTGGAGAGCTCAAGTATTGCTTCAGTTGATCGAATGAGTGTTGGCAGTCATCTGTCCAAGAGAATTGATTCTTTTTCGTCTTGGTACAAAGAGAAAGACAAACACTTGTCTGCCAACTTTGACATAAACCGGTTCAATGCTGTAATTCAGCCAGTCAGCACTTGTACTTCTCTGACGGTCCTCGAGGGTGACATGTCGACAATAGCTTGGATCTTTTCTAGGTTGGCCTCTATTCTCCTCTGGGAAATCATAAACCCCAAGAATTTACCCGCTTCTACCCCAAAGGTGCATTTCGCTGGGTTTAATTTCATCTTATATTTTCTGAGTGTGTTAAAGGCTTGGTTCATATGGTCCAGGTGTTGGTCAAAAGTGTTGCTCTTAACCAGCATGTTGTCCACATATACCTCCATCGACTTGCCAATTTGCTTTTTGAAGATGTGGTCGACCAGTCTCCGGTATGTTGCTCTGGCATTCTTCAGGCCAAATGCCATCACATCATAGCAATACAGTTCGTCTTCTGTGATGAAGGCCGTTTTCTCCTGATTTTCCTTGGCCATGGGAATTTGGTGGTAACCAGAGAAAGCATCCATAAAGGTGAGATATCTATTGCCAGATGATGAATCTACCAGTCGGTCGATAGACGAGAGTGGGAAGCTGTCTTTGGGACAGGCTTTATTTAAGTCTATGAAATCAACACACATCCGCCATTTGCTTGTCAATTTTTTGACTAGCACAACATTGGCCACCCATTCAAGGTAATGAACCTCTTGGATGAATCCTGCCTTTAGTAGCTTGTCTACCTCCTCCCGTATGGCCGAAACTCGGTCTAGGGCAAATGTCGTTTCTTCTGCTTGACCGATTTAGCCTTACGATCGACATTCAGTCTATGAGAGATGATTGAAGGGTGTATACCTGGCATGTCGGCTGGTGTCCATGAGAACACGTCGACATTCTGTTGCAAGAACTTAATCATCGATAACTATTCTTGGGCAGTTAGTTTGGAGCCTAACTAAGTCACCTTGGACGGTTCACTTTCTTTCAAAGATACACTAAGGGTTTCCTCAACCGGCTGCGGCTTAGTTAGCGTCTGTTCATCCCTCATATCCAGAACTTCAAAGGACAGTTCACAGTTGTTGACAATCTCATTTATAGATTCTCCAATGAGCATGTTCAATTCCATTGGCTGGGATTATTGACCCCCGGTCTGACCTTCGGCTAAGGCTGTCAGTTTTTCCTTAGCTTCGACTGCTTTCTTGGCCATGACAAGTGATATCAAATGACACTGACGAGCCATGTATTGGTCAGTCTACATGTAGCCTATGCCGCTAGGGGTAGGAAATTTCACCTTGAGGCAATACACGGCGTCAACCATTCTTGTGTATTTCATCAATGGCCGACCGATTATAGCGTTGTAGGCGGAGGGTTGGTCCACAACAACAAAAAGTGTTCATCACATTCAACACGTGCGTGCCGTCGCCTATACATATAGGTAGAGGTGTCAAATGGGCGGGTTACGAGTTCGGGTCAATCGGATCGGGTTAATTTGACCCAAAGAAAATTTCGGGTCACATGGGTTTCGGGTCATTTGGGTTCGGGTCACACGGGTTTCGGGTTATTTGAGCTCGGGTTTTTCGGGTTTGGACCTCGGGTCATTTGGGTTTCGAGTCATTCAAACCCGGGTTTTTCGGGTTTGACCCATGGGTCATTTGATTTTGGGTTTTTCAAATTTGTTCATTGAGTCATTTTGACATGAGTCATGGGTTTAGTTTGAGTTTTTAGGTTAATTCATAAATTATTTTCATTTGAGTTTCCAATTATTTATTTAAAAAAAATTAAATTTATAAGTTAACTTTTCAATAATATATTAAGTAATTAACTAATCGAAGTCAAGCAATTATTTATTGTCATCTGCTAGCACGAGTCTTCATGCACATAAACTATATACCATTAAACTTGTAATTTATAAATCTTAATTATTAAGTAACAAATTAATAAGTAACTCTTCAATCTTCAATTCTTTATGTTTTTTCTTTCCACTCTCCACTTCCTATTTCTAATTCAACAGTAAATTTTAATTTTATTAAGTTGAATTAAAATAAGTAAGTAATTAAAACAAATAAAATTATGCATTACTGCTTTTTAATACTATTTATAAAACATATTAACACATATATAAATGATAAAATCAAATTAAAGTATTAAATCTATAAATATATTAGGATTATATCGACTTATAATTTCTGAGACATGTGACATGTCTCATGTAACATGTCACATGTTACATATGATAAGAATTAAGTAGATTTTTTCAAATATAGATTATATATCATTCTATCTCTTATTAGAAGTATAATATAATAAGAGATATATTAAAGTATAACTTATAATTTATAAATTGTAGGACAAAGATTAAAATTTAAGAATATGAAATATGTTTTTTATTTCAATTTAATAAGACATTTATTTTTATTTTTTTAACAAATTTATTAAATAAATTTAATAATATCTAAGAATGAGAAGGTAATATATTACTTAAATAGGTTTTCGGGTTATTTCGGGTTAGCCTCTCGTGTTAAACGGGTTTCGGATCAAGCAGGTTTCGGGTTAATTGGGTTTCGGGTCAATCGGGTTTCGAATCGGTCGGATTCGGGTCGTTTACTTTTTTTGGTCAAATCGGGTTGGGTTAGTTTCGGATTCAGGCGGGTTGGGCGGGTTTCTCGGGTCGGGTCAGCTTTTGACACCTCTACATATAGGTAGCTTGATCAGCCCTTTAATAGGAATAGGATTATTGCCGAAGCCATAAATGGGTTTAGTCGGTTCAAGCTGGTCGTCTTTAAATCCCATATTTTTGTATGTGCTGTAGAAGATAGCATCAACGGCGCTGCCACTGTCGACCAGGATCTTGTTGACTTCATAATTCCCTATGATTGCCTTGACTACAATAGGGTCATTGCTCGAGTCTTGAAATAACTCAATTTCATCCTATGCAAATGTGACTATCCATCCATCGTCTACTTCTTTTTTCTGGCGGGGGGCCTGTAACCCTAGGTGGCATACACTCCGAAGATGAGCTTTTCTTTTTGATTGAGAGTCGGCTCATTTCTGGGTGGCTTCGACAATTGTATTTATAACCCCATGCACAGTCGGTCGCTTGTGTTCGCGACGCTTTGGTCATACAGTCAGCGGGGCTTCTTTGTCAACCTGTGTCGCGTCTTTTATGATGTAGTTTCAGAGGTATCCCCACCGGATCATATCTTCTATGGCATTTTTTAAATCATAGCATTCCTCAGTAGTGTGACCCCTGTCATCATGGAAGGCACAATGTTTGCCTTCATTTTTTCCACTTCGGTTAGGTTTCTTCATTCGTTGAGGCCACTGGATTCTGTCGGTCATTTCATCCCGGGAAATGCTATGTAGAATATCCGCAGGAGTAGCATTGAGTGGGGTATACTCTTCCACTTGGCAAGGGACAGGTTGACTCCGCCTGACTTGGTCGTTTCTAGAAGCTTCTGGTCAAAGGTTTTTTCCATCTTTCTGGGATGGGCATCTCCCAAGTGGCCTGTAGCTTTTATCCTCCGTGCCAAGACAATTGTCATATGTAGGGCGAGTGTGATCTCTGCCTCAGCCGTCTTTGGCTGAGTTTGGAGGTCGCCTGTAGAGTTCATCCGGAACATGTTTGTTCTCCTCTAGATCTACGTATTTTTGTGCTCTGTTAAACAGGTCATGGAGCTGTTTGGGTTTACTATCCGTGAAAGAATATTTTAAATATTCATGTTTAACCCTTGTGATGAAATCGTCGATTGCAAAATCTGTGGTCAATTCTTCAATGTCACCTATTGCCGCTTGGAACCGTTCAGTGTAGCTTTTCAGTTGTTACCTATTACAAGCTATTGCTTGTAATACCAGGTGTGCGCTGCCCCTCGAGTGTACATATGAACGCTCGGCATTTGAGGGCGTCTGAGGCACCATATAATCCCATCAGATTACTGTATTGTGTAATGTGGTCCTTAGGATCGCTTTTACCATTATACTTCAACTTCGAAACTTTGAAGTTAGGTGGCGTTTGATCTTAATGAATGCATAACGCGAACGAGTCTTGTTCCTCGTTTAGCAATTCCATGTGGTCCTTCTTGGCTAGGCCGTTGACCTCCAAGGCTTTAAGTTTGTTTTCAAATTCAGCCTTTAGCCTGTCCAGTCGGTCCAATATAGGCTTCTCAGGGGAAAGAATTTTTCTTTTGGACCGTTGTGAAGGTTCTGGGTTTGGATCTTCTTTCGGCTCTCGTGCTCGCTTCGGTGCCTCTACCGTCGCACTGTGGGCAGACTCAGTCGGCGCTTGTCGAGTGGGGGCTGGGGTGCGTCTAGCTGAAGACTCTCTTCTTGGGCTCGGGGCTCGGTCATGTTGCGTGCGCCGGTTTGACTTGGGGGTGCTTTAACTTGTCTCGACCTACACCCGTTGATGTGACTACTCCTGACAATGTGACTTTTCCCTGTATGGTCCCGCTTTCAAATCAGCTATCGTCCTTTGTTGCTTCTTTACCAGATTGGTAAGTTCGTCCATGCGAGCCAAGTAGGACGTTACGTCCATTACCTGTGGCATTGCATGCCCCCCAAGCGTGGTTGTGTTCAATGCAAATGCCAAAGGTATCTGCTAGGATGATGAAGGGTTATGCTAGGCAGTTGGAAAAGAGAAAGAGGGAATGTTGATGGCCAGATTTTCGGTGTTGCTGCCTTCTCCTGGAAATATATTGCATCGGGCCGATGTTTGAGGTTGTGTTCTTCTCAGATTAGCGTACCGAAGCTGGCTATCGTCATTATCCTCCGGTGAAGCCATGGCCACTGTCGTTCCCACAGACGGTGCCAAATGTTGAGGACATTTTATAAGACCTCCTTGAGAAGACAAATGGCTTGGACAGGCCTCGGGACAAGAACCTACAAGAGAATACAAAGGGGGATCGGCCTTAGGCCGGTTGATCCCTCTCCGATGCTTAAGTTAGTAGGGAAGTGGACAATGAGAAGTGTAGTTTGTGTGTTGGAAAAGCTTATCGTTCATGCGTTGAGGATTGCCTTATATAGGCAGTCTATTGGGCTGTATTGAGCAGGCCCGTGGCCAGTCATGGACTGACTTAGTAGTTTTGGGCTTCGGTCAGCCGGCCCAAGATTAGCGACGTGGGCCGTGAATGGGCATTGTTGGGTTGTGCTCAACAAATGAGATAGTTGTTTGTTCTAGCATTAAAAAAAAAAGATGTAATTTTTTTATTTTCTTTCAATTAATTTTATAGATTTAATTGGGTAAATGCTTGATTTTGATTCTAAATTATAATTATTTGTAGAACCATGATATTTCTATTGCATCAATTGACAACATGTCTAATGCACTTAGTATAAAAAAAAATGAAACCAATATACCGGCAAATTCTGAAACGATATCAATTTCACTGTTACACAAGATTGACATTGTTGAAGAATTCGACTATAAAAAGAAGAAGGTTAATCTACTTTCTCTTGGTGTATGTAACTAATTCAGAAAATATCAAAATTAATATATTAAAATATAATATAAAATAATATAATATTTAATTAATAATGTAATTAACTAGATTAATCTACATAATCAACTTATGTAACTAAATATTTAATTTAATTAGTTAACTAATTAGTAAATTAATTTAACTAATTAGTTTCTTTTTAAAATCAATTTTTTTAACTAATTAAATCAACTAATTTAATCAATCATCAATTTAATTCCTTTCTCCAATTAATAATTTAATCAAATATCAATTTAATGATGATAAACAATTTAATTGATTTATCCAATTAACATTTTAATCCAATTAGTCAAATTAATTTGATTACTTCAAATAATTTTAATAACTTAATCAATTAGCAATTTAATTAAGAAATCCAATTAAGAATTTAATCAATTAAAGAAATTGAAGAATTTCTTCCAATTATTAATTTACACACATTAACAATTTTAACCTATTAACTTGACACAAGTTCTAATATTCCAATCATCCCTTCTAAGTTCTAACTTGACACAAGTTCAGTTACTATTCGAAAGAAAATAAATTAAAGGATAAGTCTTTTATTATGGTACGATTTTATTAAAATTGTTAATCGTCATTCACCTACCAAGAGGGTTAAGATGAAGAGTCAAATTAGAAAGTCAAGTAATATAATTAGTCGTAAACTGTGGTTATACCAAAAAAGAGAGTCAAGTAACATTACTCACACAGAAATATAGGAAGTTCAATTTAAAATAAGGGAGTAATTAAAACTTAAAAGATTAAAAGATTGGTACAACTTTTAGAATATTCATTTTTCATTTTTCATTTTCTCTTTTGGAAGTAAAGCAGCAACTCCAAGTCTAAAAGAGGGAACGCTGTCTTCCACTATAACGACTTGGAGACCAATTAGGTCCGCAAATGATTTAAGGCAAGGTAGCTGTTGAACAAGTTCTACGTTTTGGGCAGATTTTCATAATTTTTTAATTAATTAATTGGATTGTCTTCAATATAATTTTTTTTTGTCATTAAGTATAATATAAATATAATAAAACCTTTCAAATTTTTTTTTGGGGAAAAAATTAATTTCCCGAGTTGTGTTAATTAATTTAGCATTTGATTTTCTCATTCATGTTCCAAGAAATGTGACCGAAAAGAATTACTTTGGTTCAAATAGTTAATTCGCCGTTCCTTATGAACTATTATATTTTTTAGTTTAACTTATATTAGAATCATCCTAAAATGTGACTTTTTAAGTATCCAATAATTATATGATACCTCATAAATTTAAAAGATTTCAAGATTTTAAATATACATTTATCCCCACCAAATAACTTTTTTCTAGAGAGAGAAAAAACATTTTATAACAGAAGTTTAGCCTTAAATTTTTTTTTTAACTTTTTAGGGTAAGTTTCAACATATATTATATTTATTATTGTAGTATATGGTTTAAATAAAGAAAAAGTAATCTGTAAATTAATAAGAAATGATTTGGTGTAAAAAGAAATAAGATAATTGTGATATGTCTTTTAAAAGTGATGAGATGTCAGTATATTATTTGATGCTTAAAAAGTCACTTTTTAAGATCATCTTGATGTAAGTTATACCCTATTTTTTTATTTTACTTTGATCAAGTAATCGAATATTAAATTTTAGTTAATGAAATTAAGAATTTATTTTTTTGTTAACCAATACGTGGCTATACAATCACTTTCTATTTTAATTACTTATAATAAAAAAGAAATAATTGATCCATTTTGGATTGGATAATTTTAGATTTTCAAATCATTGTCCATGAAAAAAAAATAATATCATCTGGATTTGGATCGATTTGAGTTAATTTAATTAATTGATTTGAAGTTTTAATCAATCGTACTATATACAATTATACAATTTAAAAGGGACAAAAAAAATAACAGAATTGTAGTATACAAATTTCTATATAATAATTGGCTCAGTCAAGTTTACTTGAAATGATTAACATTGATTTCTCACTAATCCGATCAAAGATGTTCACATTGCTGGATCAAATATGATTAACCCATTTCTACTTTTTGGGCTGTAGTTACCCTTCCCGAAACCTCGCCCCTGATTGAGGCTAGAAAGTAGCTATACTCCAAATAAACATTGTCCGACGAACTTTTAACAAGGAAAAAGCTGTAAGCAGCCATATTCCTATACCCATACATAATCGATATTCTTAATTCCATGCATGGGGAACTTCTCAGTAATAATTCCCATAATAACCTTTTTCTTTACTTTCCTTCAGCTTGCTTCCGTTGTTACATCTGACTCTGAGCGGCCCCCATATGTGCTATCGGATAATATCACCTTGAATTGTGGAGCTCCTTCCGACACATACGCTTTGGATGGCCGTTTTTGGGCAGGAGAGAAGGGATCAAAATTTGGTCCTGTTGAATCATCTATGAACAATTCATCGGCGTCCTATACAGCTGATAAACAAGGCTCAGCAGACACGGTCCCTTATATGACCGCCCGTGTCTCGAGTTCCGAATTCAAGTATATTTTCCCTGTTAGTCCTGGACAGAAGTTCGTTCGGCTGTACCTTCATCCGGCTTCTTATGGGAAATTTGACCGATCCAAGGCCTTCTTCTCGGTCAAAGCAGGTTCTTTCACTTTACTGCGAAATTTCAGTGCTTTGCTTGTTGCTGAATCATTGAAAGATGAATCATTTGTAAGAGAATTCTGCTTGAATGTAGAAGAGAATCAGGTTTTGGACCTGATTTTCACTCCAACTCCTAGTGCTTCGAATGACACTTACGCTTTCATTAATGGAATCGAGATTGTGTCAATGCCTCCCAATCTTTACCACACACCGCCAGAAGATCAAGTGGGTGACAAATTCATCGGCCAAAGCTCTCGGTTCTCGGTTAACAATTACACGGCGCTTGAGACGGTTTATAGACTGAATGTTGGTGGCCAATTCATATCACCAATGAAAGATAGTGGACTGTTCAGGCGCTGGATCGACGACTTCGATTACATGTTGAGTGATAGTTATTTCATTGAAAACACCACAGTCCGGATAAGCTACAGTACTATTCCAAATTACGTTGCGCCGGAGAAGGTTTATCAGACAGCTCGGACGATGGGTCCTAATGGTACCTACAACAAGCTGCACAACTTAACATGGGGATTGCCCGTGGATTCAGGATTTATGTATATGGTAAGACTTCATTTTTGTGAAATGCAAGATCTGATAGATTCACCGGGGAAAAGACAGTTCCAGGTCTTTATAAACAACCAGACGGCTGAACCACAATTTGATGTAATTATTTGGGCTGAACACAGCCAAGTTCCAATTTATAGGGATTATGTTCTCTGGGTTTTAAAGAAGGGACAGGAGAATAAGCAGGATATAACCATTGCTCTGCACCCTATAGTTGCCATATATTTTGATGTTATCTTAAATGGAATTGAAGTGTTCAAATTGAACAATTCTAATGGCAATCTGGCTGGACCCAACCCAGAAGTATCCCTGGTTTCACCACTTGCTGAATCGTCCAATTCTACAGAATCGAAGGAAAAGCGAAGATCAATGCTTATTATTGGTGTTGGCTGTGCGCCGGTTTTGCTTATCCTGCTTTCGGTATTGGCTTACATGGTTGTTTGGAGACATAGAAAGAGGCATTGCTATGGTTCCTACTCTGGAACAAATTGGTATGGTCGGAGGATAAATCCTAACAAAGGGAAGTCCACAAAGTCCTCATTGTTGCAAGAAGAACCGTGCCGCCATTTCTCACTGAAGGAGATTAGCGCTGCTACCAAAGACTTCAATGATGATTTAGTCATAGGGAAAGGTGGTCTTGGAAAAGTATACAAAGGTTTCTTGGATGAAGGGGAAACAATAGTCGCAATCAAGCGCCTGAATTCACAGTCCGGACAAGGTCTTAAGGAGTTTCTGACGGAGATTGAGATGCTCTCTCAACTTCGCTATGTTCATTTGGTGTCCTTAATTGGATATTGCAACCAGCAGAGTGAAATGATACTCGTGTATGATTTTATGAGTAACGGGACTCTTTGTGATCATCTTTATGGAACTAACTACGATCCTCTTACTTGGATGCAAAGGCTGGAGATATGTAAAGGAGCAGCTATTGGGTTGAACTACCTTCATACAGAAGTGAAGTATACCGTTATTCATCGCGACGTGAAGACCAGCAACATTCTCCTAGATGACAAATTTACTGCCAAAGTTTCCGATTTTGGGCTGTCCAAAACAGATCCAAAGGTTGACATGCCCAATACCGGAATAAAGGGTACATGGGGATACTTGGATCTTGAGTATGCTCGAGGTCATAAATTAACAGAGAAATCAGATGTATACTCATTTGGCGTGGTGTTATTTGAAGTATTATGCGCGAGAAAAGCTTTGGATAAGAAATTGCCAGATGGTCAAGTGAACTTGGCTCAATGGGCTAAAAAATGCATTGCTGATGGGACTCTTTATCAGGTAATCGAGCCATTTCTGATTGGAAAGATAGCTCCAGAGTGTTTCAAGGTGTTTGTTGAAATTGCTGAAAATTGCATAGCAGATCGGGGAGTCAATAGGCCATCGATGAATGACGTGACGGAAATGTTGCGGTTTTCAATGGAGCTGCAAGAGGCTGCTGATCTTGAAAAAAGGAAGGGCGAACGTAGCTATCCGAATATAGTGTTCCCGGTTGCTCGAGACATGGATTTCGAGGATGTGTCAGAAACATTTGATTCAGAAATGGTTATAGATTCAAGTATATTCAATAGAAGTGGTCATTTAAGTTCTCATACTACCGGAATGTCCTCTATTATTGATTCTACTTCATCTTTGGATACGATCTCCAGCATCAACAAGACAAAAGGCAGAGTCAATTAAACAGGAAAATGGAGGACAATCCAAAAGGGCTTAATTCCTTTGTTTTCTTTTTGTAAGAGATAAGGTTTGTTTTAGTTTGATGCTTTATTAGCTTGAAGTTTGATCTTGTACTTGTTAATGTTTTGGTTGATTGGTTGATAAGGAAAATGTACTTGTTAATGTTTTGATTACTGCTTAAGCGGCTTGTTCCAGCTTAAGCAGGTCTTGGGTTCGAGACTTTACATACGTAGCAGTCCCCCGTTGGTAGACTCACCCGCCATCCCAGGTGCAGGACACGGGTCGAATCCGTATTAGTCGAAACAAAGCTCCGGATACCGGGTGGGAAACCCAAAAAAAAAAAAATTTATTTCATCGACCTCTTAGGTTTTTAAGTAATTCTTATACGAGAGAGTACTTGAATTAAATGCCTTGGGTATCATCATAGCCGCTCCTCGCTAGGAAAAGCCAGCAAGAAAATATCTAGCATTTTCACTTCTTTTTCTTTTTGGCCAATCTTTTCGTTTTCTTTCAATAATAAAGTATATTAAGTTAATTTTCAAGTATTTTTGGTAAAAAGAAATTGTTTTAAGTCTTCTTTATCAATATGTTTCTCTCTCACTTTGCAAGAGTGAGCCTATCATGATCATGAGAACGAATAAAAATCTCATGCCCCATCTCAATGCCCCACTCTATTTCCAATACACCACAACTTGTTACATGTCTCATTCACTTAATTCCTCTTATTCTTTGCTTGATTTTAACAAAATAAATAAAGAAAAAATCATTTTTTTTCTTGATTTATACTAAAACCCTACCCCAATACTATCATAAACGTAAAAATTTATCCTCAAAATTAAAAAATTTTAATTTGGGGCTAAATTTTTATTATAGAGGTTCTTTTTTTTTCTCTAGAATATTTTTAGAAATTTTTGTTTGAAAAAACCCTAAAATCAAATAATGAGTAATGAGAGTTAAATAAATATGATACGTAACCTATTCTTATAAATGAGGCATAAAGTGAGATACTAAAATGGGACAGATGATTTTCATTCCATGGAAACCAATGAATAAAAAACCGGACCGGTTGTCGAACCGGTCACCGGTTCAACCGGTCCAACCGGTCCAACCGGTCCGATTAAATAAATAATTTAATTTTATTATTTTTTAAAAAAATATTCAAAAAATTTAAAAAAATAGAAAAAATTCAAAATATTCCTTAAAAAATAAGAAAAAATAAAAATATCAATTAAAAAAATTAAAAAAAATTAAAATTTGGATTAAACCGGTTCACCGGTTCAACCGGTTCAAAGGCCGGTCCGGTCCGGTTTTTTATTCCATGATGGAAACAAAAGGCGGCTAGTGAAACTTTCACTAATGAAGAAAGTGAGAGGTGAACCAATAAAACTCCATCGCTTTATTAATGGCATAAAGAAATGGCGTATGGAGGTCCATTGAAATTCTAATTCAGACGGAATAAATTCGTGCAGCAAGTAGGTAATAGAGTGAGATGCGATTATATATAACTGACTTTTTTTTTCATATCATCAATAAGAGGTTCATTTCCCCTCTTAAGATTCTCGTTGCTTTATAAATTAGTTAAAAATAAACCAATGAAAATTTTTTCCTATTAATTCTTTTTATATTTCTTTATTGGGTTAACTTTGAGAATTAGTTAACAAGACCATACATTCAAAGTCTAAAAGTGTAAAGTTAATTGTCTTCAAGTAAAGACTTTTAAAATCAACCTATTTCTTTCTTTCTCTTTAACGTGTTCCACGCTCTACTTTTCATTTCTAACCTAATACATATTTATATTTATATTTATATTTATATTTATATATTAGAGTTTATTATGGCCATAATATATGGTCATTGAATTATACAAAAAAAAAACAATTTGGTCCTTAAATTTTTATTTGAGACAGAATGACCCTTTAACTTTTATTTTGAAACAAATTGATTCCTAAACTATACCAAAAAGACAGATTTGTTCTTTAACTTTTATTTTGGGACAGATTGATCTTGAAAACTATACAAATAAAGACAGATTTGTTCTTTAACTTTTATTTTGGGACATATTAGTCCCTGAGTTTTCTTTAATTTTTTTCTCGTTTAGGATCTATATATCTGTCTCAAAATAAAAATTCATGGATTAATTTGTCTAAAATAAAAGTTTAAGGACTAACCTATCTTTTTTTTATATAGTTCAGGGATTAATTTAGATATTAAACCGTTTCTTATGCCATGAGACCTATGAAAACAGCAATAGAGCTTTCCATTTTTCTCCCTTTTGTTGGGAGAGAGTCCTTGTGCTTTATAGTCATACAATGACAGTAACACCCCGAAGCAAATTCCGAGAAATTTCTGCAAAGTGAAGCCACTGGTGAACTTCAATGTTGTTAAGAGTCTAAAGAGTAAAAGCACATACTTGCTAGACATTCAATCTTTTCAGTTTGGTCAAATTTTGCAATCAGTCCATCTACTATACTTAAAGTATGAATTTAGTCCCTTTACTTCTATTTGATCAAGTCTATCTATTTTTATTTATTATCAAATTGAGTCTCTTTATTTTTATTTATTATCAATTTGAATCCAATCACTAACAGTGTTAAATATTCACCGTTAATTATACTGACGTGGTGTTGATTATGATGACATATGCTTTTAAAAAAATTAAAAAAATTTCATGTAACTTTTTTTGACTATATAACATATTTTTCACCTCAATAGTTCAAATTTTTTTATTTTAGTTTTGAATGTTTAATTTCATTTTTTTTATGAGAAATTTCATAATCACTAACAAAAGGTATTTAATGTGACCAAAAAAAGGCCACATAAAAATTTTTAATATTTTTAGATAAACGTCATACGTCATCAAAGTTAATATCATGTTAATATAGTTAATTACGTTAGCATAGTCAATGCTACATAAGCAGAGTTAACTGTGAGAATTTAATATCATTAGTAATTAGACTAAAATTAGTAATAAATAAAAATTGAGGGATTCAATTTGATCATATTAAGGTAGATAGATTAAATTCACACTTTTCATATAGTAAAGAGACTAAATATATAATTTGATCTTTCAATTTCCCAGTTATAACGTTAAGATCTATGGAATTTGAAGTCAAACCATATTTCCACATTTCATACTAGAATCACTCTCAACGATCAATCTATGCCACTGAACCCATCTTAGACGCTATAAACATAAAACTCATCAGTCACGTAGAAAATTTGAAGATGACCCTGAAAATCTTCCCGAACAACTTGTTGCCCTTGACTTTGGGTACTTTTTCCTTGGAAAGCTTCAAAATAATTTCCATGATTTTATTAAGTCGTTTCAATTGATGCATATAAAATGCATTCACATATCCTTTAATATCCATTTACCTTGACTCCATAAAAAGTGATAATTTAACCATTCAACATTTATTTTGGATTATATATATATATATACACACACACATTATATATATTAATTTCAACCCCATATGAAATTTCATAAAGAATCATATGTTTATTGTTGTAGTCTTAAATTTTTACTTTATGATCTTTTTATAATTATTTAAATGATTACATGTGAAATCTCATCAATAATCCTTTTTACTGTTTTGGTCTTTTTTGGTGTTCAAATTAATATATATTATTGATTATATTTATCAATAACATTTTGAGGTAATATTTATTAATAACATTAATTCTATTTATTAACTTTTATTAATTATATTAATTAGATTTGTTTTATGAGTTCGGTTAGGCACTAGCTAAGCTCATTTAATAAGGTTGAAAAGTAACTTTGAATTATATATTTTAAAACCTTATTGATGGAGAATTCTCTCGAAACTCCCAGCCTCTCAGTTGAAGCTTTACGGCGTACAAAGAAAAAATACAAGAGAGGACGCTCTGTTTCTAGCAATGATCTGGATGGGGAAACTCCCCCCCATAACCATGATGTAGAAAAGGACCCAGGCCAACCGAGCGATCCTGGCGGCAAACCGTCTTATAGAGACAAACTTGCTGGTATCGATTCTTCTCAAAGCTTGACTTGGGATGGTTGGTATGGCGACGCTACTGATGATGACATCCATTTTGATGAGTCAGTTTCAGATACTGAGGAGGGTGATGATCATGAGTCTCGGGTGGTTTTTACATCAGAAGAGAAAGTGGCTATGCGCAAACCTTGGCGGGACTCTCTGATCGTGAAATTATTGGGGAAAATTCTCGGCTTCCAAACACTTTCAGCAAGGATAAAACAACTTTGGCAATTGGAAGGGAGGTACAAGATAATTGATTTAGGCCATGATTATTTTCTTTTGAAGTTTGAAAAAAAGAGTGATTACAGGCATGTTCTTGATGGAGGCCCTTGGATTATTGGTGGGCATTATTTGACTGTTCGACAGTGGTCTCCATACTTTCAACCTAGTTCAGATACTATTGACAAAATACTAGCATGGATCAGGCTGCCTGAATTACCAATGGAGTTCTACACAACTATGGCTCTTAAGAGAATTGGTTCCCGTGTGGGTCGAGTGGTACGAATCGATAGAACAACCGAATATGTCATTCGTGGAAGCTTTGCTAGAATTTGTATTGAACTGGACTTGACAAAACCTCTATGTGCACATTTAAAGATTGGTAATCTTCTGCAAAGGATTGAATATGAGGGTCTACAGATGATTTGCTTTCAGTGTGGAGAATTCGGGCACAGGAGAGATGCGTGCACCATGCAGGTTCCTACTTCACCAATGAATGAAAAGGACAATTCACCGTCTTCGGCAACAACCACCACTCCATCTCCACCGGAGGAGAACTATGGCCCTTGGATGCTTGTACAACGGAAATCACGGCGGCCAACCAGTGATGGTGCTTCAAAAGGTAAGTCAACTATGGAGAGTAACTCACGGCTACATAATAATAACAGATTTGGAGCACTGAATGGTGAAATCAACACTGATTCTGGTGGAGGAAAATTAGGCGCGAAGGTTGATATTTCTACTACAAAGGTTGTTGACCCTACTCCCATGCAACGACGAGAATGGAAATTAAAGCAGAAGCCAAATTCTACGGCTACTTTTACTGGTGATAATTTGGTAGTCAATAATAAGCAGCAGCATAATGAGGCCTTTAAGCACGTTGAATTACAAGGCCCTCCTCCCGGATTTCACTTCCAAGCAGGTCAATCTTCCAAGCCCAAAGCACCTAGGCCCAAGAGTGTAGTACGGGCTGAACACATCATATTGGAAGAAGCTGATTTGGCCGTTCATAAGGTTGCTCCTTCCCTACCTGGCTTTAAAATTATGGAGAACCAAGTTATAAAGTCTGTCTCTAATGTAGAGAATTATGTGCCTACTGTTGACAAGTCTGAGTCCAACATGGTCACGGATGCTTGTCCTGCCATTCTTCCTCAACCCAACCCACCATCCGAGATGTTAGTGGATTCGAGTCAAGTTGTTGTAAACTTTGAAGCTAAAGACATCGCCATGGTTGCTACTGTTGTAGCCTCGGAATGTGAGATGATTCATTGTAAGGGTGATATCCCTAGTGATCAACCCATGTTAGGTTGATGTTGCCTTGCTTTCCTTCTCATCCTTTTATGATGATTATGTTTTGGAATTGTCGTGGTGCTGCAAGTTCCAAGTCTAGAAGGAATATCAAAGAGTTAATTAGAATGCATACAGTTGAGATGTTGATTATCGTTGAACCTAGAATAAGCGGTGCACATGCTGACAAAGTAATAAGAAGCTTGTGTTTTGATTATCACACGAAGGTTGATGCACGAGGTTTTTCAGGAGGAATTTGGATCCTATGGAAATCTTCTATGGGCAAAGTGGATGTTGTGAATAAGAGTGATCAATTTATTTCTCTTTCTATTACTAGTACGAGTGGGCTACGATGGTTTTTGACAGGGATCTACGCTAGTCCAACTCCCTCCACTAGAGAACTCTTCTGGAATTATTTGTATGATTTTTCTGACTTTGATGATTCACCTTGGCTCCTTGTTGGTGATTTTAACCAGATTCTTTCCTGTGATGAGAAACAGGGTGGTAACCCAGAACCTTTGCGTCGAATGGAACAATTCCGTCGGGTGGTTGACCAAAGGAATCTTATTGATATGGCTGTTGGGGGTTGTAAGTTTACATGGACTAATAAACACCCTGTTGGAAGTTTGATCAAGAAAAAGTTGGATAGAGCTCTTTGCAATGTCCACTGGAGGCATAGTTTCGCTAATGCATGTGTTCAAAATTTACCACGTGCTCATAGTGACCATTGCCCAATTTTAATTTCGCCCTTTGGTGTGGGTACTATTAATAAAGCAGCTCGACCTTTCCGTTTTGAGATGGCTTGGCTTACTCATGAATCTTTCCAGGGAGTTCTCTCTTATCACTGGAATTCCTGTGATAATTTGCATGCTACTTTATCTTCTGTTCAGTCGGCCCTGAAGGATTGGAACCATAAGGTCTTTGGTAACATCTTTCAGCGCAAACGAATTCTGTTGGCTCGTTTGGGTGGTACTCAACGTGCCTTGGAATCTCGTCCAAACCCTTTTTTGTATAGATTGGAGAGGGAATTAATGGATGAGTATAATTCTATTTTGGCTCAAGAAGAGTTACTATGGTTTCAGAAATCTAGATCTAAGTGGGTTCAGTTTGGAGACCGAAACACTAAATACTTTCATACATCTACCCTGATAAGGCGGAATAAGAATAAAATTCTGTTGATTAAAGATGATGTTGGAAATTGGATTACCAATTCTGAAGAGGTTAAACAGCGTGTCATTTCCTACTTTCAAACAGTCTATATGGCTGAACCTCTCAAGGGAGACTTCACTACTCTTTGCCCGAAATCACATCAGCCACTATATGACCATCAGATTACCCAATTGCTTCACTCCCCACAAGATGATGAAATTTATTATGCTTTGAAGTCTATGGCTCCTTTTAAGTCCCCGGGTCAGATGGTTTCCAAGCGGGTTTCTATCAAGCTAATTGGGAGATAGTTGGAGTCTCTTTATGTAGTTTTGTACGTGAGGCTTTCGCCTCAGGTCACTTCGATGAAGCACTTAGCCGAGTCTTGGTGGTATTGATTCCAAAACTTGAGAATCCGGAGAAAGCTTCTCAATTTCGGCCTATTTCACTTTGCAATGTGACTGTTAAACTCATTTCCAAACTCATTGTTAATCGGCTTAGGCCGATGCTTGATGATCTCATCTCTCCATCTCAAAGCAGCTTTATTCCAGGTAGAGGTACTACTGATAACATCATTGTGGTTCAGGAAGCGATTCATTCCCTCTCCAAGAAAAAGGGTAGAGTAGGTGGTATGATTATGAAGGTAGATTTGGAAAAGGCCTATGATCGTATCAATTGGGATTTCTTACGTTGGGTGCTGATGGACTTAGGTATCCCGTATACTCTTGTCTCTTTAATTATGTTCTGTATTTGTTCAACAGAAATGAATTTCATGTGGAATGGTGAAATGACTTCTTATTTCAAACCGACAAGAGGATTGCGGCAGGGAGACCCCTTATCACCATATCTCTTTGTTTTGTGTTTACAAAAGCTTTCTTGTCTTATTGAGAATGAGGTTACAAGTGGAGCCTGGAAACCACTTACCTTGTCTAGGGGTGGTCCTCACTTATCGCATATCTTCTTTGCCGATGATTTAATCCTCATGGGTGAAGCTTCTATCGCCCAAAGCCAGGTAATGATGGAGTGCTTAAACAAGTTTTGTGCATTTTCTGGTGAAATGGTAAACGTGATGAAATCCCATTTTTACACATCCCCAAATGTCTTGCCTGGTATCCTTGATGGCATTAAATCCTATACTGGCATGTCTCATTGCAATGATATTGGACTGTATTTTGGGGTGCCTCTTCATACTTCTAGAGTTAACAAGCATACCTACACTTATATTTTGGACAAGGTTAAGAACAAGTTAGCTTCCTGGAAGGCAAATCAACTTTCGCTTGCTGGTCGAGCCACTCTTGTACAATCTGTTACCAGTACCATTGCAACTTATACCATGCAATCGGTTAAACTTCCTGCTACTGTTGCTAATGAAATTGACTCTCTTAACCGAAACTTTCTTTGGGGTTGCACAATAGAAAAGAAGAAAGTGCCTTTGGTTAAATGGGACAGCATTTGTAAGCCGAAAATAGAAGGTGGCTTGGGCATCCGCAAGACAGCAACAATGAACAAAGCTTTATTGGCCAAACTGGGTTGGAAGCTTGAATGTGGTGACAAAGGACTTTGGGCTCGAGTTCTGTCCTCAAAATATTTAAAAGGCCGCTCCTTTCTCCAGTCAAGCTTGAAGAAACCTGCCTCACATACTTGGCGTAGTATATATGCTAGCAAGGATGTGGTTAAACATGGTTGCTCTAAACTGGTAGGCAATGGCACTTCCACCTCTTTCTGGTATGATAAATGGCTTTTTAATGAACCCATTGCAGAAAAATGGAATCTTAATATTCCACTCCATAGAGGTAATGACATGGTGGGTGACTATTTTCAAACAAATGACTGGGATTGGAACTCTCTGTCTTTTTTACCTACTGAGGTACGTAACCAACTTAGCCTTGTAAACTTGGTGGCTAATCAAGAGGACAAAAATTACTGGGTAGTTGCACCTGATGGGAACTTTTCTGTTTCATCAGCTTATAAGTTGTTAACAGCCAATAGTTCTCCAAATGTTGTGTGGAATAAAATTTGGAAACTTGATGTGTTACCACGGGTTAAATACTTTCTATGGTTAGTTCACCACAACCGGATTCTCACCAGGGTTGCGTGCTTCAAACGAGGTATCTCTAACACAACCTTTTGTCCGAGATGTGATGCTAGCACTGAAACGATCTTACATGTGCTACGGGACTGTCATAGCTCACAGGAAATTTGGAATCAATGGTTACATGGCAGGAAATTGGACCACTTTAACTCTTTATCCCTTGATGACTGGGTAAAGTATAATTTAGCTTTGAATAATTTTTATGTTGCTAATCATGTTCCATGGCCTGTTCTCTTCGCTTATGTGTGCTGGTTTATTTGGAAATGGAGCAATAGTCACCTTTTTGAGGAAGGCTTTCAATGGCCTTCTAATGCTTCTAATAAAATTTTTGCTAGCGTTTGTGAGTACAGGAACTATGGCCACCTTAAAACGTTACCTAGCATCAGGAAAGCTACCTTTATTAGTTGGCGTTATCCCCCCCCAGGTTTCGTCAAAATGAATGTGGATGCTGCTGCACGGTCAAACCCAGGAGAACTTGCTGCTGGTGGCCTATGCCGTGACTCTGCTGGTTCTTGGCTGTTTGGCTTTACAAGGAAGGTTGGTTGGGGGCATATTACTAAAGGGGAGATTCATGCTATATACTGTGGGCTCAAACTTGCTTGGGCACATGGCTTTAGGCGAGTTATTATTGAATCTGATTCGCTCGTAGCTGTCAACAAAATTATGCAATCTGTTCAGGCTCGCGACCCCCTGTTTCAAGTTATTCTTGGATGACAGGAATTCTTGAACAAGCAATGGCAATGCTCATTGGTTCATACATATAGAGAAGCCAATATGTGTGCTGATTTTTTGGCAACTTGGGCTTTTCAGGGACCTTTTGATGTTACTGAACTGGACAATCCTCCTGGTGAACTACATCGTTTGATGCAGGAGGACCTTATAGGTGTTGCACGGCCTAGGGCTATTGTTAGTTAAAGCGGTCTTCGACCGCTCTTTTGTACCAAAAAAAAAAAGTAACTTTGAATTCTTCAATGGTAATGTAATTGTTATTATAAAAAAGTTATATGATAAAAATACCCTTAGATATATAGTGAGAAGGAAAAAAATTTCTTATTTAGGACTAAACTTTGATAAATTTGTTGAAAGTTCTTTTTTTCTAAAACCCTACAATAATATATTTTAAATATTAAAACTTACCCTTAAATTTGTTTTAGTTGAGATTAAAATTTTATAAATTTGGGGCTAAACTTAATTAAGGGTATTTTTGCCTTTAAGCAATAATTAAAGTATAAAATAAATGTAAAGAACATAAAACAAAGCAATTATGAAACAACAATTACTTGCTTAACTTGTGCCTATCCCATTAGCAATTTCCTTATTTTATACTTCCTCTGTCCCTATTTATCTGTCTCTTTTTGGGGGTTTTTTTGTTCCTTTTTATCTATCCCTAACTAACATTAATTATTAATTTTCCAAATTTACATTTTCAAACTCCTTCCTCCCTTTTTTAAATGAATAGTTTCTTAAATGAGTAAGAATCAAAGAGGAAGAGAGATAGGGATAAAATAGGAAAGTTAAGATAAATGTTTATGGAATTTTATGTCTTAACTACTTTTCTTACCTTGTGTAAAACGGTTAATGGGGACAGATAAATAGGGACAGAGGGAGTATATAGAAAGTTTTTGTCACGCCCCGACCCGCCCGGGCAGGCCACGTGGCAACCGCCGTGCTACCTCGAAGTACATGTCTGCAGCCACGCATCCGAGGCGCCGCAAGGCTTGAAATAGATATCATCGCTGCAAAACAAAACTAAAACTTTAAATAAAATCATTTAGCAAAATAATTAAACTTACAAGATGTACCGGTGGACTAATTTAAAAGAATACCTACACAGCGGAAACTACTATGCCTAAGCCACTGACACCTCCTAGTGAGCCTCCATCTTATTTGCTGACTCCGTACGCGAATCTACATCCATCCACATTGGATAAAGGTGAGTGACAAAGGTTCTAAGAATCTCCATTGGGGTTAGGGAAAATAAGGGAAATCCAAAATAAAATAATAATAATATAAATATTTTCTTTTCAAAACTCTTTTCTGGTTCTCCTGCTGAGAACCCTCTTTTAAAAACTCTTAAATAAATAAAACATATAAATCTCAAATGGGCTGGCATCTCTCTTTTATACTGGAGGCTCGACCTGTCGGTCGTCTCATGCCTCACTGCACCGAGGGCTATCTCTTTTCTTTCTAAAATATTTTCACATTTTCTCTTTCTCTGTCTCTCTAGCCCATTCCCTCGGTGGTGCCTCGCTGTGGTGGAACACAGCGAACTGGAGCCCTGGCGAGTTTCCCTACGCGCCTCTCCCAACCAGGCTCGACTCACCATGCCCCTCGATAGGCGGTCCACGGCTGAGTATCATGCATGCTCTCAAACTCGATCCATGCTCCCGTAAATTGGAGCCCCGAGGAACCCTCTCAATCACTCATCTCCTAAGGGCATCGTACCCTCAATAATCATAATAATAATATTTCATAATTATATATATATGTATAAAACATTTATACTTAAAACATATAATCACACACACATGAGTTTTTATATTCCTTTTCAAAACATCCCACTCACTATGTGGGTATATCACAACAGTTGTGTGTGTGTGGATTTCCCATATCCCAAAACCTTTGAAACCAATTATGTTTTTAAAACATTTTTAAAACCTTTGTTCCCAGTGGCTAAACAAAGAAATCTAGGCCACTCACAGTATTGGGAGATTTGTATACTCCCAAGCGCTCCATGTAGCTTTAACCTCCGGTGCATCGCCGCATTCGATTATCCGAAGCCCTAGCACACGAAAATATACATTAGCATTCATAATTAAATTTATGAATGCACCTACAAGGCTCTAACATGACCTACGATTGGGTTCGAATGTGATTCGGGGCTTAGAAAAGTGTCCAGGAGGTTCCGGGGTAAAAATTGGACACTTGAAGAAAAATTACAAAAATACCCCTGGACCCATGGGCCGCCCACTCGGGCTGGGCCCGGCACATAGAAAAGTTTACTGGCTAAAATCGGACTCTGGATGAAAAATTACCAAAATGCCCCCGGGGCCCGTGGACCCCATTTCCGGACTGGACTGGGCCAAGTTCTACTCGAAATCGGGCTAAAAAAGCCCTCCTATGAGATATTTATATATTATAATGATATAATATATAAATATCTAAAATATATTAATATAATACATAAATATCTTTTAATATAATAATATTATATAAAAATATCTAAACAGGGACTCGATCGGCCTGTTTCTCGGCCGGTCTCTTCCCCGATTTTCGCACTCGTTTCTCCTCCTTTCGATGGACAAACTTAGAGAGGCGATCCTCATGGCATCCTTGACGGATACACCAAGGCAGAAACGAGAAACACCGATCCAATTTTTTCGTAGACTGAGATTTAGCCCAAATTGACCAAATATCAATTTTACCCTCACCCAGTGCACAGAAATGCATGAAAACAGAATATGACGTAGATTAAGGTGAGTATTATAACATACTAAAAACTCACCTTATTCCACTGGCCCGAAATCTTCCGATTTGAGTTTAAAGTTTTAATCCGGTTAAAAGCTGAAAACTAAGATCTAGGCTAAACCGATGCATGGAAATGCGTGCAAATTTAATAAAACGTAGATCGAGGTGAGCAGAATAACATACTAGAAACTCACCTTGTTCTGCAAGCCGGTTTGTCCGGATCTGCCAATTTTTCAAAATGCCTCCGTTTTGGTTCTAGAAAGAAAAAGAGAAAAAGAAAGAAAAAGAAAAAGAAAAATGAAAGAAAAGGTTCGGCCCTCCTCTATTTATAGGGAAGCCCGACACCGGGTCTACTCGGCTCCGGGTCAAACTTTTTTCCCTTTTTCAACTTTCTTTCATTTTCACCCTTTGGCTAAATCCTTTGATCTCTTGTGCCAACGGGGCCCATAATAAATTTCTAGGGACTTAATTGGAGGTCCTTTTGGCATTTACTAATTTTCATGCACGGTTAATTACTTTATCTTCCAACTCCGTCTTATCCTAATTTGAACTTCTCTTCTTAATTAGACACAGCCGGACCGATATATTGTTCAATTAAAAGGCCATCTTACACTATTCCGATTGTTCGAAAAAGTCGTGCTAGGTCCGGGTGTGTCAGTTTTGCTATATGACTTGCCTAAATCCATCCCTCCAATAACCCTCATGAGATGGCAAGTTTCATTTATTTTTTCTTTCTAAAATTGTACAATTATAATTGTCAAGAAGATGAAACTTACTCTACAAGTATGGTAACTTTTTAACGTGGGGCTAAACTTTATTACATGATAGGTTAAACTTTTGTGATGCTCATAAAAACTTAATAAATAAAAAAAAAAGCCATGTCATGAGGGTTGTTAGGAATGTTAAGAATTTGAGGGTCAAGAAGTATTTTTCATATATATATAGTTTTTTTAATTATTTTTTTCATAACATTAACTCACTCATATATTTATGTGTTATTTTGAAGATGGAGTCAGATTACTTTTATTGTTATTATCTTTTGCCCTTTTCCAAAATTTTTCTATATCCAATTCTAAACATTAAAACTATAAGACCAAAATTTATACATCTATGCCATACATTAAAAATAATCCCAAAAAAAGTCTTGCAACTATTCATATGTAAATATAATAAAAAAAGAAAAGAAAAGAAGTTTTCTTTTTACCGTTTTCTTCTAACTTTTCACTTGTTCATGTGCCAACAATAACCATCATTTACTAAATGTATCAGACGAATTTTTACGTTTTTTTTTTTTTGAGGAAAGAGGCCAATTTTCATTAATCTTGCAAATTTGGATTACAAATAGATGAAGGTAAGTACCCCACCCAAACTTTCTGATCACCCACACAGCATTCAGACTTTGCTATATTGTGAGCTAACCTATTAGCCTCTCTACATACATAAGAAAAAGAAATAGCTTCAAATAAATCACCAGCCATTTTGATATCATCAAGCAAATACTTTCCATCCCACAGACTTTGTTCCCTGCAGTGAAATTCCGAGATAAGATTAGCGGCATCACTCTCCACCTCTAAAGTTGTGTACCCATGCTCCCAAGCTATCTCAAGACCAAAAATAATTGCCATTGCTTCAGCGTGCATTGCAGACTGAACATTCTCTATTTTAGAAACTCCACCAAGCAAAACCTCACTAGAAGCATTCTTGACAGCAAACCCGAAAGAGGCTTGGCCTGTTACATTACTAAACAACGCATCAGAATTGAGTTTGAGATGTCCTGGAAATGGAGGAAGCCAACTGACACTTTCCCTGTTAACCATAGCCATTTGACGCTCTCCATGAAGAAGACTCAATCCCTCTTCATACTGATTAGCATAAGATCGAATCTGTACCAAAACTTGAGCAGGTAGCTGACATACCCCATTGTGCAAACAATTATTCCTATTATACCAAATAAACTAGAGGCCATGCAGAATTAGTTCGAGGCATTGTAACTTACTTGCTTTAATTAACAATTTCAACCAAAAATCATGCACGTCAGACCAATCCAATAAAAACTGCTCAATCCAACCACCTATATCACCCCATACTGCCTTGGCTAAGATACAATCAAAAAAGACATGGTAAAGAGTTTCAGCCTCCATACCACAAACACAACACTCACTATCCACTGCAATATGTCGAGACTGCAGTATTCCCCTGGCCGGCAAAATACTATGCACTATTCTCCACATAAAGAATTTAATCTTAGGAACCACCTTTGCAGTCCATAAAAGTTGCCATGTGGGATCTCTAAGGTCTATATCAGCTGAGTCCTGTCCTAGCACCCTTCTAGCAACATGGTATGCTGACTTGACACTAAATTTTCCCAATGGAGACTCAATCCAACATAGCTTATCTTGGTCTCTCTGTGAACTTAGAGGTCTCCCGAGTATAACAGCAACATCATCCTGTGGAAAAAGTGTTCGAATAAGCTCCTCCTTCCATGTCCGAGCATTAGGATCAATAAGATCATTTATTGTACTAAGAGATGTGGGAACATTAAGTCTCTGCTGATGAAAAGGAGCCTTAGGCATCCATCTGTATTGCATGAATTTAATATCTTGGCCATCCCTCACTCGCCACCTTGATCCTTCCACCAAAACCTTCCAACCTTCAAGTAAACTATGCCATATAAAAGAAGGCCTATAATCGAGTTTAGCTTCAAGAAAAGAAACTCTAGGAAAATATTTAGCCTTTAAGACTCTAGAGCTTAAAGTATCTTGATTATGCATAAGCCTCCACCCTTGCTTAGCTAAATGCATAAAAGCCTCAAAATCCCGAAATCCGAGACCTTCGTCTAACTTAGATAAGCATAAGTCACTCCAGTTTAACCAATGGATACGATTCCCCTCACTCCCATTATTCCACCAGAAATTTGCAAACATGTTTAACTCATGAATAAAGGACATAGGGAACTTAAAACAATTCATCACATAAAGTGGAACTGCTTGTGCCATGGCATGGATCAAAACTCCTCTCCCTACTGCAGAAAGTAACTTTCCCTTCCACCCCGCTATCCTCCTCCATAACTTATCTTTGATAAACTGAAACTGAAGTCTCTTAGCTCTACCTATCATAATCAGTAGTCCAAGATAGCGATCCCTTTGCAGGACTTTCTCCACGCCTAAAGCTTGCTGAATTTGTTGTCTAACATTCTGAGGGGTATTAGAACTAAAGAAAATTGAGGATTTATCCACATTAATGACTTGACCAGAAGCTACCTCATAATCATGCAATAAATCAAGAATTGCTTGACTTTCCCCCATAGAAGCTCTTAGGAACAACAAACTATCATCTGCAAAAAACAAATGACTCACTCTTGGAGCCCCACGAGCAACAGCCACCCCTTGAATCCGGCCATCCCTTTCAGCTTTCTCTAATAATCCTGACAAACCCTCAACACAAAGCAGGAATAGATATGGAGAAATCGGATCACCTTGCCTCAAACCTCTTGTTGGAACAATGCTACCACATTGCTTGCCGTTAACCAATACCGTATATTTCACCGTATGTACACACGTCATCAAAAGAGAGATCCAAGCTTCTGAGAAACCCACAATTCTCATTACCCCTTCTAGGTAATCCCATTCCACTCTGTCATATGCCTTACTTATATCAAGCTTCAAGGCCATAGAAAAATCTTTTCCAGCGACCTTCCTCTTCAAACAATCCACTGTTTCATAGGCTACAAGAGCATTATCAAAGATTAGCCTACCCGGCACAAAGGCACTCTGATTGGCACTAATAATAGATGGGAGAATCATCTTCAATCTATTCGCTAGCACTTTTGAAACAATCTTGTAAATCACATTACACAAGCTGATCGGGCGAAATTCCATTGGTGTAGCAGGCATCTTCACTTTTGGTATAAGGACAATATTAGTGGAATTTATAAGCGATATAGTATCGCCAGTATTTAAAAGATGTAAGACACTCCTTGTGACATCAGTTCCCACAACATGCCAATACTTTTGGAAAAACATAGCTGTCATACCATCTGGACCTGGGGCTTTGGACGGATTCATCTGAAAAAGTGCAGTTTTAACTTCAGCCGGCGACCGATCACGAGTAAGGAGAGTGACATGTTCAGAATTTAACCGTTGCTGAATTGCTTCAAAAAACCCCAATGGGACATTCAGCCTAGACGATGTGAAAATCTGATTAAAGTAATCAAGAAAAACCCCAACAATCTCCCTATCCTTATAATGCCAATCTCCACCCGAGTCTTTGATTTTAGAGATAGTATTATTTCGTTTCCGTCTAGAAGCCACTGTATGGAAGAAAGTTGTGTTACGATCTCCTTCCATTAACCAAAGACTCTTAGACCTCTGCCTCCAATAAACTTTTTCCTCTTTTTCCATCTCTGCCAATTCTGATAAACATAATTTTTCAAACTATCACCACCACCTCCTAACTCATAAAATTTTGCCAAATCCCGCTTTTTATCTCTTATCCGTTTAGTCAAGTTGCCAAAACAAGCATCACTCCAAGAACTCAGCGCCTTTCCACATTCCTCAATAGAGTCCACCACATTATTCCGTCTTGCACATAAACTAGCTTCCCAAGTGTAGACACCCTATTTTTATTATTTAATTTCTTTTCTTCCTACCTTTCTTGTTTTCTTTATTTATGTGATTTATTTAAATTTGATTTTATTCTTATTTTAACTTCATTGTTTTTCTTTTCTTTTCTTTGGATTACTATTTGGAATGGAGTGGGCTTTGATATGAGATAATTGGATATGATGTTGGAATGAGCAATAGACAGCACTCTCACTCAGCTCCGAGATTCCCTCGATGCAGTCAGCGGTATGTCCCTCAAAAAAATGGAAACTTGCACAGCACGAGCAACATGGAAAAGTTACAATACATCGCACACATTTACCTCATCAAGCAGACAAATACACAAGGTCAATCAGAGCTATTCACAGCAGCTCAAAGTACAGTTATCAAGATCAGAAGGGCATCGAGTATCAAATAATAGATATAGGCAGTGTAATTCACGAGGAAAGATAACCATTTGGCTCTCATTAGCCCCACCATGAGACATGGTGCTAATAACCAAGATTGCTATGTTTTGGGACATAAGACTCTTAACACCCGTGACCTTTCCACTCTCTCTCCTCCCACCTTCCCTTTGCCTCAAATCCATCACTTCATTCGCCCCCACCTCCTGTTCCACCACCAAAACCTTCAGCTGCAAATTTAAAATTCAAAGAGGTTTAACACACGAGGGCCCTTTCAACAATTCCTGCTTAACAGCTGCCAACCAAAGAAAAAAAAGAGACAAATGGGGGCCAACCAAAGAAAAACGTAGAGAGGGGGGCGAGCAAAGAAAAAAAGAGACGAAGGGGCCAACCAAAGAAAAACGTAAAAAAAAAGAAGGACCAAACCAATCAATGTCATTCAACTTTTTTTTTATGATATAAATCCTTTCCTCTTTCGTTTCTTCTCCTTTCTTTAACGGTTGCTTGGCTTTATTATCACCCTTTATCGGCAAACATCAAGTATGGTGGACCATCCCAGATTATCAATCCGCTGAATATTATCAAAAGGGATTATTGTCAACTTGCATTAACCTGCATTAAATAAAAAGGAAAAGGCAATGAATCAGCCAAGTTGGGATTAAAAAAATGACACTTATATTGCAGAAATCACGGAAATCACAGGTAGCCTACATTGGAAATAAAAAGCCAAAAATAATTGCTGCCACAAAAGTCTTGATGAAGGATAAGTCACGTGAAGTTTAACTTCAAGCAAAACAAAACAAAGAAAAAGTTGAGCTGAAGCGGCCCCAGAACAATGTTGAAATGACGCCAAATAATTGCTGCCACGAAAGTCTTGATGAAAGATAAGTCACGTGAAGTTAACTTCAAGCAAAACAAAGTAAAGAAAAAGTCGAGCTGAAGCGGCCCCAGAACAATGTTGAAAGGGCGCCACTTCTTGTCTACTCACGAGCTTTTACATGCCAAATAATTGGGTTTTTGACTCATGTGTTTTATTTTAATTAAAAGTCCTGTAAATACCCTAGTTAGCTAGTATAAATACTTAGTTTCATTTTTAGATGGGGAGGTATGGGAGATGTTTACAAGGAGAAGATTTTAGAGAGCAAGGATTCAAAGGGAGAATTTCTTTTTTTTTAAAAAAAAAAAGTTGGCCTGGCCATCTTTCAATTCCATTGCAAACCCAAAGAAGGAAACAAAAAAAAACACCTTACCTTCCTCTTTTAAAAGGCCATCGTTTTCCATTCCTTGGGGGGATTTTCAGCACTACTTCCCACCGAGAGACCCCATTGAGTTCCCCAAACCCTTTGTTGCTCTTCCTCTCAATCTCTCCTCAATAAATAAAATAAAAGCATTATCAATAACTTTCAGCCCTCCAAATAAACCAAAAACACAAAAAAAAAGGTTTGGAATTCAATCAACTTATGGGGAGGTGGTCCAGGGAGGAGTGTGGCCGCTTAGTGGTATGAAAACTTGTCGAGCGGGAGAAGCAGAGAAGCAGAGATGTGAAGAAAGAAGACAAAAACAAAAAGTAAGCAAAAGAGAAAATTGCGCTAAAGTTTGATGCGTTTACATCTCAGAGGGGTACTAGTGTTATTTCAGTTGTTCAATTATCCCTAGATAATCTAACTTGAGAGCAGGGATTCGCGTGTTTTGCTTAGGGCGATCTGACCCCTTTGCAGCAATTTAATCTTCTTCTTACTGGTGGTACTTGCCTTTTCCCCTTTATTTATTTTATTTAATTGAGATTTATCTTATATTGGTTCCTATTATTTTGTTATTCCTGAATTGTATTTGTGAACTAATCCAACGTTCACCCCGGGTCAGATTTCATAACGTCATGGTTAGATTGGTTTCACAAAAATATTATTAAAAAAGAGGAAGTCAGTAATGAGACAAACAAAAGGAGATTGGTAATAAGATAGAGCCAAGTGGATCTTTTTAATAATGATTATATTTGCATTATTGTTTGGGTAGTTTTTTTTTTTAAATATATATATGGGTACTTTTGCAACCATGAGATTATTAATAATAAAAGTGAACGTGATAAAAAAAATAGGAATGAAGATTTTGGATTAAAAAACGAGCTTTTTTTTGGAGCAAAAAGAATAAAACAAACAAAATAATATGAAATTAAAAATTCCTTCAAGACATGCATTCTCTCTTTTTTTTATATTATTGCCCTTTTTTTTAACTTTTGCCATCCATGCGAGTAATGGTATGTGGGGATAGTGAGGGCTCGATCATGGTGTCCGGTTCGAAAAGGTGAAAATTCACATCCGACCTGGGTTCCTAGGTAAGAGATTCATTTTGAATCAGACCCAGAATTGGGCGAGATTCACGGTGGTTCTTGATAAAATCCTTACTATCCTTATTTTTTTTAAATTAGTAAGATAATATTTCACATTCCATGCATTTAGGCATCTAAATAAATTATGGGGTATTAATTTTAAGAAAATAATAAATAATAATCATTTTTTTAAACTAACAAAGATAATGTAATAATAATCAAGGTCAATGAAATCAGTAAATAATCTTTGGGAAAATATTTATAAATATGGTTTAAGCTATGTAGGAGAAATGAGGATGTTATCACGGGATCCGATTTGGGACAGTGAAAATTCACACCTGGTACGGATTTTTAGACAAGTGGCTATTTTTGAATTGGACCCAGAATTGGGCGAGATTCATAGCAGGTCTTGATAAAAGTTGTTCTCATTTTAAAATTAGTAAGTATCCAATAAAGATAACAACTTTAAAAAAAATAATAAAAAAATGAAAAAAAATTTGTTTTTAAAAATGGAGTAATGAAAATAAATTTTTGAAATGAGAAATTATTCAATGATTCTATTCTACATATCAGTACAAATGTTTTAGTATAAAAATGAAATGATGAAATAAAAAAATGAAAGAATTTTTTTAAAATAATAAAAAAGAAAAAGAAAATATTTTGAAATTTGCTTTCGTTTTAAATTTGCTCTAATAATAGAAATAATAAAAATATAAAATTACCGAAATAAAAAAATCAATCAAAAGAAAAGGAAAATTATAAAATGCATGTTTTTTAATTAAGGCCTAAGTATTATTAAATTAATCAATACCGTCATCTTGACGGGCGTTGTGGGGGTGCTCATCCTTCCCCGCACGTAACTGTACTCTCGATTCCAGTTCTCCGTTCCGCAGATCGGGACCTACCCAGCTTAAGTACGCCATCTAACGGCCAATGCTAAGTTAGGTAGATTCTTAATAGGTGACTAACCGCACCTAAACAAAAATGGTTAGTGGCGACTTCGTAAAATTCTCTTAAGTCCCAAATTCGTCGTCGTCTCGGATAGCGTTGCGACAGTTTGGCGACTCCACTAGGGATTGGTTAGAGAGTCAAGCCGGGAATTAATTTAATAATTATTTAGGCCTTAATTTTATTTATTTATTTATTTTTTTTATTTTTTATTTTTTTAAATCTTATTTCGACATTTTGATTGCATGATTTTGCATCTCATTTTGGTAAATGCAAGATAATAAATTGGATCCTAGTTTGCATGTTAGGAATTTGATGCTTTATTTGCTCATGAATGTACATGTTTTCTTGTTGTTACTAATCTCTTTGCCTTTTGTTGTGAATAGAAGTTTATTGCTTGTTGATTAATGTGGCATTTCGGGTATATTGGTAAATTGGAAAGGTTTGTATGTTCCTTCACACACACTCACATTTGCATTATATGCATAAGTCCATAATTGGATATCACCTATTTAGGAGGGGGCAAAGTAGCTTACTCGCGTGGGGCAACTCCTCATAGTGAGTTTCTAAACGAAAAACCCCCACTCAGACTGAATCCTTTCCAATGAGCCTATAATGGGCTAGGATTGGAGGCCTTACTAGCCTATGATAGATGGCGAAATAAGGACAGTCTGGGCACCTTTAGATGGCACGACCATAACCATCATATAGGTCGTCTGCGAGTAGCCAAATTTAGATAGGGCCAAACCCTTAATGAACGCAGCCTTGAAATGGGACACATGAAGGAACAACTCCTATCCTTTTTAACTACTTGTGCTTTTGTAATGAGGACCGTAGAGTGGTCAAGCATTTTTTGCCATATTAGGATGACTACCTGCCCCAGGGCATATTTGCTTAACCTTTTTTTTTTAAATTAATTAGAATGGGGCATTCGTGCAAAGTCTTTTTATTATCTATCCTTACTTATTACTCATGGTTTTGTTACTAATTTAAATATTTTTTTTCTTTTTCTTTGTCATCTGCATTCTTTGCATCTTCATACATCAAAAGTAGGTATTTGCCGTGTATCAATTATCAAGAAAATGGATTTAAATATGGCTTCTGAAGAGGTTTCGATGCAAAATGGGGTGGAGATAGAGATCGACCCAGCGCAATTCATTTGCCTCAGTAGTGAAGGAAAAGTGGGTGATCGCCCACCAGAAAGCTCCAAGTCTAAATTGCCTGCGGAGTTTCGACTCAACCTAGAACATAATGATGTATCACAGTTGCTCAGAATTTGGAGAAGTTGGGGTGCCATGCGTCAACAAAGGTTCCATGAGAAGTATAGGAATATAGCCTCTCTAATGAAGATTAAAGTTGACAAAGGGTTCATTCGAGCTATGGTTCATTTTTGGAATCCTTCTTATCGCTGTTTTGTCTTCAATGAAGTTGATTTACTACCCACTCCGGAAGAGTATGCACAGTTGATTGATGTGCCCAAAGACCATAGAGGAAAAATCTATTAGAGGAGGTTTAATAAAAGATCTCTGTCTAAGAAACTCAGTGGTATTATGGGAGTGACTCCGGAAGAAGCTGACGAATTAGTGAAAAGTAGCAAGACAGATGGTTATGAAGCCAAGTCTTTGTACAACTTTGTGGAACAGCACCCCAATAATGATCAAGGCCTCAATGTGTTTACTTTACTGACATATGGTCTGGTTATATTCCCTAAGACGATCGGGTATGTGGATTATGAAGTAGTGAGTATAGTAGAGCAGTTGCTGTACAAGGTAGATCCATCTACAACAATAGTGGCAGAAACTCTACGTGCTTTGAATTATTCCTGATATCCCAAAGAGTCTCGGCTCAAAACATGTCTGCAATTGTTGCAAGTTTGGGGAATAAGCCATCTGAAATATTTCAATTGCAAATATTGGCATCAAGACCATCTCGAGCAAGCTAGTAAGGTTCGATGGGAGAAAAAGACAAAAAAGGAATGGGTCAAGATGCTAAAGGAATTAACTAGTGAAAAAGTGGTTTGGAAACCTATTTGGATGCCCAGAGCTAAGATAAGGTTCCAAACTACAAGAGATCCATGGATGCCACTTATGGGGCTTTGGGGAGTCATCAGTTACTTACCGCTTTTGGCAAGGAGGCAATATGGGTCAGAACAGTTCATTCCAGTAACCAACGGCTTGAACAACGTTGAACTTGACTACCAAGAAGCCGATGACATAAAAAAGGGGTTGGATTATGTTGCAATCTGGAAAAAGAAGAATGCGGTAGGATGGGGTGAACCCTCAGAAGCTGCAACATTGGAATATGAGATATGGCATGAGCAAAGAATGAAGGATGGTAAACAACCTGAAGTGTTGGATCCCACTCATCCTGTGGGAAATGATGGAAGAAACATTGTGACCGAATTAGCCATCGAAAATCGAATTCTCAAAGATGGTACCAAGGTAGTGGAATTGACCAAAAGACATGAACATGAAAAGAAAGAATGGAAAAAGCAGAAATTGACAATGGAAGGAGAAAGCCAGACTTTGGGATTGCATGTCTCCTTGGAAAAGCACATGGTGGAACACAAAGGAAAAAGGATCCAAGAATGGAAGGGAAAGTATACCCAGGAAAGCAATGAAGCGGCATCCTATTATGTCCAACTAGAAAGCCAAGCATCTGAAATCCAAGGGCTTAGAAAGAACTTAGAAGCTCAACGGGCTCGGTGTAGTAATCTGGAACAAGAATTGAGAACGAAGATGACCTCCACTTCATTCAAAGGTGTAGACTTATGAAGGATGACAGAGTTAGAAAAGGAAAACAACAGTTTGAAGTCTACTGTGAAGGCGGGACAGTCAAAAGGGCAGAATTTGGAGAATGAGATAGCGAAATTGAGTACTGAATTACAAAAGAATGCTAGTTTGAGGGAAGAAGAACAAATAATGAGGCAGAGTCTGGAAGTTGAAGAAACAAGGTTGAGTCAAGAACTGGAGCAAAATGCCAATTTTAGAGCACTTTTTATGGAAGAACAAACCAAGAGGCAAGGACTACAAAACGAAGTAGTAAGGCTGAATCACAAGGTGAAATTTCTACAGCAAACTCCATTATATCAGCAATACCTTCAGCTACAGCAGCAAGTCCTTCAGCTACAACAGCAAGTGGATGGATTAATACAGCATCAAGATCAGCTTAATGAGGAATACCTTGCTTTGAAACAATTTGCGGAACAAAGGAATAGAGAATATGGGCGTAAATGTCTAGAAGTAGGGTTCATGATACATCATATTAATAATGGGAAGGCAGAGGCAGAAGGGATAAAAGCCAGAGCAATGCTTTTGGAGGCAACCACAACACCACTAGACCTGAATGGCCAAGAATTGATTGATCTTCTGCGAGATGTCGTTAACAAAGCTAATCGTGTCCTGGATTTCAATGAATATGTGTTAGAAAGGTTTACTTAAAAGGAAATGTAGTTTGGAAGGCGTTTATGTTATGAACTCTTGTTATAAGAGTTATGCTTTTGTACTAAACTCTTATTAGGAAGTTATAAATAAATTCACTTGCTTCTAATTGATGTACGGCAAATTTTAGATTTTGCATTCATGCATCATGTCACGCATGCATCATGTTAATTAATTTTTATTAAACAAACAAAAGATGGATTTCATTAAGCTTTTTCAATGAACAACAAAGTCTAATTAATGTTTGTGGTAACAAAGGTTTCAAGATAGATCGACAACCCAGAAAATACTTTACCAGATTGCAAGCTAGAATCATGGAGAATGAACAAATGTCAGAAATTGAGAAACTGAAAAAGGCAAACGAAGAGACAAACCAGAGGTTAGATGAGTTAATGGAAATGATGAGAGCTTTGGTCAAGGAGAAGTCTGCGGAAGAAACATCTGAAGGAAGAAATGTTGGTAAAGAGACACCAATTCATGCCTCAGGCTTTGAATCTATGGGAAACACAGCTCAAGGTGTAGGGGGCAATACTGTTAATGTGGCCATACCCCCAATGGTAGCTCCATCACATCCTACACAACACCCCATTGGAGAGATTACTTATCCTACAATGTCTATGCCTGCACCAGCCTTTAGGCCTTCACCTGCTTTTGTGCCTGCACCCACTTTTGTACCACCACCAATCCCAAATGCCATCCCTCTATTCAATCGAGGGCATGATGCCACTAATCCAGTGGTTTTAGATGATGAGAAAAAGGATGATTCAATGCAAAGTAGCAAAATGTTCAGTTTGTTGGATGAACGGTTGAAGCTGATTGAAGGATTTAGCTACCATAGGGTGATGAACGCCTCTGAAGCAACTTTGGTACCCGGGTTGGTTATTCCACATAAGTTTAAAGTACCATAGTTTGAAAAATACAACGGCACGAAGTGCCCCTAAGACCATTTGTTAAGCTATGTCCGAAAAATGGCAGCACACACTTATGATGACAAGCTCATGATCCACTTTTTCCAGGATAGTTTAACCGGGGCAACTTCAAGGTGGTACAATCAGTTGGACAGTTCTAGAATTCGGACCTGGACTGATTTAGCAAAAGCATTCATTACCCAGTACAAACATATGACCGATTTGGCTCCTGACTGCTTGACTTTGCAAACCATGGCGATGAAATCCACTGAAAGCTTCAAAGAGTATGCACAGAGATGGAGGGATATGGCTGCGCAAGTTACTCATGCCCTTATTGACAAGGAGGCCAACTATATGTTTTTGGAGACATTAAAAGCCCCATACTATGACAGGCTGATCACTAGCGCTCCAAAGGATTTCTCTGATCTTATACTGTCTGGGGAGTTGCTAGAGAAGGCTATTAAGTCAGGAAGGTTAGATGTAGGTGAATCTAGTGCCAAAAAAGGACAATGTAGCAAGAAAAAGGATGGAGAAGTCACTGCCATTGACAACCACACACACCGATATGCCCCTCAACCAAATTATCGTTACCCTTACCAAAGACCTTCATACAACCGGCACCCTACTTCATATCAACCCCCAGCCACTAACTATGTTGCTTCTGGATCCACCTTCCACCCAACGACCCAAGCTTTCACACCTAGGCCAAATATCACAACCACCAACACTGAAAATAACCAAAGGCCAACTCGAACATACACCAGGATTGATCCCATTCCATATACTTACACAGCCTTACTTCCACAACTTTTACAACAGAAATTGGTTGAGAAACCTCGTGTGACCAAGACCTATACACCTCCATATACGGACTGGTTCAAGCCTAATGAACCTTGTGACTACCACCATGGGGCAGCCGGCCATTCAATCGAAGACTGTTATGTATTGAAGCTTAAAGTTCAAGATTTGGTAAGGGAAGGAAGGTTGAGTTTCTCTCAGAATGCACAACCTAATGTGGGACAGAATCCCTTGCCGAAACATGATGGGGCCGTAGTGAATGTAGTTAGTAATGGTGAATACGTGAAAAGATCTATCCAAGAAGTGAAAACCCCAATGGCTACAGTATTCAAAGCATTGGTGAAAGCTCAGATGGTCTGCTCTGAAAAGATAAATGAGGGTTGTTGGAATTGTGGGGGCTCGTATCATGATATTCAGAAATGTACTACTTTTCATCGGCAAGTTCAGACGTTAATGGATCAGTCATTGATCGAATTCTATGTGGAAACAGATAATACAACGGTAAATGTGGTGGAAAATGGTAAGGAAGTGGTCAAACCATTCGTGGTGTACTATGACGAGCCACAAAAGCTGAAACCTTTTGTGGTATACTATGACTCACCTCCAACACAAAAACCATTTGTTCCTATACCTGTGGAGGCACCACCCAAGCTTGAACCATTTGTGGTGTATTATGATAAACCTCCACAATCCAAACTTGTTGTACCTATTGTAGTAGCTCCTCCACAATCATTCCCTTACCAGGATGATCATCAAGTTCCATGGAAATAAGAATGTAGCTTTTCCACTACTGAGAAAACCAGTGATTCTGTAGCTCCCATCATTATCTCAGGGTGCTTCTGTTAGTGAACCTGAGGAATTTCTTAAAATCATTAAGCAAAGTGAATATAGTGTGGTTGATCAATTGAACAAAACTCCAGCTCGTATTTCTTTACTTGCATTGCTGTTGAATTCAGAAGCTCACAGAGAATCGTTACTGAAAGCCCTAAGCCAATCATATGTGTCCCGTAATATCTCAGTTGTTGATATGGACTATATTGTTGGTAGTATTGGTGCTACAAATTACATTACCTTTACGGATGAAGAAATACCTACAGGAATGAGAGGAATTCCCAAGGCCCTCCACATCACTACTAGATGTAAAGGTTACACCATGGCCAAGGTTCTAATAGATAATGGCTCTGCACTGAATGTTATGCCTCTTCGGTCCTTGCAAAAGCTACCAGTTGACATGTTTTATATGCAGTCCAGCAATTTGATAGTCAGGGCATTTGATGGTTCTCAAAGAGAGATTTTGGGTAATATTGAAATTCCTTTTCAGGTAGGCCCAGTTACATTCGAGCTAGTCTTTCAAGTAATGGACATCAACCCTTCTTATACTTGCCTCCTTGGTCGACCATGGATCCATTTGGCTGGGGCCGTCCCCTCAACTCTAAATCAGAAGGTAAAATTCAGAGTGGACAGAACAATAGTGACAGTAAAGGGAGAAGAGGATATAATGGTGGCTCAATCTTCAGACTCTCCATACATTGAAGCTGCCGAAGAGGCCTTGGAATGTTCATTTCGATCTTTTGAGATAGCGGAAGTTATGTCAGAAAAGGGTGTAAGCCAAAGCTCAGAGGGTTTAATAGTGCAAAAAAGGCAGATGCGAGAGCAAGGATGGTTTGACGGCAAAGGTTTAGGTAAGAACCTACAAGGGGATCCCGAATTGGTAGATTGGCCCCACCAAGACAATACTTTTGGTCTGGGTTTCAAGTCGTCATGGAAAGATAAGCAACAAATGAAGGAGAAGAAGAAAACCCGAAAATTAGCCTAGAAAGAATGGGCATGCATGGAAGAAGGGAAATAGATGAAATTTCCATCAATCAGTCAAACCTTTGTATCAACTGGTTGGGTTAACGTTAATCGACATGAGCAAGCACCGATTCCAGTCCAGTTTGTTCAAAGAAGAATGCATAATTTGGCCATCCATGCAATTGATGATGAGGCATCGGATCAGTTAGATAGTTTGATCTATGCGACTGAAGTGGGTACAGATTTAGACAGTTGGTCTATTGTTGAAATACCTACTGTATTTTCATCTGCAGAGGAAATGTGATTACCTGAAACTTTTGTCTGTTAAACCAACACTTATGCCTAAGAATGTTGATGAACATTTTCATGAATATGTTAATGGCTTTCTTTCTTGTTTATAGATAAGTTGAAACTTCAATGACGAATTGATGCATGTATGAATTTTTGACAAATGAAGCTACATTGCAACATATTCACTATATATTTTTTTTTCTTTCTCTCTTTTGTTTCCCTCCCTTTTTTTCACATCCTTTGATTTAGCCTTTTTCTTTTTATAACATACTTCTATCCCGTTACCTTGTATATATCCATTCCAAATTTTTCCTTGCAAGTCCACCATCAATGAATGCAAAGATAGCACAAACGACGGGCCTGAGTTTGACTTAAGGGAGTTGATTGATACTGATGATATTAATGATTCTGATCTGCCCCAAGATTTGTTGAGATTGGTTGAACAAGAGAAGAGACAGATAGTGCCTTATAAGGAGATTATAGAGTTGATTAATTTGGGCACAGAAGAGGACAAGAAAGAAGTAAAGATAGGCACCACTTTGTCTAAAAAGGAAAGGCAGCAGTTAGTTGATTTGTTGAAAGAGTACTCAGATGTCTTTGCATGGTCATACCAAGACATGCCAGGATTGGATCCGAAAATTGTGGTGCATAAGCTCCCTATCAGGCCGGAATGCAAGCCAGTTTAGTAGAAATTAAGGCGGATGAAACCTGAAATGTTATTGAAGATAAAAGAAGAAGAAATGAAGCAACTAGATGCTGGGTTTCTTGAAGTAGCAAAGTATCCGGAATGGGTTGCTAATATAGTCCCAGTGCCCAAGAAGGATGGAAAAGTTCGGATGTGTGTAGATTACCGAGACCTCAACCAAGCCAGCCCTAAAGACAACTTCCCTTTGCCACACATTGATACTATAGTAGATAACACTGCCCGTTACTCCATGTTCTCATTCATGGATGGTTTCTCGAGGTATAATCAGATTAAAATGGCACCTGAAGATAAGGAGAAAACAACCTTCATTACCGTGTGGGGAACTTTCAACTACAAAGTGATGTCTTTTGGTTTGAAGAATGCTGGTGCTACTTATCAGAGAGCTATGGTGACTTTGTTCCATGATATGATGCACAAGGAAATTGAGGTGTATGTGGATGATATGATTGCTAAAGCTCAGACAGCAGAAGAACATATTGTTAACTTGCAAAAGTTGTTTGGGAGGTTGCAGAAGTATAAGCTCAGGTTGAATCTGGCTAAGTGTACATTTGGAGTTACGTCTGGAAAGTTGTTGGGATTCGTGGTTAGTGAAAAGGGGATTGAGGTAGATCCAGACAAGATCAAAGCTATTCAGAACTTGCCTCCATCTAAGACCACAAAAGAAGTCAGAGGTTTCCATGGGAGATTAAATTACATTGCTCGATTCATATCACAGTTGATTGCTAAATGTGATCCGATTTTCAAATTACTTAAGAAGAGAGACCCTGGTAAGTGGGATGAGGAATGTCAGGCTGCTTTTGAGAAAATTAAAGAATATCTCACTAATCCACCGGTATTGGTACCTCCAGTACCCGGGAGACCATTGATTTTGTATCTTACCGTGCTTGAAAATTCTATGGGATGTGTGTTAGGGCAACAAGATGAAAGTGGATAAAAGGAGCATGCGGTGTACTATTTGAGCAAGAAGTTCACCGAGTATGAAGCCAAGTATTCCCCATTAGAGAAGATGTGTTGTGCATTGGCTTGGGCTGCTTATCGATTAAGGCAATACATGTTGTACCACACTACCTTATTAGTGGAAAAATTGGATCCCATTAGATGCATATTTGAGAAACCGGGTTTTTCAGGGAAAATTACTCGATGGCAAGTATTATTGTCTGAATATGATATCCAATATGTCTCTCAGAAAGCCATCAAAGGAAGCGCCGTAGCAGAATTTTTGGCAGAAAGAGCTAATGATGATTATGAGCCTATGGAGTTTGATTTTCCTGATGAAGACTTAATAGCAGTATTCCATATAGGTGAAGGACCAGATGACAGTGAAACATGGACAATGTATTTTGATGGGGCATCAAATGCAATCGGCCATGGCATTGGGGCAGTTCTGACATCCCCAGATGGAAATCATTTCCCAGCAACTGCGAGATTAGATTTCAGATGCACCAACAATGTAGCCGAATATGAAGCATGTGTTCTTGGTATTCAAATGGATATAGAAAGAAGAGTTGAGATTTTAAAAGTGTATGGTGATTCTGCACTTGTGATCTATCAGTTGAAAGGTGAATGGGAGACAAGAGATTCAAAGTTAGTCCTTTATCATGATTATATCAAAGATCTCACAAAAAACTTCAAGGAGATCTATTTTCATCATTTACCTCGAGAAGAGAATCAAGTTGCTGATGTCCTGGCCACATTGGCCTCCATGTTCAAAGTTGATTCAGATACAGAGATTCCGTCGATCAAGATCGAGTTGAGAGGTGAACCGGCACATTGCATGAATGTTGAGGAAGAAGAAAATGGCAAACCTTGGTACCATGATATTGTACAGTTCATAAAGTACCAAAAATATCCTGATCATGCATCAGAGAACGATAAGAAGATTATCCAGAGATTGTCGATGAACTTTTATTTGGATGGGGAAATTTTGTACAAGAAAACCCGTGATCAAGTCTTGTTAAGGTGTGTGGCAGCTAAAGAGGCTCAAATGATTATGAGTGAAGTGCATGAAGGAGTCTGTGGAACTCATGCTTGTGGACACAAATTGGCTAGGCAGATTATGAGATCTGGCCATTACTGGTTAACCATGGAATCAGATTGCATCAATTACACGAGGAAATGTCACAAGTGTCAGATATATGCGGATCAAATTCATGTCCCTCCGAATCCGTTACATGTTATGGCATCTACATGGCCCTTCTCTATGTGGGGAATGGATGTTATCGGTCCCATTACTCCAAAAGCTTCAAATGGTCATCAAAACATTTTTGTTATGATTGATTACTTCACCAAATGGGTTGAAGCCGCCTCATACGCTAGTGTTACACAGTCTGTGGTTACTAGGTTTTTGAAGAAGGAGATCATTTGTAGATACGGCCTTCCAGAGAGGATCATTTCTGATAATGCTCAGAACCTGAATAGTAGAATGATGGGAGCATTGTGCTCTCAATTCAAGATCACTCATAGTAACTCCACGCCATATCGGCCTAAGATGAATGGGGCAGTAGAAGCAACAAACAAGAACATCAAGAAGATTGTGGCCAAGATGACTGAAACTTATAGAGATTGGCATGAAAAGTTTCTGTTTGCTCTCCTTGCTTACCGTACCGCAGTCAGAACTTCTACCGGGGCAACTCCTTTCTCGTTAGTGTATGGAACAGAAGCAGTAGTGCCCATCGAAGTAGAAATTCCATCTCTTATAGTACTCAGAGAAGTAAGATTAGAAGAAGCGGATTGGATCCAAGAACGTCATGATCAGTTGAATTTGATTGATGAAAAGCGCTTTACTGCTCTTTGCCACGGTCAGCTATACCAGAAAAGGATGATGAGAGCTTATGATAAAAAAATGAAGCCGAGGCAATTTAAAGAAGGGGAATTAGTGTTGAAAAAGATACTCCCAAACCAACGAGATTCTCGGGGCAAATGGGCACCGAATTGGGAAGGCCCATATGTTGTTAAGAAAGTTTTTTCTGGTAGAGCTTTAATCTTGCAAGAGATGGATGGAAGAGAATTCTCCAGTCTTATCAATGCTGATGCTGTGAAAAAGTATTATGCTTAAAGTAAAAAATGAAAATAAAAAAATGATGAAAATGAAAAAATAAAAAAAGGAGAAAATAAAAAAGAAAAAAAGATGAAAGAAAACAAAAATGAGTGGTCCAAGTTGAAAACCCAAAAGGGCGGCTTGGATCGAGTGGGGTCGCTTGAGTTGAAAACCTGAAAAGGCAGCTTAGGCAGGAGGACGAGAAAAGCATGATCACAACAACTGAATGAAGCAAGGTCAGTATCAGTGGGTCTAATTGGGGTGGAGCAAATCATTCAATAGGTCGAGTAGTCCAATTCGTTGGAATCTTCAATTAATCAAAGGAGAACTTAGATTTCGTCTACATGTGCTTTTGAATATTCATTGTCGGGAGGTTCCCCTTATCCTTCTCTTGTATTTGATTGATGAACATTCCTTTCCTATTTATATGAACCTAGTTTGGAGTTTGAATTGAAGATCATGGATTGATTAATCCTCTCTTTTTCATTTGTATGAATCTTTGTTTTGAAATTTGAAATTGAACCAAGTTGGTGGATTTATTCCTTTGATCTTTTTCTTAATTGTGCAATGAAAGCTTTGTTGTTACTTAATTTGTTACTTGCACTGAATTTTGTTCATAAATTTCAAAATGTGTATAAACATGTAAGAAATCAAACAGGCATGAAAATGTTCATTTAACTTTCGCGGGCATGGGTTAGGTCTGATGAACAAAGGTTCAATTGATGAAATATTTAGAAGGGAAATGAAATTGTCTATGGAAAATCATCAAAAATGTGCAGGGATAACAGACAGAAGAGGTTTGATATGAGAAAAACACTGTTACAACTTGAAATGGTTACTCTGAATGAATTTGAGCTAGAAGTTCTGTGTTGCTACATACAAGAATCAGACTTTACATAAAAGGCATTAGAATTTTTCATTGCAAATTAAACATTCCATGCATCATAACATGATCATTTCATCATATGTTGCATTAGATTTTCGAATGACATGTCAGGTATGCGACGCATTAACTCCATATAAGGATGGAAGCATTTTTTTCCAAGAATCGAGGAAACATGTTTGTTCCTCAAAAGGAACTAGGTTCCATCTTTCATCTATCTTTAAGCAACCAAGGTATGACACTCAATTCATTTTGAAACCTAATTAAGGTTCTTGGGAGCATTTAGTTCAGTGGGAGATCGAATTGCGGCTCTCATTTCATTTAGAGACCAAATCATGGCTCTTGATTCATTTTGAGACCTACTGTAGGTTCTCGAGATTCATTTAATTTAGTGGGAGACCGAATCATGGCTCTCGTTGCAGCTAGTGACCGAATCATGGCACTCATTTCATTTAAGAGACCAAATCATGGCTCTTGTTTCATTTTGAGACCTAATTTAGGTTCTCACAGTTTATTTCGTTTATTGAGAGACCAAGTCATGGCTCTTGTTTCATTCCGAGACCTAATGTAGGTTCTCGAAGTTCAGCTAGTTTATTGGGAGACCGAATATGGCTCTCGTTGTAGTTAGTGACCGAATCACGGCACTCATTTCATTTAACAGACCAAATCATGGCTCTTGTTTCATTTTGAGACCTAATTTAGGTTCTCACAGTTTATTTGGCTTATTGAGAGACCAAGTCATGGCTCTTGTTTCATTCTGAGACCTAATGTAGGTTCTCGAAGTTCAGTTAGTTTATTGGGAGACCGGATCACGGCTCTCGTTTCATTTTAGTGACCGAATCACGATACTCATTTCATTTAAGAGACCAAATCATGGCTCTTGTTTCATTTTGAGACCTAATTTAGGTTCTCTCAGTTTAATTTGTTCATTGGGAGACTGAATCACGGCTCTCATTGCAGTTAGTGACCGAATCACGGCACTTATTTCTTTTGAAAGACCAAATCATGGCTCTTGTTTCATTTTGAGACCTAATTTAGGTTCTCTCAGTTTAATTTGTTCATTGGGAGACCGAATCACGGCTCTCATTGCAGTTAGCGACCGAATCACGGCACTTATTTCATTTAATAGACCAAATCATGGCTCTTGTTTCATTTTGAGACCTAATTTAGGTTCTCTCAGTTTAATTTGTTTATTGGGAGACCGAATCACGGCTCTCATTGCAGTTCGTGACCGAATAACGGCACTTATTTCATTTAAGAGACCAAATCATAGCTCTTGTTTCATTTTGAGACCTAATTTAGGTTCTCTCAGTTTAATTTGTTCATTGGGAGACCGAATCACGGCTCTCGTTGCAGTTAGCGATTGAATCACGGCACTTGTTCCATTTAAAAGATCGAATTATGGCTTTCGTTTCATTTAGAGATCATGTCATGGTTCTTGATTAACTTGGAGATTTAGTTTAGGTTCTCAAGGTTCATTTAGTTTAGTGAGAGACCGAGTCACGGCTCTCATTTCATTTAAAGACCAATTGATGGCATTTGATTCAATTGGAGACCAAGTTTTAGCTTTTGAAAAGTTCTAAAAGCACATGGTGTCTACGTCTTGGACCATTTCCTAATTATCTTGAAGTAAACTTCAAGGTTCTTAGAAAACGCTCCAAGAGGGGCAACTGTAGACACCCTATTTTTATTATTTAATTTCTTTTCTTCCTACCTTTCTTGTTTTCTTTATTTATGTGATTTATTTGAATTTGATTTTATTCTTATTTTAACTTCATTGTTTTTCTTTTCTTTTCTTTGGATTACTATTTGGAATGGAGTGGGCTTTGATATGAGATAATTGGATATGATGTTGGAATGAGCAACAGACAGCACTCTCACTCAGCTCCGAGATTCCCTCAATGCAGTCGGCGGTATGTCCCTCAAAAAAATGGAAACTTGCACAGCACGAGCAACATGGAAAAGTTACAATACATCGCACACATTTACCTCATCAAGCAGACAAATACACAAGGTCAATCAGAGCTATTCACAGCAGCTCAAAGTACAGTTGTCAAGATCAGAAGGGCATCGAGTATCAGATAATAGATATAGGCAGTGCAATTCACGAGGAAAGATAACCATTTGGCTCTCATTAGCCCCACCATGAGACATGGTGCTAATAACCAAGATTGCTATGTTTTGGGACATAAGACTCTTAACACCCGTTACCTTTCCACTCTCTCTCCTCCCACCTTCCCTTTGCCTCAAATCCATCACTTCATTCGCCCCCACCTCCTGTTCTACCACCTAAACCTTCAGCTGCAAATTTAAAATTCAAAAAGGTTTAACACGTGAGGGCCCTTTCAACAATTCCTGCTTAACAGCTGCCAACCAAAGAAAAAAAAGAGACAAATGGGGGCCAACCAAAGAAAAACGTAGAGAGGGGGGCGAGCAAAGAAAAAAAGAGACGAAGGGGCCAACCAAAGAAAAACGTAAAAAAAAAGAAGGACCAAACCAATCAATGTCATTCAACTTTTTTTTTATGATATAAATCCTTTCCTCTTTCATTTCTTCTCCTTTCTTTAACGGTTGCTTGGCTTTATTATCACCCTTTATCGGCAAACATCAAGTATGGTGGACCATCCCAGATTATCAATCCGCTGAATATTGTCAAAAGGGATTATTGTCAACTTGCATTAACCTGCATTAAATAAAAAGGAAAAGGCAATGAATCAGCCAAGTTGGGATTAAAAAAATGACACTTATATTGCAGAAATCACGGAAATCACAGGTAGCCTACATTGGAAATAAAAAGCCAAAAATAATTGCTGCCACAAAAGTCTTGATGAAGGATAAGTCACGTGAAGTTTAACTTCAAGCAAAACAAAACAAAGAAAAAGTCGAGCTGAAGCGGCCCCAGAACAATGTTGAAATGACGCCAAATAATTGCTGCCACGAAAGTCTTGATGAAGGATAAGTCACGTGAAGTTTAACTTCAAGCAAAACAAAGCAAAGAAAAAGTCGAGCTGAAGCGGCCCCAGAACAATGTTGAAAGGGCGCCACTTCTTGTCTACTCACGAGCTTTTACACGCCAAATAATTGGGTTTTGGACTCATGTGTTTTATTTTAATTAAAAGTCCTGTAAATACCCTAGTTAGCTAGTATAAATACTTAGTTTCATTTTTAGATGGGGAGGTATGGAAAATGTTTAGAAGGAGAAGATTTTAGAGGGCAAGGATTCAAAGGGAGAATTTCTTTTTTTAAAAAAAAAAAACATTGGCCTGGCCATCTTTAAATTCCATTGCAAACCCAAAGAAGGAAACCAAAAAAAACACCTTACCTTCCTCTTTTAAAAGGCCATCGTTTTTCATTCCTTGGGGGGCATTTTCAGCACTACTTCCCACCGAGAGACCCCATTGAGTTCCCCAAACCCTTTGTTGCTCTTCCTCTCAATCTCTCCTCAATAAATAAAATAAAAGCATTATCAATAACTTTCAGCCCTCCAAATAAACCAAAAACACAAAAAAAAAGGTTTGGAATTCAATCAACTTATGGGGAGGTGGTCCAGGGAGGAGTGTGGCCGCTTAGTGGTATGAAAACTTGTCGGGCGGGAGAAGCAGAGAAGCAGAGACGTGAAGAAAGAAGACAAAAACAAAAAGTAAGCAAAAGAGAAAATTGCGCTAAAGTTTGATGCTTTTACATCTCAGAGGGGTACTAGTGTTATTTCAGTTGTTCAATTATCCCTGGATAATCTAACTTGAGAGCAGGGATCCGCGTGTTTTGCTTAGGGCGATCTGACCCCTTTGCAGCAATTTAATCTTCTTCTTACTGGTGGTACTTTCCTTTTCCCCTTTATTTATTTTATTTAATTGTGATTTATCTTATATTGGTTCCTATTATTTTGTTATTCCTGAATTGTATTTGTGAACTAATCCAACGTTCACCCGGGGTCAGATTTCATAACGTCATGGTTAGATTGGTTTCACAAAAATATTATTAAAAAAGAGGAAGTCAGTAATGAGACAAACAAAAGGAGATTGGTAATAAGATAGAGCCAAGTGGATCTTTTTAATAATGATTATATTTGCATTATTGTTTGGGTAGTTTTTTTTTAAAAAATATATATATGGGTACTTTTGCAACCATGAGATTATTAATAATAAAAGTGAACCTGATAAAAAAATAGGAATGAAGATTTTGGATTAAAAAACGAGCTTTTTTTTGGAGAAAAAAGAATAAAACAAACAAAATAATATGAAATTAAAAATTCCTTCAAGACATGCATTCTCATTTTTTTTATATTATTGCCCTTTTTTTTCTTTTGCCATCCATGCGAGTAATGGTATGTGGGGATAGTGAGGGTCCGATCATGGTGTCCGGTTCGGAAAGGTGAAAATTCACATCCGACCTGGGTTCTTAGGTAAGAGATTCATTTTGAATCAGACCCAGAATTGGACGAGATTCACGGTGGTTCTTGATAAAATCCTTACTATCCTTTTTTTTTTTTTAATTAGTAAGATAATATTTCACATTCCATGCATTTAGGCATCTAAATAAATTATGGGATATTAATTTTAAGAAAATAATAAATAATAATCATTTTTTTAAACTAACAAAGATAATGTAATAATAATCAAGGTCAATGAAATCAGTAAATAATCTTTGGGCAAATATTTGTAAATATGGTTTAAGTTATGTAGGAGAAATGAGGATGCTATCACGGGATCCGATTTGGGACAGTGAAAATTCAAACCTAATACGGATTTTTAGACAAGTGGCTATTTTTGAATTGGACCCAGAATTGGGCGAGATTCATAGCAGGTCTCGATAAAAGTTGTTCTCATTTTAAAATTAGTAAGTATCCAATAAAGATAACAACTTTAAAAAATAATAATAATAATAAAATGAAACAAAATTTGTTTTTAAAAATGGAGTAATGAAAATAAATTTTTGAAAGGAGAAATTATTCAATGATTCTATTCTACATATCAGTACAAATGTTTTAGTATAAAAATGAAATGATGAAATAAAAAAATAAAAAAATGAAAGAATTTTTTTTAAAATAATAAAAAAGGAAAAGAAAATATTTTGAAATTTGCTTTCGTTTTAAATTCGCTCTAATAATAGAAATAATAAAAATATAAAATTACCGAAATAAAAAAATCAATCAAAAGAAAAAGGAAAATTATAAAATACATGTTTTTAATTAAAGCCTAAGTATTATTAAATTAATCAGTACTGTCATCTTGACGGGCGTTGTGGGGGTGCTCATCCTTCCCCGCACGTAACCGTACTCCCGACTCCAGTTCTCCGTTCCGCAGACCGGGACCTACCCAGCTTAAGTATGCCATCTAATGGCCAATGCTAAGTTAGATAGATTCTTAATAGGTGACTAACCGCACCTAAACAAAAATGGTTAGTGGCGACTCCGTAAAATTCTCTTAAGTCCCAAATCCGTCATCGTCTCGGATAACGTTGCGACACCAAGCTTCCTTCACAACCTTCTCACACTCTACCCTCCGCACCCACCAATTCTCAAATTTAAACCCTTGCTTGCCTGTATGACGAATATGACTTTGAGCATGTATCCTTAATATTATGGGAAGGTGATCAGAACATGAAGAAATAATGTGCTCTTCCAATGAGTAAGGAAACTTAACTAACCAGTCATTACTCACCAACACCCGATCTAACCGCTCAAAGACAACATCAGTTCCACTCCCACGACGCCATGTCATCTTCGGACCTTCAACAGGAATTTCTTCTAACAAACATTCCTCAACTACATTCCTAAATTGAGCAATCTGACTAGAAGGTCTATCTGCACCTCCTATCTTCTCATTTCCACTTAATAATTCATTAAAATCACCTGCTATCACCCATGGACAATCCATTCCAGTATGCAACTCCCGTATAAGATTCCATGATAAACCTCGCAATGTTGTAACAGGATTACCATAAAAACCAAAAAAACGCAAATAAAAATTATTGGAATCATCAATTTTCACATCAATATGGTTCTGCGAAAAGGATTTAATACTCACATCCCACTCATCAGTCCATAAAAGAGCTAAACCACCCACTCTCCCAATGCAATCGACCGTTAAACAACCATGGAAACCCCACTTAGACCATAACCAATCCGTCTCATTCTTCTTCCTTTTTGTCTCACTAAGAAACATTATTTGAGGGCCTAGACGAATTTTTACGTTTAAACTATAAAATATATTACTATATCAATAAATTAATGTATGCTGAGTTTAACAAGTAATATGTTCCTTGACATAGTTTTTAATAATAAAAATATCAAAAACATTGATGAATGAATATATAAACTCTCAGTTTTAAAAAAATAATAAAAATAAAGATAATTAGCTAGATAGAGGATAGGAATGCATTTTTAACGATAAAAATTACTTAATTACTAAATTTAATCCCGTCTTAATGCGTGAGGAAACATTATATTATCATTATTCTATAATGTTATGTTTGGGATGACAGCATACTCTTTACTGTGAAATATTGCAAAATATAATACTATTTACTTTGAAAAAAAATTAGTATTGTAAATTTTGTCATTGTCACCATTTTGGTCCTCCTTTTTTTTTTCTCAAATTTGTTCTAAAACAAAAGTTTAAAAATGCTAAAAGATTAATATTACTTTAATATTTATATTTGCATTACATAAAGGATTATTATCTCATCCACTGACAGTGGAGTTTTTAGACTCTACAAGCGGAGTTAGAGGATTGATATGTGTCCCTATAGGGTATATTTTATTATTTTTTGAATTAGTTGATTAAGTGATGGGATATGTATCATTCCCCTAACCCTGCTTGTGGAGTTAAAAAACTCCACTGTCAGTGTATGAAAGTTAATCTCGTATGTAAATCTTAGTTACAAGGAATTTTGAAGTACCATTTAACATTTTTTATTAGTCTCCATCTTTTTCTAATTTAAAATAAAAATTAATATTTAAAATTTATAAAATATAAATTTTTATTATTATTATTTAAAAATGTTAAAAACCCATGGCAATACCCGGGTATGGCTTCTAGTTTCTTTGAATTTTTAAATAATATAACCCTTTATGCTAACTTGGCATACCTAGAATGACACACCCGGACCTAGTATGACTTTTCGGTACGAACGGCATAGTGCAAGAGGACATATGAATTAATTAATATGTCGGTCCGGCTGTGTCAAGTCAGAAGAGAAGATAAGCTTAAGACAAGACGGAGTTGGAAAATGAGATTGGTGACCATGCATGAAAACACTAAAGTTTACTTCTTTAAGTCCATAGCCAATGGATTGGAAGTCCATTGGTGAATTGGTCGGTGGATCGGGCCAAGGATCAAAGTTATGAGAGGTTTCAAAGAAGGGAAAAAGTCTGGCCCGGGGTTCAAGTAGACCCGATGTCGGGCCTTGCTATAAATAGGGGGAGATGAGCTCTCCCCCTCTCATTTTCTCTTCTCCCTCTTTTCTCTCCTTTCATTTGCTCTCTCGGAGCAATTTTGGACTTTTGGCCGATCCGAACAAACTGACTGTAGGATCAAGGCGAGTTCTTGGTAAGTGATTCTTAACTCCTTTATCTACTTTTTATTAAGTTCTCACGCATCTTCATGCATTGGTCTAGGAGATATCCAAGCTCAAAGTTAGGTTTAGCTTTTTAGTTAGATTTCTAGCTTAGATTTTAGATCTAGGAACTTTGAGCTTGTGATTCTCGTTTCTGCTCCAGTAAACGCGTCGTGGGAGGTGAGAGGAACCTCCATCTTGATTTTCACGACGATCGATTTGATGGACCGAGGGGCTCGGGAACCGAGGAAAAGCCTCGGATCCCGAGGCTGGTGTGCAGCTCCCGCACGGAAGCCGAGTCTCTCCAGTGCGGGAGAGACCCGCTGGCCGAGTCCTGCACAGGACTTGGGCCAGTCCAGCGCGCGACATGGCCAATTTGGCCCAACCGCGCGGGTGGGCCATTTTGGGCCCAATCCGAGGGAATGGGACTTCCGGCCCAAATTTCAGGCCAGGCTTGACCCAGCTGCGGGGGAAGGCCTGCCTAGCCAGATCCGGGCTATTGGGCCCAGCCCAAGTTGGTGGCCCATGGACCCCAGGGGCATTTTCGTAATTTTTCACCAAGTATCCAATTTTAACCCCGGAACCTCCCGGACACTTTTCTAAGCCCCGAATCACGTTCAAGCCCAGTCTTAGGTCATGTTAGAGCCTCATAGGTGCATTCATAAATTTAATTATCAATGATAATGTATATTTCCATGTATTAGGGCTCCGGATAATCAAATGCGGCGATGCACCGGAGGTTAGAGCTACATGGAGCGCTTGGGAGTATACGAACCTCCCAATACTGTGAGTGGCCTAGTTTTCAGTGCTTAGCCACTAGGGGCAAACGTTTTTAAATGTTTTAAAAATATAAATTGTTTTAAAAAGGTTTTACAACTGTTTTGGGATAAGGGTAATCCACGACACACACTTTTTATTTTGTGATACGCCCACTTAGAGGGTGGGATGATTTTAAAAATCTAAAGGCTTGTGTGTGTTTAAATGTTTTAAATATATATGTTTTGAATATATATTATATATATGATAAATATATGGATGGGATGTAAGATGAGAGATAAGTAATTGAGTGGCTCCTCGGGCTCCAATATATGCGGGAGCGTGGACCGAGTTGGAGAAGCATGCTAGATTCTCAGCCGTGAACCCCCTGTCGAGGGGCACGGTGAGACGAGACCCTGGGAGAGGCGCATAGGGAAGCTCGCCAGGGCTCCAGAGTTGTGTTCCACCACAGTTGGCTACCACCGAGGGAACGGGCTAAGGAAAGAGAAAGGAAAGAAAATGATTTCAAAGTGAAAAGAGATAGCTGTCGGTGCAGTGTATTAAACGCCAGCCCATTTAATATATATTTATTTATTTTAAAGGTTTTAAATCTAATTCTCATTGGAAGAATTATAAAAGAGATTTTGAAAACAAATTTATTTATTTCATTTTTATTATATTTTGGATTATCCCTGTTTTTCCCTAACCCCGTTGGAGATTCATTGAACCTCTGTCACTCACCTGTATCCAATGTGGATGGATGCAGATTCGCGTACGGGGTCAGCAATTAGAAAGGAGGCTCACTAGAAGCCGTCGGTGGCTTAGGCTTAGTAGTTTCCGCTGTGTAGGTAATCTTTTAAATTAATCCACTGGTACCACTTTAAATATTATTATTTTATTAAAAGATTTTTAATTAAAGTTTTAGTTGTTTTGCAGCGATGATATCCATTTCAATGCCTTACGGTACTTCTAGTGCGTGACCGGCCGACAGGTACTTCGAGGCAACGCGGCGGTTGCCACGTGGCCTACCCGGACGGGTCGGGACGTGACATAGAAACATTGACATGTAGACTTTCTATGTTACGTCAAGTCGGCAACATTGGTTAAATTGTTCAAAAATTCAAAGTATAAAAGTGAAATTGTCCAAAATCAAAATTCAAGGGCCAAATTTTGTTTTATATATAACTCGAGGTTCAAAATGAATGTTAAACCGAAAATATATGTTCCATGTCGAAAATGGCACCATGCCACAGTGAATCTTGGTTCCAAGTCCCTTTCACGCTATTAATGGACGGACCTGGCGTGTTTCAACAGTTGGTTTAACGACTTCGGTTCTGTTGGACGTAGCGATGAAAATGATAATTAATGATGCGGTTGGAAGTTGTGGTAAGAACTTGTAGTGAGAAAATTATGTTCGGTAAAAAATAACGATGATGGTGAGATGAAAATAAAAATGATAATTAAGGACGTATAACTGAAAGTGTATAGATAAATTATTTTTAATATATATTTCGCATTTACATGATATTATTATGAACTCAAATAAATTTTTAATAAAAATATAGATTTTGAATAAATATTATAAAAATTTTACTATAATAATTTAGAAATTTTATTTTTTATCAATAAATAAATTATAGATTTTTTAGCTTGCCATAAATTAATATGTGAGAATATATAACAACAAATATTAATATAGTTCACCACTAACATATTTATGTATGATTTGTTTGGATAGGGGGATGTGGCTATCTTGTATACATGCAGAATCTGTAATAATATATAATATGGAATCCCATCATTAGGAAACAAAGTCGTGTTGTCTTTCAAAAAGTCAAGAAAAAAAAATTAAGGTTATGTTTGGTACATGAAAATATTTTCTGTTTTCATTTTCTAAAAATACAAAGAAATCACCATCTAAGATATGTATAATTTATAAGAATGTATGCATGTTTTAGAAAATGAAAAATGAAAATGGACCTAAAATTCAAAACAAATTTTTTTTAATCTCATATATAGGTCCATTTTCATTTTTATTATTTAAAACATGTATACATTTTCTCTCACAACATATATCTTATATGATAATTTCTTTGTATTTTTTAAAAAATGAAAACAAAAAATATTTTCTCATACCAAACATAACCTAAATATGAGGACATAAAGGGGGGAGGGCAGTGCAGTTGGCTCATTGGAGCATCTTGGTAATGGCACGTTTGGGACTTCAACTGGAGGACCAGTGTTGTTGAATGTTGTCTAAATGTGCGTGTAGAGTTTACCGAACAGTATTATGTGAATGTTGTCCAAACGTGCGTGTAGAGTTTACCGAACAGCAGTATGCGGTGAGATTGGAGAAAAAGCAGGAGTTCAACTGCACTGCAGGGCTCACCGAACAGGGGCTTCGATTACAAGTTTGGCGATGACTATGTTAGTGCTACCACCTTCGTATCACTCGAATACACAAACGCCACGAAATACAGCACCCGACCGAAACTATGGTTTCATAGCTTTTTTTAATCTTTGAAGCAAGTACATGGAACTTCCAAGTTAATTAATTCCAACATGTCTGCATTAGCCATTCAAAGGGTCCCTTGTGGAAAGCGATTGAGTCGTCAATTTGCTGAAAGCGAAAGCCATTATATGAGAATTATTTTCCGTGGAGGCATATTTCAGCCACCATTACTTTAAGAAAGTTTACAGTAGATCATGCGGATAAGCCGTGTGTTAACTGTTAAGTAGCTTCTTTATTGGAAAATAAAGTGAAATTATTGCTGACCCCTATTTGGAATATTTTGCTTTTTGGTTTGATTTTGGAATATAGCATCTGTTTTGATTACTAACAGAGGTTTAACCTTTGGTCCTCCACGTGATTAATTACCTCGCAATTGAAAGATTGACCACTTTTCGCTCTCGGTCAGCCAATGACCTAATGTTTTGCTTCACTCTCACCAGAGCTCTACGCGGCGGTCACTCCTTTCACTTTCAACTACACTTCTTCTGTTACCGTGTTTTCTTCTCAGCTCGGACTGATACTTATAGAACAGAATTGTATGTTCTTTTCTCATCCATATTTCAACTTTCACAGCCAAAAATTGCCATGCAAACTCCAAGCACGCACCAAGTACTTCACTTCCATATTTCCCCTCTTATTATCTTCTTCATCTTCTTTTTCTTCCTCAACTATCCTAGGTTCACAAAAGCAAACAATATCTTCCTTAATTGTGGTACCTCTACTAACTCAACTGGCCTTGATGGCCGAGAATGGATGGGTGATTCTGGCACTCACTTAAATTTTATGGCCTCAGAGCAATCAAATGAGTCCTCCATAGTCTCAAAATCAATCAACTTGCCATCCTCTATTGATCCTGTTCCATTCATGATAGCTCGAATTTTTCAGTCTCCTTTTACTTACTCTCTTCGGGTTACTCCAGGCCAAAAATTTGTACGCTTATATTTTTATCCTAGCAATTACCAACAATTTCAAAGGTCTGCAGCTTTCTTCACTGTCACTGCTGGGCCTTTTACTCTTCTTACCAACTTCAGTCCTTCTATTACTGCTGATTCCTTAGGCTTGCAAACTGTGGTGAAAGAGTTCTGTTTAAATATAGAAGAAAACCAAAATTTAAACATAACTTTTGCTCCTTCTTCCACTCCTTTGCCTGCTTATGCTTTCATCAATGGGATTGAGATTGTCTCTATGCCCACTAATCTTTACTACACAGGCTCAGAGGGTAGACGCGTACATGGCTCTGATTTCCGAAATAGAATCCCTGTTGAAAACAGTTCAGCACTTGAAACGATTCACCGGCTAAACATTGGTGGCAGTTCTATTTCACCAGGAAATGACTCAGGCTTGTACCGGGGATGGTTGGAGGACAAGGACTACTTTGGAGGTTCAGGGGATGAACTTGCTAATGAAAGTGTTCGAATCAAATACTTGAAAACTGCTCCTTATGTAGCACCGGCAAAGGTTTATCAGACAGCTCGGTCTACAACCAAAGGGAAAGGCCTGGCCTGGAATTTGAAAGTTGATTCAGGGTTTATATACCTGTTGAGACTTCACTTATGTGACCTTCAGCCAGAGTTAACAAAGCGTGGAAGAAAGTTTCTTATTACTATTGGAAATGGAAAGAGCAAGATTGAGGCAGATGTCATCAGTTGGCGTGGAGGCAGGGGAATTGCTGTTTACAGAGACTATGTTGTCGAGTTGTCAAATGTAGGAAACATTGGTAAGACTGATCTTGTCATTTCTTTGGAAAACAACAGTAAGTTAAGAGCTCTAAATTCTGATCCAATCCTAAATGGTTTGGAGGTGTTCAAACTCAATGACTCCCAAGGCAATCTAGCTCGATCAAATCCTGCGTTGGAGACTGCACCAATTCCAAGTTCACGAGCTCATAAGCTTACGGACAGAGAAGTAAAATTCATCATTGGTGGTGGGGCTGCTTTCGTATTAGTCCTGCTATCTTTTCTAACCATATTCTGTCTATTGAGGAGAGGGAAAAGCAACACAAAGGGCAAGCCAATGGCACCAAGAGAACTGTGTAGACGCTTTTCATTGGACGAGCTCCGAGCTGCCACCAACAACTTTGACAGAGCTCTAGTAATAGGTAATGGTGCTTTCGGTAGAGTCTACAAAGGTTACACTGATGGTGAAACTCCAGTTGCTATAAAGGCCTTGAAGCCAACTTCGACTCAAGGTTCCAAGGAGTTTGAGGCAGAGATTGAAATGCTATCTGATCTCCGACACCCCAATCTTGTACCGCTGATAGGTTTCTCTGATGAAGGGCTCAAGATCATTGTTTATGATTACATGCCTCGGGGAACCCTCCGAGATCATCTCTACAACATGGAAGGCCCTCCTTTATCATGGAAACAGAGGCTTGAAATCTGCATTGATGTTGCCCGTGGGCTTAAATACCTTCACGCTGAAAACCGCAAGATCATCCACAGGGATATCAAGCCAAGTAACATTCTCCTAGACGAGAACTGGGTTGCCAAGGTTTCGGATTTCGGTCTATCCAGATTAGGCCCAACAAGCTTATCACGCAGCCATGTCACAACAGGTGTGAAGGGCACCTTCGGATATTTGGACCCTGATTATTTTCAGACTAATCACCTTTCGGTAAAATCCGATGTGTATAGCTTTGGGGTGGTTCTGTTTGAGGTGTTATGCGCTAGACCAGCCGTGGATTCGAGGCTAGAAGATGAAGAGCAATGCCTGGTAGAATGGGTTCGTCAACGCATCAAAGCTGGCAAGCTTAATCGAATAATCGATCCTAATCTAAAAGGTGAGATTGCTCCGGAGTGCTTGAAAATGTATGCAAGTATTGCCTTAAAGTGCCTGAATGATGATAGACACAAACGTCCTACAATGTCCACTGTGTTAAAGAGGCTTGAGCGTGCTCTAGAGTTACAAGAATACTGCACAGATGCTGTTTCGGATGGGGAAACAACGAGCAGCAATGACAAGGAGATTATATCGAGACCAAGAAACAATTCCAAGGTGGTGCAATCTTGTCCGGTATTTTGGAACAAAACAATTTCTCACAAGGAACTGTTGAGGTTCCTGAGTGACAAGGCAGGATTGAAATGGGCTAGACGACCACCTACTCTATCTCTATGTGGTCTCCAGGCCCTGTATTGTTCTGTTCCAGCGTACGGTGCATTGTCCCACGACGGCCACATGAGCAATTCAAGTGACTCGGGGGTTTATGGGACACCAGCCAGGGTTATGGTCCCAATTTTATTTGATGATGATGAAACAATCAAATTATAAGCATATAAAGAAGTTGCATTAAATTTTACCTCTTTTAAGTTTTGTGCTCTATACACGTTTCACTTTTACAAGTCCTTTCAATATTTTAATTAAAGCTCGTACAATGGCGCGTGACAAGAATACGGAAGAAATGGAGCTAAACAAGATGGGTAGATAAACTGATTTCTGTTGTTTTAATTAAAATTTGAACAAGAAGCAAGTATCAATAAAGAAGAGAGAGAAAGAGAAAAATGAAGAAATGATTAGAAGAAATATATAAATATTTTCTTTATTCTCATTCTTCAATTTATAGACGAAATAATTACTATTCATCCTGCAGTACACTATTCATCTTGCAGTACATTATTCATTCTGCAGTACACTATTCATTCTGCAGTACACTATTCATTCTTGCAGTACACTATTCATCATGCAGTCACTATTCATTCTGTAGTACACTATTCATCAATAGTGATATGTACTATTTATCCTGCAGATTTTTACATTTTAGACAGTTTGCACAACTTACATTTGTCCACTTTCATAACACTCCCCCTTGGATAAATACCACTATTAAAATTTGGACGTGTACTGCCTCGTTAAAAACCTTAAGTCGAAAAAACCCAGTGGGAACAAAAACCGAACATAAGGGAAAAAGAGTACAATACAATTAAGTCCGTCTAATATGTCTTCAGGACAACATGTGTTTATCTTCAGGACAATATAGGTGGGCCTACTTCAGTGGCCTGATTGGACGTGCTATTACTGCCTCATTAAAAACCTTAAGCCGAAAAAACCCAGTGGGACAAAAACCGAACAGAAGGAAAAAAAGAGTACAGTGCACTTATGTCCATAATCGCTCCCCCTGAGATAAAATAAACTGCTACTTCTGGAGCATCAAAACATTTCCACTTCTGGGGAATTCAATCTTGCATTTTACTGACTCGCCGCATACCAATGCCATAAACTAATTTCTCAAATGTTGATGTTGGCAAAGATTTGGTAAATAAATATGCAAGATTATCGATGGAGCGAATCTGTTTAACATCAACTTGTCGACTTTCTTGGAGTTCATGAGTATAGAAAAATTTCGGCGAGATGTGCTTGGTCCTATCACCTTTAATATATCATCCCCTGACTTGTGCAACACGAGCAGCATTATCCTCATAAATTATAGTGGGAGAATCTATCACCGGTTTGAATCCACTAGCATTATGAATGTGTGATATCATTGATCTTAACCAGACACACTCTCTTCCGGCCTCATAGAGGGAAATAATTTCAGAGTGGTTGGAAGATGTTGCAACTAGTGTTTGCTTAGTGGAACGCCAAGAAATGGCCGTATCATTATAGCAAAATAGATAACCGGTTTGGGAGCGAGCTCTGTGCGGATCAGATTTATATCCTGCATCAGCATAACCTACTAAATCAGAGTTAGTAGTATTCTTAGAATAGAATAACCCCAAATCAATGGTTCCTCGGAGATAACGGAAGATATGTTTAATCCCATTCCAATGTCTCCGGGTTGGCTCAGAACTGAAACGTGCCAACAATTTTACCGCAAAAGCGATATCTGGTCTCGTGCACTGTGCCAAGTACATCAAAGCCCCGATTGCATTGAGGTATGGTACTTCAGGACCAAGTATATCCTCACCAGATTCTTTAGGACGAAATGGGTCCTTTTGGGGGTCAAGAGACCTTACAACCATAGGGGTGCTCAATGGGTGAGCCTTGTCCATGTTAAAACGTCTAAGCAATCTTTCAGTTTATGCTGACTGATGGACAAGTATTCCATTCTTTTTGTGCTCAAGCTCTAGACCAAGGCATAGTTTGGTTTTACCCAAATCTTTAACCTCAAACTCCTTTTTCAAATATTCAACAGTTTCATATAACTCTTCAGGAGTCCCAATTAAATTCGTGTCGTCGACATAAACTGCTATAATAGCAAACTCGGTTTCAGATCTTTTAATAAACACGCATGGGCAGATGGGATCATTTATGTACCCTTCCTTAGTCAGGTATTCACTTAAATGTTGGTACCACATGCGGCCGGATTGCTTTAACCCATATAAAGATCTTTGCATGCTTCAGGCATTTTGAAACCTTCGGGAATTTTCATATAGATATTGGAATCTAATGAACCATATAAGTATGCCGTCACAACGTCCATAAGACGCATTTCAAAATTTTCTTGGGCAACCCAACTTATAAGGAAAGGAAAGGTAACTATATCCACTACTGGTGAATATGTTTCATCATAATCAATCCCAGGCCTCTGCGAGAAGCCTTGGGCTATGAGTCGGGCTTTATACCTCACGATCTCGTTTTTCTCATTTCGTTTCCGGACAAAGACCCATTTGTATCCAACAGGTTTTACATTGTCGGGGGTTTTAGTAATAAGCCCAAAAACATTACGTTTGGCAAGGGAAGTCAATTCAGCTTAGATTGCTTCCTCCCATTTAGGCCAATCTTGCCTATAACGACATTCGGTTATGGACCGAGGTTCATAATCATCATTAATAATCTCATGAGTAACTGAGAGAGCAAATGCATCATCGATGATTATCTCATTTCGATCCCATATCTCATTACAATAACTGATGGAAATTTCAGTATTCCCAAGGTTGGTGATCTTTTCATGGGTTTGTACCACTTCAGGGGCAATATGCTCATGAACTTGTGCCACTTCAGGGGCAATATGCTCTCTTTGAATATTATGTTATGCCACTTCATGAGCAATTTGGTTTCCTCGAGAAAGATTAATAAGCTCATCTGGAGCAGATTCTAAATTCCTCCCCCTTCTTTTTTGAGGAACAGTGTCTTCTGATCCCATCGGTCTACCACGTTTCAGGCGCGGGCCATTTAGATCCATTTCGGGTAGTTCTACAGGAACATCTATCCTAGCTGGAACATTCGCAGCTGGAATATGAGATTTTGTAACTTTAGCAGTCTCATTAAATGCATCAGGCATTTGATTTGCAATAGCTTGTAAATGGATCAATCGTTGCACCTCATTTTCACATTCAGGTGTTCTTGGGTCTAAATAAGACAAACTTTTCTCATTCCATGAGAAAATCTCAACATTTTTTGCTTTCCATTTGTGAAAGCTTTTGGTATCCCAAGTGATGGGAATACTGTCTCATCAAAATGACAATCCGCAAATCTAGTGGTAAATAAATCACCCGTCAATGGTTCAAGGAACCGAATAATGGACGATGAATCAAACCCAACATAAATGCACAAACGGCGTTGGGGACCCATTTTGGTCCTTTGCGGTGGTTCTACAGGCACTTGTACCGCGCAACCAAAGGTGCGAAGATATGAAATGTCTGGCTCCTGGCCCAAGACTAACTGAAGGGGGGAATATAAATGAGAAGTAGTGGGGCGCAATCTAATTAAAGATGCAGCATGTAAAACAGCATGACCCCACGCTGAGTATGGGAGCTTTGTCCTCATCAACAAAGTTCGAGCAATAATTTGAATGCGCTTAATCATGGATTCTGCTAATCCATTTTGAGTATGAACATGTGGGACCGGATGTTCAACTTCAATTCCTAATGAAGTGCAATAAGCTTCAAAACTCTTTGATGTGAACTCACCAGCATTATCCATTCTTATGCTTTTAATTTGATAATCTGGGAAATGAGCTCGAAGCTTTATTATCTGTGCAAGCAAACGTGCAAAAGCGACGTTGCGCGTTGATAATAGGCAAACATGGGACCATCTGCAGGATGCGTCCACTAGTACCATGAAATATCTAAATGGTCCACTTGCAGGCTGAATCGGTCCACAGATATCACCCTGGATTCTTTGCAAGAATGAAGCGGATTCATAATCAACCTTTGTCATGAAAGGTTTAGTAATGAGCTTTCCTTGTGAACAAGATTCACAAATGTAATCTTTGCACAACAACACCTTTGTATCTTTTAAAGGGTGTCCACGAGTATTTTTAAGGATTCTTCGCATCATTGTAGCTCCTGAATGACCAAGGCGATCATGCCAAAGTCTGAACATATCAGGGTTCACTAGTTTCCAGGGCACCGTAGCATATGATTTTATAGCTCGTATTGGGACATAATATAATCCCATACTAGAAGCTTCCAGCTTCTCATGGATGGTCTTCTGGCCCATCTTGTAGGAAGTGATGCAAAGAAATTCCTTATTTTGCTCATTAATTGTTTCTAGATGGTACCATTACGGCGTACATCTTTGTAGCTAAGTAGATTTCTTTTTGATCTACCGCTCAATAATGCATCTTCAAGATACAATGTTGTGCCATTTGGCAAAATAACTGTGGCAGTCCCATAGCCATCTATAATATTAACAGGACCAGATATTGTCTGAACATTTACCTTGCGCAATGTCACATTTGAGAAAAAGTGTTTGCCACAAAGTATAGTATGCATTGTAGCACTATCAAGCAAACATATATCTTCCTTTTTCTCAATGTGTCCCATTTGCATTAATCTTGACAACTTCAAGTGTCAAGTTTCATAAAATTTAACAAATTAATAATATGATGCAAAATATAAACCAACAAATATTGAATAAAACTCAAGATTTTATTGACGACCATATTTATTTAATATCTTCCTTGGTAACATAATTATCCAAGGGTATGGCAAAACATAGATGAAAACCCTCAGGATCTATTTCTGGGGACTTATTATTTTCATCAACATTATAAAAAGAAATCAGAAACCTCAAAAGGTTTTTCAGTGCCAAGAATATGACAGTTTTCATTGACCAAAACCTTATTGACTTCAGCATCAGTCTCAGTTAGGTCAATGGCATGGGTCTCAACATGCTTGCTTTTCTCCTTCTGGGATGCTTGGTATAGATCAACCAAATGTTTGGCCGTACGACAGGTACGTGACCAATGACCAGTCATTCCACAACGATGACAGGTACTATCATCATGCTTCTTCATGGGCTTTTTACCTTTCGGGTTGTGTGGGGAGTTATTTATATTACGATTAAATCTCCCACCACCCTTACGGAAAAAATTCCCATGCCTGCGCTCACGGCCTCTAGGACGGCCAACATTCTTACTTGAGCCGGCATTTGCTTCAGGAAATGCCTTAGAGCCAGCAGGTCTTAAATCATGATTTTTAAGCAGCAACTCATTTGTTTGTTCTGCAGTCAACAGGACTGAGATCAATTCAGAATATGTTTTAAACTGGCGCTGCCGGTATTGCTGTTGCAATACAATATTCGAAGCATGAAAGGTGGAGAATGTTTTCTCTAAAAGCTCAGCCTCAGTAAGCTTAACACCACAAAGTTCAAGCCGTGACACAATATCATACAATGTCGAATTATAATCGGACACGGACTTGAAATCCTGCAACCTCAGATGTTGCCAATCATATTGTACTTGAGGGAGGATGACAGTTTTGGTGTGATCATACCACTCTTTCAATCTTGTCCATAAGATCAAGGGATCTTGGACAGATAGATATTGAACTTTTAGGCTATCACTTAGATGCCGACGGATAAAAATCAAAGCATTTGCCTTATCTTTATCATTAGCATTTCCATTTTCACCAATGGTAGCTGCAAGACCTTGGCCTTGGATATACAGTTCAATATCGAGACACCATGCCAAATAGTTATTGCCACTTACATCCAAAATTTGGAATTTGGGCTTTTCAATATTTGCCATAATTCTGAAAAAAAAATGGTCTCAATTAGGTTGACAACTTTTGGTGTCAAAATTAGGTTGACAACTTCTGGTGTCAAAAATATTTAGAAGTAAATCTTTACACAATAAAAATTTAAATTATCTAATGTAAAGAAAAAGGTTAAATAAAATAATGGAATCAAACCTTAAGAACTTACCAAGCTTTAAATTTGCTTCACTTTAGAACACTTGTGCAAACTTCAAAATTGCTTCTCTTTAGAACACTCGTGCTGATAACATGTTGTAAAAAGTATGTTAATTAAAATTTGAACAAGAAGCAAGTATGAACAAAGGAGAGAGAGAAAGAGAAACATGAAGAAACGATTAGAAGAGATATATGAATATTCTCTTCATTCTCATTCTTCAATTTATAGACGAAATAATTACTATTCATCCTGCAGTACACTATTCATCTTGCAGTACACTATTCATTCTGCAGTACACTATTCATTCTTGCAGTACACTATTCATTCTGCAGTACACTATTCATCCTGCAATACACTATTCATTCTGCAGTACACTATTCATCAATAGTGATATGTACTATTTATGCTACAGATTTTTACATTTTAGCCAGTTTACACAACTTACATTTGTCCACTTTTATAACAATTTCCTTTTTCACTTGAACTGATTTCCATTTTACTTGCTTTTTAAGGAAATTTAATTTTAAAAACTCCTTTGGCGATCAAAACCTCTCGGATTTGGTGCGTCATCTTTGTTACTATAGAGAATACCATATTTTGGGCTTACCCACTTAGAAACTCTTCAGATGGGTGATCGGCCTTCAGCACTTACCACTGAGTTAACCCCATGGGCTTACTTTATCCAGGCAAGATTGTCCTACAGGGAAATTTGGACAACAACTATCCACCCTGTTCCTGCCGGGACATATAAACCCAACATTTCTAATTTGTTTTTCACCAAAAACAATATTTTCAAAGTTTTGAAATCTTTGTAAAAGTACATGCACTCTTCATTAAAGTTGAATACACTAAAACTCGCATCCATGAAGAACCCTAAGGCCTTGCTTGGTAGCAAGGAAAGAAAAATGGAAAGAAAGAAAATAGGAAGGGGGAGAAAAGTGGAAAGATGGAAAAATGTATTTTTTTCCTTCTAGTATGCTTGGTAGAAAAGATGAAAAATTGGATGGAAAAATCAATTTTCCTTCCTCTCATTGGTTGGTAGAAGAGAAAAGTAAAAAGAAGGAAAATAAAATTGACATACTTATACCATTATACCCCTCCTTATATAATAACAACTTTTAATTGACATTTATTAACTTTTCATAATTTTTTTATTTATATATAAAACAAAATTGACAAATTGACAAGAAAAATAACTATATTGATTCCTTTTACCATTTTTTGTTTTTCTTTGTTTTTCTTTTTATTATTTTTTTAATAATTTCTTTTGCACTTTTATTTTTTTAATGATTTAAAAACCTCAAAACTTCTTGAAAATTATGAAAATGCCACATTGGGAAATTATATATTTTGATTTTTTAATTAATTTTTTATTATTTTATTCAAAAATTTAATCAAATAATTTGACACAATCCCATAAATATATAATCAATATATTTAAATTTAATATGTATATGTATTTTACCGTTCAATCAATCAAAATTAGGAATAAAAAGCATTGTTAAAATACATAAAAAATCCATCAACAAAATTTCTTTAAAGAATTATACAACAGGACTTGTTAACTTTATAAAACATAATCATTCCACATTCTAATTGCTATATTGTTACGAATAATCCCACCTATCCTAGCATCTTCATCACCATCATCATTGTTTTCATTACCCTCGTGAATTTGCTCCATCTCTCCCATCAATTCTTCATCGACCTCTCTAATTAACTGATGATCAGGATCAACACCCATTAAATAGTTATGTAATATACAACATTATACTGTCGAAATGATTTTAGCAACCTGTTAGGCTAATTATGCTTTGGGCGTATCAATCACAATTATATGTCTATATATGAAGAAAACAAAGCCAACATGAAACAAAAACTGGACTTCTTGTAGACTGGATTTACTAAAAATTTGCAGCTATAAGTATGGAGTCATGAATGTTGGAGCAGTTCAAAGACATCATCACCAGCTTGATATATACAGGAAATAAATACTACTAACAGAGATGCACTTAACCTAATCAACAAATCCATTTTACTGGTTGGTCAACGTAATCAACAAATAAGGAATACTTAAATCTTATCTTACTATCATAAATAAATGGTAACAATTAACTTATTAGGAAGTACTGTATAATAGTAATTGACAACTTACTGTGTATCCCTCCTTGAAGGCTATAGGCACCAAGCAAAACAGAGCTTTCAGCTGATGATGGATTGACAATACACTGATAAATGGTGCAGGCTATGCAAGCTGAGGAACGTCTAAGAACATCAATAGTGAACTTCATTAGCAACCAAAAAGCCAAAAAGCCATGTAATATATATATTTTCATTCCATTCTTTTACGTGAGGAGCCATGTAAGCCAAAAAGCCAAACAATCTTGGAGAAAGAGATATTAATCCTAGGATAAAAAAAAGATGAATACTGGCCTACCTTCCCTAATCACATCTCACGACTTTGATAATTTCAGTAATCTAACCGTAATTCTTAATGCACAAGTTCAATTCACGTAAAATTAATATCGTTGGAAAGCTCACACATAGTATTACAAATCATTCATAGATATCAAGTCTATTTCCAGCTCTAACCATTTCAAATATGGCCCCAAAATCAGAACGATAAAACTGCACCTAAAAAAATGCGACAGCAAATTCAGAAATTCATAACTCATTCAATTCTTAATGGTTTTACTTGATTCTTGATTATTTAGAAAGATAAGAAACTCCTTTACAACTTTCTAGTTGACAAGTCATTCTAATTCTAATTTCACCTAGCTCAAAATATTGCGTAATCATAGACTATCCTGTTTTCTGTGCAAAACATAGCACTCTCAAAGATCGGCAGTTTTCACTAACCTAGGCTTGGAATCTCAACTTGGGTCCTTCTACAAAGTTGTAGAGGACTCTTTTCACTATCATTTAGGCACAAGATTGACATCTTTTGAATTTTTATAGGTCAAGTTATGCCCCTCGAAATCTACTGCCAGTTAGGTGCTCCCAAAACAGAATTATTAACTAAACATTTAGTCCTTTAGTTCTTAATGCAAACTAACTCTAATTGAAACGAAACTTTCCAGATTTTAAGGTCTATATATTATATTTGTATACACCAATTTTCATCATCAAACAATTTCATTTGCACTAATTAGTTTACACACCAATTTACTAGCTTAAACATGACCTTGTTGACCAACAGTTTCAAGCTTTAGTATAAACCATCTATATCATTGTTCTTCTTTCAATTTCCAGCAAATTCTATGTCACAAACATCAATGATTCCATCACTAAACTACCCATTTAACTCAGCAACAACACATTCATTTTCAACGTATACATTCAATCAATTGCAAAGGAAGGTTGACTTACTGAAGTAAAGTAGTTGATATCATCAAACCTGCAGTCCTGAATCAGTCAGAGAGCACATGTCAACTCCTAGGGCAAGAAAGAAGAGACCTAAACTCATGCCCTGCAGTTAAATATTAAGGTTACTTCTTAATCTTTAGCACAATCTTTGATGATGTTGACTCAAATGATAATACTAAAAACAGTAAAGCGAGGGACAGACGGACAGTAGCTGCTCATTAAGAGGATTTTATGCTGATAATACAGCTGCATTAGCAGCAAGTTATACACCAGGTGATTTATGCTCTCACTAACTCCTTCCCTAGTAATTTATTCTAGTTCATTAAATAAACTACTAATGTAGATGCAGATCTGTAGCTTGGTAATTATAATTTTGACCACTTAAAACACTACAGCAGCTGGCAACCTCATCCTGTGCAGATAGCAGACATACTTAAGATTCCTAACCAAATTTATCTATCCTAGTTAGTCTCTTCGCCATAAAATGTTTCAAGCTAATCCATGTAGACAAACTATTCTTTCCAAAATGTCAACCTAAAATCAAGCACTCAGCAAAGTTTTACCATGTCCATTATGAATTACAGACAATATGGACTCATAATACAGGTCAGCAGCAATACCATCATTACATGATCAAAGTCAGAATCAAGACATATACTTCCTCTATCCTTTCCTTATTCCTCAGTTTCCATGTTAAGACAAGGCAATAGCCACTTCCATTTTTGAACACTCCAACTACTCTAGCGCTAGTTCATAAATAGACAATTCACTCCAACATTGTACTATTTCTACAGATTATAGCCACTAAATTACAACCATCATGGTGTATTTAGTTCCAATAGCAAGTAAGACCAGGAATCTAGTTCCAGCAGCAACTTGAGAAAAGACAGGCAACTACAAATAGAATTGAGATAAGGATTAAATACTACTTCAATTCTTCAAGTTAAGCAGAGAGGAATCGATCTTACCCTTGAAGCTGAATCTTGAGAGCTGTGGAGTTCTAACCAACCGGAGTGATGGTCGGAGGCTTAAAAGGGAGATGAGATCATCGTTGGAGAGAAAAGAAATCGATGGACGGCATCGTTGGAGGTTCAATGGTGCGGCGAATGGTGAGATGCTCGACGCCAGAGAAAGAACAAGAGAGGGGATAGGGATTTTTCTGGGCAATGTGTAATAATAAATTTGATATAGGGGCATTCTAGTATTTTCGAACTAATAAGTAATCCGCCCATGATTTTCTCTCCCATCTTCCGTCCGATTTTGGATGGATTTTACTTATGAAGAATGGACAGAAAACCTTCATCTTCTCTATTTTCTTTCTTCTCCGTTTTCTTTCCTACCAAACCCACCAATTTTGATTTTCTATCCACTTTTCTGCCATCACCTTTCCATCCTTCCTATTTTCTGTGCTACCAAGCACAGCCTAAATGTCTAGGTTGAATGAAAGTCGAATTTTCCAGGGGATCCCTGCCCAGAAAAATAAAAATGGGGCAGCTCCGTATGTAGATCATGCTCGATTCTTGTTTGTTTTTTCCCTCCTGCATGTGCGTAACATTATGTGGACAGCAAAGCAATAACTGAGGCCATAAAGTCGTACTAGTTCTTGGATGAACATAATTTGCCCTCGATTTTGACATCACAACTAATTATACTAAGTAATCTTGTTTTCTTGCCACTGGGCCATAAAGCATGAGAAATGTTCTGTTTTTCTTTCTTATATAAAACAAAGAAGATAAACGCGACGAAAGAAACTTATCCAAACATGACACGAGTCATATATAAAACCTCAAAACTCAAAATGTTTGAAAAGAAATATATATGGTAAGTAACCAAAAATAATAAAAGAGGACTATAATATACGCTAGCTGGATGGGTGATAATATATATTACAAGAATTTCATTTTAGAGAATATGTTGGAATTGGACCTTTTACTTGTCACGTCATGCTCTAGCTCGAATATATATTGAGTTTACTCAAATTCACAATTTAATACTTGGTTCAATCTGACTATCAAAGAAACACTAGTTGGTTCAAAATGATATTACTTACTGCATAGTACTATAATTAACTAGTAAATGGCTAAATGTATGCAACTATTAAATTTTTGCATGATAAATATACCTTTTATTTAATTGAAACTTTCCCTTTTCTTTAGGTTACTTGTATGCTTTTTTGATGAATATGACTTCTGAGCTTTTTCCACAATTACTGATCTGGCTTATCCAGAGTGTCCCAGACTCCCAAAATTCACATGCTGGCTAGGACTGTCGGTTATCTCTACAATCAAACTCGTGAAGGCAGCTGTCATACGTACGGCTGACATCCCCAACAATTGGCTACTGGTTGACTGGCATTGCCTGTTTTCCCGTCACAGTTCCGCCTTCCTGAAGGATCCGACTGTATGTGCTATGAGAATCCATTAGGAACTCCAACTCGTTTGTCGTTTGTCGTTGCGATGATGGAGTTGCTGCTGTTGGCCTCCATTGAAACAGCTCTAGCGGGATTCATAGAATTGCAGAAAACTAGCATCGATATTACAAAGCATCAACTGATGATTGAGGGAGTATATTTTCTTCACGTTGGCTTCCGTGTTTTTTTGCTTTCAACTCTTTTCTCCCTCAATCATCAGTTGGAGCGGCTCAAACAGGTTTTCTAGGCCATCAATAAGCCACGTATAATTGTAGATAGATTTTTCAATGGGAATATAAAATTCAATAATATTAAAGCTTTCCCAGACTTTCAATATTGGCAAATAATGCCCTGCGACTTTCAGCTATTAAGAGAAATTTTGTTAATTCCATATTATAATTTTGTTACATCCATGTTGTAATTATTACATTGCAAAATGTAATGTAAATAGATGCTCAAAAGGTATTTAATTGCGTCATTAAAAGAATAAGGGTTGATTTGAAGAATTTAAATAAGTTTGGGGGCTTTTTTATATTTGATCCTAGGGAAGTTTTTCCAATGAAACTAGATAAGAGTGCCGCGGTTACATAATAATTGCAATCTGGTAAAATTAATGAACAAAAAAGGGGGAAAAACTGGTAAAATTAATACTGATATACATATCGGGTAAAATTAATAGTTTTCGGTTTCGACTTCAAGCAATTTTTTTTCCGTTACGATTTCAAGCATTTTTTTTCCCCTTTACAACTTCAAGCAAATTACAAATTCTGAAAGGTCCCGCCCCCACAACCACCAAAAAAAAAAAACTACTACATCTCCTAATAATCAAATCATAATTTTCATTTATGGTCATTTCAAACTTACGAATCAAAGCTGAATAGAAAAATTCCCTTCGGCCATTAAAAAAAAAAAAAGAAGAGAAAGAGAGAGAGATATTTCCAAAAGTAAACGATTACCCTGCATTCAAGCTTCCATCCAAGCAATATTTCACCCTTGAAGTGGTGGCAGTCTCGAGCATAGATATTATTACAAGACAGATTATTCTTTGGGTTACATGAAACGGTGGCAGTTTCGATTATAGTTGGGACCACTACAAGGCTGATTCGTCGTTGGGTTGTTCTTACGAGGCAGGGTGTCGCTACCTGCTGCGCCCGCATTGTTGCTAACGTCGATTGGGTGCGGGCCACCTTGTAACATTCGATTGATATGGGAGTCCACCACGAACTCCAGCTCGAAATCATCACCAGCGACGGCCTCAGTGCTGCCGTTGATGGCCTTCAGTGAAGCACTTATTGCTTCTGTATATGTGCTTGAGTTGATGAGCAGAACCATCAGCATTACTAGAAGGGATGATACAGAAAGAGTAGCTTGCAACACTTTGCTTGCCATTATTTTTTTCTTTCTATTTTCTCTATCTATATGAACTTTCTATCCTGTTGGAGCAAAGAAGACGAGTCTAATTTATAATAAGATAGAAAATTTATGATAATAATAATAATAATGAGATATTAACAGTATGCCCTTGAATGGCTTGAAATAAAGTCGTCCTCAAACAGAGAACAAACACAATTATTTTCCCATCCCTTCTTTAGTGGAAGACAGAGCGGCACAGAGTATTGCTCACTGGCCCATTCTTTATTCTCTCCAACTAATTTCTTTGTTGAGATTTAACTTATATATCAAGATCTTAAAAAGAGGTTTCTTTAAGCATAGATCGTGTAGATAGATCGTGCCCGATTCTTGTAGTCAATTTGTTTTTCCTCTCCTGCATGTGCTTAACGATCATGTAGCTAGACAGCAAAACAATAATTGAGGCTACAGGTAAGAATAATCATAATAACCGAATTTTTTAGATTAAGAAAAATAATTAATTTAAAAATTTTATATAAATTTTACTTTATTTTTAAAATTTATCCTTGTCATTTTCTCTCTCCTCTTACCTCTTATTAGCATTAAATAAATGTCTTTTCAACTAAAAAAAATTGAAAATAGAAGAAGGATAAATTTTAAAAAAATTAATATTTTATTAAAACTATAAATGGATAAATTAACAGGAATATAAAAAATAATCAAATAAATTGGAACAGAATAAATATATTCTTAGAGAAACATTTGCGGCCATCGACTTTGACATCACAACTAAGTAGTAATCTTGATTTAGCCACTATGCCAAGAAGCATGCAGGAGAAGATTCTGTTTTTCCTCATAAGAAGAACAACAACAAAAACACAAAAGAATTTGATTTTGGTGAATATATATGTTGGAATTGCACCTTTTAGTTGTGATGTCATGCTCCAGCTCAGATAATGAGTTCACACAAATTCCAACAATTTAACATTTTACTATATATTATTTTCTTTTTTATTTATTTGATCATAATAATCGAATCTTTTATATTAAGAAAAATAATTAATTTTAAAATTTTATATAAATTTTACTTTATTTTTTAAATTTATTCTTATTATTTTCTCTCTCCTCTTGTCTCTTATTAGTATTAAATAGATGTCTCTCTAATTAAAAAAATTAAAAATAGAGGAAAGATAAACTAAAAAAAAATAATATTTTATTAAAATTATAAACTGACAAATAACAAGAAATATAAGAAATAATTAAATAAATAAGAACAGATGAAGCATTTAACACCTTACTATATGTATATAAGAAAATATACCAGTAGTAAAATGTCTAAATGTAGCTACTATTTCAACAAAAAAAATGCAGCTACTATTTTTTTTCCTGACAAATGTACCTTTTTTACTATTTACTAAGTAGTATTTCTTTATGAAACTTACCCTTTTCTTTGGGGTAGTTGTGTTTTCGGATGAATTTGACTTCTGATCTAGAGTGTCCCACATTCCCAAAATTCACATGCTAGCTAGGACTGTCGGCTATCTGTAGTATTCAGTTAGCAACATATAGCTAGGAAATTGCCCAACTGAACAACGTTTAAATTTCCGAGGTACTTCATTTCTAATAAAGATATTAAGAGTTCAAAGGCTTGTTTCTTAATTAGATCTTGTGGAGATTGTGGGAGTCTGGGAGACATCAGATTGGGAAGGGTATCTTTGCTTGCTTCTGATATATGATGTTTAATTTTAATGGATATGGTTTCCGCTTTTCATCCAAAAAAGAAAAGAATATATCCGTTGGCAGAAAAAGTTACAATAAAAACAAAATTGAAAGTCTTCACTTCACTTGTTATTTCACAATGGGAAAGTCATTCGATTGGTAACAGAGCCACGGAGTTGTGAATGGCGTTGAACAAATAGATCATTGCAAATTTCAGTAAAACGTAATCTCCGTTACATAGTTATTTGCAAACCAAAATATAAGATGATGGAATGGAACAGATAAGGAGAAACGGATTTGATGAAATTTCATACATAAGGAACCCGGAGGCTACGAGACAATCAATTACATAGATTTTTAAAGTCTTCTTTTACCTGTTGCATGAACGGGTGTATGTCCCACAATTTTGTGGCACGTTGGGGCGGTTTGGATTTGGAAGGCAGCTATCATACGGCTGATTTCTCCCACAATTGGTTATTGGTTGACCGGCATTGCCTGTGTTCCCCGTCACGGTTCCGCCGCCCTGAAGGATCCTACTGCTATGAGAATCCATCAGGAACTCCAACTCGTCATCGTCGGCGATGATCATTGAGTTGCTGCTGTTGGCCTCCATTGAAATAGCTCTAGACGGGTTCATGGAATTGCAGAAAACTAGCAGCAAAATTGCAATAGAAAGACATAATTTCATCATGGTGGCTTCCATGTTTTTAACTCTCTTGACTCTCAATCAGTGGAGGAGCTCAAAAACAGGTATTTCTAGGCCATGGGATGGGATCTTAAGTTGGAATAAGTATAAGCCATGTGGATTGATTTTTCAACGGGAATAAATAAAATTCAACAATATTAAAGCTCAATTTGCCAGGGAAGGTGTAATGTTACATCCATATTATTATAATTATTAATATACCAGTTAGCCTCTCACTTCAAATTTCACAATATTCTACGTCGTTAGTTGCATGCTGTAGACTTGTAGACATCAACAAAGAATTTTATAGTATTATTTTCTACCATATTGGGTCAATGAAAGATCGAGCAACAGGTTAGAGTTTTGGAACTCAAAACGGTGGATTAATGTCAATTTGTCCAACCTCTTCAATTTAGATCAGTACTTTATTAGTATATTATTATTTATAATAAAGTTTATTTCACAGTATTATGGTATAGAAAAAACTATTCGTAATGCCCCGTTGATACCATGAAAACCTTGGCCTGCTCTGCACCGTACTTTTAGGTTAGATTTATTTTAAAATGTTAAAAATATTTTACTTACGGTTTTGTTAACGGATGCATGCACCTTTTAAGGTTGATTAACTTTTTATTTTAAAAAAGTACTCTCTCTTTTTCATAATATTTGTCGTTTTCAGAAGAATTTTTTGTTCCAAATTATCTATATTTTAAGATTTCTATAAAGCATTAATTATACTTTTTCCAACTTTACCCTTTTCTTTTTGAATTAATCCTACAAAACATTTATTATTAAAATGAGAGTATTTATGGGAATAAATAATCCCAATAGAAGGGTAAAATTACCCTTTCATAATATTCTCTTCTCTCTAGATTCTAGGAGTTTTTAATGATAATATTAATTTTTGTGTAAAACCTTAAAATGACAGATATTGTGAAAATGAGGGAGTACTTTTTATTTAGTGCTGTAACTTTTTTTTTTGAATTAAAAAAAAATGAAGTATTAATTATATAAAATTTTCTATATTTGACATCTTAAATGGTGCATGGGTATACCATTTAAAATTTTTTGTTTACTATTACATATTTTAAGTATGCCTTAAAAGTAAATTTTAATTAAAATATTGTTGTTGTCGTTGTTGAATCTATTTGAATTTTACAAAATTAAAAAATGTCGTGTTTTCCATCTGGGTATTTAATTCATTAGCTGATACTATACTCGTGGAGAAACTAGATTTGATACTTTTCATTTCTAAAGTATACATAAACAAAAATTTAGTACATTTTTAAATTAAAAGTTAAAATTAATTCTTTTTTTGATGATATTTTATAATTTTTAATTTTAATAGAAAAATTTTGAAAAATTATTTAGAAATATAAACATATATAATTAGAAAAATGGAAAGAAATGTAAATTTGAGACATCCAAAGTCGAGATGAAAAGATGGAAAAAAAAAGTTAAAGTTAATGCAGGGACGAAATTTTGATTTAATAATATACTCCTTCTATCTTATTTGTTTGTTTATCTTTCTTTTTCTCAAAAATTTCAATTTGTTTATCTCTTATCATAAATAAACAACTAATAAATTTCAATTCTTAATTTTATCCTTTCTTTTCTTTTATTACTATTATTTCATTACACAAAACTCAAAAACACTTATATACATCAATGACAACAAATTAATTCAACATAAGTCAATTATTTTCTTTTTAACTTTATGAAAATTAATAAAGTATAAATGTTAAGGCACAAAGGGAGTATACTATTACAAATTCCGAGTGAATCGTTGCCCACGGTTGCATCACATCACATGCCGGCGCCTTCGAACATTTGTCAAATTGATCAATTGATGAAATGACCATGCCCACATGGGCATTACTTCATGTTTTTCTAGACAATGGTCCTACTATATTGACGTGATTTCCAGTAGCAAGCAGGAACGGTTGGTATCGGGTTGGGTCATTTTTTAACTTGGGTTATTTTTTAATTTGGTCTATTTGTTTTTATCTTTTAAATAAATCTCGCAATATCAATCCAATAATTACATTAGATTTCAATTAATTCGATATTGGATAATGTCATATCCTAAACGAGAAGAAAATTTTCCAAGTTACTTGATCCTTCTCAATTGAATTTTCTTGAATTGAATTAAAAAATTAAATTATCTATATCTATATCTATATTATTATTACTATAATAAAGTTATACCGAATAAAGGCTGGAGAGGGGTGCCACGTAAGATGTTTTTGTTTTTTTAGGTTTTTTTTTAAAAAATTGATATATTTCAAATAGTATTTATTGAATTATTATGGATAAAAGATGGCTTTTGGTTTTTCTTTATGAATTAATTATTTTTTAAATGACTTTTGAAATTATATTTGGGTAATTAATTATAGTATTCAATATTTTCAGTATCATTAAAGTAGTCTTGAAAAGAGTTATAGATTTATCCCTTTTTTTATAAAAGTGATTACTTATCAAAATATAATTAATTCAAGTGGTAATATATTTATTTATTATTATTACTTTTGTCTTTTTGTTTCCCATTTGTTATCAATCTCCCATTTATGGTCTGTATTAGGTTTTTGCTTTTCAAAAAAATAATAATTAGGAATTAGGTTTTTAATTATTATTTTATTTTAAACTTAATCAATTAGATTGTCAATTTATAATTAACTTTTTGGTTTCTATTTTCCTTTTGTTTTTTACTCTTACATTTTCCTTAATTCTTTATATTTTTCCCCATATTAAATTTTTCTTAGTTTTAATATATCTGAAATTGTATTTAATGAATGGAAGCCTTTGATTTTTTACCCCAATATTCAACGTATTTTTTTTCTTTTAATATATTTCACATTGTATTTAATGAATTGGGTAATAGAGGTAGCTTTTGAATTTTTTTTTCTATAATTTTAATATATCTAAAATTGTATTTAATGAATGGAGGCCTTTTGGGTTTTTTTTCCCAATATATTTAAGATATTTTCTTATTTTTAATATATCACAAATTGTATTTAATGAATTAGAGAATAGAGACAATTTTGAAAACTTTTTGGCTTTTGTTTGTTTTTTAATATTTAAGATTTTTTAAAATTTTTAATATATCAAATTATATTTAATGAAGGAAGGATAAGAGATGGTTTTTCAAATTTATTTGTGATTTCTTAATTCCAAGACAGGTATTAATTTTTTTTGAATTATTTGTGTACCTATTTTTTATTCATTCAAGACATCATCTAATTTTTTATTTACTTCTTTTGAAAAATAAATTATTAATTGAATAGACTTTTGGCTTTCTATTTCCGTTTTTTTTTTCTCTTCTATTACATTTTTCCCAATTCAATCTATCAATTTTATGTTTACCTTTTTCCTTATCAACAACCGTATGGCTCTCTCTCTCTCTCTCTCTCTCTCTCTCTCTCCATCTCTCTACGACTCATTTGACCCCTTTCTCCCGAGCAACCCTTCCCCCAACAAGAGCGACCTCTCTTCTACTTCTTCTGCTGCCTCTCTTTTTTTTCCCTTTCATTATCTCCGGTAAAGTCACTCTATCAACTTCTACGTATGTAATTTCTATCCTTTGTCTTTTAACTTTTAGTTTCTGATTTTTTTTGACAACTTGGTAATCAGAGGGAGAAAGACGATCGGGAGACAGGGAGGATATAAGAAGGAATTGTGGGTACTACTATTTTATTATTGGGTTTGTTTTATATTTTCCTTAAGATTAATAAATGTTATCTAATTCTACATTATGTTCTATTCTTGCGTATTGATGACAATAGAATTGCAAGAGAAGTTGAAGCGCGGGAGAGCAAGATTCGTAGAGAGTTTGAGAAACTAGATGATAAAACGCGAAAAGTTTTATGATTTTTATTTGGGCACTGGCTCTGATAAATCCTCCGTCTCATATTATTCACTATATTTTGAAAATTGTTTTTGTCAGAGTGGAGAAAGAATGAGGAAAGAAATTGAGTGTCTTGCATGTGAAAGAAAGCAGGAAGAATAGAGGATGATGCGTGAGAGGCACTGAGAAGAAGAGAGATCGCAGCTTGCTTAGTCTTTTCACTTCTTTTTACGTTTGTTTTTAATTTCGCTTTGTGATGATCTTTACTATTTCCTTCTGCCCAGGTAATGTTTTTTTGAACTTGACTATTACTATGGCTTCTGCTTGAATTGTTGGTTAGTAGCCTGAATAGTTATATTATATATAAGTTTATAGCTTTATTTGTTATTCTAATTTCTTCATTCTTCATTCCTATCTCTCAGCACTTGACGTTGGTCTCCCTCACATAAGGTTCCCCTTGAATTATTCATTCGGAGCAAGGTAATTTCAATGGCAATTGCTACTTATTTTACTGGCCATCTCACCTTCATTCTTTTCTAATTTGGCTTTTCTCTCAGTTTAGTTAACAATGTTTCTTTGAGAAATTTAAGTTTATTGTAATAGTTTATTTGCTGAACACAATGTGCCTATCAAAGTTCAATTGTCTAAGATCATTTCAACAGAGAAGTTGGTTTTTAATGGTTAAATGCATAATTGACTTTGTTCATGTACGTAGACAAAGTATTTGTTTTAATTCCCAAATGAGGCTTATTGTTAAGCATCAATTAATGTCCGATTATACTCTTATTCTTTGTGTTCACCCTTTGAAGGTTCTCTGTTCTTTGATTATTTTTCTCCCTTTAATGTGAAATTGCTTTTGTTTTTCTTAATGGTATTTATTTGTGTTTCATCTTTTCGCAGTACTTATCAATACAAAGTTCATATTCATTGTCCATGACTGAGGAGAGGACTCCACCAACCAGCTCAAAGCTAACTCAAGGTTATTTTCTTCATCCCTTGAAAATGGTTTTCCCATTTAATTTTAATGTAATTCACTAAAACTTTTGCTTTTACGTTGAAAATTATGCAAATAATGCTTTGGGTAACCTCATCTTCCATCTTTCTATCGTATATGTTAATTCTCTGATTACTATGAACATAGCAAATGAATTTACCTTTTCCATTCTATAATGTTTGGACTCCAATCGATTTCTATTTTCAATGAAAATTGATATTGAAGTCCTCTTGAGCATGCCCTACTTCGTTCTTTCCGTTTCTTTGCAATTGAATTGCATGAGATGAATCAATTGCTAGAAAATGGAATGAGGGGGAAGAAATGGTTTCCTTTGGGTCTAAAGTTTCTCATGTTAATGCATGTGATTCGCAACCTCTTTCGGTTCTAAGTTAGAAAAATTCTTTGATATTGTGTAACATGCATGGAAACCTTGGCCAACTTTTACTGTTTAACTTTGAGTAACTTGCTCTTTTACTAAAATTTACTTATTGTATTTGATATGTTTGTTGTCTCAGTAGTACCTAGGCCAAGGGTGGATAATTTTTTTATTTTTGTTTAAAGAAACTAGGGAAAAAGGCTTTCATTTTTAGGAAAAAAGTGAAAGTTTTATCAGAAACAACAGCACTTGTTTATTTTTTGTAGCTTGTCCTTTGCGGTGGTGCTACAGGCACTTGTACCGCACAACCAAAGGTGCGAAGATATGAAATGTCTGGCTCCTGGCCCAAGACTAACTGAAGGGAGGAATACAAATGAGAAGTAGTGGGGCGCAATTTAATTAAAGATGCAGCATGTAAAAGAGCATGACCCCACACTAAGGATGGGAGCTTTGTCCTCATCAACAAAGTTCACATTGCGCGTTGATAATAGGCAAACTTGGGACCATCTGCAGGATGCGTCCACTAGTATCATGAAATATCTAAATGGTCCACTTGTAGGCTGAATCGGCCCACAGATATCACCCTGGATTCTTTGCAAGAATGAAGGGGATTCATAATCAACCTTTGTCATGAAAGGTTTAGTAATGAGCTTTCCTTGTGAACAATATTCACAAATGTAATCTTTGGACAACAACACCTTTGTATCTTTTAAAGGGTGTCCACGAGTATTTTTAAGGATTCTTTGCATCATTGTAGCTCCTGGATGACCAAGGCGATCATGCCAAAGTCCGAACACATCAGGGTTCATTAGTTTCCAGGGCATCGTAGCATATGATTCTATAACTCATATTGGGACAAAATATAATCCCATACTGGAAGCTTCCAGCTTCTCATGGATGGTCTTCTGGCCCATCTTGTAAGAAGTGATGCAAAGAAATTCCTTATTTTGCTCATTAATTGTTTCTAGATGGTACCCATTACGGCGTACATCTTTGTAGCTAAGTAGATTTCTTTTTGATCTACCGCTCAACAATGCATCTTCAAGATACAATGTTGTGCCATTTGGCAAAATAACTGTGACAGTCCCATAGCCATCTATAATATTAACAGGATCAGATATTGTCTGAACATTTACCTTGCGCAATGTCACATTTGAGAAAAAGTGTTTGCCACAAAGTATAGTATGCGTTGTAGCACTATCAAGCAAACATATATCTTCTTTTTTCTCAATGTGTCCCATTTGCATTTATCTTGACAACTTCAGGTGTCAAGTTCCATAAAATTTAACAAATTAATAATATGATGCAAAATATAAATCAACAAATATGGAATAAAATATATAAACCAACAAAATATAAACCAACGAATATGTTATAAACAGCTTGTGGATATTGTCCGCTTTGGTACTTCAGGACCTCACGGATTTAAAACGCGTCCACAAGTAAAGGCTTCAGGCCCTGCTTATAAGCACGCACACAATGCCGTGTGCGAGCGATGTGGGAACTTCAGGTTCACAACAATGATTTTATTGACGACCATATTTATTTAATATCTTCCTTGGTAACATAATTATCCAAGGGTATGGCAAAACATAGATGAAAACCCTCATGATCTATTTCTGGGGACTTATTATTTTCATCAACATTATAAAAAGAAATCAGAAACCTCAAAAGGTTTTTCATTGCCAAGAATATGACAATTTTCATTGACCAAAACCTTATTGACTTTAGCATCAATCTCAGTTAGGTCAATGGCATGGGTCTCAACATGCTTGCCTTTATCCTTCTGGGATGCTTGGTATAGATCAACCAAATGTCTGGCCGTACGACAGGTACGTGACCAATGACCAGTCATTCCACAACGATGACAGGTACTATCATCATGCTTCTTCATAGGCTTTTTACCTTTTGGGTTGTGTGGGGAGTTATTTATATTACGGTTAAATCTCCCACCACCCTTACAGAAAAAATTCTCATGCATGCGCTCACAGCCTCTAGGACGGCCAACATTTTTACTTGAGCCGGCATTTGCTTCAGGACATGCCTTAGAGCCAGCAGGTCTTAAATCATGATTTTTAAGCAGCAACTCATTTGTTTGTTCTGCAGTCAACAGGACTGAGATCAATTCAGAATATGTTTTAAACTGGTGCTGCCGGTATTGCTGTTGCAATACAATATTCGAAGCATGAAAGGTGGAGAATGTTTTCTCTAAAAGCTCAACCTCAGTAAGTTTAACACCACAAAGTTCAAGCCGTGATACAATATCATATAATGCCGAATTATAATCGGACACGGACTTGAAATCCTGCAACCTCAGATGTAGCCAATCATATTGTGCTTGAGGGAGGATGACAGTTTTGGTATGATCATACCGCTCTTTCAATCTTGTCCACAAGATCAAGGGATCTCGGACAGATAAATATTGAACTTTTAGGCTATCACTTAGATGCCGACGGATAAAAATCAAAGCATTTGCCTTATCTTTATCATTAGCATTTCCATTTTCACCAAAGGTAACTGCAAGACCTTGGCCTTGGAGATGCAGTTCAATATCGAGACACCATAACAAATAGTTATTGCCACTTACATCCAAAATTTGGAATTTGGGCTTTTCAATATTTGCCATAATTCTGAAACGAATTGTCTCAATTAGGTTGACAACTTCTGGTGTCAAAAATAAAATAACCAGATCCAATTTGACAACTTCAGGTTGTGATATGAAATTTTGCACAACTTCCGGTTGTGATATAAAGGAAAAATATTCCCAATATTAGTATGACAGCTTCTAGTGTCACCCAGCATCAAAAAAATCGTAACCCTTGAGATTAAAATCAATAGGGTTTAACTTGTCAAGAATAATATATATTAGTATAATGGAAATAAGGAATCGAAACAAAATAATTTGAATAAAAATAAGCATGGAGAAATCTGACCTTCCACCATAGAATCAAACCTTAAGAGAGCTTCCTAAGCTTTAAACTTGCTTCACTTTAGAACACTCGTGCTGATAACGTATTGTGAAAAGTATACTGTGACCATTTAGCAGCATAGTGCTAGGCGAATTGACACGTTGAAAAGTGACATTGATGAATTCAGAAGATGAAAAGTGAGGGAAGAAAGAAAAGGCAAACTGATGACTTCACGACGAGATCTGTTCTCTTATTTATCAGCGCTTCAATGCGCATTAATTTATAGACGAAATAATTACTATGTAAACTTTGAAAATTTTGTACATGTGGGCCTCACGGATTGAAATTTTCACATATGGACTCCACGGTTTGAAATTTGAAATTTCTTTGATATTCATCCTGCACTATACGTCAAATGCCACTATTCATTCTATACTATTCATCCTGCATTTTATCCACTTTCATAACAATATATATATACATATATATATATGTGTGTATGTGTGCGCGCAAGATATATACTATGACGAATTTGCTAATTAATGTTTAAAAAAGTATGAAAATTTGTCCAAACTTAAACTCGTTTAATGAACAAGTTCAACAACTACGTTGACTTCTTAAGTCATTTGCGGACCTAATTGGTCTCCAAGTCCCTATAGTGGGAGACATGAGACATCTTTTCGTCTTTTAAGCTAGACTTGCTGCTTCAATCCAAAAGAAAATTGGAAAAATGAGAAATGAAAATCCTAAAGGCTATACCTATTTTTTTAATATTTTAAGTTTTAATTACTCCCTCTGTTTAAAATGGATGTGTTTTTTTATTTTAAAATGTTTCAAAATAAAATCAATTTTCTTAGGAAATAAACATTTTTTAACGTTGCCTTTCATTAATTAAACAAAAACTTTATGGCCACCACTTCCTTTTCTTTTTCTTTTTTTTTTGAGGAAACATATATACCGCCAGTTTGTAATGTTGAGGATAAAATTGTAAAGTTCTATCAGAAAATTATTTTTTGAAAAAATTTTATGTCTTTTTTTGTTCCTTTACCCGTTCCTATAAGACATTTTTTTTATGGTGGACATACGGAATAGTAAAATTGAGGAACCTGTTCACATAAAGCAGAGGATTTTAGTGGCTTGACGAAGAGTCTTTGCACATGTCTTACCCCTTGCAGTTCCTGCTATATCTCGTTATTGTTGATGTTGATTGGGATAGATCTTCAAGTTAAAAAAAAGAAAAAAAAAACAAAATTATAGATTTTTTTCTCATTTTTTCACCCAAAATAATAGATATTTTTATAATTGTATTAAACATCACTTAGGGGCATTTGGTGCATTCCCATTAAAATCATTCCAAAGAGAGTGATTGATGGGAAGGTGATTAACTCTTTGAAAAAAAAATTCTTGAAAAGTAAGATTGCAATGTTTGGTATATCAAAGAAAATGTTGATTAAATTTCATGGAAAGTCACATTCAAATGTTTGGTGTGGTAACACTTTCTTAGGAATGTTTTATTAATTTTTCAATTTATCCTTTTACTAATTAATTAATTTCTATTATGCCTTTCAACTAGTTAAATTAACTATTTAACTAGTTAAGTTGTTAATTAACTAGTTAAGTTTATTTCTTATTAATATTAATCATGTATTGATATTTCTTATTAATTTAACATTTAAAATATGAAGACATTTTAGATTTTACATGTTGAAGATGAGAGCATTTTAGATAAAATATATTTTATGCAACTTTCCCTTTCACTTGGGAAAGTGATTCCTAACCTAACCCATAGGAAAGTGATTCCACGGACCAAGGAAAGTAATTTCATTGGGTCCACCAATTTGTCTTGCAAAAAGACCAATCAAACTCTTGAAAGTAATTTCATCTAATTAAATTCCATGAAAAGTGCGCACTTTCCATCATATCAAACGTCCCTTTAAATTTAAATTTAAAGTGTCATCATTTTAAAAGCTTTAAGAAATTTCTAATGTTTATTTTTTTCAAAACTTTTTCAGTTTTTATAGTTCTTGATAAATTCCGAGAATTTGATTATTTAGAATTTTAGATTTTACTGTAATAATTACTTTGTTACTTGATTATTAGAAATTAAAAAACAAATTAATTATGCAAACTGCATGAAGTAAAAAGTTAAGTTGGTGGCTCATTTCAAACTTCGTTTACCCTTTCGATTTCGAGGGACATGTCCATGTTAAAGGGCCATCAAGTCTTTTCAACTTTTACTCAACAGATTTATGTAACAATTTTATATATTTAGATTCGTTAGTGGAGTTAAATAATAAAAAAAGGTCCAATTATATATTTAGTCCTTACTATACGGAAAGTATAGATTTATTCTATCTACTTCGATTTGATCAAATTGAGTCCTTCATTTTTATTTATTATCAATTCTAATTCAATCACTAACAGTGTTAAATTTTATCGTTAACTATACCCATGTGACATTGATTATATTGACGTGACATTGACTATATTAATGTGACATTAAATTTGATGATGTGTACGTATAAAAAATAATTGAAATTTTCTAATGTGGCTTTTTTTTGTCATGATTATAAAATTTCTTACCCAAAATATATGAAATTGACACCGTTAGAAAATATCAAATCAATTTTTTTTCATATTGAATACTTTTTATATTTTTTTAAAGCATATATCATTATAATCAATATCACATTAACATAGTTAACGGTAGATATTTAACATTGTTAGTGATTGGACTGAAATTGACAATAAATAAAAGTAGATGAACTAAATTTGATCAAATTAAGATAGATGAACTAAATCCATAATTTTCCTTATAATAGAAGGACTACTCGCATAATTTGACCCAAAAAAAATAGTAAAAGAACCATCGATAATACTTTTCATCTTTGGTGACAGGCCCTTCCATGTTAGACCTATGTCGTGGCCATTGATCTTTATGGTTTAATTACAGGTTATTTTTGGAACATAGCTATGCCATTGTTTGAAGACGACTCGGATCCTTATCATACTACAAGAAAACATGCTATTTGCGACATAGAAATTTGCAACACTAAAACACGTTGCAAATTTGTGACACAATTTGCTATATGTTGAGACAAAAAAATAAAAATATTACAAAATGACTCAAAAACATTGCAAGGAAGCAACCAATTTACTAGGTTGCAAAATATGTTGCAAAATTTTGGTGCTTAAGACACATAGTGAAGTGTCACAAAGTTGTGGCATATTTTGTATACCAATTATAAAAGTCGCAAAATTGCAACTTTTTGCAACATTTATTGCAACATATTCAAGTGAATAAATAATTACATGAATGTGATTCAATTTGTGACACATTATTGCCTCATATTTTGGTAGACATGCCTTATATTGCAAAATGGGTCGCAACTTTTGGTGCAATTAGTTGCAAATTTAATCACAAATCTAAGGCAAACACTATCGTTGCAAAGTGTTGCAATTGATGTCCCTAATTGTCTCATGTATTATAAAATTTGTCACAGATCTTGTCATTTATTTCTTATAATATATTTATGCAGTAAATAATACCTTTTACGTATTTCTGATCAAATCCAAAACTTATATGTAGACTAATTTAATCATGAACTTAATATTCAACGGTAAAATTTTCAATCTAACAATCAAATTGATTATCAAAGATACATACAACATGGAACTATATAAGCATTAGTAAAACTTCTATAGACTAATTATGTAACTTATTTTGTTAAGCATTCTCTTATACCAAAAGTACTCATTTCAATAATCCAACCACTACAAGAAAAAGGCTAAATAGCCACGGAAAACAGGGACGGATTTTTCCGTCCCTAATTTAGCGACAGATTTTTCAACGGAAAAAAAATCCGTTGCTAAATCCGTCGCTAAAGAGTAGAACGGAGAAATAGGGACGGTAAAATAATCCGTACCCAAATCTGTTGCAAATTTAGGGACGGATTTAGAGAGGGAATAAATTAGGGACGGATTTAGGGACGGAAGTTAGGGTAAAAAAATGGAATAATTTTGGGACGGTTTTAGGGACGTATTTAGCGACGGATAAAATGAGATAAATGGATGAATATCTGCCTTGTTTTTGGGACGGTTTTAGGGACGGATTGTCAAAATCCGTCCCTAATTCCGTCCCAAATGTTAGCCACGAAAAAAATATATTTGGCCAGCCAAAACGGTGCGTTTTGACTGGCCATGTTTTTAGGGTTCTGCACTTAGCAGAACCCTCATTTTCTCCGCCTCCCTCCCCACATTCTTTCTTCTTTCTTCTTCATTCTCTCAATTTTCCCATAAGAAAATAGTAGTAAAAGTCAAGTTTTGTGTTGATTTGGTGGAAATCAAGGTAATATCTTCAAATCTCTTTGTATATGATTTTATTTTGATAATTAACATATGTTATAACTTAAGGAATTAGATAATATTCAGATTTTGATGATTATTTTTAAATTTTAATGTTGAGTTTTGGTGATTTTTTGCATATGTTAGTGTAAAAGTGTTAGATTTCTTTGAATGTTAATTGATGAGGGTTGTAAAATTGTTAGATTTCTTTGAATGTTAAGGTTTATTGTGATGCTTATTTAATTATGTACGTAACATAAACTAATTAAAATTGAATTACATAATTGTGAGTTTATTTGTAATTGGGTTGGATTGTAATATTTATTTCGTTGTGTATAATTTTTTTTATCAATTGTAACTTAGTATTTGATATTAATGCGATTCACATTTCGATTATTGTAATTGTAGAACTTTGATTGAACGGAATTACTTTTATTGCATTTGTTGAGTATTATTTAATTGCAAGAACTTACATTAAGTATCTTGTTTTATATTGTGTGCAATGTAGTTTTTATTTCGCTTAAAATGACCAAATATAATTGAGTTGAAAAATGTAAAAGGAACTTCTTCATATATTTCATAATTCATTGTAGATTTTCATTGCAGTGTTAACGATATCGATTAGAGTTCGAGGATAGTAATAGAACTAAATTTGTGGGATATTTGACAGGAGAAATGGAAGAGTTGATATGCAGTCGACAATGGATGTATCATTGGAAGGAACTGGGATAGAAGGGTGTAACCGACGAGTTTATAGCTGGTGTTGGAGAATTTATTAGTTGGGCATCAAGTCAAGACGCGTCTTGGAAAAACGAGGAAAAAATTCGTTGTCCCTGTACTAAGTGCAATAATATGCACTTCTTTTTACGAATGAGGGTTGCACAACATTTATTACTATGTGGATTTAAGGAGCATTATTGGAATTGGGTTGGTCACGGAGAACCATTGTGTAGTATTGAAAATAACGAGCAGCAGCAGCACGAACAAGTGTCATTACCGGATGAGATGACACATTGGGGTTGCTATGATGACATGACATGGGATCAGCGTATGGTTTTTGATGCTGCACGATCGAGCTTTGCCCAACATAATGAAGATGAGGCCGGACCCAGTGGAGAAGCAGCAAACCAGTATGGATATGAGTAAGATCCATTCACAGAGCAACCTGTGACACAGTTGGATGACAAGTGGTTTGACATCGTGCAAAATGCGGATTGGCCTTTGTTTGAGGGGTCTAGTGAATCACAGTTGTCTTTTGCTTCCACCTTGTTAAATGGGAAGTCGGAGTTTAACTTGTCTGAAGGTGCATTCGATTATTTTTGTGATGCCATCAGGAAAGTATTGCCGGAGGAAAATAACTTTCCTCCAAACTATTATCAACATAGGAAAACCATCAATGAATTAGGTTTACCGGTGGTAAAGATTCATGCGTGCAAGAATGGGTGCATGTTGTACTGGAAGGAACATTCAAACTCTGATTGCTGTCGGTTTTGTGGTGAACCTAGATTCAAGGACACTGGTCGACGTGGGAATAGAACTCGTAAAAGAATTCCGACAGCCATTTTGAGATACTTGCCACTGACTCCCCGGTTGCAACGGTTGTACCATACCGTAGACATAGCTGAACAAATGACGTGGCATGCTACACATGAATCTCAAGATGGGGTTATGTGCCATCCATCCGATGCCGAGGCATGGAAGCATTTCGACAGGACATATCCTGATTTTGGTTCAGAAGCTCGAAATGTTATATTGGGATTATGCGCAGATGGTTTTGCACCGCATGGGCAATTCGGAAGGACCTATTCTTGCTGGCCAGTTATTGTAACTCCTTACAACCTTCCTCTGGGTACGTGCATGAAGAGCCCTTACATGTTCTTAACATTGATCTATCCGAGTCCAAAAAACCCGAAGAAAAACATAGACGTATTCTTGCAACCTCTGATTGATGAATTGAAGCAATTGTGGGAAGATGGGATCTTGACATACGATGCTTCGAGGAATGAGCATGTTCGCATGAGGGCTGTTCTTATGTGGACCATTAATGACTTCCCCGCTTATGGCATGCTATCCGGGTGGAGCACCGCTGGAGTACTAGGATGTCCTATATGTATGCAGTAGAGCAGAACATTCGTACTGCCACATAGTAGGAAGGTAACTTATTTTGATTGTCACAGGTACTTCCTTGACTCGGATCATCCGTACAGGAAGGATAAGAAGTCTTTTCGCCGTGGTCGAGTTGAGAGGATGGCTGCACCACCAAGGTTGACAGGGGAAGAAATATATGGACACATTTGGCATTTGCCCACAGCTATGGATGAGCTGATTAATATACCTGAATATTACGGCACCCATCACAAATGGACTAAGGAGTATTTTTTGGAATCTTCCTTATTGGAAAACAAACTTGATCCGCCATAACCTTGATGTTATGCATATTGAGAAGAATGTTTTTGATGCAGTGTTCGGAACTGTCATAGACTTGAAAGGCAAATCAAAGGACACTTTAAATGCCAGAAAAGACATCAGTGCTATATGCTCTCGAAGTTCAATTACAGTTGATCCTGAAAGCGAGCAACGCACCAAACCTAAAGCTGTTTATAATTTATCCAAAACACAAAAGACAACTATTTTGAGATGGTTGAGGAATTTGAAGTTTCCCGATGGGTATGCATCAAATATTGGGAGATGTATTGACATGAATGAAGAAAAGGTTTCCGGCATGAAGAGTCACGATTGCCATGTCTTTATGCAAAGACTGCTTCCAATTGCATTCAGAGAGATGTTACCTCATAGTATGTGGAACCCTGTGACCGAACTTAGCCTCTTTTTTTGGTGCATATGTTCGAGTATGCTGGACATTAATAAGGTTCGAGATTTGAACAAGAAAGTTCCGATCATTCTTTGTAACTTGGAGAAGGTCTTCCTTCCAGCCATGTTCGATTCAATGGAACACGTGGTTGTTCACTTGCCGTACGAAGCATTAGTTGGAGGGCCGGTTCAATTCCGATGGATGTATCCCTTTGAAAGGTAAACTAACAACTTTTTTATTTTGAGGACACCTGATAATTTGAGTGTTTATATTTTTGTTGAACAATGTGTATACGTGCATCCTAATACATGTTTGTTTAATTGAATTCATATAGGTTCCTTCACCAACTAAAGAAGACAATTCGTAACAAGGCTCACGTTGAAGGATCAATTTGCGAAGCTTACATTGCACAGGAATTTAATTACTTCGCTCAAAATTACTTTCATTCTGACGTGTATTGTCACACGAAGCGACCCAGGCGCAATGATGAAGGATTAGCCAATGAGTCTCTCAAACCGTTCTCCATTTTTAACTATCCAACTCGATTTCAGGGTAAGGAGAAAACGAAGTGGCTTGGTGAGAAAGAACAACGTGTAGCGCATACATATATTTTGCGAAATTGTTCGGAGGTGCAACCCATCCTTAAGTAAGTTAATAGGTTTTCACAAGGAAATCGTTTATTTCATTATATGTAGTTTGTTTCACTTATACCGATTTGTTTTTACCCCAGCTCCTTTGTCCAATATTATCGAAATGATGGATTTGATCAGCGTACCATTGATGATTCGATTGACGCCCATTTTGCCGATTGGTTCAAGCGATATTTTAGTATAGTTCGATTTTGATAATTAAACTATTTAGAGATTTGTAGAGATTTAAGGGTATTAGTTTGATTATTCTAACTCTTGGGTTATCACATACAGCTTGATGCACCGGTTAATCGAGCAAAGCATATTGATGATTTGCCGGTGCTTATGCTACTTGCTTGGCCACCTTCAAGGAAGGCAACCTCTTGGCCCGGTGTGTTTATAAACGGGTATAACTTCCACACTCTTCAACGTGGAGCTGGCAAAGCCACAATGAATTGGGGTGTTTGTGTTCGAGGCACAAATACGGACGATCCTTCCACCAGTTATTATGGCCTCCTGAAAGATGTTTTGGTCCTTGAGTATAATTCTTCAGACAGCATGGCCATAGTTGTTTTGTTCGAGTGTGATTGGTTTGACCCTATCAATAGAATGAAGGTTCATCAAGATTACAAGTTGGTTGACATCCATCGGTAAAAGATGTATCATAAATATGATCCATTTGTTTTAGCACAACAAGCCATTCAAGTTTACTTTTGTGATTATCCGGGAGCTAGCAGAGACAGAGCTAATTGGTTGGCCGTCTGTGAGACAAAATCGAGGAGAGTTGTTTAGAATGTTACTGAAGAAGTTGAAGATGATGCTCCATACCAAAATGAAGAGATCGTGTAAACCCCAGCTGTTACCACTAATACAGATGCAATACAATAGTTTGACATGGCTGGTATCAACTTAGATATTGACTTAGGGGAGCTTCAACCAATCACGGAATTGGACGACTCGGAGGATGAGTTCGATTCAGCAGAATCAACAAGTTGCTCCGATGACACTGATGATGATGCTGGATATAATCCAAATGAATTTTAACTTGCTTTGTAATAGGATTGTAATGAACAGATGCCATAATTATATTTCGCCAATTGCATTAGCAATACGTTAAGTTATGTACAAGTTCATGGAATCGTAAAGTTTTACTAATTCTCCAATTACTTTTAACGTAATTTTTAATCGGGGAGTGATGTTATTATAATTATATAGTGCGAAGGGAATAAACTGATACCCACCTCGAGGTAATTCTACAAAGATTTCATAAAAACTAATTAGGGACGGATATAGCGACGAAAAACGCAAACTCCGTCCTTAAAACCGTCCCTAAAATAAGTTATTTCATATCACGCTTAGCAACGGTTTTAGCAACGGAAAAACAAAAAACCGTCCCTAAGTCCGTTGGAATGCTTGTTTGTCCTTTGAATATTAGCAACGGATTTAAGGACGGAAGTGGTCTCATCCCTCCCTAAATCCGTCCCTAAATAAAGGGTTTAAACCCTAAACCCGAAACCCTAAACTAGAATTTCCATCCCTAATTCTGTCCTTATTTATTGATCTTAGGGTTTAAGGACTTTTTAGTACCTCAAACCCTATGGTTTAATTGTATACCGTCCTTAACCATGATATCCGTCCCTAAAACCGTTGAAAACATAATTTCCGTTGCTATAATCGTTGCAACTCATCAATCTCGTATAATATTGATAGAATGCCTAAACCGGCTCATTCGTCTTTCAATTCACCATTCACCAACTATAAGCTATCATAAGTATGTAGATGAGAGTATCAGAAAGTTGGATCACTTATCGGAAGCATCTACAGGCTTTAAATTTGTTTGGAACGAAGAGTACTCGATGTGTTAGTAACATAACTATAGTATTTGACAAATACGTTTGTATATTTCATATAAAACCGATGTGGTTTAAAGTTTACACATAGGTAGTGGGTTATTTTGACCAAATTGCATATATAATTGAAATTAATTGTCTACGTTCTTCATTTAATTGGAAATCGGCCAAAAAAACCGATTTTTAACAGTAGGGACGGATAAAATCGTCACTATATCCGTCCTTGTATGAAACATCCCTTCCTCTTTCCGTCCCTATTCGATAATTTATCCTATTATTAATAATCAAATAGGAACGGACTTAGGGACGGAAATATAGTATTCCGTCCCTAAAACCGTTCCTATGAGAAATAATATGGTTCGTGATTTAACCCGCCAAAATTTTTTTATTTAATTTAGAGACGGATTTAGGGACGAATTTTTTATTTAATCCGTCCCTAAGTCCGTCCCTAAGCAAAAATAATTGGCGCGTTTGTTCCAGCCAATAATTTTGAGTTTTCACTAGGGACTGAAATTGGGACGGAATGTTTGAAATTTAAAATTCCGTCCCCAAGACCGTCCCCAACTGGAGCGTCTTTTCCAATTAATTTTCTTAAATATCGGTCGTTTAGGGACGGAATTAGGGACGGATTTAGGAATTACCGTCCCTAAATCAGTCCCAAACCTCACCCAATTTTGAACGGCTCTCTGCATTCCTGTTGTATATTAGGGACGGATTATTAAATTTTCAGTTATTCAGGAACGGTTTTAGGGATGGATGTTTAGAAATACCGTCCCTAAATCCGTCCCTAAGTGCTACGACCTTTCAGACTTTAGTTGTGGACAACTGTTATTTTGGGACGAATTTAGGGACGAATTATAATTTTTTTAGTTTTTTAGGGACGGATTTAGGGACGGATTTATCAAAATCCGTCCCTAAGAATCCGTCCCTAAATCTGCTCCAATTGATTAAATAAATTCGGGCTCCAGCCCTTCCCCCCCCCCCCACCCCATTTCTTTCTTCTTCTTCCCTCCTCCTCCCCCCCCCCCCCCCCCCCCCACCCCCACCCCGCGAGCCAGCCGTGCGCAGCGCTGTTTCCTCACCGCCGGCCGCCTTCTGCTCCGTCACCAACGGCGGTTCTCTTCCTCTGATTGCTGGCGACGCTATCCCGGTTCAATCCCGAGCAAATTCCGTACAATGACGGCATAAATTCAATTATTTTCCTTAATTTAGTTTTCTTTTTGTTAATTTTTAAAGTTTGTTTTGGTGTTTGTTAATTTGTTTGATACGTTTAGAGTTATATAATGTTAATAATGTGTTTGTTAACATGTTGAATAACTTTAAATATTAATTAGTATTATTAGTTTAAATATGTATTAATTAGTAAAAATACTAATTACTCTAATTAGTATTATTAGTTAAAATATTTCATAGTTTGGTAATTAGTATTATTAGTTTAAATATATAATAAATAGTAATAATACTAATTACTCTAATTAGTATTATTAGTTTGAATATATAATAATTACTAATTACTCTAATTAGTATTATTTGTATAAATATATAATAATTAGTAATAATACTAATTACTCTAATTAGTTTAAGTAAATAATACTTTGTAATACTACTAATTACTCTAAATTACTTAACTTAGTTTAACTAATAAATAATTTGTAATATTACTAATTACTCTAATTAGTACCATTAATTTATAGATATAATACTTAGTAATTATACTAATTAGTCTAATTAGTCAAATTAGTTTAAATATTAACTCATTAGTAGTTAATTTAACAAGTTTAAATATTAAATATTAATTAAAATTTAATAACTTTGTTAATTAGTGTAGTAAGCATAATTACTTAAATAATGTCAAACATAAAATAGTAATATATCTAATTAGTTTCAATATTAACTCATTAGAACAACGTTTAACTATAGTAATGCGTTAATAGTATAATAATTATTTAAAAATTAAATATTAATTTCTTTAATTACTTTAACTAGTTGTTCATTACTAAATAGTTTAATAATTATATAACCATTAAATACTAATTTCTTTAATTAGTTTAATAATTAGTCAAATTAGTAAATAGTTTAATAATGTCAAAAATTAAATACTACTTAGTTGAATTACTTTAAATATTAAATCATTAGTAATTAGTTTAATCGGTTTAAATATTAAATATTCAAGTCTAATAAGTTTGTTAGTTTTTAATTAGTTTAATTACTTTAATAAGTTGAATAAGTTTAAAAGGATATTTGGTGAATTAGATTACAAATATTTAAATCATAATATTAATTAATTTATTAAATCAATGAATAAACTAAATATAATTATATTTAATTAATTATACTATTCAATAATCATTTTAATTAAATAATTTATTTAATTAAATTAGTTACTTAGTTGTAATTATAAAATTTGTTAATTTTAAAATTAATACATAATTGTAATAAATTAGTTTATTATTAATGATAAGCCACAATTTTGTAGAGTTTACAGCATAATGATCATCCCTCGAGTTCCGGTCAAGGACGAGGTCGAGGTCGAGGCCGAGGCCGAGGTCGATCGGCCAGTTCTGGTCGAGGGGGCTCCGGGACTCAGTCAGACCATCCAGGCTCAGGATCTCCCTCAGTCGGTCATCCTGCTTCAGGATTACCACTAACTCCACCCCCCGTTCTACCTCAAGAGACGTTCCCATCCCCACCTGTTCCGGCTTCGCAGCATACATAGGTGCTTTGCAATATTTATTAACCAAAATTGATTAACTGTCATGAATTTTCTTATATATAATTAATTAAACTAACAATTTTGTTATAATATTCCGTACTTAGCCGACGTCTGGATCAGCGATTCGATCTCATTCCCCATCATTTCCGTTGCTTCCGGGTATTGGTCTACACTCCTCCATTCCTACATCTAGCCATGCTCCTCCAGCACAGAGTTCTGGTGCATCTCCATCTCCATCTCCACCGCCAGTTCAGGAGGTGACAGTCAGAGGATTGACGTACCGCCTTGTGCCGCCAGCACAGACGCCTGCTTCCCAGCTAGCCTCCTCTTCCCACACTGCCCCGTCGTCTTTCCAACCTACACCTGCCTACCAGCCCTCCCAGTCTGCCCAGCCCGCCCAGCCCACCCAGCCCTTTCAGCCTGATGTGTCCGGCCCATCTTAGCTAGATCCCCCGATACCGATGACCTTGGCCACGATTTACGAGTAAAATCTTAACTTTTTTTTAATTTTGTAATGATTCTTAATTATATTTACTTGTTTTTCTTACTAACTACCTTTGATAATGGAATTTTGAAGGGATGAGAAGACAAATAAGAGGGTGAAGACAGAGATCAAGCATATCATCTACGGACATTGGATCGAGCCGTGGTTGTCCTGGATGAAGGTTCCGCATGAGACGCGCACCCGTATGTTCGATTTATGGATGGTAAGTCATAACCTACATTAATTATTTGTTTATTGATATAAGTTAATTATTACATTATTATTATTTGACTATTTTATTTAATAATTATTATTACCATTGCTTAATTTGTTTAATTGAATTATGACATTATTATTTGCGCACTTCATTATTTCTTTTTTCATTACAGAGGCGTTACTTGTTCCCCGCTGAGGAGCGTAAGGCGGCACGGGCCTTCTTCGATGCCACAGTCGACAAATTCATCAGGCATGAGTTCAGCCAGGCTCGGAGCATACGTAGGGCACCTACTTGGACTTCAGACCATGTCTGGGGCCGCCTCTGTGCACAGTGGGATGCCGACCCTACTTTCAAGCATCATAGCGAGGTGAACAAGAAGAATCACAGCACTGAGTAGGCGATTGTATATAGAGGTGGTAGTAGGGGCACTGCATTCCACTGGTCCGATTTGGTAATAATTAAATCCATATTTTATTTTGCTTAAGTTTTTTATTTCATAAATATTTTTCTTATAATTATTTAACACATTTTTCGCTTTTGTAGGTTAAGGAGGCGGATGGTGATCTCGGTCCTGCCACATTATTCGGCAAGCTGTATAAGACCAAGGCGGGTGATTATCCCGAGGGTCGTGCCAAGACCATTGCTGTAAATTTAAGTACTTAAATATATAATTATTGAAGTTAAAGTTTAAGTAATCATAACTCATTATATATAATCATCTTAAGTAATTACTTATAGAATTGTAACGTTCATTTAGTTTATTATTATATAATTATTCAATTTAGAATAAGAATATTTGATTAATATTGTACTTCACACACATGCATAAATTAATTTATATTCTTCGTTTAGGAGGATTATGATCGAGCAATTGCGGAGGCACGTGCACGAGCTGCCGATGACTCGGAGGTCAACCCGCCTACAATCTTTCAGAAGGTAGCGGGTGGCGAGCGCGGTAAGATGCTAGGGTACGGCAACTTAGTTCACCAGCCCCAGTTTCAGGCCGACTCTTCTTCCATCCCATCTCAGTCATAAGAGAATATTTCCTTGCGACAACAGATGGCCGACTTGCGCTCCGATGTCGACAGAAGGCTATAGGAGGCTACACAGGAGTCTGCTAGATTGTTGGCAGAGAGAGATAGAGTGTGGGAGCAGTGCTTACAGCAGATGCAGCAGATAATAGGCCGTTTTCCTCCACCTCCGAGAGCTCCGCATCCGACAGACGAGCCACCTCTGTACGCTCAGGCTAGGACCGGAGAGTCCATCTCGCAGGTACAACATCAGCCCTAGGACGTCCATCATGCGGCCCATCCGGGCGAGGCCGAGGCCCAGGGCGAGGGCCAGGTCCAGGGCGATGGCGAGGCCGAGGATGACTTTGATGAGATTGCCTCCCATTTAGGTGATTTTTAGATTTATTTTTGTACATTTCATGTATACAACATTTACAGTAAATATATAAAATTAGAATTTATTATTCATTTTGGTCTATTTTAATATTATTTTATATAGTAATAATAATAATATTACTAAATAATAATAATAATAATACGATTAAATATTATTATTATAATAATATTATAATAATATTATTATTATTATTATTATTATAATATTATTATTATTATTACTACTGCTGCTTCATAAAAAATTAATAATAAACCATCACTAAATATATAAAATATTATTTAAAAAAATTAATTGTTTTTTTACATTTTTCCGTCCCTAAATCCGTCCCTAAAGCATAAACCCTAAGCCCTAAACCCTTAAATCCGTCCCTAAAATCGTCCCTAAACAAGAAATTCGTCCCTAAAACCGTCCCGAAGCAAGAAATCCGTCCCTAAATCCGTCCCAAAATCAATTTATAAAAACCTTTCAGCGATTACAGTTTGGTACGGAAAAAACCGTTTAAAATTCCGTTGCGATATCCGTCCCTAATTCCGCTGCAGTAGTTGCCTATCCGTCGCAAAATCCATTTCAAATGTCATTACCTTGTCTCGTGGCTTCCACCGGATTTAGGGACGGATTTAGTGTCCGTCCCTAAATCCGTTGGAAAAGCTTTTAGGGACGGATTTTTCATCAAATTCCGTCCCTATTTCCGTTTCTATGGACCGTTTTTCTAGTAGTGAACCATTGATGATTACGTTTTAAATGTGTAGTAAATTCATTTTTATCATGTTTTATTTAATGAAAAGATGAAATCGTAAGATAGTTATACTTAATTACATCATATAACTTTAACGGCTTATGAATTTCTGGGTCAATAAAGCCTAATATGTATATCAAATCAATATAAAAATTTATATGGTTGATCCATACATAATTAGGTTGACATCCAATGGTGGGATTAAATTTATATCAAATTTAACTATAGTAAATGTAGAAAAGATTATTCAGGTTGCAATTTGAGTCACAAAATATGTCACAATTCAAATAACTTTGCAACACATTGCGACACTTTGCAGTATTGTTTGTAGTCTTTTAAATGCCAAGACAGTTACAACTCTTTGGAACACATTGTGACACAATATTGACGTATATTTCACAATTAGTTGCAAATTTCATTGCAAATCAAATAAATTAATTAATTGTTTAATTTTTTATTTTATCAGGTAGGAAAAATAAAGAACAATTTTAACTTATTTTGCGACACAAATTGCAACATTCGGGAACTTTTTGAGATTGTTTGTTAAAAAATTATGTTACGAAATGAAAATTTTGAGCGGAATAAAATTTTAAAATTTACCCTTTTTTTTAATTTGCGACACATTTTGAGACATTTTGTCTATTTCGTAAAATTTTATTATTAAAGAAATAAGACAAAAGTCAATTTTTCTCCCTATCTCTTCGACATTACCCCCCAAATCCATTCCTCCCCCCCCCCCTAAATCTATCCAATTTCATTTCCCTGTTTAAAACCCAAGCCTTCAAACCTTCAATCTAATTAGAAAATCCCTCAACTTAAGTCTTCATATATCTCTTTCCAATATGGTAATGTTTTCTTCTTATTCTTCTTTTTCTTGGTTTTTTTAATATTCAATTTTTTCTTCTTCTACTTCTAGCACGGTATTAATCTTTGAACCTAACCCAAGAAATTTTAATTTTCTTCTTCTCAATTTGTTTCTTTGATTTCAGTTTCAACCCAAGAAATCAATGTTAGCCGTGACACTCTCAACTTTTGAAAACAAGGTAAGCCTTTTTGTCTTTCTTTTTCTTTTCTATTTGTCTTTTATTTTTCTTGTAATTATTAACAATGTTGATCTATTCTATTTTCATTGTGAAATTTTTGATCAAATAATATTAGTTAAATAATTTCTACAAATTCAGCCCATTTTCTTTGTATTCTTCAAAATTTCTTAAAAAATCTATGTGCTTTTAAAGTAAAAAGGGAAAAAAAGTCATTTAGTTATTAAATATATTTTAAAATATTGAATAGTTAGTAAAAATTTTGACACACTCGGACCTAGCACGACCTTTTCGTACGAACGGAATAGTGCAAGATAACATATAAATTAAACAATATGTCGGTCAGGCTGTGTCAAGTCAGAAGAGAAGATAAGCTTAAGACAAGACGTAGTTGGAAGATGAGATTGGTGACCATGCATGGAATCTCTAAGTGGACTTCTTTAAGTCCATAGCCAATGGATTGGACATCCATTGGTGAATTGGTTGGTGGATCGGGCCAAGGATCGAAATTATGAAAGGTTTTAAAGAGGGGAAAAAGTCTGACCCGGGGCCCGAGTAGACCCGGTGTCGGGCCTTGCTATAAATAGGGGGAGATGAGCTCTCCCCCTCTCATTTTCTCTTCTCCCTCGTTTCTCTCCTCTCATTTGCTCTCTCGGAGCAATTTTGGACTTTTGGCCGATCCGGACAAACCGACCGCAAGTTTAAGGCGAGATCTTGGGCTCCGGATAATCGAGTGCGGCGATGCTCCGGAGGTTAACGCTACATGGAGCGCTTGGGAGTATACGAATCTCCCATCACTATCCGCGATCGGAGTCAGCTATAAAAAGGAGGCTCACTAGGAGGCGTCAGTGGCTTAGGCTTATAAGTTTTCGCTGCGTAGGTATTCTCTCAATTAGTCCACTGGCATTACTTTTAAAGTTGATTATTTTATTAAATACTTTCTAATTTAAAATTTTAGTTTTATTTGACAGTGATGATGCCCATTTATGCCTTGCGGTGCCTCAGGTGCGTGAGCGGCAGGCACGTACTTCGAGGCAGCGAGGCGGTTGCAACGTGGCCGACCCGGGGCGGGTCGGGGCGTGACAAATTTTGATAATTAAAACTTTATTAATTCTACAACCCTAAGTGTTATGTATATACTGTAAATAAGATGAGAATTAGTGAATTACTAATCAATTACATTATTAATTGGGTATAGAGTTTGAAATTTGGCACTCCGTATATTCTATTCTTTTTACAGTGCTTGTCATGTAAAAACCTCAGCCTTTATGTGTTTGTCAAGTGGCCATTAGCTAATAAATTGAATTTTTTGTAGTTATATATAAACACGTTGGGAGGAGCTTTTGAAAATTCTTGAGGTTGGATGTTTTTGTTTAGAATTGTTGTTAACCTAGACACATGGAATTACTACTAGGTGCCTAACCCCTTTGGTTGGACACAAGGAACAAAGCACTCATACATGGTTTAGAAACTTCTTAATGTGTGGTCCAGCTTGAGGTATTAAACTAAACGTAGAAAGGTTAGAGGGCATCCTAATAATTAATGATCTTATACTTTGAATTGCCGAACTCATATTGCTAATGATCCTTGGCAAGGTTGATTACTCCTATGGGAAGTATTTCTTTCTAGTTGCTTGGCTTAGGACTAGTCAAGCCAATGAGATTAGCTTCAAAAGGGAACTACAAACTTCAGTGGGGAACTAACACAAATTTTATGTAAGTCCTCTTGTTTGATTTTACTTGCATGTCATGTTGAATATTGATTATTATCTTATGCTTAACAAGTTATGGTTGTCTTTGATCCCTAATAGAAAGTTTCCAACTTTCATTGTTTTATCCTAAAAATTAAAAATCCAGTTGTTGATGTTCTTATCGCTAGGACTAAAAACCTATGAGAGATTGGGAGAATGAAGCAACAAATTAGCTTGTTAGGGAATATGAAAGTTGGTTAAATCATAATCCTACAACCAAATCTAATCTTAAAAAGGATGGGATATGCCTTAGTTAGGATAGATTTGGTGCTTGCTCATTTAAAGGTTAACATTTTTTTTTACTTTGTCTTATTTGTGGGTATATGGGGAAAGGTGCTTAGAAGCTTGCATGCTGTAGATTATAAAAGAGTAATTTAATGGTGATACATGTTTCTAAAATGTACATACTTGATTTCTTGAATTGTGTTCTAGTGCTGTAGAACTCTGACAGTGTTACATAATTACACAATGCAAGTAAAGATACCTGCGATTAGATGATTATTAGAGGTTACCTTAATATGTAAATGCATATTTTGTCTATTGGTCCTTTTACTTGTTTTATCATTTAAAAGAAAAAACTTCTTCCTACTCCTTAGTGTTTCTTGGTTTCATACTTCCCTGTTGGAATGGTGAAATTCAACAAATAAGAGGAAGTTTAATACATATAATCAGTGGAATGCAATATTTCTTATATGTTTTTATAAACTGTATAGAAGACAAGAAGTATTATTATCAAGTTTTGTTATCTTTGATGCCTGAATCACTAATGTGCATGCATGTTAGAATTATATGAAATAATATCTCTGCTTGATTTTTTTAATTGATATTGTTTTATATTAATTTTATTTAATTTCTTGTATATCAATATTATACTTTGATTCATAGAAATTCGTCTCTCATGCTCATCGAGCTTCAAAGGACGTTGAACAACTTGAGCCGTTTTACCTGGCCTGAGCCAGCATTGCTGCTCAAGCTCGTGGCCAAGCAAGTTGAACCCCCCCCCCCCCCACTCACCAGTAGCAATAACCAGAAGAACTCGAAGAAGTCGACAATATTGCAGTCGCATAGATGTAATATTTCGGATTATTGTGTTGGACACATTTATCTATTTTATATTATTATAATTATTACATGTAATATTTTTACTTTTTATATATATTAATAAAAATAATTAATTTCATATTTTGTGCTTTTTATATCAATTAACATTATATATTATAAATTACTTCTAATTTATATTATATTATTAATTAATAATAATTAACAAAATAAATCAATTAATAGTAAATATTTATTTTTAAAATTTTATAAATAATCATGGCAAAATGTTGCGAAAAGTATTGCAGAATAATGTGTCGCATCAGTAGAATTTATTATAGAATGCGGCAAATTTAAAAAATAAATTATTTATACCATCACAAAATATTGTAAAATATGTCCAATTATTATTGCAAACAATCACAAAAAGTATCACAAAATATTGTCACAATCAATGTTGCAATATGGTGTCTTCTTGTTTATTTTGCAATAAACTTTGTGACACAGAAAATGTGCTGCAAACTCTACGTTGCATTTTGTAACAAAATGTATCGCAAATTTCATTTTGTACTAAGTGCTATAAGTTGCAATAAGTTTTGCAACATTCTTTTCTTATGTTGTAGAAATTTGCAACACAATTCAGAAATGTGTCGCAAAATTTAGTGACATCCGAAAATGCAATGATTTTTATTGTGTCGCAAACTATGTCACAAATCATGATTTACAACATATTTTGGCGATTTTGTGCTGCAAAAATGTGTGGCAAAACACTTATTGTCTTGTAGTATTAATAAGAAAGGCTGATAATAGTTTGTGGAGACAGGCTTTTTATTTAGTTGACATAGACTGCATGGTACAGCAGTGAGACAGAAATATAGTGACATTAATTACAGATTAAAACCCAATTTGACCCTTAACTTTTACAAAATGACCCCAACAAGCTATTAACATTTTTTTTTACCCAAAATAAATTCTTATCCACATAGTTGTTTGAATTCCACACTTAGTCAAGATCATCCTCATATAGATGCAAGCTTGATTGCTACTGAAGTGAAACATCTTGTTAGGGAGAAACCATCCATCACAGTATCAGCTTTAAGAGCATAAATAACAAAAATATTGAACTACACTGTTTCTTATAAAAAAAGTATGGAAAGGTAAGCAAAAGGCGATTGTGCAAGTTTTTGGAGATTGGGATTACTCATATGGTGTCTTACCTAAATTCATGGCTGCACTTCAACATTACAATCCAGGTACTATTGTAAAATGGTGTACAAAGCGTATGGAACCAAACACATATGAGGTTAGTTTTCGCCGTGTCTTTTGGGCTTTCACTCCATCTATTGAAGGGTTTAAGCATTGCCATCCAGTTATGAGCATTGATGCTACTCATTTGTATGGAAAATATAAAGGTAAAATGCTGATGGCGATGGGAGCTGATGGGAATAATCAAATACTACCACTTGCATTTGCTATTGTTGAGAAAAGAAAGGTTTAGTTGTTGGCGATGGTTTCTTCATCACGTTAAAGACTATGTTGTGTAAGAGCGTCAAGGTATTTGCTTGATATTAGATCGCCACAATGGTATCTTGAAGGCAGTTAATGAGAATTAATGGATCACCATGGGTAGAGCCGAATGGTTTTCATCGTTATTGTTTGAGGCACTTTGTTAATAATTTTCATAGCAAATTTCATGACTCACATTTGAAACAATTAGCTTATCAGGCTGGATGCAAAAATCAGGTAAGAAAATTTAATTCCATAATGGATGAGATTGGAAGGATCAATCCCAGGTGTCACACCCCGACCCGCCCGGGATCGGCCACGTGGCAACCGCCGCGCTGCCTCGAAGTATGTGTCGGCCGGTCACGCACCAGAAGCACCGCAAGGCATTGAAATGGATATCATTGCTGCAAAACAACTAAAATTTTAATTAGAATTCATTTAATAAAATATTTAATTTATAAATGACACCAGTGGATTAATTTAAAGAATACTTACACAGTGGAAATCACTAGCCTAAACCGCCGACGTCTCCTAGTGAGCCTCCCTTCTATTGGCTGACCCCGCACGCGGATCTGCATCCATCCACATTGGATACAGGTGAGTGACAGAGATTCAATGAGTCTCCATCAGGATTAGGGAGAACAGGGTAATCGAAAATATAATAAAACAAATAAATTAAATTAAATTAACAACTTTGTTTTCAACACTTCCTGAATCAAATTCTCCGGGTGAGAACTTGATTTTCTTTTAAAAACCTGTAAAATAATTTATAAATAAAACGGGCTAGCACCTAATACTCTGAAGGCACGACTGGCCAGTCGTATGCCTTACTGCACCGAGGGCTATCTCTTTCCTCTTTAAATAAATTTTCAAATCTTCTCTATCTCTAGCCCGTTCCCTCGGTGGTGCCTCACTGTGGTGGAACACAGTGATCTGGAGCTCTGGCGAGTTTCCCTACGCACCTCTCCCAACCAGGCTCGACTTACCGTGCCCCTCGATAGGCTGTCCACGGCTGAGTATCATGCATGCTCTCAAACTCGGTCCACGCTCCCGCAAATTGGAGCTTCGAGGAATCCCACTCAATCACTCCTCTTCCAGGGGCATCGTACCATAATAATAATAATAATATTTCTTTATAAATATTAAAAACATGTAAACACACACAAGCATTATATTTTTAGAATCATCCCACCCTCTAAGTGGGCGTATCACAAAATAAAAAGTGTGTGTCGTGGATTACCCTTATCCCAAAACAATTGTAAAACCTTTTTAAATAATTTATATTTTGAAAACAATTTTTAAAACATTTTATCCCTAGTGGCTAAGCATTGAAAACAAAGTCCCTCACAGTACTGGGAGATTCGTATACCCCCAAGCGCTTCATGTAGCTTTTACCTCCGGTGCATCGTCGCATTCGATTCTTTGGAGCTCTAATACATGGAAATATACATTAGCATCCATAATTAAATTTATGAATGCACCTATGAGGCTCTAGCATGACCTAAGACTGGGCTTGAATGTGATTCGGGGCTTAGAAAAGTGTCCGGGAGGTTCCGGGGTAAAAATCGGATACTTGGTAAAAAATTACGAAAATGCCCCTAGGGACCCGTGGCCCCACACTCGGGCTGGGCCCTCCGGCCCGGATTCTGGGCCATACAAGCCCTCCCGCGTGGCTGGGTCAGACCCAGCCACGGATTGGGCCAGGAGAAGGCCCACCCGCGTGGGTGGGCCAAATTGGCCAGGTCCCGCGCGGGAATCGACCAGGCAGTCTTTCCCGCGCGGGAGAGACGTGGCTCCCGCGCGGGAGAGACGTGGCTCCCGCACGGGAGCCGTACACCAGCCTCAGGATCCGAGGCTTTTCCTAGATTCCCGAGCCCCTCGGTCCACCGTTTTGCGTGAAATTCGAGATGGAGGTTCCTCTCACCTCCCACTACGCGTTTACTGGAACAGAAATGAGAATCACAAGCTCAAAGTTCCTAAATCTCAAATCTAAACTTAAAATCTAACTAAAAGCTGAACCTAACTTTGAACTTGTATCTCTCCTAGACCAATGCATGGATAAGCGTGAAAACTTAATGGAATGAAGTTCAAGGAGTTAAGAACAACTCACCAAGATCTCGCCTTGAACTTGCAGTCAGTTTGTCCGGATTGGCCAAAAGTCCGAAATTGCTCCAAAAGAGCAGTTGAGAGAAAAGAGAAAGGAGAGAAGAGAGAAAAGGAGAAAATGAGGGGGAGAGGCTCGGCTTCCCCCTATTTATAGGGTAGCCCGGCACCGGGTCTACTCGGACCCCGGGCCAAACTTTCTCTTCTTTTTTAAACCTCTCAAAACTTTAATTCTTGGCCCGATCCACCGACCAATTCACCAATGAACTTCCAATCCATTGGCTATGAACTTAGAGAAGTCCACTTTAGTGTTTCCATGCATGATCACCAGTCTCATCTTCCAACTACGTCTTGTCTTAAGCTTATCTTCTCTTCAGACTTGACACAGTCGGACCAACATATTGTTTGATTACTGTGTCATCTTGTACTATTCCGTTCGTACGAAAAGTCGTGCTAGGTCCGGGTGTGTCACCAAGGCTCGTAAATGGTTAGAAGAGCGTCGTCTTGTTAGATGGGCACTTTCACATGATGGTGGCAGGCGCTACAGAATAATGACCACAAACTTGTCTAGATTTTTAACAGTGTCTTGAAAGGAGCTCGATATCTTCCTATTACTGCATGTGTTCAGATTACCTTCTATAGATTAGTTAATTATTTTGATGTTAGGCAAGCTTTAGGTATTGCTGCACAAAAAAAGGATGAACTGTACAGTTCACATGTTGTTGCAAAACAAGCAGCTTTGATGTTAAAGGCCACTGCTCATACTCTTAAATCCTTTAACAGAGATAAAGGAATTTTTGAAGTGGTTACACAAAATGGTAAAAGTGTTCAAGTTGTGAATTTGGAGAAAGGTAGTTGTTCATGTGGTAAATGGGAGATTAACAAATACCCTTGTTCTCATATTTTAAGTGTATGTGGGAACCTTTCACTAAACAGTTGGCAATTTGTTCAAAAATATTATTCAATTGAAGAATATTGTATGACTTGGGGTTCTCAATTTTTTCTCGTCGTCATGAAGCCTATTGGCAAGAGCCTGCATTAAAGTTGATTCTAGATTATAGTCTTAAGCGTTCAGAGAAAGGTCAACGACGTTCAACAAGGCTTCGAAATGAGATGGATATCAAAGAAGAATGTGCAGCAATTCGTTGTGGACTTTGTAAAACTCAAGGTCATAATAGAAGGAAATGCCCGAGTAAACCTAGAAAAGTTGATTGAATATACATGGGTAGGTTCAATATTCTTCTTCTTTTTACATGCTATTTACAATTATATTTTATACTTTTTTGGACTCATGCCATTTGAACTATGGGTTACAAGTGCTAAAATGAGTTATTTACTTTGATTTATAGATGAAGCACGAAGATTTTGGGAAAACCATATCATTGTTTCCGGTTGGTTTGTAACTAAGGAGTGAAGTTTGAAATAAACTAAATAGAGAGCACTGCCTCATGAGAAAATGATCTTGAAGTCAATGTTCACAATGATTTTTTTTAAATAATTATATTGGAATCTATTTGTCATACTTGACTATCCAAGTGACTTGGGTTTAGTTTTTCTTTTTATTTTATTTACTTGGTTAACTATGCTTAAAGAAAGTTTTATGAAATTTATAATATATATTTAGTATTTCACTATTAAAGGATACTTTGGATGATTGAGATGTTGGAGAATTTCTTTCAAACAAATCTGGCTACAAATTTCAATATTTAGATTTATTTTTACTTTCTTCAGCTTTCTTTGTAGTGTATCTTAAGGTTCTTTTTGAAGTATATATCGATGTTGTGATTGCATTATCTTTAAGATCGTTGAAAAAGAAAATAATGTGTGCTCTAGTTATTGAAATGCTTCTGATGCTAGTTAATAACAATTTCCACAAAGAAATTACATTCAGAGAAATATTGTCAAACATCTCCCATACATAAATCTTTTACACAAATGACCCGACAATCTAAATGAATAAAACCCACACAATCTGAAACACGAGACTAATCTAAATGAATAAAATTACTAGTCATTACTGGAAACATCAAACAAATACATGAAGAGGTTTAAATAAAAAAATTCACTGCATCTTAGAAATTTATAGCTCAGCTCCTCTTGACAGGGTCGAAGTTGGCCACACCAATCACGGCCTTTCGTTGGTTGTTTATTCCACTTCAAGCCTTTCGTTGATTCCTGTAGTTCCCAACACCCTTGATGACTGCTTCACCAGCAGTGACTTAAAGAAAGCCTCTGAGCTGGGCACCCTGTTATGGGTAGCACGAGTTAGTGGCAGAGCCATAGAAACAGCTGAAGTGGCAGCCATTATCTTTGCCCATTTCAAATCTAGCTGCTGACTCCCTAGTTCACTGATGATGTTGTGAAGCATCTTTTGAATAGTCACAAGAAATTGAAAGGAAAGAGAGAACACCGTTGGTTGTTTTTTTCCGCAAGAGAGAATAGAGAAGTCAATGTTGGTTTGAGAGAAAAAGTTGTTTTATTTGATTACCTTTACCTTTAATTTTTGTTTATTTACCTAGAAAATATGATGTGGCAAATGAGGTGGCAAGAAATATAAGGAGTTGGGAAATAAAATTAAAAGTGCAGTGGTGAGGCATGGCACCAACATAAGAACAATTTTCCCTTTGTGGCTGTCAGTTGCTTGAAGATTTGGGATCACAAACTTATTTTGGATAATCACGTCCTGCACTTAGGTAAACTAGCAAGCAAATCTAAAACGGATACAAAGATACAATGCAAATCACACACACGCCGACGAAGTACACGACACAATGGGCAAACCAGAACTGGCCGGTAGCTAGGCACATGATGGAGTTGAAAGTTGACAACTTTTAATGTGGCGGTTTACCGCAACTTCGATCGTACTGGTTTCTACAGGTAGGGTGCTTACCTCCATTGGCAATACAGGCTGAATATTGAACACCTTCTGGGCATTGATGTTGCACGTGTAGATTAGGATCTCTCGTGTCATCAGTTACTGGGTCGCTACCAATCTTGAGGATTCTGATAACGTTAGGATTCATCTGGAAGTCCAAGTTCTCTAACTCCACCTCCAAATCTTCAGCGATTTGGCACTCGTCCAGGCTCCCATTGCCTTTGCAGTCATAAGTAGTGGTGTTGGTGTTGCTTTTCATCATGAGATCAGCTCTACAACATTGAGCCTTGAGGCCGAGTATTATCATCACTACTACCGTGGCCAGAACTATCACTTCTTTCCTCTTCTGAAACCCCATTATTGTTCCTGTTTTCTTTCCCCAATACTTCTCTTACTTGGCAAGTCAATATGGAGGAGGCGATAACTATTTTATAGATAAGATGCATCGGAAATTATGTGGTCCAAGCTCATCATAGTATTAGATTGGCACATGTGACGCAAAATATAATAAAATTAAATTATAGAAATTTATTTGTCTTATTGTTATTGATTTGACTTTTTACAGTCCAATTATTTATGCGACAGATTTAAAATTTTGCATGGATAAGTATTTAGTAAGTCGTTAAGTCACAGTAAAAAAAAATTACTTGCACTTATTATGGCTTCCTCCAAAGCTAAACTATCCGTACATCCTTCATCACTAGCATCACAGTATCATGGAAATTTTAAGGCAAATTTCGTCGCAAACGTCTTTTTATCATTGTCATTACGTTTGGAATAAAAATTCCCTTTCCCATCTGGGTGCTCTAATTTGTGTCTCATTTATCACAGTCTGCCACATTTCACATTCACTTAACCACAGTCTGCTACATGTCACATTCACTTAACTCCTCTTATTTCTCCTATTTGGTTTCAACAAAATAAATAAAGAAAAAAATTATTTTTTTCTTGATTTAAACTAAATTCCTACCCTAATAATATCATAAGCGTAGAAACTTACCCTTAAAATTAAAAAATTTTAATTGAGACTAAACTTTTATTATAGAGGGTCTTTTTTTCTCTCCAAAATAGTTTTAGAAATTTTTGTTTAAAAAACCCTAAAACCAAATAATGAATAATTAAAATTAAATAAATAAGACACGTTACGTGTTCTGATAAATGAGCTATAAAGTGAGACACTAAAATGTGATAAATGATTTCCATCCTTATCTTTGAGGGTCACCTGATGCCAACCCCTTTTAATTTCTTTTCTAGTTGGCTTTTTCTAATTGCTATTGCAAACTCAATATTTCACTTTTTCTAATGGACGTCATTGCAAACCTCATATATTGGTCCAAAATTGGCCCCTCAACTTGTACAAGAGTGCTGTTTTGGCCTTCATTCTTTTATTTTAAAATTTTCAGCCCTTATACTTCAATTTTTATGCTCTGTTAGCCCTTCAGTAACGGTGTCAGTGACAGAAGTTAAATGGCCCGTTAACGGTCCCACGTGGCACAAAAATAGGCTACCATGTCTAATATGAGACAAAAAAAATAATAACAAGTTATTATTTTAATTAAAAGTAAAAACATTTTTATTTGAAACAAACATGAAAACACTGAAATTCCGGTGTCTCTCCCATCCTCTTCCGCCCGATATGACCAAAATCAAAACCTAGTGTAGAAGTTTCCAATACAACAAAACACCAAAGCCTGCAAAATGACAGTGAACAGCTAAAAACACCAACTATAGTGTTTTAAGATTTGCAAGCACAAAATGAGGTAAGAATCAAAAGTAAAATATAGCTTGAAGGAAGATTTGGAGGTGCAGAATCAAAAGTAAAATCAAAACTTGGCCATGTAAAACACAGAAAGACAGATATCAGAATCAAAAGCGGAAGGTGCGGTGCCTCTTTGATTTTCCCTTTCATTGTACTTCCCTTGCAAGCCCCCCAATCCTGCTTCCTTCAATTGGTAGCAAACTTGGCAACAAATCATTAAACCATAAACCTCTCCTTATAACGATACTATTTTCTCAGTCGGCTTTGAAGTTACAGATTAGATTAGATCTAGGACTTTTGAGGCTGATTTGGAAGAAACAAAAGTTGAAATCGTGTTTAGGGTAATGAGAGGGAGCTATCTAGAGTTTTTTGGCATTCGGTCAAAGATCTATCGCAATAATGGCTGGCGGAGAGTTGTGGCTGGTGCGGTGGTTTCTGGAAAATTTGTCAGAATCTTCATCATGTTCTTATGTTCTTGAAGTTTATAATTTCTGGGCTTTCTAGAGAGAGAAAATATGAGATAATTTGTTTGAAGAGAGATGAACAAGATGAAACTTGTAGCTCTTGAAACCCTTTGCAAAACCCCTATAGTGTAGATCAGCTAGTGAAGGACTGTTTTAGCTTAACCAAGTGACTCGAGTTCGAATTCTTGGGTACGTAGCTGTTTTAAAAACTTAGGAGGGAGAGCTTTGTTGCCCTTATGGTCCTACCCGACTCGAATCTGAATTAGTCGGAGCGAAACTTCGGATATCAGATAGTGAAAAAAAAAAAAAAAAAACCCTTTACAAAGAGAAACACGTTGAATAAGCCCAAAAATTTTCTTCTTGTTCAAATCACACATGACTCTTGATGATCATACATTTAACAGTATATATTTGTTTTTAAATTTTGGTTCAGAAATTACAAACAATATTAAAATTAAACTTAAATTTAAAATTTCTGACTAATTTATTTTTACTTTTAACTTTTCTTAAAAAGATTTCAATTTATTTTTTAAAATTTAAAAAAGAAAAATTTCATTTATTTCTTTAATTACAATTAAATATAATTGCACTTTTTTTTTTGACATTTTCAGCTTGTAGGTCTCAATTTTGATGTGGTAATCTATATTTTTACCACGTGTACACCGTTAACGGTTGTTAGTCACATTACAAGCTGGTGACTGATTTTCCCTAACAGAAGGGTGAACTGAGCTACAAAATTAAAGTACAGGGGTTAAAAATTTCAAAATCAACGAATGAGGGTTAAAAGGATACTTTTTTACAAGTTAAGGGGCTAATTTATGTATTAAGCCGTCCAAAAATTCATAGTAGCAGCAGTGGAATAATTAGATATATAACATATATATTGGAGGGGTATAAGAAAAAAGGTATCGATTGGATCGAAATGAATCTGCAAAACAGAATATTAAGAACAAGTTCCTTTTGTGGCTGCCAGCAGCATGATTTGGGATCATACATTATTTCGGCCCCTGACTGATGAAGGACCATAATCTTCCTACCATGCAAAGATGAAAGGCAACCATCACACAGGACAAGAGTTACACGACAAAAGGGGCAAACCAGAAGCAGGTAGCTGGCAGCCTGGCGGCTGGCACATGGAGTTGAGAATTTAATTAATTAGCGACTTAATAATTTTCCAGGGACTTAATTAATTAACCTTGTTTGTGTTTACCGCAAAGTCTACTGTAAATGGACCTACAATCAGAATTACCTCCGGTGCAGGGAATACAGTTTTGATACGAATGTCCTGTGCATGCTTTTTGATCGAATGACTCCTTAAGTATTGACTGCCTGGAAAGTTATTTGGGTGTCGCTTTTCTTCTGCTGGAGAATTCTGATAACCTTGGAATCCATGAAGAAATCGAGCTCCAACTGATCCAAATCATCAACGATTCGGCATTCGTTGTGGAGGCCATTGCACTGATTATGATTACTAGGAGCACCTGCACCGTTGCTCTTCACCAGGACAGCAGCTCTACAACAATTGTTGTTCGGACTCGGGAGCAGTATTATCAGCATTACTACTAAACCCAGCTCAGAAAATTCTTCTCCTTTTCTCTTATTATCAAACCCCACTTTCTTTCTTACAATTTTCTTTTTTCGTTTATGATTCCTTATCTCCCCCACCCTCTCCCTTTAATTGCTAACTCAAGAAGCAAGGGAAAGTTTGCCCAATTTATAGGAAGAAGAGGGGAAGATATATATATAAAGGAAATTAATTGCAACTTAGTTGAATGTTTTTGCCCATTTTATAGGTTTACACTTTTATATGTTTTGCCCTCATCACGGAATTACAAAAAGTTAATTTTCAATATGTTTCGATTCAAAAATGGAAGAGAAAGTAAGGGAAGGGAAAGGAGGGGAAAGGAAGGGAAATGAAGGCTTCAACCCTTGTTTGGATAATCAAATTTAATGAGGGAAAAGAATCGGAAGGTTGCTTGATGACCTTATTTTGGTTAAACAGTGGAAAGGAATGGAAGGATAATATTTTAATATTATTTTATAATTATAACCCTTCTATCATATGTTACTTATTGAAAATGAATGATATTTATGATATTTTATAAATTTTTTTTTTTTTGAGTTTCTATCCCTACCCTGACACCCCAAATTAGAGTTTCTGAAAAATTAAAGTTTGAGGGGTTTTGGAGGACTATGAGAACCCTTCCTTTCCCTTGAGAAAATTTAAAAAGTTTTATCCAAACAAGGGAAGGGTTCTCTCTGGCGCTCCTTAACCCTTCATTTCCCTTCCTTTCCCTCCTCTCCCCTCAATCCACTATGTTAAATTCATCAAACATACACTTGGAGCTATATATATAAATAAATATCTAGCTAGAATTTGGTTGTGACTATGTAATTAATTTTATTTTACACTCTCTGGAAAAAGGACATCCCAATGATTAAAATTTGAATGTTATAAGACTTGGAAAAGAAGAAAGAAACAGAAGATGAGAGAATGAAATATTTTGTGTGTATTTCAGTGTAGATCAGTAGGCTATTTATACAGGAGGTTAGGAGCCATATAAGGCAGCTATACAAACAAATCCCTAATTTACGTACTAATCAAATCAACCTAAATCAATTACCACAATTACATTAACAACCTAAATCAATTACATTAACAAATCAATTACATTAACATCCCCCCTCAAACTCAAGTTGGTGCTGTGGAAGCCAACTTGAGTTTGGAAACTAAATCATAAAAGTGGGTTGGGAGATGAGTTTTGGTGAAGATATCAGCTGGTTGATTTGAAGAAGATATTGAGATGAGATGAAGAATCCCATGGGTGATATGTTGTCGTACAAAGTGACAATCAATTTCAATGTGCTTTGTACGTTCGTGGAAAACATCATTGTGAGCAATCTGGATGGCACTGTGATTGTCACAATGAAGAGCAGTAGCAGAGGATGAAGGGACACCCATGTCCTCTAACAATCGTCGGAGCCACAATAGTTCAGCAGCAGCATCAGCCAAAGCTCGATACTCTGATTCTGTGCTAGAGCGGGCAGTAACTGTTTGTTTCTTACTGAGCCAAGAAATGAGAGAGTCGCCCAAAAAGAAACAGTAACTGGTTGTCGAACGATGGTCAGTAGGATCACTGGCCCAGTCTGCATCAGAGTAGCCAGATAGTACAAGAGATGAGTAGGCAGAAAAATGTAGACCATGAAACAACGTTCCTTTTACATATCTCAAAATCCGTAGGACAGCAGAAAAGTGTGAAGAACTAGGAGCACTCATGAACTGACTAACCAAATGAAATGCATAAGCAATGTCAGGTCTGGTGACTGTAAGATAGATTAAACTTCCAACAAACTGATGATATAAAGTAGGATCATCAAGGGAAATGCCATCCAACGGCGTAAGTTTGACATTGTGCTCCAAAGGAGTGGATACAGTTTTGGTATCAGTGATACCAGCCCGAGATAATAAATCAGATGCATATTTGGCCTGAGAAAGAAAATAGCCCTCAAATTTGGAAGAGACTTAAAGACCCAAGAAGTAACTAAGAGTTCCCAGATCCTTCATCTCGAACTGATGACTAAGATGTTGTTGTAATTCTGAAATACTAGAAATATCATCACCAGTGATTATCATATCATCAACATAGAGAAGAAGGATAACTATACCATGATCAGTTTTACGAATGAACAGAGCAGAATCATGAAGACTAGAAACAAAGCCAAACTGTGTGATAGTGGAACTGAACTTGGAAAACCAAGCTCGAAGAGCTTGTTTTAACCCATATAAAGCTTTTCGAAGCTTATAGACTTTATGTGCGGGGCGAGAATATCCTGGAGGAGGTTGCATACAAACTTTTTCTTGCAGATCACCATTGAGGAAGGCATTTTTCACATCCATATGAAAAAGTTCCCATTTCTTTACTGCAGCAATGGCTAGGAGACTACGAACAGATGTAATACGAGCAACTGGAGCAAAAGTTTCTTCATAATCAATCCCATAGTCCTGAGAATATCCTTTTGCTACTAATCGAACCTTATATCGCTCAACAGAACCATCTGCACGAGTCTTGATTTTATAGACCCATTTGCAACCAATAGCAGTCTTACCTGTAGGAAGATTAACTAAGTCCCAAGTATGAGTTTTCGTAAGAGCATGAAGCTCTTCATCCATAGCCTGTTGCCAATGAGGATCATTGCTAGCTTCACGAAAAAAGTTAGGCTCATGCAAGGTAACAATGGCAGAAAAACAATGATAGTTTTGCAGATAGGAAGGAGGTTTTCTTACTCGGGTAGATTGACGAACAAATGGCTCAGGTACAGTCTCTGCAAATGGAGAAGACTCTGTAGGAGTGGGAGCAGAAGTCAAAGGATCGTCAAGTTCAGAGGGGGCTTCAACTTCAAGATTTGGAAATAATTCTGTAGAGGTGTTAGTAAAGAATCTAGTGGGACTGGAATGGGAAGAATGAAAGCTGGAAAGAGAAGAAAATTGAGTGTCTTCCCAAAAGGTGACATGACGAGAAATTCTAACTCTATTAAAGATGGGATCCCAACAACGGTATCCTTTATGTTCAATCCCATATCCAAGAAAACAGCAAAGACGAGCACGGGGTTCTAACTTATTATGCTCATGGGGTTGAAGGAGAACAAAACAGATACATCCAAAAGGTTTAAGAAGATGGTAATTAGGAGGCTTACCAAACAATTTTTCATAAGGAGAAAGGTTGTCAAGAATGGAAATCGAAGTTCGATTGATTGTGAAAACTGCAGTTAAAGCAGCTTCTCCCCAGAATTTTTCAGGACAAGAAGCAGATAGAAGAAGGGTTCGGACTGAGTCAAGTATGTGGCGATGTTTACGCTCAGCTCTACCATTTTGTTGGGATGTACTGGGACAGGAACGCTGTATTAGCGTACCTTGTTGATCAAGAAAAGCAAGTAGGGTAGACTCTTTGTATTCCATAGCATTATCAGTTCGAAGAGTTTTGATAGAACAAGAGAACTGTGTTTTCACCATGGTGGCAAACTTGATGTATATTTGAGGTAGTTCAGACCGCTATTTTAGAAAGTAAATCCAGGTATATCTAGAATAATCATCAATAAAAATAACATAATACTGATAACTACTCATAGTTAAGACAGGAGAAGGCCCTTAAATATCAGTATGCACAAGATCAAAAGAAGACTTTGAAAAAGAAGTACTATTATTAAAGGAAAGAGCAGGCTGTTTGTCAAGCTGGCATTGTAAACATTGAAAAGAGTCATTTTTAGTGGACCCTAACAAACCATGGGAAACTAATGGATGTAATTTGCTAGCAGAAGCATGGCCAAGGCGAAGATCCATTGATAGAGAGAGGATTTGAAGGTGGTGACGGCCGAGAGATGTTGAGGAAGTTGAAGAGAGACGAGCTCAAACAATCTTCCAACTTTCTTCCCCGTCCCAAGAGTCTTCCCCATCTGCGGATCTTGTACCTGACAACCAGAAGAAGAAAAGAGGACAGTGAGAACAAGATCACAAAGTTGTCCAACAGAAATAAGATTAAAGGCTAGAGAGGGAATGCAATAAGTATCAGAAAGAGTAAGATTAGAATCAGATACATTTCCAGTATGTTTGATATGCATTGGGGTGTTATTGGCAATGTGAATTGGGGGAAGCGATGAATCAGAAAACTTGGATGAGAAAACAGAAGAGTCAGGGGTCATATGATTATGACAAGCAGAGTCAAAAAGCCAAGAAGATTTACCTGGGGTGACAGATAGAGCAGTAGGGGTAGAGGAATTGGCAGAGATAACCTGTTTAAGTAAGGACTGAAGATCACTCATTATAAGGTTAACAGATTTCTCAAAGGCAACAGCAGCAACAGAAGAAGAAGCTCCAGACTGAGAGAAAACTCCTTTAGTACTAGTAGAACCTTCCTTAGGTTTAGGAGGCCTGACGGGGCAATTTTCAATGATATGACCCTTCTTATGGCAGTAACGGCATTCGATGTTTGGGCAATCAGAGTAACTGTGACCTTTCTGATGACAATTCCTGCAGAAAGAGGACCCCATTCTCGAAAAAGAAGATTTAGGACGGGTGGTTGCAAGGGCAATAGTAGTCTGTGGAAGCCTAAGGCGAGTTTCTTCAAAGATGATTTCTTTTATGGCTGTATCCAGGGTAGGAATAGGGTCACGATGGAGCAAAGAAGCTTGAACATATTCATATTCAGGACGAAGAGCCATAAGGACCTGAATAAGGTGCAGATGATCTTCACTGATTTTTGCTTGGGACAAACGAGTCCAAATGGGTTGGACTTGGGCTAGAAAGCCGTTGATAGACTGGCCTGGTTCTTGTTTGAAACTGTGTAGGGTACTCCAAAGTTGATAATAGTGTGCGAGGCCAGTAGACTTGTATGTAATTGCAAGAAAATCCCAGATAGCTTTGGCAGATTCCAGATCTGAAAACTGAGCATGAATGTCAGGAATGGTAGTATTGTAGAGCCATGTGATGATTTGGTGATTTTTACTATCCCAATCTTCCAGGCGTTCAGCGAACTTGGTGCTAGACTCATTCAACTCACAAATAGGTTTAGTAACATCACCAATGACAATCCTCCATAGCTTACGACCAATCAGGAAACTACGCATCCCTTGGACCCATAGAGTGTAATTGGAACCATCTAGAATTATGGAAATGGGCCTAGAAACCGCCAGTTTCTCCATTATAGAGATAAAATTAGCAAAAACCGAGCCCAAAAATGAAATCAGAAGACCAAAATTAGGCAGGAAGGAGAACCTTCAAAAAGTCAACGTCAAAGTCAACGGTCAAAGTCAACGGTACGAAGTCAACGGTCAAAAGTCAAAGGCTGACGTGGCAGAGGAGACAGGCAGGGCTGACGTGGCAGTCGGAGAAAGAGTCAATGTCGGCGTGTGGACAAAGTTAACCGACGCGTGGACAGGTTGACCGGCGCATGGAGGCGCATGTATTGTCGGAAACGGCTGAAAATTTGTATGCTGGCAGATCAGACTAAGGGCTATCCACCAGTATAGGCAGTGTAGCAAAAAGATGTCTGGAAAAAATTGAAAAATTCACGAACCCTTTGAAGGAAAAAGAGCACGTGGAGGTCAACATGAAGGGGACAATGGCCGGAATTTGGAAGGCAGGGACCGGACTGAAAACTAAACAGGCTGGCAGCGGTGGTGAGACAATCGGAAAAAAAATTTTTTTCAGAACGAGGCTCTCGATACCATGTTATAAAACTTGGAAAAGAAGAAAGAAACAGAAGATGAGAGAATGAAATATTTTGTGTGTATTTCAGTGTAGATCAATAGGCTATTTATACAGGAGGTTAGGAGCCATATAAGGCAGCTATACAAACAAATCCCTAATTTACGTACTAATCAAATCAACCTAAATCAATTACCACAATTACATAGTCAACCTAAATCATCCTAAATCAATTACATTAACAGCCTAAATCAATTACATTAACAAATCAATTACATTAACATTGAAAATTTAATTGGAGATAGTTGATTAAGGTTCAGGGCAACATCTCGAAGGGGATATGTTTGACAGCCTAGTAGTACTGCATGTTGATGTAATGGCCATTCTCTATGGTTTACAGGTAACCTGGGAACATGGGTGTGTCATTGTTGAAAGCGACTCGCATATTGCTAGCAATTTCAGAGAAAAGAAGGCTGATAATAGTTTCTACGAAGGAGGCGGGCTTTTAGCTTACATAGTGGATTTCGTCTCCAATCTCACTAGACGTTGTTCTTTGAAGCATGTGAAGAGAGACGCAAACAAGTTAGTGCTGGGGCCTCTTCAAGTATCAACAAAGAACGATTCAATAAGTTACCAATAGCACAATCTCAAACCAATAAAATAATCAAAGAAAATAATTTTAATATCCAAGACAAGATAATGATTAACATGTGTTGGTTTATTTATGGGTTTGGCTTTTTGTGTATTTTATTTGGGCCTTGGTCTTTAAGGCTTTTTATGTATTTTTTTTGGAGTTTGTCAACCCGTTGGCCTCATGGGTTTTATTTTTTATTTTTTATTTTGTCCACAAAACTACATTTTAAACCTTTTCATTCTAAGTGGTGCATATAATTGTGATACAACAGAAAGGATTTTCAACAAAACTTTTATTCAAAATAATTACCTTTGGTTCATAAAATTTGAAAAAAATTTTATTTTGATCCCTATAATTTAAAATTTTTTACTTTTGCCTATATAGTTTGAAAATCAAACTATTTGGTCCTTTTGAAAGTATTCTTATTAAATTTACCTTTAAATACTAATTTATACGCCCTTTGATTTTATTTAACTGTTATATTTTGGTCAAACCATCCCAATTTTGACCATTAATTATAAAAATATATATAATTAAAATTTCAAAAAATATGTTTTGAAAAGTTTAAGATTTGTATTTTTCAAATTTTATTTTTAAAAAATTTATAACTTTATAATTTTATTATAAATAATGGTCAAAATTAGAATTGATTTGACCAAAAAATGACAGTTAAATAAGATTAGAGGGAGTAGTACTTAAGGGTAAGTTTAACAACCAACAATTGGTTGGTTCAAGTGGTTTGGCACTTGTTCCCTTAAGTAAGGTCTCGAATTCGAGTCTTGTGAATAGAAAAAACCATTGTTGGGAGAGCTTTACCCTCATAGTGGGCCAACCCAACTCGAAAGGGATTAATCTTGAGCCAAAGGCCTAGGGATACCCTTGATTACACAAAAAAAAGGGTAAGTTTAACAACAATACTTTCAGAAGGACCAAATAGTTTGATTTTCAAACTACATAGGCTAAAATAAAATTTTTTAAATTATAGGGATCAAAATAAAATTTCAATATATACTCCTCCTGGTCCTATTTTCAATATTTTTAATATATATTTAACGGTGAAAAATGTTTGTATCAAACAACATAGTGAGGCATTTCCAATTAACTTGAAAATTTTACATGCATGATCTACTCGAATAGAACATTAAATCAAATAGTTGGATTATCAAAATATTACCTATAAAAAGATATGAGCGGGTGTAAAACTAAAAGTTTTACACTTAGGGGCCGTTTGGTTGGAAGTAATTTGAAATTATCTTGAGAATTCTATTATAATTTAAAATGACTGAGAATTAGTGCATTTTCTGTTTGGTTGTCATAATGAAAATTTTAAATGATTTTATTTGGTTTGAGGGGATATGACATTTCAAAATGAGTTTCTTTACTAAATTACCATTCTCTTTAATTTGATTGCATGATAATATTTTATTATAACTTAACACAATTATCAATATTAACACAAAAAATTTCCAATTGAAATAAAATAAATTAAAACAAATAATTAATTATTCCAAAATAATATATTTTTGTGCCAAACCCTCTAATATTTAAAAGGATTAAAGCATGATTTTTTATAATAATTTAACACATACACTAATCTAAAATAAACCATTTTCAAATATGATAAATGACCAAAATATGAAATAATTAATTATCCCAAAATAATATATATGATGAAAAAAATTAATAGTAAATTTTTTCTAATAATACATAGATAAAGTGTGTGTAACCTTTCATCCATCATATAGAAATAGGTTAAGTAATTATCATTACTAATATATAACACATAATATTATCAAAATATAAGATGAAATCAAAGGTTATTGTTGTCCAAATATTTTTACAAGGGCATGATAGATAGAAAATTTTAGTTCCAGTAGGAATTGTAAAATACCTAAGAACTACTTGAGAATTAATTCCCAATAAAATGGGCATTTTTCCTCGCATGGTAATATGCAATTTTTAATCTTGTCATCTCTTAAGCAACCAATCAAGACTTGAGAATTAATTCCCAATAAAATGGGCATTTTTCCTCGAATGGTAATATGCAATTTTTAATCTTATCATCTCTTAAGCAACCAATCAAGACTATTTGAAATCAATGTGAAATTCTCATGGAAAAAAGAAATTTCTTTAATCCAAACGCCCCTTAGTGTAAATTGATCCCTTCTCATTTGTGAATTTTAATAAAACTTCTGTTACAAAATTTAATTAGTTCATATGATTGGTTAAATACAAATTCTTTTTATCTGCCACGAGAAAAGATATACTATTTTACAACACTAGTGAAAATATCTGAAAAATTTTTTTGCCGGAAACAAAATTAATATCCTATGGTGCATGAAACATCAAAATTGAAAAAATAAATACTTAAATGAATGGCGAGGCAATATTCTTTCAGAAAAATAGTGCTTGCAACAGACTCACAGGTTGTTGTAAATAGTATTCAGGAATTTGAAAGTGATGGTGTAAAAGATTGGAGGATTTGGCATATAGCGCAGGATATTAGGACTTAGGAGTGAATTAAAAGGCTTTGCAGAGGCTGAAGTGAGATGGATTTCAAGAAAAGCCAACTTGGCAGCGAACTGGGTACCTGTTCAAACAAGGAGAGGGATGTGCCCGGTGGATTGGGCAGATGTGCCCCCATCCCAACTGCTCCATATTTTTGAGAAAGATGGTGTTCCTGCCTCACCTAAACTTTTATTTTATAGTAGCAGTAAACTTAGAGATTTTTTCCTCGATTTGTTTACTGATCTTTCTCACAACTGTGTAAGAACTTTTCTTCATATGAATACAAAGTGTTTTTTATTTTGGCCAAAAAAAAAAAAATCGCAAAATTTTTTTAGCTTTAAACTTTTATGCTTTGTCCTCAAGTCCTCAGCGCGGCATTATATAAATAAAAAAGTTAAATTGAATTAGGCTCTCCATTATAAAAAGATATCTCAATATGTAGTTGGAATCCGAAAATTCAATAAATTTTGGATTCAATCGATCATTCAAAACATTTTTTTTGAAAGGCGGGCCGAAGAGAGCTTTTAATTTCAATAAATAAAAAAAACAAAATAAAAGAAGATTAATAGATTACACACATCCCTTCCAGTAGTCAAAATTCGTATGAGTTTTCTCTTATTTCCTATATCTGATCTCTTGCTTTGAAGAAAATTCCTTTCTATTTGCCTTTTGAATGAATGATTAATGCAAATTAATTATTAGGGAAAGAAAGGAGAAGCTAATGGCCTTTTGGGTTAATTTAATTATATAAAGGAGGCCAGATTAATAAACTTGTATTTTCCATTTTATTATTTATTAATCAGTATTATTTTCCTCTTTACACGAATCTTTGAATTCAGCCCACATACAAAAAGGAAAACAAAAAATATAAGGATATTATGAATGTGGACAAATGTAAGTTGTGTAAATTATTATGAAAGTGGACAAATGCAAATTATGTAAATTATGTTATGAAAGTGGACAAATGCAAGTTGTGCAAATTGTCCAAATTGTGATTATTGTGATGGTAATAATGGGGCTCATATGTGCAAATTGCCAACTTGTATAGCCTACCATTTGATACCTATAAATTGAGATTCATTCTCCCTAATGATATACACTTACAATTCCTTCATTCAATTTCTTTCTCTTTCTCTCTTGTTCCTTTAATTATCATTTGCTCATATTCTTGCTCATATTCTCCTATCCTTATTTCTTGTTCTTGGTTCCTCAATTTTAATTAACGTATTTTTCACAACACGTTATCAGCACGAGTGTTCTAAAATAAAGTAAGTTTGGAGTTTGCTAAGTTCTGAAGGTTTGATTCCATACAAAATTTATTTTCTATACACAAGATAATTTTAATTTTCATTGTGTAAAGATTTCCTTTTAAACATTTTTGACACCAGAAGTTGTCAAACTAATTGAGACCATTCTTTTCAGAATTATGGCAAATATTGAAAAGCCCAAATTCCAAATTTTGGATGTAAGTGGCAATAACTACTTGTCATGGTGTATCGATATTGAACTGCATCTCCAAGGCCAAGGTCTTGCAGCTACCATTGGTGAAAATGGAAATGCTAATGATAAAGATAAGGCAAATGCTTTGATTTTTATCCGTCGGCATCTAAGTGATAGCCTAAAAGTTCAATATCTATCTGTCCGAGATCCCTTGATCTTGTGGACGAGATTGAAAGAGCGGTATGATCACACCAAAACTGTCATCCTCCCTCAAGCACAATATGATTGGCAACATCTGAGGTTGCAGGATTTCAAGTCTATGTCCGATTATAATTCGGCTTTGTATGATATTGTGTCACGGCTTGAACTTTGTGGTGTTAAGCTTACTGAGGTTGAGCTTTTAGAGAAAACATTCTCCACCTTTCATGCTTCAAATATTGTATTGCAACAGCAATACCGACAGCGCCAGTTTAAAACATATTCTGAATTGATCTCAGTCCTGTTGACTGCAGAACAAACAAATGAGTTGCTGCTTAAAAATCATGATTTAAGACCTGCTGGCTCTAAGGCATTTCCTGAAGCAAATGCCGGCTCAAGTAAGAATGTTGGCCGTCCTAGAGGCCGTGAGCGCAGGCATGGGAATTTTTTTCGTAAGGGTGGTGGGAGATTTAACCGTAATATAAATAACTCCCCACACAACCCTAAAGGTAAAAAGCCCATGAAGAAGCATGATGATAGTACCTGTCATCGTTGTGGAATGACTGGTCATTGGTCACGTACCTGTCGTACGACCAAACATTTGGTTAGTCTATACCAAGCATCCCAGAAGGAGAAAAGCAAGCATGTTGAGACCCATGCCATTGACCTAACTGAGACTGATGCTGAAGTCAATAAGGTTTTGGTCAATGAAAACTGTCATATTCTTGGCAATGAAAAACCTTTTGAGGTTTCTGATTTCTTTTTATAATGTTGATGAAAATAATAAGTCCCTAGAAATAGATCCTGAGGGTTTTCATCTATGTTTTGCCATATCCTTGGATAATTATGTTACCAAGGAAGATATTAAATAAATATGGTCGTTAATAAAATCATGAGTTTTATTCCATATTTGTTGGTTTATATTTTGCATCATATTATTAATTTGTTAAATTTTATGGAACTTGACACCTGAAGTTGTCAAGATAAATGCAAATGGGACACATTGAGAAAAAGGAAGATATATGTTTGCTTGATAGTGCTACAACGCATACTATACTTTGTGGCAAACACTTTTTCTCAAATGTGACATTGCGCAAGGCAAATGTTCAGACAATATCTGGTCCTGTTAATATTATAGATGGCTATGAGACTGCCACAGTTATTTTGCCAAATGGCACAACATTGTATCTTGAAGATGCATTGTTGAGCGGTAGATCAAAAAGAAATCTACTTAGCTACAAAGATGTACGCCGTAATGGGTACCATTTAGAAACAATTAATGAGCAAAATAAGGAATTTCTTTGCATCACTTCCTACAAGATGGACCAGAAGACCATCTATGAGAAGCTGGAAGCTTCTAGTATGGGATTATATTATGTCCCAATACGAGCTATAGAATCATATGCTACGATGCCCTGGAAACTAGTGAACCCTGATGTGTTCGGACTTTGGCATGATCGCCTTGGTCATCCAGGAGCTACAATGATGCGAAGAATCCTTAAAAATACTCGTGGACACCCTTTAAAAGATACAAAGGTGTTGTTGTCCAAAGATTACATTTGTGAATCTTGTTCACAAGGAAAGCTCATTACTAAACCTTTCATGACAAAGGTTGATTACGAATCCCCTTCATTCTTGCAGAGAATCCAGGGTGATATCTGTGGGCCAATTCAGCCTGCAAGTGGACCATTTAGATATTTCATGGTACTAGTAGATGCATCCTGCAAATGGTCCCATGTTTGCCTATTATCAATGCGCAACGTCGCCTTTGCACGTTTGCTTGGACAGATAATAAAGCTTCGAGCTCATTTCCCAGATTATCAAATTAAAAGCATAAGAATGGATAATGCTGGTGAGTTCACATCAAAGAGTTTTGATGCTTATTGCGCTTCATTAGGAATTGAAGTTGAACATCCTGTCCCATATGTTCATACTCAAAATGGATTAGCAGAATCCATGATTAAGCGCATTCAGATTATTGCTCGAACTTTATTGATGAGGACAAAGCTCCCATCCTCAGCGTGGGGTCATGCTGTTTTACATGCTGCATCTTTAATTAGATTGCGCCCTACTACTTCTCATTTATATTCCCCTCTTCAGTTAGTCTTAGGCCAGGAGCCAGACATTTCATATCTTCGCACCTTTGGTTGCGCGGTACAAGTGCCTGTAGCACCACCGCAAAGGACCAAAATGGGTCCCCAGCTCCGTTTGGGCATTTATGTTGGGTTTGATTCACCGTCTATTATTCGGTTCCTTGAACCATTGACGGGTGATTTATTTACCGCTAGATTTGCGGATTGTCATTTTGATGAGACAGTATTCCCATCACTTGGAATACCAAAAGCTTCCATATATGGAAAGCAAAAAAATGTCGAGATTTTCTCATGGAATGAGAAAAGTTTGTCTCATTTAGACCCAAGAACACCTGAATGTGAAAATGAGGTGCAACAATTGATCCATTTACAAGCTATTGCAAATCAAATGCCTGATGCATTTAAAGAGACTGCTAAAGTTTCAAAGTCTCATATCCCAGCTACGAATGTTCCAGCTAGGATAGATGTTCCTGTAGAACCACCCGAAATGGATCTAAATGTCCCGCGCCTGAAGCGTGGTAGACCAATGGGATCAAAGGACACTATTCCTCGAAAAAGAAGGGGGAGGAATTTAGAATCTGCTCCAGATGAGTATAATTCTGCTCCAGATGAGCACATTAATCTTTCTCGAGGAAAGCAAATTGCACCTGAAGTGCCACAATATAATATTCAAAGAGAGCATATTGCCCCTGAAGTGGCACAAGTTCATGAGCATATTGCCCCTGAAGTGGTACAAACCCATGAAAAGATCACCAACCTTAGGAATACTGAAATTTCCATCAGTTATCATAATGAGATATGGGATCGAAATGAGATAATCATCAATGATGCATTTGCTCTCTCAGTTGCTCATAGGATTATGAATGATGATTATGAACCTCGGTCCATAACCGAATGCCGTCATAGGCAAGATTGGCCTAAATGGGAGGAAGCAATCCATGCTGAATTGGCTTCCCTTACCAAACGTAATGTTTTTGGGCCTATTACTAAAACCCCTGACAATGTAAAACCTGTTGGATACAAATGGGTCTTTGTCCGGAAACGAAATGAGAAAAGCGAGATCGTGAGGTATAAAGCCCGACTCGTAGCCCAAGGTTTCCTGTAGAGGCCTGGGATAGATTATGATGAAACATATTCACCAGTAGTGGATATAATTACCTTTCGTTTCCTTATAAGTTGGGTTGCCCAAGAAAATTTTGAAATGCATCTTATGGACGTTGTGACGGCATACTTATATGGTTCATTAGATTCCAATATCTATATGAAAATTCCTGAAGGTTTCAAAATGCCTGAAGCGTGCACTCCCCGCAACTTATTCTCAATAAAGTTGCAAAGATCTTTATATGGGTTAAAGCAATCCGGCGGCATGTGGTACCAACATTTAAGTGAATACCTGACTAAGGAAGGGTACATAAATGATCCCATCTGCCCATGCGTGTTTATTAAAAGATCTGAAACCGGGTTTGCTATTATAGCAGTTTATGTCGACGACATGAATTTAATTGGGACTCCTGAAGAGTTATCTGAAACTGCTGAATATTTGAAAAAGGAGTTTGAGGTAAAAGATTTGGGTAAAACCAAACTATGCCTTGGTCTAGAGCTTAAGCACAAAAAGAATGGAATACTTGTCCATCAGTCAGCATACACTGAAAGATTGCTTAGACGTTTTAACATGGACAAGGCTCATCCATTGAGCACTCCTATGGTTGTAAGGTCTCTTGACCCCCAAAAGGACCCGTTTCGTCCTAAAGAATCTGATGAGGATATACTTGGTCCTGAAGTACCATACCTCAATGCAATCGGGGCTTTGATGTACTTGGCACAGTGCACGAGACCAGATATCGCTTTTGCGGTAAATTTGTTGGCACGTTTCAGTTCTGAGCCAACCCGAAGACATTGGAATGGGATTAAACATATCTTCCGTTATCTTCGAGGAACCATTGATTTGGGGTTATTCTATTCTAAGAATACTACTAACTCTGGTTTAGTAGGTTATGCTGATGCAGGATATAAATCTGATCTGCACAGAGCTCGCTCCCAAACCGGTTATCTATTTTGCTATAATGATACAGCCATTTCTTGGCGTTCCACTAAGCAAACACTAGTTACTACATCTTCCAACCACTCTGAAATTATTTCCCTCTATGAGGTCGGAAGAGAGTGTGTTTGGTTAAGATCTATGATATCACATATTCACAATGCTAGTGGATTCAAACCGGTGATAGATTCTCCCACTATAATTTATGAGGATAATGCTGCTTGTGTTGCACAAGTCAGGGGAGGATATATTAAAGGTGATAGGACCAAGCACATCTCACCGAAATTTTTCTATACTCATGAACTCCAGGAAAGTCGACAAGTTGATGTTAAACAAATTCGCTTCGTCGATAATCTTGCAGATTTATTTACCAAATCTTTTCCAACATCAACATTTGAGAAATTAGTTTATAGCATTGGTATGCGGTGAGTCAGTAAAATGCAAGATTGAATTCCCCAGAAGTGGAAATGTTTAGATGCTCCAGAAGTAGCAGTTTATTTTATCTCAGGGGGAGCGATTATGGACATAAGTGCACTGTACCCTTTTTTTTCCTTCTGTCCGGTTTTTGTCCCACTGGGTTTTTCCGGCTTAAGGTTTTTAATGAGGCAGTAATAGCACGTCCAATCAGGACACTGAAGTAGGCCCACTTATATTGTCTTGAAGACAAGCACATATTGTCCTGAAGACATATTAGACGGACTTGATTGTATTGTACTCATTTTCCCTTATGTTCGGTTTTTGTTCTCACTGGGTTTTTCCGACTTAAGGTTTTTAACGAGGCAGTACACGTCCAATTTTAATAGTAGCATTTGTCCAAAGGGGAGTATTATGAATGTGGACAAATGCAAGTTGTGCAAATTATTATGAAAGTGGACAAATGCAAATTATGCAAATTATGTTATGAAAGTGGACAAATGCAAGTTGTGCAAATTGTCCAAATTGTGATTATTGTGATGGTAATAATGGGGCTCATATGTGCAAATTGCCAACTTGTATAGCCTACCATTTGATGCCTATAAATTGGGATTCATTCTCCCTAATGATATACACTTACAATTCCTTCATTCAATTTCTTTCTCTTTCTCTCTTGTTCCTTTAATTCTCATTTGCTCATATTCTCCTATCCTTATTTCTTGTTCATGCTTTCTCAATTTTAATTAACGTACTTTTCACAACAAAGGAAAAATATATAATGCGAGAATTTATAACCACTGAAAAGAATAATCCTTCAGAAAAGAAAAGAGAATAATTTGCTGGAAATAAGATTAGTCCGAAATTTATAGTACTACTGGAATAATTCGATACAATGACATATATACTAGAGGTCAGAAATTGCTGAATGGGGCGAAATCAATATGAAAACGGATGCAAGACAATATCCCTTTGTGGCTGTCGGCACTCAGCACAGCAGCCTGATTTGGGATCATTCTTAATGATTTCGGCGCATTTTGATAACAACAAGGGGAAGGATAGCTGATCATCATACAACAGGAAAGGTAAAATTAAACTAGCACGCATATAAATATAAATATATATATATATATATATGCTATATATAGCAGGCACATGGAGAGGAAAATCGACAAGTTAATTCTCCAGGGGATTTAACCTTGTGGGTTTAATAATCCGCGGCAACCATATAGCTTCCTACACTTGGGCGGTTGATCTCCATTGCCAATACAGGCAGAAGCTGGAGTACCTGATGGGCAACCACTCTGTGAGGGTTGATCACGATTAGGCGTGTTCCCAGTTACTGTTCTAGGAGGATTCTCATTCTGGAGGATTCTGATAACTTCAGGATTCATGAGGAAGTCCAAATTATCCAACTCCAACTCCAAATCTTCTGCGATTCAGCACTCGTCCAGCCTCCCATTGCCCTTGCACTCATAAGTGGTGTTGCTCTTCACTACAAGAGCGGCTCTACAGCACTTAGCTTTCAGGCTGAGCATTATCAACACCGCTACAAGTGCCAGAACTAACTCTCTTCTTCTCTTCTGAAACTCCATCTTTTCTCCCTTATTTCTCACTTGGCAAGTCAGGATGGAGGAGGTTTACCTACTTTATAGACCTGAGAGACTATAAATTGTGGCGGTCCAACTGATTCAGTGCGCTAAAATATATTGAAACTGATTAAAGTTGCACATATGCAAAAATTAAATAATAGAAACTTAGATACCTTTCTTTATGTGTTTTTCATAGAGATGCCAAAAGCTTATCCGAACCCGAAAATCTAATTCGATCGATCAGAACCGAAACTAACCTGAGCTGATTTGAGAAAAAAAGTAAATGACCTAAACCCGACCGATCCGAAACCCGATAGACCCGAGAACCTAAACCAAAAAAACCCGAAAGAACCTGACAGACTAATGAAATACTCTCTCTGTCCCTATTTATCTGCCTCCTTCTAGAAGCTTTATTTGTTTCTAGAAACTTTATTTCTCCCTTTTTATTTGTCTATATCCCAGCATTAATTACTAATTTTTTAAAATTACCCTTTCAAACTACTTTCTTTTTCTCTTAAATGAATATTTTTCTTAAATAGGGAATATAATTAAAAAGGAAGAGAGATAGGGATCAAATAAGAAAGTCAATGTAAATATGTATGAAAATTTGCAACATAATTATTTTTTTTGCCTTGTATGAAATGGTTAATTGTGACAGACAAATAGGGACAGATGAAATACTTTTATACACCTCTTAAACTTCAAATTTAATAAATAAATTTGATAAAGAAAATAAAAATAAATAATTGATAAAATTTTGATCAAAGTGAACTTAAAAAAATATTTTTCAAAATTAAATTTTTAAATTTTATTATTATGATTTTATTATATGAATTTATAGAATATTATTACTTAAATTTAATAATATTAATTATGAACATTATTAAGGAAAATTTGAGAATTTACAAAAGACCATGTTAATTTCATCATTACTGATCAAATCAAGAAATAAACTTCTTCACGTGAATGACAATTTTCCATTCTAACTAAGAAAATTTATAAATTATAGTAGTATTAATAAATTACTAATATTCATATCAAATTAGTGAATTATCTATCCAACAAAAAAAAATCTAAACATTGAAAATTCGAAATTAAAATTTCAATATGTTGTCATATATTTTCTCCTTATAATTTAGTTCTCTCCAAAACAAATAATTTAATGAGAATGCCGAATGTAGTATGTGTGCAAGTTGTTGTCTTATGCAGAAGTGGGTGATGGTAATCACTAATTACTATAAAGTAAAGTCTCTATACAATTTTTAGAAAGGAAAGAATAAAACAAAGTCATTAGCACTAAGATAATAAGATACTAGGATTAGTAGTTCATGGTGGCCATAGCCGTATGACAGTCCGGATGGCCTATTGGCTCCTGGCTATTCCTTTTCGGCTATCATATTCATCGATCAAATAAAAGCTTTTAAATTTTCAATTCTATAAGAGAAAACTGGTAAATTTTGTAATTGTATGCCAAAATTTTGACTTCTTAATTTGTTATTGTGTATCAAAATTCTGGTTCCTTAGTTTGTGATTGTACGACGAACAATTCATAATTATAGATTAATGATATTTTGAATCATGAATTTATTATATATAAATTATAATTTAGAAATGAATTAGTAAATAATAAAAACTTAAATATTTATTTTATTTAATACTATAGATAATTTATAGGAAAATTTTTAAAAAAGTTATAAATATTACTAATTTAATTAATACATTTATAACATTACAATTTAATTAATTTAATTACAATTTATAACAAATTTAATAAATAATATTTTTGATAAAATCTCTCTTAAATATTAATTTGTAAATCAAAACTTTAATTCAATTTAAAATAATCGGGAATCCGAATGACTAGAGAGTTAAATCCGAAAAAATTGAATCCAAATGACATAAAATCCAAAAAACCTATAACCGAAAGACCTGATGGTCAAACCCAAAAAACCAGAACCTGAAACCTAAATGACCCGAAACCCGACAAACCCGAGGAAAAAACCCGAAAAATCGAAACCCAAAACCCGAAAGACCCGAAATTCGAAAAACCTGAGACCTGAAAGACCCGAACCCGAATGACCCAAAAGCCAAAATGACCCGAAAATCTCTTTTGACCCAAACTGACCTGATGTGATTGACCTGAATCCGAAACCTACCCGTTCAACCCGATTTGACACCTCTATTTTTTCATGTTAATAGCTAATAAGATATCGTCACGTGTATTTTTATATGATTTAATATTTAAAAATAAGAGTTAGATATTTATACTTTAAAAGACACTTGATAATATTTTATTGACCAGTAACACGAAAATTATTTAAGGAAAAGCATATAAGTCTTGCTCAAAATTAAATTAAATTTATTTTATCAGTACTCAGTTAAAATTGATTTGACTTGCTAATTACCTTTATGTCTTGGATTTACATGGGGTATTAACATCCACCCATGTTAGTAAAAAGCATTCCAAACATAATATCTATCAGCAAAAGGAAAGTGAAAATAATATGAATTGATTGCATGCATATATATTTTATCATAGGAGAAATTATTAGGTAAGTCGGGCGTACCACGTTATTTATAGGTCCGATCGATAAAATTGTGCCAAAAAAATTTTCTAAAATGAAAGCACTAATTTGATAAAAGTTTAGCCTCACATTACAAAGAAAAAGAATTTAAAGGATAAATCCTTAAATTTATGATATGATTGTGGTAGGATTTTAGTAATTGTATCATAATCTTTGAGTTATCACAACTTCATTGGTCGAACTTATAAATAACGTAGTATGCCCGGTCTATCTAATAATTTATCTTAGCATAGGCATCCAAGAAGCGTGAATTGCGTGATGACATGAGGAAATGACATAAAAACCAGGGCAATGATTGAGAAGATCACTAGTAGCATTTTAGTAAGTTAAAGTGTGTTAATGAATTCCACATTGCCCCCCATTGATTTAAAGTTGGTTTGTTTTCTCTTTTTTTTTTCCTCTCTTTTCTACTAGTACTTAAGAACATGATGAGTTGAGAGTCTATAGGTGGAAGGTACTCCTCTCTTATTCCATATGTCACCTCATTCATCATAAGATTCAAATTTCAAATGGCTTGAATACCCAAATCAACCATGAAATTATATCAAAAAATATAAATTGGTTCATAAACTTTTATTTAAAATAATTGATCTCTCAAATTATTATTTTGGAACAATTAACCCCTCAAACTTTATTTTGAGACAATGTAACCCTTAATTCAATAGAATCCTCCATTTTCAAATGAAAGACTTTATTCAATTAAGGGTTACATTGTCCTAAAATAAATCATTTGAGCAGTTAATTATCCCAAAATAATAATTTGAGGGGTTAATTATCCCTAAATAATAATTTGAGGAGTCAATTGTCCCAAATAAAAATTTAAAAATCAATATATTTAAAAAAGTATTTTATGGGATAACTTGGGTATTCAATCAATTAAAATCTATCATAAAGAGTCTCAGGCTTTAACCACTGCGGCATCCCTATGGATAATGAAACAATTGTTTATTTGTAAATAAGTGTCGACTTACATCATATTTTGAATATATTGTCGTCATTGAAATTTTTAAACTTTACAAAGATTAGAGAATTCATAAAGTTTCTATGTTAGGTATATTTTTAAATATTAATTATTTAATTAATTAAGTAGTGGAACATGTATCATTCTTCTAACTCTACATGTGAAATTTAAAAATTCCACTGATAGTGTATGTACTACAATAATAATCCTTAAATTTTATAATTGAATTTAAAAGATTATATTAATTTGAGTTGTTCATTTATATTATAACAACTTAAGAAATAAATGTAGCAATATATTCGTTTGTAGAGAAAATTAAGAACCCAACCGACAAATGCTCTATATTTTTTTCTCATGATGCATTAAACATTTTCTTTGTTACTCCCATGTTCCTATTTATTTGACTATTTCTTATGTTCCTTTTTATTTGTCCACATTTATAGTTTCAATAAAGCATTATTTTTTTTTAAGTTTGTCCTTCTTCTACTTTTAACTTGTTTAGTTGGAGAAACATCTATTTAATACTAATAAGAGGCAAGAGGAGAGAGAAAATAACAAGGATAAATTTGGAAAACAAACTAAAATTTACATAAAATTTTGAGACTAATCACTTTTCTTAATCTAAAAGATTCGGTTATTATAATCAAATAAATAGGAATGGATGGAGTAATTATTACTGGCTGGATGAAAGTTTGGTTTCCCTTGTGAAGTTTTTACTTGAATAGGAAAGGCCACCGACAATTTCTAATCACATGGATTCAGCCAGTCAGCACGTATAGTTAGTTTGATTCAATTTTTAGTACGTAGTGGACAATTTGTGTTTGATGCAGATGTCATTGAATGGTTACAAAATTTTCAAGAATTTGATGTGATAACTGAGAAAAAAATTTTTATTTCCTCCATTTTACTACTACAGTGAAATAAAATGCTTTGTTAAAGTGCTGCCGACTCAAAACACATGTGCCTTGACAACAATTTTTCCTGGCTTTGTCTTCTTTCCTTTCATACTTTCTCAGAGTACAAGAATTATATTTTCTGAGGTTGTTTCTTATTCTTTGGTTTATAGGTAATCTGATTCCTGTAAAATTGAATGTGCCTGGTTTTGACGTTTGCTTAGCCAATGTAATCTAACCTGATATTTTTCTGATCAAAATGCAAGGATTTATGTGTTGTTTAATATGGGTTTTGAAGCAAACAGATTGTTTTCCTACCTGTCCTGGGAACAATTGTTACCTTGGTGATTCCAATTTACTTTTGGTAGGGCATGTTAGCATATTTTCAAATATACCATGATAGAAAATATGAATTAACCTTTCCATAGAATCTTTTATCCCATAGAATCAACTAAACATTCCCCATAGTGAAGCAAAAGAGAAAAATTACCAGTAGAAGTCAACTTCAAAACTAGTGCAAGGACACCAAACACAGAATAATTAGTTCATAACAACTACAAACAGGCGATGTAGTCAAAGACACATTAGAAGCTCTAACAATCAGTATTAATTACCGTAATTTATTATGGCATTTGGAGTTATTGCACTGCTTTTTATACTAAATACTCCCTCCTTTCCATAATATCTGTCGTTTTAAGGTTTTGCACAAAAATTAAAGTTATCATTAAAAATTCCTATAATCTAGATAAATTATTATGAAAGGGCAATTTTACCCTTTTGTTGGGATAATTTATTCCCATAAATACTCTATTTATAATAATAAATGCTTTGTAGGATTAATTCAAAAGGAGAAGGATAAAGTTGGAAAATATGTAGTTAATGCTTCATAGAATTCTCAAAATGACATTTAATTTAAAACAAAAAATTCTCTCAAAAGTGACAGATAATATGGAAAGGAGGGAGTAGTAAATAGGGTCTTACTTGGCTTTATTTGTTTCTCTGTTCGTTTGGTTTGGAGCATGTGCGATACCCTTCTTTGGCCTCCTGCAATTCTAAACCATCGGCACATCCCTCATCATCAATGTATAGTAGTATCATATGGATGAAAATCACCTATCCTATTTTAGTGTCTCATTTTATATTTCATTCATCAGAATACGTCACGTGTCCTATTCATTTAACTATAATTATTTTTTTTTGGTTTTAGGTTTTTTTTTAAACAAAAATTTCTAAAACAATTCCAGAGAGAAAAAAAGACTCTCTATAACAAATGTTTAGCCCCAAATTAAAATTTTTTAATTTTGAGGGTAAGTTTCTACATTTATGATGTTAATTGGGTAGGGTTTTAGTTTAAATCAATAAAAAAATAATGATTTTTTTCTTTGTTTATTTTGATAAAATCAAACAAAGAATAAAAGGAGTTAAGTGAATAACACACGTGACAAGCTGTATTGTATAGGACATAGAGTGAGATACTTAGATGGGCCATGAGATTTTTTTCTAGATTTATTGTTTCATATGTGAAAATTCCCTATTGTTTGCTTTTGAATTAATTAAAGAAAGTTCAAGAAAAGAAAAATGGGAATTAGTTATGGGTTTGGTTAACATAATTAGGAAGCAATCTATGGCCTGAGTGAGAGCACCATTCTAACTAATTAAATTGAAGCTCCAAAGAGAAAGCAAAGGAAAGACGTGAAACGCATGACCTAAATAGGGATGGAAGTGGGGCGGGGCGAGGAGGATTTTTGCTTGTCCCGAACCCCGACCCGATCACCTAAGACCTCTATCCACCTCCTCCCCAACCCCAACTCGGATATGGTATCAAGAAAACCGCTCCCAACCCCGCCAGGGTGAAGCCACCTCTGACTCCAACCCGTTATTGAGAGGGAGTCCAGGGTTTCGGTCCCCCCAGAGGGGGTTAAGGGGGAAACGTACCTTTTAACATTAACATTAACTCTATCTATCTCCTCTATGGTAGCTAGTAAACCACTAATCCTCCTTAAGGGTAAGGTAGTAGGATTATAGCTACTGTATGAGGTATAGGGAGTGGGGGATAGCAGGTTTATCTCTTAATCTTATTGATTACGGATACACAAAGATTGAATTCAAACCATGTCATTTGCTCTTAAATTGCCTTTCAAAAAGTACCCAAGTAACACCATTTTTTTATGCTAACATCAAATTTTAATCAAGGGAAACCCTAGAGATAAAATAAAGAAAATCCCAAATAGAGGAAAAGAGAAGATTGAACAGTTGAGATTAGGAGGGAGAAGAAGATAATGATAGGAGAAGAAGAGCATGATGGTAAAGTTAAAAGAAGATAATGGAGACACATGGAATGAATCCAGTTAGCAAAGTCTTAGAATGAAAAGAACCAAAATTGAAAAGGGAAGGAGGAGCAACAGAGAACAAAATTACAGAACGGCGCTATGAGAAAATGAAGGAAAACCTAGCATTTATATTTAAAAGGGCATGAAAATATAAATAAATTTATATAAGGGTATTTATATAAATATCTCGGGGCGGGGTAGGGTGGAATCTGCCTAAACCAGTACCCGCCCCGAACCAGATTTTTTTATTTTTAAAACCCACCTCGATCCACTCTGAATCGGATATTCAAACAAGAAAACCAACCCTATAGGTCGGAGCGGGCCTGAACCTGCTAGCGACGGATCAAACTACCATCCCTAGACCTGAGACATATAGAATAAACCAAAATAAAAAGCCAAAGGTGCATTAGTATGCAAAAGAAAATTCTACATAGATGGTAGATGTCTTATCCCTTCACTGTCACGCCCCGACCCGCCCGGGTCAACCACGACGCACTGCCTCGAAGTACGTGCCGGCCGCTCACGCACCCGAAACACCGCAAGGCAAAGAAATGGATATCATCGCTGCAAAACAACTAAAACTTTAATTAAAAATCATTTAATAAAATAATTAACTTTAAAAGATGTACCAGTGGCTTAATTTAGAAGAAATACCTATGCAGCGGAAACACTAAGCCTAAGCTACCGATGCCTCCTAGTGAGCCTCCATTCTATTTGCTGATCACGTACGCGGATTTGCATCCATCCACATTGGATACAGGTGAGTGATAGAGGTTCAATGAATCTCCATCGGGGTTAGGAAAAACAGAGGTAATTCAAAATAAAATAATAATAAAATAAATATTTTTCTTTTCAAAACTCTTTTCTAGTTCTCCAACCGAGAACCCTCTTTCAAAACTCTTTAAATAAATAAATATATATATATATATATATCACGAATGGGCTGGCATCTCTTTTATACTGAAAGCTCGACCCGTCGGTCGTATGGCTTATAGCACCGAGGGCTATCTCTTTCTTTCTAAAACATTTTCACATTTTCTCTTTCTCTAGCCCGTTCCCTCAGTGGTGCCCGTAGCTGTGGTGGAACACAGCTACCTGGAGCCCTGGCGAGCTTCCCTACGCGCCTCTCCCAGGGTCTCATCTCACCGTGCCCCTCGATAGGCGGTCCACGGTTGAGAATCATGCATGCTCTCAAACTCGGTCCACGCTCTCGCATATATTAGAGCACCAAGGAACCCACTCAATCACTCATCTCCCAAGGGTATCGTACACTCAATAATCATAAAATAATAATATTTCATATATATATATATATATATATATACAAAACATATACATTTAAAACATATAAACACACACACATAAGTCTTTATGTTTTCTTTTTAAAACATCCCTGATAGGGAATTTTCGCAAGAGTACGAAATCAAGTAATATAGCTTGGAGTATTCCAAGGTCGATCCCACGAGGACTTGAGAAAGCTAACAACCTAATTCTAGCTGAGTTTGTAAGGAAACTAACTGAATTTAATGAAATCAGATTGCAAATAAATTAAGATAAGATGATTGTAGAAATTGACTAAGAAAGCAAAGATAAATTAATTAAGAGAAATCAATAGAAGGGATGTGAGGGTTTAGGCTTCTCTTCTAGGTATTTAATTCAATTATGTATGAATCTAATTATCAAGATTAAAATAACAATCACTAATCTACTTAGGAGCCCTCTCAGATCATCCTAAGCTTTCCTAACTAATTGATTACCACCTCTCAGTACATAAACTAATTAGCTAAGAACATTAAGAACATTGGATTATAATCAAATCAGTTTCTTCACGACCCTAATTCAATTATGGTTATCACAATAAATTGAATTACTCTCGTTTCCAATTAGATTGCGTCTATTTTCCTAGAGCACGAATTATATTTCACCTCTCAGTCCTTCATACAATTCCAAAGATCTATTTTATGTTGGCCAGACATAAAACGCATTAAGAATAAAGAAAAAAGATTTAATCACAAGATAATCAACTCATACAAGTATTGAATTAAACCCCTTGAAGATCTACCCAAATCCCCAACAAGAGAATTAGCTACTCATAATTTGAAAAGAAAACAAATTCATTAAATAAAAGCAAAGTAAAGAGATAGAACAATTTTTCCCCAAATTGAAGACTTTACTGCTCCTCTCTTCTGAAAAGTATCAAAAAGATGCGTCTAAAAACCCTAAACGTTCGTATTTATATTAGAGAGATTACATAAAATCAGGAGATTAAGAGACTAAGTCGGATTGGACTCAAAAGCTCAGAACCGACGCCGCTTATAGTGTCAACTGGCGCCACTTCATGTCGCGTAAGAACTGAAACTTCTTCCTCTCAAACGGCGCCGTTTCTGTCATGAAACCATCACCGTTTCTGTTCGATCAAGCCAGCCTTCAACTCTTCTACTTCAGGCGCCGTTTCTTACATGAAACCTCACCCGTTTCTTGTTTTCTTCCACTTTTCTTGACTTTCCAAACTTCTATCGATCCAAGCTTCACTTCAACCATCTTTTTCAACCATTCCAGCTCCGAATTTCTCCAATTTCTCCTCAATTTTCACCATATAGCTCTCCTACATTCAATAAGACAAGAGTGAGAGTAAAGATAAAGAATTAAGCTATAATATTGATAAAATCATTCAATTATGCTCATAAAATAGCTCATAATATAGGTATAAAACACACTTATCAAATTCCCCCACACTTACCTCATTGCTTGTCCTCAAGCAATATGTATCACTCTAATATACTAACTAATCCTAAAACAGAAAATTATTCCACTTTCGTAGGTGTACGGTGACATTTAGCATATGCCACAAGCCTTTAAACCCCTAGGTGTCCCTAGTGGAGGAGTTATAGTCTCCTGAGGGTTTACCAGGACGATACCCACAAACATGTTTTGAAAAACATTGGCATACTCGAAATTAATAGCACAAGGCACAAAACTCACAATATCAAATTAAATTGTTAACCATCAAACACATGATAATTTGTAAGATCATTACTTCCTAATCCAAACAATGCAAGCACCAATCAATTCCTTTCACTAAGATCAAATACTTCAAATTGACTAAACTCTCACAAGTTGGCACTCATTCACACAAGTGTTTAACAATTTTATGGTGAGTTACTCTCATCATCTTCTAATGAAATCAGACTTACCATAAGCTTGAGAAACATCTAATCTCCACTACTCCAATATATATACACAAGCACAAATCATAAGGTCTTCAAATTAGGTTGTAATGGGGCCAAAGGGAAATTGATTTAGGCTCATGGAAGAAAAAGGAATTAAAGATAAGCACAATTAATCCAAGATTAGTAGATAAAGTAAATCAAGAAAAACCGGGATATCTCAATCAACTTAATCAACCAATTCTTCTTTTAAAATTGTAAGTACAGAATTTCACCTTTTTCTTCTCCCAAACTCAAGAAATTCATGTCAATTTCGTTTTCATCATTTTTCATTCTTCTTTTTTTTTTGAAAAGAAAACAACGAAATTGACCCAACAAATATACATTCCACTAACAATATCCCCCACACTTTATCTTTTACAACCATATCCCAAAGAATCTTATACATCACAACAAGTATTTTCTACTAATCATGGATTTCAAAAGGGTCCATACTTGTTTTTCTCAATTTAAGCTCAAGGTTCTTTGGATGGGGCTATGAAAGAAAAAGCTAAAAGTATTTCAATTAGGCTCAAAGGGGCTCACTAATGGATTAATGCATAATGGATTGGCTTTTTGGCTCAAACGAAATATCCTAAAAACCTTAATCTTAATGCTTGCATATATATTAAAACATGTAATCTCAAAAAGATGAATCTCAAGTTCTAGAAGTCTCAAAATCATAGAAGGCATAATTCTCAAAGAAAAATAAGGCATGAAGGCTCAAATTCTCACAAGGTAACTCAAGTCAATTCAAAGTATTTTTCTCCTAGCAAAAACAATCTCCTAGTACTTACAAAATTCAAATCAGAAAATAATTCCTTAACTCAAATCATGCATTCAATAATCAACAATTAATTCAATACTAAAAGAATTATGAACTCATACTATCAATTCAAAGCAACCAATGTAACAAATAATAGTTAGAAAAGAAGATAATTCACAAAGAAAAATTTGAAAAGTCAAAATTTCAATGTCAAATCCACCCCCCCCCCCACACTTAAAACAATATTGTCCCCAATATTGTGCAAAAATTATAAAGAATAGAAAAGGAATCGAAAACTTCCTGATTTTGAAGAAAAGGAAGATTCGATGACGAATCTACACCCAATTTGTTGCACAAAAGCACAAGACCTAAGTGTGAAAAGGAAGAAAATAAAATAAAGTTAGAAAGAAAAATTAGTACAAAAATTAATACAAAAATTAAAATCAAATTCAATGAGGAGAACGAGAAGAAAGACGATCTATAATCGTCTGTTTGCGATGAGATTCTTCGACGAGATAAGAATTGCGCAAATTGGCATTCTCCAATTGTCTCTTTAAAAACTGATTCTCTTCTTTCAATTCGTTCATGAAACGCTGCAATTTCCGAAGATCCACTTGCAATTGATCAACAAAAAGACATATGTCTTGCTCGAACTCTTCCAGCAAGGGATCTTCTCCCTTTTCCATTAATTCTTCTTCTTGTTCTTCATCCGAAACTTCCATGGTGAGAATTAATGTGTCCTCATCTACTTGCTCCAAAGTAACTTTCTCATGACAAGTCTTTTGTTTAGGAGGAGGTATCAAAGAAGGCAAAACTTCTTTCAAATTAGGTGCCATTGAAGAAATCAAGAGAAGAAAAATTAAAGAAAATAAGAAGAGATATCAGAAAAATAAATCGCAAAAAAAATCTAGTGAACCAAAGTTTTGAATTTAGAGTTGTAGGATAAAAGTTGTGTGAATATAAAAGAACTTTTATATTGACTTTGAATCCTACTTCTCATGCAAAAAGGAATTTGATTAAAAACCAAAAACTAGTTCACTTAAAATCTAGTCCTATCCTCAAAAGAATTCAACTCCAAACTAAGTTAGAAACAAAATAAGATAAAGTCAAGATAATAAATAAATAAATAAACGAAAAATAAAAAGATAAAGAAAAATAAAATACAAAGTAAAGTCACATCCTTTTGGAATTGGAACTTAAGCACCAATGTTGACTTTAACCACTGAAATAACTAAAGAAAATTAAATAAAGTCAGCAAATATTAAATACAATCAAAGTTATCAAAGCAAATAAAAATCCGTACACAACTAAAATTTAAAATCAAAGTACATGGGACCACAAAATAAAATAACAATACTAAAATTTAAAATGCATGAAAGTCTAATATGCATGCTACCTACGTAACTAAGAATGCAACATCCATGTACAGCCATAATCACTGAGGTGGCTGGGGTGGAAAACCATGTTGAGCCAAATATCCCCACAATCGCTCCCAATTAGCTTATTGAGCCTGATGATTTGCAATAATTAAGGCCCTCTGATCATGCAACTCATTCTGGAGTCCCTCCACTACTTCACCAATTCTTCTGTTAAATCCTCTACCCAGCGGAATGGATGGAACAGCTTGAGTTGATGGACCAGCTTCAGCTTCAATTTCCTCGGCTTCTTCCTCAGCTTCGTCAGATTCTTCAACAGTCCCTATCTTCTTACTCTTTTTCCATATTCCTCTCTTCTTCTCATATCCTAATGAACTCATGCGAGCCTTGTCAATAAAATGATTATTTCCAGTATTTGCCACCACTGTTTGTGAAACACCAATTCCAAAACTCCTAATCATCTGACTAATCAAAACTGGAAACACAAAGTGTTTTGTTCTATGGCCTGATCTCACAACAGTACTCATGGCTCCAATCATCAATGAGGAAATTCTCACAGGTTCAACACCCAAATCCTGAGTTCTCACCTCATTCTTTCCACTAGATTCTGGCACCAAATTGTGAGCAAAGATATACACTATCAACCTCTGCTGAATGGTTAAGTCTTTTGCTAAGACTTTGAACACTGGTAGTTGGCCTTCCCTAACTATTTTCTTCTCAGAGAGAGGAACTTTAAACCGTTGAGCAGCCACTTGTTTGGTCCATTCCTTGTGATCAGATGGAACTCTAGCAGCAAGTGAGAGTCTCCTGCCCCCATGAGGAAATTGAAGATGGTCTTCAATCCTTCCTTCAGTAATGACTATCTCCCTGCCTCGCACAACTGACACCAGTTTAGTTGGTCCTTTTTGCTTCTTATCCCGCATATTAGCATAAAAATCTTTGACCAATTCGGGATAATATTCTCCACCCAAAGTCAGTAATCCTTCCCAATGGAATTTTGCAAGCCTCTCAGCCAATAGAAACTCTGCTTCTATCTCATCATGCACTGCTTTCTCTATAACAAAGTCCATGTTCTTCATTTTATCATACCATTCGGCACTCTCTACTGAGACAAACCGATCATCAATCATAGGAACTAACTCCACTACAGGGGTAGCTTGAGGTTGCGGCTGTCGTGAAGAGGATGCACCTTTTCCTCTTCTGGCAGCAGCACTCTTAATTCTTGGAGGCATGATAGCGCCAGGAACTCAACAGAACAGCACACAAATAGAGCAGACCGAAATAGACAACTCAGCCAGAGAACCACAATTGCAAAATCAATCTCAACAATCAAAACCCAATACAATATTCAGCAGTCTAGACAACCCAATCAATGCAATGCCCACTAAACTCTCGGCAATGATCAAAGTAAAATAGAGCAAAGCAACCAAACTAACCTCCTCTCAACTTTAGACCCGAAAATGTCAATAAAAGGGAAGAATGTACCCTTTTTTCACCATTTGAAGCCGACGAGATAATCCCACAATGCCCTGTTCGGTGGCCACCCACAATCCTTGAAATGGGTATCGGGTTAGGCTAAGAAGATGATAACTTCGGGTTTCAAGCCATGGGTAAGGTGCTTTGGGTTTGAAGTTGCTGTTTTAATGGGTAGAGAAAGCTTCAAAGTGTTAATAACGGAGGAAAAATGGCAAAGGATGGTGAGAGGTTGAAGAAGACCTGGTGTGGCTGTGAGAGGAAAAACAGAGGAAATTTTAGCTTTTCTGCAAAATGGGGTCGGGCTAGGTTTTTGACTTGGTTAAAAATAGAAAAAACGCCGCCGTTTCACATATGTAAGCATGTGGCAACAATTCTGCAGGTTTGATCCGGCGCCGTTTCACATTACAAGCGGCGCCATTTCTTTGCGACGATTTTGAGCTTCTCCTTACAGCGTACATCCGGCGCCATTTCTTTTAATAAACGGCCACCGCTTCAAGTCTGCAGCTTGTCTACATTTGTCCTTTTTTTCCAGACCAATACCGGCCCCCCTTCTTGTATAAAACGACGTGGCTTTTATGTTCCGGCCTTGGTTCATAGTTGAAACAGCGCCGCTTCAGAGCCGTTAGCGTGAATATTCACGTTTCGGATTTTCTCTCTCATCAGACCCCTGTTTCACTCTATAACCGGCCCCTCTTCTGTCTTGGGCTTCAAAATTACTTACCCTCCTCTATGATTAATGGCTTTCCATGAATGCAATGCATGTTTGCTAAATAATAACAATAAATTCACATGCAAAGGGATTAAAAACAAGCAAACACTCAATTAAAACATAAAATTTCGAAAATTTGATTGAACTTACTCCCCCCCACACTTAAAAATATACATTGTCCTCAATGTATACAAGTAAGTGGCAGCAAAAGCTTGAATTTGCTCAATAATTGTACCTACAAGAAAAATAGGAACAATAAGAATAAATTCACAAATTTCCAAAATAAAAGAAAAGATAAAGGTGAGAAAAATATTGGGTTGCCTCCTAATAAGCGCTTGTTTATAGTCATTAGCTTGACTATTTGCAAAGAAGAATTAATCATCAAAAGAGATCACATAGACTTGTTCCACATGATTTCCTGCAAAATAGTGCTTCAGACGTTGTCCATTCACCACAAAACGTTCTTCTTTGTCATTTTCGACTTCTATTGCTCCATTGGAATACACCTTTGTAATTGTAAAGGGTCTAGACCATCGCAATCGCAGCTTACCTGGAAATAAAGTAAAACGAGAGTTAAATAATAAAACTTTCTGACCCAATTTAAACTCCCTTTTTAGATGATTCGATCATGAAAAGCCTTGGTCCTCTCTTTGTAGATTTGTGCATTCTCGTACGATTCTCTTCTCATCTCATCTAGCTCATTCAGTTGGAGAAATCTCTTTTCACCAGCAACCTTATAATTGTAGTTCAGCTCCTTGATTGCCCAATAGGCCTTGTGTTCCAGCTCCACCGGTAAATGACATGATTTACCAAAAACTAGTCTGAATGGAGACATCCCCAAAGGTGTCTTATATGCTGTCCTATACGCCCAAAGAGCATCATCCAGCTTCAAGGACCAGTCACTCCGAGGTTTATTCATTGTTTTTTCCAAGATGGACTTCAATTCTCAATTAGAAATTTCCACTTGACCACTGGTTTGTGGATGATACGTGGTTCCAGTCTTGAAATTACATTCATGCTTCTTAAGAAAGCCTTGAAATTGAGCGTTTTGAAAGTGCACTCCATTGTCGGTGATGAATGCTTTAGGAACTCCAAATCTTGTGAAGATATGCTTCTTCACAAATTTCACCACACTAGATGCTTTATTGTTTGGCAAGGCTGAAGCTTCAACCCATTTAGAGACATAATCGACAGCCACCAAGATGTATTCGTTATTATTAGACTTAGGGAATGGTCCCATGAAATCTAATCCCCATACATCAAAGATTTCGACTTCAATGATTACTTGTTGAGGCATCTCTTGTCGTCTGCCAATTTTCCTAGTTCTTTGACATGGATCACAGCCCATAATGAAGGATTTAGCATCCTTGAATAACGTAGGCCAAAAGAATCCACATTGAAGAACTTTAGCAGCAGTTCTATCGGGTCCATGATGTCCTCCATATGGTGATGAATGACATTGATGAAGAATCAATTGCATCTCTTCTTCCGGCACACATCTACGAATTACTCCATCACCACATCGTCGAAACAATAAAGGCTCATCCCAATAATAATAACGAATTTTAGCAAGGAATTTCTTCTTTTGAGCAAAGGAAATATCATCAGGAATGATGCCACCCACCAAATAATTCACATAATCAGCATACCAAGGAGTAGATTCATGAACCATCCAAAGTTGCTCATCTGGAAACATGTCGTTGATTCGTTCATCTCGCACTTTGATTTCAGGCTCCAATCTAGACAAATGATCAGCCACAAAGTTTTCTGATCCCTTTTTTTCTTTTATTTCCAAATCGAATTCCTGCAAAAGAAGTATCCAACGCATCAGTCTAGGCTTGGAATACTTTTTGGTAAATAAATACTTAAGAGCTGAATGATCAGTGTAAACGATCACTTTAGAAGCAACTAAATAAGAGCGAAATTTGTTAACAGCAAAGACAATAGCCAAAAGTTCTTTTTCAATTGTCGCATAATTGATTTGAGCTTCAGTGAGAACTTTGCTGGCATAGTGAATGGCATGCAATTTCTTGTTTTGTCTTTGGCCTAAAACAGCTCCTATGGCATATTCACTAGCATCACACATGATCTCAAAAGGTTGAGTCCAATCAGGAGTAGCCATAGTTGGGGCCGAAATCAGCTTCTTTTTTATCCTAGTAAAAGCATCCAAACAATCATTAGTGAAATTAAATGGAACATCTTTTTGAAGTAATTCACGCAAGGGCTTAGTGATTTTAGAAAAATCCTTTATGAAGCGCCTATAAAAGCCAGCATGTCCCAAGAAACTTCTCACGGCTTTGATCGATGTAGGAGGAGGCAATCTTTCAATGACTTCAACTTTTGTTTTGTCCACTTCAATTCCTTTTTGAGATATTTTATGACCCAGAACAATTCCCTCTTGAACCATAAAATGGCATTTTTCCCAATTAAGCACCAAATTGGTCTCCTCACATCTCTTTAGAACCTGTTCCAAATTCAAAAGACATTCATCAAAGGAGTGACCAAAAACAGAAAAATCGTCCATAAATACCTCAATTGTTTTCTCCACCATGTTGGAGAAAATAGCCATCATGCAACGTTGAAAAGTAGCAGGGGCGTTGCATAAGCCAAAGGACATTCTTCTGAAAGCAAAAGTCCCATAAGGACAAGTGACAGTAGTCTTCTCCTGATCTTCAGGATCAATTGGTATTTGGTTATATCCAGAATAACCATCAAGGAAGCAATAGAATGCATGACCAGCTAGCCTCTCAAGCATTTGATCAATGAAAGGAAGGGGAAAATGATCCTTCCTTGTTGCTGCATTTAGCTTACGGTAATCTATGCAAACTCGCCATCCGGTCACAGTTCTTGTAGGAATCAACTCATTTTTTTCATTGGTAATTACGATCATTACTCCCTTCTTAGGTACAACCTGCACAGGACTAACCCAAGAACTATCAGAAATCGCATAAATAATACCAGCATCTAAAAGTTTAAGCACCTCATTCCTAACTACTTCTTTCATGTTAGGATTCAAACGGTGTTGACTCTCTACAGAAGGTTTAGCATTCTCCTCCATCAGAATTTTGTGTGTGCAAATAGATGGACTAATCCCTCGGATATCAGCAATTGACCAAGCAATCGCTAAGCAATGTTCACGAAGAACTCGCACAATCTTTTCTTCTTCAATTGCTTTTAAAGATGAGGATATTATCACAGGGAAAGTGTTGGATTCACCTAGAAAGGCATATTTAAGATGTGATGGCAATGGTTTCAGTTCCAATTTTGGTGGCTCTTGTGTTGAGGGTAAAGGTTTAGGTTTTCCTTCTCCTAAGTCTTCAACGACTTTTGAAAATTTATTCCTAATTGGTTCACCTTCTATCCTATGAGCACACACCAAAACATCTTCCTTAGTCTCATCCTCACCTAAAGCAATACAAGATTCTAAAGGATCATCATAAGTTAATCGAGGTAGTGAGTCCTGAACTATAGAGTCCACACAATCAATCCTATAGCAATGGTCATCTAGGGTTGGTCCTTTCAAAGCCTTGAAGACCTTAAATTCCTCTATTTCATTACCAATCCTAAAGGTCATTTTTCCAGCTGGAACACCAATCAATGCTCCACCAGTGGCCATAAACGGTCTACCTAAGATAATAGGCACATTAATATCATATTCCATATCCAAAATCAAAAAGTCAGCAGGGAAGATTAACTTCCCCACTTTAACCAACAAATCTTCTACTATTCCAATTGGATATCGAATAGATCGATCAGCTAATTGCAAAGCCACTGTGGTTGGTTTCATCTCTCCAATTCCAAGGTTCCTGAATAATGATAAAGGAATCAAGTTAATGCTTGCACCCAAATCACAAAGACATTGATAAATGTTAGTAGAACCAAAATGACATAGGATGATGAAACTCCCTGGATCCTTCAGTTTAGGAGGTAATTTCCTTTGAAGGATTGCACTGCATTCCTCATTCAAAGGTACTGTTGCAAATTCTTCCAGCTTCTTCTTGTTAGAGATCAAATCTTTTAAGAATTTGGCATATGTAGGCATATTAGCAAGAGCCTCAGCAAATGGGATGTTGATTTCTAACTTTCAAAAAATATCCAGGAACCTCTTGAATTGACTTTCATCCTTCCTCTTCTTCAGTCGCTGAGGAAACGGAATTGGTGGAACATATGGCTGGACAGATGGTTGTGGCTCCAGGACAACACCGGCGCCGGTTCTGATAACTTCCGGGGCCGTTTCTGAACTGGCAGGGAGCAGTGAGGAAGTCGATGAAGTTATGGCGCCGTTTTTAACATCAACCGGTGCCGTTTCTTTCTCAACAGCAACGTGACTTGGACTTTGTCGACTTGAACCGGCGCCGTTTGTCTCCATAACCGGCCGCGTTTCAAGTCTACTCTCACTACTTTCAATTTCTGCTTCAGGGACTTCATCAATTGCCACTCGATTATTTCTTTCTGGTGAGTCTTCAAGCATTTTTCCACTACGAAGTATGATAGCCATCACACCTTGCCTTGGATTGACTTCCGTATTACTCGGGAGTTGCCCTTGCCCTCGTTCATTCATAGTTTTTGCCAATTGGCCAATATGAATCTCAATATTTTTAATGGCTGCTGAATGAGAATCTACAGTCTTTTCCAACTTGTCTATTTTATCAAGCTTCTGAAGTTGTGAAAGCTGAGAACTGACTTGAGTCATGAAAGTTTGAAAAATTCCATTGTCTTGTACAATTGGTTGAGAATGTTGTGGGCGCTGTCTTTGCAAAAGATTTGGAGGTCTATTAGCAGCACCTTGATTGGACCATGAAAAATTTGGATTGTTTCTCCAAGCTGGGTTATATGTAAGTGCAAAAGGATCATTCTTACTCCCTTGCTGTCCTCCATATGCACCCATATAGTTAACATTCTCTGAATATTCATCATCTTCTTCACCAGGATTATCATTCATGCAATATTTGGGAGAGTGGCCATACATACCACAGCGGTAGCATGCCTCTGGTTTCTTTGGCTTTTTGTTAAGAAATACCTTCATCATCTCGTCCATCTTAGTGGCTATTGCATCCAATTGACTCTGAATTTGGGGTTGAGATGTGTTTGATCTAGATTTCTTTTTCACCATCCTTTGTTGAGAACTAGCAGCCAAAGCTTCAAAAACATTCTCCAATTATTCAGCAGTCCTTGTAGTGATATACCCTCCAGTGGCATTGTCTATAAAAGATTGATATTCAGAATCCAAGCCTTCATAGAAAAATTGATAAAGAAGATTGATTGGATAGCCATGATGAGGACATTGGCACACCAATCCCTTAAATCTATCCCAAGCATCATGAAAAGTTTCATTCTCTTCTTGTACAAAATCTTGGATCTTCTTTCTCAATTCACTTGTCTTCCTAGGAGAGTAGAATTTACGGAGAAAAGCATCAGTTACCTTCTCCTAAGAATCAAGAGAATTTTCGTGTAGAGTTGTCAACCAATTCCTTGCTGGTCCTTTCAAGCAATAGGGAAAACATCTCATCTTCAATTCTTCTATTGAAATATTGGTGAGTGGAAGTGTAGCCACTATATCATGCAATTCTTGGAGAAAATTAAGTGCATCTTCCGAAGGTAGCCCATGAAATTGAGGAAGAATGTTCAACACCGTGTGCTTCAACACATAGTTCTTTGCTCTGTCGGGAAGTCGAATGCATGATGAATGGTTTCCCATCTTTGGTCTTTGAATGTCTGCCATAGGATGAGCAGGTTGAGCAACAGGTTGAACTTGATTTCCTTGATTTTCTTGATTTGCCGGTGGATTATCATTAGCTCTATTGTCAGCCATTGTTCTTCCTGTAAGGACACTCCTTTCTACTTCTTGAAGTCTGACAATTTCAGCTCGAAGTGATCTTGCTGTTTTCTCTAGTTCAGGGTCCCAAGGAACTTCTGGATTTAATCCTTCAGTTCGTCGAGTCATAAACTACCTAAGAAACAAAGAAAAGAAAAAGTAAGCTAATTTAAATTAAACTAAAAACAGAAAATAAAAATTAAAATTCTAGAACTAAATATATTAGCAATCAAATCAAGTCCCCGGCAACGGCGCCAACTTGATCGGGAATTTTCGCAAGAGTACGAAATCAAGTAATATAGATTAGAGTATTCTAAGGTCGATCCCACGAGGACTTGAGAAAGCTAACAACCTAATTCTAGCTGAGTTTGTAAGGAAACTAACTGAATTTAATGAAATCAGATTGCAAATAAATTAAGATAAGATGATTGTAGAAATTGACTAAGAAAGCAAAGATAAATTAATTAAGAGAAATCAATAGAAGGGATGTGAGGGTTTAGGCTTCTCTTCTAGGTATTTAATTCAATTATGTATGAATCTAATTATCAAGATTAAAATAGCAATCACTAATCTACTTAGGAGCCCTCTCAGATCATCCTAAGCTTTCCTAACTAATTGATTACCACCTCTCAGTGCATAAACTAATTAGCTAAGAACATTGAGAACATTGGATTATAATCAAATCAGTTTCTTCACGACCCTAATTCAATTATGGTTATCACAATAAATTGAATTACTCTCGTATCCAATTAGATTGCGTCTATTTTCCTAGAGCACGAATTATATTTCACCTCTCAGTCCTTCATACAATTCCAAAGATCTATTTTATGTTGGCCAGACATAAAACGCATTAAGAATAAAGAAAACAGATTTAATCACAAGATAATCAACTCATACAAGTATTGAATTAAACCCCTTGAAGATCTGCCCAAATCCCCAACAAGAGAATTAGCTACTCATAATTTGAAAAGAAAACAAATTCATTAAATAAAAGCAAAGTAAAGAGATAGAACAATTTTTCCCCAAATTAAAGACTTTACTGCTCCTCTCCTCTGAAAAGTATCAAAAAGATGTGTCTAAAAACCCTAAACGTTCGTATTTATATTAGAGAGATTACATAAAATCGGGAGATTAAGAGACTAAGTCGGATTGGACTCAAAAGCTCAGAACCGACGCAGTTTATAGTGTCAACCGGCGCTGCTTCATGTCGCGTAAGAACTGAAGCTTCTTCCTCTCAAACGGCGCCGTTTCTATCATGAAACCATCACCGTTTCTGTTCGATCAAGCCAGTTTTCAACTCTTCTACTTCAGGCGTCGTTTCTTGCATGAAACCTCACCCGTTTCTTGTTTTCCTCCACTTTTCTTGACTTTCCGAACTTCTATCGATCCAAGCTTCACTTCAACCATCTTTTTCAACCATTCCAACTCCGAATTTCTCCAATTTCTCCTCAATTTTCACCATATAGCTCTCCTACATTCAATAAGACAAGAGTGAGAGTAAAGATAAAGAATTAAGCTATAATATTGATAAAATAATTGAATTATGCTCATAAAATAGCTCATAATATAGGTATAAAACACACCTATCAATCCCACTCTCTATGTGGGTATATCACCATGCAAATGTGTGCTTGTGGATTTCCCGTATCCCAAAGCTTTTGAAAACATTTATGCTTTTAAAACCTTTGTTCCCAGTGGCTAAACAAAGAAGTCTAGGCCACTCACAGTATTGGGATATTTGTATACTCCCAAGCGCTCCATGTAACTTAACCTCCGGAGCATCCCCGCACTCGATTCAACCGGAGCCCTAGTACACGGAAATATACGTTACCATTCATAATTAAATGTATGAATGAACCTACGAGGCTCTAATATGACCTAAGACTAGGTTTGAATGTGATCCGGGGCTTAGAAAAGTGTCCGAGAGGTTTCGGGGCTAAAATCGGATTTTAGATGAAAAATTATCAAAATGCCCCTGGGGGCTAGTAGGCCCCACACCCGGACTGGGTTGGGCCAAGTTCTATGCGAAATTGGGCCCATAAAGCCCTCCTGTGAGATATTTATATATTATAATGATATAATATATAAATATCTAAGATATATTAATATAATATATAAGTATCTTAAAATATATTAATATAATATAAAATATCTAAACAGGGATTCGGTCGGCCTGTTCCTCGACCGGTCCCTTACCCGGTCTTTGCACTCATTTCTCCTCCTTTCGAAGTACAAACTTAGATAGGCGATCCTTATGGCATCCATGATGGATTCGCCAAGGCAGAAATGAGAAACACCGGTCTAATTTCCTTAAAATCGAGATTTAGCCTAAATTGAATAAATCTCCAATCTACTCTCACCCGGTGCACGAAAATACGTGAAAATGGAATAGGACGTAGATTAAGGTGAGTATGATAATATACTAAAAACTCACCTTATTTCACTCACCTGATATCTATAGATCTGAGTTTTAAGATTAAACCGGCCAAAAACTAAAAACTCATATCTATGCTAAATCGATGCATGGAAATACGTGCAAACTTAATATAATGTAGATCGAGGTGAGTAGAATGACGTATTAGAAACTCACCTTGTTTCGCTGGCCGGATTGTCCAGATCTGCCAAAAGTACAAAATGCATCCGTTTAGCTCCAGAGAGAAAAAGAAAAGAAAATGAAAGAAAACGAAAAAGAGAAATGAGGAAAAGCTTTGGCTTTCCTCTATTTATAGAGGAGCCCGACGCTGGGTCTACTTGGGCCCCGGGTCAAACTTTTTCTCCTTTTTCAACTTTCTTTTATTTCCATCCATTGGCTAAATCCTTTGATTTCTTATGCCAACGGGGCCCATAATTAATTTTTAGGGACTTAATTGGAGGTGTTTTTGGCATTTACTAATTTCCATGCATGGTTAATTACTTTATCTTCCAACTCCGTCTTATCTTAAGCTTAACTTCTCTTGTTAAAAAAATACATCCGGACCGATGTATTGTTCACTTAATACGCCGTCTTACACTATTCCATTTATACGAAAAAGTCGTATTAGGTCCGGGTGTGTCAACTCCCCCTCCTTCTAAAAATTTTGTCCTCGAAATTAAATGAGGTAGCTTGGGGAGGTTTGGCTTCCATTCGAAGCCCTCCTTTCATTTTCGAATAGTGTTTGCATCACTATTCGTTGCTGAAGTCCACCATGCTTCCGCTGGGCACTCTGATCATTCTCTTTCTCAAGAATGGCTTCATCGCTCTTCTACTATTGAGTTTGAACCTCATCTTTTCCTTAACATAGCCTACCATTATCCGATTACGGGTTAGGCTTTCTCCAATCCATTTGTGTCATTCGGAGGTTCTTCCTTCACTTTAGCTGTGCTTGCTCGATCTTTCTCCTTGTCTTTCTTTTTTCTCAAAGTCTCTCTTTACGAGACTATCCTTTTATTATCTCTGAGGTTCCACACCTCTTACTCTTCTTAGGAGTTCCTTCTCCTTTTCATTGCCACTACCTCTCACTTCGAGGCTATCTTCTGAAGCGTTCCTCGTCGTTCCGTGGTCTTGTACTCATCTTTGTAACCAAGCTATTGGGAAAGACCTTAGCTTAACTCCCTTGCCTCCGCCGCGAGGATGCGGTGAGTTAATTATCTTTCCCCCTACCTTGGTTTTGCTTCTTCGCTTCATCCCTTACTTCCATTCTCTCTCTTCATAGCGTATGAGTCGAGCTCTTGTACACACTGGCCCCCACACTCGGGCATATCATTTCAGAGGAATCAGAGATCATGCCCTCTCAGCTCTCACATTCTGAGCCACTCTCTGACCGTCCATCACAATCACACATAGGGCCCACAGCCCATCACATCACACATAGGGCCTACGGCCCATTACATCTCATCTCCCATCCTCTCTGGGATGGAGAACTCTGGGTGGCCTCATGCACACCTCAATCACACATTGGGCCGGTCCTCTCGAGTGGTCATCATAGAGATCCTCAAGATCTCGATCTCTGATCCGTCCTCTCATGAGGACGCCTCACATGGCTCCCAATCATTCATACCTGAGCCTCGACTTCATACCCATCCATGCCATTTCTCTAGCTTCTTAGGCTTTCCTTAACTTTTATTTTCTTGAGATACCCACTTCCGGAGGTGTCGTGTGTTTCTCTTCCTTCCGACCTCCTTCCCTCACATTAGCTTCTTTGCTAATGGTTGATTTCTTTTTCGCCTTCATCAACAATGTTATCTGAGGTTCCCTTATCCCCACCTTTATTCTTCTCTCTCCCTTTACTCACCCACAATCCATTGTGGGGTCCACCTTCTCTTACTTTCCTGTCAACGCGGAACAGCGTAATTCACGTGCCTCATACTCATATTGCATTCTTTGTAGCTTCTTCATCTTCGTGTTTCTCTTTTGAGCTTTTCCCTCCTTTCACTTAACTTGACCTTCTTTCTGGTCTATTTCCATCGTTAGGCATCATCTACAGCTCTTGTAATCTATATTCCCTTTTCTATTCCTTTTTCCTTATGATTATCTCCATATCCTTTCATTTCTTCATACTCCTTAACCTTGATTCACGTGATCTTTCACGTCTTATCCAAGGTTTCCATTACCTTGGCTTCATTCTTTCTTGTCTTTGCTTTCTTCTCTAAATTTTCTTTGTCATATTCATTCTTTTTCCTCTTTTCTTCTACCACTTTGTCTCTCTTGGGGTTAGAATTCTCTTTCTGCTGGTCATACTGGCTGTGCTCATAGAAGTTTATGAGCTTGATCAGTTCCTTTCCTTATCCCTGTACTCCTTCCATTGAGTACTCAGGGTTCTCTCTTGTCATCTTTTCTGTCTTAGTTCCCTTATCTCTTGCTTTTCACATGTGGGCTTCCTTTATCTCAGCCATCTTCGGCTCTTAATACCTTAATACCTCTTTTTTTTGTCTTTCGATACCATGGTTTATTTATCGCGGACAACCCCTTTCTCAATCTTCTTTAGCCCACCATCTTGTCTGCGCCAAGCTAACTCCATTTTAGCTTGTTTAAATTCATCTCCCACATCCTTTCTTTACTTATCATTCTTCGAGGAGGTTATCCTTAAAGTCAACTTACTCCCCTCCTTTTAAAAATTTGACTTATTTTCCTTTATGTTCCATGACTCCTTACTCTTAATCCCTTCTATCTCACTTTTCTTCTTCGTTCTCATCCTTTTGTCTCTTTCGATTCCAACCATTATTCTGGTTTATCCTCATTCTTTCTTCGACTCTGGTTTATCCTCATTCTTTCTTCGACTCTTACTTAGGTCGATCCACTTTTCTCATCACTGTGTTTTATTATCCATGAAGTTTCCATCATCATCATTATTCTTGTCCTCATCATCCTTTCACCTTGTTTACTCTATCATGTTTTGACATTCTCATTCCTTTATGTGCCCTCTTTTCTTTTCCTTCTTTTCTTTACTTATATCTTCATTCATTTCTTTACTTGTATAATTCTCATTCACTCGTGTCCTACGAGTGCTCCTTCTCTTATGTTTTCTCCAATTTTCTCTTTCTATCCAATCTCCTACTCTTTTCTTCATAACCTTAATCATCAGGGCTTTCCTTTCCTTTCTTTTCACTAATTCACACTTTTAACCCTTCGGTTCTCTTCTTCCACAATCAAGTAGTCGGGGGTTTTCCTTTCATTTCACCAATTTATACTCTTAACCCATCTTCTCTGTAGCTCCAGCCTCCAACAATCTTTGTTTATTCATTCTCCTCTTTGACTTATTCGTTTTATGATGTAGTGCCTTGGCTTGACTCCAGTTTGGGGTTCATTATGCTCGACTTCCTTTAACTAATATCCGTTTCGAAGTCTTTTATTTACTTTTTTTCACTATGTCTTCCTTAATCCTCTTTCTAGGCTTCTTTTAATCCCCTTTTTATTCATTTTCATTAACCTATCCCTAGTTTATCTATCTAGGTTTTGTCTCAAATCCTAATTTCCTAGTCTTAATCTTTTACTAATCCTATCTAGTCATTTTAGGGTTATTAACCTATGATTCATTATGAAATTATTACTAATTAAAGTTAAAGTTTTCTAGTAATATGTTATACTTTTCTTCTTTTAAAGCTCTATTCCTATTTAGCCTATACTTAGTTCATCTACTGAACTAAGTCTCTCTTTTTTCGAGGCCTTATTCATCTCAATTTTAGCCTAGCATTTTCTTTTACCTAGAGTTTTATGCTTTCTTTCTTTATTAAGAAAGCCTCCGCACTACATCACGACATTTCTTTATCCTCTGTTTAAGGGTTTGCTTTTCTTTTCCTTTCCCCTTCTTCTTTCTCACCAGTTCCTTCTGGTGATGTCCTTTCAGTTCTGAGGAACATTCTCTTCATATTCTTCATTTACACACATGCAGGCATTCCCATCATTGCCGTGCATCCTATTCTTTCCGCGTGCTTACTTCCCATAATTTCATCAAGGTCATCTCTTATTATCCTTTGGGGGTCTCCTCCCCCTTACTCTCATTACCAACCAAATAATAAAGGGTACATCACCTTTAATCCTCTTAGGAGTGGAGGTTTACAACCTATCTTTCTCCTTATTCCATTTTCTCCATCTTCATTTCCTTTCTCTTCTCTTTCTCCATTATCCTTTCTTAACTTTGATATCCAATGGTCAAATAAGTAGTAATTGACGTACTACTCGTTAACCATCTAGATGTGATCTCTTCTCATTCACTCCTCATTCTTCACCTTGTCATTTTTGCCTTATTTCTCCTCATTATTTCCCAAGAATAGCTTCTCTCTTATTTCTCTTTCCTTATTACCCTTTGTGCCATCCTCGAGTCTTTTGGGATTTTCTTTTATCTCTCCTTTCCACATCCTCAAGTGATTCTTCATCATCTCATCCCTCATGATTTTGGGCTCACTCAAGCTCTTTAAATTTCTTTGGATGCTTCTTCTTAATTTACTTCAAGTGGCCCTCTTCCGCCCACCATATCCCCTTTCTTTCCCCACTTACACACTACAGTGTAAGTACAAAAGAAGTCAGTTAGTTCTTGCTGCAACTCCTCTCTCACCTCTTGCCCACTCCTCGGAGCATCATCTAAGCAAACTGTGGGCTTATCCCACCAGAGTTTCCAACATGTGGGCTCATCCCACCAGGTTCACCATAGTGTTGGGTCGGGCCCAACCACCTCACACGCTACCCCAAGGCCTAGGCATTCGACTACTAGTGCACCGCAGCACTCCTGGAACCCTAGCCGCTAGGGGTTTTCTTGCTCCTTATGGGTTCCTTAGTGATCTCTTCACTTGGCTAACTCTTCCTTGGCCTCACTTTTCATCTTTCCCCTTTTGTTGCCTTGCGAGGTTCTCCGCGATCCTTCATCCCTTTACTCGGATGGTTCATCTCACGTCCTGAGTTTTTTGGTCAACCACGTTCTCCGTGATCGAATCCTTCGATTTCTTTCATCCTAACCCAACTCTCTCTCCTAGGCTACATACAATGGTGTAGAGAGCAAGAGAAGTGAGGTTAGCGTTCACACACGTTAGGCTCATCCTGGCCTCTTGCCTAGTTTCAGCTACTTCACTGCCTCCCAACTCTTAGACGTCACTAGTGTAAAGAATGAGGGAACACATCTAATTTAAGTTTCAACTCGTTGTTTACTAGCGAGTTTCGATGTTCACAACTTCAAAGATTGAACATCGAAGGTTGTGGGCATCGAACCAGTTCCACTGGTAAGCCTCTAATTAGACAATTTTAAAAGGTTGGACGAGATATCATCTATCTCGTCATCTCAAAGGAAATACCATCCCTTGCATGATTTAGCTGTTGAGTAGGAAAAGCATTATAAGCTGAAGAGTTGGTTTTAGGAGAATTTCTTGGGAAACGTACTTTACTTTCACGAGTCTCGAGAAGAAGGTGATCGTGATGTCATTTCACCTAAAGACCACACTCGAGAACCCTATTTGGTGGCTTGCTGCTAAAGAAGGTATTCTAAGAGTAGGTTTGATCATTTATGACGCTTTCGAGTAACTACGTACTCGAATTATGGAATTCTAAACCTATTTTGTACACTGGCTTCGAAAATGTTTGAAAACTCTTTAAAAATATTTTATAGCTTTTAAAAATAGTCAGAATCGTTTAAACGCTCTGATACCATTAAAGTTGTCCCGCCCTGACCCGCCTGGGTCAACCACGTGGCAACCGCTGCACTGCCTCGAAGTAAATATCGGCCGCTCACGCACCCCAAAACACTGCAAGGCAAAGAAATGGATATCATCGCTGCAAAACAACTAAAACTTTAATTAAAAATCATTTAATAAAATAATTAACTTTAAAAGATGTACCAGTGGTTTAATTTAGAAGAAATACATACGCAGCGGAAACACTAAGCCTAAGCCACCGATGCCTCCTAGTGAGCCTCCATTCTATTTGCTAACCGCGTACGCGGATCTGCATCCATCCACATTGGATACAGGTGAGTGACAGAGGTTCAATGAATCTCCATCGGGGTTAGGAAAAACAGGGGTAATCCAAAATAAAATAATAATAAAATAAATATTTTTCTTTTCAAAACTCTTTTCTGGTTCTCCAACCGAGAACCCTCTTTCAAAACTCTTTAAATAAATATATATATATATATCACGAATGGGCTGGCATCTCTTTTATACTAATGGCTTGACCCGTCGGTCGTATGCCTTACAGCACCAAGGGCTATCTCTTTTCTTTCTAAAAACATTTTCACATTTTCTCTTTCTCTAGCTCAGTCCCTCGGTGGTGCCCGTCGCTGTGGTGGAACACAGCTACCTGGAGCCCTGGCGAGCTTCCCTACTCGCCTCTCCCAAGGTCTCGTCTCTTCGTGCCCTTCGATAGGTGGTCCACGACTAAGAATCATGCATGCTCTCAAACTCGGTCTACACTCCCGCATATATTGGAGCACCGAGGAACCCACTCAATCACTCATCTCCCAAGGGTATCGTACCTTCAATAATCATAAAATAATAATATTTCATATATATATACAAAACATATACATTTAAAACATATAAACACACACACACACACATAAGTCTTTATGTTTTCTTTTTAAAACATCACACTCTCTATGTGGGTATATCACCATGCAAATGTGTGCTTGTGGATTTCCCGTATCCCAAAGCTTTTGAAAACATTTATGTTTTTAAAACATTTACATTTTTAAAACCTTTGTTCCCAGTGGCTAAACAAAGAAGTCTAGGCCACTCACAGTATTGGGAGATTCGTATACTCCCAAGCGCTCCATGTAGCTTAACCTCCGGAGTATCACCGTACTCGATTCAACCGAAGCCCTAGTACACGGAAATATACGTTAGCATTCATAATTAAATTTATGAATGTACCTATGAGGCTCTAACATGACCTAAGACTAGGTTTGAATGTGATTCGGGGCTTAGAAAAGTGTTCGGGAGGTTTCGGGCTAAAATCGGACTCTAGACAAAAAATTACCAAAATGCCCCCGGGGCTCGTGGGCCCCACACCAGGACTGGATTGGGCCCACTTGGGCTGGGCCAAGTTCTACCCGAAATTGGGCCCAAAAAGCCCTCCCACGAGATATTTATATATTATAATGATATAATATATAAATATCTAAGATATATTAATATAATATATAAATATCTTAAAATATATTAATATAATATAAAAATATCTAAACAGGGACTCGGCCGGTCCCTTCGCTATTTTTGTACTCATTTCTCCTCCTTTCGACGTACAAACTTAGCCTATAAAAATATCCTTATGGCATCCATGATGGATTCGCCGAGGCAGAAACGAGAAACACCGGTCCAATTTTCGTAAAATCGAGATTTAGCCTAAATTAGCTAAATCTTCAATCTACTCTCACCTGGTGCACAGAAATACGTGAAAACGGAGTAGGACGTAGATTAACGTGAGTATGATAATATACTAAAAACTCATCTTATTTCACCTGCCCGATATCCATAGATCTGAGTTTTAAGATTAAACTGGCCAAAAACTAAAATCTCAGATCTATGCTAAATCAATGCATGGAAATGATTGCAAACTTAATATAACGTAGATCGAGGTGAGTAGAATGACGTATTAGAAAGTCACCTTGTTTCGCCGGCCGGGTTGTCCAGATCTACCAAAAGTATAAAATGCCTCCGTTTGGCTACAGAGAGAAAAAGAAAAGAAAATGAAAGAAAAAGAAAAAGAGAAATGAGGAAAAGCTTCGGCTTTTCTCTATTTATAGAAGAGCCCGACATCGGGTTTACTCGGGCCTCGGGTCAAACTTTTTCTCTTTTTTCAACTTTCTTTAATTTCCACCCGTTGGCTAAATCCTTTGATTTTTTGTGCCAACAGGGCCCAGGGACTTAATTGTAGGTCTTTTTTACATTTACTAATTTCCATGCACGGTTAATTTGTCATGCCCCGACCCGCCCGGGCCGGCCACGTGACAACCGCCGTGCTACCTCGAAGTACGTATCTGCAGCCACGCATCCGAGGCACCATAAGGCTTGAAATAGATACCATCGCTGCAAAACAAAACTAAAATTTTAATTAGAAATCATTTAATAAAATATTTAATTTATAAGCAACACCAGTGGATTAATTTAAAAGAATACCTACGCAATGGAAACTGCTAGGCCTAAGCCACCGACATCTCCTAGTGAGCCTCCAATCTATTTGCTGACCCCGTATGCGGATCTGCATCCATCCACATTGGATACAGGTGAGTGACAGCGATCCAATGAATCTCCATCGGGGTTAGGGAAAACAAGGATAATCCAAAATATAACAAAAATAAAATAAATAAGCTTGTTTTCAAAATCTCCTCTATAATTCTCCAAAGAAGAATTAGATTTAAAACCTTTAAAATAAATATATACTAAATGGGCTGGCATCTAATACACTGAAGGCACGACTGGCCGGTCGTATGCCTTACTGCACCGAGGGCTATCTCTTTTCTCTTTAAACACACTTTCACAATTTTTCTTTTCTCTTTAATCCATGACGGATCCGCCGAGGCAGAAACGAGAAACACTAGTCCAATTTCCGTAAAATCGAGATTTAGCCTAAATTGACTAAATCTCCGATTTATTCTCATCCGGTGCACAGAAATACGTGAAAACGGAGTATGACGTAGATTAAGGTGAGTACTATAACATACTAAAAACTCACTTTATTTCACTGGCCCGATATCCGCCGATTTGAGTTTTAAAATTCAAACCGGTCAAAAGCTGAAAACTGAGATCTACACTAAACCGATCATGGATATGCGTGCAAACTTAATATAACGTAGATCGAGGTGAGTAGAATAACATACTGGAAACTCACCTTGATCTGACGACCGGATTATTCGGATATGCCAATTGTCCAAAATGCCTCCGTTTAGCTCCAGAGAGAAAAAGAAAGAAAAAAGAAAAAGAGAATGAAGAAAAAAGCTTCGGCTCTCCCCTATTTATAGAGGATCCCAACACCGGGTCTACTCGGGCCCCGGGTCAAACTTTTTCCACTTTTTCAACTTTCTTTCATTTTCACCCATTGGCTGAATCTTTTGATTTCTTGTGCCAACGGGACCCATAATAAATTTCTAGGGACTTAATTGGAGGTCTTTTTTGCATTTAATAATTTCCATGCACGGTTAATTACTTTATCTTCCAACTCCGTCTTATCTTAAGTTTAACTTCTCTTCTTAATTAGACACATCCGAACCGACGTATTATTCACTTAATACGCCGTCTTACAATATTCCATTTGTACGAAAAGTCGTATTAGGTCCGGGTGTGTCATAATTACTTTATCTCCAACTCTGTCTTATCTTAAGTTTAACTTCTCTTCTTAATTAGACACATCCGGACTGACGTATTGTTCACTTAATACGTTGTCCTGTCTTACACTATTTCATTTGTACGAAAAAGTCATATTAGGTCCGGGTGTGTCATTTTCTCTCTTTAGTCTTTAGTCTTGAATGAATAGAGAAAATTAAAAAAATGGAGTGTTACGATATATTAATTAATAGAGGAATCATTCGTATTAGTAGGATTATAAAAAAAGTTGGTTTAGTACCCAATTTGGTCGTTGAACTATACCAAAAACGACAAATTAGTCCCTAAACTTTTATTTGAGACAAATTTGGTTTCTAAACTTTTATTTTGAGACAGATGAATTCTAAATGAAACAAAAAATAAAGAATTCAGGGACCAATCTATTCCAAAATAAAAGCTTATGGATTAATCTATCTCAAATAATAGTTTATGGATTAATTCATCCTTTTTGGTATAGTTCAAAGATCAAATTAAGTATTAAGACATAAAAAATTATAAAATTGACTGAGTTGATAAGTTTGAATGTTTCACTAATGATAAGTTTAGGTTTGAGTATAAAAATCCAATCTGACTCAATAAGTTGAATGCATAGCATTAGGAAGTAATAATAATATAATTATGCTAGAAAAATAATGTAAAACATAATTTTTTATAACAAATAATTCATGGATGTGTACGGTTTGGCACTAGTATTGAACTTTAACTTTGTTCTATCTCTCTTTTTCTTTCTTCCATTGTCTTTTTCCAAGAAATAAATAAAAAAAATAAATAAATATTAGTAAATACTTTACCATCTATCTGTAGAGGTGTCAAATCGGGTTGATCAGGTAGGTTTCGGGTTTGGGTCAATCAGGTCGGGTCAGTTTGGGTCAAAAGGGATTTTCGGGTCATTCGGGTTTTGGGTCATTCGGGTTTCGGTTATTCGGGTTTCGGGTCTGTCGGGTTTCGGGTCATTCGGGTCTCGGGTCATTCGGGTTCTGGTTTTTCGAGTTTTGTCCTCGGGTCTGTCGGGTTTCGGGTCATCCGGGTTTCGGGTTCGGGTTTTTCAGGTTTGACCCTCAAATCTTTCAGGTTTCACTGTTTCAGGTCTTTCTTTGCCTCATCAGTCTCCCTCATGTCATGTCATTTAGATTCGGGTTTTTTGGATTTAATTCTCGAGTCATTCTGGTTCTCGATTATTTTAAATTGAATTAAAGTTTTAATTTTACAAATTAAATAATTAATAATTAAGAGAGATTTTATCAAAAGTATTATTTATTAAATTTGTTATGTATATATTACTAATTTAATTAATACATACGTTGATTAAATTTGTAATATTATTAATGTATTAATTAAATTAGTAATATTTATAAATTTTTAAAATTTTTTCTATAAATTATCTATAGTTTTAAACAAAATAAATATTTATATTTTTATCACTTACTAATTCATTTCTAAATTTTAATTGATATATATTCAATTCATCATAATTCATCTATATGTAATTAATATTAAAAGTTTTATTATAAGTTATAACCGATTCAATTCATCTCAGAATAATGTTAATATTATAATATAATTCGATCCAAATTTCAAAATTATCTTCGTTGGATACACAATTCATTAATTTCATATGAACATTAATAATTTACTGCTATAATTTATAAAATTTTCTTAGTTAAGATAGAAAATTGTTATTTATGTGAAAAAGTTTATTTTTGGATATGATTAGTCATCAGTGGTGATGAAATCAATATAGTTTTTTGCAAACTCTTAAATTTTTCTTAATAATATTGTTCATAATTAATATTATTAAATTTAAGTAATAATCTATAAATTCATCTAATTTAATCATAACAATAAAATTTAAAAAAATTTAATTATGAAAACATATTTTTTTAACACTACTAGAAAAACAGTCCATAGGAACGGAAATAGGGACGGAATTTGATGAAAAATCCGTCCCTAAAAGCCTTTCCAACGGATTTTGCGACGGATTTATTTCCGTCCCTATACGAGCGTCCCTAATATTTAGGGACGGATAATAAAATCCGTCCCTAAATATTTAGGGACGGAAGACAAATCCGTCCCTAAATTCGGTGGAAGACATGAGACAAGGTAATGACATTTGAAACGGATTTTGCGACGGATAGGCAGCTATTGCAGTAGAATTAGGGACGGAAATAGCAACCGAATTTGGGACGGTTTTTTCCGTAGCTAAAAGTAATAGCTGAAAGGTTTTATGAACTGATTTTGGGACTGATTTAGGGACGGATTTATTTTGGGGAGGGCTTTAGGGACGCTTTTAGGGACGGATACAAGATTTAGAGACGGATTTAGGGACGGATTTAAGGATAGGGACGGATTTTAGGGTTTCAGGTTTATTTTTTATCTTTTAGGGACGGTTTTAGGCACGGAAAATGAAAAAAAATTATTTTTTTGAAATAATATTTTATATATTTAGTGGCGGGGTATTAATTTTTTATGAATTAGTAGTAATAATAATAATAAATAATATTATTAATATTTTTGTTATATTTAATAATATAATTATAATAATAATAATATTTAATCGTATTATTATTATTAGTGCTATTAATATTTAGTAATATTATTATTATTATTATTACTATATAAAATAATATTAAAATAGACGAAAATGAATAATAAATTATAATTTTATATATTTACTGTAAATGTTATATACATGAAATGTACAAAAATAAATCTAAAAATCACCTAAATGGGAGGCAATCTCATCGAAGTCATCCCCGGCCTCGACATGGCCCTCGCCCTCGCCCTCGCCCTCGCCCTCGCCCTCGCCCTCGCCCCGGGCCTCGGTATCGCCCTGATGGGCCGCATGATGGACGTCCTGGGGCTGAGGCTGTACCTGCGAGATGGACTCTCCGGTCCTAGCCTGAGCGTACGGAGGTGGCTCGTCTGTCGGATGCGAAGCTCCGGGAGGCGGAGGAAAACGGCCTATCAGCTGCTGCATCTGCTGTAATCGCTGCTCCCACACTCTATCTCTCTCAGCCAACTGTCGAGCAGACTCCTGTGCAGCCTCCTGTAGCCTCCTGTCGACATCGGAGCGGAAGTCGGCCATCTGTTGTCGCAAGGAAATATTCTCTTGCGACTGAGATGGGATGGAAGAAGAGTCGGCCTGAAACTGGGGGTGGTGAACTAAGTCGCCGTACCCTAGCATCCGACCGCGTTCGCCACCCGCTACCCCCTGAAAGACCGTATGCGGGTTGACCTCCGAGTCATCGGTAGCTCGTGCACGTGCCTCCGCAATCGCTCGATCATAATCCTCCTAAAAGAAAGAATATAAATTAAATTATCAGGTGTGTGAAGTATAAGATTAATCGAATATTCTTATTTTAAATTGAATAATTATATAAGAAAATTAACGTTACAATTGTATAAGTAATTACTTAAGATGATTATATATAATGAGTTATAATTACTTAAACTTTAACTTCAATAATTATATATTTAAGTACTTAAACTTACAGCAATGGTCTTGGCACGACCCTCGGGATAATCACCGGCCTTGGTCTTGTACAGCTTGCCGAATAATCTGTCAGGACCGGGATCACCACCCGCCTCCTTAACCTACAAAAGCAAAAAATGCGTTAAATAATTATAAGAAAAATATGTATGAAATAAAAAACTAAAGCAAAATAAAACATGGATTTAATTATTACCAAATCGGACCAGTGGAATGTGGTGCCCCTACTACCACCTCTATAGACAATCGCCTGCTCAGTGCTGCGATTCTTCTTATTCACCTCACTGTGAAGCTTGAAAGCAGGGTCGGCATCCCACTGTGCACAGAGGCGGTCCCAGACATGGTCTGAAGTCCAAGTAGGTGCCCTACGTATCTGCCGAGCCCGGCTGAACTCATGCCTGATGAATTTGCCGGCTGTGGCATCAAAGAAGGCCCGTGCCGCCTTCCGCTCCTCGGCGGGGAACAAGTAACGCCTCTGTAATTTGAAAGAAATAATGAAAGTGCGCAAATAATAATGTCATAATTCAATTAAACAAATTAAGCAATGGTAATAATAATTACTAAATAAAATATTCAAATAATAATTATGAACTAATTAAATTATATGAATAAACAAATAATTAATGTAGGTTATGACTTACCATCCATAAATCAAACATACGGGTGCGCGTCTCGTGCGGAACCTTCATCCAGGATAACCACGGCTCGATCCAATGTCCGTATATGATATGCTTGATCTCTGTCTTCGCCCTCTTGTTTGTCTTCTCATCCCTTCAAAATTCCATTATCAAAGGTAGTTAGTAAGAGAAACAAGTAAATATAATTAGGAATCATTATAAAATTAAAAAAAGTTAAGATTTTACTCGTAAATCTGGGCCACTATCATCGGTGTCGGGGGATCTAGCTGAGATGGGCCGGACACATCAGGCTGAGATGGCTGGGCGGCCTGGGCTGGCTGGGCTGGCTGGGGGGACTGGGAGGGCTGGACGGGGTGGGAGGGCTGGGAGGGCTGGGAGGGATGTGAGGCAGGTGTAGGCATGAAAGACGACGGGGCAGTGTGGGATGAGGAGGCTCACTGGGAAGCAGTCGTCTGTGCTGGCGGCACAAGGCGGTATGTCAATCCGCCGACTGTCACCTCCTGAACTGGCGGTGGAGATGGAGATGGAGATGCACCATAACTCTGTGCTGGAGGAGCATGGCTAGATGTAGGGATGGAGGAGTGGAGACCAATATCCGGAAGCAACGGAAGTGATGGGGAATGAGATCGAACCGCTGATGCAGACGTCGGCTAAGTACGAAATATTATAACAAACTTGTTAGTTTAATTAATTATATTTAAGAACATTCATGACAGTTAATCAATTTTGGTGAATAAATATTGAAAAGCACCTGTGTATGCTGCGAAGCTGGAACAGGTGGGGATGGGAACGTCTCCTGAGGTAGAACGGTGGGTGGAGGTGGTGGTAATCGCGAAGCAGGATGACCGACTGAGGGAGATCCTGATCCGGAATGGTGTGACTGAGTCCCGGAGCCCCCTCGACCAGAACTGGCCGATCGACCTCGGCCTCGGCCTCGACCTCGACCTCGTCCTCGACCGGAACTCGATGGATGATCATCGTGCTGTGAAGTCTACAAAATTGTGGCTTATCATTAATAATAAACTAGTTTATTTCAATTTTGTATTAGTTTCGGAATTAACAAATTTTATAATTACAACTAATTAAGTAATTTAATTAAATAAATTATTTAATTAAAATGATTATTGAATAGTATTATTAAGTAAATATAATTATACTTAGTTTATTCATTGATTTAGGGAAGTAATTAATATTATGATTTAAATATTTGTAATCTAATTTACCAAATATCCTTTTATAGTAATGCAACTTATTAAAGTAAGTAAACTAATTAAAGAAATTAGTATTTAATGGTTATATATTTATTAAACTATTTACTCATGAACAACAAGTTAAAGTAATTAAAGAAATTGAGGATTTAATTTTTAAATAATTATTATACTATTAACGCATTACTATAATTAAACGTTGTTCTAATTATTGTAATATTGAACAGCTTTAAAGATATATTACTATTTTATGTTTGACATTATTTAAGTAATTATAGTAATTATATGAATTAAACAAGTAATTATATTTTAATCAATATTTAATATTTAAACTTATTAAATTAACTACTCTGAGTTAATATTTAAACTTATTTGAGTAATTAGACTAATTAGTATAATTACTAAATATTATATCTATAAATTAATGGTACTAATTAGAGTAATTAGTAACATTACAAATTATGACATTAGTTACACTAATTTAAGTAATTAGAGTAATTATTAGTATTACAAAGTATTCTTTACTTAAACTAATTAAACTAATTAGAGTAATTAGTATGATTACTAATTATTAGATATTTACACAAATATTACTAATTAGAGTAATTAGTAATTATTATATATTCAAACTAATAATACTAATTGAACCATTAGTATTAATTATTACTATTTATTATATTTATAAACTAATAATACTAATTACCAAACTATCAAATATTTTAACTAATAATACTAATTAGAGTAATGAGTATTTTTATTACTAATTATTATATATTTACAAATAATACTAATTGCAGTAATTATAATGAGAACAAAATAATGAACACCAAAACAATTAAACAATGAGAACAAAACTAAAATTAGACCAAAATTAACAAAACTAAGAGAAAACTTAAATTATACCGTCATTGGACGGAATTGGACCGGATTTGAACCGGAAAAACGTCGCCGGCAATCACAGGCAGAGAACCGCCGTTGGTGACGGACCAAATGGCGGCCGACGGCGAGGATGAGGGCGCTGCGCATGGCGGCTCGCGGGGTGGGGGGGGGGGGGGGGAGGAAGGAAGAAGAAGAAAGAAAGAAGAAGAAGAAGAAGAAAGAAATGGGGGGAAAGGATCGTCGGCCCGATTATATTAAATGAATTGGAGCGGATTTAGGGACGGATTTAGCAACGGATATTTGTAAATCCGTCCCAAATTCCGTCCCTAATGAAAAGCAAAAATTAGTAATCCCTCCCTAAATCCGTCCCTACCTAACAGCTGTCAACAACTGATGCTTGAAAGGGCGTAGGATTTAGGGACGGAGTTAGGGACGGATTATTAAAAAACCGTCGCTACATCCGTCCCTAAATTAATAAAAATTACTAAATCCGTCCCTAAAGTACGGCTGGAATCCAGAGAGCCGTCCAAAAGTGGTTGAGTGTTGGAACGGAGTTAGGGACGGAATTACAAATTCCGTCCTTAACTCCGTCCCTAAACGACCGATATTTAAAAAATTTAATTCGAAAAAGTGCTCAATTTAGGGACGGATTTTGGGACGGAATTTTAAATTTCAAAAATTCCGTCCCAAATACCGTCCCTAATGAAAAGCCAAAATTATTGGCGGGAACAAACGCGCCAATTATTTTTTATAGGGACGGAATTTAAATAATCCGTCCCAAAATCCGTTCCTAATCTAAGTAAAAAAAATTGGCGGGTTAAATCACGCGCCATATTATTTATTATAGGGACGGTTTTGGGGACGGATTATTTAAATTCCGTCCCTAATTCCGTCCCTATTAGGTTATAAATAAAATGATAAATTGTCGTGTAGGGACGGATTTAGGGAGGGATGGACAATATAAAGACGGATATAGTGACGGTTTTATCCGTCCCAAGTATTAAAAATCGGTTTTTTTGGCCGATTTCGAATTAAATGAAGAACGGGGACAGTTACTTTCAATTATATATGCAATTTGGTCGAAATAACCCACTACCTATGTGTAAACTTTAAACCACATAGGTTTTATTTGAAATATACAAACGTGTTTGTTAAGTACTATAGTTATGTTACTAACACATCGAGTACTCTTCGTTCCAAACAAATTTAAAGCTTGTAGAGGATTCCGATAAGCGATCCAACTTTCTAATACTCTCATCTACATACCTCTGATAGCATGTAGTTGGTGAGATGGTAAATTGAAAGACGAATGAGCCGGTTTAGTCCTTATATCGATATTATACGATATTGACGAGTTGCAACGGTTATAGCAACGGAAATTGCTTTAGCAACGAATTTAGGGACGGATATTGTTGTTAGGGACCGTATACAATTAAACCGTAGGGTTTGAGGTGCGAAAAAGTTCTTAAACCCTAAGGTCAATAAATAGGGACGGAATTCGGGACGGAAATTCTAATTCAAGGTTTCGGATTTAGGGTTTAAACCCTTTATTTAGGGACGGATTTGGGGACGGATGATAGAAATCCCTCCCTAAATCCGTCCCTAGTATTCAAATGGTCAAACAAGGTTTCAACGGAATTAGGGACGGTTTTAGGTATTTCCGTCCCTAAAGTACCGTTGCTGATCGTTATATGAAATGACTTATTTTAGACACGAATATAGGGACGGAAAATGCAATATCCGTCCCTATATCCGTCCCTAATTTGTTTTCATGAAATCTTTGTAGAATTACGTCGAGGTGGGTATTAGTTTATTCCCTTCGCACCATATAATTATAATAACATCACTGCCATATTAAGAATTATGTTTGATTATATTGGGGAATTAGTAAAAGTTGAGGATTGCATGAACTTGTATATAACTTAACACTTAACATATTGCTAATGCAATTGGCGAAATATAATTATGGCATCTGTTCATTACAATCCTGGTACAAAGCAAGTTAAAATTCATTTGGATTATATCCAGCATCATCATCAGTGTCATCGGAGCAACTTGTTGATTCTGCTGAATCGAACTCATCCTCCGAGTCGTCCAATTCCGCGATTGGTTGAAGCTCCCCTAAGTCAACAGCTAAGTTGATACCAGCCATGTCAAACAATTGTATTACATCTGTATTAGTGGTAACAGCTGGGGTTTGCACGATCTCTTCATTTTGGTATGGAGCATCATCCTCAACTTCTTCAGTAACATTCTGAACAACTCTCCTCGATTTTGTCTCACAGACGGCCAACCAATTAGCTCTGTCTCTGATAGCTCCCGGATAATCACAGAAGTAAACTTGAATGGCTTGTTGTGCTAACACAAATGGATCATATTTCTGATACATCTTTTGCCGATGGACATCAACCAACTTGTAATCTTGATGAACCTTCATTCCGTGGATAGGGTCAAACCAATCACACTCGAACAAAACAACTATGGCCATGCTGTCTGAAGAATTATACTCAAGGACCAAAACATCTTTCAGGAGGCCATAATAACTGGTGGAAGGATCGTCCGTATTTGTGCCTCGAACACAAACACCCCAATTCATTGTGGCTTTGCCAGTTCCACGTTGAAGAGTGTGGAAGTTATACCTGTTTATAAACACACTGGGCCAAGAGGTTGCCTTCCTTGAAGGTGGCCAAGCAAGTAGCATAAGCACCGGCAAGTCATCAATATGCTTTGCTCGATTAACCGGTGCATCAAGCTGTATGTGATAACCCAAGAGTTAGAATAATCAAACTAATACCCTTAAATCTCTAAAAATCTCTAAACAGTTTAATTATCAAAATCGAACTATACTAACATATCGCTTGAACCAATCGGCGAAATGGGCCTCAATTGAATCATCAATGGTACGCTGATCGAATCCATCATTCCGATAATATTGGACAAAGGAGCTGGGGTAAAAACAAATCGGCATAAGTGAAACAAACAAAATATAATGAAATAAACGATTTCCTTGGGAAAAACTACTATTAACTTACTTAAGGATGGGTTGCACCTCCGGACAATTTCGCAAAACATACGTATGTGCTACACGTTGTTCTTTCTCACCAAGCCACTTCGTTTTCTCCTTACCCTGAAATCGGGTTGGATAGTTAAAAATGGAGAACGGTTTGAGAGACTCATTGGCTAATCCTTCATCATTGCGCCTGGGTCGCTTACTGTGACAATACACGTCATAATTAAAGTAATTTTGCGCGAAGTAGTTAAATTCCTGTGCAATGTAAGCTTCGTAAATTGATCCTTCAACGTGAGCCTTGTTACGAATTGTCTTCTTTAGTTGGTGAAGGAACCTATATGAATTCAATTAAACAAATATGTATTAGGATGCACGTATACACATTGTTCAAAGAAATCCTGAACACTCAAATTATCAGGTGTCCTCAAAATAAAAAAGTTGTTAGTTTACCTTTCAAAGGGATACATCCATCGGAATTGAACCGGCCCTCCAACTAATGCTTCGTACGGCAAGTGAACAACCACGTGTTCCATTGAATCGAACATGGCTGGAGGGAAGACCTTCTCCAAGTTACAAAGAATGACCGGAACTTTCTCGTTCAAATCTCGAACCTTATTAATGTCCAGCATACTCGAACATATGCACCGAAAAAAGAGGCTAAGTTCGGTCACAGGGTTCCACACACTAGGAGGCAACATCTCTCTGAATGCAATTGGAAGCAGTCTCTGCATAAAGACATGGCAATCGTGACTCTTCATGCCGGAAACCTTCTCTTCATTCATGTCAATACATCTCCCAATATTTGAGGCATACCCATCGGGAAACTTCAAATTCCTCAACCATCTCAGAATAGTTGTCTTCTGTGTTTTGGACAAATTATAGACAGCTTTAGGTTTGGTGCGTTGCTCGCTTTCAGGATCAACTGCAATTGAACTTCGAAAGCATATAGCACTGATGTCTTTTCTGGCATTTAAAGTGTCCTTTGATTTGCCTTTCAAGTCCATGACAGTTCTGAACACTGCATCAAAAACATTCTTCTCAATATGCATAACATCAAGGTTATGGCGGATCAAGTTTGTTTTCCAATAAGGAAGATTCCAAAAAATACTCCTCTTAGTCCATTTGTGATGGGTGCCATAATATTCAAGCATATTAATCGGCTCATCCATAGCTATGGGCATATGCCAAACGTGTCCATATATTTCTTCCCCTGTCAACCTTGGTGGTGCAGCCATCCGCTCAACTCGACCACGGCGGAAAGACTTCTTATCCTTCCTGTACGGATGATCCGAGTCAAGGAAGCACCTGTGGCAATCAAAATAAGTCGCCTTCCTACTATGTGGAAGCACAAATGCTCTGCTCTCTTGCATACATACAGGACATCCTAGTACTCCAGCGGTGCTCCACCCGGATAGCATGCCATAAGCGGGGAAGTCATTAATGGTCCACATAAGAGCAGCCCTCATGCAAAAATGCTCATTTCTCGAAGCATCGTATGTCGAGATCCCATCTTCCCTAATTGCTTCAATTCATCAATCAGAGGTTGCAAGAATACGTCTATGTTTTTCTTCGGGTTTTTTGGACCCGGACAGATCAATGTTAAGAACATGTAAGGGCTCTTCATGCACGTACCCGGAGGAAGGTTGTAAGGAGTTACAATAACTGGCCAGCAAGAATAGGTCCTTCCGAATTGCCCATGCGGTGCAAAACCATCTGCGCATAATCCCAATCTAACATTTCGAGCTTCTGAACCAAAATCAGGATATGTTCCTGTCGAAATGCTTCCATGCCTCGGCATCGGATGGATGGCACATAACCCCATCTTGAGCTTCATGTGTAGCATGCCACGTCATTTGTTCAGCTATGCCTGCGGTATGGTACAACCGTTGCAGTCGGGGAGTCAGTGGCAAGTATCTCAAAATGGCTGTCGAAATTCTTTTACGAGTTCTATCCCCACGTCGACTTGTGTCCTTGAATCTAGGTTCACCACAAAACCGACAGCAATCAGAGTTTGAATGTTCCTTCCAGTACAACATGCACCCATTCTTGCACGCATGAATCTTTACCACAGGTAAACCTAATTCATTGATGGTTTTCCTATGTTGATAATAGTTTGGAGGAAAGTTATTTTCCTCCGGCAATACTTTCCTGATGGCATCACAAAAATAATTGAATGCACCTTCGGACAAGTTAAACTCCGACTTCCCATTTAACAAGGTGGAAGCAAAAGACAACTGTGACTCACTAGACCCCTCAAACAAAGGCCGATCCGCATTTTGCACGATGTCAAACCACTTGCGTCCAACTGTGTCACAGGTTGTTCTGTGAATGGATCTTGCTCATATCCATACTGGTTTGCTGCTTCTCCACTGGGTCTGGGCTCGTCTTCATTATTTTGGGCAAAGCTCGATCGTGCAGCATCAAAAACCATACGCTGATCCCATGTCATGTCATCATAGCAACCCCAATGTGACATCTCATCCGGTAATGATACTTGTTCGTGCTGCTGCTGCTCGTTATTTTCAATACTACACAATGGTTCTCCGTGACTAACCCAATTCCAATAATGCTCCTTAAATCCACGTAGTATTAAATGTTGTGCAACCCTCATTGGTAAAAAGAAGTGCATATTATTGCACTTAGTGCAGGGACAACGAATTTTTTCCCCATTTTTCCAAGACGCGTCTTGACTTGATGCCCAACTAATGAATTCTCCAACACCAGCTATAAACTCGTCGGTTACACCCTTCTGTCCTGGTTCCTTCCGACGATACATCCATTGTCGACTGCATATCAACTCTTCCATTTCTCCTGTCAAATATCCCACAAATTTAGTTCGATTATTATCCTCGAACCCTATTCGATACTGTTAACAACTGCAACGAAAATCTACAATGAATTATGAAATATATGAAGAAGTTCCTTTTACATTTTTTAACTCAATTATATTTGGTCATTTTAAGCGAAATAAAAACTACATTGCACACAATATAAAACAAGATACTTAATGTAAGTTCTTGCAATTAAATAATACTCAACAAATGCAATAAAAGTAATTCCGTTCAATCAAAGTTCTACAATTACAATAATCAAAATGTGAATCGTATTAATATCAAATACTAAGTTACAATTAATAAAAACAATTATACACAACGAAATAAATATTACACCTAAACCAAATCACAAATAAACTCACAATTATATAATTCAATTTTAATTAGTTTATGTAACGTATACATAATTAAATTAATAAGCATCATAATAAACCTAAACCCTCATCAATTAACATTCACAGAAATCTAACAATTTTACAACCCTCATCAATTAACATTCAAAGAAATCTAACACTTTTACACTAACATATGGAAAAAATCACCAAAACTTAACATTCAAATTTACAAATAATCATCAAAATCTGAATATTATCTAATTCCTTAATTTATAACATATGTTAATCATCAAAATAAAATCATATACAAAGAGATTTGAAGAGATTACCTTGATTTCCACCAAATCAACACAAAACTTGACTTTTACTACTATTTTCTTATGGGAAAATTGAGAGAATCAAGACGAAAGAACAAAGAAGATGGGGAGGGAGGCGGAGAAAATGAGGGTTCTGCTAAGTGCAGAACCCTAAAAACATGGCCAGTCAAAACGCACCGTTTTGGCTGGCCAAATATAATTTTTTTCGTTACTCACATTTGGGACGGAATTAGGGACGGATTTTTATATTCCGTCCCTAAAACCGTCCCAACAATAAGGCAGCTATTCATCCATTTATCTCACTCTATCCGTCGCTAAAACGGTTGCTAAAACCGTCCCTAAAACCGTCCCAAAGTTATTCAATTTTTTTTGCCCTTATTTCCGTCCCTAATTTATTCCCTCCCTAAATCCGTCCATAATTTTCCAACGGATTTTGGTACGGATTATTTTACCGTCCCTATTTCTCCGTTCTACTTTTTAGCAACGGATTTAGGGACGGTTGTTTTTTTCCGTTGCAAATTCCATTGGTAATTTAGGGAGGGAAAAATCCGTCCCTGTTTTCCGTGGCTATTTCGCCTTTTTCTTGTAGTGTAAGTTCACTTTGAACAAAATTTAACCAATTATTTATTTTTATTTTCTTTCTCAAATATATTTACTAAATTTGAAGTTTATGAGGAATATATAAAATTAATAAATTATTTCATTAGTCTATCAGGTTTTTTCGGGTTAGATTCTCTAGTCAATTTGGTTTCAGGTCAATCGGGTTTCGGGTCTATCGGGTTTTGGGTCTATCGGGTTTCAGGTCTATCGGGTTTCGGGTCAATCGGTTTACAGGTCAATCGGGTTTCGGGTTAATCGGGTTTCGGGTCGTTTATTTTTTTGGTCAAATCAAGTAGGGTTAGTTTCGGGTTCGGGTCGGACGGACGGGTTTTTCGGGTTCGGGTCAACTTTTGACAGCTCTATCTACCTGGTATCAGAAGGCCAAACTCTTCCATACGTAGTAGTGTTTGAATGACAGCTCTGAAAGAACAACACCGGTACGACAAGTCGAGAGAGACTAGAACTCTTAACCATGGCAGAAAATTCTACCTTAGACCCTTACTCTTTAGCTTCCCTTTTATTAAACGTAGTAGTTTAGATTTTCCTCCTCCTCCAAAAATAAAAGAAACCACTACAAACAAACTTTAGTACCTCTATGAAGTAGACTATCAACAAAATTGTTTACGCATAGATGATTCCACCTTACCTTTTATGAACCCCTACCAAGTCTTCACAAAACCACAAAAATCCTTAATCAAATCCATTAAACAACTGATCCACAAACCAAGACACATGCCTAAAGAACATGTCCAAGCTTCAAACTTTAGCTACTGTATCCTTCCTATTGGAACTCAAGAACATCTAGTAACCTTAGAAATCCCATCTGAGTTTCCAAAACAGTGGATTGAACAAGGATATACTCATATCCACTTTGGTGCAATCAGGCTTGCCCTGACATATCATGTTGGAAAAGGCTTACCAGTGTCTGCTAGAATAGCCGTACTAGACTCAAGGTATTATGAGTACAGATTCGCTTGCTTAGGGATGGTTGAAACCTCTCTAAATGCTGGCACTATATTTGTAACCCTGTTCCCAAACTTAAGATGGGTCTTGAAGATCCAACCTTACCAACAGTGTTGAAAGTCCAAGTACAGATCTCAGGTGCAGAAATGGTAGAAAATGCTCGTGAAGCAACACTTCACTATCAGCTCTACTACAGAATACAAGATCATGCACTAGATCTTGCTATTCTTAGAGAACCAGAAGCCCCACTCATCAACCTTAACTCTCAGAGTGGAACAACCACGTGTCTTCATATTCCTAGACAAACCACTCCAGATGAATTGAAAAAGCTCATGCCTTCCACATGGGTGACAAATTATGAAAAGCACATGAAGGTCCAAAAAACTGTCAAGTCTTCAGAACCAGCCTTTATCAAACAACAAGATGGGGCCATCACCATCAAGTTTGATTACAAGAAAGATGAGGCACCAACACCTTCAGCGTTTTCAACACAGTTCATGATCCAACCTTGTTCAGGATCACAACAAAAAATCCCAATCGACAATTTTCAAACAAATGGAGATCCCATCTTCATATTCAAAGACAAAATGGCCATTGTCCATAGGATATTAACTGTTCATATGATGGATGCCAAGATGACTAGTTCAATCAGTATAATGAACCAACAAAACGAAGAAAGAAGAAGTCCATCCAACAGCAGCTTAAAGAAAGATACAAGGCAAGAGATCCAGAAGTAGATCTCTTAGGTTAACCAACAAGAAAGTTTGAATATTATGTACTCTACTCGAGTAAACATAAACAAACTCCCTTTATTCCACCTCCTTCTACTCCAGATCAACCTTCTTTACCTAAACCACTTCCAAGCTCTCATCCTAAACAAACCTTAAAACAGAAGCCCAAATATCCTCTTTGTTACAAGAAAGCCTTTGAGTGGATAGCAAAAGAAAAAGCTGAAAAAAGAAAGACAGCAAAATACTCAAAACAAGCCAATAGCTTGCCAACCAGTCAACCAACTTTACCCACTTTACCGCAAATCTTCATGGTACAACAAGATACCAATCCGGCTCAGAGCTCATATGAGGCAGAATTTCCTCCTCTTCAAGAATTCTACAAAGATCAGTACAGATATCTTCCTCAGATCGCAAATCCAACGAATCTAGATGCTCAAGAAAGACAAACAAAAGCCTCAGCAGCTGAAGTTGTTCTAAATTGGCAAACCCAAAATGCCATTGCTCAGAACTCAGCAATATAAAGGATAGAAAATAAAGTGAACCAGATGAATGTTCACTTCAACAAAAGTATCAGCTCACTACAAAGTATTATCCTTGATATCCAATCAAAGATTTCTACTTCGCAATTACAGATAAACACAACAGTATTATCTTATCCTGCCAATATGCGAGAAATTGCAGCAAAAGAAGAACAAATCAGGAGTTTTACGACTCAACTTGCAGAAATGAAACAACAGCTCAAAGCCATGCAAAGACAATCGACTCAGCCGCAACAGTTGGCCCAGAATGTATTCACACCAACACCAACTTAGAGTGTATTTACACCAGCCACATACGCACCCTTTGAGCGAAAGCCATTATTTGTCTCAATGACCCAATCACTCCTTAAATTACCAGCCCTTCAACAAAGATCAGTGTTCACACCTATAACACCAAAGCCCATTGCTGAACCCATCTATGATGGAATAAGCTCAACAGAAAAATGGATCATGCAGTCCAAAAAAGAAAAAGCCTAAAGAACTCAAGAAGCCCAAGCCTAAAAGGCTTGAGACAGAGGTCATGTAAAGGCCAAGCATCCAATGAAGGAAGACCTTCCTCAACCCATAAAGCCCAGAACTGGAACCCACAAGGCACATCATCCATAGCCCAATCACCCCTAACCATCTCATATGCTACACTGGCAAAAACATCCACACTATCTCCTTCAAAACCTCAAAACCAAATGATTATCTCCTATAACTACTCCCCTCCATCTTGGAAGATGCAGCCAGAGAAAACCTTCCCATGATCATAGCCATACAGGATGAGGAATCATCAGAATCAACAAAAACAGAAAACTTCACAGAAACCAAAAAAACTCCCTCTCCTATGTAGAAGAAGAACATGATGACATTCACACTCCTCCTGACATAGAATGTCCTCCACCAATGTTCATGACAATCTCTCATGTCTATGAACTAGAGAAAGAACCACAAGTCCATAATCCAGATGTCCATATGGAAAATGTTTTTCAGACACCTTAACATAGACACACATATTCCAACAAATTTAAATCCTTCACTCTCGATGATATTCCCCCAGAAAAATGGAGCATGAGATTCCAAGAATTTGTTACGTGGGGAATGACAGAACTCCAATCTGATCAAAATACTTAAATGAATCGGAAAAATTTTAAGGTAATAATCCACTCATGAATCATGAATCACGTGAAGCACTTTAAGTTTTTGTAGCTTGCCTCCATGAGTACTTAAAGAAGGGAATAAATCTTTTATTAACTTTTCGTCCTCGTAGAGTACTTAAAGTAAATTCTTTTTCTTTTTTAAAAAAGTACTCAATTAAAATAAATAAACCAGACAAATATACTTTTTATATAGCTTAAATTTGGTTTTCCTTCATGTTATTAATTTTATTTCTTTATTAAAATTAATAAAGAAAATATAACTATATCCCTCAGAAAAGATATCTCAATATATATAGTTGGAACCTGAAAATTAATTCGAATTCAACAATTTTGGGTTCAAAGCATTTATTTATGAAATAAATCGGAAGACTATTCCTTATAGTTAAAATTTGTATATATGTAACCAAAAAAAAAAAGAAAGAAAGAAATTATTAGGCTAGCTCTTTATTGTGTATTTCTTTCTTTTCCTGATGTATTAAGTTATATATATGCCCTTTACAAGAATTTGCTGAGATCCATTACCATGGAGCACTTTACGTTTCTGTAGCTTGATTCCGCGAGAAATGATGATAAAGAGATTTTTTTTTTGGGCAGAAATTGATAAAGAGATCAAGGGAATAATTTTTTAGCTTTAAACTTTATGTTTTGTCCTCATCGCGGTATTATATAATAAAAAAGTTAAATTAAATTAGGCTCTCCATTATAAAAAGATATCTCAATATAGTTGGAATCCGAAAATGCAACAAATTTTGGATTCAATCGATCATTCAAAACAACTTTTTTGTAAGGCCAAAAGAGAGCTTTTAATATCAATAATGTTAAAGTGGGAGAATCCTACATCGGTTATGTTTGACAAGTCTGAGACCCTTATATTCAAGTTGGGCCTCTCCACCTATTGCCAATTAGTTTTAGGTTGGATGTTTAACATGATATCAGAGCTCAGGTCCGTTTCTTTTGTCCCCTTTCCGGTTATCCACGTGTAGGCCTGTCTGTTTTCGTTGTTTCTCCCGGGCTACACGTGAGGCGGAGTGTTAAAGTGGGAAAATCCCACATCGGTTATGTTTGACAGGCCTGAGACCTTTATATTCAAGTTGAGTCTCTCCACCTATTGCCAATTGGTTTTAGGTTGGATGTTTAACATGGTATCAGAGCTCAGGGCCGTTTCTGTTGTCCCCTTTCATGTTGTCCACGTGTAGGCCCGTCTGTTTCCGTTGTTTCTCCCGGGCTACATGTGAAGGGGAGTGTTAAAGTGGGAGAATCTTACATCGGTTATGTTTGACAGGCCTGAGACCCTTATATTCAAGTTGGGCCTCTCCACCTATTGCTGAATGTTTAACAAATAAAACGTGAAGGGGAGTGTTAAAGTGGGAGAATCTCACATCGGTTATGTTTGACAGGCCTGAGACCCTTATATTCAAGTTGGGCCTCTCCACCTATTGCCAATTGGTTTTAAGTTGGATGTTTAACAAATAAAAAGCAATTGGTTTTAGGTTAGATGTTTAACAAATAAAAAGAAAAACAAAATAAAAGAAGATTATACACATCCCTTCCAGCAGTCAAAATTCGTATGTGTTTTCTCTTATTTCCTATATATCTGGTCTCTTGCTTTGAAGAAAATTCCTTTCTGTTTGCTTTTGAATGAATGATTAATGCAAATTAATTATTAGGGGAGAAAGGAGAAGCTAATGGCCGTTTGGGTTAATTATATAAAGGAGGCAGATTAATAAACTTGTATTTTCCATGTTATTATGTATTAATCAGTATTATTTTTCCTCTTTACATAGAATCTTTGAATTCAGCCCACATACAAAAAGGAAAACTAAAAATGCAAGGAAAAATATATAATGCGAGAATTTAACCACTGAAAAGAATAATCCTTCAGAAAAGAAAACAGAAATAATTTGCTGGAAATAAGATTAGTCCGAAATTTATAGTACTACTGGAATAATTCGATACAATGACATATACCAGAGGTCAGAAATTGCTGAATGGGGCGAAATCAATATGAAAACGGGATAATTGCCCTTTGTGGCTGTCCGCAGTCAGCACGGCAGCCTGATTTAGGATCATTCTTAATGATTTCGGCCCATTTTGATAACATGAGGAAGGATAGATGATCATCATACGGTAGGAAAGCTAAAATTAGCACACATCTATAAAAAGTATACAAAGATCGAGGCAAATAACACACACGAAACAGGAGCAAGCCAGAAGCAGGTAGCAAGCAAATGGAGTGGAAAATTGACAACTTAATTTTCCAGGGGACTTAAATATATTGTCCTATGGGTTTGATTGGCCGCAACCTCGATCAAATTGGCCCCTACAGTTAGCCGGTTGACCTCCATTGGCAATACAGGCAGAATATTGCTCACCTGGTGGACAACGACTCTGTGAGGATTGGTTAGGATTATTCGTGTCCCCGGTCACTGTGCTGTTACCGGCCTGCTGGAGGATTCTGATAACTTTGGGATTCAAGAGGAAGTCCAAGTTGTCCAACTCCAACTCCAAATCGTCTGCGATTCGGCACTCGTCCAGCCTCCTATGGCCCTTGCACTCATAAGCGGTATTGCTCTTCACTACAAGAGCGGCTATGCAACACTTAGCTTTCAGGCTGAATATTATCAACACCGCTACAAGTGCCAGAACTAACTCTCTTCTTCTCTTCTGAAACTCCATTTTTTCTCCCTTATTTCTCACTTGGCAAGTCAAGATGGAGGAGGTTTACCTACTTTATAGACCTGGAGAGACTATAAACTGTGGCGGTCCAATTGATTGAGTGCGCTAAAGTATATCGAAACTGATTAAAGTTGCACATATGAATATATGATCATATACATGCGTCAGACACAAAAATTAAATTAGTTTTAAACCCGTGCATTGCACGGCAGGTAATGTTTAATAAGTAAAAAATTTATGTTATAATTTTAATTTTTATTATTAAAAAGGTAAAATATGAAATTCAAATAAAATTTTGAAAAAAAAAATTAGTATGATATAATGAAATACTTAAAACAATAAAAAAATTTTTCTCATCTTTTTAATAACTTATAGAATATTATAATATTGCCATCTAATTTAAAATCTTCATTAATTATCTATTAGATAAGTTGTATGGGTTGAATATACCTTGATAATTACTTGAAATAATGTACTATCAGAATTATCAATTTTTTTAGTTATTAAAAACAATATTTCTTATGTACCTTCATGTTCGTATTTCAACTATTCAACTAATATCTTCAAATTTTGTCAAAAAGTCACATCATCCCTCGAGAGGGCCATTACAATTGTTCATAACTAAACAATGATTTATATGAATAAATAATACTGATATACTTAAAAGTTTATCTTTAAATAACGATAGTATTAGGTTTACTTTTTTAAACCAGTTATATATATGTTTTACACTTAAAGATGTTGAATTATTAAACAATGTATTTTTTTAAAGAAGCTTTGCTTATTTAACTTTTAGTTGTTCCTCTTACTCTTATTTTTCTTGCACAATCATAATTCATAAGTCATGATCTCTTTTGATATAATTAATAGAATTCAAGAAAATACATGGAATAACATTAGCAGTGTATTCAGATGAGGATTTTCAAGGAAGATTTTCTTTTGAATCAAATTTTTTAAATATTTAAATAATTAATTTCCTTATTTGGTAATTTTCAGAAAAAATATAAAATCTGAGTCTTTTTAATAGGGGATTTGAAACTCCTCAAATTAACGTTTCACAACCTATCTAAGTACATTTTTTTTTGTAAAAGTCCCCCACCTAAATAATCAACTATCATATTTATGAAGTTTCCTTTTTTATACAACTTTTAGATTTTAATTTTAATTTTAAAAAACTTTTTTAAATATATATTTTCACCTTTTTTACTATTAATAACATCCATATTGCATTTTTTTTACTCTTAATATTATTGTTTATAATTATTTTTTTAATTTGAATAAAAGTTATAAATACTCAAAATTTCATTATAAAAATTTTTCATCTAAATAATGAAATTATAAATATAATCATTTTAAATTGATGGATTTTAAATGCTTTCATTCTAAAAGTCTTCAAAAATAGAAATTATGAATTAATGAATTTAATATATGATCAAATAAAATATAATAATGGTTAAAAATCCAAATTTTAAATTTTAAAATAAAATAACTATACGTAAAAGTGCATATTTTAATAATTAATAATATAAGTCAAATAATCCCTCAGTTCCAATTTTATTCTTTATTATTATTATTATTATTATTATTATTTGAGGTATTCTTCTATATTTTATTCCTTGACCTAATGTAATTATTATTATTATTATCATATCGGTAGCTTACTATTTCATTCAAGAGATTTATACGCTAATTAAATTATTCATAGATTGAAGTGCTCACTATTTCTTTTTTTCTTTTACTTAATTATAAAATAATAATATATCAAAATAAAAGGCTCATTTTTCAGCTAATGATTTTGAAAAAATATGGAACTTTCATGTGTTTCCTATCATAAAAGTTCGAAATAATTTGTTTTTTATAGGTTAATCAATATGGTGTTTTAACAATTTACTATAATTTGAATTATTTATTTTTTTCAATTTTGTTACCACTATTTTATAGACTATTTGAGATTTGTTCTTAATATAAAGCATGTCAAGTTTTTTAATTATGAGTTTCTAATATACAAAGCTAGCCAAGAACAATGGTCTCCTTGATTTTATTCATTTTAATTCACAACAAAATATTCATAATAAATCATTCTAACTTTAAAATTCTTAAAATATAATTTCTTTCCGATTTCATCTCTATCATCTACAAATCAAAAAATTAATTTTAGGATTTATATTATTTATATTCATGCTTTCTATTTTGCAAATTATACATCATTTTTGACAAATCTTGCGACACCAATTATATAAAAAAAGATACTAACCTCAAACTTGTAAAAATAGAGGCTGAGGAGACAAGAAAAAAAAAGTGGCTTTAGAGGAGTAGCTTTTTTTTTCAAAAAATAAAGTATAATTGTTGTTTTGATACTAATTAATGTCAATTAGTATTAATTTTCTCCTAAATTAAGGTTAATATATGATTTAATTTATTTGAAATTTGCTTAATACTAATTAATATCAATTTTCTCCTAAATTATGGGTAATAGATTTTTGTAATGTGAAATTTGATTAATACTAATTACCATCAAATTTATCCTCAATTAAGGTTAAAAGATTTATTTTTATAATTTGGAAATTTTGAAATTTGAAATTTGAAATTTAAAATTTGGAAATTACCATGGACACGTGGCATTCAAAGACGTAATCATGTGTCGCAATTATAACTTCTTTGCATTAAATAAATTTTCTTTTTTCCAAATGCATCTATTTTAAATTATATATATGATTTGTATTGTTTACATTCATCCTTTTCATTTTGTAAACTATACATCATTTTTGATAAATCTTGCCAAACCAACTATATTTAAAAAAAAGATACTAAGCTCAAACTTGTAAAAATGGAGGCTGAAGAGATAGGAAAAAAAAAAGTAGCTTCAGAGGAGTAGCTTTTTTTTTTTCTTTAAAGTGATCTATGACGTGTATAGTTAGAGTTATAAGTTCTTATTTATAGTGGCAGTGTATAATGTGTATAAGGTAGAAAATAAAGTATAATTTTTGTTTTGATACTAATTAGTGTCAATTAGTATCAATTTTCTCATAGATTAAGGTTAACATATGATTTAATTTATTTGAAATTTTCTTAATAATAATTAGTATAATTTTCTCCTCAATTATGGATAATAGATTTTTGTAGTTTGAAATTTGATTGATACTAATTACCATCAATTTTATCCTCAATTAAAGCTAATAGATTTTTTTATAATTTAAAATTTGAAATTTAGGAATTACCATAGACCCGGGATGACACACCCGGACCTAGCATGACCTTTCAGTACGAACGGAATAGTGCAAAAGGACGTATGAATTAAATAATATGTCGGTCCGGCTGTGTCAAGTCAGAAGAGAAGATAAACTTAAGACAAGATGTAGTTGGAAGATGAGACAAGTGACCATGCATGGAAATACTAAAGTGGACTTCTTTAAGTCCATAGCCAATGGATTGGACGTCCATTGGTGAATTGGTCAGTAGATCGGGCCAAAGATCGAAATTATGAGAGGTTTCAAAGAGGGAAAAAAGTCTAGCCCAGGGCCCGAGTAGACCCGGTGTCGGGCTTGCTTATAAATAGGGGGAGATGAGCTTTCCCCTCTCATTTTCTTTTCTCCCTTTCTTCTTTCCTCTCATTTGCTCTCTCGGAGCAATTTTGGACTTTTGGCCGATCCGGACAAACCGACCGTAGGATCAAGGCGAGATCATGGTATGTTGTTCTTAACTCCTTGATCTAAGTTTTTCTAAGTTTTCACGTATCTCCATGCATTGGTCTAGGAGAGATCCAAGCTCAAAGTTAGGTTCAGCTTTTAGTTAGATTTTAAGTTTAGATTTGAGATCTAGGAACTTTGAGCTTGTGATTCTCGTTTCTACTCCAGTAAACGCGTCGTGGGAGTGAGAGGAACCTCCATCTCGAATTTCACGTCAAACGGTGGACCGAGGGGCTCGGCAACCGAGGAAAAGCCTCGGATCCCGAGGCTGCCGAACAGCTCCCGCGCGAGAGCCGAGTCTCTCCCGCGAGGGAAAGACCTACAGCCCAGGTCCCTAGCGGGACTTGGGCCAGTCCCGCGCCGGACTGGGCCGTTTGGCCCAAACCAGGCGGTTGGGCCTTGTTGGGCCCAAACCGAGTTGGGCTCGGCCCAACTCACATGGGAGGGGCCTTTTGGGCCCAGAAACAGGCCGGACCTAACCCAGCCACATGGGGGGCCTGCCTAGCCCAGACGCCGGCCGGGCTGGGCCCGTGGGCGGCCCATGGACCCCAGGGGCATTTTCGTAATTTTTCACTAAGTGTCCAATTTTTACCCCGAAACCTCCCGAACACTTTTCCAAGCCCCAAATCACATCCAAACCCAGTCATAGATCATATTAGAGCCTCGTAGGTGCATTCATAAATTTAATTATGAATACTAACGTATATTTCTGTGTGCTAGGGCTCCAAGTGAATCGAATGCGGCGGTGCTCCGGAGGTTAAGCTACATGAAGCGCTTGGGAGTATACGAATCTCGCAATACTGTGAGTGGCCTAGACTTCTTTGATTAGCCATTGGGAACAAAGGATTGAAAAATGGTTTTAAAAACATAAATGTTTTCAAAAGGTTTTTGGAATACGGGAAATCCACACACGCACAGTTGTTTGTGATAAACCCACATAGAGAGTGGGATGTTTTCAAAAAGAAATATAAATACTTATGTGTGTGTGTTTATATATTTTAAAAATGTATGTTTTATACATATATATATATAATTATGAAATATTATTATTATGATTTTTAAGGGTGCGATACCCTTGCGAGATGAGTGATTGAGAGGGATGCTCCTCGGGCTCCAATATATGCGGGAGCGTGGACGAGTTGGAGAAAGCATGCTAGATTCTCAACCGTGGACCGCCTATTGAGGGGCACGGTGAGACGAGACCTGGTTAGGAGAGGCGCGTAGGGAAGCTCGCCAGGCTCCAGTTCCCTGTGTTCCACCACAGAGAGGCACCACCGAGGGAAATGGCTAGAGAAAGAGAAAATGTGAAATGCGTTAGAAAGAAAAGAAGTAGCCCTCGGTGCAGTGAGGTATACGACCGACGGGTCGAGCCTCCAGTATAAAAGAGATGCCAGCGCATTTGAGATTTATATATTTATTTATTTAAGAGTTTTTAAAAGAGGGTTCTCAGCAGGAGAACCAGAAAAGAGTTTTCAAAAGAAATATATATATTTTATTATTATTCTATTTTGGATTTTCCTGTTTTCCCTAACCCCAATGGAGATTCTTAGAACCTTTGTCACTCACCTGTATCCAATGTGGATGGATGCAGATTCGCGTACGGGGTCAGCAAATAGAATGGAGGCTCACTAGGAGAAGTCGGTGGCATAGGTTTAGTAGTTTCCGTTGCGTAGGTACTCTTTTAAATTAATCCACCGGTGTTGCTTATAAATTAAATATTTTATTAAATGATTTCTAATTAAAATTTTAGTTTTGTTTTGCAACGATGATATCTATTTCAAACCTTGCGGTGCCTCGGACGCGTGGCTGCAGACATGTACTTCGAGGCAACGCGGAGGTTGCCACGTAGCCGACCCAGGCGGGTCGGGGCGTGACACGGGACATTCAAAGACGTAACCATAATTAATGGCTAATTTAATAATTGATTTGATGAAAAGTAATTGAAGTAATAATAGATATTTTTTCATATATGATACACGTAATTAGTTTGATTAATCTAGTTTTTAAATTTTTTTTTGTACAAATAACTAACTTATTATATATGGGCTATATCAATAATCATACGTGATTAGAAAAATTGATGTGATATATAATTTTCACTTAATTGGTTTCATAAATATTATGTTTAAAACAAATGAAATTACAAAATAACTCATAAAAATTTAGAATTTAAAATGTTGTATTATTAAATTCAATTATTGTAAATTAAAAAAAAAAAGAACATTTGTGTCATTACTTTTGAGTTATTGTAATGTTCTAATTTTGTAATATATTTTTCATCCATACATTATAAAATGAAACTAATATAATTTTTTTTGTTACAAAATATCCACACATTATAAAATGAACCCAATATCCTTTTTTTTATGTTAACAAATAAACTTGATGTCAATAAAGAGTAGCCTCCACAATGGACAAATCTTGGTAAGACATGATGTTTTTTTCGAAAATTTCATTGTTCTTCCTACACATGAAAAATAAAATAAAATAATTTAAATAATAAACCTACAAATGAAAAATATAAAAAATAATGGTGATTCGTAAATAATATGTAAAAAATGAATAATATTTGGAGAAATAATTTCAACTAACTTTATAAAAAGAAAATATTACCTTGACAAACCATTAGTTCTCGAAAATTTCATTGGGTTTTTAACATATAAAAAAAATAAAGTTACATAACTTAACTAATACACTTACAATTGAAAAACATAAAAATATATTTGGAGAAATTTACAATTAAACAAATAATACAACTAACCTCTCAAATGAATAGGAAATAGAGAATGAGAAAAAAGATAATATGAAAAATATGAAAAAAAAAAATTCAAGAAAACGTGTCAAAATATAGTTGAAAAAGTATTTAAAAAAATGTTAAACAAGATATCATATATAAAAAAAATACAAAAAAGATACTAACCTCAAATTTGTAAAAAAGAAAGTGTAGAGATGGAAAAAAATAACTTTAGAGTAGTAGTTTTTTTTTTTTTAAGTGATATATGATGTGTAGGTTAGGGTTGTAAATTCTTATTTATAGTGGTATTATATGGTGTGTATATAAGGTAGGAAATAGACTATAATTAATGTTTTTATACTAATTAGTATCAATTTTCCTAAATTAATGTTAATAGATAATTTGATTTATTTGAAATTTAATTGATTCTAATTAGTATCAATTTTCTCCTAAATTAAAGATAACAGATGATTTAATTTATTTGAAATTTGATTGATACTAATTAGTATCAATTTTCTCCTCAATTAAGGTTAATAAATTTTTTATAATTTGAAATTTGATATTTGAATTTTAAGAATTTTATGGACACGTATCATTTGAAAGCGAAGTCACGTGTCGTAATTTTAATACCTTTGCATTAACTAAGTTGCTTTTTTTACAAATGCGTTGCTTTTAAATTATATATATATGATTAAATTTATTTTATCAGTACTCAGTTAAAATTGATTTGATGTTGCTAATTAGCCTTTATGTCTAGGATTTACATGGGGTATTCACATTCGCCCATGTTAATAAAAAGCATTTTCCAAATATAAGATCATATTCAGCAAATGAAAGGGAAAATAATGAATTGATGCATGCATATATATTTTAACATAGGTATCCAAGAACCGTGAATTGCGTGATGACATGAGGAAATGACATAAAAACCAGGACAATGATTGAGAAGATCACTAGCATTTTTAATAAGTGTTAATAAATTTCACATTGCGCCATACAGATGTAAAGTTGGTTTGTGTTTTTTTTTTTTTTCCCTTTTTTCTACTACTCAAGAAGATGATGAGAGGCTATACATGGAACGTACTCTCTTATTCCACATGTCACCTCGTTCATCATAAGTTTTAAATTCGAAATCTATCATAAAAAGGCTCAAGCTCTAACCACTATGGCATTCCTATGGGGTAACCGGACAAGTTGATTTGTACGGAAGTGTCGACTTATATCGTATTTGAATATATAGTCATCAGTGTAATTTTTAAACTTTACAAGGATTAGAGAATTCATCAAGTTTCTATGCTGAGTATATTTTTAAATATTAACTAGTAGTGTACCCCGTGCTAACGTTGTGGGTGCATTTGGGACTTAATTGAATATGTTTGTTGCTTTTAACACTCGACATGGTTTGTCGCTTTAATTATGGCCACATCTAAATCCTAATTATAGACATCAGAGAAACAACAAATAATCAAATCCAATAAAAACTACATATTAAAAATAGAAGAAGAAAATCTTTTCAAAAAAAAAGAAAAGAAGTACCGCGTAGTCACTGTTGACATGAGCGAAACGGACTTTGGTGGAATCTTTTAAGAGTACCATAACCTCTAACCGCTAAAATCTCTTAAAGGAATGAACAATAATTCTCCTCTTTTGTTCTCTATATAATCAATGTTTTAAATTAATTATTACGTGTTGTTTTAAACTTATGGTTTTTTCCTGCAAATACAAAAGAAACAGAGTGGTAAACTAAATCAAATTGGATTCAAAGTTTACAATTTTAGAATTTGAAAGAGTTAACAAATAAGTAAATAGGTTCAAATAAAAAAAACTGAAGCTTAGTTCTTCCCAAAATAATTCACCGCCATCTATAGTTTTTCACTTATGAATAATTGCAACAAATATTAAAAAAAAATCATATAAGAGAAACATCCCACAGCAATTTGAAATGATCGAAAAAGAGTGATCATTAGAAGCAAAATGAAATCTAAGTTGTAAATCATTATGAAAGAATAGGATGTAAATTTTTTTTTTCAAAAATATATCTGATTAGAAGAAATCCCTCAAAGGAAAATGCAAGATCGAAAAGAGAAGGGAAGTATATGTGTAAATAACAATTAAATTATTTGGAAACCAAAAGGCAGCAAAGTCAAATGCCCAAATACAATCACCGAAACTCAAGAGATGTAGGAGGTGAATGGGTTTTTTTTCTTTTTCTTTTCTTCACAAAAAGAATTAACACCATATTTTTTGTTGTTGTAAAGCTCTATTAGAGTGCTATGTGTAAGTCTTTGGAAGCATAAGGGAAAGCTCTAAGTAGAGAGTGCCGCGTGTCAGTCTTTGGGAGCACTAGGGGATAACTTTAACATATTGTATAGATAATTTAATTAATTTAGCAGTGGAATGTGTCATTCTTCTATTTGTGAAATTTAATAATTAATAATCCTTAAATTCTATAATCAAATTTAAAAGATTTTATTAATTTTGACTTGTTCATTTATATTATAACTTAAGAAATAAATGTAGCAATATATTCGTTTGTAGAGTTAATTAAAAGAACCCACCGACAAATCCTCTTTTTTTTTTCTCATGATGCATTAAACATATTCTTTGGACTGAATACTCAAGTTGTCTCATAAATTATACTTTTTTGAATATATTGGTTCTTAAATTTTTATTTAGAATAATTGACCCTTTAAACTATTATTTTAGAATAATTAAACTCTTAAACTATTATTTTGAGATAATTAACCTCCTAAAACTATTATTTTGGACCCTCAAATTATTATTTTGAGATAATGTAACCCTTAATTGAAAAGAGCCCTCCATTTGAAAATGAAGGATTTCATTTAATTAAGAGTTATATTATCTCAAAATAAAGTTTAAGAGGTTAATTATCTTAAAATAATAATTTGAGGAGTTAATTATTTCAAATAAAAATTTAAGGGGTGATTTCTTTTTTCTGATATAATTTGAGGGCAATTATTATTAGTTTATTACTGACCGGATGAAAGTTTGGTTTCCATCATGAAGTTTACACTCGGATAGGATAGGCCGCCGACAGTTTCTAATCACATGGATTCAGCCAATCAGCTCCTATAGTTATTTTGATTCAATTTTTGTAGTGGAATTGTCCCGAGTTTTTTCTTTAGGTGGGTAGATTTAAATTTTTATTATAAAAATAGGGTACTTTTTGTCTTATTTGCTAAACTAAGGTACTTCCTTCCATCTCATTGCCATATCAATAGTTTTGTGATTTTTTTTTCTCTAATAAATCATTATTCCTTAAAAAAGGAAAAAGAAAAAGTTCCCCAATCTCCCAATTGAAACTCTTTCCTAATCCCTAGCAACAACTTTTTCAAAACTGGATAGCGCAGAAAAAGCTGGATATAGGCTGTTTCAATTGAGAAACGTTTTTATAAAAAATAGAAATAATGATTTCTTTCTATAAAAAAATACTACCTCCCTCCCATTTTATCTGTCCACTTGTGGTCAAAATACTCTAAGCTTTGATCACTAATTATAAAAAATTTATATAAAATTAAATTCTGAAAAAATAAGTTTTGAAAAGTTTAAGATTTAAATTTTTTTAACTTTATTTTTAAAAAGTTTACAACTTTATAATTTTTTTATAATTAATGGTCAAAGTTTAATGTATTTTGACCATAAGTGGACAGATAAAATGAGACGGAGATAGTAGAAAATATGACATGGCCATTAACATGACAATGAGGAGCAAGTACCTTAATTTAGGAAATAAGATAAAAAGTATCGTATTTTGGTAATAAATATTCAAATTTACACCACTAAGGGAAAAAAACTCTCCCCATAGTGGAGCAAAAAAGAAAAATTAGAACTTACCTACTTTATCCTAGACTATAAATTATATGATTAAATTTGCACATATGATATGGGTCCGACACAAAAATTAAATTAAATTCATTTTATGATATCCTCAGTTAAAATTGATATGACTTGCTAATTACCATTTTATGTATCATCCATGTCAATAAAAAGCATTTTCCGAATATAATATCATATTCAACGAAGAATGGGAAAAAGTCAATTAAGGTTGGTTGAGTTAATAAGGCTTTGGACTTCTACTTGAAAGGTTTGAGGTTTGAGTCGTGCCAATAGTCTTTATTGGTGGGTGATCTGTAAGTACCACTGTCATGCTTCTCTTAGGCTTGTGGCATATCCTAACCCTGAACTGGAACAGGCTCCCCCTCACCTAAACTTTTATTTACAAAAAAAAAAGCAAAGAATGGGAAAAATAATGAAGCGATGCATGCTTATATTCATGTTAACTATTGGTATCCAAGAAGTGTGCGTGAATTGTGTGATGACATCAGGAAATGACATAAAAACGAGGACAATAATTGAGAAGATCACTAGCATTTTTAATTCGTTAAGACATGTTTGTTACACCTGATTGGATTAGATAGGATGAGAAAAATTACATGTAATTTGTAGTGTGATTTTATAATATTGATATAAATTGACATAGATTTATATTATGGAGAGAATTATTCATAGGATGATTTAATCCTCTAGAAATTGAGAGAATTGTCTTATCCTATGAATAATCCTCCATACAATGAAAACCTATGTAAATACTATAACACCATATTACAAATTACATATAATTTTTCTACTCCTCCTATCTAACCCAATCCAGTGACAAACATATACTAAAAGTATTAAATTCCACATTGCCCATAATGATTTAAAATCGATTTGTGTTTTCTTTTTACTACTTAAGAATAGAAGGTAATCCTCTCTCCTTCCACAATGTCTTCCAATCTCTCATAAGATCCAAATTTGAAATCTAACATAATTAAAGAGCCTCAAGAACTACTAGATTGCTCTGTTCAGAAAACCGGACAAATTTGATTTGTATACAAGTGTCAACTTATATATGTATCACATCACATGGTATTTAAATTTTATAAAATTATATTACATTTAGACTTAACAAGTTCACAAGTTTCTATGTGGGATGTATTTTAATTGAATATTGGAACATATGTCATTCTTCTAACACTACTACTTTTAAAGTTTAAAAATTTCTGGTAATGTATGTAACAATAATCCTTAAATTTTATAATCGAATTTAAAAGATTGTATTTGACATGTTCGTTAAAGTTTAAATTAGATATATTTATAAACGAATAATAACCTAAGAAATAATAAATGTAGCAATTTAATATATATTTATATTCTTTTGTAGAGTTAATCAAAAGAACCCACCGACAAATCCTCTCTATCAAACATTTTCTTTGTTGATTATTAGTGGTTGGATGATAGGTTGGTTTCCATCTTGAAGTTTATACTTGGATATGAAGGCCGCCGACAGTTTCCAATCCCAGGGATTCAACCAGTCAGAACTTATAGTTAGTTTGATTCAATTTTTAGTAGTGGAGTTGTGTTCCCCATTAAAAGAGGAAATTAGAGGTTAACTTCAAAACCAGTGCAAGGACACATCAAACACAGAAATTATTATTATAAGTTCATAACAATTACAAAGATGATGTAATCAAAGACACAAAGAGAAGCTCAAAGAGTAGATAATATGGTGATCAGGTGAATCATCAAGTTGGATGCTTGGAATGGTCAATGTCGGCAATATTTTCCTTTACAATTAGGAACGCCTTTGTCGAGACGTTTTACCGCTCTGACGATAAATAATATGACGTGAAAAAAGCTCGGGACTAAACAGTCAAAAAACAAATAGAGTCGCCACTAACCTTTTATTTTTTAATAGGTATGGTTAGTCACCTATTGGTTTAACCCAACGTAAATCTAGAAAGATTACATCAAGTTAAGGAAAGAAATTGGTTTACGAAAAAGATTTTAGGTTCGGGAGTCGGTTACGCTCGGGGAAGGATTAGCACCTCCGAGACGCTCAGAAATCGGTACCACAAAAGTCTTAAAATATTTTACTTGGAAAATGATAATAAAATGTGTTTAAAATCATTTTAAGAAAAAACAAAATTTTAAATGTCGGAATAAATATTCCTTTTAATGAGGGATAAACATCCCATTATAAAAGTTAAATTCAAAATTTAAAAAACTTAATGTCGGAATAAACATTCCTTTTAATGTGAAAATCCATAGTCCAATTTTGAATTTGAAGAAATTTCCTACTTAGAATGGAGATTTAATTTCTAAATAGGAATAAATATTCTTCTAAAATCGAAGTCAAATTTAAAAATGAGAATAAATATCCTTTTATGAAAAACAAAGATTTAATTTTAATTTTAGAAAGTCTCAATTATGAGAATATTAATTGAAACATTCTAGAAAACATTTTACAAAAACGTTGGGATAAACATCCTCAAATTCATGCTTTGAAATTTACATTAAGAGACTTTAATTATGATTACTTAAATTAAAATCTTTTAGGAAGATTTTAATTTTAAAATAATGTCAGAATAAATATTCCTTTTAATTTGTTGAAGGGAATAATTTGACAAAAATTTAGTTTAGTAGGAAAACCTTAGTAGATTAATAAATTAAGACCTTTCAAAAAAACAAAACCCCTTTTTTTTAAAATAAAATGAATGTCTTTTTTTATCGAATAAAGCTAAATTTGAAAAAGAATTTTAAAGATTTAAAGAATAAACATTCTTTTTATTGAAGCTAAAAATGCCTTTTAATAAAAATGAAGTTTACTTGAAAGGTCTTAATTAATTAAACATACTAAAATCCTCCCAAAAAGGTATTTTGAAAAAAACTAAAGAAAAGAAAAAAGAAAATAAATAATCCCTTCCATTGAAAAAGAATAAATAAAAATAAGAAAATAAATTTTGAAAGTGGTTTTTTAACAAAATTTGGATTAATTTGAGAGACCTTAACTATAGTTGGGAAATTAAGATCTCTCAAAAAAACTTTTAAAATATGTTTTGAAATTAATGTTGGAATAAACATTACTTTTTAATTTAATTGGGCCTCTTAAACAAGAGATTTTCTTAAAATAAAATGAAAATAAAACATAAAAGTAAATAATAAAAGATTTTGGAATAAACATTCCTTTTATAAAGGAGAGTAAATTTTTTTAGTTCATTTGCAAATTTTAAAGAAATCATAAACATGATGTATGCTTTTTAATGCAAATTAAATGAGAAAAAATATATTTTTTAATTTTGAAGGGATGAGAAATTTCCTTGGGCCCAATCGGACTCCCGATTAGACACCGAAAAAACTTCTCATCGGAGAAAACCCTCGGAAACCTCGGACTCCCGAAGAACCCTCCGGTTACCTCATGCATATGAATTTTTGAAAATCAATGTTCTAAACTTAATTATGTATGAATGGGACAAAGAAATAAGGGTTAGTACATATATACACAATTAATTATACAATATAATATGACAAATAAATAAAACATGGAGATTTAAAATTAATTTTACAAGATCAAATTGCATGGCAATTAATTTAACACATATAAGTAAGTTTAATTTAAACAAACACATATACAAGGTCAAGTATATAATTTTATACAAAATGCAATTCATAATTAAACAAATATATAAGCAAGGGAAAAAACGTAATTTTACATGCAAAATTAGATTTTTAATTAGGAAAGCATGCATAAAGGGCAAAACAGTAATTTAACACATGATATAATTACTAATTAAGCTAAAATATCCATGAGGGCAAAGAGGTAATTTTATATACAAGCATAAATTTTTGTATTAAGCAAAACACATATTCAAGGACAAAATAATAATAATAATAATAATAATTTACATGATCAAAATTAAATTTTAAATTAAACATACATTTATACAAGCTTAAAAATTCAATATTTAAAATCAAAGATTATTTCTATTTAAATAAAAAAAATAAAAAAATAAAATAAACTTAAATATTCAATTTTTATTAACCAAGCTTTCATTTTTTATAAAGCAAAAATATCCACAAACAAAAAGGTGCAATTTTTATAATCCTAGGCTTAATATTTAACTAAGCAAGCAAGTTTATCAACTTAAGTTGTGATCTTTATAACTAAGATTAGATTTTTAATCAAAAAAGAATGAATTTAAGCTCAAAAATTTAGTCTTTTTAATCAAGATTAAAACTTTCAACTAAACAAGCATATGGAAAGTCCAACGCAAGCTCTAAGAATAATAGACAAAGATATAAAATAAGGAAAGTTAGGATCTTTTTGCATAATCATGTAACTAACTAAGAGAAAGGACATATTAACAAAAAATAAAATAGAGTAAATAAACAAACATAAAAAGAAGGCATCATCAATATATTAGAGCATATATTAAACTAAGCAAATTATTTAGCAATATATAAAGGCCTTGAAAATCATAAACATCATCATAAAAGAGAAAGTTAACACTTTATGGACAAAGTTAACATAATAAAGCAGAAAATATTGTATTTAAAGTAAAAAGAAAGGATTTTTGTATATAAAAGTAAGAACTTTACCTAAAAATGATGAAGTTTTACAGCAAAACAAAAAAAAAGGGCTTTGTGGAGAAGAGAAAGGCTAAAAGTTGATGAATAACAAGTTTTTTTTTCTATTTTTCTCTAGCCAATCCGTTTTTTTTTTTAAAAAATGAAAGAACAAAAATGAAAAGCTTTTTCTCAGACTCTCTTCTCTCTTTCATTTCTGCTTTTCTATTTGAACCAATGAAAGAAATCTTCTCTTCTCTCTTTCATTTCTACTTTTCTATTAGAACCAATGAAAGAAAACGTCGCCTCCTCCCTCTCTTGCTGAAGGAAAAATCCTTTTTATAGTCCTTTCTCCCCTTTTTAATCTGATGGCTCTTCTTTCTTCTCCCATTTTGATCTAAAGGTCCTCATTTATTGGCCTTGTAATCCCTACCTCACCCCTTCTATCTTTGCTGCAATTGGTTGTTTATATTACTGACTCCACTTTTGCTGTCTTTGGAGGATCACCCAACTGTCAAGGAGAGAAGCTGACAAGGAGAGAAGTTGGATGAGGGAGTCACGTGGAGATGTTTGCTGATTAGAAATGACAAATGGGTCTTGTTATTCATTGATTGCATAATGGTCCCATATTTGAAAAATTCATCAAAGAGGCCCTACAGAAAGCATAATTAGGCATGCTGCAATTTTCAAATGGATGGCTTAAAAGTTGAGTAGCCCTTTCAAGAACTGATTTTAGAACAACAGATGCACTATCCTCAGCAGGGCTTCCAAGGGGCCAAAGTGGTGGCTGCTCTGAGGAACAAACAACCGCAACGAGGCAAGCACTAAGTGCACGAAGATCCATGCCGTTAACACATAGAAACTGTCTTTGCAGGATTGCTAGTTGTCTCGGCTGCTACCTGACGAGAAGCTTATGGCCTTTTGGAATAGTGACTCTCTTAGGAATACACTTGGAATAGTGACTCTCTTAGGAATACACTGTCGTCCTCGGGAGCACAACTAACCACATGCACACCTTTACTAAGTGAATCAATAAGCTGAAGTGATGAGGCGTCATCAATAGCCTATTTCTTCAGAAATAGTAATAGTTGTCCCGTAGCAGCAGGTGCACTATTTGTTTTATGGATTGTCTTGAAAGTGCCATCAAGTATGTTGTTACCAATCTGCTCAAGCTTCCATACTCTTCCGAATTGAAATAATTTTCAAGATTCTCGTGTTTCAAAACTTATCTTCCAAACAGCTCCTTAGTGGAAGTAATCATCACTTTAGAAACTCTCTCCATTGAATTTTTTAACAATTAAAAACAATCATTAGCTAACAAAATTTACTGAAGGCTGCGTTGAATTAAAGGTGGAAATTGCAAGAAGACAAAACCAACTCGACAAGGACGCTGGGGTCCTTTGCAAATAATTCAATTAGCAGCAACAATAAAGCGGTGAAAATTGCAAGAAGACAAAGCCAACTCGACAAGGACGCTGGGGTCCTTTGCAAATAATTCAATTAGCAGCAACAATAAAAGCTGCTCCACTTTCGGCACCTGCTGAGGACATTTGAAAAGGGTGGGTCCTTTTTTGTTTAGCCTTACTTTCTTAGCTGTCATCGGTTGTTGGCATGCTGACTCTGCCTTCTCATTGGCTGCTCCCAATTTTCGCGTTTTCTCAGGGGCACACTCAAAGATAGAGAAAGAAATTCAATTATTTGATATCTAATTTGGTCTTTGAACTATATAAAAAAGAACAAATTGATCCATAAACTTTTATTTTAAACAGATTAGTCCCTAAATTTTTATTTTGAAACAGATTGATTCCTGATTCGTTTTTTAATTAAAAACTTGACGTGAAAAAATGACATCAATGCCAGATAATAGATCAAACAATTTTGGTTGAATTTTTTCTTGTCAAGTTTTTAATTAAAAGGTAAACCAAGCCAAGTTTTCTCATGTCAACAAAAATTAAAGGTTAAAAGCAAAAGGTGAAAACCGTACGTGGAACATTTTATGCATAGACATTTACCAAAATGAAAAGCAAAAGCTGGGTAGGAACGTACGAAGAAAATTATAGAGGTTGGTCTTGGTCTTGGCCTAATCGATTTAGACTTTTGGAAATTATATAAATTATCTCCAATTAGATCGTGCTCATGGGCAGATATCTTGTTTCTTATGTGAAACCCTATAGAAAATTCCCCATTAATTATTTGCTTTTGAATTAATTAAAGAAACTAAGTTCAAGAAAACCAAAATAGGTATTAGTTATGGGTTTGGTTAATATAATTAGGAAGCAATCTGTGGCCAGAGTGAGAGCACCATTCTAAGTAATTAAATTGAACCTCCAAAGCTAAAGCAAAGGAAAGACGTGAAACGCATGACCTGTATACGTATAGAATAAACCAAAATGAAAAGCCAAAGGTACATTAGTATACAAAGAAAATTCTACATAGACTATATATGTCTTCTCTCTTCACCCTCTGTAATCTTTAGTCTTGAATGAATAGAGAAAATTAAAAAATTGAGTGTTACGATGTATTAATTAATAGAGGAATCTTTCATATTAGTAGGATTATAAAAAATTTTAGAATTGATTTGAGTTGAAAAGGTAGAATGTTTCGTTAATGTTAAATTTATGTTCAAGTATAAAAATCCAATCTGACTCAGTAAATCGAGTGCAGAGCGCTAAGAAGTAATAATAATATAATTATGCTAGAAAATAGTGTAAATAATAATTTTTTATAGCAAATAGTTAGAGCTGTCAAAAGCTGACCCGAACCCGATAACCCGACCCGAACTCGAAACTAACCCGACCTGGTTTGACTAAAAAAAGTAAACGACCCAAACCCGACCGACCCGTAACCCGATTGACCCGTAACCCAATTGACCCAGAACCCGATTGACCCGAGAATCTAACCCGAAAAACCCGAGAATCTAACCCGAAAGAACCCGACAAACTAATGAAATACTCCCTCTGTCCCTATTTATCTGTCTCCTGGTAGAAGCTTTATTTGTTTCTAGAAGCTTTATTTATCCCTTTTTATCTGTCTATATCCGAGCATTAATTATTAATTTTTTAAAATTACCCCTTTAAACTACTTTTTTCTCTCTTAAATAAATATTTTTCCTAAATAGGAGAGAGAATTAAAGAAGAAGATAGATAAGGATAAAATAAGAAAGTCAATGTAAATATGTATGAAATTTTGTACCATAACTACTTTTTTTGCCCTGTATGAAATGATTAATTGTAACAGACAAATAGGGACAGATGGAGTATTTTTATATACCTCATAAACTTCAAATTTAATAAATAAATTTGATAAAGAAAATAAAAATAAATATTTGATAAAATTTTGATCAAAGTGAACTTAAAAAAATATTTTTTCATAATTATGGTTTTTAAATTTTATTATTATGAATTTATGATTGAATTATATGAATTTATAGAATATTATTACTTAAATTTAATAATATTAATTATGAACATTATTAAGGAAAATTTGAGAATTTACAAAAGGCCATGTTGATTTCATCATTACTGATCAGTTCAATAAATAAATTTTTTCATGTGAATGACAATTTTCCATTCTAACTAAGAAAATTTATAAATTATAGTAGTATTAATAAATTACTAATATTCATATCAAATTAGTGAATTATCTATCCAACAAAAAGCATCTAAACATTAAAAATTTGAAATTAAAATTTCAATATGTTGTCATATATTTTCTCCTTATAATTTAGTTCTTGCCAAAACAAATAATTTAATGAGAATGCCGAATGTAGTGTATGTGTAAGTTGTAGGTGATGTTAATCACTAATCACTATAAAGTATAGTCTATATACAAGTCTTATAAAGGAAAGAACAAAACAAAGTTTTTAGCACTAAGATAATAAGATACTAAGATTAGTGGTTCATGGTGGCCATAGCCCATAGCTGTATGAATCATGACTTTATTATATATCAATTAGAATTTAGAAATGAATTAGTAAATAATAAAAATTTAAATATTTATTTTATTTAAAACTATAGATAATTTATAGGAAAATTTTTAAAAAAGTTATAAATATTACTAATGTAATTAATGCATTTATAACATTACAAATTTAATTAATTTAATTACAATTTATAACAAATCTAATAAATAATATTTTTGATAAAATCTCTCTTAAGTATTAATTTGTAAAATCAAAACTTTAATTCAATTTAAAATAATCGACAACCCGAATGACTCGAGAGTTAAATAAAAAAAAATCGAATTCAAATGATATAAAATCCAAAAAACCTGTAACCTGAAAGACCCGATGGTCAAACCCAAAAAACCCGAACCCGAAACCCGACAAACCCGAGGACAAAACCCGAAAAATCCGAGACCCAAATGACCCGAGACCCGAATGACCCGAAACCCGAAATGACTCGAAAATCTCTTTTGACCTAAACTGATCCGACCTGATTGACCTGAACCCGAAACCTACCCGATCAACCCGATTTGACACTTCTACAAATAGTTCATGGATTTGTACGGTTTGGCATCAGTATTGAACTTTATTAACTTTATTCTTGTTCTTGGATAAATAACGTTAACTTTATTCTATCTCTCTTTTTCTTTCTTCCACTTTATTCTGTCTCTCTACTTCTTTCTTCCCTTTGTCTTTTTCCAAGAAATAAATAAATAAATATTAGTTAATATTTTACCATCTTTTTGTAAAGCTTAAAAGAAAAAAGGGGAGGCAACGTGAAGCACATATACGATAAGTATATGACTCGAAAGACATAGAATACATCAATGATCAATCAAAGTGGGAAAAGGAATAGTGAGAACCAAGAAAATAGAAAATAATATCACGACGACTTCCCAAATCTCATATCTTGATCTTTTGGTTCTTCAATAATTGTTTTTGGGTGCCCCACCCTTCATAATTGTTACTATATATAAGTTGATATAATAAAATACTACATTTTTACATAAAGTTTAATTTGATTTTAGGATTCCAGTAATGTTTGGGTAATTAATTAACTTATAAATGAACTATAGAAAGAGTTACCTGCCAGCTGGGTACCTCTCATAAAGGGGGGAAAAATAATTGCAGCTTTTATAAAAAGAAAACTTGAATATGAGTTTAGCAATTAATTAGGATTCTAGATGCAACATGCAAAGGATGGGAGGTAGCCATGGACGGATTTACAATGGCGGCAGTGGGAGCAACTGGCGAAACCCTTAGTTTGCTTAATATATATATGACATATTCTATTAATTTACATTTAGCTTTAATAAATTTACTCAATTTGCCCCCCCACTAAAAGTCTTAAATATGTAAACTATTAAGAGATATATAGGTCTTTTAGTAACTTTATATTGGTTAAGTTATCATTTTTTGTTTTAATTTTATCACTTTTCCAGTTTTCTTGTATGAGTTTCTCATCTTTATCTTCTATTTCGATAATTTTATTTTTGACATTTTCTTACAAATCCCAAAACATCTTAATTATTTGATGGGCATTTTGGTTTTGAGCACGGTTTTTTAGTTTTAACACTTGCATATATAGTTTGATTTCACAAAAGAATGTAGATTAAATTTCAAGATTTTTTTAATTAAAATTATACAAATAATACATATATATAAATATGCCCCACTGACAAAAAATCCTAGATCTATACCTGAAGGTAGTTATCTATTAACATTACTCTTGCAACACTTTTACAATTTTCAGATAACTTTTTGTTTCTATTCTTTAACATATTTTATCCCACAACTTTTATTTGAGACAATTTCATATTCCTATTTTAATTTCTTAGAATAGTGTAGTCTTTAATGTTAACGTGACATAACCAAACATTGACACATGAACTTTTCATGTTAGGTTACATCAAGGTTTACATTATTCAAAAAATTCAAATTATGAAGGTGAAATTATTATAAAAAATGGAGTTGGAGGGCCAAGTTATCACTTTATGAATAATTCCAGAGTCATATAATATGTATTAAGCCTATTTTATAATGTTGTGGAAATCCATACTACTGTTTCTCTTTAAACTTCATTTTATCATTTTTATCTACCATATATAAACTAGCATACGAATCCTATTAGCAGCATTCAACCCATTCATCTATGTTTCTAGGGAAAAGGGGAAAAACAATAAACTCTAGGAAATTCGAAATTATAAAAAAGTAATTGAAGTTCAACAAACCACCTTAATTGGTTACTGTGCTCACAATCCATTTGTAAAAACACTCAAGTAAATTATATTACAAGCACCAAGTTTACATCACTGCATATCAGCTATATTTAATTATGTCGTAGTTCTTAGGGGACATGATGACATATCAGAGGACATAAAACTGCCAGAATCATGAATGGGATTAGGAACCGAAAAAAATTCAGAATCAACTCCTTGGTGTCGAAAAGTTTTACCGCCGCGACGAAGAGGTTTGGGACTGTTTTAGATTTTTATAAACACGGGAGTCGCCACTAACCTTTTGTTTTCTTAGGTGTGGTTAGCTCACCTATTACGAGTCTATCTATCTTAACATTGGCCTAAATAGGTTTATTAAGTTAGATAGGTTCTGGTCTACGAAACAAAGAGATCGGGTTCGGGAGTACGGTTACGCGTGGGGAAGGATTAGCACCCCCACAGCGCCCATCCAAAAATGGTACCATTTTTTTTAGTCTAAGCCTTGTCCTATATGTATTTTTGAAGGTTTATCTTTTTGGGATTTTTTATAAATAACAAATTTTATTGACTCTTAAACAAAAGGTGAGTTTTAGAAATTGGGCCCTTAAATAAGGAATTGAAAAAAAAAAATTTGACTCTTAAACAAGAGTTTTGATTTCAAGGCTATTAATTTATTAAACAAGAATTTGATTTTAAGGGAATTTGAATTCTTGAATAAGGATTTTGATTTTTAAGAGAATTAATTTCTTAAACAAGGAGCGGATTTTAAAAGCAATTTGATTAGATTATGATGGAATTGAATTCTTAAACAAGAGTTTTGATTTTATTAAAAATTGAATTTCTTAAACAAAGACTTAATTTCTTACAAAAATTGGATTCTTAAACAAGAATTTGGTTTTAGTAAAATTGAATTTATTAAACAAGATTTTAGTTTGATCTTAAATGAGGATTTAATTCTAGGGAAAAGAAAGATATATTAAATCTTGGCTTTATTCATTTTAATCTTAATAATTGGAAGCCTCAAGATAATCCCGGGAATAACGTAAACACGATAATTCCTTAGACATAGTTCCATCGTCGGAGGTCCCAATGGCTTAAAGAAACGATCAATTAATTAATTTTATTTTTAAAGAATTTAGAAAATTTGTGACTCAACACTTTTTACAAATCAGCTAAAAATTCAAGGATAAGGAGTGGAAATCATAATATCGGTATCCCCTAGGCCCTTGCGAAACTTCGTTAGGGCGATCTAGGAGAGTCCCTCACCTAAGAGAGCCCTAAGATTACCGTAACCGCGGTAACCCTTTGGACCCCCTATCATTGGGGACTTCCAAGTAAAAGCCAATGCAATATGTAAGCATGCTACCAATAATATGGGAATGAGAAATTAATGCCATGAATGTGGACTTTTAGTTATTATCTAAGACTAGGTTAAATTATATACAAAGATGATCATGGTCATATTTTTTGAATTTTCTTTTTCTTTTTCTTTTTCTTTTTATTTTTGTTTATTTATTATTATTATTTAATTAAATTAATATTATTTTGGGATTAGATTTGCTTGAATCCTTTCCGAAACCTCGGTTAGAACTTAAGACAAAATCGCACCCAAGAGAATAATAGAATTATTGTAACCACAATAACCCCATTATTTTCTAATTATTGGTCCTTTAATTGATTATCTTAACTTCATGCAAACAAATTAATATGCAAATGGTACGACAACAATGACTAAATTAAATTAACAATATGCAGCATGGCATGTGATATGAAGTTCAATTCTTAATTCAGTTTTATTTACAAAGCTAATACATCTTAACGCATTTAGGCTTCCAAATTGATGAAGAATGGACAAAACGTGACCCCACATTTAAAATGTCATCAATTATTGCAATTGCTGAAGTCAAAGTTAATTAATACATGTGACCCTACATCTAAAATGCTATCACGTGACTCTTCATCTAACATGCCATCAATCAATAAAAGTGATGAAGTCAAAGTCAATTACCAAATATGGCCCCACATTGCTTCAATGTGAATGAAAATGAAGTAAAAAAATACCTAAAGGACGGAAGGCAGGCTGTAGCAACCCGGATGGAGCAACACGCGGATCTGGCGCGGGTCACCTCTGGACTGGATTTTTTTAAAGTGCAAAAAGTCTAAAATGCCCTTGGGCTATAAAAGACACTTTTTTAGCTCCCTTGTCTATCTTTTGCCGAATCCTTCAGCCCCCCTTTTTTTTCTCACGTCCTCCCGTTCGTTCTCTCCAACAAACAGCCAAACTTGAATTTATCCTCCCTTGAGTGGATCAAACGACTCCTTAACCCAGAAAAATCAAGAACATCTGATGAACATGATGAACTGAACCCAGAAATTATCCACCAAAATTTCTTGATTTGCACTTTGCACTACAACCTTTTCTCTTCTTGACTCGAAATTTAAATATTCAAAACTTCCCCTCTATCACTCAAAGATTTCTGACTTTTCCTTAGCAATAGACCCCAAATACTACACTTTCCCTCATTTCCGAAGCTACCTTTCTCAGAGGAAATGCCTTTTTCTAGGAAAAAAAAAATCTTACAAAGTCTAGCTCTTTTCTTTTATCCGGCTGATTTCCGTTGAAACTTCAACTGGAAATCAATCGTTCTTCTCATTTAACAACTTAGAACTCTAAGCTGTTACCAAATCACCAAAATCCCTTCTCTCCTTTTAAGAACTAGAAACTCAAAAGCTTTCACAGAAAGCAAATCCTCTTGACTCCCCTTTTGGACTCTGCCCTTCAAAATTTCTCAAAATTCAGAAACTTTTAAAAACAAGAAACTCTCTAATTTTCTTTTTCCCGGATCCTCTCCTCTCTGAACTCTTCAAAAAAAAAAAACCTCCCTTTTATTTTCTGTTCAGGCTATATATATAGCCAAGGCTGAAAAGAAATCAAGGGCTGAAAATCAATTTCCTTCTTGCATCCAGAGGCTAACTTTTTACCATCTTTAGCACCCACTATCCCAGAGCTTTTTCTCGTTTGCTGGTTTTCAACCCTTGTTGGTTGTAGTGTTCTGCTCTTCTTTTTTTGTTTTAGGGAAGTGGTTTAGCATGGGTTGTCTGGCGTGGCTTTGAGGGTCGATGGCTATTCTCCCTATGTTCTTGGAACCATGCGATTTTTCAACTTGGCTCTATGTTGGGTTTCACGATGCATCAGCAGTTTCAAAGGGAAATGTCGGTCTTCAGTATTGATATTTGTGATGGAGTTCCTTTAATTGTTTCATTGGCTGGTTAATTGCAGAACTCAGCAAGTTGTCCAATTGAAAATGGCAAAGTTGCTGCATAGTTCCTTGTTCGGGGCGCCTTACGAAAAAAAGAAAGAGGAAAATTGCAGTGATTGCTCCTCTGGCTTGCAGCCATCAGCTTCTTGGATCCCCACTTGATCAATTTGGGCCTACAGAAAGGTCTTGGCCCAAAGTCTTGCACATGGCTTAAATTGGTGATTTAATATTTCGGACCTCTTGCAAACTAAATGACAATTGGGTTTTATTGTAACTTCAAAATTTTTTGCTTAATGAAATCAGGCCTTAGAATTTCTAATTTATATTCAGCCCATATCTTGGAGTAAATAAGGCAGTGGACTAACATAGAACAAAATAGCAAGAAATAAAATAAAACAAATTAATAAAAGAGAAAAAAAATCAAAGGGGAAGAAAAATAAGGTGTCTACAGCTGCCCCTCTTTACGTATTTCATGAGAATTTAGAATCGTCAGCTTCTTGATAATCATGAAATAAGTAAAGATATAGATGCTCTTTAAATTTTTTTTTTTTAAACATAATGACTCCTTGCAATTGGGCTATCCCAGAATAGAAATTATTCTAAACAGAATCAAATCTTGATAAACTACCCTTAAACAAGAGTAATTTTAATTTTGGGAAATCGTTCTAAATAGAATTAAATTTTGATGAGTTGCCCTTAAACATGAGCAATTTTAAATCTGAGGTTATCAAAAACTAAGCTAAACAAGTGCGATTTGGACTATCCTTAGGCAGGACAACTTGAAAAGATTGTTCTAAATAGAACCAAATTTTGACAGACTATCCTAAGCAGGGAAGGTCATCACTATCCTTAAACAAGAATTGACCCAAGATGTATGCTCTAAATAGAATCACACAGAGTAAATTATCCCAAATAGGAGATATATTGAACTATCCCTAAACAGGAATGATTTGATAAATTGTTCTGAACAGAACTGATTTTTTAATGAATTGTTCCAAACATGGGTGATCATGACAACCCTTAGACTGGATAACTCAAGAAAATGTTCTAAATAGAACAAATTTTGGTAGACTATCCTAAATGGGGAGAATCTGACCTACTCCCAATACAAGAAATGTTTTAGTTAAATAAATATCCTAAACAGAACTGAATTCGATGATTTATCTTAAACAGAGAATTTAATTGTTCATTGGAAAACTATTCTAAACAGAACAAGAGTTTAATAGATTCTCCTAAATAAGAGAGATTTCGACTTATCCCTGAAGTAGATATTTTTTACCAACCATTCTAAATAGAATCAAGATTTAAACAGTCCTAAACAGGTGAGATCTAATGAACTATTCTAAATAGAATTAGTTCATTAAAGAATAATGCCTTATCTTAAACAAGAAACATGGCCATGATTATGTTTTTTTTTTATGATGCAGCAATGTAAATGTTTGCGCATGATGGTCAATATCAACATGATGCCTCATGTATGTACATGTTCAAATGGTCATGATTAATTAATACACCCTTCTTCCTTTTTTTTTTTTTTTTTTTTAAGAAAAAAGTTCAGGGTTCAAGATAGCATCTAGGCTCCGTCTTGCCCCGATTTTGATCTACAAAACATCTTCCATAATCTTCTCTGATACAACATTGTTTCCTCATCATTCTTCTCTGGTGGAAACACTTCCCTCGATATTAACTTTTCACAATCAATTCATTCTTCTTTTGATCAATTTCTTCTTTCCAAATTTCTCACTTCTTACCATTCGTTTTGGCAATTGTTTTTATGTATTCTATTATTTATCCACGTGTTTGCTCATCATTCCATGATAAAATGTCGTGCATTTCATTCAAAGAGAATTCATGGATCATTCAAAAGAAGCAAGCAAATGGAATTCAAAAAGCTTAGTATAATCATAATAAACAGCTGCAAAGAGGTTATATATACATAAGGTACAATACATGACCTCCAATCAATGAATATGCAGACAATAAAAGCCCTCATTGCTTCGACTCTTTCTTCCATCTATCCATTGCTACAATGCACTCGACAACGTAGATAATTTCCAATTAACTCATTCCCCTGACCGTACAAGACTTCTTGCAGCCACGTGTCCCTTTTCACACCCATGCTCATTCTTCCTAAACCGCCCTTTCAGGTTTTCAGTTTAGGAACCACCCATTATGGATTCGAACTGCCCTTTCGGGTTTTCACCTCGAACCCCACCTTTTCTTTTTCTCTTTTTCGGGCTTAAGCAGCCCTTTCGGGTTTTCAACTTAGGCCACTCATTTTTTCATTTTTTTCATTCATTTTTTCCTTTTTTTTATTTTTGCTTCTTTTTTTTTTCCTTTTTTTTCTTAGGCATAATACTTTTTCACAACGTCAGCATTTACTGGGTTTGGTAGTTCATCACCATCCATCTCTTGTAAGATTAAGGCACCTCCTGAGAATGCTTTCTTCACCACATATGGTCCCTCCCAATTCGGAGTCCACTTGCCTCGAGGATCATGTTGACTGGGTAATATCCTTTTCAGTACCAATTCTCCCCCTCGAAAACAACGTGGTCGTACCTTTTTATCATAGGCGCGCATCATTCTCCTTTGGTACACTTGGCCATGACAAAGAGCATTGAGTCTCTTCTCTTCGATTAAGTTCAACTGATCATATCTTTCTTGCACCCATTCTGATTCCTCAAGTTTCACTTCTCTGTATACTCTCAAGGAAGGAATTTCTACTTCGATCGGGACAACCGCTTCCATCCCATAAACCAAAGAGTAAGGTGTTGCCCCAGTGGATGTTCTTGCAGTGGTACGATAAGCATGCAGTGCAAAAGGAAGCTTTTCATGCCAATCCTTGTATGTCACTGTCATTTTCTCCACAATCTTCTTTATATTTTTGTTTGCTGCTTCCACCGCTCCGTTCATCTTCGGGCGGTAGGGTGTAGAATTGCTGTGCTTGATCTTAAACTGAGTACAAATAGACTCCATCATCTTATTGTTCAAATTCTTGGCATTATCAGTGATGATTCTTTCTGGTAACCCATACCGACAGATGATCTCCTTTTTGATGAACTTAGTGACTACTGATTGTGTCACACTGGCATATGATGAAGCTTCGACCCACTTAGTGAAGTAATCAATGGCCACTAAAATGAATTGGTGTCCATTGGAAGCTTTTGGAGAGATGGCTCCAATTACATCGATGCCCCACATTGAGAAAGGCCATGGAGAAGAAATTACATGTAAAAAATTAGGCGGTACATGAATTTGATCAGCATATATCTGACATTTGTGACATTTTCTGGCATGATTGATACAGTCTGTCTCCAAAGTCAACCAGTAATATCCCAATCTCATTACCTGTCTTGCCATTCTGTGACCGCTGGAATGGGTTCCATAAATTCCACCATGTACTTCTTCTAAGATCTTACCTGCTTCGGTGGACTCTACACATCTTAGCAATACTTGATCACGAGTCCTCTTATAGAGAATTTCGCCATCTAAAAAGAAACCAGCCGCCGACTTCCTGATAACTTTCTTGTCATTTTCAGTAGCATGATCTGGATACTTCTTATGCTTGAGATACCGAACAATATCGTAGAACCAAGGCTTGCCATCAACTTCCTCTTCAATACTCATGCAATGTGCTGGATGGGTTCTCATGTCCAACTTGATTGCTTCAATTTCTACCCCCTTATCAACTTTAAACATCGAAGCTAATGTTGCCAAGGCATCAGCCAATTGATTATCTTCTCTAGGGAGATAATGGAAATTGATTTCATCAAACTGCTCAATCAATTCCGTAATATACTTGTGATAACGGACCAACTTTGAATCCCTAGTTTCCCATTCGCCTTTTAATTGATATATCACCAAAGCAGAATCTCCATATACTTCCAATATGCCGATTTTCCTCTCAATTGCCATTTGGATTCCTAATGTGCAAGCTTCATACTCCGCCATATTGTTGGTACAATCAAAATCAAGCCTTGCTGTAGCAGGGTATTGGTCACCACTTGGGGATATTAACACAGCTCCAATTCCATGTCCCAATGCATTTGATGCTCCGTCAAAGTACATTCTCCATTTCTTTTCTTCTTCTAATTCTGTACTGAATATCGCCATCAAATCTTCATCTGGAAATTCAAACTTTATAGGCTCATAGTCATCAACTGCCCTATCTGCCAGAAATTCAGCGATAGCACTTCCTTTGATCGCCTTTTGAGACACATATACTATGTCATACTCCGAAAGTAACACTTGCCATCGAGCCAATCGTCCAGACAATGAAGGCTTTTCGAAGAGAAACTTGATCGGATCTAACTTTGCTATCAACCAAGTAGTATGATACAACATATACTGCCTTAACCTCTGAGCAGCCCAAGCTAATGCACAACATATCTTTTCTAAAAGAGAATACTTAGATTCATAATCAGTGAACTTCTTGCTGAGGTAGTATATGGCTCGCTCTTTCTTGCCAGACTCATCATGTTGCCCTAGTACACATCCCATCGAGTTTTCCAACACTGTCAAGTACAAGATCAGAGGTCTATTCGGTACAGGTGGTACTAACACTGGCGGATTTGAAAGATATTCCTTGACCTTATCAAAAGCTTTTTGACAATCTTCATCCCATTCTCCTGGATTATGTTTCTTTAAAAGCTTGAAAATCGGATCACACTTCGCCGTCAACTGAGAAATGAAACGGGAAATGTAGTTCAATCTTCCAAGAAAACCCCTTACTTCCTTCTGAGTCTTTGGAGGTGGCAAATTTTGGATGGCTTTAATCTTGTCCGGGTCTACTTCAATGCCCTTTTGGTTGACGATAAATCCAAGCAACTTTCCTGATGTGGCACCAAAAGTACATTTAGAGGGGTTCAATTTTAACTGAAATTTTCGCAATCTCTCGAATAATTTCCTCAAATTAACCATATGTTCTTCTGGGCTTCGGCCTTTGGCAATCATATCATCAACATAAACTTCAATCTCTTTATGCATCATATCATGAAAAAGAGTTACCATGGCTCTTTGATAAGTTGCCCCGGCATTCTTAAGACCAAAGGACATAACATTGTACTGAAATGTTCCCCACATAGTGATGAAGGCTGTCTTCTCTTTATCTTCTGGAGCCATCTTAATCTGATTGTACCCTGAGAACCCATCCATGAATGAAAACGTTGCAAATTTTGCCGTGTTGTCAACCAAGGTATCAATGTGAGGCAACGGGAAATTATCCTTCGGACTTGCTCTGTTTAAATCCCGGTAATCAACACACATCCTCACCTTACCATCTTTCTTTGGAACTGGGACCACATTCGCTACCCATTCCGGATAAGTGGCAACTTCTAAGAATCCTGCTTCTAACTGCTTCTTCACTTCTTCTTTGATTTTTAACAGCATTTCTGGTCTCATTCTCCTTAACTTTTGTTGCACTGGCCTACACCCTGACTTAATTGGTAACTTATGGACCACTATGTCAGTATCTAGACCTGGCATGTCTTGATAAGACCAGGCAAACACATCAACATACTCTCGAAGTAACTGTACCAATTCTTCTCTCTGTTCCACTGATAAAGAAGTCCCAATTTTAACCTCTTTCTGTTCATTATCACTACCCAGATTGACTAACTCAATAACTTCTTCGTGCGGCAGAATCTGCTTATCTTCTTGTTCAATTAATCTCATTAGATCAGGGGGAAGAGTGTAATTGTCGATGTCTTCATCATCAAGCTCATCCACATTAATGGACCATTCGAGGTCGAGCTCAGGTTGACGATTTTCATTGTCCACATTTCCATCATTTGGAGTCCTGAAAATAAGAGGAAAGGGAAAGAGTATATATATACATATATGTACATGATCGATGAATAGATGAAAAGAAACGAATGAAAAAAAATGGTAAAACAATGAAGTGGAAGTGGAAAAGATATATAAATGATGAAATTTAGCAAAAATGCACTTCATTTAGATTATCCTTGACAAGGCAAACGTGAAAATAAAGCCCAAAATACACAAAATCAATCACCGCCACTCTTAGGCAGAAGTGCGGGAGTTTAAAAAGTTTGACTGATCAAGGACAATGTGTAATTACATTTCAAAGTCTGTCATTAAAACTGGCATCTCTAACGCTTCCCAATTGCTCAAAGTCATGCCGGGTGTCATCTGACGGATCCATTGTTCACAATTCCCGCTGCTTGATTCCCCTTTTTCCAAGGCACTGATGCTTAATCCCTCCAGCGACCCTTCAAGTTCCTTTATTTGACAGTTTGAATTCATTACACCAGCTGAAATGAAAGTCTCTTGCAACGGAGGAATCTTCAACTTCTTTGCCCCAGGTTCCTCTCCTTTTAGAGAAGCCATCCTTCTTCGTTTCTTCTCTTCAATTGATTCTGCTTTGTCTCTTCTAGATGGCTTAAACCCCAAGCCAAAAGTTGATTCATGCTTTGGGAGGGAGATAGGCTTATGAATCCCTTGGTCACTTTTTCCAAGCCCCTTACCAGCACAACAACCTTTACCCACAGTCATTTTGATCTGCATATTCAAACAATCAGAGATATGTGGTTTTGGTAACTCGGAACCTTCGTTCACATGTGTCACTTCTGCTATCTCGAAGGATCTGAAAGAACAATCCACCACTTCATCTGTCGTTTCAATATAGGGAGTATTTGAAGGCTGCATCACCATGATGTCCTCTTCCCCAGACACTGAGATCATCTTATCTTCAATTCTGAATTTCACCTTTTGATGGAGAGAAGAAGGGACTGCCCCAGCCATATGAATCCATGGCCTTCCTAATAAGCAGCTGTATGCAGGGGAAATGTCCATGATCTGAAACAAAATCTCAAATTCTACTGGCCCAACAACCATGGGAACTGTCATTTCACCAACTACCTCTCGTCGAGTGCCATCAAATGCTTTTACCACTAACTGGCTCCTTTTCATCAAAGAATGGTCAACTGGCAACCTCCTCATAGTAGTGAGAGGCATCACATTTAGAGCAGATCCATTATCAATAAGTACTTTTGCCACCATATGATCTTTACATTTAGTGGTGATATGCAAAGCCTTATAATTACCCCTTCCCCCAGACGGGATTTCCTCATCAGTGAAAGATATATAATCAGCTACAGAAATACCACCGGCAATGTGTTCTAAATTGGCCACAGTGATGTTGTGTGACACATAAGACTGACTTAGTATGCGCAGCAAAGCTTTGCGATGAGCTTCGGAGTTCAACAGTAGTGCCAATAGAGATATCTTAGCAGGCATGCGGTTTAGTTGCTCCACAACACTATACTCACTCTGTTTGATGAATTTTAAAAATTCATGAGCATCATTTTCTGTCACCGGTTTAGCTGTCTCTTTCATTACTTCTTTTGCCGACCCTTTACTAGATTGCGCTGCTGTTTCAACAACCACATCATTTTCTAGCTCATTTTCTTTCCCCTTGCGCACTGCGGTCGACATTTCCGGTGAGTAACATCTTCCACTCCTAGTCATACCGCCAACACCCGTTATGTTCAATGTACTGGCTTCATTAACATGCCCATTAGTTTGCTGTGCTGTGCTATCATATCTCCAAGGTACTTCATTGTTGCTCCGATAGGGGAAGGGTGACGGTACATTCACGACCAATTTTGGCTTTTGCACTGAGACTACTAATGTTGTCTTCGGAGGCACAGGCATTACCAAACCTGGTTTTTGTGATGGGATTGACAGGACTGGTTTAGGAGTTATAGGGACCACTAAACTTGGCTTTTGCAAGGTTGAAACTGGGACAGTTAGATTCTGTGTTGTTGGGATTGGAACAACTAATCTAGGAGCAATAGGTATAGGTACATTCAAACTTGACTTTTGACTATCGTTTCCTCCATAACCCATAGCCAATGGCTTCTGATTGGATGACCCTCCTGAGTTTCTATTTACCATATTGACTTCCGGCTCTCCCTTTTCCACATAGAACTCAATAACACCATTATCCATCATAAATTGCAGCTTCTTTTGGAATTCTGCGCACTTCTGAATCATATGACTTCTATTCCCATGATATGGACAAGTCCACTTCCCATTCATCTCACCCTCTGACTGTAAAGGTGTAATCAGGTTGGCCTTTACCAATGCTCTGTACACAACCTCCATTGGAGTGGTTACTTCTTTCACACTCTTTCTGACATAACAAAATCGGTCATCACTAACTGCATTTACTCCGTTCCCAGTATGGTTTGGAAGTGGATTTGCCCCTACACTCGGTTGAGTACCTACATCAAAGGTCAATCGCCCTTCATTTATGAATTCTTGCACTATCTGTTTCAACCGATTACAGTTCTCTATACTGTGCCCCTTCGCTCCTGAATGATAAGCACAGGTTGCATTTTCATCAAACCATTTTGGGTACGGAGGTTGCAACGGGTTTGGATACTGGACTGGTTCAATCATTTTGTTCTGGAGCATCATGGGGTACAATTCAGTATAAGTCATTGGAATGGGGTTGAACTGTTTCTTCTGTTGAATGAATCCGGGAGTTCTCCGATTACCTCCTTGATTCCAAGTTTGGGTAACAGGTCTCGGAACAATGGCGTTTGAAGGATTGGTATAACTGGTGTTTGCAACTGGGTACTGGTGGTAATGCTGTTGTTTATAACTAGGGGCTGGATATTGGTAAGACCCATATCCCGGTTGACATTGATACCCTCCATAGCTAGTAGCATGCACTTCTCCCTCCTTCTTTTTTGCGCTTTGTCCTTTTTTGGAAAAATCTCCACCATCTATCTTTCCACTTTTAAGCCCTTTTTCTAAGAACTCTCCGGCAACCACTAGGTCCGCGAAAGTCCTCGGGATGCTGGTGATCAGTTTCTCATAAAAGGGGCCCTTTAAAGTCTCCATGAAAGTGTAATTTGCTTCTCTCTCAGTCAGTGGAGGGTCAACTTGGGCAGCTACGTCCCTCCATCGTTGGGCATATTCTTTAAATGTTTCTGTGGATTTCTTTTCCATAGTTTGAAGAGTCAAACGGTCTGGTGCCATCTCAGTCATATGCTTGTATTGAGCAATAAAAGCTTTCACCAAATCCGACCAAGATTGAATTTTGTGGCAATCCAATTGATTATACCACCTTAGAGCTGCACCAGTAAGACTATCTTGGAAGAAGTGTATAAGTAGCTTATCATCATTTGCATGTGCTGACATTTTCCTGACAAAGCTGGTAAGATGCTCTTGTGGACATTTGGTTCCGTTATATTTTTCAAAATCAGGGACTTTGAATTTTGGAGGAATCACTATCCCAGGAACCAAAGCGATATCCGCAGCATTCATTGCTCTATAATGGTGTACACCTTCAACTGCCTTCAACCGTTCTTCAATCATGCTCAACATTTGCTTATTGTCATCTTTGAGGTTCTCAGGATCTACCACAACAGGATTGGCCGGAGTTGCTCCTACGTTGTGGATTGGCTGAGATGTATTGGCTGGTTGTGCCGCAAAAGTGAAACCACTATTAAACCCCGAAGACTGTGGCATAAAAGGATGTCCCCCATTTGGTGGTGGATATGGGAACTGAAAGGTGGATCCCGAAGCGGACGGCATATGTGCATTTACAGTAGGAAATGCTTGTCGATCTGAGGTATAAAATGCTTGCTCAAACCCAGAGAGGTGTACTGGGGGATCCTGAGGTGCCAGTGCATCAGCTGGTGCTTTTTCATTCACTTTCTTTGTTAGGTCCTCAACCTTTTCCAAAGCCTCTGCCAACTTCCTTACTAATTCCTCATTTGTCTTTCTTAGGTTTTCCATTTCCATGTTCTGTTCTGCCATTCTTCTAGTTTGAAATCGAGTGCGGTATCTTGGCGCTTGAGATGCTATCTTGAAACCTTAATTATTATTAAACAATGATTAGACTCTTTATTAAAAGTTCTTTGATTTTTCTTGCCAAAAATTCATGAAGCATGTATTGATGATGCATGAAATGCAATTATTATCTTGAATGTAAAAGAAGATTTATAGTAAACTCCAAAACCTCGGAGCAACTTTATAAACTTCCTCTACATGTTAGGCTCGACCACCACTAACCAATGATGGGTCGTTTTGCACATGATGCATGTATTTGTAGAGATCCATCCACAGTAATTTCAAAATATAGGAGATAACCAATCTCTCATCAGAAAGAGAAACGGTTCATTCATCCATACAGTCATCCATCCAAAGAGAAAATAGTTAACTCTCCTTACAGTCATCCAATCTAAGAAATATAGTTATAATCCTTACAGTCATCCATAAAAAAAGTTCACTACATAACCATGATAAATTTGAAAACACCATCCTTGAAAAAGATCATCAATTTGACGCCTTGTATGCACTTCTAGCCCAGACATGGTAGTTGAACATCTCATCACAGAATCCTGAAGCATCCCTTAAGAAGTGAGAAAGCCTTCGTGTTCGATCATCTCTTGGAGGAGGCATTTCAGAAAGAAGTTCCAAAGCTATTTCCCTCATTTGGTTGGCTTCATTCACGCCATCACATAACTTTTTCAACAAATCATCCACATATTCTCGGTGTGTCTGGCTTCGGAATGCATAATCATTTGCTTGCCTTTCTATTGATTCTACATTGGCTCTTAACTGGTCATGCTCGATTCTCAACCCATTCAACTGTCTTGTAAGCTCCCAAACCCTTTGCCTTAATTCAGCATTTTCCTGATTTGAAGTAGAGGCACTTTGGAGATCACTCACTTGTTGGAGTAATTGCTCTATTGTTTCAGTACTCTGTGCTCTTTGTTCTGCCAGCTCCCACTCTAATGTCCTTCTAGCACGTGTTTGGGCGGCCTTTTGATTTTGAGCTTGCTGATACAACCTTCGAGTGGCATTTAATTCTTTTGTAGTTCGGAGGAGCAAGTTTCTTCTTAACATCGATCTTTTGTTGGTCTCAATGAGCTGATCCCTTTTTTCCTCAAACTTGTCCTCCCACTCTCGTATCTTCATCATCAATTCATCACCTCTTATGTGTTCATTCTCTAAGGCATGTTTCCATTCAAGGGCCTTTCTTTGACACTCAAGCTTTTGCTCTTTTAATGCTAGATTTTCCAACTCCCATTGCTGGCATTGTTGAGTAAGTTCAACCAATTTAGCTCCCTCCTTCAACCTTTGATTTTCGATTTGCAATTGTTCAAGGATATCCTCCGGTCCATGGCCAGTAGGATATTTTGGATTCCTTGGAGGCGGGATCTTTATGTCTTTCACCCGTTTTTGGTGCCATGCTGGGTATTTTTCTATAACAAAGTCTGAGTAATTCCCACGTCCCAACTTGAAGGCTCATTTGTAGACATTCACCAATTCTTTTGCTTTACCCATATTTTCCTTGGTGTTACATTCAAAGTCTAGACTATTGAGCCCGTGAGTAAGAGGGATAAATTGTTGTGACCCAAATTGTCTTCTCACAAGGAGAGGTGAATAACTAGTGACTCCCCATACTCCCACAAGTGGTATCCAAGGCTTCTCATTGCTTATATAAGGGACTTCTTTCCTGGGCATCCATAAAGGTCTCCAAGTGATCATCGAACGCTCTAAATGGCGAAACCATTCGATCCAATACTCCTTAGGTGCTTGTGGAGGCCATGGATTTTCTTTATATGCTTTAACAGGTTGGCGATCTTGCTTTAAGAAACACAATTTCGCTCCTTCCACAGTCCCAAAATGGCTTTTGAACCAGATGCAAAGCATTTGGGCACAACCCAAAAATCGTCCTCTTCCTCGTCTACGACAAAAGTTGAGTGATCTGATTGTTTCAGCCAAAATGTTTAATGCAGGTTCAGCCCCACACCTTATCTCATCAAAAATCATCACCACATCCCCATGTACATACCCCAATGCTTTTGGAAATATTACCATCCCGTAGATCAACAGTGCGAGTGTGGCCAGCCCATGATCGGATTTATAATGCTCATCAACAAACTTTAGTAAGTAAGCAACAGGAACTCGTTCATCTGGTATACATTTCCTTACTTCTTCCACATTGAGCCCCATTATCTTAGCTAAAACCCTCTGATAGCCAACACTTGACCTTGGCCAATAGATCCTCGGTGACTCATTTTCTTTAATCATCAACATGTCTTGGTATTCCTCCACAGTGGGTGTCATGTCATGTTCATTGAAGACGAAGCACCGATAGGAAGGATCCCAGAAATACAATGCTCCCCTTAACAATTCTTTCTCAATTTTGACATCGATGAGCAAACCAATATCACCATACAAGCTTCGAAAATACTTCTGACGGTTCACACCCAGTTTATCCCATAACTTCTTTAAGTCTGTTAGGTCATTCTGAGTAAGGTCGAAGTAGACATTATCTCGCAGAGTAGAGTTATGATCATCTGGCAAGCAATCCCCTTGCACTTGTTGTTCTTGCAGATGCTCTCTTCTTACCAAGTACGGGTTGGTAGGGTCATGAACTACTATTTCCCCTTCTTCAGCCATGGTCAATTATCTTTTACTTTTGGAATTACTTTGGAAGGACCCTACATGCAATGCAAGTATGGAAATGCAGAAATGGGAGCAAAAACAAAATAAAAGCAAGTTAGTATATTTATTGAGAAAGCAAAGCCAATGTAAATAAAGTATATACAACCAAAAGCTAAAAATAGCCTTTTCTTATTATTGAATATACACTCTAAATCATATATGTGAGCATTGATTACTCATGGGGCAGGTAGTCCATCTAAATATGGGTAACATGCTTACCCATTCTACGATTACGTCATAGACAATAAAGATAACAAAGGAGGGAATTGTTCCTTCATGTGTCCTAACTTACCATTTACCTTACGGGTTTGGCTCTAGCTAGATTCTCTCATCAAGCTACATGCTGAGTGGGTCCCACACAATCTAAAGGGTCCCAGATTGTCCTTATTAGCAATTCACTACCCTATGCTAACAAGGTTCCCAATCCTCACCCATTACAGGCTTCAATCGGAAAGGGTTCAATCTGAGTGAAAGCAATACCCACATAACCCATACGGAGACTATTGTCTCACGAGAGTTAGCTTCTTGCTTTCTCCTAAAAGGAGAGTTCGAAACCTCGAACTTTGTGCATGAAAAGTGAAGTGTGTGGAAGGAACATTTCAAATATTTACACATATTTAACTTCCAAAAATTAAAATACAAGAGTCAGATAAGACACAATAAATGATTAGTAAAGTCATGATAAATAAGAGAAAGAATATACACAACTTTAGCAAATAAATCTATACAAAGGATGCCATGTGATCATACAAAGGTAATATGAAGGATGAATATACAATTTTAAAAGAAGGGATGAAACTATCCTACATGCAAAGGGGCACAAAAAGAAGCATGCCAAGAGAAATGAAATGTGGAAATGCAAGATTAATTAAAGAGATATTTTTTTTAGGACAAGACTTAGACTAATTAATGGCTCGACTCTCAGGATCCCCAGTGGAGTCGCCAAGCTGTCGAAACGTTTTACCGCCGCGACGAAGAGGTTTGGGACTGTTTTAGATTTTTATAAACACGGGAGTCGCCACTAACCTTTTGTTTTCTTAGGTGTGGTTAGCTCACCTATTACGAGTCTATCTATCTTAACATTGGCCTAAATAGGTTTATTAAGTTAGATAGGTTCTGGTCTACGAAACAAAGAGATCGGGTTCGGGAGTACGGTTACGCGTGGGGAAGGATTAGCACCCCCACAGCGCCCATCCAAAAATGGTACCATTTTTTTTAGTCTAAGCCTTGTCCTATATGTATTTTTGAAGGTTTATCTTTTTGGGATTTTTTATAAATAACAAATTTTATTGACTCTTAAACAAAAGGTGAGTTTTAGAAATTGGGCCCTTAAATAAGGAATTGAAAAAAAAAAATTTGACTCTTAAACAAGAGTTTTGATTTCAAGGCTATTAATTTATTAAACAAGAATTTGATTTTAAGGGAATTTGAATTCTTGAATAAGGATTTTGATTTTTAAGAGAATTAATTTCTTAAACAAGGAGCAGATTTTAAAAGCAATTTGATTAGATTATGATGGAATTGAATTCTTAAACAAGAGTTTTGATTTTATTAAAAATTGAATTTCTTAAACAAAGACTTAATTTCTTACAAAAATTGGATTCTTAAACAAGAATTTGGTTTTAGTAAAATTGAATTTATTAAACAAGATTTTAGTTTGATCTTAAATGAGGATTTAATTCTAGGGAAAAGAAAGATATATTAAATCTTGGCTTTATTCATTTTAATCTTAATAATTGGAAGCCTCAAGATAATCCCGGGAATAACGTAAACACGATAATTCCTTAGACATAGTTCCATCGTCGGAGGTCCCAATGGCTTAAAGAAACGATCAATTAATTAATTTTATTTTTAAAGAATTTAGAAAATTTGTGACTCAACACTTTTTACAAATCAGCTAAAAATTCAAGGATAAAGAGTGGAAATCATAATATCGGTATCCCCTAGGCCCTTGCGAAACTTCGTTAGGGCGATCTAGGAGAGTCCCTCACCTAAGAGAGCCCTAAGATTACCGTAACCGCGGTAACCCTTTGGACCCCCTATCATTGGGGACTTCCAAGTAAAAGCCAATGCAATATGTAAGCATGCTACCAATAATATGGGAATGAGAAATTAATGCCATGAATGTGGACTTTTAGTTATTATCTAAGACTACGTTAAATTATATACAAAGATGATCATGGTCATATTTTTTGAATTTTCTTTTTCTTTTTCTTTTTCTTTTTATTTTTGTTTATTTATTATTATTATTTAATTAAATTAATATTATTTTGGGATTAGATTTGCTTGAATCCTTTCCGAAACCTCGGTTAGAACTTAAGACAAAATCGCACCCAAGAGAATAATAGAATTATTGTAACCACAATAACCCCATTATTTTCTAATTATTGGTCCTTTAATTGATTATCTTAACTTCATGCAAACAAATTAATATGCAAATGGTACGACAACAATGACTAAATTAAATTAACAATATGCAGCATGGCATGTGATATGAAGTTCAATTCTTAATTCAGTTTTATTTACAAAGCTAATACATCTTAACGCATTTAGGCTTCCAAATTGATGAAGAATGGACAAAACGTGACCCCACATTTAAAATGTCATCAATTATTGCAATTGCTGAAGTCAAAGTCAATTAATACATGTGACCCTACATCTAAAATGCTATCACGTGACTCTTCATCTAACATGCCATCAATCAATAAAAGTGATGAAGTCAAAGTCAATTACCAAATATGGCCCCACATTGCTTCAATGTGAATGAAAATGAAGTAAAAAAATACCTAAAGGACGGAAGGCAGGCTGTAGCAACCCGGATGGAGCAACACGCGGATCTGGCGCGGGTCACCTCTGGACTGGATTTTTTTAAAGTGCAAAAAGTCTAAAATGCCCTTGGGCTATAAAAGACACTTTTTTAGCTCCCTTGTCTATCTTTTGCCGAATCCTTCAGCCCCCCTTTTTTTTCTCACGTCCTCCCGTTCGTTCTCTCCAACAAACAGCCAAACTTGAATTTATCCTCCCTTGAGTGGATCAAACGACTCCTTAACCCAGAAAAATCAAGAACATCTGATGAACATGATGAACTGAACCCAGAAATTATCCACCAAAATTTCTTGATTTGCACTTTGCACTACAACCTTTTCTCTTCTTGACTCGAAATTTAAATATTCAAAACTTCCCCTCTATCACTCAAAGATTTCTGACTTTTCCTTAGCAATAGACCCCAAATACTACACTTTCCCTCATTTCCGAAGCTACCTTTCTCAGAGGAAATGCCTTTTTCTAGGAAAAAAAAAATCTTACAAAGTCTAGCTCTTTTCTTTTATCCGGCTGATTTCCGTTGAAACTTCAACTGGAAATCAATCGTTCTTCTCATTTAACAACTTAGAACTCTAAGCTGTTACCAAATCACCAAAATCCCTTCTCTCCTTTTAAGAACTAGAAACTCAAAAGCTTTCACAGAAAGCAAATCCTCTTGACTCCCCTTTTGGACTCTGCCCTTCAAAATTCCTCAAAATTCAGAAACTTTTAAAAACAAGAAACTCTCTAATTTTCTTTTTCCCGGATCCTCTCCTCTCTGAACTCTTCAAAAAAAAAAAAACCTCCCTTTTATTTTCTGTTCAGGCTATATATATAGCCAAGGCTGAAAAGAAATCAAGGGCTGAAAATCAATTTCCTTCTTGCATCCAGAGGCTAACTTTTTACCATCTTTAGCACCCACTATCCCAGAGCTTTTTCTCTTTTGCTGGTTTTCAACCCTTGTTGGTTGTAGTGTTCTGCTCTTCTTTTTTTGTTTTAGGGAAGTGGTTTAGCATGGGTTGTCTGGTGTGGCTTTGAGGGTCGATGGCTATTCTCCCTATGTTCTTGGAACCATGCGATTTTTCAACTTGGCTCTATGTTGGGTTTCACGATGCATCAGCAGTTTCAAAGGGAAATGTCGGTCTTCAGTATTGATATTTGTGATGGAGTTCCTTTAATTGTTTCATTGGCTGGTTAATTGCAGAACTCAGCAAGTTGTCCAATTGAAAATGGCAAAGTTGCTGCATAGTTCCTTGTTCGGGGCGCCTTACGAAAAAAAGAAAGAGGAAAATTGCAGTGATTGCTCCTCTGGCTTGCAGCCATCAGCTTCTTGGATCCCCACTTGATCAATTTGGGCCTACAGAAAGGTCTTGGCCCAAAGTCTTGCACATGGCTTAAATTGGTGATTTAATATTTCGGACCTCTTGCAAACTAAATGACAATTGGGTTTTATTGTAACTTCAAAATTCTTTGTTTAATGAAATCAGGCCTTAGAATTTCTAATTTATATTCAGCCCATATCTTGGAGTAAATAAGGCAGTGGACTAACATAGAACAAAATAGCAAGAAATAAAATAAAACAAATTAATAAAAGAGAAAAAAAATCAAAGGGGAAGAAAAATAAGGTGTCTACACTTGGCAATCTCTTGAATCCAACTGTATTTCACTCTCATCAACACCGATGTCACGAGCAACAGGGAATACAAAATCCGGGTAGCTATGTTCACCCCCAGGATTGAGCTTCTCTTTCTCAGCATCCGCAGTCTCTTGTAGCTCCAATGCAAATCCTAGCTTTTCCATTACATCATTCATCGATGGCCTCTTGACTCCCACTTCTTGTATGCAACTTTCAGCAATTTCCACAAACACCTTGAAACACTCTTGAGCTATCTTTCCTCGTAGGTGTGGATCTATGACTCGATACTCGATAGAGAGTTCCATTAGCAATGCATTTTTTACACCAATGAGCTAGGTTCACTTGGTCCATTGTCAATCTCTTATCCAGAGCTTTTCTTGCACAGAATACTTCGAATAGTACTACACCAAACGAGTATACATCTGATTTTTCGGTCAACACATGACCACGAGCATACTCTGGATCCAAGTATCCCCATGTGCCCTTTACTGCAGTATTCACCATTTCAATCTTAGGATCCATTTTGGACAAGCCAAAATCTGACACTTTCGCAGTAAATTTATCATCCAACAGAATGTTGCTTGTCTTGACATCGCGATGAATCACGGTGTAATTCACTTCTGTATGAAGGTAGTTCAATCCAATTGCTGCTTCATGGCATATCTTGAGCCTTTGTTTCCATGTTAGAGGCTCATTTTCAGTGTCGTAGAGGTGATCACGGAGAGTACCATTGATCATGTAATCGTACACCAGGATCATCTCCGAATTGTCATTGCAATATCCAATCAAGGAGTCCAAATGGATGTGACGAAGCTGGGAGAGCAGCTCAATCTCAGTCTTGAACTCCCTTGCACCTTGCCTGGACTTAGGATTCAAGCGCTTAATGGCAACTATTGTTTCACCATTATCCAAGAGACCTTTGTATACATTGCCAAAACCACCAACCCCTATAGCCAAAGCTTCATGGAAGTCACTCGTTGCAGCTTTGATCTCAGCTAGTGAAAAGTGACGGCACAATTCAGCAGGCAATGATGAAGATTTTGCCCTGGAAGATTTTCCTTTGTATGGATCCAACCAGCAGCAATATTTTGATGGTTTATAGGAAGTACCATATCGGTGCCTCTTTCTATGTCGCCAAATAATCAGGTAACATAAGACGGTGATTAAAACTAAGAAGCCTATCCCACCTCCAACAATCAAAAGAAGCAACTTCTTCTTTATCCTGGACTTCTCTACTTTTGGATTCGATTCATCAGTGCCTCTTGGCTGGGGCTCTGGCACAGGATTTGGTCCAGCAAGACTCCCATCAGAGTTGTTCAGTTTGAAGACTTCCAGTCCATTTAGGATAACATTTGCGTAAGCACTATACATGTCATTAGGATGTAAAGCTATGAAGAGGGTGTACTCACTCCTATCTCCAATGTTTCCAATCATCACCACATAGTCTTTATACATTGGTTTCCCATTACCACCAGCGGCTTCAATCACATCAAATGCTGCCTCTGCAGTCTTATTATCTATGTAGATTTTGAATCGTCTATCACTTACCACCTCCACAGATGGATCAAATTCACAGAAATGAAGTCTAACAAGATACCTGAATCCGGAATCAACTGGTAACATCCATGTTAAATTGTACAATAAGTTCTCTTTTCTGTCGCTTCCCATTGATCGAGCTGTTTTATATACTTCATCAGGAGCAGTGTATGGTGGTATGATAGAATAGTCAAGTTTAATACTAGAGTTACTGAGTGCAAAACCAGCTGGCACCAGATAAAACAAGTCATCATACCAGTTCCTGTACATGCCGGTATCGCCCGTAGGAGGGATTGATCTTCCCCCTATGTTTAATCTGTGAACATTCTCAAGTGCAGTGTAGTTATCAATCTGGAACTGTGTTTTCTGACCAATGAAACGTAGGCCTCGATCATCTAATCGCGAGTAGTAGAGGTTGGTTGGCATTGAAACTATTTCAATTCCATTGATAAATGCATAAGAAGTGCTCATAGAGGGAGTAAAAGTTACATTGAGACTTTGGTTCTCCTCCAAGTTTACACAGAACTCTTTAATGATCGATGGTTCCTTCATATAATCAGCAGTAAGTGAAGCATTGAAGTTCTTGAGCAACGTATAAGGCCCTACCCTGACAGAGAAGAAGTTTTTAGACCTGTCAAAGCCTTGGTATGGAGCAGGATAGAAATGAAGTCTAATAAATTTTTGTCCAGAAGTAGCTGGAAACATGTAGGTGAATTGGGATTCAGATATTCTTGCGGTCAAGTAAGGGACACTTTGGAGTGAGCTGCTTGGCGTGTTGGCAGTGGCAGATACTGATTTGCTTTTGCTAGATGACTCCTCAATCACAGCAACCCTTGAGTCGTTGTCCTCCGTCCATCTACGACCATCCGCTGTATTGTCTGAAGTTGAAGAGCCACAGTCTAGAGCAATATTATCAGGTGGGGAGTAAATTTGTGCACAGGTTGCAATATGCTGAAGCAAAAAGATTAGGAAAAAGGTAGAGATAAGAATTGAAAGGTTCCTCATGGAAGATAAACTCGCTGACAGGACTAATCTTGGAGCTAAGCTTTACTCGAAATGTTTAAGCAGGGGAACACAAGTCTCAAAGCTGTGGCTGCTAAATTTTGAAAGTGCCCTAAGTTGCCAAAGAGAGAGTTGACAGAGCAGTTGACTTGTTGGGTTTGATTTATGAGGTTTCTTCTTGTTTGCTGGTCTGGACTTTGGCGCGGTTGCTATTGTTCTCGTTTCCACGGATTGCTGGTTTTTTCTCTTCTTTGTGGTGTTTTCTTGTTCTGGTTTTATTTGCTTTCATTGTGTTGTTTTGTTTTTTGTTTGCTGCTGGTTGGGTTAGTATTCTTTTCTGTTCTAACTTTTTGAGGAATAATTTCTCCTTTTTGCTTTTCAAAAAGAAAAAAAAAAGCATTTCATACTTCAGTTCATTTTACTATTTATAAAAGCATCACAGTGCAATCCAACAACCACTCCAAAATATCTTTTTGTCAAGGAAATGAGTCGAATCTACACAGAAAAAGCAGACGTTTTTCTTCATTGTTTCTCATCATATTAAGGTCTCTCTGTTTCTGTGTTTCAGATGTAAGTCAATATTTGATGTTCTAAGTTCTAACTTGTAAGCAGATGAAGGGCGCCTTGACATTCAAATGGAGGCCAGACAAATGGATATCATTCTGTAAACCTTTAGCTGGAAAGCAAGAGATGATCAAATGTGAAACATGAAACTAAAATAAAGATATTTGAAATGGGGATATCTCAGAGAACTTGTTTGTAGCCTTCAACAGTTGTTTTCTCCTGATTGATGGTTCTTGCTATAAGCTAATTAAATCGAATAATTATTAGCACTTTCCAGCAAAATGGGGAGTTCATTGCTCAAAAAAGTAGGGCAAAAGTACCTTAAATTTAGGAATACAAAATTAAACAAAGTTGCAACAACTTCCATGACTGTGTCGACATGACAATCGAAAATTTTTTACTGGAACTTGAAAATCTAAATTCAAGACATTAATTCAAGTTATTAGAGTTTGAAACTCCAATTGTTACAATGTCCTCTTTGATTGATTAGAACCCATACCTCTCTCGACATTTTGATTAGCAGCAGATACATTTTACGGAATATAAATTTCTCTTCCTCTTGTTATATAGTTACAGGGTGACTAATTATAAGGTAAAATCGACTCTCAAGCCAAGCAAGGGTTATTTGATATTTTTATCCTACCTTCAAGCCTCACAGGTTTAATATCCCAAATATTCCTATCCCTGTCCCGCTTTTAGATTTCCAATTGCAGATGGCAAGAAAAACAACATCATCCTTTGATTCAAAATCATCACACTTTATTAAAATTAACTGAATAATTAAGACAAACCTGCAGAATATTGTCCGAACAGACATACTGAGGAAATTACAGGAAGCAAAGTGATTTATTTACGACAAAAAGATACAGGGGGTTAAAGAAGTCTCTAGGAATTATTACTTGCATTCGCGGTTGTAGCCATTGCAATTGGCAGGTGGCTTCTTGTCTTCGAGACATGGATCATATTGTGGAGTGCCACATGGTTTTATAGTTTTATCAGCGACCTTGGTGAAGTCAATCTTTGGTTTTTGATTGGCACCGATGAGCACTCGGCTAATCTGCGATTCCATCAACATCTCCACCTCCATGTCTTCGCCAATGAGGCCGTAGTCTTCAAGGCGGCCGCCGCTGAATCGGAAAGGGGCAGGGGCGGATCTACAGTGGGGGCAGTGGGGGCAGCTGCCCCCACTGAGATCCTACATTCCGTTAAAATATATATATATATATTTAGTTAAAATTTTTTTGTTATGTATAATTGCCCCCACTAAGTTGGAAAATTACAAAAATGCATATAACATGTGCTGTAAAATATTAAAAAGGCAAGGACAAAAATTAAATGAAGGCCCACTCATCAAACCCAAAACCAAATTTAAGTAATAAAAAAATATATAAAAGAGAAAGGATAAAATTTTGTTTATGTCTTTTTCCCTCTTTGGTCTCAGCCCATCACTTCTTTTCTTTTTTCAAATTGTTTTTATCTCTTTATTGGGCCTATCATCTTCTCTTTATTATTTTTATATGGATACTAATTATTTTATTTCTCCATCCCAACACCCGAATCCCACACACTTTGACCATTTTCATCGTCCCTTTTCTTGTCTTCTCCCTTAAAGAAGGTTTCTTACCCAATCCCTAATATTTACAGTTGAGAGAGAATCATTTAAGTCAATTAGAGCTTTGGCCAAAAAGGAAGAAAAGTCAATTGAGCTACATCAAAGTGGACCACTTTCTCCTAAAATCTTTAGTAAGTATGATCTTCTCTAATTAATTTATTATATAATTTTTATAAATTTTTAATATGATGAAATATGTTTTATTGGTTGAAATTGTTTATAATGATGGAATGAGTTCAATAATTTAATTTAGGAATTAGAATTCATTAAATTTATTTATATTTATGTGGGTAGTTAAGATTTAAATTTAATAATATCTTACTATTTTATTGAAATTGAAGAAAATAGTAAATATTTTTTAGTTATTTCTCAATTATGATGTTAATTTATTTAGTTAGAACTTATATATTTTAAATATATATGTATTTAGTTTTTTAGAAGCGTAATTAGTCATTTTCTTATAATTGCATTTGCTTATAATTTTTTTTGTTCCTTTAGAAAATATAGAAACTTATTTAACTATTTAATTTGATTAGTTATGGAGAAATACCTTACAAAGAAGAAGCTAATTTTGGATAATTCATCTGGAATTAATGACAGACAACATTGTGTAAAGCAAGCTCGTGTTGAATTAAATTTAGAAGATTTACCTTCGGATCCCGGATTAAAAAAATTATGGACTATCATCCAAATGATAGAGATAAGATTAGAAGATTTTATTTGCAAAAAGTTCCATGCCAACCTCATGAACACAATTTGCCTCAGACGAGAGTTGGAAAGGCACTACGTCGTTTTATTCCGGCATGGTTCAAACAATATGGTTGGTTGGAATATAGTATAGAGAAGGATGCCGCATTTTGCTTGTATTGTTATCTTTATAGACCTAGTATTGGAGAGCAAGCAAGTGGTGATTCTTTTGTTTTGGAAGGGTTTACTAATTGGAAAAAGAAAGAAAGATTTGATACTCATGTTGGAGGTCCCAATAGTGCTCACAACCAAACTTGGAGAAGATGTCAAGATTTGCTAAATGAAAAGCAACATGTTCAATTTGCTTTTGAAAAGCAATCCGATCAAGCAAGAAAAGCTTATCGAGTTCACTTAACTGTGACACTTGATTGCATTCGATTTCTTTTATGTCAAGGTTTGGCATTTCATGGTCATGATGAAACGGAGAATTCTCGTAATCAAGGAAATTTTCTTGAACTTCTTAGATTTCTTGCCAATCACAATGAAACCATCAATAGCGTTGTCTTGGAGAATGCACCGGGAAATTCAAAAGTGATAGCACATGATATTCAAAAGGATCTTGTCCATGCGGCTTCAATCGAGACTACCAAAACCATCCTAGAAGATCTTGGAGATGGATTATTTTCCATTTTACTTGATGAGTCTCGTGATGTTTCAACTAAAGAACAAGCGGCTATTGCTTTGCGCTATATGGATTCCAAGGGTCATGTTATTGAACGTTTTCTTGGTATAGTGCATGTTCGTGATACAACCGCTTTGTCACTTAAAATGGCTCTTAAAGCATCATTCTCTACTCATAATTTAAGCATGTCAAGGATACGTGGGCAAGGTTATGATGGAGCAAGCAACATGCAAGGTGAATTCAATGGTCTAAAAAGTTTGATCATGAAAGAGAATGCATCCGCTTATTATGTTCATTGTTTCGCTCATCAACTACAATTGGCACTTGTAGCCGTCGCAAAGAATCATGTTCAAATTGCATTATTTTTTAACATTGCAACAAATGTGGTGAATATTGTTGGAGCATCATGTAAACGTAGAGATGTGCTTCGAGAAAAGCAACTTAACAAGGTCATAGAGGCGTTAAAAGTTGGTGAACTTTCTACGGGAAAAGGTTTGAATCAAGAAACAAGTCTTCAACGAGCCGGGGATACTCGATGGGGTTCACATTATGGTTCTTTGATCAATTTGATTCTCATGTTTAGTTCCATTGTTGATGTGCTTGAAATCATTGTAGAGGATGGCATTAACTTGGAGCAAAGAGGTGAAGCTTGTGCCTTGTTAGATTCGGTACAATCTTTTGACTTTGTTTTTAACTTGCATTTAATGAGAAATATCTTGGGGATCACAGATGAATTGTCATTGGCATTACAAAGGAGAGATCAAGATATTGTTAATGCAATGGCTTTAGTTAGAGTAGCTAAGGAACGGCTACAAATAATGAGGGATGATGGATGGGAATCTCTGCACAATGAAGTCTCTTTATTTTGTGAAAGAAACAATATTGTCATTCCAAATATGGATGACATATTTGTGACTCGAGGAAGGCCACGACGCAATGCTCAAAAAATGACAAATTTATATCATTATCGAGTTGAGTTATTTTACACTGTAATTGATATGCAACTTCAAGAGCTCAACAATCTGTTTAATGAGGTAAATATGGAGTTACTACTTTGTGTGGCTTCTTTAAGTCCTTGTGATTCCTTTGCATCTTTTGATAAGATAAAGTTGATTCGTCTTGCTCAATTTTATCCATCGGACTTTTCTAATATGGAGTTACTTGTTCTTGATAATCAACTTGAAACTTATATTATTGATGTAAGATCTCATGATGAGTTTACAAGTTTGAAAGGTATTAATGACCTTTCGATAAAACTTGTTACAACAAAGAAACATATTGTTACCCATTGGTGTACTTACTTGTGAAGTTAGCTTTGTTATTACCAGTTTCTACTGCATCAGTTGAAAGAGCTTTTTCCGCTATGAAGATTGTAAAGAATCGTTTGCGGAATCGAATGGGAGATACTTGGATGAATGATTGTTTGGTTACTTACATAGAGATAGATGTATTTTGTAATATTGATAATGAAAAGATTTTGCAACACTTTCAAATTATGAAAACTCGTAAAGAGCGATTGTAATATCTTATTTTTATGTAAAATATTTTATGGACTTGGATTATATTGTTCTATATATATATTAGTTTGCCCCCACTGTTTCAAATTCCTGGATCCGCCCTTGGAAAGGGGTGTTGCTGATCTTCTCCGCTAAGACAGCAGCTCTGCAACAATTGATGTTGAGGAGCATCAGCATTACGCATAAGATCAATGCTAGGGAATTAAGAACTCTCATTTTTTTTTCCTCCCCTTTTGCTTAACAACCTCTGAAGTCTGATCCTTTATAAATCAGCTAGAAGAAAAGTGTTGGGTAATTAATTAAATAAAGAATGACGATGAGCCAAAGGGAACACTTCAATGTTGAAATCTAGCATAGTGGTCCAAAGTCCAATACAAGCCTGTGAACTTTAACTTTATTATTGTTTTCTTTTCTTTTTTTTTTTCTTGTTTGGATAAATAACTTTAACTTTATTCTAGTCTAGCCCTCTTCTTTTTCCGCGAAAATAAATAAAGAAAAATTATTTACCATTTACCATCTTTAGTAAAGCTTAAAAGCAAAAAGGGAGGCAACGTGACGCACATACGACAAGTATATATATGACACAACAGAATACATCAAGATCAATCCAAGTGGGAGAAAGAATAGTGACAAACTAGTAAGAAAATAGAGAAGAAAATAATATGGCAAAGACTTCCAATCTCTTGTCTTTGTTCTTCAATAATTGTTTTTGTGTGCCCCACCCTTCATTGTCACTCTATGATATATGAACCTGATATATAATAAAATGCCCTTTTATACATAAAGAAAATTATTCAAATCTTTAATTTGATTTTAGGATTCCAATGTTTGGGTAGTTAATTGACTTATAAATGAACAATGGAAAGAGTTATATATCTACCTGCACCTGCAGAGTACATCTCATAAAGGGGAAAAAAGGGTTGTAGCTTTTATAAAAGAGAACTTGAATATGAGTTTAGGAATTTTAATTAGGATTCTAGATTCTAGATCTCAACATGCAAAGGATGGAAGGTAGGTACCTGTTAACATTTGATGCAAGACTTATTAAGGGGGCAAGAGATAAAGGAACATTACTCCTGCAGCACTTTTGCAATTTTTAGATAACTTTTTGTTTATATTCTGTAAATTATTTTATAAGGCTTAATATTTATTTTACCCCTCAAATCTTCTATTATAAAAGTATAGACTTTCTTAATAAAATAGTGATTGACATTTATATCCTTCAATATTATATTATATATTCATTATTTTAAAAGGTTTAATTGATCTTTTACTAGACGGTAATTGATTTGAATATTACATTTTAATACTATTAATAATTCTATATATATTGTTCCTACTTCATAGAATATTCTTACTACACAAAGGACTCTAATTAGCCTATATATAAAAAGGTTACAAGATAGTAATTGATTTGAATATTAAATTTTAATATAATTAATTCTATATATATTGTTCCTATTTCAAATAGTATTCCTATTATACAAAGGACTTTTTTTTTGTCCAAACACAAAGGACTCTAATTATCCTATCAATAATATGTAATTTATAATCTATAATCTATATAATAATAATAACAATAATAATAATAATAATAATAATAATATATAAATATACGAATGTTGTAAAATTTTTGAATGATCTAAAATACCCTTTTCTTTTTAGATATTTCAAAAATGCCATTGATATTATTGAGTTAAATTAAAACTCTTCATTTATTTTTTACTAAATATTTTTTATATAGTTATTAAATGATGATAGTAATTAACAATTTTACTTTCTTCATAATTAACTTATTACCATATTATATTGAAGAAAATAATTTAGTTATCATCCAATTTCATGTAGTTTAATTTAAAACTTACTTTATAGTTTAATTATGTTCAACTTTAATATAATTTATTTCTTAAATTTTTTTATTATTTTATTATTTTTATTATTATTTATAACATGTTGTATCACACGCAGTGTACGTGACAAGATATATAAAAGTATGAATGTTATAAAACTTTTGAGTGGCCTAAAATACGCTTTTCTTTTTACATATTTCAGAAATGTCATTGATATTATTGAGTTAAATTAAAACTCTGCATTTATCTTTTACTAAATATTTTTTATATATTTATTAAATGATGATAATAATTAACAATTTTACTTTCATCATAATTAACTTATTACTATATTATATCGAAGAAAATAATTATTTTAAAATTTCATTTTTTTAATTTTTTGTTATTATTTATAACGCATTGTATATATCACGTGCAGCGTACGTGACATGATGACTAGTTATACAAAAAGTGATATTTTGGCTCATTAACTTTTATTTTAAATTATTTCACCCTCATAATTTAATTTTTTAAATAATATTATCTTTAGCGTTAACGTAACATACTCAAACACTGGCATGTGAACTTCTCATATCAAGCCACATCAACGCCAAAAGTTATATTGTTCAAAAAATTAAATTAAGAACCAATAGGTGTCACGCCCCGACCCACCCAGGTCGGCCACGTGGCAACCGTCGCGCTGCCTCGAAGTACGTGTTGACCAGTCACGCACCTGAAGCACTGCAAGGCATAGAAATGGATACCATCGCTGCAAAACAACTAAAACTTTAATTAAAAATCATTTAGTAAAATAATTAAACATATACGATGTACCAGTGGATTAATTTAAAAGAATACCTACACAGAGGAAACTACTAAGCCTAAGCCACCGACGTCTCCTAGTGAGCCTCAATTCTATTTGCTGACTCCGTACACGAATCTGCATCCATCCACATTGGATACAGATGAGTGACAAAGGTTCTAAGAATCTCCATTGGGGTTAGAGAAAATAAGGGAAATCCAAAATAATAATAAAATAAATATTTTTCTTTTCAAAAATCTTTTCTGGTTCTCCAACCGAGAACCCTCTTTCAAAACTCTTTAAATAAATAAATATATATATCACAAATGGGCTGGCATCTCTTTTATACTGAAGGCTCGACCCGTCGGTCGTATGCCTCACTGCACCGAGGGCTATCTCTTTTCTTTCTAAAATATTTTCAAATTTTCTCTTTCTCTAGCCCGTTCCCTTGGTGGTGCCCATCGCTGTGGTGGAACACAACTACCTCTGACCTGGCGAGCCTTCCTCCGCGCCTCTCTACTCCAAGCCAGCATATTCTCCGTGCCCCTTCAAAAAGGCGGTCCACGGGAACCTCACATATATTCACCGTGCCCCTTCAAAAAGGCGGTCCACGGGAACCTCATAAGCATGCCTCTCACTCGGTCCACGCTCCCGCATATATTGGAGCCCTGAGGAGCATCTCTCTCAATCACTCATCTGGTAAGGGTATCGCACCCTAAAAATTATAATAATAATATTTCATAAATATATATATATATACGCATAAAAAATTTATATTTAAAACATGTAATCACACACACATAATTATTTATATTCCTTTTTAAAATATCCCACTCACTGTATGGGTATATCATCATGCAAATGTGTGTGCGTGTGGATTTCCCGTATCCCAAAACTTTTGTAAACATTTATGTTTTAAAAATCTTTTTAAAACCTTTGTTCCCAGTGGCTAAACAAAAAAATCTAGGCCACTCACAGTATTGGGAGATTCGTATACTCCCAAGTGCTTCATATAGCTCAACTTCCGGAGCATCGCCACATTCGATTCACCTGAAGCCCTAATACACGGAAATACACGTTAGCATTCATAATTAAATTTATGAATGCACCTACGAGGCTCTAACATGACCTATGACTGGGGTTGAATGTGATTTGGGGCTTGAAAAAGTGTCCGGGAGGTTCCGGGGTAAAAATTGGACACTTTGTGAAAAATTACGAAAATGCCCCTGGCGGTCCATGGGCCGCCCACTCGGGCTGGGCCCGGCACTTAGAAAAGTGTCCGGGAGGTTTCAGGATTAAAATCGGACTCTCGATGAAAAATTATCAAAATGCCTAGGGGGCTCGTGGGCCCCACACCCGGACTAGACTAGGCCCCACACGGGTTGGGCCAAGTTCTACTCAAAATCGGGCTCAAAAAGCCCTTCTATGAGATATTTATATATTATAATGATATAATATATAAATATCTAAAATATATTAATATAATATATAAATATCTTTTAATATAATAATATTATATAAAAATATCTAAACAGGGCCTCGATCGGCTTGTTTCTCGGCCGATCTCTCCCCCGATTTTCACACTCATTTCTCCTCCTTTCAAAGTACAAACCTAGAGAGGCGATCCTCATGGCATCCATGACGGATACGCCGAGGTAAAAACGAGAAACACCTGTCCAATTTTCTCATAAATCGAGATTTAGGCTAAATTGACTAAATCTTCGATTTACTCACACTCGGTGCACAGAAATGCCTAAAAATGGAATATGAAGTAGATTAAGGTTAGTACAATAACATATTAAAAACTCACCTTATTTCACTAGATCGAAATCCGCCGATTTGAGTTTAAAAATCCAATATGATCAAAAGCTAAAAACTGAGATCTACGCTAAACTGATGCATGGAAATGCGTGCAAACTTAATATAACATAGATTGAGGTGAGTAGAATAACATACTAGACACTCACCTTGTTCTGCTAGCCGGTTTGTCCGGATCTGCCAATTTTCCAAAATGCCTCCGTTTTGGCTCCAGAGAGAAAAAGTGAAAAAGTGAAAAAGAAAGAAAAAGAAAAAGAAAAATGAAGAAAAAGCTTCGGCCCTCCCCTATTTATAGGGGAGTCCGACACCGGGTCTATTCGGGTCCCGGTTCAAACTTTTTCCCCTTTTTCAACTTTCTTCCATTTTTACCCGTTGGCTAAATCCTTTGATTTCTTGTGCCAACGGGGCCCATGATAAATTTCTAGGGACTTAATTGGAGGTCTTTTTTACATTTACTAATTTTCATGCACGGTTAATTACTTTATCCTTCAACTCCATCTTATCCTAATTTGAATTTCTCTTCTTACTTAGACACATCCGGACCGACGTATTGCCCACTTAATACGCCGTCTTACACTATTCCATTTGTACAAAAAAGTCATATTAGGTCCGGGTGTGTCAATGGGGGTTGGCCAAAGTGGTAAAATCTTGGGCTAGTGGTGTAAGGCACCCAGGTTCGAGCTCCCACAGATCTCCTTTGGTAGATAATCTATAAGTCCGAAAAGCTCGATAAAATTGGAGTCCGTAAACCCTCAAAGAGCTTGACGACTTGCCCTGACCTTGGAGGTGGGATAATCTACCCTGCTCCTAAACTTTTTTTTACCAAAAAAAAGATCAAATTAGGATGGTGAAATTATTAAAAATGGAGGTTAGAGGGCCAAATTGTTACTCTATGGATAACATGAGGATCGAAATAGGTATTAAGCCTATTTATACAACTAATGTTGCTCTTTCATGTTGTGAAAATTTAGACAACTAATGTTGCTCTTTAAACTTAAAGGTCCGATTAAATAGTATCCACTTATTAAACCTCCTTTAATGCTTGCTTTTGGCAAGCAATCATTATCAATGTACAGATTATTTTTAAAATATAAATAATTACATTATTAGATAAATTTTTTTGACAAAACTGCCCTTATAGTATTACTCTAAATATATGGTGTAGAAAAAATTTAATGGTTAACTAATTTTTTTATTTTTTCTTGAGCAAATATTTTTTATATCAAACTTGACTTTTTTTTTTCTAAAACCCTACCACAATATATGTTAAAAATTTTGAAACTTACCCAAAAAATTATGCTTTTTTTATTAGGAGCTAAACTTTATCAAAAATATATTATGTCAAACTTGATTTTTTTTTTGTAAAACCCTACCTAGAGCTGTCCAAGGGCTGGGCTACCCGCCTGAGCCCGTAAGTCCGCCCGATATTTGGGAGAGTTTGAACAATATTTTTAAATTTAAGGGCCAGGCTTGGAAAAAATTCATAGGCCCGTTTATAAAATGGGCCGGGCTTGGTCAAGGTATAAAAGCCCGAACCCGACCCGGCCCGGCCCCGTTTTACTATTGATTTAATATAAATATATTTTTATATATTTATTTTATTTGTTAATGTGTTGTTTTTCTTTTTTTTTTTTGTATATGATATTGACCTTTTCAAATATTATTAGTATTTAAACTTTGTTAACTTTGTAAAAATTGTTTTAGATAATAATTTCTTAAATGTATTGATTTACTTTTATTTATAATATAAATTAATATAATTTAATTTTTAAAATTAGTGTACGAAAAAAATTAAAAACGGGCTTTTGGACGGGCCTCGGACTTTCATAAATATTTTAGGGCCGGGCTTGGACAAAAGAATAGGCCCGAACTGTCTAGCCGGGCTTGGACAAACAAAGTTTTTGTAAATTTTTGCTCAAGCCCGGCCCGGCCCGAACCCGGCCCATGGACCCTACCACAATATATGTTAAAAATTTTGAAACTTACCCCTAAAATTATGTTTTTTTTTTTTAAATTTGGGCCTAAACTATAGTATAAAATTTATGGCTAAACTTTATCAAAAAACATTATTATTTTAAAAATTATAAAAATAGTTTTTGGTAAAATAATTTTTATTTTTTCTTCTATTCGTTCAACTTTTAAAATTATGAATATATTTTTCGTTAAGGGTAATCTTATCTTTAAGAAATATATCATTAAATGATTGTGCAAAAGAATGATATTGATGTTGAATAATGTTGATAAAAGGCCTTGGAAATACAATACTTTGGCTAATAGTTTGCTTAATCTTTTAGCGATTTAGGAGATATATCTTTCGTTCATGTTTATATAGAAGCTAACTTTCTAACGTACTACCTTGCTAAATTATGGGTCTCTAGGAGTCAAAAACTTGATTATTTGGTTGTAATTTTTCTTTATTGTTTTTAATATTTTACTACTTTTCAAAAAAAATTGATATTAACTTTTTTAGTTTAGCACAATTTTTTAAAAAATTTATTACTTGTTAATGGGTGCGCAAATTCTTAAACTTATTAGTAGTATCATTTGTTTAAATTAATGACTTTCACATGCCCAAAAAAGAATAATACAGTATATGGTTACATGCATCCATGGAAGACTGCACGGTTAATGACTTTCACATGCCCAAAGAAGACTTCCCCAATCTTTTTCTTCTTCAATAATTATTTTTGGGTGCCCCACCCTTGATTGTCACTATGATATATATGCCTGATATAATAAAATATATATACCCTTTTATACGTCAAGAAAAAATTTCCAAATCTTTAATTTGATTTTAGGATTCTAATGTTTGGGTAATTAATTACTCCTTCCGTTTTCGAATAATTGTCATTTAAGGTTATTTCACAAGAATTAAGAAAACTAAATAAATCTCTTAAATTTTAGACAAAAAATTGGTTATATGATTAAATTATTCTTTTCTTAAAATTGTAAATTACTTAGAAACTCATTAAAGTAACTTGAAAATAGTGGAGAGAGAGAAGGATAAAATTGGTAAAAACAAATAAATGCTTTTTTGATTTTGTAAAATGACAATTAATATGAAATAAAATTTTTTTTCTAAAATGACAATTATTCAGAAACGAAAGGAGTAAATTATAAATGAACAGTAGAAAGAGTTTCCTACTAGCCGAGTTGACACACCCGGACCTAGCACGACTTTTCTGTACGAACGAAATAGTACAAGATGACGTATTAATTAAACAATGGGTCGGTCCGACTGTGTCAAGTCAGAAGAGAAGTTAAAATTAGGATAAGACGGAGTTTGAAGATAAAGTAATTAACCGTGTATGAAAATTAGTAAATGAAAAAAGACCTCCAAATAAGTCCCTAGAAATTTATTATGGACCCCGTTGGCACAAGAAAACAAAGGATTTAACCAACGGGTGAAAATGAAAGAAAGTTGAAAAAGGGGAAAAAGTTTGACCTGGGACCCGAGTGGACCCGGCGTCGGACTCCCCTATAAATAGGGGAGGCCGAACCTTTTTCTTTCATTTTTCTTTTTCTTTTTCTTTCTTTTTCTCTCTGGAATCAAAACGGAGGCATTTTGGAAAATTGGCAGATCCGGACAAATCGACCGGCAGAACAAGGTAAGTTTCTAATAGGTTGTTGTACTCACCTCGATCTACATTATATTAAATTTACACGTATTTTCATGCATCGGTTTAGCCTAGATCCAAGTTTTCAGCTTTTGACCGGATTATATCTTTAAACTCAAATAAGTGAATTTCGGGCCGGTGGAATAAGGTGAGTTTTTAGTGTGTTATAGTATTCACCTTATTCTACGTCCCATTCCGTTTTTACGCATTTTTGTGCACCGAGTGTGAGTAAATCGGAGATTTAGTCAATTTGGGCTAAATCTCGGTCTACGAAAAAATTGGACCTGTGTTTTTCGTTTCTGCCTCGGCATATCCGTTGTGGATACCATGAGGATCGCCTCTCTAAGTTTATACGTCGAAAGGAGGAGAAACGAGTGCGAAAACTGGGGAAGAGACCGACTGAAGAACTGACCGATCGAGTCCCTGTTTAGATATTTTCAATATAATATTATTATATTAAAAGATATTTATATATTATATTAATATATTTTATATATTAATATATTATATCATTATAATGTATAAATATCTCATAGGGGGCTTTTTGAGCCCGATTTCGAGTAGAATTTGACCCAACCCGTGTGGGGCCCAGCCTAGTCCGGGTGTGGGGCCCACGGGCCCCAGGGGCATTTTGGTAATTTTTCGTCAAGAGTCCGATTTTAGCCCCGAAACCTTCCGGACATTTTTCTAAGTGTCGGGTCCAGTCCGAGTGGCCCATGGACCCCAGGGGCATTTTCGTAATTTTTCACCAAGTGTCCAATTTTTACCTCGGAACCTCCTGGACACTTTTCCAAGCCCCAAATTACATTCAAGCCCAGTCGTAGGTCATGTTAGAGCCTCGTAGGTGCATTCATAAATTTAATTATGAATGCTAACGTATATTTCCATGTGCTAGGGCTCCGGGTGAATCGAATGCGGCGATGCTCCGGAGGTTGAGCTACATGGAGCGCTTGGGAGTATACGAATCTCCCAATACTGTGAGTGGCCTAGATTTCTTTGTTTAGCCACTGGGAACAAAGGTTTTAAAAATGTTTTTAAAATATAATTGTTTTCAAAGGTTTTGGGACATGGGAAATCCACACACACACAATTGTTTGTGATATATCCACACAGTGAGTGGGATGTTTTAAAAAGGAATATAAAACTTATGTTTGTGTGATCATATGTTTTAAATATAAATGTTTTATACATATATATATATATACTTTTGAAATATTATTATTATGATTATTGAGGGTACTATGCCCTGGAGAGATGAGTGATTGAGGAGGTTCCTCGAGGCTCCAATTTGCGGGAGCGTGGACCGAGTTTGAGAGCATGCATGATACTCAGCCGTGGACCGCCTATCGAGAGGCACGGTGAGTCGAGCCTGGTTGGGAGAGGCGCGTAGGGAAACTCGCCAGAGCTCCAGATCACTGTGTTCCACTACAGTGAGGCACCACCGAGGGAACGGGTTAGAGAAAGAGAAATGAGAAAATGTTTTAGAAAGAAAAGAGATAGCCCTCGGTGCAGTAAGGCATAAGACGACCGACGGGTTGCGCCTTCAGTATGATAGAGGTGCCAGCCCATTTGAGATATATACATATATATATATATATTTGTTTAAAGAGATTTAAAAGAAGGTTCTCGGCTGGAGAACCAGAAAAGAGTTTTGAAAAGAAAAATATTTATTTTATTATTATTTTAATTTGGATTTCCCTTATTTTCCCTAATCCCAATGGAGACTCTTAGAACCTTTGTCACTCACCTGTATCCAATGTGGATGGATGCAGATTTGCGTACGGAGTCAGCTATAGAAAGGAGGCTCACTAGAAGACGTCGGTTGCTTAAACTTAGTAGTTTTCCGCTGCATAGATATTCCTTTTCAATTAATCCACTGGTGTACTAATTAAGTTTTATTATTCTATTAAATGATTTTTAATTAAAGTTTTAAAGGTTTTGCAGCGATGGTATCCATTTCAATACCTTGCGGTGCTTCTGGTGCATGACCGGTCGGCACGTACTTCGAGACAGCGCGGCGGTTGCCACGTGGCCGACCTGGGCGGGTCGAGGCATGACAGAGTACCTCTAATAAAGGGGAAAAAAGGATTGTACCTTTATAAAAGAAAACTTGAATATGAGTTTAGGAATAGATTAGGATTCTAGATAGCAACAAGCAAAGGATGGAAGGTACAGGTAACATTTGATACAAGCCTTATTAATAGGGCAAAGGATAAAGGAACATTACTCCTGCGGCACTTTTACAATTTTAAGATAACTTTTTGTTTCGACTATGTAACATATCTCATAAGGCTTTATATTCACTTCACCCCTGGTCTTTCAACTTTTATTTTAAACAATTTAGAAATCTATGTGTGTGTAATTTATGTTCTTAAACTGACTATCAAATTTATGCATAGGTGCACCCCTTAACTGTTTACTTATGTAATACCCTTTCTTTTTTTTCGTTTTGAATTTAAATAAAAAAATTCATTTTGCCTTTTGAAAAAAAAAAAGATATAAGACTTACATGTTCGAATATATATCATTTTTGCTTTGGCTAATAGGGGCGTAAACAGTTCGGTTCAGATATTAAGATTTTAATACCTTAACGCTTTGGGTCGGTTCTGTTCGAGTTTTTTACGGGTTTTCGGGTAGTTGAAATCCATTCAATTTTGAACTTTTTTCTTTTATAAAAGCTCAAATAAGATTATAAAAATTTTGGGTCTTTTAATTTTAGGCTAATAAAATCAAGTATTTTTTAAAATTTTAGCTCATTCGGGTTCCATTCGGTTCATTCGATTTTCATATAAACAATCCAAAACCCTAATCTAATTATCGGTTCGGTTCAATTATCGATTTTTTCGGTTTGCTTGAACAGCCCTATTGGCTAATGATCATGTTGCATTAATTTGCTGCGTGGCTATGTTTGTCTCATGGAGGAATCAAACGGTACTAGACCTTGCGTACGCAGCAGCCCCCGTTGGTAGACTCACCCGTCATTCCAAGTGCGCGACACGGGTCGGATCCGGATTAGTCGGAGCAAAGCTCCGGATACCGGATGGGAAACCAAAAAAAAAAAAAAAGGAATCAAACGGTACCATCATCATAGAATCTATTTTGTTAGGAGACTGACAAAGAGAAAATTAATAGTAGGATAAACATATATAGAGAGTATATATTACATTAGCAGATGTATATTGCCATACACCAGAATGAGTTTTATGCAGTGGGATAAGAGGCGTCCATTACCAGCCGCAGAGGCCTTCCTTGGCAGCAACATGTTACGAGCCTATAGCAGGATTATCCAAGAGACCCGAGAAATTAAGGCAAAAAAGGAGACCAATAGGACCAGGGACTTTTTATGGGATATTGTAGTCAATAATAGTACTCTTATGTTGTTGTGTAAGATCCAGCCCAAGAGTGGCCTGTGATCAAGGGTATATATGTAGCAAACAAAGAAATGGAAATGAATCAGAAAAGTATTCTCTTGCCCAACAATCTCTGCTCTCTCCCTCAACTTCTCTTCTGTGACTTCTCTATTCCTCTAATTCTCTTCTCTATTTCTCTATCTCTGTCTCTGTTCTTCCCTTCCTTTGCTCTATTATGTTATTCTATCTCTCCCTAAAATCAGGTTCCTAACACAACATCCCTACATCCTATTAAAGTATTAATGTACACTTTTTCACCTTAATTAGCTTGTAACCCAGGAGTTCTTCACCAGCCAATATTTGGTTCCATCATCGCCAACTTCATATCCAATAACAGTAACACCATGGTCTAGCTGAGTTCCACAAGGTCCTATAAATATCATCGAGTAAAATCAGAATTTGAACTCTCTAGTATCATATAGCAACATATATAAATTGGTTGATTGGCTATTAACCAACAATGTTGCCTCACTATTTGCATGCACATCTTCATATCTGATTATATACCTTGGCTGCGTACGTGGTCAGCTTCCATTTTGGCATCCTTGATTCTTTACAATGAACTTGAATGTCGCATCAATCAAACCACCATTATGGCCTTCATCCGTCTACACCCTTATTCGTGTTTCGATTTTAAAATTTTTATTGAGAAAATCGTAATTACCTAATCTACTTGAGATGTGTTTAATCTCCCTTAAAAGATGAATTTTGGAATTTTTATTTGAAATTTTGCATGATTTAATTGGGATATATGTACGTTTTATTTTCTCAAACATATAATTGGGATAAATTGCATTTTTTTAAAATATATTGGTGATAAGTAAATCCAATCTTACATACATTTAAAGTAGTTGCAAAATCTGATTCCAGAGAGCTTCAAATGACAATTTTGATGCTTTTCAAAAATTTATTGAATTAAAAAATCCTAGAATTTTTTTTTACAATTAATATCTTTAGATAAATACACAAAGGGATAACAAACAAAAAAATTATAATAATATATCTTAAAAGAATTTTCTTTTTCCTAAAAAAAATTTAATGGCAATTTATTCTCAATGTCATACTTTATTCTTATATCATCCAATTTTTGTATAGGGATTATAAAATTTGATGGTAATTATTTCATCACTTCTTTTGTTGACTTATTTAGAATTTTGCAGTTAAATTGTAACGATACCGATACGGAGCGAGGGCTTAAACCTAGTTGATTGTGACTTAAAATGAATTCAAATTAATAAAAATTTTATATGATTATTTAAATTAAGATAAAAAATATCTGGACATGAAAGATTTAGATAAGGTATAGATTATGTAAAATTTAAAATATATAAGATTTATTACTTTTAATTTATATCCAAACACTATTTTATTACTTCATTGTTTTGTCCTTTTTTGTGTCTCTTTTTCTTTTTACTTTTAATTTGAAGAAAGTATTTATAAAATTTTGAAAAGATTATTGACCTTTAAATTATTTAAAAATTTTCAAAACAATGGATAATTTAAATTAAAAATATAAAAATAACATTTTTTTATTTTTACAAAATAAAAATTCAGAATGTATATAAAAATAAAAAATAAAAAATAAAGATAAATCACATTTTAATATACTAATTTCAATTTAATTAGATATTTTAAATTAAATCTTCTTCAAATAGAGGGATAATATCAATTTAAATTTAAATTAATTTAAATATATTAAATAATTTAATTAAGAAGATAAATTTATAAAAAAATTTATAAGTTATTAACTTGTGGATAATATTTGATTTTTTTTACATTTAACAAAATTTATTTATAAAAAATCTTAAATGAATTATCTTTATTTTTCAAAAAAAAAACCATATGATATAGACACATAGCAAGAAGATAAATATGCTATATGTCGATTATTGAGACTATAATTTTTTGCTTTTATATATATATATATATGTTATATCTAAGACTAGAAAATGCCCTGGGCTTCGCCCCATTGTCAAATTTTTTTATTTTTAAATTGAAATTTAAAAATTTTATATAAATTTTGTAGAATTAATTTAAAGTGTTAATAATAAAAAAATTAAGCCTCAAATTTAAATGTCAATTGTCGAAACGTCTAAAGAGCCGTCCGACGGGAAATTTTGGCGAAATAGAGAAAGATTTGAAAACGAGAAAATAAGAAAAGGAGTCGCCACTAACCATTTAGTTTAGGTAGGTTAGCCACCTATTTTGACTCCATTTAACCTAACATAATCTACAAAGATTATCTTAGGTCAAACAGGTATTGGTCTATGAAAACAGATTTTGGGTTCGGGAGTCGGTTACGTTCGAGGAAGGATTAGCACCCCCGAAACGCCCGAAAATCGGTACTACAAAAGTCTTTTTTTGAAATTCAATTTTAGGGTTAATAACGAAATGCTTTCATCATTAAAAATATTTGAATGTCGGAGCAAAAACTCCTTTCGATATGGGTTAATTCACCCTTTGAAGAAAATCCGATTTAATGAGATCCATATTGAAATTTGGTTAGAAAATTCCCAATGTAGACTAACCGAGTTGAGAACTTCCAAAAATAAACTTTGAAAATCAAAGTGTTAAAACAAGTAATTTTTCAAAGATAAATTTTGATTTAAAGAAAGAAAAAAAAATTTGAAAAAAAATGAGTTTAAATTTAGAAAGACTTCAATTGTTAAGGACTAAATTGAAATCTTTTGAAAATATTTTTGGATTTTTGAAATTAATGTCGGAATAATCAAATTCCTTTTATTGATGATGAACTTTGATTAAATAGCAAGATTCTAAAAAGAATTTAATTTTAATTGGAAAGATTCCAATATAGGGACCTAATTGAAATCTTTCAAAACATTTTTGATCTTTTTGAAAATAATGTCGGAATAATTAAATTCCTTTTATTTTTGGATCTCATGTTTAAAACCTTGATTAAAGAAATTAACCAAAGTTTAGTTTTTAAAGAAAAACCTCAATTATTGATTAAGTTTGAGATTTTCCTAAAACATCTTTAAACTTTTAAAACTATGTCGGAATTGAAATTCCTTTTGCTGATAAGGGGTTTTCTTTCAAAAATATTTTCAGGGTTTTCTTGAAGAAATGAGTTTGTAGGAAAACTTTTGGAACTTTAAGGAAATCATAAATATGATGTGATATGCAAATGATCTTTTAAAAGAATGGATAAAATCATTTTTTTTATTTTTCAAAATAGACGGAAATCTATATTGAAGCCTTTCGAGGCCCGATCGGAATCTCGATAAGGTTATCTCGAAAAACCCTCACCTAAGAGAACCATTGAAGCCCTCGTAATCACGAGGTCCCCTCCGATCCCCTATCATCGAAATTTCCAATGCACATGATTTTTTTGAAAAAACGAAGCACTAATTTCTAAATGTATGAAATGATGAGATAAGATAAACTAAGGACATGGGTTAGCAAAAAAAATGTATGAAGTATATATTAAACGAATAATTAAAGATGCATGAACTTAATTTCTAAAATGACGTAAATTATGTAAATGGGTCTAAGTTAAATGACATGAATTACAATGCTTATGGGCCTAAGCTAAATAGCATATTAAAATGTTAATGGACCTAAGCTAAATGACATATTAAAATATTAATGGGCCTAAAACTAAAATGCAAATGGACTTGTTCCTAAAATGTAAATGGGGATAGTTACTATATGGTGTAAATTAAATGAGGTGGGCTAAAACTAAACAATGTGAATAGGCCTAATTACTAAATTAAATGAAATGGGCCTAAATTAAAATGACTTAAACTAAAAATGTTTGCGTGGATTAAAAATGAGACAGAATAACTAAGCGGGTCAAGGTCACTGTAGTGGGTCGGGTCGGTGCGGATCCGGTTCGACGCGCGGATCCTCCCCTGCTAAACGCGGGCTGGCGCGGGCCGAGGTCCGGGGGAGCGCGGGCTGGAGCCTTTAATAACCGTAAAATGTCCATTTTGCCCTCCGTAGTATAAAAACCAAAATTTTACTTCATTTTTAAAATTTTTGCCAATTTTTTTTTGCTCTTCTCTTTCTCTCTCTACCCGAGTTCTTCACTCACTCTCTCTCTCTACAAACACAATTTAAACCCAGAAAATCTATCTCAAACGGATCAAAACCCTTCTTTTCACATGAACTTCTGAAGAACACCAAGAACAATTTTTCTCTACAAACACAATTAAACCCAGAAAATCAACCCTAAATGGATCAAAGCCAACTATTTCACATGAACTTTTGATGAACACCAAGAACACTGAAGAACACCAAGAACATTTTTCCCTACAAACACAATTAAACCTAGAAAATCAACCCTAAACGGATCAAAGCCAACTATTTCACATGAACTTTTGATGAACACCAAGAACACTGAAGAACACCAAGAACATTTTTCCGGATTTTGTCTCCTAAACCATGAAATTAAACACAATCTTTCTAAACAAACTTCTCTCAGATCACTGAATACAAAATCGTACTCCGATTTACCAAACTCCAACCTAAAAGCCCTAGATCTAACTTTCAAATTCTGAAAAAACAAAACCTTAGATTCCCAAAAACCTTTAAATCCGAACCCTTTTTTCTACTCCAGTGAATTATAGGCGGAATCCCAGCCTAAAATCACTAGTTTCTAGTCTAGAACAAGCTCGGAATCCCGAGTTGTTTTTCTATTTTCCTTTTCCTTTTTTTTTTGAAACAAAACCCCCAAGCTTCCACTTTCAGAACCCTAGAAAATCTCAAAAATCATGCCCCCCCTGTTTACTGTTGAAGCAGTGAGATATTTATAAGAGCCAGGGACTTAATCCAATGGTAGATGTTGTAAACCTAAAATCAACGATGGGGATGGCTTTATATTTTTTTTATTTTTTATTTTTTATTTTTTTATTTTTTTATTTTATTAATTTTATTTTTTAAAAAAAAAAAATTTTTAACCCATGTATGTCCAAGTCCAACACTTTCCCCAAGCCCGATCCATCCTAATAGCAAATCAAAATAAAAACGTGAGCCATAATAAAATATAAAAATAAAATAATTAAACAAACAAAAGTTGTGCAAAAAAAGAAATTAAATGATACAAAAAATGGTGTCTACAGCTGCTCCTCTTGGAGCGTTTGCTAATGATCATGAAGCTTGCTTCTAGATAATTAGGAAATGGTCCAAGACGTAGGCACCATGTCTTTTTGAACTTTTCAAAAGCCAAAACTTTGGTCTCCAAACAAATCAAATGCCATAAATTGGCCTTTAAATGAAACGAGAGCCGTGACTCGGTCACTAACTGCAATGAGATCTGTGATTCGGTCTCTCAATGAAATAAATAAACTATGAGAACCTAAACTAGGTCTCAAAACAAAACAATAGCCATGACTTGGCCTCTTAAATGAAACAAGTGCCGTGATTCGGTCGCTAACTGCAATGAGAGCCGTGATTCGGTCTCCCAATGAACAAATTAAACTGAGAGAACCTAAATTAGGTCTCAAAATTAAACAAGAGCCATGATTTGGTCTCTTAAATGAAATAAGTACCGTGATTCGGTCACCAAATGAAACGAGAGCCGCGATTCGGTCTCCAAATAAACAAATTAAACTGAGAAAACCTAAATTAGGTATCAAAATGAAACAAGAGCCGTGATTTGGTCTCTTAAATGAAATAAGTGTTGTGATTCGGTCACTAAGAGCAATGAGAGCCGTGATTCGATCACTAAATGAACAAATTAAACTGAGAGAACCTAAATTAGGTCTCAAAATGAAACAAGAGCCATGATTTGGTCTCTTCAATGAAATAAGTGCCGTGATTCGGTCACTAAAAGCAACGAGAGCCGTGATGCGGTCTCCCAATGAACTAAATGAATCTTAAGAACCTAAACTAGGCCTCAGAATGAATCAAGAGACATGATTTGATCTCTAGATGAAACGAGAGCGGTCATTCGGTCTCCCACTGAACAAATTAAACTGAGAGAACCTAAATTAGGTCTCAAAATGAAAAAAAGAGCCATGTTTTGGTCTCTTAAACAAAATAAATTCCGTGATCCGGTCGCTAACTGTAACGAGAGCCGTGATGCGGTCTCCTACCAAACTAAATGAATCTTCGAGAACCTACATTAGGTCTCGGAATGAAACAAGAGCCATGACTTGGTCTCAAAATGAAATGAGTGCCGTGATTCGGTCACTAAAATGAACAAATTAAATTATGAGAACCTAAATTAAACCTCAAAATGAAACAAGGGCCATGACTTGGTCTCTTAATGAAACGAGACCTGCGATTCGGTCCCTCACTGAACTAAATGAATCTCGAGAACCTACGATAGGTCTCAGAATGAATCAAGAGCCATGATTTGGTCTCTAAATGAAACAATATAACTTTGAGAACCTAAATTAGGTTTCAGGTGAAACAAGAGCCATGACTTGGTCTCTTAATGAAACGAGAGCCGCGATTCGGTCCCTCACTGAACTAAATGAATCTCGAGAACCTAAACTAGGCCTCAGAATGAATCAAGAGACATGACTTGATCTCTAGATGAAATGAGAACTGTAGCAGGCACTGTAGCGGGTCAAGGTCACTGTAGCGAGTCGGGTCGGTGCGGATCCTCTCCTGCTGAACATGTGCTGGCGCGGGCCGAGGTCCGGGGGAGCGCGGGCTGGAGCCTTTAATGACCGTAAAATGTCCATTTTGCCCTCCATAGTATAAAAACCAAAATTTTACTTCATTTTTAAAATTTTTGCCAATTTTTTTTTGCTCTTCTTTTTCTCTCTCTACCCGAGTTCTTCACACACTCTCTCTCTCTACAAACACAATTTAAACCCAGAAAATCTATCTCAAACGGATCAAAACCCTTCTTTTCACATGAACTTCTGAAGAACACCAAGAACACCAAGAACAATTTTTCTCTACAAACACAATTAAACCCAGAAAATCAACCCTAAACGGATCAAAGCCAACTATTTCACATGAACTTTTGATGAACACCAAGAACACTGAAGAACACCAAGAACATTTTTCCCTACAAACACAATTAAACCCAGAAAATCAACCATAAACGGATCAAAGCCAACTATTTCACATGAACTTTTGATGAACACCAAGAACACTGAAGAACACCAAGAACATTTTTTCGGATTTTGTCTCCTAAACCATGAAATTAAACACAATCTTCCTAAACAAACTCCTCTCAGATCACTGAATACAAAATCGTACTCCGATTTACCAAACTCCAACCTAAAAGCCCTAGATCTAACTTTCAAATTCTGAAAAAACAAAACCTTAGATTCCCAAAAACCTTTAAATCCGAGCCCTTTTTTCTACTCCAGTGAATTATAGGTGGAATCCCAGCCTAAAATCACCAGTTTCTAGTCTAGAACAAGCTCGGAATCCCGAGTTGTTTTTCTATTTTCCTTTTCCTTTTTTTTTTGAAACAAAACCCCCAAACTTCCACTTTCAGAACCCTAGAAAATCTCAAAAATCATGCCCCCCCTGTTTACTGTTGAAGCAGTGAGATATTTATAAGAGCCAGGGACTTAATCCAATGGTAGATGTTGTAAACCTAAAATCAACGATGGGGATGGCTTATATTTTTTTATTTTTTTTTATTTTTTTAAATTTTTTTTAATTTTTTTTTAACCCATGTATGTCCAAGTCCAACACTTTCTCCAAGCCCGATCCATCCTAATAGCAAATCAAAATAAAAACGTGAGCCATAATAAAATATAAAAATAAAATAATTAAACAAACAAAAGTTGTGCAAAAAAAGAAATTAAATGATACAAAAAATGGTGTCTACATCAATAACATAAATTTGTCACTCTTAATTATGAATTATAAATTTAACACTCTGACAATATATAAGACATTGACATTTGAATAAGTCAAACCTCTACATAAGTATTTACTAAGAAATTAAAAATGTTGTAACAAAAATTAAATAAAAAAAGAAAGAAAAATAAAAAAATCAAGCCCCTAAATACTTATTTGCAAAAAAGTTAAATATTTTTTAAAGAAAAAACAAAAATAAAAAATAGAAAAAAGTTGAAAAAAGAAAAAAAAAAGTGTTTGGGCCAAGGCGTAAGGAGGGGACAATGGGAGCAAACTCTAATAGAGCCTTTGCCCTTCTTCTATCATTTAAGGCTTTTGCTTATGTATTTGGTCCAAACATAGAAAATTAAAAAAAAAAAAGATCAATGAGCCAATGGAGAATGAAAATTGCACCTTCTCCTTCTCAAATACACTTGAGTGTTTATATAAGGCAGTATAACCCCTAAATACTTATTTGCCAAAAAAGTAAAATATTTTTAAAGAAATAACAAAAATAAAAAAAAATAGAGGACAGTTGAAAAAAAAGAAAAAAAAGTGTTTGGCCAAGGAGTGGGGGGACAATGGGAGCAAACTCTAATAGGGCCCTTGCTCTTCTTCTATTATCTTTGACTGGTTCATAGACGAAAAGAAAAAACTAAAAAAAAAAAGAAAAGATAAAGGAGGCAGGGGGTGACAATTGTACCTCCCTCCTCTCCTAATATGTTTGAGTTTTCATATAAGGTGTGTGTGTGTATATATATACATATATATATATATATTATAGCCCCTAAATACTTATTTGCCAAAAAAGTAAAATATTTTTTAAAGAAAAAAAGGCTTAATACAAAAAAGAGCCCTTGAACTTGTACAAAATTATCATTTTGGTCCTTCAACTTTTATTTTGGAATTTTTGATCCTTAAACTTTTATTTTGTGCATAATATAGCCCTTGGTGCTAACGTAACACAATGAGAAAATATCACGTGTCAATATATAATTAGGTTACGTTAGCATCATGGGCTATATTGTGCACAAAATAAAAGTTTGAGGGCCAAAATTTTCAAAATAAAAGTTGAAAGGCCAAAACGATAATTTTATACAAATTCGAGGGTTATTTTGTATATTAAACCAAAAAAATAGAGAAAAGTTGAAAAAAGGAAAAATGTGTTTGGACGATGGCGTGGGGGACAATGGAAGCAAACTCTAATAGAGTTTTTGCCCTTTTTTTATCATCTAAGGCTTTGGCTATATATTTGGTCCATACACACAAAAAAAAAAAGAAATTTAAGAAAAGATAAAGGAGCCGATTATGTGTGGGTTTGGTGTGTTGGGGGGGGGGGTTCGGGGGGTGGAGGCTGGGGAGGATGGGAACCGGGGAATTTGCTGTCTTTCCAGCAATCAATTGGAAAACAAGTGCTCGAAAGAAGTCCACAATCTCCCGGCTGGCTAGAGCTGGGCTAATGGCCTAGGAGTTGAGCTCACAACCAGCTTCCCACTAAATGGCCTAGGAAAATGTAGTGGCAGATGTTTTATCTCGAAGGTATGCCTTGATCTGTATTTTAGATACTAAATTATTAGGTTTTGAATACATTAAGGATTTATATTCTTCTGATCATGACTTTGGTAATGTGTTTGAAGCTTATGAACATGTTGCCTTTGGTAAATTTTATAGGCATGAAAGTTTTTATTTCGAGAAAATAGATTGTGTGTGCCTATATGTTCTTTAAGGGAGTTGTTGGTTCGTGAGGCTCATGGAGGTAGATTAATGAGGCATTTTGGTGTTCGAAAAACTTTGGATGTCCTTATTGAGCATTTCTTTTGGCCACATATGAAACGTGATGTAGAAAGAATTTGTGAGAAATGTATAACTTGCAAACATGCCAAATCTAGATCTTTACCTCATGGATTGTATAATCCTTTGCTTATACCAAATGAACCTTGGATAAATATTTCCATGGACTTTGTTTTAGGTTTACCAAGGTCAAAAAGGGGTAATGATTCTGTTTTTGTGGTTGTGGACAGGTTTTCTAAGATGGCACATTTCATTTCATGCATCACATTGCAGACTTATTCTTTCGAGAGATAGTGCGGCTTCATGGTGTGCCAAGGAGCATTGTTTCAAACCAAGAAGCCAAGTTCTTGAGCTACTTTTGGAAGACTTTGTGGGGTATGCAAGGTACTAAACTTATATTTTCTACAACTTTCCATCCATAAACCGATGGGCAAACTGAGGTAGTTAATCATTCAAAAGAATTTGAAAAATTGGGAGGATTGCTTGCCACATGTTGAATTTGCTTATAATTGTTCTGTCCATTTTACTACTAACCTTTTACCTTTTGAAGTTGTGTATGGGTTTAATCCTTTGACTCCAATGGATTTAACACCTTTACCAATTGATGAGCGCGCTAGTTTGGATGGCAAAAGGAAGGCTGAAATGGTGAAGCAATTACATGAAAATGTTAGGTAGCAAATAGAGAAGAAAACGGAACAATATTCTACTCAAGCCAACAAAGGGCGTAAGAAAGTGATTTTTGAACCTGGAGATTGGGTTTGGGTTCATTTGAGGAAAGAACGTTTTCCACTGAAACGTCGTTCCAAGTTGCAGCCAAAAGGAGATGGACCATTCCAAGTGATTGCGCGCATAAATGACAATGCATACAAGTTGGATCTACTAGGTGAGTATAATGTTAGTGCTACATTCAATGTTTCTGATCTTTCTCCATTTAATGTAGATGATGAAGATTCGAGGACGAATCCTTTTCAAGAGAAGGGGAATGATGGAAGCCAAGCTAAGGACATGCAAAGGATGGAGCAATCTGGTTCAACACAACATGATGATCCATTATACATTGGTGGAGGTCCAATAATTCAAGTTAAAGCTAAAAGGATGAAAGAAGCCCTTAATGGACTAATTCAAGCTGTTTGGACTAAACAAGCAACAATAGGAGCTGAATTGGGTTTGGAGGAATCAATTGGTGTTATCACCTTAATTGAAACATCTAATGGGGCCTAATTAGCTGTTTTGGGCCTAATTGGATTCTGGTAAGAGGACTTGGTTTTATTTTGAAGTTTTAGGAGATTTCTAGCTGATTTTATGGTGCTTTAAAGTCTACATTCCTAAATTTTAGGAACTTCCTTATTTTTAGGAGTAAATCATGCTGGAAGATTTATTAGGGTTTTCTTTAACCTTTAAATGATCAATTCTTGTACTAAACTTTTAATATTGGAATTTTATGAATTTTGGTGAGATTGTTCACTTGGTTTGTTCTTTATTGAACTTCTGAACTTATCAAGATTAATTCCTTGTGGCGTTCTTCTGACTTATCACTCTCAATCTCTTCCTTTCTAGAGTGTGGCTTCAATTATCCTTTTTTATACTTCTGGTTCGTGTTTCTCTAAACATTCGGTCAAGGTTTTTCTTTAGTTGTAAACTGATTTAGCTTTCCTGGAAACTTCACTCATCAACTTGTTCATGGGTTCTTCGATTCAATTTACGGGATTCACATCAAATTGTTAGGTAAAATTACGAATTAATCCACAACTAAGATTACCAATTGTCAATTGAGATGACAAAAAATGTATTTCCATCTAACATTAACTTTCTTAGCATGAAATTACCATATAACTGAGCAAGTAAGTCACCGTGTAGCAGATAAGAGGGATAATAAGGGGATTTACTATGGGACAAAATTAAGATATAAGTCTAAAAGTATAAATGGTGAAAATCTATCCATGACTGTATTACCCTCCGACAAATGAAAATTTTTTGCTGGAACTTGAAAATCTAAAATCAAGACATTAATACAAGTTTATTAGAGTGTGAAACTGAAACCCCAATTGTTACAATGACCTCTTTAATTGATTAGAACCCATACCTTTGTTGGCCTTTTGAGTTTTGATTAGCAGCAGATACATTTTACAGGTTATAAATTTCTCTTCCTCTTATTATATAGTTACAGGGCTACTAATTATTATAAGGTAAAATCGACTCTCAAGCCAAGCAAGGGTTATTTGATATTTTTATCTTACCTTCAAGCCTTACAGGGTTAATATCCCAAATATTCTTATCCCTGTCCTGCTTTTAGATTTCTAATTGCAGATGGCAAGAAAACGACATCAAACTTAGATTCAAAATCATCACACTTATTAAAATTAACTGAATAATAATTAAGGCAAGTCTGCAGGATTGTCCGACCATATACTGAGGATATTACAAGAAGAAAAGTGATTTATTTACTGCAAAAAGTTACAGGAGGAATTGAAATAACACAAATGCAACATTAAGGATCCGTTTGGTAAGAAAGAAAGAAAATGATAAGAAAGAAAAATTTTCTAATATAATGATTAAGTTATAAAATAAGATATGTAATTATAAATCACAATCATCAAAATGAGTAAATTTTCTTCCTTACCATTTTTTTTCTTCCTACCAAACATACTCTAATTCTCATACTACAGGAAGTCTCTAGGGTGTCTTCTTGCATTCGCGGTTAAAGGGACTGCAATTCTTAGGTACTCCCTTGTCTGTGAGACATGGACTATATTGTGGAGGGCCACATGGTTTTATAGTTTTATCAGCGACCTTGGTGAAGTCAATCTTTGGTTTTTGACTGGCACCTTTGAGCATTCGGCTAACGTGCGACTCCATCAACATCTCCACCTCCATGTCTTCGCCAATGAGGCCGTAGTCTTCGAGGCGGCCACCGCTGAATCGGAAAGGGGTGTTGCTGATCTTCTCCGCTAAGACAGCAGCTCTGCAACAATTGATCTTGAGGAGCATCAGCATTGCACAAAAGATCAATGCTAGGGAATTAAGAACTCTCATTTTTTTTCTCTACCCTTTTGCTTATAACAACCTCTGAAGTCTGATCCCTTACAAATCAGCTAGAAGAAAAGTGTTGGGTAATTAATTAAAGAGTGACGATGAGCCAAAGGGAACACTTAAATGTTGAAATCTAGCATAGTGGTCTAATACAAGCCTGTGAACTTTAACTTTATTATTGTTTTCTTTTTTTTTTTTCTTGTTTGGATAAATAACTTTAACTTTATTCTAGCCCTCTTATTTTCCGAGAAACGAGAAATAAATAAAGAAAAACTATTTACCATCCTTAGTAAAGCTTAAAAGCAAAAAGCGAAGGCAACGTGGAACACATACGACAAGTATATATATGACACAATAGAATACATCAAGATCAATCAAAGTGGGAGAAAGAATAGTGACAACTAGTAACAAAATAGAAAAGAAAATAATATGGCAAAGACTTCCCAATCCAATATATTGTCTTTGCTCTTCAATAATTATTTTTCGGTGCCCCACCCTTCATTGTCAGTCTATGATATATGAACATGATATATAATAAAATATGGTTTAATGCTCAAATTGGTCTCTGAATTATATTAAAATGAACGAATTGGTCCATCAACTTTTATTTGAGACAAATTAGTCCCTGAGCTTTTATTTTGAGACAAATAGATCCTAAATGAAAAAAATTTAAAGAAAACTGAAGGATCAATCTGTCCCAAAATAAAAGTTTAGGGATCAATCTGTTCCAAAATAAAAAAAAATTCAAAGACCAATCTATCTCAAAATAAAAGTTCAGAGATCAATCTGTCTCAAATAAAAGTTGCGGGACCAATTTGTCATTTTGATATAATTTAAGGACCAATTTGGACATTAAACCAATAAAATACCCTTTTATACATAAAGAAAATTATTCAAATATTTAATTTGATTTTAGGATTCCAACGTTTGGGTAATTAATTGACTTATAAGTGAACAATACTACAATAGAAAGAGTTATCTACCTGCCGGTACATCTCATAAAGGGGAAAAAAGGATTGTACCTTTTATAAAAGAAAACTTGAATATGAGTTTAGGAATTTTACATCCCTACATCCTATTAAAGTATTAATGTACACTTTTTCACCTTAATTAGCTTGTAACCCAAGAGTTCTTCACCAGCCAATATTTGGTTCTATCATCGCCAACTTCATATCCAACAACAGGAACACCATGGTCTAGGTGAGTTCCACAAGGTCCTATAAATATATCGTCGAGTAAAATTAGAATTTGAACCCTCTGTTAGCATCATATAGTAACATATATAAACTGGTTGATTGGCTATAACCTTAAACAATGTGGCCTCACTATTTGCATGCACATCTTCATATCTGATTATATATCTTGGCTGCGTACGTGGTCAGCTTCCATTTTGGCATCATTGATCTTCTCAATGAACTTGAATGTCGCATCCATCAAACTACCATTATGGCCTTCATCCATCTACACCCTTATTCATGAAGTGGAAAACATATAAGGGTTCTTCAAAACATCAACTCAACCATTTTATATTGTCGAAACGTTTTACCGCAACGACGAGGCTTGGGACCGTTAAAAAATTTGAAAACGGGAGTCGCCACTAACCTTTTATTTTCTTAGGTGCGGTTAGCTCACCTATTATAAATCTATCTAACTTGGACCTCACCACGGTGTACTAAGCTAGATAGGTTCCGGTCTACGAAACAAAAATCAGGTTCGGGAGTACAGTTACGCATGGGGAAGGATTAGCACCTCCACAGCGCCCATCAAATGATGGTACCGATTAACATTAATTAGGCCTTAACAATGACTTAAGTTTATATCTCTTAATTGCTAATTCTTGATTTTAGCGGTTTTTCCTTTTTAATGAAATTGGAGTCTTCAAGAAAACTGCCATCACAATTTCCTTGAAATTTTCCTTTATTAAGGTTTTTTTTTTTATTTAGAAAGATAAGTAATTCTTAAGGGAAATTGCCATCACAATTCCCTTAGGAATTGATACTTAGTAACTTTTGGTTCAAATACCTTCCCTTTCAAAAATTTTCTTTTCTTCCTTCTTTTTTCCCTTTTTTTTTAGAAATTGAATAATCATTAAGAGAAATTGCCATCACAATCCCCTCAATAATCATCCTTCATTAATGATTTGGTTTGTCTTAAACTCCTTTTTTTGAAATTTTGTGAAAAAGTGAATAGTTATTAAGGGAAATTGCCATCACAATTCTCTTAGAAACAATTTATTAATTAGGTCTCCTCTTGGAAAACATACTTTGAATATTCTCATGAAAAAAGTGAATAATTTCTAAAGGAGACTGCCATCACAATTCCCCTAGAAACTACTTGATTATTATCCTTTAAAAAAAATATTTTGGAACTATTTTGGAAAAACAAATAATTACTCAGAGAGATTGCCGTCACAATTCCCTTAATAATCATGATTTTATTCCTTTGATTTTTTTTAGAACTTATATTTGGAAAAAAAATCTTTTTTTTAAATCAATAATTACTAAGAGAAATTGCCATCACAATTCCCTTAGCAATTAGTTTATTCAAGACTTAATTTTCCACCTTAAGCAATTTTTGAAAATTTTCACATATGTAAAAATGAATAATTATTAAGAGAAATTGCCATCACAATTCTCTTAACAATCATTATTTATTTATTCTTTGAAAAAATGAATAATTATTAAGAAAGATTGCCGTCACAATTCTCTTAACAATCATCGTTTATTTATTCTTTTGACTTTTCTTTAAACACACTTTTTGGAGAATTTTTATGAGAAACGAATAATTACTAAGAGAAATTACCGTCACAATTCTCTTAGAAATTAGTCTTTCATTAATTAATTTGATTTTCCTTAAAAATAGATTTTTTTTGTATTTTAAAAAAAAAGTGAGTAGTTTCTAAGAGAGATTGCCATCACAATTCTCTTAGAAACTATCTTTTATTAATAACTCAATTTCTAAAAAAGAATAGCTTTAATATCTTTGTAAAAAGAAGATGAATAATTTCTAAGGGAGATCGCCATCACAATTCCCTTAGAAAATTACCCGACATCAATTAATTTAAAATGATCTTGAAAGACAATTTTCTTTTTGTTTTTTTGTATTTTTATGAAAAAAATAGATAATTCCCAAGAGAGATTGCCATCACAATTCTCTTAGAAAACTATCCTTTATTAATAATTCAATCCCTCTAAAAACATATCTTTAGTATTTTCTGTGAAAAAGCGGGTGATCTCTAAGAGAGATTGCCATTACAATTCCCTTAAAACTCACCATTTATTAATAATTAGTTTTTTCCTCAAAAAAAAACATTTTTTAGAAAACGGGTAATTCCTAAGGGAGATTGCCGTCACAATTCCCTTGGAACTACCATTTATTAATGTATTGATTTTTTTGGCATACATGAACAACATGTACAAACATGAATGCTCAAGAAAATTAAGAAAATACAAGAACATTTAAAATGCTAAGTGACATAGCTGTGAGATGCATGAACATGGCCATTGGTAACAAGAATAAGGTATAATGTGAATAAGATGCAAAATGACATAAATAAAATGATGTATGAGCATTTAACTACGGATGGATGTTAAGATATATATATATATATATATATATATATAACTATGGATGGATGTTAACTATGGGAAGTGACGTAAATAAAAAGAGCAAATGCATTCAAAAATAATAATAATAATAACGATCATCTTTCTTCCACTTTCTTTTTTTTTTGAATTTGGCTTTTGATCCTTTCTTACGGTACTAAATAAAGATGCATGAAGTCAAAATGCAAACAGATTTTTTTATTTTTTTTATTTTTTTTATTTTTTGCCATCCATTGGCTATTATCATCCACTTTACTTAGCCATAGCAACGCATAAGGCACGACACCCCTGATGGTATTCAATAGAAATTGATTCCAAGTCTTTCATGTGTCAGGAGGTTGGTTCGATCATTAATCCTAAGCTGACTTCTAAATAGCTAGACTCTCTAGTTAACTACAAACAAATAGTAGTAGCTAAAACCTCAACAGAGTTGTAAGGGTAAAAATAGATTAAACATGGAACTCAGACAAGCAAATATTATGGAGTGGAATATACATGCAACAAGACCCAATAGTACAGCTCAAACAGTATAAGACTTAATAAATTAAACTCAAAGTAATAAAGAGATTAGCCTTGATGATACGGCACTGTTCCAGCCCCAAAACCATTTTTCTCTTTACCTTTCCTTCTTCTTCTTCGTTTCTGATGCTCCTCTTCTCTGTTGCTTCCATTCCAGCAGACCAACGGGTCTCTGACCAGTCACAAACCACGTCTTAGATCCTCTTCCCTTACTCCAAGGGAAGCCTTAAGCTGAAGCCCTTTAAACCGTGAAGCTCTCCTCTCTTCTATTTGTTGTCTCGTCTTCTCCTAAAAAAAAGCTCCAGACTGTTCTCAAGAATACTCTCTTCTCTTACTATCTGTTCTTTCTCTTTCAAACTTTCCAGACCATTCCCCCCTCCTTTGAAACTCTCTCCGTGGCCTCCTTTATACTCCTTTACTTTTGAATCCAACGGTTACAATTTCCTTCATCCCTTTCCAAATCAATGGCTCGTGATTTTCCAATTGGTTTTGTATTTTCTGAAAACCTTTTGATCTCTGTCTTCTCTTGTCTTTTGCACAAGTTTTCTTTACCAACCCACAGCACTTCCGGATCCAAACAAGAGTTGTTCAGACTGATGGCATGCTGGCACTTGAACCACGTCTTGATTGTCTTCTTTTAGTTTGTGAAAGTGGTCCGATAAACCAATTAGAGACAAGCAAGGACTTCTCCTCCAATAAAATTCCAGCAGAGGTGTACTTCTCTCACAGAGAGCTCATTGCTTTTGTGCGGTAAGTCTCAAAAATTTCACTACTCCCCCTTTGTGAATCAACGGCTAAAAAGTGGCATTTATTCCCATCGGATGGCCTGTCTCTATTTTTGATCCACTTGGTATTTCTAAAAATTTGCGTTTTAGATCAATGGTTTCAATTTGCATTTGATTTTTGATCCGATGGCAAGCTTTATTTGGGAATTTCATGCCACTGCTGCAGGTGCACCTGTGAGAGCATTGAGCTAACCGTATGTACTGCTGCCAAAATTGTTCTTGGCAGAGAGGGGAGGGGACCAATTCCAACGTGGAAGCTTGGTTAAATCCCGCTGCTTGTTTTAATTTCATCTTAACATCTGAGATTGAAAATGAAATACAACCCAAAATTTCATCGTGTTTGTCTTCAAGTTTCTGCCTTTGTCTCTTGTCAGTATGTTGTTTTGATTTGCAGAGCAGAGCAGGGGAAATTTGCAGCAGTGTTGGCATCTTGTGAAGTTGGTGAAGCTTGGCCAATCAGGGAGGAAAGACGTGCACTTTGCCTAGTTGGAATTTGGCAACTTTTTCATTTGTTCTATTTTTCATATTTTGGTATCTTTTGTATTTTGTATTTTTACTTTTTTTTATATGTTTTCTTTTTCCAAATTGAAATTCCAATTCAATGGAAAATTGGATCCTAATTGAGTCATTTGTCCAATTTATTGTAATTCTCCAACTTAAATCACATTGACCCACTTAATGAAATTTAATACTAAAAATAAATGGCCTAATTACTTAAATAGCCCAACTAATAAACTAAAGTCTAAATCCTAAATAAAAATGACACTATTTAAGCATAATTAATCAAATTTTGAAACATTAGGCAATGCCAAAAATGGTTACTACATATATAACATTTCCATTTTAAAATTTTTATTTGAGAAAATCGTAATTACCTAATCTACCTTAAAAGATTTGAATTTTGGAATTTTTATTTGAAACTTTGCATGATTTAATTGGGATATACGTTTTATTTTCTCAAACGTATAATTGGGATAAATTGCATATTTTTTTAAATATATTGGTGGGGTAAGTAAATCCAATCTTACATACATTTAAAGTCGTTGTAAAATCTGATTCCAGAGAGCTCCAAATGACAATTTTGATGCTTTTTAAAAATTTTGTTGAATTAAAAAATCCTAGAATTTTTTTTACAATTAATAACTTTAGATAAATACACAAAGGGATAACAAATAAAAAAATTATGATAATATATCTTAAAAGAATTTTGTTTTTCCTGAAAAAATTTAATGGCAATTTATTCTCAATGTCATGCTTTATTCTTATATCATCCAATTTTTGTATAGGGATTATAAAATTTGATGGTAATTATTTCATCACTTATTTTATTGATTTGTTTAGAATTTTGTAGTTAAATTGTAACGATCCCAACGCGGAGCGAGGGTGCAAACCTAGTTGATTGTGATTTAAATTGCATTCAAATTAATAAAAATTATATATGCTTATTTAAATTAAAAAAAATATCTGGACATGAAAGATTTAGATAAGGTATAGATTATGTAAAATTTAAGATATAAAATATTTATTGCTTTTAATTTATATCCAAACACTATTTTCTTACTTCATTGTTTTGTCCTTTTTTTGCGTCTATTTTTCTTTTTTATTTTTTAATTTGAAGAAATTATTTACAAAATTTTGAAAAAATTATTGACCTTTAAATTATTTAAAAATTTTCAAAACAATGGATAATTTAAATTAAAAATATAAAAATAATATTTGTTTTTTATTTTTACAAAGGAAAAATTCAGAATCTATATAAAAATAAAAATTAAAAATTAAAGATAAATTACATTTTTAATATACTAATTTCAATTTAATTAGATATTTTAAATTAAATCTTCTTCAAATAGAGGGATAATATCAATTTAAATTTAAATTAATTTAAATATATTAAATATATTAAATTTAAATTAATTCCCATAAACCGCCTTTTCAGGTTTTCAGTTTAGGAACCAACCATTTTGGATTCGAACCGCCCTTTCGGGTTTTCGTCTCGAACCCCGCCTTTTTTCTTTCTTTTTCGGACCCAAGTCGCCCTTTCAGGTTTTCAACTTGAGCCACTCAATTTTTTGTTCATTCATTTTTTCTTCTTTTTTTCTTCTTTTTTTCTTCTTTTAAGCATAATACTTCTTCACAGCATCAGCATTTATCGGATTTGGTAACTCATCACCATCCATTTCTTGTAAGATTAGGGCACCACCCGAGAATGCTTTTTTCACCACATAAGGGCCTTCCCAATTCGGAGTCCATTTGCCCCTGGGGTCATGCTGACTAGGCAGAATCTTCTTCAGCACCAGCTCTCCTTCTTAGAAGCGGCGCAGACGTACTTTTTTGTCGAACGCGCACACCATCCTTCTTTGGTACATTTGGCCATGACATAATGCGCCGAGCCTCTTCTCATCAATTAGATTCAACTGGTCATACCTCTATTGCAGCCATTCTGCCTCTTCAAGTTTCACTTCTCTGTACACCCTCAAAGATGGGATCTCTACTTCAATTGGCACAACCGCCTCCATCCCGTAAACTAGAGAGTATGGTGTAGCTCCTGTGGATGTCCTAGCAGTGGTGCGATAAGCATGCAATGCAAAAGGTAGCTTCTCATGCCAGTCCTTATAAGTTACTGTCATTTTCTCCACAATCTTCTTTATATTCTTATTTGTCGCTTCTACTGCTCCATTCATCTTTGGACGGTATGGTGTTGAGTTGCTATGCTTGATCTTGAACTGTGAGCAAACAGACTCTATCATTCTATTGTTCAAGTTCTTAGCATTGTCAGTGATGATCCTTTCGGGCAGTCCATATCGACAAATGATCTCCCTCTTTATGAATTTGGTGACTACTGATTGTGTCACGCTTGCATATGAGGCAGCTTCTACCCATTTGGTAAAATAATCAATAGCCACTAATATGAACTGATGCCCATTAGAAGCTTTTGGAGAGATGGCTCCAATCACATCTATGCCCCACATTGAGAATGGCCACGGAGAAGAGATGACATGAAGCTGATTTGGAGGCACGTGGATCTGATCTGCATATATCTGACACTTGTGACACTTTCGAGTGTGATTAATGCAATCAGTTTCCAACGTAAGCCAATAGTACCCTAATCTCATGATCTGTCTTGCCATTCTATGTCCACTGGCATGAGTTCCACAAGTCCCGCCATGCACTTCTTCTAGGATTCTTGTCGCCTCAACTGAATCAACACATCTCAATAGTAGTTGATCACGACTTCTTTTATAAAGAACTTCACCATCAAAAAAGAAGCTTGCTGCCATTTTTCGGATAGCCCTTCTATCATTTTCAGATGCATGATCTGGGTATTTCTGATATTTAAGGTACTGGCAAAGATCGTAGAACCAGGGTTTATCATCAACCTCTTCCTCAGCACTCATGCAATGAGCTGGATGAGTTCGCATATCCATTTTAATTGGCTCTATTGCTACCCCAACATCTATTTTGAACATCGCGGCTAACTTTGCAAGAGCGTCAGCCAACTGATTTTCTTCTCTGGGCATGTGACGGAAATCAATTTTATCAAATTGTTGAACTAGCTCCATAATGTACTTGTGGTAATGAACCAATTTCGAATCCCTGGTTTCCCATTCTCCTCTCAATTGGTAGATCACTAAAGCTGAATCCCCATACACATCCAAGTCTTCTATTTTTCTTTCTAAGGCCATTTGAATTCCCAAAACACAAGCTTCATATTCTGCCATGTTGTTGGTGCAGTCAAAATCTAATCTAGCCGTTGCAGGATAATGGTTGCCATCAGGTGAAACGAGCACAGCCCCAATTCCATGCCCCAGGGCATTTGATGCCCCATCAAAATACATTTTCCACACTTTCTTTTTCTCAATTTCTTCATCCACATTGAGAATTGCCATTAGATCTTCATCAGGAAATTCAAACTTCATCGGCTCATAATCATCTACAGCCCTATCTGCAAGGAATTCTGCAATGGCACTTCCTTTGATGGACTTTTGAGACACATATACTATGTCATATTCAGATAACAGTACTTGCCATCTAGCTAGTCTCCCTGACAATGATGGCTTTTCAAAGAGATATTTAATTGGATCCAACTTGGCTATCAACCATGTAGTGTGATACAACATATATTGCCTCAACCTCTGAGCAGCCCAAGCCAATGCACAACACATCTTTTCTAGTTGAGAGTATTTGGCTTCATAATCAGTAAATTTCTTGCTGAGATAGTAAATGGCCTATTCTTTCTTGCCTGTTTCATCATGTTGCCCCAACACACATCCCATCGAGTTCTCCAAAACCGTCAAGTACAAAATTAACGGTTTTTCAGGCACAGGCGGTACTAAAATCGGTGGCCTTGAGAGGTATTCTTTAATCTTCTCAAATGCCTTCTGACAGTCCTCATCCCATTCCCCAGGATTATGCTTCTTTAACAATTTGAAGATCGGGTCACATTTGGCTGTTAATTGCGAAATAAAACGGGCAATATAGTTCAATCTGCCCAAGAAACCTCTCACTTCTTTTTGGGTTTTTGGGGGTGGTAGATCCCGTATAGCTTTGATCTTATCTGGATCTACTTCTATTCCCTTTTCACTGACTATGAATCCAAGCAGCTTCCCTGACGTGACACCAAAAGTACATTTTGCTGGGTTCAATTTCAATTGGAATTTCCTCAATCTGTTAAACAACTTTTGCAAATTGGCCATATGTTCATCTGGATTTCTTCCTTTAGCAATCATATCATCAACATACACCTTGATCTCTTTATGCATCATGTCATGGAAAAGAGTCACCATGGCCCTTTGATAGGTTGCACCGGCATTCTTTAGCCCAAATGACATCACATTGTACTGGAAAGTTCCCCACATGGTTGTGAAAGCTGTTTTCTCTTTATCTTCTGGTGCCATCTTAATCTGATTGTACCCCGAAAATCCATCCATGAATGAAAAGACAGCATTTCGAGCTGTGTTATCAACTAAGGTATCAATGTGGGGTAGCGGAAAGTTATCCTTTGGACTAGCTCGGTTTAAATCCCGGTAATCCACACACATTCGTACTTTTCCACCTTTCTTAGGAACTGGTACTATGTTTGCAACCCATTCTGGATACTTAGCCACTTCCAAAAATCCAGCATCAAGTTGCTTCCTTACCTCTTCTTTGATCTGTAGCAACATTTCGGGCCTCATTCTTCTCAGCTTCTGTTGAACCGGTTTGAATCCGGGGATGATGGGTAATCGATGCACCACTATCTCAGTGTCTAATCCAGGCATATCCTGGTAAGACCAGGCAGAGACATCCGCATATTCTTTAAGCAACTCTATCAACCTTCCCTTTTCTTCAACTGTCCATGAAAGCCCAATCTTAACTTCTTTCGGTTCCTCTTCACTGCCCAGATTGACCATTTCTGTTACTTCTTGATGCGGTAAAATCTCTTTTTCCTCTTGCTCAATCAATCTCATTAGATCTGGGGGTAGAGTATAATCATTGAAATCCTCATCATCAAGTTCATTCACATCAATGAATCGCTCAAAGTCAAATCCAAGTTGATCATCGGCATGGTTATCATATTCATTGTTCAAAGACCTGAAAACAAGGAAAGGGTAGAAAGAATATATATACATACATAACTCAGTAATCATTTAGTAAATGGAAAATGGAATATGTATATGATTAAACAAAACATTGAAATGATGGTTTAGAGAGAGGAATAGACCAAAGATATATATATAGGAGTGGGAGGAATATCATGGAATGTATTTCATTTAATTATTATAGGCGGAATAAGCACGAGAATAAAGCCCAGAATACATGAAACTTCCTCCTAAACACCCTTGGGCAGAAGTGTAGGATTAACAGTTTGACTGATTAAAGGAAAAGTTCGGCTGATTACATTTCATCATTGATAACGAGGGTAGGGGCCTCAAAAATCTCCCAATTCTGAAAAACTGTATCTGGAATCATCTGATAAACCAATTGACGACAGTTCTGAGTACTTGACTCGCCTTCTTCCACAGCATCTATAGCTAATTCCCCCATAGCCATTTCTAGGATCGACATTCCCTCCATTGAACAATTGGGATTCACAAAACCAACAGACACAAAAGATTCATGCAAGGGTGGAATCTTCAACTTTTTTGCCTCAAGTTCATCCCCTTTAAATGTAGCCATTCTCTTACGCTTCTTTTCTTCTTTCATTTCAGCTTTTTCTTTCCATGACGGCTTATATCCAAGGCCAAAGGTTGGCTCTGCTTTTGGAAGAACAATGGGATTACGGATCCCTTGGCCATACAACCCAAGACCTTTCCCAGCTCGGCATCCCTTTCCCACAGTCATCTTCAATTGCATATTCAGACAATCGGACATATGTGGCTTTGGTATCATGGCTCCCTCACCGACATGAGTCACGTGTGCAATCTCAAAAGATCGGAAAGAATAGTCTATAGCTTCGTCTGTAGCCTCAACATATGGAGCATTAGGCGGGTGCATTACCATGATATCTTCTTCTCCAGATACTGATATCATCTTATCCTCAATCCTGAATTTGACTTTCTGATGGAGTGAAGATGGGACAGCTCCGGCCATGTGGATCCATGGTCTCCCCAATAAACAACTGTATGTTGGAGCTATGTCCATGATCTGAAAAAGGATCTCAAATTCAACAGGCCCAACCATCATTGGGATATTGATCTCACCAACCACATCTCTTCTAGTACCATCAAAAGCTCTAACCACAAGTTGGTTCTTTCTCATATGAGATTGATCCACTGGTAACTTCATCAATGTGGACAAAGGCATCACATTTAATGCTGATCCATTATCAATCAGCACTTTTGCAACCATATGATCCTTGCATCTAATGGTGATATGCAATGCTTTGTAAATGCCCCTCCCTCCAAGTGGGATCTCTTCATCAGTAAAGGAAATATATTCCGCTGCTGTAATGCTCCCGGCAATGTGCTCAAGGTTGGCCACTATGATATTTTGGGACACATAAGATTGGTTCAATATGCGAAGCAAAGCCTTCCTATGTGCCTCAGAATTAAGAAGCAATGCTAACAAAGATATCTTAGCAGGCATTCTGTTCAACTGTTCTACAACACTATACTCGCTCTGCTTAATGAACTTCAAGAACTCATGTGCATCATCTTCTGTCACTGGCTTGGCTATCTCCTTTGCCACTTCCCTCACAAGATCTTTACTCGACATTGTTGCCGCTGTTTTCTTGGTTGCATTTTCTTCCGTCAATTTTTCTTTCTCCTTTTGAGCAACTTTCGTCATCTCAGGAGAATAACATATTCCGCTTCTTGTCATGCCACTCACTCCTGTAATGTTGGCAGTACTGGCTTCATTGTTATGCACTCCATTTTGCTTAACTGTGCACTCATATCTCCAAGGTACACGGTTGCTATCTTCATAAGGGAATGGAGCTGGCACATTGATAACTAGACTGGGCTACCGTATCGGGACTACTAATGTTGGCTTAGAGCAATTTGGAGCCGGAACCACTAGCTGCGGCCTAGAAGCACCCTGCATTATCGAACTGTGCTTGGGAGTAATTGAAACAACTAAGCTTGGTTTTGGAGCAATTGGAACAACTAAACTGGGCCTTGGCTCAAATGGAGCTACTAGATGTGTTACTGGTATAACCAAGCTCGGCCTCTGATTTCCACTATCCCCATAATATGCCACCAAAGGTCCCTGTTCGATTGATTCTACATGTTCCTCTGCTACCATATCAACAGAGAGCTCCTCTTTCTCAGTGTAAAACTCAATTTCTCCCTTATCCATCATAGACTGCAGCTTCTGACGGAACTCTTTACAATCTTGGATCACATGGTCACTTCCAATCCCATGATACTCACAAACTCTCCCGACCTTTACTGTTACTTGGCAAAGTGGCATGATCATACTTGCTTTAAGCAAGGCTTTGTAAACTGTCTCTAGTGGGGTCATTACCTCCTCGACTCTTCTCTTGACACAGCAGGATGTCACTTCTTCAACAGCATTGACAGCACCTCCACCATGGTTAGGCAATGGGTTTTGTCCTACATTCGATTGAGTCTCATCACCAAACTTCACTATTCCACTTCTGACCAGTTCTTGCACCTTATATTTTAAATGATTGCAATTTTCTATTGAATGACCTTGTGCACCTGAATGAAATGCGCAAGTGGCATTGGCATCATACCATTTTGGGTATGGTGGGCGCAATGAGGTTTCATACTTGACCGAAGTAACCAAACTTTTCTCAATCAACATTGGATACAGCTCCCCATAGGTCATTGGTATGGGATCAATAGGAACTCTTGGTCTTGATGCCCTCTGATCGCCCCCTTGATTCAATGTTTGCGTGACTGCTCTGGGTGGCACAGCTTGTTGATTAGGGGTAGTGGGCCTAAAAGTGGTTCCAGCAGCCACATAATTAGCTGGATATGGGTAAGGGCTTTGAGATTGTTGGTAATTCATTGGGTATTGGTGTCTCGGGTATCCTTGCTGCGAATATTGGTATTGGTACCTAGGTTGGTATCCTACATAACTTGCGGCATTCACATCCCCATCTCTCTTTTTAAAGTTTTGGTTCTTCTTGGATGAACTAGAGTCACCCCCCTCAATTTTACCAGTCTTGATGGCACTCTCTACCATTTCCCCGATCAACACCATATCTGTAAAGCTCTTAGTTGCTCCCGCCAGTAAGTGAGTGTAATAAGGGCCTTTCAAAGTGTTAACAAACATTCTGGTGGTTTCTTTCTCATTGAGAGGAGGTTGAACTTGAGACGCCTTATCCCTCCACCTTTGGGCATACTCGGTGAAAGTTTCTGTAGCTTTTTTCTCCATTTTTTGCAGAGTGAGCCTATCAGGGACCAAATCTGACATATGTTTGTACTGATTGATAAAGGCTCGAGCAAGATCTGGCCATGAATGTATACTCCGCTTATCAAGCTTGTTATACCATCTCGTGGCTGACCCGATAAGACTGTCTTGGAAAAAATGGATAAGCATCTTGTCATCTCGAGAATAGGCCGCCATCTTACGGCAGTACATGGTAATATGCTCATGGGGGCATTTTGTTCCATTGTATTTCTCGAACTCAGGGATCTTGAATTTAGGTGGTATCACCAATCCCTCCACTAAACTCAATTAAGTGGCGTCAACAGTACCATATGCATTTGTGCCTTCCACAGCCCTCAATCTCTCCTCAATCTGATTCCATGTTTGTTGATTTCCCATACCTCCATCCAGTGTGTCAACCCCCGTAATGTTTCCTCCATCAGTAACGACTATTGGATTAGTAGGGACATCCCCAAATGTTGCAGGTGTCGTTGTGAACAACTGTGGGGTTGGTTGAGCGGTGAATGAAAATTCTCCATTGGTAGCAGTTGGTTGCTGTTGTTGTGGTATAAAAGGGTGTCCAGCAGAAAAAGAAAGTGATGGGAAAGTGAACTGTGTTGAAGGTAAAGGTTGTGATGGTGGAATGGATGAATTTACAGGAAGAGTTGGTTGAGGTAAAGGGGCATTAGTTGGCCCAAAACCAGGTGGGTACATGAGTGACTCTTGTGATGTTTGCCCAGTAGCATTGCCTGCTATGTTCTCAGGGAGCCTTTGCTTTAAACTGTCTATCATTTCAGCCATCATAGCCATTTTATTCTGCATTTCCTCTTTCTCTTTTCTCAACCTTTCAATTTCAGCTGTCTGTTCCTCCATAACTCGTCTAGTCTGCAAACGGGTTTGATATCTTCTTCAAGGTACTTGAGCTATCTTGGAACCTTTTATTATCATAAACATGAATTAGGTCCATCATTATTAACCACTTTTATTAATGGATGGGTGAATGCATGAATGAATGAAATGCAATATTGCAAATCCAAAATTTTTGCCGATTGCCAATTGAAACTTTGAAGCATTTTGATTCATAGCATTACTCCAAATAAAAGTTCTTACAGGCTACCAAATAAACTGAACAAGTTCTTAACAACCATAAATAAGCTGACATATCATAAACTACTAAATCCAAGATAAACCATAAATTGTTACAAATCATCAGTTTTCGGTCAATGAGAAGCAATAAAAGTTCCTAATCTGATGGCATGTTGCAACAATCTCTTCAAGGAAAGTGATCGCCTCTTGTCCGTGAGACCCAGTCGGTGTAGCCTTGTTTAGCACTGCTGCTGCCTTTGCCTTGATGCTGTTGACTACCACGATTATCTCACCAACCTGGCTGAGTAACATCTTGATGTGGACATCCTTTCGAAGGGACAACTCCTCCCATCACTGATAAATCCACATAATACGGAAGAAAGCCTCCCTGAATTGTAACAACTCTGCCTTGGTATCACGTAGTCGGACTTGGAGTGAGAAAACATGGCTTTCCAACTCATGGGCATAATGCCGCCAACTTTACTTTAGACTTCGTTCATCCAACAAGTGATACCTATAGTGCTCTGCTCTTATCAACTGACGGGTGTAGTCATCTTCCATATCCTCGAACTTCTCTTTTAGCTCATCTCTTTCCCCCTTCAACTTGTCACACTCTTTGACTGATTTGGCATAATCCACCGCTAGCTTCTCAAGTGTTTTCTCAGCTTCTACACGCTTTTCTTTTTCTGCCTTGATCTGTTGCCTTTCTTTCTCCCACTGTAGCTTATCTTTTCCCCGATCAAGAGTCATCCTATCCAATTGTTCCTTTAACTGTTGGACTTTCTGATCTCGTTCCACCTCAGAGAGCTGCCTTTCCCTTTCTTCTTTCAAACTTTGCTTGTAGTCAGTTATGGTGTCCTCCGCACTCCAATACTGTTTCCTTAATTCTTTTGTTTCCTCCTTTAATTTAGCTACTGTCTGTTTCTCTTCCATGTAGTACCTTGCTATCTGATCTCGAGCATAGTTAGCCATGTCGACATCCAACCTCAAATCCCTTTCCCTTTCTTCAGACTCTCGTTTCAACTTTGCCAACTCTGTCCGATACATAGCTAGTTGTTCCTCTAACTCATTCACCATTCGCCCCTCACGGAGCCTTTTGTTTTCATATTCTAGTTGGGCATACATGTCTTGAAAGTGTGGCCCGACTTTGCGCTTCTGACCCTTTTTTGGAGGTGGAGCTAGATTCTTCACTCTATCCTTCTGCCATTCGACATATTCTGTTGTGCATGGCCCCAATCGATTCTCTGATGGTGTCCGCTTCACGAGATTTCTCCATTTTTTCCCTAAAACCTTAGCTTTCTCTATCTGCTCATCGGTTTCATGAGAAATATCAATGCTATCAAGGTCAGGTGTTGCAGGAATAAACTGACATAACCCTAGCGGTCTCATGAACAACAATGGAGAGAATGAAACCGTACCCCATAATCCAACCAAAACTACCCATGGTTTGTCTCCGAAAAGACATACTACCCCTCCTTGGCTCATCCATTCGGCTCTCCAGAGAACGCCTTTACTTGACAAGGTTTGCAACCAATCAATCCATTCTTGTTTGTCTTTGGTTTCCCATGCCACCCTTGCATACTCTTCCAAGGTATTCCGATTGCCATGATAACATTTTAGGAACCTAGGAATAGAGCAAGGTAGATGACTTCTAAACCACACCATGAGCAATTGAGCACAACTTTGGAATCGACCTTTTCCAGTCTTTCGACAGTGCATCAAAGATCGGACAGTTTCGGCTAAGATTGCATGAGTAGGATTGCATTCGAATTGAACTTGGTAAACCAATTCTATGACAACAGAGTCTATTTCCTTCACAACTTTCGGGAAAATAATCATGCCGTATATCAGTATGGCCATGAACACATGAGCATGTTCTGATGCCAAGTTAGCTTTCAATTTATCCAACCAAAAACTGGTCGGATGGGTCTTTAACTCGATCTTTCCACCAAGCTCATTACGAAATCTCCTCATAGCGCGGGTTGCACTTGCATCTCTCAAGTAAACCCTATCTTGGTCATCAATCTTTGGCCTCAGCAACTCTTGATACTCCTCAACAGTCGGAAACATATCCGCATCATTGAACACGAAGCATCTATAAGACGGATCAAAGAAGTAAACCAATGCACCCAACAGATTTTCATCCACATCAATCTTTAATAGCAATCCTATTCGACCAAACTTTCTCTCAAACTCCGACTTGTTTGGTAATTCATCCCATAACTTTCTGAGTTTGGTGAGGTCATTTTGTTGAAGGTCCATCTTCACTGTCTTAGGTAATGCACGTTGGGGTCGAACTGTCAAACAATCACCATGCTCTTTTCTTCCATGTAGATTTCTGACTATTATCTCATTAAACTCCTCTGTACTATCCTTAACCACTTCCATGATTCAAAGGCTTCTAAATCTCGATTGGCAACAGGCAAATGTTCTGGAAATGCATGCAAGAATGTGAAATGAGATGCCAAAGAGAAGCAACAAAACAAAAAGGAACCTAATTAGTAAAATCACAAGTAAATACGAATGTATAAATGTAAATTGAGTAGCAAACAATCAAACAAATGAACTAGGTTGCCCCATCTTCCTTTTTTTTTACCACCATTACTCACACACGCACATGCACATTCCAATTTAGGACATTGGTGTCCTAAGGGCAGGTAGTCCTCCTTTTGCGGATAAAAAGTTTATCCACTCTAGAGTCATGATTCATGAACATAAAGAAAGAAAGGCAAAGGAGCGTTCCTTTATGTGTCCCTAGCATTGTAGTCACCTCACGGGTTTGGCTCTAGTTAGGTTCTCTCATCAGAGGGCTACATGCTGGTTAGTCTTAGGTCCTAAGAAAAAGGTTCCCAGATTGTCCTTACTAGCAGTTAGCTATCCTACGCTAGTAAGGCCCCCAATCCTCGCCCATCATAGGCTTCAATCGGAAAGGGTTCAACCTGAGTGAGAGGGTTCGCTCAACCCCCGGGGACGGAGTCCCCTGAAGGCCAGTTACTTTGCTCCCGTCTAAGGGTGATCCGACCGTCATCGGATTATGCATGAATGTAATAAAGTGCTGTGTGTGGAAGGAACTCACAAACCTTTACCATTCACCATTACATTTCAAACACCACCAAGCAAATCCACCTCTTTTTTTTTTGCACATAGAAACAACAACAAACAAGTTAAGAGCCAACAGTTAAAGCAATGTAATAAACTCGATGCATGACGCAATATCCCTAAATGCAATGTAAGAGATTATTGTTCCCTTAAAAGTTTTTTTTTTTTTTGCATTTTGCTTTGCAGAAAAATTCAATTCATCAAGGCCTAATTAATGTTAACTTCATTTCGGCTCGACTCTCCAAAATGTCATTTTCCCCAATGGAGTCGCCAAACTGTCGAAACGTTTTACCGCAACGACGAGGCTTGGGACCGTTAAAAAATTTGAAAACGGGAGTCGCCACTAACCTTTTATTTTCTTAGGTGCGGTTAGCTCACCTATTATAAATCTATCTAACTTGGACCTCACCACGGTGTACCAAGCTAGATAGGTTCCGGTCTACGAAACAAAAATCAGGTTCGGGAGTACAGTTACGCATGGGGAAGGATTAGCACCCCCACAGCGCCCATCAAATGATGGTACCGATTAACATTAATTAGGCCTTAACAATGACTTAAGTTTATATCTCTTAATTGCTAATTCTTGATTTTAGCGGTTTTCCCTTTTTAATGAAATTGGAGTCTTCAAGAAAACTGCCATCACAATTTCCTTGAAATTTTCCTTTATTAAGGTTTTTTTTTATTTAGAAAGATAAGTAATTCTTAAGGGAAATTGCCATCACAATTCCCTTAGGAATTGATACTTAGTAACTTTTGGTTCAAATACCTTCCCTTTCAAAAATTTTCTTTTCTTCCTTCTTTTTTCCCTTTTTTTTTAGAAATTGAATAATCATGAAGAGAAATTGCCATCACAATCCCCTCAATAATCATCCTTCATTAATGATTTGGTTTGTCTTAAACTCCTTTTTTTGAAATTTTGTGAAAAAGTGAATAGTTACTAAGGGAAATTGCCATCACAATTCTCTTAGAAACAATTTATTAATTAGGTCTCCTCTTGGAAAACATACTTTGAATATTCTCATGAAAAAAGTGAATAATTTTTAAAGGAGACTGCCATCACAATTCCCCTAGAAACTACTTGATTATTATCCTTTAAAAAAAATATTTTGGAACTATTTTGGAAAAACAAATAATTACTCAGAGAGATTGCCGTCACAATTCCCTTAATAATCATGATTTTATTCCTTTGATTTTTTTTTAGAACTTATATTTGGAAAAAAAATCTTTTTTTTTAAATCAATAATTACTAAGAGAAATTGCCATCACAATTCCCTTAGCAATTAGTTTATTCAAGACTTAATTTTCCACCTTAAGCAATTTTTGAAAATTTTCACATATGTAAAATTGAATAATTATTAAGAGAAATTGCCATCACAATTCTCTTAACGATCATTATTTTTTTATTCTTTGTAAAAATGAATAATTATTAAGAAAGATTGCCGTCACAATTCTCTTAACAATCATCGTTTATTTATTCTTTTGACTTTTCTTTAAACACACTTTTTGGAGAATTTTTATGAGAAACGAATAATTACTAAGAGAAATTACCGTCACAATTCTCCTAGAAATTAGTCTTTCATTAATTAATTTGATTTTCCTTAAAAATAGATTTTTTTTGTATTTTAAAAAAAAGTGAGTAGTTTCTAAGAGAGATTGCCATCACAATTCTCTTAGAAACTATCTTTTATTAATAACTCAATTTCTAAAAAAGAATAGCTTTAATATCTTTGTAAAAAGAAGATGAATAATTTCTAAGGGAGATCGCCATCACAATTCCCTTAGAAAATTACCCGACATCAATTAATTTAAAATGATCTTGAAAGACAATTTTCTTTTTGTTTTTTTGTATTTTTATGAAAAAAATAGATAATTCCCAAGAGAGATTGCCATCACAATTCTCTTAGAAAACTATCATTTATTAATAATTCAATCCCTCTAAAAACATATCTTTAGTATTTTCTGTGAAAAAGCGGGTGATCTCTAAGAGAGATTGCCATTACAATTCCCTTAAAACTCACCATTTATTAATAATTAGTTTTTTCCTCAAAAAAAACATTTTTTAAAAAACGGGTAATTCCTAAGGGAGATTGCCGTCACAATTCCCTTGGAACTACCATTTATTAATGTATTGATTTTTTTGGCATACATGAACAACATGTACAAACATGAATGCTCAAGAAAATTAAGAAAATACAAGAACATTTAAAATGCTAAGTGACATAGCTGTGAGATGCATGAACATGGCCATTGGTAACAAGAATAAGGTATAATGTGAATAAGATGCAAAATGACATAAATAAAATGATGTATGAACATTTAACTATGGATGGATGTTAAGATATATATATATATATATATATATATATATATAACTATGGATGGATGTTAACTATGGGAAGTGACGTAAATAAAAAGAGCAAATGCATTCAAAAATAATAACAATAATAACGATCATCTTTCTTCCACTTTCTTTTTTTTTGAATTTGGCTTTTGATCCTTTCTTACGATACTAAATAAAGATGCATGAAGTCAAGATGCAAACAGATTTTTTTATTTTTTTTTATTTTTTTTATTTTTTGCCATCCATTGGCTATTATCATCCACTTTACTTAGCCATAGCAACGCATAAGGCACGACACCCCTGATGGTATTCAATAGAAATTGATTCCAAGTCTTTCATGTGTCAGGAGGTTGGTTCGATCATTAATCCTAAGCTGACTTCTAAATAGCTAGACTCTCTAGTTAACTACAAACAAATAGTAGAAGCTAAAACCTCAACAGAGTTGTAAGGGTAAAAATAGATTAAACATGGAACTCAGACAAGCAAATATTATGGAGTGGAATATACATGCAACAAGACCCAATAGTACAGCTCAAACAGTATAAGACTTAATAAATTAAACTCAAAGTAATAAAGAGATTAGCCTTGATGATACGGCACTGTTCCAGCCCCAAAACCATTTTTCTCTTTACCTTTCCTTCTTCTTCTTCGTTTCTGATGCTCCTCTTCTCTGTTGCTTCCCTTCCAGCAGACCAACGGGTCTCTGACCAGTCACAAACCACGTCTTAGATCCTCTTCCCTTACTCCAAGGGAAGCCTTGAGCTAAAGCCCTTTAAACCGTGAAGCCCTCCTCTCTTCTATTTGTTGTCTCGTCTTCTCCTAAAAAAAAGCTCCAGACTGTTCTCAAGAATACTCTCTTCTCTTACTATCTGTTCTTTCTCTTTCAAACTTTCCAGACCATTCCCCCCTCCTTTGAAACTCTCTCCGTGGCCTCCTTTATACTCCTTTACTTTTGAATCCAACGGTTACAATTTCCTTCATCCCTTTCCAAATCAATGGCTCGTGATTTCCAATTGGTTTTGTATTTTCTGAAAACCTTTTGATCTCTGTCTTCTCTTGTCTTTTGCACAGGTTTTCTTTACCAACCCACAGCACTTCCGGATCCAAACAAGAGTTGTTCAGACTGAAGGCATGCTGGCACTTGAACCACGTCTTGATTGTCTTCTTTTAGTTTGTGAAAGTGGTCCGATAAACCAATTAGAGACAAGCAAGGACTTCTCCTCCAATAAAATTCCAACAGAGGTGTACTTCTCTCACAGAGAGCTCATTGCTTTTGTGCGGTAAGTCTCAAAAATTTCACTACTCCCCCTTTGTGAATCAACGGCTGAAAAGTGGCATTTATTCCCATCGGATGGCCTGTCTCTATTTTTGATCCACTTGGTATTTCTAAAAATTTGCGTTTTAGATCAATGGTTTCAATTTGCATTTGATTTTTGATCCGATGGCAAGCTTTATTTGGGAATTTCATGCCACTGCTGCAGGTGCACCTGTGAGAGCATTGAGCTAACCGTATGTACTGCTGCCAAAATTGTTCTTGGCAGAGAGGGGAGTGGACCAATTCCAACGTGGAAGCTTGGTTAAATCCCGCTGCTTGTTTTAATTTCATCTTAACATCTGAGATTGAAAATGAAATACAACCCAAAATTTCATCGTGTTTGTCTTCAAGTTTCTGCCTTTGTCTCTTGTCAGTATGTTGTTTTGATTTGCAGAGCAGAGCAGAGGAAATTTGCAGCAGTGTTGGCATCTTGTGAAGTTGGTGAAGCTTGGCCAATCAGGGAGGAAAGACGTGCACTTTGCCTAGTTGGAATTTGGCAACTTTTTCATTTGTTCTATTTTTCATATTTTGGTATCTTTTGTATTTTGTATTTTTACTTTTTTTTATATGTTTTCTTTTTCCAAATTGAAATTCCAATTCAATGGAAAATTGGATCCTAATTGAGTCATTTGTCCAATTTATTGTAATTCTCCAACTTAAATCACATTGACCCACTTAATGAAATTTAATACTAAAAATAAATGGCCTAATTACTTAAATAGCCCAACTAATAAACTAAAGTCTAAATCCTAAATAAAAATGACACTATTTAAGCATAATTAATCAAATTTTGAAACATTAGGCAATGCCAAAAATGGTTACTACAGCTGCCCCTCTTCGTGTGTCTCTGAGAATCAAGGACAACACGAAGAAAATGTAACCATTTTTGGATATTTTATTGAACACTCACCATCTTAATTTTCAATACACATTTTCACATACCAAGAGGAAAAGTAATAACATGTCTTCTTTTGCCAGGAGAGAACATATTGACCCAATTGCGTGATGTCTTCCCTACCAAGGGAGAACATGTATACAACAACATAGCTTCCTTTGCAGAAAGAAGAAAAATAATGAAACTTTTCTTCACCAAGAGAAAATATTGATTCTCACACTAGGAGAAGAAAACAACTCTTATATTATGAGGAAGAAACAACTTTCATTAGAAGAAGTCAACGGCTCTCACTGGGAGACAACAATGTCTCTCGCACTAGGAGGCGACAATGACCCTTACATTAAAAGAACATAATGACTCCCACCAGGAGACAACATTGACTCTAGGAAGACATAATGACTCTCACACTAGGAGATAACAATTCTCGTACTAAGAAAAGGCAACTATTCTTGCACTAGAAGGCGATGATTCTCACAGTAGGAGGCTACAAGATTTCTCACACCACGAGGCAAGGATATTACTCATACGAAGAGAAGGCAATTTTCACACTAGGAGGAAACAATGATTCTCACACTAGGAGAATAGAAGATGAGGAAATGACATTTCTCATACCATGAGGAAATGACATTTCTCATACGTAGAGAAGGCAACTCTCGCACTAGGAGAAGGGAACGGTTCTCACATTAGGAGACAAGATTAACACACATCTCACACTAGGAGACAACAATGACTCTCACACTGGGAGACAACAATGACTCTCGCACTAGGAGAAGATAAGATTTCCCATATCAGGGGAAAATGACATTTCTCATACCAAGAGAAGGCAACTCTCATGCTAGGAGAAGGGAATCGATCTCACATTAGGAGACAAGATTAACTCATACCTCACACTAGGAGACAACAACGACTCTCACACTAAGAGACAACAATGACTCTCGCACTAGGAGAAGATAAGATTTCCCATATCAGGGGAAAATGACATTTCTCATACCAAGAGAAGGTAACTCTCACACTAGGAGAAAAATGATCCTCGCACTAGGAGACAAACGGTGACTATTGCATTAGAAGACAACAATGACTGTCATGCTAGGAGACAAAATCAACTCATATCTCACACTAGGAGACAACAATGACTCTCGCACTAGGAGAAGATAAGATTTCCCATATCAGAAGAAGATGACATTTCTCATACCAAGAGAAAACAACTCTCACACTAGGAGAAGAGAATGATCCTCGCACTAGGAGACAAACAGTGACTATTGCATTAAGAGTAGACATGGATTCTTGCATTGAAAGACAAGGTCTTTACTAATAGAACATCGACACAATTTGGTCGAGACAAGCATATTGCTTCTCATTCTACAAGGATTTTGAAAACTAGGCATGCCCCAGTGATACCTTTTTCCTTGTTATGCTAGGAGTGACGATCCTTCTTCACCACCTGTAACAAAGCTTGAAAAAAATCCAAAATCATGTATTCATGATGCATGTAATGCACATGCATGTAAATGAATGATAAAATTTTTGTAGTGCAAGTCATTTCATTTTTTTTTCAATCAATGAAGAATCTCGAGATTATAGCTTGACCCATGTTTGATTCCACTTCAATTCTTTTGAACCCATCTTATCTATTCATTCTCCTTTCCTCAACCAATTCTTATGCCCTTCTAGGTAGCTTCCGTCCAAATTTTGTCAGCCATAATCAATTCTTTTTGCCAACCTTTTCTCTTGCTTTTCTCTTAATCAATTTCACTATTCAAACCATACATTCCCCTTACCAATTTAACGGGAAATATCATGTATCCTGATATTTATTCACCTGTTTTATCCACCATTTCATATAAAATGACATATATTGCCACTCAAAGAATGCATAAGAATTTATCAATAAAAGGGGAATATATTTATCATAAAGTTCCGAGGAAAATATTCAACTCGACTATAACAAGAAAAGAAAAAGGGAATACATATATAAAAAGGATAAAGGAAAGGTAATCTCCAACCAATGAAAACTCAAACCACGCGCGTTATAATCAACTTGAACTTCTCTCCAATTGACCCATTGCTACAAATGCCCTTGACAATGTGGACTACCTCAGATCGATTCATGCCCTTTTGATCATAAGAGATTCTCCTGAGTGAAATGCTTCTTTTTTAGTAGCCATGCTTTCTTACACTTTGTTTCCCATAAACCGCCTTTTCAGGTTTTCAGTTTAGGAACCAACCATTTTGGATTCGAACCGCCCTTTCGGGTTTTCGTCTCGAACCCTGCCTTTTTTCTTTCTTTTTCGGACCCAAGTCGCCCTTTCAGGTTTTCAACTTGAGCCACTCAATTTTTTGTTCATTCATTTTTTCTTCTTTTTTTCTTCTTTTAAGCATAATACTTCTTCACAGCATCAGCATTTATCGGATTTGGTAACTCATCACCATCCATTTCTTGTAAGATTAGGGCACCACCCGAGAATGCTTTTTTCACCACATAAGGGCCTTCCCAATTCGGAGTCCATTTGCCCCTGGGGTCATGCTGACTAGGCAGAATCTTCTTCAGCACCAGCTCTCCTTCTTGGAAGCGGCGCAGACGTACTTTTTTGTCGAACGCGCGCACCATCCTTCTTTGGTACATTTGGCCATGACATAATGCGCCGAGCCTCTTCTCATCAATTAGATTCAACTGGTCATACCTCTCTTGCAGCTATTCTGCCTCTTCAAGTTTCACTTCTCTGTACACCCTCAAAGATGGGATCTCTACTTCAATTGGCACAACCGCCTCCATCCCGTAAACTAGAGAGTATGGTGTAGCTCCTGTGGATGTCCTAGCAGTGGTGCGATAAGCATGCAATGCAAAAGGTAGCTTCTCATGCCAGTCCTTATAAGTTACTGTCATTTTCTCCACAATCTTCTTTATATTCTTATTTGCCGCTTCTACTGCTCCATTCATCTTTGGACGGTATGGTGTTGAGTTGCTATGCTTGATCTTGAACTGTGAGCAAACAGACTCCATCATTCTATTGTTCAAGTTCTTAGCATTGTCAGTGATGATCCTTTCGGGCAGTCCATATCGACAAATGATCTCCCTCTTTATGAATTTGGTGACTACTGATTGTGTCACGCTTGCATATGAGGCAGCTTCTACCCATTTGGTAAAATAATCAATAGCCACTAATATGAACTGATGCCTATTAGAAGCTTTTGGAGAGATGGCTCCAATCACATCTATGCCCCACATTGAGAATGGCCACGGAGAAGAGATGACATGAAGCTGATTTGGAGGCAAGTGGATCTGATCTGCATATATCTGACACTTGTGACACTTTCGAGTGTGATTAATGCAATCAGTTTCCAACGTAAGCCAATAGTACCCTAATCTCATGATCTGTCTTGCCATTCTATGTCCACTGGCATGAGTTCCACAAGTCCCGCCATGCACTTCTTCTAGGATTCTTGTCGCCTCAACTGAATCAACACATCTCAATAGTAGTTGATCACGACTTCTTTTATAAAGAACTTCACCATCAAAAAAGAAGCTTGCTGCCATTTTTCGGATAGCCCTTCTATCATTTTCAGATGCATGATCTGGGTATTTTTGATATTTAAGGTACTGGCAAAGATCGTAGAACCAGGGTTTATCATCAACCTCTTCCTCAGCACTCATGCAATGAGCTGGATGAGTTCGCATATCCATTTTAATTGGCTCTATTGCTACCCCAACATCTATTTTGAACATCGCGGCTAACGTTGCAAGAGCCTCAGCCAACTGATTTTCTTCTCTGGGCATGTGATGGAAATCAATTTTATCAAATTGTTGAACTAGCTCCATAATGTACTTGTGGTAATGAACCAATTTCGAATCCCTGGTTTCCCATTCTCCTCTCAATTGGTAGATCACTAAAGCTGAATCCCCATACACATCCAAGTCTTCTATTTTTCTTTCTAAGGCCATTTGAATTCCCAAAACACAAGCTTCATATTCTGCCATGTTGTTGGTGCAGTCAAAATCTAATCTAGTCATTGCAGGATAATGGTTGCCATCAGGTGAAACGAGCACAGCCCCAATTCCATGCCCCAGGGCATTTGATGCCCCATCAAAATACATTTTCCACACTTTCTTTTTCTCAATTTCTTCATCCACATTGAGAATTGCCATTAGATCTTCATCAGGAAATTCAAACTTCATCGGCTCATAATCATCTACAGCCCTATCTGCAAGGAATTCTGCAATGGCACTTCCTTTGATGGACTTTTGAGACACATATACTATGTCATATTCAGATAACAGTACTTGCCATCTAGCTAGTCTCCCTGACAATGATGGCTTTTCAAAGAGATATTTAATTGGATCCAAATTGGCTATCAACCATGTAGTGTGATACAACATATATTGCCTCAACCTCTGAGCAGCCCAAGCCAATGCACAACACATCTTTTCCAGTGGAGAGTATTTGGCTTCATAATCAGTAAATTTCTTGCTGAGATAGTAAATGGCCTATTCTTTCTTGCCTGTTTCATCATGTTGCCCCAACACACATCCCATCGAGTTCTCCAAAACCGTCAAGTACAAAATTAACGGTTTTTCAGGCGCAGGCGGTACTAAAATCGGTGGCCTTGAGAGGTATTCTTTAATCTTCTCAAATGCCTTCTGACAGTCCTCATCCCATTCCCCAGGATTATGCTTCTTTAACAATTTGAAGATCGGGTCACATTTGGCTGTTAATTGCGAAATAAAACGGGCAATATAGTTCAATCTGCCCAAGAAACCTCTCACTTCTTTTTGGGTTTTTGGGGGTGGTAGATCCCGTATAGCTTTGATCTTATCTGGATCTACTTCCATTCCCTTTTCACTGACTATGAATCCAAGCAGCTTCCCTGACGTGACACCAAAAGTACATTTTGCTGGGTTCAATTTCAATTGGAATTTCCTCAATCTGTCAAACAACTTTTGCAAATTGGCCATATGTTCATCTGGATTTCTTCCTTTAGCAATCATATCATCAACATACACCTCGATCTCTTTATGCATCATGTCATGGAAAAGAGTCACCATGGCCCTTTGATAGGTTGCACCGACATTCTTTAGCCCAAATGACATCACATTGTACTGGAAAGTTCCCCACATGGTTGTGAAAGCTGTTTTCTCTTTATCTTCTGGTGCCATCTTAATCTGATTGTACCCCGAAAATCCATCCATGAATGAAAAGACAGCATTTCGAGCTGTGTTATCAACTAAGGTATCAATGTGGGGTAGCGGAAAGTTATCCTTTGGACTAGCTCGGTTTAAATCCCGGTAATCCACACACATTCGTACTTTTCCACCTTTCTTAGGAACTGGTACTATGTTTGCAACCCATTCTGGATACTTAGCCACTTCCAAAAATCCAGCATCAAGTTGCTTCCTTACCTCTTCTTTGATCTGTAGCAACATTTCGGGCCTCATTCTTCTCAGCTTCTGTTGAACCGGTTTGAATCCGGGGATGATGGGTAATCGATGCACCACTATCTCAGTGTCTAATCCAGGCATATCCTGGTAAGACCAGGCAGAGACATCCGCATATTCTTTAAGCAACTCTATCAACCTTCCCTTTTCTTCAACTGTCCATGAAAGCCCAATCTTAACTTCTTTCGATTCCTCTTCACTGCCCAGATTGACCATTTCTGTTACTTCTTGATGCGATAAAATCTCCTTTTCCTCTTGCTCAATCAATCTCATTAGATCTGGGGGTAGAGTATAATCATTGAAATCCTCATCATCAAGTTCATTCACATCAATGAATCGCTCAAAGTCAAATCCAAGTTGATCATCGGCATGGTTATCATATTCATTGTTCAGAGACCTGAAAACAAGGAAAGGGTAGAAAGAATATATATACATACATAACTCAGTAATCATTTAGTAAATGGAAAATGGAATATGTATATGATTAAACAAAACATTGAAATGATGGTTTAGAGAGAGGAATAGACCAAAGATATATATATAGGAGTGGGAGGAATATCATGGAATGTATTTCATTTAATTATTATAGGCGGAATAAGCACGAGAATAAAGCCCAGAATACATGAAACTTCCTCCTAAACACCCTTGGGCAGAAGTGTAGGATTAACAGTTTGACTGATTAAAGGAAAAGTTCGGCTGATTACATTTCATCATTGATAACGAGGGTAGGGGCCTCAAAAATCTCCCAATTCTGAAAAACTGTATCTGGAATCATCTGATAAACCAATTGACGACAGTTCTGAGTACTTGACTCGCCTTCTTCCACAGCATCTATAGCTAATTCCCCCATAGCCATTTCTAGGATCGACATTCCCTCCATTGAACAATTGGGATTCACAAAACCAACAGACACAAAAGATTCATGCAAGGGTGGAATCTTCAACTTTTTTGCCTCAAGTTCATCCCCTTTAAATGTAGCCATTCTCTTACGCTTCTTTTCTTCTTTCATTTCAGCTTTTTCTTTCCATGACGGCTTATATCCAAGGCCAAAGGTTGGCTCTGCTTTTGGAAGAACAATGGGATTACGGATCCCTTGGCCATACAACCCAAGACCTTTCCCAGCTCGGCATCCCTTTCCCACAGTCATCTTCAATTGCATATTCAGACAATCGGACATATGTGGCTTTGGTATCATGGCTCCCTCACCGACATGAGTCACGTGTGCAATCTCAAAAGATCGGAAAGAATAGTCTATAGCTTCGTCTGTAGCCTCAACATATGGAGCATTAGGCGGGTGCATTACCATGATATCTTCTTCTCCAGATACTGATATCATCTTATCCTCAATCCTGAATTTGACTTTCTGATGGAGTGAAGATGGGACAGCTCCGGCCATGTGGATCCATGGTCTCCCCAATAAACAACTGTATGTTGGAGCTATGTCCATGATCTGAAAAAGGATCTCAAATTCAACAGGCCCAACCATCATTGGGATATTGATCTCACCAACCACATCTCTTCTAGTACCATCAAAAGCTCTAACCACAAGTTGGTTCTTTCTCATATGAGATTGATCCACTGGTAACTTCATCAATGTGGACAAAGGCATCACATTTAATGCTGATCCATTATCAATCAGCACTTTTGCAACCATATGATCCTTGCATCTAATGGTGATATGCAATGCTTTGTAAATGCCCCTCCCTCCAAGTGGGATCTCTTCATCAGTAAAGGAAATATATTCCGCTGCTGTAATGCTCCCGGCAATGTGCTCAAGGTTGGCCACTATGATATTTTGGGACACATAAGATTGGTTCAATATGCGAAGCAAAGCCTTCCTATGTGCCTCAGAATTAAGAAGCAATGCTAACAAAGATATCTTAGCAGGCATTCTGTTCAACTGTTCTACAACACTATACTCGCTCTGCTTAATGAACTTCAAGAACTCATGTGCATCATCTTCTGTCACTGGCTTGGCTATCTCCTTTGCCACTTCCCTCACAAGATCTTTACTCGACATTGTTGCCGCTGTTTTCTTGGTTGCATTTTCTTCCGTCAATTTTTCTTTCTCCTTTTGAGCAACTTTCGTCATCTCAGGAGAATAACATATTCCGCTTCTTGTCATGCCACTCACTCCTGTAATGTTGGCAGTACTGGCTTCATTGTTATGCACTCCATTTTGCTTAACTGTGCACTCATATCTCCAAGGTACACGGTTGCTATCTTCATAAGGGAATGGAGCTGGCACATTGATAACTAGACTGGGCTACCGTATCGGGACTACTAATGTTGGCTTAGAGCAATTTGGAGCCGGAACCACTAGCTGCGGCCTAGAAGCACCCTGCATTATCGAACTGTGCTTGGGAGTAATTGAAACAACTAAGCTTGGTTTTGGAGCAATTGGAACAACTAAACTGGGCCTTGGCTCAAATGGAGCTACTAGATGTGTTACTGGTATAACCAAGCTCGGCCTCTGATTTCCACTATCCCCATAATATGCCACCAAAGGTCCCTGTTCGATTGATTCTACATGTTCCTCTGCTACCATATCAACAGAGAGCTCCTCTTTCTCAGTGTAAAACTCAATTTCTCCCTTATCCATCATAGACTGCAGCTTCTGACGGAACTCTTTACAATCTTGGATCACATGGTCACTTCCAATCCCATGATACTCACAAACTCTCCCGACCTTTACTGTTACTTGGCAAAGTGGCATGATCATACTTGCTTTAAGCAAGGCTTTGTAAACTGTCTCTAGTGGGGTCATTACCTCCTCGACTCTTCTCTTGACACAGCAGGATGTCACTTCTTCAACAGCATTGACAGCACCTCCACCATGGTTAGGCAATGGGTTTTGTCCTACATTCGATTGAGTCTCATCACCAAACTTCACTATTCCACTTCTGACCAGTTCTTGCACCTTATATTTTAAATGATTGCAATTTTCTATTGAATGACCTTGTGCACCTGAATGAAATGCGCAAGTGGCATTGGCATCATACCATTTTGGGTATGGTGGGCGCAATGAGGTTTCATACTTGACCGAAGTAACCAAACTTTTCTCAATCAACATTGGATACAGCTCCCCATAGGTCATTGGTATGGGATCAATAGGAACTCTTGGTCTTGATGCCCTCTGATCGCCCCCTTGATTCAATGTTTGCGTGACTGCTCTGGGTGGCACAGCTTGTTGATTAGGGGTAGTGGGCCTAAAAGTGGTTCCAGCAGCCACATAATTAGCTGGATATGGGTAAGGGCTTTGAGATTGTTGGTAATTCATTGGGTATTGGTGTCTCGGGTATCCTTGCTGCGAATATTGGTATTGGTACCTAGGTTGGTATCCTACATAACTTGCGGCATTCACATCCCCATCTCTCTTTTTAAAGTTTTGGTTCTTCTTGGATGAACTAGAGTCACCCCCCTCAATTTTACCAGTCTTGATGGCACTCTCTACCATTTCCCCGATCAACACCATATCTGTAAAGCTCTTAGTTGCTCCCGCCAGTAAGTGAGTGTAATAAGGGCCTTTCAAAGTGTTAACAAACATTCTGGTGGTTTCTTTCTCATTGAGAGGAGGTTGAACTTGAGACGCCTTATCCCTCCACCTTTGGGCATACTCGGTGAAAGTTTCTGTAGCTTTTTTCTCCATTTTTTGCAGAGTGAGCCTATCAGGGACCAAATCTGACATATGTTTGTACTGATTGATAAAGGCTCGAGCAAGATCTGGCCATGAATGTATACTCCGCTTATCAAGCTTGTTATACCATCTCGTGGCTGACCCGATAAGACTGTCTTGGAAAAAATGGATAAGCATCTTGTCATCTCGAGAATAGGCCGCCATCTTACGGCAGTACATGGTAATATGCTCATGGGGGCATTTTGTTCCATTGTATTTCTCGAACTCAGGGATCTTGAATTTAGGTGGTATCACCAATCCCTCCACTAAACTCAATTAAGTGGCGTCAACAGTACCATATGCATTTGTGCCTTCCACAGCCCTCAATCTCTCCTCAATCTGATTCCATGTTTGTTGATTTCCCATACCTCCATCCAGTGTGTCAACCCCCGTAATGTTTCCTCCATCAGTAACGACTATTGGATTAGTAGGGACATCCCCAAATGTTGCAGGTGTCGTTGTGAACAACTGTGGGGTTGGTTGAGCGGTGAATGAAAATTCTCCATTGGTAGCAGTTGGTTGCTGTTGTTGTGGTATAAAAGGGTGTCCAGCAGAAAAAGAAAGTGATGGGAAAGTGAACTGTGTTGAAGGTAAAGGTTGTGATGGTGGAATGGATGAATTTACAGGAAGAGTTGGTTGAGGTAAAGGGGCATTAGTTGGCCCAAAACCAGGTGGGTACATGAGTGACTCTTGTGATGTTTGCCCAGTAGCATTGCCTGCTATGTTCTCAGGGAGCCTTTGCTTTAAACTGTCTATCATTTCAGCCATCATAGCCATTTTATTCTGCATTTCCTCTTTCTCTTTTCTCAACCTTTCAATTTCAGCTGTCTGTTCCTCCATAACTCGTCTAGTCTGCAAACGGGTTTGATATCTTCTTCAAGGTACTTGAGCTATCTTGGAACCTTTTATTATCATAAACATGAATTAGGTCCATCATTATTAACCACTTTTATTAATGGATGGGTGAATGCATGAATGAATGAAATGCAATATTGCAAATCCAAAATTTTTGCCGATTGCCAATTGAAACTTTGAAGCATTTTGATTCATAGCATTACTCCAAATAAAAGTTCTTACAGGCTACCAAATAAACTGAACAAGTTCTTAACAACCATAAATAAGCTGACATATCATAAACTACTAAATCCAAGATAAACCATAAATTGTTACAAATCATCAGTTTTCGGTCAATGAGAAGCAATAAAAGTTCCTAATCTGATGGCATGTTGCAACAATCTCTTCAAGGAAAGTGATCGCCTCTTGTCCGTGAGACCCAGTCGGTGTAGCCTTGTTTAGCACTGCTGCTGCCTTTGCCTTGATGCTGTTGACTACCACGATTATCTCACCAACCTGGCTGAGTAACATCTTGATGTGGACATCCTTTCGAAGGGACAACTCCTCCCATCACTGATAAATCCACATAATACGGAAGAAAGCCTCCCTGAATTGTAACAACTCTGCCTTGGTATCACGTAGTCGGACTTGGAGTGAGAAAACATGGCTTTCCAACTCATGGGCATAATGCCGCCAACTTTGCTTTAGACTTCGTTCATCCAACAAGTGATACCTATAGTGCTCTGCTCTTATCAACTGACGGGTGTAGTCATCTTCCATATCCTCGAACTTCTCTTTTAGCTCATCTCTTTCCCCCTTCAACTTGTCACACTCTTTGACTGATTTGGCATAATCCACCGCTAGCTTCTCAAGTGTTTTCTCAGCTTCTACACGCTTTTCTTTTTCTGCCTTGATCTGTTGCCTTTCTTTCTCCCACTGTAGCTTATCTTTTCCCCGATCAAGAGTCATCCTATCCAATTGTTCCTTTAACTGTTGGACTTTCTGATCTCGTTCCACCTCAGAGAGCTGCCTTTCCCTTTCTTCTTTCAAACTTTGCTTGTAGTCAGTTATGGTGTCCTCCGCACTCCAATACTGTTTCCTTAATTCTTTTGTTTCCTCCTTTAATTTAGCTACTGTCTGTTTCTCTTCCATGTAGTACCTTGCTATCTGATCTCGAGCATAGTTAGCCATGTCGACATCCAACCTCAAATCCCTTTCCCTTTCTTCAGACTCTCGTTTCAACTTTGCCAACTCTGTCCGATACATAGCTAGTTGTTCCTCTAACTCATTCACCATTCGCCCCTCACGGAGCCTTTTGTTTTCATATTCTAGTTGGGCATACATGTCTTGAAAGTGTGGCCCGACTTTGCGCTTCTGACCCTTTTTTGGAGGTGGAGCTAGATTCTTCACTCTATCCTTCTGCCATTCGACATATTCTGTTGTGCATGGCCCTAATCGATTCTCTGATGGTGTCCGCTTCACGAGATTTCTCCATTTTTTCCCTAAAACCTTAGCTTTCTCTATCTGCTCATCGGTTTCATGAGAAATATCAATGCTATCAAGGTCAGGTGTTGCAGGAATAAACTGACATAACCCTAGCTGTCTCATGAACAACAATGGAGAGAATGAAACCGTACCCCATAATCCAACCAAAACTACCCATGGTTTGTCTCCGAAAAGACATACTACCCCTCCTTGGCTCATCCATTCGGCTCTCCAGAGAACGCCTTTACTTGACAAGGTTTGCAACCAATCAATCCATTCTTGTTTGTCTTTGGTTTCCCATGCCACCCTTGCATACTCTTCCAAGGTATTCCGATTGCCATGATAACATTTTAGGAACCTAGGAATAGAGCAAGGTAGATGACTTCTAAACCACACCATGAGCAATTGAGCACAACTTTGGAATCGACCTTTTCCAGTCTTTCGACAGTGCATCAAAGATCGGACAGTTTCGGCTAAGATTGCATGAGTAGGATTGCATTCGAATTGAACTTGGTAAACCAATTCTATGACAACAGAGTCTATTTCCTTCACAACTTTCGGGAAAATAATCATGCCGTATATCAGTATGGCCATGAACACATGAGCATGTTCTGATGCCAAGTTAGCTTTCAATTTATCCAACCAAAAACTGGTCGGATGGGTCTTTAACTCGATCTTTCCACCAAGCTCATTACGAAATCTCCTCATAGCGCGGGTTGCACTTGCATCTCTCAAGTAAACCCTATCTTGGTCATCAATCTTTGGCCTCAGCAACTCTTGATACTCCTCAACAGTCGGAAACATATCCGCATCATTGAACACGAAGCATCTATAAGACGGATCAAAGAAGTAAACCAATGCACCCAACAGATTTTCATCCACATCAATCTTTAATAGCAATCCTATTCGACCAAACTTTCTCTCAAACTCCGACTTGTTTGGTAATTCATCCCATAACTTTCTGAGTTTGGTGAGGTCATTTTGTTGAAGGTCCATCTTCACTGTCTTAGGTAATGCACGTTGGGGTCGAACTGTCAAACAATCACCATGCTCTTTTCTTCCATGTAGATTTCTGACTATTATCTCATTAAACTCCTCTGTACTATCCTTAACCACTTCCATGATTCAAAGGCTTCTAAATCTCGATTGGCAACAGGCAAATGTTCTGGAAATGCATGCAAGAATGTGAAATGCGATGCCAAAGAGAAGCAACAAAACAAAAAGGAACCCAATTAGTAAAATCACAAGTAAATACGAATGTATAAATGTAAATTGAGTAGCAAACAATCAAACAAATGAACTAGGTTGCCCCATCTTCCTTTTTTTTTACCACCATTACTCACACACGCACATGCACATTCCAATTTAGGACATTGGTGTCCTAAGGACAGGTAGTCCTCCTTTTGCGGATAAAAAGTTTATCCACTCTAGAGTCATGATTCATGAACATAAAGAAAGAAAGGCAAAGGAGCGTTCCTTCATGTGTCCCTAGCATTGTAGTCACCTCACGGGTTTGGCTCTAGTTAGGTTCTCTCATCAGAGGGCTACATGCTGGTTAGTCTTAGGTCCTAAGAAAAAGGTTCCCAGATTGTCCTTACTAGCAGTTAGCTATCCTACGCTAGCAAGGCCCCCAATCCTCGCCCATCATAGGCTTCAATCGGAAAGGGTTCAACCTGAGTGAGAGGGTTCGCTCAACCCCCGGGGACGGAGTCCCCTGAAGGCCAGTTACTTTGCTCCCGTCTAAGGGTGATCCGACCGTCATCGGATTATGCATGAATGTAATAAAGTGCTGTGTGTGGAAGGAACTCACAAACCTTTACCATTCACCATTACATTTCAAACACCACCAAGCAAATCCACCTCTTTTTTTTTTGCACATAGAAACAACAACAAACAAGTTAAGAGCCAACAGATAAAGCAATGTAATAAACTCGATGCATGACGCAATATCCCTAAATGCAATGTAAGAGATTATTGTTCCCTTAAAAGTTTTTTTTTTTTTTTTTGCATTTTGCTTTGCAGAAAAATTCAATTCATCAAGGCCTAATTAATGTTAACTTCATTTCGGCTCGACTCTCCAAAATGTCATTTTCCCCAATGGAGTCGCCAAACTGTCGAAACGTTTTACCGCAACGACGAGGCTTGGGACCGTTAAAAAATTTGAAAACGGGAGTCGCCACTAACCTTTTATTTTCTTAGGTGCGGTTAGCTCACCTATTATAAATCTATCTAACTTGGACCTCACCACGGTGTACCAAGCTAGATAGGTTCCGGTCTACGAAACAAAAATCAGGTTCGGGAGTACAGTTACGCATGGGGAAGGATTAGTACCCCCACAGCGCCCATCAAATGATGGTACCGATTAACATTAATTAGGCCTTAACAATGACTTAAGTTTATATATCTTAATTGCTAATTCTTGATTTTAGCGGTTTTCCCTTTTTAATGAAATTGGAGTCTTCAAGAAAACTGCCATCACAATTTCCTTGAAATTTTCCTTTATTAAGGTTTTTTTTTTATTTAGAAAGATAAGTAATTCTTAAGGGAAATTGCCATCACAATTCCCTTAGGAATTGATACTTAGTAACTTTTGGTTCAAATACCTTCCCTTTCAAAAATTTTCTTTTCTTCCTTCTTTTTTCCCTTTTTTTTTAGAAATTGAATAATCATTAAGAGAAATTGCCATCACAATCCCCTCAATAATCATCCTTCATTAATGATTTGGTTTGTCTTAAACTCCTTTTTTTGAAATTTTGTGAAAAAGTGAATAGTTACTAAGGGAAATTGCCATCACAATTCTCTTAGAAACAATTTATTAATTAGGTCTCCTCTTGGAAAACATACTTTGAATATTCTCATGAAAAAAGTGAATAATTTCTAAAGGAGACTGCCATCACAATTCCCCTAGAAACTACTTGATTATTATCCTTTAAAAAAAATATTTTGGAACTATTTTGGAAAAACAAATAATTACTCAGAGAGATTGCCGTCACAATTCCCTTAATAATCATGATTTTATTCCTTTGATTTTTTTTTAGAACTTATATTTGGAAAAAAAATCTTTTTTTTTAAATCAATAATTACTAAGAGAAATTGCCATCACAATTCCCTTAGCAATTAGTTTATTCAAGACTTAATTTTCCACCTTAAGCAATTTTTGAAAATTTTCACATATGTAAAATTGAATAATTATTAAGAGAAATTGCCATCACAATTCTCTTAACGATCATTATTTTTTTATTCTTTGTAAAAATGAATAATTATTAAGAAAGATTGCCGTCACAATTCTCTTAACAATCATCGTTTATTTATTCTTTTGACTTTTCTTTAAACACACTTTTTGGAGAATTTTTATGAGAAACGAATAATTACTAAGAGAAATTACCGTCACAATTCTCCTAGAAATTAGTCTTTCATTAATTAATTTGATTTTCCTTAAAAATAGATTTTTTTTGTATTTTAAAAAAAAGTGAGTAGTTTCTAAGAGAGATTGCCATCACAATTCTCTTAGAAACTATCTTTTATTAATAACTCAATTTCTAAAAAAGAATAGCTTTAATATCTTTGTAAAAAGAAGATGAATAATTTCTAAGGGAGATCGCCATCACAATTCCCTTAGAAAATTACCCGACATCAATTAATTTAAAATGATCTTGAAAGACAATTTTCTTTTTGTTTTTTTGTATTTTTATGAAAAAAATAGATAATTCCCAAGAGAGATTGCCATCACAATTCTCTTAGAAAACTATCATTTATTAATAATTCAATCCCTCTAAAAACATATCTTTAGTATTTTCTGTGAAAAAGCGGGTGATCTCTAAGAGAGATTGCCATTACAATTCCCTTAAAACTCACCATTTATTAATAATTAGTTTTTTCCTCAAAAAAAACATTTTTTAAAAAACGGGTAATTCCTAAGGGAGATTGCCGTCACAATTCCCTTGGAACTACCATTTATTAATGTATTGATTTTTTTGGCATACATGAACAACATGTACAAACATGAATGCTCAAGAAAATTAAGAAAATACAAGAACATTTAAAATGCTAAGTGACATAGCTGTGAGATGCATGAACATGGCCATTGGTAACAAGAATAAGGTATAATGTGAATAAGATGCAAAATGACATAAATAAAATGATGTATGAACATTTAACTACGGATGGATGTTAAGATATATATATATATATATATATATATATATAACTATGGATGGATGTTAACTATGGGAAGTGACGTAAATAAAAAGAGCAAATGCATTCAAAAATAATAATAATAATAACGATCATCTTTCTTCCACTTTCTTTTTTTTTGAATTTGGCTTTTGATCCTTTCTTACGATACTAAATAAAGATGCATGAAGTCAAAATGCAAACAGATTTTTTTATTTTTTTTTATTTTTTTTATTTTTTGCCATCCATTGGCTATTATCATCCACTTTACTTAGCCATAGCAACGCATAAGGCACGACACCCCTGATGGTATTCAATAGAAATTGATTCCAAGTCTTTCATGTGTCAGGAGGTTGGTTCGATCATTAATCCTAAGCTGACTTCTAAATAGCTAGACTCTCTAGTTAACTACAAACAAATAGTAGAAGCTAAAACCTCAACAGAGTTGTAAGGGTAAAAATAGATTAAACATGGAACTCAGACAAGCAAATATTATGGAGTGGAATATACATGCAACAAGACCCAATAGTACAGCTCAAACAGTATAAGACTTAATAAATTAAACTCAAAGTAATAAAGAGATTAGCCTTGATGATACGGCACTGTTCCAGCCCCAAAACCATTTTTCTCTTTACCTTTCCTTCTTCTTCTTCGTTTCTGATGCTCCTCTTCTCTGTTGCTTCCCTTCCAGCAGACCAACGGGTCTCTGACCAGTCACAAACCACGTCTTAGATCCTCTTCCCTTACTCCAAGGGAAGCCTTGAGCTGAAGCCTTTTAAACCGTGAAGCTCTCCTCTCTTCTATTTGTTGTCTCGTCTTCTCCTAAAAAAAAGCTCCAGACTGTTCTCAAGAATACTCTCTTCTCTTACTATCTGTTCTTTCTCTTTCAAACTTTCCAGACCATTCCCCCCTCCTTTGAAACTCTCTCTGTGGCCTCCTTTATACTCCTTTACTTTTGAATCCAACGGTTACAATTTCCTTCATCCCTTTCCAAATCAATGGCTCGTGATTTTCCAATTGGTTTTGTATTTTCTGAAAACCTTTTGATCTCTGTCTTCTCTTGTCTTTTGCACAGGTTTTCTTTACCAACCCACAGCACTTCCGGATCCAAACAAGAGTTGTTCAGACTGAAGGCATGCTAGCACTTGAACCACGTCTTGATTGTCTTCTTTTAGTTTGTGAAAGTGGTCCGATAAACCAATTAGAGACAAGCAAGGACTTCTCCTCCAATAAAATTCCAGCAGAGGTGTACTTCTCTCACAGAGAGCTCATTGCTTTTGTGCGGTAAGTCTCAAAAATTTCACTACTCCCCCTTTGTGAATCAACGGCTGAAAAGTGGCATTTATTCCCATCGGATGGCCTGTCTCTATTTTTGATCCACTTGGTATTTCTAAAAATTTGCGTTTTAGATCAATGGTTTCAATTTGCATTTGATTTTTGATCCGATGGCAAGCTTTATTTGGGAATTTCATGCCACTGCTGCAGGTGCACCTGTGAGAGCATTGAGCTAACCGTATGTACTGCTGCCAAAATTGTTCTTGGCAGAGAGGGGAGGGGACCAATTCCAACGTGGAAGCTTGGTTAAATCCCGCTGCTTGTTTTAATTTCATCTTAACATCTGAGATTGAAAATGAAATACAACCCAAAATTTCATCGTGTTTGTCTTCAAGTTTCTGCCTTTGTCTCTTGTCAGTATGTTGTTTTGATTTGCAGAGCAGAGCAGGGGAAATTTGCAGCAGTGTTGGCATCTTGTGAAGTTGGTGAAGCTTGGCCAATCAGGGAGGAAAGACGTGCACTTTGCCTAGTTGGAATTTGGCAACTTTTTCATTTGTTCTATTTTTCATATTTTGGTATCTTTTGTATTTTGTATTTTTACTTTTTTTTTATATGTTTTCTTTTTCCAAATTGAAATTCCAATTCAATGGAAAATTGGATCCTAATTGAGTCATTTGTCCAATTTATTTTAATTCTCCAACTTAAATCACATTGACCCACTTAATGAAATTTAATACTAAAAATAAATGGCCTAATTACTTAAATAGCCCAACTAATAAACTAAAGTCTAAATCCTAAATAAAAATGACACTATTTAAGCATAATTAATCAAATTTTGAAACATTAGGCAATGCCAAAAATGGTTACTACATATATAACATTTCCATTTTAAAATTTTTATTTGAGAAAATCGTAATTACCTAATCTACGTTAAAAGATTTGAATTTTGGAATTTTTATTTGAAACTTTGCATGATTTAATTGGGATATACGTTTTATTTTCTCAAACGTATAATTGGGATAAATTGCATATTTTTTTAAATATATTGGTGGGGTAAGTAAATCCAATCTTACATACATTTAAAGTCGTTGTAAAATCTGATTCCAGAGAGCTCCAAATGACAATTTTGATGCTTTTTAAAAATTTTGTTGAATTAAAAAATCCTAGAATTTTTTTTACAATTAATAACTTTAGATAAATACACAAAGGGATAACAAATAAAAAAATTATGATAATATATCTTAAAAGAATTTTGTTTTTCCTGAAAAAATTTAATGGCAATTTATTCTCAATGTCATGCTTTATTCTTATATCATCCAATTTTTGTATAGGGATTATAAAATTTGATGGTAATTATTTCATCACTTATTTTATTGATTTGTTTAGAATTTTGTAGTTAAATTGTAACGATCCCAACGCGGAGCGAGGGTGCAAACCTAGTTGATTGTGATTTAAATTGCATTCAAATTAATAAAAATTATATATGCTTATTTAAATTAAAAAAAATATCTGGACATGAAAGATTTAGATAAGGTATAGATTATTTAAAATTTAAGATATAAAATATTTATTGCTTTTAATTTATATCCAAACACTATTTGCTTACTTCATTGTTTTGTCCTTTTTTTGCGTCTATTTTTCTTTTTTATTTTTTAATTTGAAGAAATTATTTACAAAATTTTGAAAAAATTATTGACCTTTAAATTATTTAAAAATTTTCAAAACAATGGATAATTTAAATTAAAAATATAAAAATAATATTTCTTTTTTATTTTTACAAAGGAAAAATTCAGAATCTATATAAAAATAAAAATTAAAAATTAAAGATAAATTACATTTTTAATATACTAATTTCAATTTAATTAGATATTTTAAATTAAATCTTCTTCAAATAGAGGGATAATATCAATTTAAATTTAAATTAATTTAAATATATTAAATAATTTAATTAAGAAGATAAATTTATAAAAAAAATTATAAATTATTAACTTAGTGAATAATATTTGATTTTTTTTGTCCTTTAACAAAATTTATTTATAAAAAATCTTAAATAAATTATTTTTATTTTTCAAAAAAAAAATCAAATGATATAGACAAATAGCAAGAAGATAAATATGCCATGTGTTGATTACTGAGACTATAATTTTTTGCTTAGATATATATATATATATATATAATGCCTTGGGCTTTGCCCCGTGGTCAATTTTTTTATTTTTAAATTAAAATTTAAAAATTTTATATAAATTTTGTAGAATTAAATTTAAAGAGTGTTAATAATAAAAAAATTAAGCCTCAAATTAAATGTAAATAATATAAATTTATCACTCTTAATTACGAATTATAAATTTAACACTCTTACAATATATAAGACATTAACATTTGAATAAGTCAAACCTCTACATAAGTATTTACTAAAAAATAAAAAATGTTGTAACAAAAATTAAGTAAAAAGAAAAGAAAGAAAAATAAAAAAATCAAGCCACTAAATACTTATTTGCCAAAAAAGTTAAATATTAAAAAAAACAAAAATAAAAAATAGAGAAAAGTTGATAAAAGAAAAAAAAAATGTGTTTAGGCCAAAGGGTGAGGAGGGGACAATGGGAGCAAACTCTAATAGAGCCTTTGCCCTTCTTCTATCATTTGAGGCTTTGGCTCATGTATTTGGCTCAAACACATACAATTAAAAAAAAAAAAAGGGATAAAGGAGCCAATGGGGAATGAAAATTGCATATTCTCTTCCTCTAATATACTTGAGTGTTTATATAAGGCAGTATAACCCCTAAACACTTATTTGCCGAAAAAGTAAAATATTTTTAAAGAAAAACAAAAATAAAAAAAATAAAGGAAAGTTGAAAAAAAGAAAAAAAAATTGTTTGGCCAAGGAGTGGGGAGACAATGCGAGCAAACTCTAATAGGGCCCTTGCTCTTCTTCTATTATCTTAGGCTTGACCTATATGTTTGGTTCATACACAAAAAAAAAAACATTAAAAATGAAAAGATAAAGGATCCAGGGTGACAATTGTATCCCCTCCTTCTCTAATATGTTTGAGTTTTCATATAAGGTGTATATATATATATATATATATATATATATATATATTATAGCCCCTAAATACTTTGGTAAAATATTTTTAAAGAAAAAAAGGCTTAATACCAAAAAGAGCCTTTGAACTTTTATTTTGAAATTTTTGGCCCTCAAATTTTTATTTTGTGTATAATATAGCCCTTGATATTGATATGGTACAATGTGAAAATTTTATGTGTCAATATATGATTAGGTCATATCAGCATCAAAGGCTACATTATACACAAAATAAAAGTTTGAAGGTCAAAAATTTTAAAATAAAAGTTAAAAAATCAAAATGATAATTTTGTATAAATTCGATATATTAAGCAAAGAAAAAAAATAGAGAAAAGTTGAAAAAGGAAAAAAGTATTTGGACCAAGGAGTGGGGGACAGTGGAAGCAAACTCTAATAGGGTTTTTGTCCCTTTTTTATCATCTAAGGCTTTGGCTATATATTTGATCCATACACAAAAAAAAATAATTTAAAAAGAAAAGATAAAGGAGCCGATTATGTGGGGGTTTGGTGTGTTTGTTAGGGGGGGGAGGCTGGGGAGGATGGCAACCGGGGAATTTGCTTTGTCTTTCCAGCAATCAATTGGAAAACAAGTGTTGGAAAGAAGTCCACAATCTCCCGGCTGGCTAGAGCTGGGCTAATGGGCGAAGAGTTGAGCTCACAACCAGCTCCCCACTACGTGGGCTTATTGAACATCTACCCCATCATCAAGTATTCTTACTAGACCTGGCAAACTTTATACTTTAATTTTTGTCTAGTTAGATTTTTTTTTTCCTTTTCTGAGAATTTGCCTAATAAATTATAATTAATCCATGTGCTTAAGTACATACATAGTACATTGGAGGGTACATATGCATTCTTTAATTGTTTATTTTTCTTAATCAGCCCATGAAATGAAATCACATTTGTAAAGGACAAAACAAATTGATCTGTCTTTACATCTTTGTCCGCATATAACATGGGGATTCAAGATTTTGTACACTAAAGAAATGCTTAAATGCTTAATGACCTAAGATCAATGTACCTTATTTTCTTTCGTTATGTGACCTAAGATTTTTTTTATGTACGAATCTCTTTTCCTAATTTGATTTCGTTATAATTTAAGTAGAAATCTATGTCTTCGACATCTGACTTTATTCTTTTTATTTTTTCTTTTTTTGATATTTTAAATTGTCAATATATAAACGACATTAAGAATCTGTACTCTACTAACTCGCTATGCTTTTGACACTTTACTTTTTTTTTTTAACTTGAATATTTAAAATTTTGAGCAATGGAAAACATTTTAAAATAATTTATCATATGCTTGGTAGCTTGCAGATAAGTAACTAACCACCTAACCTCCTGCCTCGATATGGAGTCCTCCACTGTTTGACTACAAAGGCAAGAGACATAATTTGTAATTTTCTTCTAGTTGTTGATTAATCAAAAGTCACATGAATCAAACAAGCCAGACAACCAACAAAAACCCACTAAAATAAAAAAAAAAGAAAATTGGAGTTGGAGATTCCCATTACTCTATAAACCATCCCCAAATAATCTTCCCCTCGATGAAACCTATATGTTCAAGGGGTACCTTGAGAAAACCACTAAAAAAGAGATCTATTATTATGATAATCATCAACTAATACATGACACAATTTTTTAAGGAAATGTTTGTCATTTTGTCCATTTGGATCCCTCTAAAATCCGAATATTTTCTTCCACCGTGAAATGTAGGTACATGTGTTTGCTTCTCAAAGAGTTTGGATTTCAATAATTCTATTTTGCTCAAATAGAAAACAAATAGCTAAGCATGTTCTGATCATGTGTCTTTCCTACATAGGTATGACCTACTTGGCCAAAAAGATTCATGAGTATTATCTAGACAGACTTAAAATATATGTATAACACCCAAAAAAAAAAAAGCTAACTTTTAGATATTTAAAAGCAAAGACCTAGTTTTTAATACATGTTGAAATAATGAATGATTGTTAAGATTTAATATAGGGTCAAATTATTAACACCTCTTAAATTGAATGAAAGAAATTTAAAATTTATGAAATAACGTCTTGAATTTAGGTTTTATGAATGAAAAAAAAAGTTTAAAATCTAGTTTAAAAATACGATACGATTAGATTCAGAATAATTACGATTCAATGTGACTATCGCATGTGTGTGTATGTGTGTAACTATTGTGTGTGTGTGTGGGGGGTGGGGGGGGGGGGGAATAAAATGAAGCGCCATTTTAATCGAAGTGAATAGGACATTTTAACCTTGTAGATGTAGTAGCAGAGTTTAAATAAAAATAAAAAAAATAGTATAAGAGGGAGGACGTATGGTCGTACCTAAAAGGAGAACAGCAAGTACCGCGTTGGGAAGTTGATATTAACGGTAACAGGTTTTATTGATGGAAGAGTACCGGGAAAGCAATCAAGATTTTCTCTTCACATAACAGCCTTAAAAAGAACTACACAGAGCAACTGATTTTCAAAGAACTCCAATTTCCTTTGGGCTTTATCAGTTTTTCTTTTTGGTTGGTCTTCTGGGTTTTTTCATGGGGAAGAAGCAGCACCTGGATTGGACTTCAAAGTCCATTTCTAATTCTGGCAGTGAAAGAGTTCCTCTTTTGTACAAGGAGGTTTGTGCTTCTTTCTTGATTAATTCATCTTGCTTTTGTTTTTAATTATTTTCTTGGATTCTTTTATTAATCATTCTTCTTCACTTTTCACCATTTTTCTTTTCAGTGTTAGCTTTTGTGAAGGAAATGTTTCTTTTTGGTTTCTGGGAATCTGTTAAAATTTACCTGAATTTTTCTTTTTTTGGTATTAACATCTTACTTGCAAAGGGTTGTTCTTATTTTCTTTCTCTGTTTTCTCCCTGAAGTTGTTATTTTCTTTTCATGTCTGACTCTGATTAGGGTCTTTGTTGTAGTGATAATAATTTCCTCTGATGCTTTGATGCGTAATTGATTAATATGACATCAAATTCTCTTGTTAGTTTAAGGGCTTAGATAACTGATTATTTGGTTTTATTTAGTCTCAGATTGACAATCCTTTCATATTTTAGTTATCTCATGTATATTCAAAAGAGAACTTGACAGAATTGGAAGACTGATTTTAGTTTTCTTAATATTTCTTTTAGTTACAACTTACAAAGTGAAATATTGAAAGGAAAGAACAAAAAGCTATGCTCCCCTTTTTCTGGGTGTTTGTGTATGTTTGAAGAAAAACTTTTCAGAAATATATTGGAGGAAACTATTTAAAATAGCTGGTAATTCTGATGGAAGAAATTCAGTTGATTTAGTTACAAAAGAAACAGCAGTTTAATGGAAATAATTAAGTTTATCTTATGCAGACTAGTAAGACAGCAAATGACCAGCAGTCACCTAATGGTCCTGTGTCAGACCTTGAGCAAGGGAATGCAGTAGAGGTGATGGCTGTTCATGCTATTTGTCCTTGATTTTTGTTTCACAATTAGCACTTTTAGTTGTGAAGGAGTCCTGATTTTTATTTGAAATTTTAGGCAGCCAATGTTGGATTTTGCAGAGTCTTTTCACTGGTTAGTGCTCAATTTGTTTCCCATTATCTTTCAGTAGGAAACTGCAACATCAATGTGCATTGAAATACTTTTTCTTTTTTCCAGGCAAGGCCAGATGCTGGGAAGATAATAGTTGGCACCATTGCATTACTGATAGCATCCACTTCAAGTCTCCTGATTGTATGTTGTTTCTTAGCTCTCTGTTTTTTTATCTTCTCCTTTGATCATAATCTATGATTCTTTGAGATGAAAAATAGGTGAAAAGTCATTGCTGTCAACAGCAAAGTACTTTTTAAGAGTAGGATAGGCTCACAGATGACTGTTTATGCTAGAAATAGGTTAAGCCTTTATATGCTCCTCTACAGTGTCAAGCTATGGATTCTGGCTTGAATCTCGTTCCTTTTGTTTCAGGATGAGTGTTCTTTATCTGTCTTATTTTCATCATCTATCAGATCTCTACTTATGCTCCAGTGACTAATCCAAATTAAGGAGGGGCGGGGGATGGGGGGTGGTGGGGTTGGGTTGGGGACTACAAGAGGGGGAAAAAACTACAAGTGTGAATTTTTTCACAATCATAAGAACTGAAATGTTTTCATTTTTTTCCTTAAAACCGCTAGAAGTCTTTCATTCTCAGAGCTTCACTTCAGTGAAATCCAACAAAAAGGGCTATTTCTTTGAAGGTAGCCAATTCTTACTGAGGTTATCACACTCTTTATCTTAGATGTTTCCATAGTAGTGCTTTTACATAGAATAGCATATTCCACAAGTATTTTCATCTTCCTTCCCTTTGAAGTGTAATTTAGACATATTGCCTTTTGAAAAGTGAAATGAATGCTTAAATAAGACCATGTCAGAAATCGAGAGCAGAATAATCTTGAATCAAGCTTCATTCCCAGCCTTTTTCTTTCGCTTTTTCATTTTGGGCGTAATTTTTCATTGCTTATACTGCAGCCGAAATATGGTGGAATGATTATAGACATTGTGTCAAGAGATATAAGGACACATGAAGAGCAATCAGATGCTCTGGAAGCTGTCAAGAACACTGTAATATACATTGTGCTGATAGTTGTCATAGGGTATTCCTTTTCCTTTCTCTTTTCAATTTTCCTTTTTCATGTGCTACAATTATGATTCTGTTTCTACTTGTTCCTTGTTTAACTATTTGGAAATTTTAATTTGAGACATTTAGACCCACTAGTAACGAAATGGGTTTATCTTGTTTTACATAAGATACGTAGAAAGGTAATTCCTTTTCTTATAGCATTTGCATATGCTCTTTCATGTATTGGTAGAAATAAATCAAGATGATTCCCTTTTTATGTTGTTTTTGAAATATCCGTTGACGTTTCTATATGATCACTTGTCTGTTGAAATGCTTCAAGAAACATTAGTCAGGGACTCAGGGTCCAGTCAAACTTTATCTTGAGAACTATCTGACATCTTCTTCATGTCTTTTTCTTAACATATTTCAGATGTTGGCCATATAACCAAGCTCCTTCTAGAATCCTAATTACTTTGATGTCTCTAGAATGTTAGTAGGAGTAGAACTAGTAAGAATCTAGATAGTATGTGCCTCTAGAGAGCCATCATGTCCTGTATCATGTTTAACGAGACTTTCATGGAGATTCCAACACAAATTATTTATCACTTTACTCTTACCTTTTAAGGTGCGCAAAATACATTTTAGACACTTTCTGGAGCATGTCAAACACTCGTTGAACCTTGAGATAACCATTTTAGTTAAGAATGAATTGTGAATCAAAATGCAGAAACAGAATTCCTAATAGGTTCTAACATTTTCATGAAAAAATAGAAATATTTATGAAACTAATCTATAATAAACTTTTATGTATGAAGGCTTGGAGATGTAATCTAGTTGAAGATTAATGTTAAAATAAGAAATGAGAATATTAGTTCTGTATTCATATTTCCTTAATCTACTGTATCCGTATCCTTGCAACAAAGTTAAAAACTGTATCACTTGATTTTTTAACTTATTTGGATTGATTCAATAGTTGAGTTCCTTTTGTCTCTGATCATTGTAGGTCTCTGTGCACGGCACTTCGAGCATGGTTGTTTTCTTCTGCCAGTGAAAGGGTTGTAGCTCGCCTAAGGAAAGACTTATTCAGTCATCTTATTCATCAGGTTAGGCCAATTAGATTCAGCACCTAGTTGTAAGATATGCCATGATTAGTACAGCAGGTTCGAAATTCATGATTTATGTATGCTTGACTCAATTTTTACCATGTGCCACAATCTAAGACCAAAGATTCGCTAGTTACTCTGCTTGTTTGATCACCCGTTTGCCAAAAAAAGCTTCAGCTATATTGATCCTGGAATGGTTCAACAGGAAATAGCCTTCTATGATGTTACTCGAACCGGGGAACTCCTCAGCAGGCTATCTGAGGACACCCAAATCATTAAAAATGCAGCAACAACAAATCTTTCAGAGGCACTCCGGAATCTAACAACCGCCTTTATTGGTATTGGCTTCATGTTTTCATCATCGTGGAAATTAACATGTATGTGATTTTCCTTTTCAACTATTCTTTTCCATGGCTATTTATCAACTGATTTTTCTTGTTTAAATCTTTTTAGTAATGCCATCTAATTAGTAAATGTAGCACTGATGGCAGCTTCTATTCCTGTTTAGTGCTAGCCTTGGCTGTAGTGCCAATTATTTCTGTTGCTGTACGAAAATTTGGACGCTATCTCAAAGAACTTTCACACGCAACCCAAGCTGCAGCAGCGGTAGCTGCCTCAATTGCTGAGGTTAGTATGAAATATTTATCATTACTTCTATTTTTGAGAAATTATAACAAAAACTGACAGGAAAGATAAGCTCATTAGACATTTTTTCATATCCTATCCTTCATATGCTATTGATTTTCAGGAATCTTTTGGAGCCATTCGAACCGTTAGATCATTTGCTCAAGAAGTTTATGCTATATCAAATTACTCTGAAAAAGTTGATGAGACACTGAATCTTGGACTAAGACAAGCTGTAAGTTTTAGAATGCTCAGCCGTTGCTCTCTCTCTCTCTCTCTCCGTCTCTCCCCATCACATGCGCAGACACAGCCATTCAGAAACTAAAATTTCATAATTTCTACTGTTTTCTTCAACAGAAAATAGTTGGTCTATTCTTTGGAGGACTAAACGCTGCATCCACGTTGTCTGTTATAATAGTGGTGATTTATGGTGCCTACTTGACAATAATGGGATTTATGACTGCGGGTTCTCTTACATCCTTCATCCTTTATAGTCTCACTGGTATCTCCTAAATGTTCGCAGCTTGCTCTATTTTCAAGTTTTTTCCTAGTTTCTGCTCAATCTTTGGCCTCAGTAAAGACACTGCAAATACCTTAAACCTAGTAGAAATTTAGCCAATATTTCTGAACTCTCTCTAAAAGTATGTCCAAAGCAGCAATAATCTTCAACTTGATAAATCCCCATCCATAGTTATATAGAACATAATTGGGTTTAAAAGATAGCAACACATGAAAAGGTCAGAAACTTGGTACGAGGCTATTTTTGTTGACTTCTACTTTCCATGACCTTTTCCCTTCTCATTCTGCCTCCGATGGTTAAATTATTTCAATTGATAATCGTTGATTTGTGAGTAAGAACATTCTAAGCTTAAGTCATTCTGTAGCTTATAAATGGATTGTTTTCATGATAGAATCTTGTTGCTAAAATTTTCATATAGCTGTATTTCTCTATGCCTGCAGTTGGATCCTCTGTTTCCTCTTTATCAGGATTATATACAACTGCCATGAAAGCTGCAGGAGCTAGTCGGAGGGTTTTCCAGCTCTTAGATCGTGTCTCAACCATGCCAAAATCAGGAGACAAGTGCCCAGAGGGGTTAGTTAAATTACAATAACTTAAAATTTTCATTAGTCTTATGCCAGGGACATGACAAAGTTGTTTAACAGTGTTGAAATCGAGCATGCATTACCTAATAATTACTATTTTTGTCAACTGATTTCTTGTAATCTATGATGTCATATTGTCATTGGCAGAGATCCAGATGGAGATGTAGAATTAAATGATGTCTGGTTTGCATATCCTTCTCGGCCAAGTCATATGGTACTTAAGGTAATGGTTCTTGTACACATTTTTGTGTAATCAAACATGCCACCATGTCAAATTAAAACATATTCTCTTGAACTGAACTAATTCCTGTTGTGCGTCAACTAAGACTATACATTTATACCTTTGTTATGGATTCGGTTTACTGATCCTTCCTTTGAGGATCTGCAGTGCAATAAAATTAAAGAAGATCAACACTAAAACATAAGGGAAATGAAAAATAAAACTTTGATAGTTAGTTTTGTTCTTTGTTCACCTGCAAATTGTTAAGAATTCGAAATTTACCAGCAGATAGCTTGGCATTGCTGAACCCGAAGAATGGTATTTATTTAAACCTAGTTTTGAACAGTTTTCGCATCAATATATTTTTTTGGGGAGTATTGTTTTTGTATAAACATCACCATGCTAACTCCTGGTTTTACCATTTTTGAACGTCATGATTTAAATCTGATGCACTGTTGAATTGCAGGGAATAACATTAAAATTGACACCTGGTTCCAAAGTTGCCCTTGTTGGACCAAGTGGTGGTGGAAAAGTAACATATCATCCCTTTTCCTCTTCTTCTTTTCCATTTTTCTCTGTTGTAGTGCTTTCAACAGTTGATGTCATTTGCTTCATCCTGTAGGACCTTTACTAATAAATGAAATTAAAATTCCAATCTATTGCAGACCACCATAGCCAACTTAATTGAGAGGTTCTACGATCCTCTCAAGGGAAAGATTTTGCTAAATGGGGTTCCTTTGGCTGAAATATCACATGAATATCTTCACAAAAAGGTACCTTGCTGTTTTCTTGATATCTCTCAAGCATCTGTGTGGCCTTCATAGAAACTCTACTCAACTTCAGCAGTGAACAGACTACCATTATGCCATTTCATGAGCTGCATTATTCTATTGAAGAAAAAAGAAGACATTTGAAAAGATAATCATCACTGAAAAAGAAACATTATTGGAACAAACTTACCTATTTTATCAATGACAGTTATTAATATAAATGCTTTTACTTAGTTCCCAAATGTTATCTATGGTTGCACAATACTTTGATCAATTTAATGTCCTGACAAGTTAAACACCCTCACTCTCCTTGTCTTTCTGGAAAACAGGTTAGTATAGTCAGCCAGGAACCTGTTCTTTTCAATTGTTCTATAGAGGAGAACATTGCTTATGGATTCAACGGCAAAGCCAGCACCGCTGAAATAGAATCAGTAGCTGTGAGTTATTATCACTAATTTCTTGTTTGCCTTTTACCAATATCAATAAATCATCTTCAGTGATTTCAGCTTTTCTATGCATCTATGCTGATTAATTGAAATGCTACAGAAAATGGCTAATGCGCATGAATTCATAGAAAAATTTCCTGAAAAATATCAAACAGTGGTTGGAGAACGTGGTTTGAGGCTCTCGGGAGGCCAGAAACAAAGAGTTGCAATTGCAAGAGCACTATTAATGAATCCAAAAGTTTTGCTGCTGGATGAAGCCACAAGTGCTTTGGATGCTGAGAGTGAATACCTTGTCCAGGTGAGATTCAAGATGATGGCCTTTTATACAGCCTGATTATCTGACTTTTAAGTCTTCCTTTTCAAGGACAAAGGAAGTATTTAAGAAAAGACGAAAAAATAAAGTGAACCCTATCCCTCCTAGCTATTCTGTCTTCATTTGCTCGCAAAATTACTGTCATTTGCCTTGTGCATGACATGTCCAACTAATTTAGTGAGGTAATCTTAAATCAATTGAAGCCCCTTAACATTTTCAAATTTCTTGTAAACTCAATAGATGTATTTCGTTGGATTTTATCTGTCTATTCAATCATGCCCGTCTTTTAGAATAATACCCCAACTGATTTTCATGTACTGGTTAGGATGCTATGGATTCATTGATGAGGGGTAGGACTGTTCTGGTCATAGCACACAGGCTCTCAACGGTCCAAAGTGCAGACACTGTGGCTGTTATATCTGATGGTCAGATAGCTGAAAGTGGCACTCATGAGGAGCTTCTCAGAGAGGATGGTATCTACACTGCGCTTGTGAGGAGGCAACTACAAGGATCAAACACTAGCAAAATCTAGTTCCAAATGGTCAAGCAATGTCCATATGCTTATTTTGCTCACATTGTTGAAATGTTCCTCAATTTCGCCTAAAACAGTTTTGGTGAAACTTACTCTTTAATAGAATTTGTTGATAAGACGACTTGTCAAACGTTAAAATAGTAGAATGAAGTATCTTGTTTATCAGCTAGCATATTTTAGAGGAAAGATATCTTAAATTCTTCTCTATTTCAAAACAGAATATGATAATTCAATTGTTTTCAATCCCAGAGGCTTGATGAGTTATCCAAATTAAATTACTTTAGATGAAACCACTAGAGATCTGCGTCTGCCACAATGAAGAAATAGAAGGCATTCCAATCAATCAAACACTGAATTGGAACACAACTTAATTACATTACATCCACTTTGTTTATGGGGAAAAAGAAGACAAATAAATCAAGCTTTTTCTCTGGAAATGGTGCTACTCAAGAACATGCTACAAGATACCACTCATAGGATCAGAGACTAGGACTAGTCAGTCCAATGGAACTGGTGTCCAAATTACTAACTCCGCTGCAAATACTTGAGCCCAGACCTGATTCATTATCCACATTGATTTCGCGAGCCATGGGGAATACCATCTCCGGATAGTTATGTTCACCACCAGGATTGATCTTCTCTTCCTCTGCATCAGCAGCCTCTTGCAGCTCCAATGCAAATCCCAGCTTTTCCATCACATCATTCATTGATGGCCTATTGACTCCTTTATCTTGTATGCAACTTTCTGCAATCTCCACAAACACTTTAAAACACTCAGGAGCTATCTTTCCTTTTAGATTTGGATCAATGATTTGATAAAGGGTCCTGTCAGCAATGCATTTCTTAGCCCAGTTAGCCAGGTTCACTTGATCTTCTGGCAACTTCTTGTCCAAAGCTTTCCTTGCACATAACACTTCAAATAACACCACACCAAATGAATACACATCCGATTTCTCTGTTAATCTATGACCCCTAGCGTACTCAGGATCCAAGTACCCCCATGTACCCTTTACTCCAGTATTGAGCAAGTCAAGCTTAGGGTCCATTTTAGACAACCCAAAATCAGAAACTTTGGCTATATCCTTCCCATCCAAGAGAATGTTGCTTGTCTTTATGTCACGATGAATGACTGTATGCTTCACTTCTGCATGAAGGTAGTTCAATCCAACAGCTGCCCCTTTGCATATCTCAAGCCTTCGTTTCCAGGTTAGAGGATCATAATTAGTACCGTAAAGATGATCACTTAGAGTCCCGTAGATCATGTAATCATACACCAGTATCATCTCACGTTTCTCCTTGCAATATCCAATCAAGGAGACCAAGTGAACATGTCGGAGCTGGGAGAGCATCTCAATCTCGTTTAGAAACTCAAAAGCACCTTGTCTGGACTCTGGATTTAAACGCTTGATTGCAACTATTTTTTCCCCGTTATCCAAGAAACCTTTGTACACATTACCGAAGCCACCTTTCCCAATAACTAAATCATCATGGAAGTTGTTGGTTGCTGCTTTGATCTCATCCAGTGTAAAGTGGTGGCATAATTCTTCGGGCAATGACTTGGATTTCCTCTTGGATGACTTCCCTAAGCAGAACCATGATGGCCTATTGCTTAACTCTTGAAGCCAAGACCTCCTCTTTCTATGTCGCCAAATAAACATGTAACACATCAATAAAACCATGACAAAGAAACCAGCTACACCCCCACAGGCCGGAATAACCCATTTCCCCTTTGTCCTGTCCTGACTTGTCTTTGATAACGAAAGTTCAGGGTTGTGTCCGGCGAGGTTTTCACTTGCATTGCTCACTTTGAGCACTTCAATTCCATTTAATAAAAACTTACCTCCATCTAGATCTGGTACCAGTTCTATAATAATTTCAGGCCTGTTCTCCGCTCCCTTTGTTTCTACATGAACAATGTAATCCACATAAAATGGAACTGCCATACCACTGCCACCCCTCGGAAACTGACCCACACCAGCTGTCTGATTGTTTATTTGGATTCGTCCACCAACCATTCCCAGATCATTAAAATTACAAAAATGAAGCCTTAGCAAATACCTGAAATCCGAATCCACTGGTAATCTCCATGTCAAATAAGAACTTGCGCGACCTGTCCGATAAACCTCATCCGGTGCAGTGTAGGGTGGAATTTGACTATAACTGAGTTGTACCGAAGACAATTTATTACGGAGTTCGCTTCCACCCAAAATGTAATCAGAATCACCAAACCAGGCCCTGAACATCCCAGTATCTGACACCGGAGAGATGTAATCGCCACCAACATTCAGTCTATAAACCGTCTCGAGTGTTGCATATCTGTCAATAGACAAGGACACACTTCTTTGCCCGATCAAAGGGACACCATCTGATGTTTGATCTGGTGTGTAGTAAAGGTGCGGTGGCATTGATACGATCTCAATTGCATTGATGAAGGCATACGAATCATTTGAAGATGGAGTGAAGCTCAACTCCAGCTCCTGAGCCTCTTGTAGGTTCACGCAGTATTCCCTAACAATTGCTCGGACATCCAATGCATTAGCAGTAAAGAAGGCGCTGAAATTCTTTAATAAAGTGCGGGAACCTGCTTTGACTGATAAAAAGGGCCTGACACCGTCGAAGTTTCGATACGAAGCTGGATATAAGTAGAGCCGAACGAACTTCGGGCCAGCAGTAACTGGGAAAATGTACTTGAATTTGGAACGGGAGACACGGGCGGTCATATAGGGGACAGCATCAACAGAACCTCGAGAAAGAGAAACATAGGCTGATGATTTGCTACGGGATGACTCCACAGGACCGAACTTTGAGTCTTTGTCTGATATCCAAAGGCGGCCATCTAAAGCAGTTAAGTTCTCAGCAGCCCCGCAATCCAGGGCGATATTATCTGTTGGGACATAAGGAGGTGCAACAGATACGGTAACTAAAACTAACTGGAGGAGAGAGACGAGAATCCAGAACAACTTGAACATGGATAACCCAAATTTCGAAACAACCTTAAAACCTGAACTGGAACAGATCTTGTTCAATTCCCTCTCTGGGGCCTGACAAGTTAAACAAGTGACGGTTGATATAGGTCAAAATTAAAAAGGCATCCAAAAATAAACAAGCCTTGCTTTAGTTATTTGTATATATAAAAGAATTCTTTGGTGGAAGACACGTTTCCTCTCACTTTTAAAAGCGCCTACTATATCCCTACTTTAGTCATTTGTCCGATAAACCCATTAAAAGCTCAAATTAGGACAATGAAGTGATGATTCCATGAACTCGATTTTATAGGAGTTATTACGGAACCAAAACGTAACATAATTATGATCACACATTTAAACTAAACCACATCCCAATAAATGTTAAGAAACTTATCCAAAAAATTTTTAAAAATTTTTATTTGGAGTTAAAACTTTTTTAAATTTGTAGCTAAATTTGATATCACGTTTTGATTTTATGATAACTCCTACAGAACCGAGTTTTGATTTTATGATAACTCCTACAGAACCGAATCGGTGGAATCATTTCTCTAATAGTAGAATCAAACCGTAGAGTCGTCTAATATAGAACTCACCATCTAGCTCAAGTGAGCAACTTTGAAGGTTTAACCCTGCACCGAGTACCCCCGTTAAGTTAATAAATTCTTACCCATCTTTCCCTCTCTTTTCTCGAAAAGAGTTGCCCCCACTTTGAAACAATGCTACCTCACCTCCAACCCTCAAACAGAGAACGACCAAGGCATTAGCGCCTCGTTTTTTTTTTTTTTCCAATTGTTCTTATAAAACTGATCGATGTTTGCTTGTCTTTTCCCTCATTTTTTTTTTTTTCGGCTTGCCCAATCTTTGAATCTATAGATAACCCAAAGACAGCACACAGCAGGTATAAATATCATAATTTCAAAAACAGAATACCCATATGTATAATCCATCCATGAGGGCACCCAAATAAAGAAAAAGTCAACCAGAGATATGTCATTTTGCACAGGTAGCCTTGTAAGCAAAAACGGAATCAAGATTTGCACTGTCAAAATTTCTGATTCATTTGGATTGTGATCCAATTTAAACAATGGGAATACTTGAATACAAGGTTCTGCCCCATTTGCAATCTGATCTATTGCAGGATAAACAAGGTCTTTCAATCAAAATGGCTAACAAAAATGCCTATCTAAGAATAACTCTTAACGAGTCGCCACCCCTTGTGTCGCCTGTGTGCCTTCTTCAACAACCTTGTTTGCTTGAATGGTGTTGATGAGACTGGCAATATTACCCTGGAAAATGAGATAGACCAGTTTACTAGGAAACAGAAACACAATTTACACCTAATAGGCATACTGCTTTGGACATGATGATGATCCACCAAAACCAACTTTAAGGAAGTCTATCTCATCAAAGATGTAGCAGGTATTGACAAGTAACCAAGCATATGGTATATCCAAAAAGCTTGAAAGTTTTCTAACCAAGATCACCAAAAATTTGAACAATCAAACAGATACATGGCTAGTAAAAATACTAAAAGAAACTTTCTAGTCAACTGCTACACATACGGTGCATTATCACGGAAACTAAAGAAACTTGAGTAAAAAGGAAAAGAAAAGGAAAAAAAAAAGAAATAGAAAGAAAGAAGAAGCATCAATTGTGTCAAATTCTTTACCCTCCATGTAGCTAGTTTTGATCGAAGAGACTGCCACTGTTGCTGTCCAAATATGCGCTCAGTGCAACGGCTGCAAGTTATGTGGAGTCAAATCAAGAAAAAAGAAAGGTATATTATAGTTTAATCCAATGGACTACAAAGCAATGAAATCAGACAAACTTGAATCACATGTGCAACACATAAGGAGATAACTAGGAGCTTACCTCACAATCACAACCTGATTCATCTGATCCATTTTACAGTCAATTAACTTAGCAGTTATTGCCTTGACAACCCACAATTCCACCTCATCATCATCAATCTGTGAAGACAAATACATCAATAAAAGATATACTTAGACTATGAAGCAAATTTGGTAACAGGTAGATAAGGAAGTTTACCCTAAGAGTGTCCTTGATGAGAGCATATGGAATTTGTCCAGATTCATTAGACCCAAGATCAACCAATGACATTAACCTCATCTTTGTTATACAATCTTCATGAACAAGACCTGAACCATGGAAGAGTAGCAATATTGAAATATATTAAAAATTGAAGGGCGTTTACTTAGATCAATAGCCGATATAAGGTAAATAAAAAACAAAGCATTACCATAACTTTTCAGTAAGGTAGAATTTGCAGCCTGAAACTCCAAGTAGGCATCCAATCGCTGAGTCAGAAAGATCTCCAATAGCTGATAGACCAATGCATATTTAGCATCCTTCTCCAATTGCCCTACAGCAGGCATATCTAATAGATCACACTGCAAAATGAAAACAAAAAAATCAATTCCAAAAGCTCATGTATATACTTTGGTAGAAGTGGGAAAGAAGACAAGCAAATATATGGAAAGCTCTAGAGAGATGGCATAAAATAAAAAAGATTAAAAGCTGAGGGGGCAGGGGCATCCAAGAAAGGGAACGAACGAAAACATAAAAGTTAGGGAGCAAATGTTGAAAGAAGTATGCAAATTATTAGGACAAAAATGAGCTTAAAATGAAGAAACATATAATTTTACACCAGCTACAATCTGCGAGATTTAGTAAGACGCTAAGATACCTGAAACATGTCAGGTGCCTTCACAAATTCAATGACAGCGTGCACAGCTTCCTCCTTGGCTTCACTCATGGTGTACGAGTCCTCACCAGAGAAAGTTGCCAAATACTTGGTCAAGAATTTGAAAGAGTCCTTGGCAGAGCTGAATTTGCAGAAAATGCCACAGGGATTAAATATATGTAAGAACACAACCAACATGCAAAGTATAATCGCATATAGGTAACTGAACTTATACTTCTGAGTTGAGCTATACCTTTTATTTTCTTTCAGTACATTTGCAACAGTTAGGAAGAGGTTCCTTTGATCCTTGACTCCGATATTCCACTCTTTCAAGAAACTATCAATCTTTTTGAAGGATGGTATGACATGATCAGTGACTTTCCCATTCAATGCCAAACTTAAGGCTTGCATGTATACAAAGAACTGGCTAGCTGGCCCCTCCAACAAATTATAGAGATTAAACAAGCTGCAAAGAGAAAATTAGCAAGATATAAGACAATGCCATGAAAATTCAATATGCCAGAGTTGTAGATCGTCAGGGGACATTACATCTTTAAACGCACTGCAGGCTTGTCATTTGGTTGTTGACTAATTTTTGTGGATATGAGTTTTGCCACCTCAAGTTCTTCATCTGAGCCTTTGAGCTTCGAGACAAGACTGCAGATAACAGTGAAGATGCACTCGAGATCTGAGCATAAGAGAAGAAATCAATTATTTGCAAAAGCTAGAACTAAGACATGCATTTCTAACTTCGCAATCACAGTTTAATAAACCATATATCTAAGTTTCGCATAGCATCATATTGTATGCGAAATTCTATCCGCTCAATCAAATTCCATTTGCACCATTTCTACAGAATTGGAAAAAGAAAAGTTTGCTAATAATAGAGTTCAAATTTCAAAAGCAAAATTTAATTTCCTGTATAGAGTCTATTTTTTTTGCAACTAAACACCATAATCTGGTAACTAGTATGGCAGCACCAAAATACGCAGCGAATCAAATGATACAAACTTAAATTGAGTAATTACACCAATCCCATTAACTACGAACAGGGTATTTATTCCAATTCATGAATCTCCGAAATTATCCCCCTCCCAAAGAAAAAAAAGAAAAGAAAAAGAGAGAGAGAGAGAAATCAATTGCTGATAAATAAAAAAGTTAAGCACCTTTATCGGAGACCTTGGAAAAGACTAAATCAGCAGAAGTAAGCATTAAGGAAGCCAAATCCAACAATCTCTCATTCACCATACACTGTTGCGCTTCCACACAAAGCCTCGTCACTTGCGGCTCCGCAACCTTTTTAACCATGATTAAACCGAAAAAATAATTAAGAAGTTTTCAAAAATGAATTCAAAATTAAAAATTCTGGGAAACGGAAAGCAAAGATTACATCGGCACCAGCATCTGCCCAAGCAAGCTCAGCAGTGAATCGGACGACGGTGAGCGCCGGGTCTTCTTCGGATGTTGGAACGACGGTTGTCATTCTCGTATTGTAGGGGATTTAGAGCTCTCTGCAAAACCCTAGCTTCGTTTTGGTAGTGGCAGCTGAGCCGAGCAGATAGAGAGAGAGAGAGAGAGATACAGCAAGAAAAACCCTAGCTTTTAGAGATTTGTAGTTTTACCTTTTTACGTTTTCTTTTTTTTTAAAAAAAAATTATAGACGGTAATTAACTTTTTCTTTTTCCTTTTTTTTCTACTATTTTTCATAGAATAAAAAATCGGACGAATTGTTCGGTTGAACAGAGAATTGATCATAGGTCCGGTCCATTAAAGGTTAAAAAATCATTTTATGTTGAACCGTTTTTGAACTTGTGAATCGGTTGAACCAAAAATTTAAATTTTTTATTTTTTAAGCTATTTTTAATTGATTAACCCAAATCCAAAAAAAACCTAAATTAATGAGAAGCTCAAATTCTAATTTTTTTTATTATATTTAGACTTTTTTATGAATTTTTTTAAAATTTTTGAGTTGAAAATTTAGAATTTAAATATTTTAAGAAATTAGTAAGACTAGAATATTCATCTAATCGATTCAAACGGTTCAACTTGTTAAATCATAAACCGTTAACCTTTTTGGTTCAAGGACCGATCCAGTTTTTTATTATTTTCCTTTTCCTTTTCCTCAAGAAAAATGGATTTTAAAAAGAAAAAAGGATTGGCAATCATTATTAAATAAATAAATAAATTTGAAATTTCTATGCCAAATTATTTTGAGACGAGTGACCACAAATATAAAGTTATATATATTGGCAAATAATTTAAAGTTGATATAATTTTTTTTAGAATTTTGTTAAAATAGTTTTATTCAATAAAAAATATATTTCTTAAAATAAAATTTCATCTAACCTAAAGAAGTGACACTAGAATTATTCTATTTATATTTCTGTCAAATTTAGACAAATTATTATATATTTGATGATTGAACTCTTTGTGCTTGTCCAAACTCTAAAATGGGATGCCTGATACCAGTTTTAATTAACTATCCATATAAAATTACCTAAAGATAGAAAAGGAAAAAAAAATCAACTTTATATCACCTTTATTTGCAATTAAATAACTAAATTATTATAAACTCCTTGATATCCAATAATCACATTAAATTCTGATTAATTCAAAGTCGAACCTCGTTAAATCTTAAATAGGAAAGCTTTTCCAAATTTATTTTCTCTATTAACGAGGAGAAATTATTAGATAGACCGGGCCTACCACGTCATCTGTAGGCCCGACCAATCATATTATGCCACATAAGTTTAACAAGTCATGTCATCTTCTTGTTTGGACAAACCCTCTCAAGACGTTAACAGACGTTAACTTTTCTTCTTCCCACCACGTTAACCCATTTTCTTACGACATTTTCTCACGATCTAACAAGAAAATAAGAAAAAGAAATCTCAACTGGGAGACAAAAAGGAAGAGGACCAAGAACTCCATCTCTACAGCTCCATCTTCCGTTGAATCTATGTCTCTAGAAAATTCGTCAAACATGGTCTTGAATTACTTTGAATATATTGGATCTGCTCCATGAACAGTCTCTTTCTCCACCAAAGTTTCCTTCCTGACTTGGCCATTGCCGCCTTTGGAAGACATTATATGATGGAATCTTTCAAATTTTCAAAGAAGCCTTCGTTTAGTTCCAATCGTTTTATATGTTGCTGGGTTTTTGTTCTCATTTGGGTTTTCTCAGATTATGGTTTTCTTGCTCTTGTTGTAACGCACACCAAGTGTTTGTGCTTTTGCTTATTTCAGCTTATTGCTTTGTACTATATCAGACAAAGTAAATTTCCTAGTAAAATTCTTTTGGCCGGGATGATGGTTGCCTTAGAGTATCCATATTTTCAAAATGCCATATGTCTAGTGAAAAACTGATACGTCTTGTTTCTAGTGAAACTCTTTAGGCTGTAAGATGTCAAATTGCTAAATTTTGAAATGAAATTGTAGAAATACTTAACAACTTATAGATGTCTGGAATGAACGATTAGTATCAACTGGATTATAATCGGTGGAAATTTGATTATAATTCCAAAATTGAAGCCGGTTCACTTTTGAAACATCAGTACAAGCTCATATTAGCAATATTGTTGCAGGAGTTGTGATGTAAATTTCTGAAGTCAAAGGGTCTCTGAACGTCCCCTGTTCAGTTAATTAACTCAAGGAAATTAATCTACCTGCAATTATCCTCGTAACTCTGGGCTGCCAAGGTGGTAACTGTTAAGTGGTAAGGCTTTTGAATGACGAGTGACCACCCAACGCACATATAATATAGCAGCTGAAAAGCTTTTTGTCGTACTGAACCTTCCCATACAAAACTACAACTACAAAACGCCATACGGCCATAGCCAAATTAAGAGACTTCAGCCTTAACCAACAGCCACCTTCCTTTAACATACAGCCATAGCCAAATTGGTGGAAATTTGATTCATCGGCCTTTAAAAGTTTGTGTTGTCACAAAAAATCTCCTGGCTGATTTACGGGCGTACCAGTTGCTTTTGATCAAAAACAACAAAAGTAAAGAAGGAAAAGACGCGGGTTCTGGTTTAAAGTCACAGTCGGACTGTTTAATACATTAAATCTACTGGGTAATTTGCTTGATTACTTACCAAAGAGAAAGAACAAGATTGAAAATAGAGAATTTTGTATTGCAACGAGAAAAGAAGGTCGATGAAGGCTTAATCGATGAAATAATAAACGAAAACAAACAAGTCAACCAGAGTGATAGGAAGATGAAAGACAAGGACAAGGGAAAAGGGCTTTGAAAAAGCTCTGAAGAAACACTAAAGATTGAAAGCCATCGGGCAGTACTCCATGTGTTGGGAGGTTTTGTGTAGATGATTGTTTTTTCTCTTGTTTCCTCAGGTTCCACCTTTTATAGCTATATTCGGGCTGATATCAAGGTCCTGAGATTATGCCTCTTTGAATTCAAATATTCCAGATTAAACACAAGGCTTAATCTTTGGCCGATTCATTGCTGCCGATCCTCCTCCATGATTGTCGCGGCTTTAACTACCATTTAAAGCCTGCTGACCTTGCCACAGCTCATCTCTTCTATCAGGCCAATCACCCTTGAATGATCCTATCTTCATGTTAAGGCCTGCTTGTTTCTCTCTTAGCCCATAGGCCACAAATTGTAAATTGTGGTACAAACATTGCCCCTCCAAGTGCAAAATTTCGGTTGAAATTGAAGCACTTGTTTAAGCTTTATTTTGCCGCCTATAGTTGAACACTTAAATTAAAGGGCCATTGGTCAAAACCAAGGTCGTCCAGATTGGACAATCCAAGGCTGTAGCTGAACAAGCCAGCTGAAAGACAAGAAATAAAACTGTTACCAGACCGACTGAATTAGAATAGGCCACCAGTAGAGTAAACTGCTAGCAAGATAGGTTGATGGCCAAGCAGAGCAGGCCGATGGAGCATAATAGGCCGATGGACTAGCAGAGTAATAAGGAAAGTGTGCCATCGGCCAAGCAGTGTAAGCCGCCGGCCAAACATAGTAGGCCGATGGCCAAGTAGAATGGGCTATTTGCCTAGAGGGATAAGTTGTCGGCCAAGCAGATTTAACTGTTGGCCAGGTAGATTTGACTTTCGGCCTAGCAGAATAAGCTATCGGCCATGCAGAATTAACTATCGACCAAGCAGGATATGCTATCTGTTGGCCAAGCAGGATATGCTATCGGCCAAGCAGAATTTTTTGTCGGCCAAGCAGAATTAACTGTCGGCCAAGCAGTCTTATGAACAGGTTGCGCAGAAACAGGAGCAGACTGCGCAGAAACAGGAGTAGACTGCGCAGAAACAAGATCGGACTGCACAGAAATAGGAGTAAACTGCGCAAAAACAGCAGCAGACTGCGCAGAAACAAGATCAGACTGCGCAAAAACAGGATCAGACTGCGCAGAAACAGAAGCAGATTACGCAGAAATAGGAGCAGACTGCGCACAAACAAGATCAGACTGCACAGAAACAGGAGTAAACTGCACAGAAACAGGAGCAGATTGCACAGAAATAGGATCAAACTGCGCAGAAACAGGATCAGACTGCGCAGAAACAGGAGCAGACTGCGCAGAAACAAGAGCAGACTACGCAGAAACAAGATCAGACTGCACGGAAATAGGAGTAAACTGCACAGAAACAGGAGCAGACTGCGCAGAAACAGGAATAAGCTGCGCAGAAATAGGGGCAGAAAATGTGAGCAGTAGGCCGATGTCCAGAATATGAACCAAAGCGAGCTAGTTCAAGGCCGACAACAGGTCGATTTGCCTGGTGGCCATCACCGTTGCCATTAAGGACTGCAAGTGGTACATCTTCCTCTCGCCTAGCTTGGTCTTCTTGCTGTGGAGGAAGGATACATGGTTGATCTTTGTTGTCAGCCATCTTTTCAAGAAGGTCTTGGCTGTCCTGGCCTATTGGCGAGCCAACATTGTGTACCATTGGAGGATTCTGCCCCCCGAGCCTTTCTGATATCGCCACTAATTTTGCTTGCCTCTGATCAAATTGTTGATCAATTTGACGAATCTGCTGGCAAATCTGTTGGCCGATCTGTTGACCGATCTGTTGGCCGATCTGCTGGTGTGAATCAAGCAACCTTGCAAGATTATCATTCATGGATCTGACCATTGCTTCGTTGCAATTTTGCAAACTTCTAGAAGCATGACTCCTGTCCGGGCTACTTGATGAGCTTCGATCATGGGATCGTAGCATCATAGGATGCTGGGATCCTTCAAATTGTTTTCCTATATCCTTATTTAGGGCCATGTCCATTAAAAAAAATTAATATTCAAAAATCAAAGTGATAAAAATAAAGCAAAGTACCCAGATTGGTCCCACCGGGTGTGCCAAAAAGATGTTGTCACAAAAAATCTCCTGGCCGATTTGTGGGCGTGCCAGTTGCTTTTGATCAAAAATAACAAAAGTAAAGAAGGAAAAGACGCGGGTTCTGGTTTAAAGTCACAGTCGGACTGTTTAATACATTAAATCTACTGGGTAATTTGCTTGATTGCTTACGAAAGAGAAAGAACAAGATTGAAAATAGAGAACTTTGTATTGCAACGAGAAAAGAAGGTCGATGAAGGCTTAATCGATGAAATAATAAACGAAAACAAACAAGTCAACCAGAGTGATAGGAAGATGAAAGACAAGGACAAAGGAAAAGGGCTTTGAAAAAGCTCTGAAGAAACACTAAAGATTGAAAGCCATCGGGCAGTACTCCATGTGTTGGGAGGTTTTGTGTAGATGATTGTTTTTTCTCTTGTTTCCTCAGGTTCCACCTTTTATAGCTGTATTCGGGCTGATATCAAGGTCCTGAGATTATGCCTCTTTGAATTCAAATATTCCAGATTAAACACAAGGCTTAATCTTTGGCCGATTCATTGCTGCCGATCCTCCTCCATGATTGTCGCGGCTTTAACTACCATTTAAAGCCTGCTGACCTTGCCACAGCTCATCTCTTCTATCAGGCCAATCACCCTTGAATGATCCTATCTTCATGTTAAGGCCTGCTTGTTTCTCTCTTAGCCCATAGGCCAAAAATTGTAAATTGTGGTACAAACATTGCCCCTCCAAGTGCAAAATTTTGGTTGAAATTGAAGCACTTGTTTAAGCTTTATTTTGCCGCCTATAGTTGAACACTTAAATTAAAGGGCCATTGGTCAAAACCAAGGTCGTCCAGATTGGACAATCCAAGGCTGTAGCTGAACAAGCCAGCTGAAAGACAAGAAATAAAACTGTTACCAGACCGACTGAATTAGAATAGGCCACCAGTAGAGTAAACTGCTAGCAAGATAGGTTGATGGCCAAGCAGAGCAGGCCGATGGAGCATAATAGGCCGATGGACTAGCAGAGTAATAAGGAAAGTGTGCCATCGGCCAAGCAGTGTAAGCCGCCGGCCAAACATAGTAGGCCGATGGCCAAGTAGAATGGGCTATTTGCCTAGAGGGATAAGTTGTCGGCCAAGCAGATTTAACTGTTGGCCAGGTAGATTTGACTTTCGGCCTAGCAGAATAAGCTATCGGCCATGCAGAATTAACTATCGACCAAGCAGGATATGCTATCTGTTGGCCAAGCAGGATATGCTATCGGCCAAGCAGAATTAACTGTCGGCCAAGCAGTCTTATGAACAGGTTGCGCAGAAACAGGAGCAGACTGCGCAGAAACAGGAGTAGACTGCGCAGAAACAAGATCGGACTGCACAGAAATAGGAGTAAACTGCGCAAAAACAGCAGCAGGCTGCGCAGAAACAAGATCAGACTGTGCAAAAACAGGATCAGACTGCGCAGAAACAGAAGCAGACTACGCAGAAATAGGAGCAGACTGCGCACAAACAAGATCAGACTGCACAGAAACAGGAGTAAACTGCACAGAAACAGGAGCAGATTGCACAGAAATAGGATCAGACTGCGCAGAAACAGGATCAGACTGCGCAGAAACAGGAGCAGACTGCGCAGAAACAAGAGCAGACTACGCAGAAACAAGATCAGACTGCACGGAAATAGGAGTAAACTGCACAGAAACAGGAGCAGACTGCGCAGAAACAGGAATAAGCTGCGCAGAAATAGGGGCAGAAAATGTGAGCAGTAGGCCGATGTCCAGAATATGAACCAAAGCGAGCTAGTTCAAGGCCGACAACAGGTCGATTTGCCTGGTGGCCATCACCGTTGCCATTAAGGACTGCAAGTGGTACATCTTCCTCTCGCCTAGCTTGGTCTTCTTGCTGTGGAGGAAGGATACATGGTTGATCTTTGTTGTCAGCCATCTTTTCAAGAAGGTCTTGGCTGTCCTGGCCTATTGGCGAGCCAACATTGTGTACCATTGGAGGATTCTGCCCCCCGAGCCTTTCTGATATCGCCACTAATTTTGCTTGCCTCTGATCAAATTGTTGATCAATTTGACGAATCTGCTGGCAAATCTGTTGGCCGATCTGTTGACCGATCTGTTGGCCGATCTGCTGGTGTGAATCAAGCAACCTTGCAAGATTATCATTCATGGATCTGACCATTGCTTCGTTGCAATTTTGCAAACTTCTAGAAGCATGACTCCTGTCCGGGCTACTTGATGAGCTTCGATCATGGGATCGTAGCATCATAGGATGCTGGGATCCTTCAAATTGTTTTCCTATATCCTTATTTAGGGCCATGTCCATTAAAAAAAATTAATATTCAAAAATCAAAGTGATAAAAATAAAGCAAAGTACCCAGATTGGTCCCACCGGGTGTGCCAAAAAGATGTTGTCACAAAAAATCTCCTGGCCGATTTGTGGGCGTGCCAGTTGCTTTTGATCAAAAATAACAAAAGTAAAGAAGGAAAAGACGCGGGTTCTGGTTTAAAGTCACAGTCGGACTGTTTAATACATTAAATCTACTGGGTAATTTGCTTGATTGCTTACGAAAGAGAAAGAACAAGATTGAAAATAGAGAACTTTGTATTGCAACGAGAAAAGAAGGTCGATGAAGGCTTAATCGATGAAATAATAAACGAAAACAAACAAGTCAACCAGAGTGATAGGAAGATGAAAGACAAGGACAAAGGAAAAGGGCTTTGAAAAAGCTCTGAAGAAACACTAAAGATTGAAAGCCATCGGGCAGTACTCCATGTGTTGGGAGGTTTTGTGTAGATGATTGTTTTTTCTCTTGTTTCCTCAGGTTCCACCTTTTATAGCTGTATTCGGGCTGATATCAAGGTCCTGAGATTATGCCTCTTTGAATTCAAATATTCCAGATTAAACACAAGGCTTAATCTTTGGCCGATTCATTGCTGCCGATCCTCCTCCATGATTGTCGCGGCTTTAACTACCATTTAAAGCCTGCTGACCTTGCCACAGCTCATCTCTTCTATCAGGCCAATCACCCTTGAATGATCCTATCTTCATGTTAAGGCCTGCTTGTTTCTCTCTTAGCCCATAGGCCAAAAATTGTAAATTGTGGTACAAACATTGCCCCTCCAAGTGCAAAATTTTGGTTGAAATTGAAGCACTTGTTTAAGCTTTATTTTGCCGCCTATAGTTGAACACTTAAATTAAAGGGCCATTGGTCAAAACCAAGGTCGTCCAGATTGGACAATCCAAGGCTGTAGCTGAACAAGCCAGCTGAAAGACAAGAAATAAAACTGTTACCAGACCGACTGAATTAGAATAGGCCACCAGTAGAGTAAACTGCTAGCAAGATAGGTTGATGGCCAAGCAGAGCAGGCCGATGGAGCATAATAGGCCGATGGACTAGCAGAGTAATAAGGAAAGTGTGCCATCGGCCAAGCAGTGTAAGCCGCCGGCCAAACATAGTAGGCCGATGGCCAAGTAGAATGGGCTATTTGCCTAGAGGGATAAGTTGTCGGCCAAGCAGATTTAACTGTTGGCCAGGTAGATTTGACTTTCGGCCTAGCAGAATAAGCTATCGGCCATGCAGAATTAACTATCGACCAAGCAGGATATGCTATCTGTTGGCCAAGCAGGATATGCTATCGGCCAAGCAGAATTAACTGTCGGCCAAGCAGTCTTATGAACAGGTTGCGCAGAAACAGGAGCAGACTGCGCAGAAACAGGAGTAGACTGCGCAGAAACAAGATCGGACTGCACAGAAATAGGAGTAAACTGCGCAAAAACAGCAGCAGGCTGCGCAGAAACAAGATCAGACTGTGCAAAAACAGGATCAGACTGCGCAGAAACAGAAGCAGACTACGCAGAAATAGGAGCAGACTGCGCACAAACAAGATCAGACTGCACAGAAACAGGAGTAAACTGCACAGAAACAGGAGCAGATTGCACAGAAATAGGATCAGACTGCGCAGAAACAGGATCAGACTGCGCAGAAACAGGAGCAGACTGCGCAGAAACAAGAGCAGACTACGCAGAAACAAGATCAGACTGCACGGAAATAGGAGTAAACTGCACAGAAACAGGAGCAGACTGCGCAGAAACAGGAATAAGCTGCGCAGAAATAGGGGCAGAAAATGTGAGCAGTAGGCCGATGTCCAGAATATGAACCAAAGCGAGCTAGTTCAAGGCCGACAACAGGTCGATTTGCCTGGTGGCCATCACCGTTGCCATTAAGGACTGCAAGTGGTACATCTTCCTCTCGCCTAGCTTGGTCTTCTTGCTGTGGAGGAAGGATACATGGTTGATCTTTGTTGTCAGCCATCTTTTCAAGAAGGTCTTGGCTGTCCTGGCCTATTGGCGAGCCAACATTGTGTACCATTGGAGGATTCTGCCCCCCGAGCCTTTCTGATATCGCCACTAATTTTGCTTGCCTCTGATCAAATTGTTGATCAATTTGACGAATCTGCTGGCAAATCTGTTGGCCGATCTGTTGACCGATCTGTTGGCCGATCTGCTGGTGTGAATCAAGCAACCTTGCAAGATTATCATTCATGGATCTGACCATTGCTTCGTTGCAATTTTGCAAACTTCTAGAAGCATGACTCCTGTCCGGGCTACTTGATGAGCTTCGATCATGGGATCGTAGCATCATAGGATGCTGGGATCCTTCAAATTGTTTTCCTATATCCTTATTTAGGGCCATGTCCATTAAAAAAAATTAATATTCAAAAATCAAAGTGATAAAAATAAAGCAAAGTACCCAGATTGGTCCCACCGGGTGTGCCAAAAAGATGTTGTCACAAAAAATCTCCTGGCCGATTTGTGGGCGTGCCAGTTGCTTTTGATCAAAAATAACAAAAGTAAAGAAGGAAAAGACGCGGGTTCTGGTTTAAAGTCACAGTCGGACTGTTTAATACATTAAATCTACTGGGTAATTTGCTTGATTGCTTACGAAAGAGAAAGAACAAGATTGAAAATAGAGAACTTTGTATTGCAACGAGAAAAGAAGGTCGATGAAGGCTTAATCGATGAAATAATAAACGAAAACAAACAAGTCAACCAGAGTGATAGGAAGATGAAAGACAAGGACAAGGGAAAAGGGCTTTGAAAAAGCTCTGAAGAAACACTAAAGATTGAAAGCCATCGGGCAGTACTCCATGTGTTGGGAGGTTTTGTGTAGATGATTGTTTTTTCTCTTGTTTCCTCAGGTTCCACCTTTTATAGCTGTATTCGGGCTGATATCAAGGTCCTGAGATTATGCCTCTTTGAATTCAAATATTCCAGATTAAACACAAGGCTTAATCTTTGGCCGATTCATTGCTGCCGATCCTCCTCCATGATTGTCGCGGCTTTAACTACCATTTAAAGCCTGCTGACCTTGCCACAGCTCATCTCTTCTATCAGGCCAATCACCCTTGAATGATCCTATCTTCATGTTAAGGCCTGCTTGTTTCTCTCTTAGCCCATAGGCCAAAAATTGTAAATTGTGGTACAAACATTGCCCCTCCAAGTGCAAAATTTCGGTTGAAATTGAAGCACTTGTTTAAGCTTTATTTTGCCGCCTATAGTTGAACACTTAAATTAAAGGGCCATTGGTCAAAACCAAGGTCGTCCAGATTGGACAATCCAAGGCTGTAGCTGAACAAGCCAGCTGAAAGACAAGAAATAAAACTGTTACCAGACCGACTGAATTAGAATAGGCCACCAGTAGAGTAAACTGCTAGCAAGATAGGTTGATGGCCAAGCAGAGCAGGCCGATGGAGCATAATAGGCCGATGGACTAGCAGGGTAATAAGGAAAGTGTGCCATCGGCCAAGCAGTGTAAGCCGCCGGCCAAACATAGTAGGCCGATGGCCAAGTAGAATGGGCTATTTGCCTAGAGGGATAAGTTGTCGGCCAAGCAGATTTAACTGTTGGCCAGGTAGATTTGACTTTCGGCCTAGCAGAATAAGCTATCGGCCATGCAGAATTAACTATCGACCAAGCAGGATATGCTATCTGTTGGCCAAGCAGGATATGCTATCGGCCAAGCAGAATTTTTTGTCGGCCAAGCAGAATTAACTGTCGGCCAAGCAGTCTTATGAACAGGTTGCGCAGAAACAGGAGCAGACTGCGCAGAAACAGGAGTAGACTGCGCAGAAACAAGATCGGACTGCACAGAAATAGGAGTAAACTGCGCAAAAACAGCAGCAGACTGCGCAGAAACAAGATCAGACTGCGCAAAAACAGGATCAGACTGCGCAGAAAGAGAAGCAGACTACGCAGAAATAGGAGCAGACTGCGCACAAACAAGATCAGACTGCACAGAAACAGGAGTAAACTGCACAGAAACAGGAGCAGATTGCACAGAAATAGGATCAGACTGCGCAGAAACAGGATCAGACTGCGCAGAAACAGGAGCAGACTGCGCAGAAACAAGAGCAGACTACGCAGAAACAAGATCAGACTGCACGGAAATAGGAGTAAACTGCACAGAAACAGGAGCAGACTGCGCAGAAACAGGAATAAGCTGCGCAGAAATAGGGGCAGAAAATGTGAGCAGTAGGCCGATGTCCAGAATATGAACCAAAGCGAGCTAGTTCAAGGCCGACAACAGGTCGATTTGCCTGGTGGCCATCACCGTTGCCATTAAGGACTGCAAGTGGTACATCTTCCTCTCGCCTAGCTTGGTCTTCTTGCTGTGGAGGAAGGATACATGGTTGATCTTTGTTGTCAGCCATCTTTTCAAGAAGGTCTTGGCTGTCCTGGCCTATTGGCGAGCCAACATTGTGTACCATTGGAGGATTCTGCCCCCCGAGCCTTTCTGATATCGCCACTAATTTTGCTTGCCTCTGATCAAATTGTTGATCAATTTGACGAATCTGCTGGCAAATCTGTTGGCCGATCTGTTGACCGATCTGTTGGCCGATCTGCTGGTGTGAATCAAGCAACCTTGCAAGATTATCATTCATGGATCTGACCATTGCTTCGTTGCAATTTTGCAAACTTCTAGAAGCATGACTCCTGTCCGGGCTACTTGATGAGCTTCGATCATGGGATCGTAGCATCATAGGATGCTGGGATCCTTCAAATTGTTTTCCTATATCCTTATTTAGGGCCATGTCCATTAAAAAAAATTAATATTCAAAAATCAAAGTGATAAAAATAAAGCAAAGTACCCAGATTGGTCCCACCGGGTGTGCCAAAAAGATGTTGTCACAAAAAATCTCCTGGCCGATTTGTGGGCGTGCCAGTTGCTTTTGATCAAAAATAACAAAAGTAAAGAAGGAAAAGACGCGGGTTCTGGTTTAAAGTCACAGTCGGACTGTTTAATACATTAAATCTACTGGGTAATTTGCTTGATTGCTTACGAAAGAGAAAGAACAAGATTGAAAATAGAGAACTTTGTATTGCAACGAGAAAAGAAGGTCGATGAAGGCTTAATCGATGAAATAATAAACGAAAACAAACAAGTCAACCAGAGTGATAGGAAGATGAAAGACAAGGACAAGGGAAAAGGGCTTTGAAAAAGCTCTGAAGAAACACTAAAGATTGAAAGCCATCGGGCAGTACTCCATGTGTTGGGAGGTTTTGTGTAGATGATTGTTTTTTCTCTTGTTTCCTCAGGTTCCACCTTTTATAGCTGTATTCGGGCTGATATCAAGGTCCTGAGATTATGCCTCTTTGAATTCAAATATTCCAGATTAAACACAAGGCTTAATCTTTGGCCGATTCATTGCTGCCGATCCTCCTCCATGATTGTCGCGGCTTTAACTACCATTTAAAGCCTGCTGACCTTGCCACAGCTCATCTCTTCTATCAGGCCAATCACCCTTGAATGATCCTATCTTCATGTTAAGGCCTGCTTGTTTCTCTCTTAGCCCATCGGCCAAAAATTGTAAATTGTGGTACAAACAGTTTGTAACTCATTTTTTTCATTACGTAAACTTCCTGCAATGCAACATTTGAATTTCACTTTTGTAAAAATTAAAATTCTTTGTTCCAGTAAAGAATAATGAAAATGGCGCTTGACATGTGTATTCCACCCACTCCAAATCCAAAACTTTTTGATCCCGTAGTTTCATCATTGCCACTTGCTTTTTTCCCTTGACAACCTCTGTGATTAAAGGTTATAACGTGGATGTCCTTGATTATGTTTGTAAGGTTTCTACAAAATTAGTACATGATAAATTAAAATAACAAAAACAAATAAATACACTATAATACTAGAATTATTTTACATGCGCATTTGGTGTAGAATTCCTCGTATTAATATGAGGTATGCTTGCTTCAACCAAGTTTCGATCACAACATGTCTATGTATATATAAAAATTCCATAAACTCATTTGGAGAAAATGAAGATAGATAAGATACTCACAAATAAATTTTAAATGAAAAATACCTGACCCAAATCTCGAGTTAGACCAATACTTGGCTACACACTCGTATAAGGTAAATTAACATCACGCAAATACCAATTACTAGTTGGAATCTAAGAAAAGAAAAGAAAAGAAAACTAATTTAGTTTTGTGTTCTTTTAATAAGTGACATGTAAATGTAAAATGAATATTAATCATTACCAAGTAAGGAAATTGCGTTGAATTTTGATATGAAGGTACATAAACACTGTTTGTTGGCATTGTCATCTGAGGAATAACCTGTAACATGAAAGAGGAAAAATAGTTTCATAGTAATGAATAATATACTATAGCAACTAGGAAGAAAAAATAATTAATGCTACACTTACAAGATTTCTGCAATTTGGATTTGTGTCACCAGGAACATCTACGGATTCTGCAATTGTTGATTGTTTTCCTTTTTCTACAAAGTATGCAACACTTGGAAAAATAAATATAATTGAAAAAAAAAGTAAAATGAAAAATAACTTTGCATTGAAATTACTTACTAGAATTGGTCAATTTCGGTGCTTTCTGCTTTTTTTTTTCTCAAGATGGCCTTTAAGTCTGGCATTGGAAATCCCTTTTGGCCTAATGCATAGAGGATCAAAAATTTGAGCACCTTCCTTTTCGCAAACTGGTGCAACATCATCATCATCATTAATTGATATTGCTTCAATCAATGACCTTTTTACATTTTCTGTATGTGAAGAAAAGGAAAAGCTATATTATCAATTCAAATTAAAAAAAAAACACACACACACACACAAGTTTTATTCTTTATATGTATATTTTTAGAGATAACTTACTCGATTGTGTTGCTTTTGATGGCTCAATCCCACCCTCTGCGACCTTCTTATCCTTGTTGCCCAACTTTGTCAATTCTTTCTCAACTTTCAAGTTCCCATCATAGAAAATATTTTGACAAAGTTCTCTTGTTTCTTCATTTGCTTGACTTTTTATAATGAGGTCATAAGCAAACCGTATCATACAATTACGAAATACAGTTTCAGTCTCAGTATCACACGGTTTCAAGAACTCACCAACACTGTTCACATACATTTTTTTCTTAGCATCTTTTGTCCATCTCTTTAAGACATACTTTTCAGGGATTTTCTTGACATTTTTTACGCTAAGAATCCGTAAGGCATGAGAGCAAAGATAGCCTAAAAAATCAAACTTCTTACAAGTACAATGAATCTCCATAGTAGATGTGTCAAATTGGACAGCTCGTCGTCTTGAACTGTTTTCCTCTAGCATCACTTCAAAATTGTATATTGTGTCATCATGCCCAACTTTTTTCCATATCAATGCAATTCCATCCATAAATTCTTTCTGAAAACGCTTGTAAATTTCATGTGTATAAACTTCTGAGGCATGAATCAAAATGCCACAATTTTTAATTGCAAATGGAACTGAACCATGTTTGCATTGAAAATCCTTCTCAGCTTCAGAAGAGTGTCATCTTGCCAATAATCCCTCAAATTCAAAGACGAAATCTGTGAGTGAAGAAGTGGCTTTACAAATACCATGCAGCACATTATTTGTAATTTCAGCCCTCTGAGATGATTTAACTTTTAAGGAAAAAATATCCATACTGAAAGCAGTACTCCATTTTCTGCGACACTTATATGAACCATTCAGCCATCTATGATCTTGAAGATCATGATTAATAATCATTTTCTGCCAAGTCTCTTCAAATTCCATTTCTGATTCACAACCATTCATGCACTTGTAAAACAATGCATGAAATTCAGTATCTGAATTGAGACTTCCAAGATGTGAAGGAGCATTTTTAGAAATATGCCACAGACACAACCTATGACACGAGTCAGGAAATACCTCTTCAATTGCTTTGCTAATTGCATGATCTTGATCTGTCATTATAGTCTTCGGTGATTGATTTCCCATTGATTGCAAGAAAGACTTGAACAACCAAACAAAAGAAGCTGTTGTCTCATCTAAAAGAAATGCACATCCAAACATTATAGTTTGCCGGTGATGATTAATCCCCACAAAAGGAGCACAAATCAAGTTATATCGATTGGTGCGATAAGTAGTGTCAAAAACCACAACATCCCCAAAACAGTCATAATCAATTCTCGATCTACTATCTCTCCAAAAGAAATTTGTCAGTCTATTCTCTTGATCCACTTGACATGTGTAAAAAAACATCGGATCTTCACTTGCTTTAACTTTGAAATGGTTGAGTAAACTTTGACCATCTCCAGCTTCAATCATCTTCATTTTTTACTTGTTAACATGATTATAGCAATCCCTCTTTGTAAATCCAATGTGTTCAACTCCACCAACTTCCTTTGACATGTATGAGTAGACATCTGTAGGATGAATTCCAGCAGTAACCATTGAATTTATGACATTAGCTTTGGCTGTTTGAAGTGATCGAGCTGATCGAAGTAAATGTCTTTTTGAAGGTGTTGCCAACTCATGATTGTGCTCAAAGATAAAATGATTAACTATCCATTGTCCATCTTCTAAAACAAACCGAATCATTGCTGGACATCCGGTTCAAGTCTCTAATTTGTTGTATTTCTTGTTGTTGCTAGCATCTTCAGAGTTTTTGAAACCCTCCTTAGAACAGAAAATTTCCCTACTACGAATTATCTTAGTATCAGGAAGATATCTAACTTTTGCTTTTCGAACACTAAACCCCACACTATGAGCATAGTCTTTATACAAAGTATAAGCCGCATCTTCACTATCCACCACAAGCCCCATCAAATTGACATTTTCAGTCTCTTTCCTACTTACATAGTTGAAACTTTGAGAATCATTACTGCTATGGTTTTTATGGAGTACGCCAGCTGCAATAAATCAACACATCAATACCCAAAGCTAATTAGAAAAAAATATAGGTAATAAAAATTTATGAAAACTAGACGTATAGATGCATGATGTAGCCTTTGTCTTTTGCACACCAATGGGGGAGATATCATCATCTGTTGTAACTTTTTAACATTGGCGTAACTTATTTTTAAAGTTAAAGATTAATATAATATTTACAAATGTCAATAAGAAAAGTAAACGTTTGCTGAAACACTTTTGCTTTATCAAGGTCTAGTAATAATCAACTAACAGTCCTCTTTTTGCTTTATCAAGGTCAAGCAATAATAAACTAAAATTCTGTGATAAAAAATTATCTAAGCACAAAATAAGAAAGAATGCTGTAATAGTGACATCGTTGTTGATACACATATTAAAATAGAAGTTCTAATTGGTTGTCAGGTTTTTTTTCTTTTTAAATACTAGAACAGACATTGGGTAAGGCATAAAAAAATTAAAAAAAAAACTATCAATTGAAGCAAGATAATCAATTATACACTACCTTCTTCCTTGTTCTCCATGTCCATATCCTTTAATTGAAATAAAGTGAGGTTAAAATTGTTGATTAATGGTTTTTTCAATTAGAAACCCTAATTGGATTTTTTTCCTTTGTTAGATCGTGAGAAAATGGAGTAAGAAAATGGATTAACGTAGTGGGAAGAAGAAGAGTTAACGTCTGTTAACGTCTTGAGAGGGTTTATCCAAATAAGAAGATGACATGGCTTGTTAATTTTATGTGGCGTAAAATGATTGATCGGGTCTACGGATGACATGGTAAGCCCAGTCTACCTAATAATTTCTCATTAACGAGACCCAAATCCGAAACTTTATTATAAATATCTAGGCCCCTCAACACTTCTTATTTGCAAATTTTCTTTCTTTAGATCTTGTCTTGTCTTGATATAAATGTTACTCACTTATCATTTTTTATCTTTGTACCTCCCAAGAAGGAAAAGGCATTTTAATTTTTCTTTCTAAAATTTGTTTCTGCTCTGGTTTACACTACACTCTCAAGTCTCAACCATACAGAAATGAAGTTTGAACAGAAAAGATGACAGCATCATCAATCATAGGGTGATATTAACATATAATCATAATACAAAATATTGAATAAATCAATCCATCAAGCAACTGTTTTTGATGAAGAAGATTCATAACTATAAATGTCCAACAACAACAACTCCCCACCAAAGCTAGACATAAATACAGATTTTCAGGATACATTGATTTCTGAACTATGAATTACATATACCGATAATTAACAGCCGATCCATCCCCCGAGTAGCTAGGAGGAATTAGTTTCCATCACCGCCACCAAAGAGGTAACCGAGAGAGGATCCACCACCGGGGGCGGCATGAACCTTGGTTGATGGTCGGTCCTGCACCATGAATATAATGCGGAAGAAAAGATACAGTTACATGCCGTCCGGCCATGCTACCAAAATACCAAGACGGGTTAGATTGGGAGGCAAAAGAAGAGATTAATACCACAAGATTCAGTGGGATTTCAAACGAAGATAGCACATTCTACTACTGGCTATCATAGTAATCTAGCAAGGGTGTCAAGTGTCAACCATACAAATTGGGTGGATATTTTTTCATTTTTCATTAGAATGTGAAGAAGGAAAAGCTGGCGAAAAGCATAGCCCAAGAAGTTTCGACTACAGATAAGTTGTACTCGGGAGAACTAAGAAAAGTGCATTATTCGGTTTTGAGCCCAAGGCATTAGACGTCACTCATGACATCGTGATAGCATGGGCTGAAATTCATTCAAACCATTGTAAAAACTAGCTAAATTGGAACAAGGAAGTTCGTGCTGCAGTCCTAAGATTCATCATCAACCAAATAGAAGAAAGATTTCCCAATAAATACATCCTTGCTTTTTCAAATTTGAAGCTGGATATAGCAAAATAACAATATTATCTTATTCCATTAACAAGTAAACTTGTTTCAATTTAAGAGAAAGCTAAGAAGTATAAAAAACTTTGACTAAATATCCAAATTAACCCTCAAATTATATTAAAAATGACAAACTGACCTCTAAATTTTTATTGATCTCTCAAACTTTCATTTTGAGACAATTAACCCCTCAAACTTTATTTTCAAAAGAAAATTCTATTGAATTAAGGGCTACATTATCCCTAAATAGTAATTTTGAGGGCTTAATTATCCCAAAATGAAAGTTTTTGGAGTTAATTATCCTAAAATAATAGTTTTAAAGGATAATTATTCTAAATTAATAGTTTAAGGGGTCAGTTGTCTCAAATAAAAGTTTAGGAGTCAATATGTCCAAAAAGATATAATTTAAGAGGCAACTTGGATATTAAGCCAAAAAAAACTTTATATACAAATTTGAAGGAAACAATTTTCTAAAGAATCTATTTATCGGTGGAATTCTGTTTCTGTTAGCCTCAAAATTCCTACTCTGATTCCTCTTTTCTTGTGGGAGGCCAGGAAGGGATGTGGAATTGGCGATGAATTCGCATGACTTTCTAGTTGTTGGTTTTCTTAGTCTTGGAAATTAGAATTCAATCCTTGATGACTTTTACAGCATTCCCGAGCTATTAAAGGAAAGATCGCAAGAGAAGGATTCTCATCCCACCCGGTTCCTTCTTGGAAATTATAGCAGTTTCAGGACCAACATCTTAGGAAAATTTTAGTGGCTTTAAGGTTTCAATCAGTCTTACTATGCAGATTTTCTCGTCTTAGCCTAAACCAAATCACAAAATCACCATGAACGCTGGGCATTGCACAAGATCATACCGTGATGAAGTTACCGCAGTTCTGACCGTCTGCCCTGAAGTAGTTGTTAGTAAGAGTTCCATGAATGCCTGCTGGAATCTGCTTATCAATTGGTGGAGAAGATGAAGCAGGCTTCTGAGAAGGCTCATTGTGTGCTGCTCTCCCCTGGTTCGTAGTACCCTGGCCATTGTTGCTACTCTCTACATTCCCAAATAAGTAGCCTAAAGAACTCTGTCCTCCACCGGCACTGACTCCACGACCCATTCTGCCCAGAGTTCGTTCTCTTTTCAGCAAGGGAACTCAGAAACTGGACAGAGACACAAATACAACAAAAGTTAAACCTTCAACATACATTAATCATATAAAAGTGAAGACAGAAAGCTTATAAATAAACACCTAGGTGATCACTCAACTTGCAAAATTGAACTCACACCAAACCACACAAGAATAAAGATCCAAATTCAAAATTTTGAAATTGCATATTCAAACTGGAATCTGGAAACCGTTCCAACATACAAACATCAAATGATCCTCCTATTTGTTTCATGCATTTTAATACCTCAACTTCTCTTCATTTTACTATTTCAGCCTACAACCTCAAATTCCAAGATGAAGATACAAGTTTTGTGCATTTTCAAATATTTAGCAATGCTGCAGTTGCTAGAATGGCATTCAACTTCTTGATGGAATTGCATATTTTCTGCTCGGGAAACCAAAAGAAAGGTGGAAAAAAACTCCAGTTGTACTGCATTCCCACCCAAAATCTCTAGAAGGATAAAGTTGCAGAGAGAACTTAATATGTGAGATCTATGCTATATTTTCTTTAAAAAAAAAATCTTCAAATCCATATTTCAATTATTCAGTTTCTCATTTCTAAGGAGCTTAAAGCTGGAAAATCTTAAACCCTTTTAAAGTTTAATCTCAAGCGAGATCGAAGCAAAAACATAAGTATCATGCATTAATCAAAACCCATGTCAAAGACTACATTTTTCCTATCACATTCCACAACTACATTTTTCCTATCACGTTCCACAAAATATACAATTCCCATCTCACTTTCGTCCTCAAGAAACCAACAAATCAAACAACATAATTCCAAGAAACCCCAAGTTCAGATCAGCAAAGCAAACCATACCAAACCCAAAACTCAAACAAGCTCAGATTAGTTAAATCATGCAAGAACAAAAAAGAAAACATCAAGAATCTAGTATCCCAAAGCTTCCAACTTTACAAAGCTTTTATGGCCAAATGTACTAGCTAGCTTACTTACCTCTTTTGCTTTTAACTTTGAACCAGATGCTTGAGAGGGCTAAAAGACTATATATAGAGGTTGGAAAAGGATAAAAGAATTTCACAGAGATTTAAGAAACTTTTTTCAAAGGGTGATTTTCATCAATAAATAAATTTTTACTACAAAGATTTAATTTTTGACAAAGTGAATGAATGTTGTCTGAGTTGGCTTTTCTTGTCTGTTTCGTTTTAGATTTTGTTAAGTGGTCTGTCAACGTCATCTCATGAAACTCGTGTTTTTAAGGATGAATGGATGATATATATATACAAAAATTATCTGGTGCTGCACGATGTAGAGAAATGGTTATGCATGGATGATTTATCCGTTTGATGAACCGAACTTTTTAAGATCAGATTGTGAGTCATTGGCTTATTTCTTTTTCTCGTTGGGGTCGTTAACTGGATTTTGTGAAATATTAGGAAGAAACAAAATGGTAGTAATTTGCATAGGTTAGTAGTTGAATTTGGATAATAAGTAATTTCGGTTTCAACCACTCCCAGTGTCTCAACTGTTTTCCATCCATTCACAAGTAAAGAGAAAGGAAGTTTATAGGAAGAAATCAGAAGGATATATCCTTCCTTAAGCAACACTGATAACTAAAAAGTGTGGTAACATTCAAGAACTGAAAAATATAGTACTTGCTTGAGAGTTGAGCAAAGCAACAGAAAAAGCATCATCTTCTTAAATATGTAAGAGGGTTCTTCTCATTCTCTCATTCATGAACATACAGGAAATTATTAATAGAATTTAACAGTTCCAACTGTTCCACCGACCGCTAACCAAATACTATCATTAATTCAACGAGAACTTTTCAAGCTTAAGTTTCCATATTGGTTGTACTAATCATCAACCGACACCCTTAAGCTGATTCAAATCCAATTCTTATATTAATTATAGTAATTCTAATTTTCTGTTCATACATTACTTTTAAAATGCACGTTGTGTTATACTTGTGTTATACTAGAATTCAAGTCTTGTGAATGGAGAAAATTAGTCTAGGAGAACTTCTTTCATTTGGAGCCCGATACGACTTGAATAAGATTAATCATAGACTGAAATAAATACAAATACCTGTGGTAATACCGAAAAAAAAAAGGGGGGGAATTCTTGTTAGATATAAGATCTGAAATACCCAAGATCTTAAGCAAATATTAGAACACCAATATGATAATACAATAATATATATACCTGATTGGGCAGCCATGATTATTTAGCGGAAGCAAGCGTTTCCGGTCAAGCTATGGTCTTCCTCTTCTTCTTCTTCTTCTTATGGCAGATCTCAATGGGAAGAAACTGACGTTATGAAGAGAAGAGGGGACCTTAGCCAACTATTTATATTAACCTTAATTATCCCAGTAGTAATCCTCCCCATAAAAGGCCTACTGGGTCAGGCCTACACAACTGCCATACCACACTAATTCAAAAGAGATGTGCAAAGCCCATACAATAAAGATCACTTATCAAAATTAGGCCTTCATGCTTGTTTCCCACATGGACCAAATTACTAGCCTGTTTTAATAAACAACAAATGACCAATTAATAGTAGCCCACAAAATAGAAAATTCTAACATTCTCCCACTTGGGCAATATTAATTGGTGTTTATTTTAAATTTTAGAAAATATTTTCAAAAAAATATGACACCAGGCTAGTTAACTTAATTTTTGATGTGGCCACAATTTGAAAACAATTCAGTCCATAGAAACAACATCTCATGATCCTATCCATTAAAACCAACAAATACTGAATCACGGCAGCCTTTGTACCCTTCAATGATACAAGACCAATCCATGGTTACAAGTGTAACTGATCTTATCGACAATGGATCTTAGTGTGGTTGTGTAGCAAGAAAATAGCACCAAATGTGATCTTAATGTGCTACTTTCATTGTCGGTCCTCTTTATGATTTCTCTAAACAATATGAGAAATCTCTTTGGCATCAACAATATGCCTGTATGTCTCCTACTGATCCTTGAGATCACTATATAGTGCCATTTATGAGACATACCCAATTGACAAAACAGTCCTACTTAAGATAGACACCAAATCTTAAGATTTTACAACATATATAAGCAAATCTTCATCAAAGTACATGTGCATATGAAAATAGAAGATAGCATGGATTATTCTCAATGAGAATCATCAATCAATCATCATAATGATGTTTAAAAAAAATAAATGAGTCTCAATATAAATAATGTAAACTATAATGTGAGAATTCATAACTCGCACTAACCAAGTACATTAAAAGACTCAATAATACCCATGCTCTCAACATGTCTACTAAATACTATAGGTCTCAACCCTTTAGTCAAAGGATCAGCAAGCATACTATCGGTGTCAATGTGCTCAACAACTATGTCACCATTTTTCACAAAATCCCTCACCTTGAGGTATTTTATCTCTAAATGTTTAGACCCGCTAGTAGTTTTGTTGTTCTTAGAAAACAACACTGCAGATCTATTATCACAGTAAATCATCAATGGTCTAGAGATAGAATCAACAACACAAAGGCCTGAAACAAAATTTTTAAGCCAAATAGCTTGCGTAGCAGCCCCATAACAAGCAACAAACTCAGCCTGCATAGTTGAAGAAGCTAAAAGTGTTTGTTTAACACTCTTCCAAAAAACAGCTCCTCCAGCTAACATAAAAATGTACCCTGAGGTGGACTTCATATCATCTTGACATCCAGCAAAATCAGAATCTGTATACCCAATAATCTGAAGATTATCCACCTTTCTATACACTAACATATAATCTTTAGTCTTCTGCAAATACCTCATTACTTTTTTAGCAGCAACCCAATGATCTAAACCAGGGTTAGAAAGATATCTGCCAAGAACACTTACCGCAAAGGCAATGTCAGGTCTGGTGCAAACCTGAGCATACATGAGACTCCCCACTGCACTGGAATAGGGAATGCTCTCCATAGACTTCCTTTCCAAATCATTCTTTGGACACTGATTGAGACTAAGCTTATCACCTTTAGTGATAGGTGCATCTCCAGGCTTACAATTCTGCATATTAAACCTTTTAAGCACACGATCAATATAAGCCTTCTGAGAAAGTCCCAATAAATTCCGAGATCTATCCCTATGAATCTCAATCCCAAGAACAAAAGAGGCTTCACCAAGATCTTTCATGTCGAAAGTCTTGGTCAACATCTGCTTAGTTTCATGCAACAATCCAACATCACTACTAGCAAGTAAGATGTCATCTACATACAGTACAAGAAAAATGAATCTACTCCCACTGATTTTAAGGTATATGCACTGATCAACCTTATTCTCCTCAAAACCCATGGAAGTAACAACCTCATCAAATTTCAAATACCACTGTCTAGAAGCTTGCTTAAGCCCATAGATAGACTTTTTGAGTCTACACACCAAGTGTTCACCTCTAGGCTCCTCAAAACCCTCAGGTTGCTTCATATAAATCTCCTCACTAAGATCGCCATTCAGAAAAGCTGTCTTCACGTCCATCTGATGAAGCTCTAAGTCAAAATGTGCTACCAAGGCCATAATGACTCTAAAAGAATCCTTGGAAGACACTGGTGAAAAAGTCTCATTATAATCTACTCCTTTTCTTTGAGTAAATCATTTTGCCACCAATCTAGCTTTAAATCTCTCAATTTTCCCTTTGGAATCTTTCTTGGTTTTATAGACCCATTTGCAACCAATTGGCCTACAACCTTTTGGAAGCTCAACAAGCTCCCAAACATAATTTTGAGCCATAGAGCTCATCTCATCTTTCATTGCATCCATCCACATATCAGATTGAGAACTATTAACAGCTTCACTAAAGCTCACAGGATCCACAACATGACTAATATCATAATCACTTTCTCCAAGAAAAACAACATAATCATCAGAAATGGCTGACCTCTTTTGCCTAGTAGATCTTTTCAAGGGAACATCAACCTTATTATTTTGAACAGGAGGAACTTCAATTGGAGCATTATCAATATTTTGAGGAGTAGGATCAATAATGTGTTGCCCAGGATCTTCTCTCTCAACATCCATAGGCACCACACTACCTTGTGAAACAGGCAGAGGAAGATCAACATGTCTAGGAAGTTCACTATCAACATTATCTACCACAACATCATCTGCCACATCCCATTCAAGAAATTTCGCCACTTGTGACTCCACAACTTTAGTGCCACGTGTAGGACAATAGAACTTATATCCCTTAGAATGGGCTGGGTATCCTATGAAAAATGAGCGAGTAGTTCTAGGTTCAGTTTTCTTTTCAAAAGGATTATAGATTTTAACCTCAGCAGGACAACCCCAAACTCGAAAATGGTTCAAACTAGGTTTCCTACCAGTCCACAATTCAAAAGGTGTTTTGGGAACAGATTTACTAGGTACTCTGTTAAGAATATACAAGGCAGTCTTAATGGCTTCACCCCAAAGAGACTCAGGAAGGTTAGTTCTACTCATCATGCTCCTCATCATATCTTTAAGGGTGCGATTACGCCTTTCTTTTTGTTCAAGACTACCAGGCATAGTATATTGGGCAACAATCCCACATTCTTGCAAGTATTTGGCAAATGGACCCATATGCTGCCCAGTTGTACCATGTTTGCCATAATACTCACCACCACGATCAGACCTAACAATCTTGATGACTTTCCCTAATTGTTTTTCTACTTCAGTTTTAAAAAACTTTGAACTTTTCAAGAGCATTAGATTTTTCATCAATCAAGTAAAGATAACCATAACGAGAAAAATCATCAATAAAAGTAACAAAATATTTGTTACCACACAAAGTAGGTGTAAGAGGTCCACTAATGTCAGTGTGCACAATTTGCAAAAGGTCAGAACTTCGAGTTGCCCCTTTCTTCTTAGTCTTAGTCATTTTCCCTCTAATGCAATCAACACATGTGTCTAAGTTTTCAAAATCAAGATAAGGTAAAATGTTGTCTTTTATGAGTCTTCCAACTCTTTCATTAGAAATGTGACCTAATCTTTTATGCCACAACAAAGAAGACTTCTCTTTAATCAAAGACCTTTTAGACACAATGTTTTCAACATTCATGCAACTATACTCATTATTAGGAGATAAACTCAATTTGTAGAGACAATCAACAAGTTTAAAATTTCCAACAATATTTGAGTTTAAAATCAAATCAACATTTCCATTTCCAATGCCAAAATAGTATCCAACTTTGTCTAAAGCAGAAACAGAAATCAAATTTCTCCTAAAAGATGGAATGTGAAAAACATAATCCAAAACAAGTTCAAAACCAGAACTCAAATTTAAACCTATGGTTCCTACATGCTTAACATCTACTTCAGCATTATTTCCAACTTTAAGCTTGGCCTCACTCTCACTTGGCTTCCGTTTGCTTTTGAATCCCTGTAATGTACAAGCAACATGAACAGTTGCACCACTATCAAGCCACCAAGAATTCGGTGGGGCACTAACAAAATAGGATTCATAACAAACGAGAGCTAGTGAGTTGAGAGTTAATGAGTTACCTCCTTGTTTATTCTTTTTCTCTAACCAAAATTTAAACCTGAGGCAATCGACCCTGATATGACCTTTCTTCTTACAAAAGAAGCACTTGACATCTTTCTTAATGGCAGCATTTGGACCTCTTATCCATTTAGTCTGACCACTAGCCTGTCCCTTATCATCCTTAACCTTATTAGGAGCATTAAACCTAATCTTCCCAGGTTTTCCAAGGTTCTTTCGGTAATGAGGTTTGGAATGTGGACCATTCTCATAATGAAATCTCTAACACCTCCTTCACTGTTGTATTTCATACTCGTCAGCTCACTCATAAGAGCCCCAGCCTCAGACTTATTGGATTGTTCATACCTATTGCCTATAGCAGCATAAAGCTCCTTAGCATTTTCAATCTTTTCTAGACCACTCATCAGATGTTCAGCAACGGTTCTCCTAATGGCCTCTACACACATACGGTTTGCTCTATCCCATTGAGCAAACAACTCCTTTTCAGCAGCAGTGCTTTGATCAGTGAGAGCTGCAGGCTTATCAACACGCAAGGCTATGTCTATCTCACTCATAACAAAAGCAAAGTTCAAGTCCTTAGACCACCTCTTATAATTAGAGCCATTCAAAATCTCAACAGTAGCTTGATTCTTATTCACACCAAAAGTCACTAATTAAAACAAAAAACAATGCAACTTATTAGTTAATGGGCAAATATATTAAGCAACAATTCGTAATGTGCCAATGAACAACCAAGAGCCCTGGTGTATCATCACAGACTCCCCTTTGGGCAGAGAATGTAACATACTAATAGGTACTCTTCATATAAAGCTAACATGAGATATTCCAATTTTGAATAGCTATCCCCTTTGGGCAGATAGAAATTCTAAACCAGTTTATCGCAATCATAACGCTTTATGTAACATACCAGATTGACTTACACAATAACCCCCTTTGGGCAGACGATTGTATAAAACAATCAAGGTACAATCCCATAGCCAACAAATGAGATAATTTTTATTAATATCCATAAGTGAGCCACTTTGGCAGCCAAACACTTATATCAACTAATAAAAGATTTTCTCAAACCAGGAAAAAATTAAATTTGCCCAATTACAAAATTTGTATACTTGACAAAATGTATACAATAGACCATTCAATATGAGATACGGATACCAAATGTATCTCATGGTCTTTCAAAAATTATATGTTGCATTTAATCACAATGTTTTTATCCTTATCAAACTGATTGGTTCCAAAATTTCAACAAGTCATGCATATATATTTTGGCTTAAATTAAAATAATACATAAATGCCAAAATATTTCACAATCAAATAATTTTAACAGTGACATTTGTCGGGGAAGTGTTATGAAAGTGGACATAAATGCCAAAATATTTCACAATCAAACAATGAGTCTTGAAATAATTGCCGACACAACAAGACTTGTTTTAAATAATTAAATAATCATAATAATTAACAATGATTACTAATACCAACAAAAGGTTAGGAAAAGTAATAGATGAATAATTTGAATATAATATATAAAACAAATGCCAATCGTCTTCAACCTCAAGACGGGTATAGCTCAACCCGCTAAACTAGTTTTTCGACCCATTCGGATCAGCTTTATTTTCAACCAGTTTTAATAAATTTTTGACTACCGAAACTTTATGTAATCACAATTTCAACATGTTTATACAAAACCCATGTATCAAAACTTATTAAAACAGCAAGAATTGAAATAATAAGCAAGAAGTATTATAGGTTTTAAGCTAATTCACAAGCCGTATAAAAACTTGATTACCAGTGAAGAAGAAATCAACTTTTATACGATCTAAACTTATTATTCGAACTAAATAAGACTTGGGTCCTAATATCACTTAAGACCAAGCTCTGAATACCACATGTTAGATATAAGATCTGAAATACCCAAGATCTTAAGCAAACATTAGAACACCAATATGATAATACAATAATATATATACCTGATTGGGCAGCCATGATTATTTAGCGGAAGCAAGCGTTTCCGGTCAAGCTATGGTCTTCCTCTTCTTCTTCTTCTTCTTCTTATGGCAGATCTCAATGGGAAGAAACTGACGTTATGAAGAGAAGAGGGGACCTTAGCCAACTATTTATATTAACCTTAATTATCCCAGTAGTAATCCTCCCCATAAAAGGCCTACTGGGTCAGGCCTACACAACTGTCATACCACACTAATTCAAAAGAGATGTGCAAAGCCCATACAATAAAGATCACTTATCAAAATTAGGCCTTCATGCTTGTTTCCCACATGGACCAAATTACTAGCCTGTTTTAATAAACAACAAATGACCAATTAATAGTAGCCCACAAAATAGAAAATTCTAACAATTCTGACATATTCCTTATATAAGTGAAGGAACCACAAAGAAGGTAACGGGACATCTAGAACTCCCCCTCTGACCGTGATGACTAGAGATCAGAAGTTATCCAAGACAGATATCGAGTTCCAAATCTCCCACAATCCTTGTGTAGACCCCTTTTTCTATATAAGAAAGCAACAGGCGATGGACCATTTAGGGATGAAAAAGGAATCAAAACCAAAACTTAAAGTCCTGGAACCCTACAAAATTTGAGGGGTGTTTACTTTTGTGGTTGTGTTTGTGAACAGCTGTCATTGATGAAGATGTAACAATGCTACCTACCATATACTGTTGTTAAGGGAGATACCAATCTTCTGCCTTTAAAGATTTGTGTTTTGTTCTTTATGCAAAGGGGATTGGAATTTGGAAAGAAGTGTTTTACAGGCTCACCCAACTAACAGAGGAAACAAAATCCTAAACAGGGTAATGCGAGAAAAATTGTGGTTGTGGATGGAAACTGATGGGAATTCAACCACTTTGCTGTTCCTTCTCTTTTTTATCAGTGAAAGTTCTCTACCAGCCCCTGTTTTCCAAGAAAATAAAGGTGGTTCTATTCTTTCTTGCCTTGGGGGAAAATTTTGTGCCCAACTGTGACCATCTGCCTCTATTCTATAAAAGCTGAGTTACATCTAATGTCAATACTAAATATACTTGCCATCTCTGTTGGATGAAAGTGACAGAAAGTTAGATTCAGATTACTTGATGGGACAGGATCAATGCGTTTAATGCAACAAGATCTCCTGCAAGGTTGCTTTCTCCTACTGAGGTAAACTGAGGGACCAACTGTATAGATAATCTCCAGGGTTCATAAACAACAGAATTTATATTAGGATGCATATCATTCAGCCATGCTTTGCCAGTCAGTTTCTCTAATGGCAGACTCATAGTGCACCTGAACCGCCTGTCTCTCAGTAGTCATAAGCTGAAATAAACGATCAATCCTCTATTTCAGCAGTTCAACGGGATTAAGTTTAAGCTCAGATGTATCATGTCACATGATAGAATGATTCATTAACCACATAAATAAAAAACAAGTTTCCATTTATCACCAACAAGCCTTGGGAAAAACTGGCTCGTATTCTTTTATGTGCAATTTCCTCAAGCGTAAATCATTTACTGGCATAAATATGAACCCTCTTGAAGGAAAAATAAAAAATGAAGAGGACCAAGGGAAAAGATATAAACATATTTCATTCTCTTACAAAATATCTAAGCTATCTAGGGTTGAGCACTGTAGACCACTTTTGATGGTATGTGCATTTACACAACCACTCAAATTCGTGTGAATAATTAAGCCCCAGGTAGGAAATCCGTAAAAGATCTAACAACTAGGTTCTTCAAGGTGAAGGGATTTTTGAGATCTCTACAAATAACTTGTGCAAGGCTTGAGGCTTTGAGAAAAATGGTGAGTGGTCAGCACCTTTTAGACGAAATACTTTTTCTGGTGGGCTTGAGTTAATCATGCTCTCCTGACGCGCCAATGGTATGGCATTATCTTCTGGAGTTTCTACATAAAACCGCCTCACAGATCCGTATTTCATGTCAGAAAGGGAAACCTTCTCCAAAACTGGCGCAAAAGGGATTGGCCTCATTGAAACAGATGCCAATGCTACATCCTGGACCGGGAATAGTAAAATAAAATCATCAACAGGGAGATTAAGAAAAGAACAATATGTTGCACATGATCATGATGCATTACAGGCAAACACACAAGAAATAGAGAGAGAAATCCTAACTTGGATAAAGAACAAAAGACTATGTTAGTTGACAAGAAAGCTTTAGGCAACTCGGTTAGAAATGTAAACTACAAAGGCTACTTAAGCATAACAATAGGATCCAGATAGATAACCTGCTACAGATCCCCTTTTTGGTTCTGCCTTCTAAAACGGGCTTCTAAAACCTCTCATTTTGCTACTTGATGAGCAAGAATAAGTGATGGTGGCAGCTATTACAAGTACATAATAAAATTTGCTTGACAAATCATTTACAATTCTTAAACAATGGATGACCTTCTTAAGTCGTAACCGGTCCTTTAAAATGGATTTACTCTTCTCCAATCCACTGGAGAGTCTAGTCTATTACATTAAAACACCATGTCATTAGAATACAAAGTGGGGGAATGATATGGCAGAAAAAGGAAAAAACAGGACTCTCCAATGCACTGAAAAGAATCCAAATATATTTCAAATTATCACAATATCAGAAAATTACACTTAACATAAAGTTGCTTTCAAATGAATCTTCTACTTTTAAGTGAAAACAGGCAACCTGCTTTACCAGTCATTCTATAATCTGGTGATCACAAGCTACTAATTTACATAAGGCTTACACATAGCAATCTCCCTTCTTTTTTTTTTCTTTTTCTTTTGGGCCACATACACATAGCCATCTTACTATGAAATATTTCTGTACATTTGTACCTAGATACATGTGATTATGCAGATACATGCACATTGTTGCCTGCCAGCATGCTGAGAGATCTTATTATAAGACATATATGTCAATCAACTTAAGAAAAAAAATCACTAATGTACAAGTTCGGATTTACCTTGGAAGGACTTTGATTGAATAACAAGTCCCTCAACAAAGATTTGTCCATATCAATAGCAGTTGGAGGTTGATCATTCCCATTAGCATACAAAAATATCTGAGCCTGTCGCATTAGCTCATTGGAACTTGCCTGCAAGAGTTCTTAGCATTAGTTACATAATCCATAAAGTTCAAATAGTAAATTAATTGGTCAAAGAAAGCATGAACAAGTACTACCTACAATGCAGAGATTAATGCAATGAATTAATAAGTTAAAGGGTAAAAGTAGTTCTGCATTAGATTCCAGGGAATATTTTCCGCAATAAAAGCTAATGAGAATGTGGATCTCAGTCTCAGAACTTTAAAGAAACTTCACAAAGCATCCATTAGCTACTTTCAGCATATTGACACACTAGTACCTTCAAAAAGTTTTGGGGTCAAAATTTTGTCCACAGTATGTTTCTTCTTTAAATTAAAATTACATGTAACATCCTAGTAAATTTGAGGTTGTTAAGAGTTTCATTCACAAATACATCTTCAATCTGCATTAACCACCATAGAATGAAATATTGGACATCTTTATGAGTGTTTTCCTAACCATCAAAGCCTAACTCATTAACTTTTCTCTTCTATTTTAGCATTATGCTATCAGTTAACCTGCCTTGTTTATTAGTTCCAAAAACAAAGGAGAAATGAAGTTGACACAAAATTCCAAAGCATCAACTTTATGTCAACTCGTCCCAATCCTTAAATGGAATGGCAACCAAACAACAATCACTGATCTAGTTCTCTACTTGCAATGCAGATTTGCAAACTAATGCTTGGATCTATATATATTAGATTTCTTGAGAGTGGTGCTCTTGTCCAAGTTGAAGTACGATAGTGAATGAAGAATGTAATAGTGGTAGTACAAATATTATTTATCAAAGAAACTCTCTATATAAATGTCTTAATATATTTAATCCTTTAGAAAAAGGAAGAAAGAAAAAAGAAAAGAAAAGTAACTGATACTCATTCAAAGGTAATCAAGGTAAACCGCACTTCTTCACAAGATTAGAGATAAAAGAGCCACGGCATACATATATGGTGAAATAAGATGTTGATGCCAAAGATACATGCATATCAGTAAGTTCAGTGAAAAAACGCTAATAAGCCCTTCAAATTTAGAACAACAGTCACTTAAAACAAGACTATCTATAGATGTGCATTTGAGAATCCAACATAATTAACAGCGTTCAGCAGATTTTTTGGAAATTCAATAATAATGCAAACCTGTTGGGAGAAAATATCGAGAGTACTTTGTCCATTTGTCAACATTGTCGCAGCCACAAAAACAGCCTTTGCAATTTTATAAGGAAACAGCTCCATTACATATGATACACATGCACCACCAAAATCATGCCCCACCAAGATCACCTGCATGGTTTCAAGGCCATGAGCAACATGATTTGTCATTTTTCTCTTAACCATCTGAACATTTCTAACAGCAATCAGAATGAAAATTTGAAAAGAATGTAACCACCCCCACCCCCCCCACCCCCACCGCCCCGGTGCCAACGACCATGCCAAGGGTTATATTAAGTATTTTAGGACCTCCCAAGTTTTAAAGTTTATTATTGTGCAAGAACACATCTTTAACTAATTCACACGCTCGAAATTAGTTTCCATAACAAACAATCTATTCTGACCAAGATACAAGTTGCAAAGGAAGCATAAATACAAAAATACATGGAAAGAAAGAGATACAGCACCTTCTCCCCTTCTGCAAGTTTTTCAAGAACATCAGTTAGCGGCTTCACATATTGCGAGAGACTAGTAATGCCATTTGTATCGAATGAATGAATGCCACAACCAGTTAAATCAACTGCGGTAGCTTTGAAACCACCTTCCTCTAGGAGTGCAATTGTTTTATACCAACACCAAGCACCAAAGCCTCCTCCATGGACAAGGACAAAATGGTTTGTTTCTAAGTCATCAAGCTTTATTTCCTGTCAAACAAAAAGAAAAGGAGAAAAGTTTAAATAGTCATTCAAAAGGATTAATATCTTTGGAATGAAGGGAAAAGGGAAAAGGGAAAAGAAAAGTACACCAACCAAACAAAGTTACCATAGTACAATTTACAAATTAAAATGTATTAGGAACCTAGAACAGCCAATTATTAGAACCTGCGAACATGCACAGTCTTCTCCCCATGTTACTATTGACAGATTGGTAGAATTTAGTTTAGGCCACGAAATAATAATAGTAATAATAGAAGAAACTGCAGTGTGAAATAACACTATAAGATGGTCCAATAAGCCCCTCCAGTAATTTCTTGAATAACTCCACTCTTGTCCACCTGACTTGGAATTTAAGAGATTTCCCTTAAAACAGTCATTTCTGAGACTTAGAAACATTAAAACTACACATGCTAGATTCCAACAAACAACAAACGAATCATTAACTTTTAGTCATAACTTACCTTTGCAACACTAAAAACTGAATAAAAGGGCATCAAATATAGTTATGCCATGAAGATTCCATTCTTTCTATTAATAGTCCCAAAAAAGTGCAATATTCATCTAAGAAACCACAAACAGTGGTAACAAACAGAAATCCAAGACTATTATACTTGGTTTGTCACTGCAGAGATAATTAAATATATGCCACAAAATTGCACTGCGTGCAACTGAAGCTTATTGCCGTGATGCAAAAGATCTTCAATGCCCATCACATAGTGAGACAAAAATGGATCAAAGAATCTCGCAGAAAGACATCTGCAAATTAAAAATCTTGTGCCAACAGCCAAATACATTCCCTTCCCATCACCAATCAACATGGAAATAAGTGGGGTTGGGGTTCATAGTTTCATCCAAGATTTTAGAAATTTATACACTTCTGCCCACAAAGAGTTCTCAAGGCATTTATGAACAAGAGAATCACATAAAAGGAAAGGACCAATAGCAAACCTAAAAATGGTGGTCTCTTAAATATGCCAGGTTTTACAGGGGAATCCAATAAGTAAACAATCTTCCATGATTAAATTTTAAGTTATCAACTTGCCAATTCATTTTCCAGAACTGTCATGATTGATGACATAAAAATTTCATTTCCTTATATACCAAATGACAAGACAAAAAACATAATTTTAACATTACCAAAAGAAACATCCAATTTACAAAAAAAAAAAAACCAAATTTCTTTATAAAAAAATATTTATTTTTATACTATAATAATCAATATAAAAATTTGTAGGTAATAATCATTTCACCAATAATTTTTTTTAAAAAAAAAAAGAACAAAAACAGCATCATCATACTTCCCCCATTAACAGTCACAAAAAATAACAGAACACACTAAAAATTAAAAATTAAAAATTAAAAATTAAAACCCCATTTAACAAAGCAACCAACTTTACCAAAAATGACCCCAGAAAAAAAAAAAAACTCCACCCAATATATTTCCTAAAAATGAACCCACCAAAATCACCATCAGAAAAGAAGAACAGAAAAAAATTGACACAAACCTGATTAACAAGCTGCTGAGGTTGCAAAAGTGGGTCAGTAAGGGACCTAGCTCTAGAACTGGAACTCCGGGGCAACTGACCCGCCTTTTTAGAACCCGAACAAGAATTCGGGTACCTTAACGAGGCTGACCTATCAAACGGCAACGAAACGCCACCGTTCTGCTGCTGCTGTTGCCTGAACAGGATCGCAGCTGCCAGAGCCTGCTCTTGAAGCAGAGCATCATCAAGCTTGTCTTTCCTCGACGATCGGGCCCGAGCCCACCGGTTGCTGGAGTTGGGTCCGATTTGCTGCAACCGTTTCGTGACAGGTCGTTTCTTCACAGTTTTACGTGCAAAGCAGGTGCAAAGGTTTCCCATTTCCTCGAATGCATGAAGAGGAAAACAGAAGGAAAAGGAGAGTTTATATAAGTTTTGTAGCTACGTATTTTATACGTATAAAAATACGGGTTCACGTATAGGAAAAAAGAAGCGGGAGTTAGTAAGCGGGGAGGGAGGGACGCGGAGTGGGTGGCTGGCTGGCTGGCTAGCTGACGGCTGTTGGATGGTGAGAGTTGGGGAGGAGGGAGTAGTTTTTTTATAACAGTGTGGGACAAAATTGGCTGCTTTCTTCTGTATTTTGATTTTGATTTCTCCCGATTTAGCTCTTATTAATGTTCTTTCATTAAAATAAAATAATGTATACAGAGGATGTTAAAGGCTTTCTTTCATTAAAATAAAACCTAAAAAAAAAAAAAGAAATCCCCCTCTTCTAATTTCTTCTTAGTTACTATACTTATTCTCTCTTGTTGGAAAAGTAATTAAATAATAGTAAGAACTTAAAAAGTAAGTATTTATTTTATAAAGTGAAGGTTAAAACGAATTAGATAATACAGATTCAGTTTAACATTTATTATTAAAATTAAAAGTCCTGAATTTTACGGGCAATGTTGAATTTGTATACACAAATTAGTCAATTTTCTATTATATATAATTCTTTTGACTACAAAAAGAGATGAAGATCAAATATCACTTAAACTGGTAGGTTTGAGAGAACTTACTCAGTTTGAGGTTCGATATAACTCTATTCTATATTAATTAAGGCCTAACATGGTTACCAAATACTAGTAGATTTATACCGAAAATAGCAATTAAACTATTAGCAAATTCTTGATTTTGTAAAAGAGACTTGAGAGAATTTTTTTATTTGAGATTTAATATGACTCAATTAGGGATTAGTCAAGGATGTCTTTGCATACGAGAGGGTTTATACCAAAAATATTCTTCATTTTGTCAAAGTACATTTATTATTTAGTCATGTACATAATGTTACTATAAATAATAATTAAATATGATCAAATGTATTTGGTAAATGGTATTGCTATTTAGTGCAAAAAGGATGAGGTAGATAATACTCCATTCTATGTTGTTTTTTCAGTTTAAGGAAATTATGGATCTTACTTAGGTAAGAAAAGTTGATGAGGTTAGTCGAAAGTTTGGTGGATTGAATTCAATGATTGTTAACATGGAAAAAATGTGGTAAGTTTATTGATAATAGTAATTATTTGTGATACAAAAGTTGGATGGATAAATAATCTTATGGGTCTTTTTGTCTAATGATTGTTTTATTGTATTTTTATCCAATGATCGACAATTGCCTAAGATAGTAAAATATCTTAAAGGTGATGGTGATTAACTAATTTCTTAATTTATTTATCTTTTTGGTTGAAGAAATTATGCAATAATTTGAATTTATTTAACCTTACAGAAAAACCGAAAAAAAAAGAAGAAAATGTTAGGGGGGTTGAGACTAAAAAATGGCCGTGTCTGCGTGTTGATTTCTACTTTGTCTTCAGAAGATAATGAATATTTTTCTTTATGAAAGTCATGGTATAGTTTTTTGGGATAATGATTTTTTTAGATGAAAATTTTCGGATAAGAAACAAATATTAATGAAAGTTTTTCTCTGTTAAGAAATTAAAAGTATTTTCTTAAATAGTCGATATTTATTTGGAGTGATCTTTATTTATTTATTGGACTGTATTTAGCTGCCTACGCCAATGTTAGGTTGGGCACACAATGGTCATGCTTCCTAAATCCTAAGGATTTGGGAACTTATTTATGAGCATGCCACAGAGAATTAATGAGCTTTTTGACTTTAGTCCATTTCATATATAGGGAAAGGTATTCTAAAGACTAGCCCCACATAAACTAATGCCTAGTATTGCTTGGCTTTATTTTTCTTTTGTTTTTTCTTATAAATCCTTAATATTAATTCGATAATCACATTTACCCCGATTAATCTAAAATTAAATCATATCGAACCCAATGATGAAAATTTTCTCAAAACCTATTTTTCCTCCATTTACTATAAGTAAAATGCAAATAATAACAATATCTAACTTTTATCTTCAACTTCACTTCTTCTTTTTTAATAAATATGAAGAAGTTAATAGAAAAATGTGACTTAGATCTTAATTATTTTAAATAAAATTAATAAGGGATAAGAGGATTGTTTGATCCATAGTTACCGAGATCACTTTACCCCCTTGGAAGTGCGATCCAAGATCCTTGATCCGGATCGTAATACTTTTACGTTTTGGAATCCCTGGATTCTCGATCCAGTTCCATAAAATTGGTATTCCGAATTTTTCTATATAAAATTTAAAATTTTGAAGAAATTAAGACTAAAAACTATGAATTTTAAATAAATAAAACAAAAAAGAACTTATTCTCTATATTTTCTTACTAAATTTGATTTTGAATGTTTAATTTTTTTTTTTAGAAACAATGGGTGAAATGGAGATGATGAGTGCCATGAATAGAGAAAGATAAAACTTGCAGATAAATTGTTTATTACTTAAATAAAAATTAGAACATAAGCCCTCTTCATAAATATTCTAACAATCAACTAATGAGTAAAATTCTTAATTTATATATTTATGTACGAAAGTTTTTTTATATTTTGGTTGCAATTTTTTATATACTTTACTTGTTTATAAAGGTTGATTTGTATTTATAAAAATTCTACATGATATATATTATTAATGATCCAACAAACTTTTTTAAACATATCACGATCCAAAATATCATACCATCTAAATCTATCCCCTTTGTACCATAAAATTTATAAATTACGTACTACAGTCTCGTATTCGTACTACATATCAAAACATATCTCGTTCCAAATAATTATGGTTTGATCTTGACTATCAACTAACAATCGCTAAAAATAGACCCAATTCTAGCAATTTCGGCTAACATTTATATCAAAAGTACAAAGTTTTCTTTTCGATTTTCATAATAAAAAAAACATGGGTTGATTTTGAGAATTGGTGGTCCACTTCTTTAAATCATGGAATAATCTATTAATTGGGCGCTTTCGTGTAGTGGACTAACTTTTCCGTCCTCTCAAACAGAAAGTGACACCAAATCTTTTTCTTTATTGCAAAAAATATTACTATATGCATGTAAACGTATATGGAATGTATGAGTACACGATAATTTATCTTATTTATAAGCATATACCCTTTGAAGTTCTTTAATTAGTTAGCTTAGATTAAACGAAATTTAAAAATAACCTTTATGCAGCACCTCTTTTTCCCAAGGAAAATAAAAACTATATTATGAGTTTCATCTTTCATGTTATTAATATTTTTTTTATTTATAGGGAACGTCAAGCTCAAGCACCAACTAAGATTTTAGGAAATTAATTATTATCGGTAATTCTTGCTCTTTTTTAAAAATTTTTTGTTATAAATATATTGAAATTCAATAATTTACATTTTTTTTTGGACAATAATTTTCATTGGATCTCAATTAATTTAAAGTATAGTCACGTTACATTCCAGACTAAAAATGATTCTTTTAAATTTATTGCTTACATTCATAAAATTCTAACATGTTAGTTGTTGCTTTACTTAAACGACAACGAATTTCTTTTACCTACTCAACAACCATTATACAATTCTCACTCCTCTTAATAACAATTGTCTTAAGCCCAAACTACTAATTACAATTAAAAAGCTAGAAGTCAACGATTGATTTGTCTTAGTATATATCCTCAATTAGAGTTCTATGTTGTAAGACATTTCAAATTAAGAAAGCTCCTTTTTCATGCATCATAAGACAATTCCAAGTGGACAAAAATGTGAATAATGTGGAATTGTTGTTGATAATGATGAAATTTGCTTATTCCTTCAAACAATCAAAACCCTTTGACAAGTATCAAAAGAGACAACTTTTTTGACCCAAAACGAATAAATTAATAAAAATAGAATTTGACACATTGCAGCCTCCCAAAATGGTTCCATGAATCTTCCAGGAACTTGCTTTCTCTTCCAATGCCTTGAACCCTTGAAGAACAGATTATCATCATAGAATATAACCTTGCAGGTCTAATCTTGACCAGATTACCATAACCGTGCCTTAAGCATTCTTGCATCTTTCCTTTGAAATTAAAAAAGCAAAAGTCCTAATCAATCAAAATGACCTGTAAATCTGGGAATCAAATTCTTAGAAATGGGAAAAAAGTAAGACCTTTTAAGGGTTTCTAGCGGCACATTTTTAAGTTTTTTCTCGCTCAGGCTGCCAATAGTTTCCTCACTTTTTTGCAATTCTCAGTACAGCTTATCAGTTGCATAAACAAAAAGCAGCAGTAAAGCTTTGCTCATTCATCTTGACGGGAGTGATGTTAGGTTCGAATCTTACCGGTAGCCCTCTTATTGGTGTTAATTTCAAATACAATCAATGAAGTTTTTCGAACATGACTTAAAGATTAGAACAACCTATCTGCTCCGGAATTTTTCTACAAAATGAAGAATTCATTGACTGCTTAAATAAAAATACCATACACATATACAAAATTAGATTAAACATGGCTTTTTAATTTATGCCAGCAAAAGTCTATTTTCATATCATTGATTTTTGCTAATCTTGCTCATGCAAGTACTTGACAAAGAGTAAACTTCCTACTTGCTTCCTATCTAAAGAAAAGATATAATTAAATGAATAAAGGGGAAGTGAAAAATGCATAAATATTCTTTCTTTTTTCTGCCTCTGAAGGTAGGTTGATTGTAAATAGGTCCCTACTCCCCACCTCCCCAATCTCTCAAGTCTTGTGAAGAAGATCATATGAAAGCTGGTTGGGCCTCCTGATTTTTGAAGCTTTCTTTAATAGCTTGACTTTTTTGGCCCCTTAAACAATGCATGGGGTATTGGAAGGAAGCGGAAATCAGTTCCAATAATTTAATGCCCTAAAGCCTTAGCCTGTGTTTTAGATCATCTCCCCAACTATGCATATTTGTAATAATTGAATTCCCTCCCCTCCCCCTTCCCTCCCTCCCCCTCTCTCTCTCTTTGTTAGCTGACCTGATATGCTAAAGGTAGAGTTTGGTACATTGAACAATTTTGCGTAATACCAATCAGTAATGAATTCCCATTCTGCTATACTTTGCAGAGATAGAAAAAATTTGAGTGAAAAATGTTAGCCTGCTCATCTAAATAAACCCACAACTGCCTAGAGTAACATAAATCTATTTTGGATGAAGTCAGATAAGATCACCCCAGTTGGAGTAAATCTAGATATTTTCCTATTTGGTAATTATAACTGTAAAGTTGATTAGATCATTAGTTAAAAATTTGAAAATATAGATATTTGGAGTGGTCAGGACCACTTCTTGCAAAGCCAAAACAGGCATCTTCAACTGCAGATTGTGACCGATGAGGCATCATGACAGAGCATGTGGCTTGCTGTTTATTATAAAGAGATCTTATGTCATGGTGAGAGAGGAAAATGTGAAAGATTGCAGAATCAGAACAAAGGAGCATGAGTTTCTATAATCATGGCGTGCATGATGCGCACATGATCCTAGTAACTCCTTTGCAAAGCAACACTTAATTGGCAAATTGATGATATAGGATTTTGGCATGCTAGGCTTTAGAGATGTGACCACATGGAACTTAGTGACTCTTTTAGCAGAAAAAAATAAGGATATGGTCATCTGCCTTGATGCAATGTACTAGTTATTGAGGGAAAAGGACCAAAACCAGGACTTGCCTAATTAACCAACTCATCTTTCTCTGTGGTCCAATATCTTTCATGAATTAATTGAAGAGTTTATTAAATGGTGCATCAAGGGGGCCATAATAATTTGCCATGGTTCTTACGAAGTGGACTGTTAGTGGCAGTGGAGTGGAGAGATTTGAGGCAAATTTTGGTTCCAAAGCATCTCAATCATTGAAAAGTGAAAAGGTTTTATGCAGCAGGGACCAACAAATGCTTTGGCAAATGGGATTAGTTAACTCTCTCCTTTTTTGTCTTAAAATCAGAGCCAGTGCATATATATGTACAGCTTTTTAAGGGACTTATTAAAGTTGAGATTCTAGTTTTATTTGCTGAAGAGATCAATCAGTCATATTGGTTAAAAATGTAAAGGAAGTTTTGACCATATTTAAGTGGCTCCTTCAAGTGAAAAACTCATCAACTGTCCCCATTAAGCCAAAAGGATTGTTCAAAATTAATGCCAGGGCATCCACGGAAAAAGTTTTGCTGTGGGACTTTGAATTGCAGCAATGCTTGTTGGTTACAGACAGATGATACTTGGAAACTTTACTGCTAAGTTAGGAATGCTGGTGCCTAGGCCTAGCATATATGGCCAGGGGTCCAAGTTATGATTTCAAATACTCAAATGATTGGCTCAAGATGATACTCTAGTGTTGCTGTAAAGTCATGTAAATATTTGGTCTGTCATTTGCTGCACTTCTTTTATTCCATACATAGAAGTTAGATTTGCTTCTATTCAACATGCATCAGGTCAAAATATACAAATTCTAACTATCAAAAGGCATGGTGCTATCTACTTCCCAACAAATGGAAAATCAACAGCATATAAAAAAGTAATTGAACGAACTTCGACTAACCGATTTAGACGTGACATTTATAGATATCAGTAGAATATGACCCGATCTATAAACATCTCTATCTTATACATACATGTTGAGCTCTGAAAATAACTACATCTAACCTAATTAAAAGTTATATGTACTTTTATGAAAGGAGAAACTAGGATTAAAAGAACTTCTCCCATTTGGGACCCAACACGACTCAACCTGCATTAGTTAAGATCCAATGTGATTATCAGATATAAGGGGATTTATGAAAAAAGAAGAAGCCATATTTGTTTACTTTGAAGATGCTTTTATGCACATAAAATGAAATTTCTTGCTAAAACATATACAGAACTGAAAACTCCAATAAAATTGGAGAATAAAGGACTGCCCCTTTTGGGTTGGGGAGTATGTAACCCAATAAGAGAGTTTTTATTGAGTTTGGACAAATAAAATCGGGAGCCCAACCTAGTGCAGCAAGTAACCCTTTTGGGCTTGGTTAACAGATCCAAAAACAAAAGACAACATGACAAGGAGGGAAAGCAAATCTGGAAGAAAGAATAAACATGACATAAGCATTAAGCAGTTAAGATTGACTTTTCATAAATTGTCGTTCAAGGTTCTTGCCTTACGTTCCACTGCAACATCATAAGAGCTCCCCACCAAGGCAAAATCTCTCATTGACTTCACCAATTGAATCCCAAAGGTCTTTTCTCCATCTCTTCGTCTTCTTCTTCTTCTTCTTCTTCTTCTTTTTTCTGGGTCTTTAGAGTTTAAATTGCTGTTAAATACTTCTGATCACAACTTAATATCTCTTCATCTATAATTTATATTGATTTATCACGTACCCATTGTTATGTTATTTGGGTTCTTTTCTGGTTTTGTTTAAATTTGTTGTTATGATGTGTTAATTTGTAAGGATATTTGAGTGATTAAGTTTTAAGAATATGTGACTATAATCTTTTTGCTGGGTAATTAGAATTTAAAGTGCAGTTGCTCTTCTTCTAGATTACAACTTAATATCTCTTCATATTTGGTTAGAAGCATAATTTCATTGTTTCGTTCTGTCCCTTTGTAATACTTGGGTCATGTTAATATTTTGATGTGCTGAATCCTTGTTTATTTCCTAATAGCCTTTGGAGAGTGTTCCTTCTTTTTATTAATAAATTTGTTTTTCTTTGCATTCTTTTGAACTTTTTTTGTAGGTTTTTAAGCTTTAATTCTATGTTCTAATAAAGGTTAATTCGATTTGCCATGGTAGCGAATACTTGAAGGATTGATTATTTTATCATATATAGAGAGTATTGGAATTTAAAAGCTTTATTACCTGATTTATACACCTGCCATGTATCCGTTTCAGTTTAACTCTTATTAAGTTAACAAAGTTAGTTAACTTGAACGGATGTATGACAAGCCTATATACTCACTTGTAAAGTTCGTAGACTCCACTAACGGTGTATATTTTAAACACTAGTAAGACAGCATTTACTGGTGGAGCCATAACGTTTTTGAATAGGAAAAAAAAGATGCTTGTAGATAGTCCACAATGGAAATTTTTCAGCATAACCGGATTATTGGAATATGCATTTAATAAGGAGAGCCTTTCTATTTTAGACTCGGGAAATTGAAGACTCTTTCCTACATGTTTAATCCATTGAATTGTTTGTGTGGCTGTAGTAACAAGAGAGCAAATTGTAAGTTATATGGTCAACTAATGGCTGTGAGTTTAACTTTTGTGTTTAACATGGTTTTGGTATGTTACACTAATAAGTTTGCTTTGTGGTTTCATTTGATTCTTATTGTTTATGGTTACAGGGTGTTATGAAAAAGAGGGACGATAAGGGAGGCTGCAGAAAACATGGAGGTTGACTTGGTTAAGGCAAATGTTAGAAAACTGTCCTCGCTTGATAATAGTGGGGTTTCAACCAGTTCTGATTCATTTTCAATTGCCGAGATTGGAATGCAAGATGACCTTGTAGAAATAAATAAATCGCAAGCTTCAGTTGTGGGAACTTTAGAGACAGTCAGGGATGCGATTCAAAATTTTGCAGAAGTAAATTCTGCAATGAAAAAGAAAACTGATTTTAGAAAATGGATGGAGCATCAGCAGCTTGATTCCTCAGAAAAAAGTGATCAAAGTCAAACTGACCAGCTGCCTGAGGAAGCTGTCCTTACTCACAGTAATCAAATGTCTATTATTTCAACTTTAACTCTATCAAAAGAAGCGAATACTGAAGGAAAGGTTGATTCATTTGATAAGAAAGAAAGAAAAGAAGTTTCTCCTGCTATTATTAGACCTCCTGCAGTTAGCCATTTGAAGAATAAACTTCTTGTTCTTGATTTGAATGGGTTGCTTGCTGATATAGTTCATTGTCCTCCAAAGAATTACAATGCAGATGGACACATTGCAGGGCGGGCAAGTGAGAATTTGGTGTTGAGAATTTTATCTCTGTCATTTTAATGCATTTTATGTTCAAATTGTTTAAAAGCTATTTGGGAATTTTCTTTATTTCTCAGTTTTTCGGAGACCCTTCTGTGATGAGTTCCTAAGGTTTTGTTTTGAGAGGTTTGAAGTTGGTATTTGGTCTTCAAGACTCAGGTATTGTTCAGTGGTCTGCATTTTTGTTAGAATGAAACAATTGATTGGCTTTTCTTATTGCTATATTGTTGCCAAGGATTTTCCAGTTATTTCTATTAACTTTTGCAGGAAAAATGTCGAAAGAATCGTTGATTTTTTGATGGGAGATATGAAAAGTAAATTGCTGTTCTATTGGGTAATGACGGGCTGTTTCTTTTTACTTAATTTTGTTTGCAGTGAAGGCCTTTTCTTGCATTTTTTCAGACTAGTGCTTTCATCATCCTTCTTAATCATAGCGTTGTAGTTATTCATGCTTTTTAGCTGACTTTAGGCTAACTTGATGGTTGATCACCGGCAAAAATGTAAAGATTGAATCTTCTATGTTGTTAATAATTGCTTCAGTGCTCCACTGACTAAAGAACTTCAATTTCCTTACTTTGAGGATTGAGTTGTTTTCTAGGAGTCTTTTTATGGCCTATGTACTTAACAGGTTGATTGAGGTAGCTTTGAGAAGATTATTGACTGCCTACAGGGTATTGGTCTTTTTCTTGAATGAACCATGAATTGATATGCTGTTCTACTGCAATCCTTCAAATAGTCCTCATAGGTCCTTAAGATAATTTGACCGTCTACTTTTCTACCAGTCGTAGTTTATCAATGCTTTACACATCTAGCACAATTCATATGCAATTAAATTAGGAATAGTTCAAACTCTAATATATTTGCTTTGTTCTCCATTATTTGTTAGGATTCATCTCAGTGCACCAGGACACAATTCATTGCTCCTGGGCATAGACATAAGCCCTTGGTTTTTAAGGAGTTGAGGAAGATTTGGGAAAAAAATGATCCTGATCTTCCGTGGGAAAAGGGATATTACAATCAATCAAATACGTTGCTGATAGATGATTCTCCTTACAAAGCACTGTTTAATCCAGTAAGTTAGACTATGTTTTTTTTTCAAGAGTAAGGCCAGTAATATTTCCCTTTTCTTTTGAATATAGACCCTGAGTTTTGTTTTTTATTTGCTGTTAATCCTTGATCTTTTAGCCACATACTGCAATATTTCCATATTCATTCAAGTTCGACAGGAATGACAATTCATTAGGTAAGATGATTTCTAAAGTTATTTACCATTTGCAAGTTCCATTATTTTGGTATATACGATACTTTACAAACTGGTTAAAGAAAAAACAAGTGACAAAAAATAAAAAAAGAAATAAAAGAAAGCTGAATTGTGCTCTACTAATGTTAGTCAGAAATCAAAGGTTCATATATAAGTCCATTACAATATGCTATTCAGTTGAACACAGTGTTTGCTTTCTTAGTGGCTCTTTAATAGGTTTTTGTGATCCAGAGTTGGATTTCATTTATTTCAGGTGCTGAAGGTGATCTTAGAGTTTATTTGGAAAGATTAGCTTCAGCTGAGAATGTACAGAACTTTATAGAGCAGAACCCATTTGGTCAGATAGCTATCACTGAAAGAAGCAATGATTGGAGCTTCTACAGCCAGGTTATCAATACATGTGCTCATGCTGAACTTCAAAATAATCCGGGTCTCCCAGCTTAACTTCTAGTTTGGATTCTGTTGATTGCATTAAGTATTGCATAAGCAACTTACATGCAAAAAGAAGTTGAAAGAAAGCACTCATTCTTGAGAATTGCTAACTATTCCTTTGTTTTTGTTCCATGCTTTTTGTAATTTTGTTGGATCACACAGAGCTATTTAATAGTGTGACCTATTGTTTTTGTTTTTATTTTTATTTTTCAATTCATAAAGTATGCAATATTTAGGATAAGCTAATGGTTGAAAACATGATTCCATCGATCTTTATGGAGCAATCCTACTCTTATTAGGGAATTGCTTTATGACTCTTTTTTTCTTTATGGATAGTTGATCATGTATTAAGTGAGATCTTAAGGATGGTGATTGGATTTTTTGTTTTTTCTGGCCGGTGATGGGACATTTTCTTTTTTTTGGCCTGCGATTGGAAATATTGTTTTGTTTTTGTGGAATATATATATATATATACTGTATATGATTTTAAGAACAAAAAAGGAACATTATTATCATGCTTATTATTGATAATTATGTTCGCCTAGAATTGTTTCATTACATGTTGATTGAGCTTTATATATTTTGAGAAAGATAAGAGTGACCATAATTCATTCAAATCATCTCCATGGTGAACCTTTATCTCTCTTCTAATTGAATTTACCTTAGTCCAAGCTGTTAAGATTGCCTCAAGATAAGTTTCTGTGAATGAATTGAATTATAGAAACATATTTGGCTTTTTGTTGATGAAGCTGGTATCCAAGAAGTGTATCCATCAGACAGTCCATATTTCTCTTTTTTGGTTTATATTTTAGGAGATACATAATCTGATTTCCGTCGTTGAATTATTTTCTTCTTCTGCAGACAAAGCATATTTGAAAGTATATTTTGCAATAGTTGAAGCTTACACATTTTGTCCATGGTTGCTTTAATTATATGTTCTGAGTTTCTTTGTTAAACAGAAACTGTTTTCTCCTTCCTTATTCCTAAAACTTGTGCCGGGCTGGTGTTCCTCTTCCCTTTTGATTAGTTGGAGAGACGTTCAGGACTTTTTGGCATATGGACCTCTGAGTGGTTGAGATACCAACTTCTTGTCTTGAACTGTACTATGAATCCATAGGTTTCAGAACTTCCAGAAATATGAGTACAGGAATCTCAAGAAACAAAGTTCATTTTCAGAATAGAAAGGTACTAACCACTGACTGGCACAACTCGGTGATTAATTGCAAGGAAGGGGAACGGCAGGGCAATCTACTTTAACAGATATTAGGGGATTGCCCTGTTAACGAAGCAGGCTTTGAAGTTTTAAGACCAAGGATTTTCCTGGAAAAACCAGGATCACAAAGGACATAGGGTTCTTTTCAGGATTCAGGAATGAAACAAGGCAATGGACTCGACGTTTGATTTCTCTCGTGCTAATGAAACTTGAAAGCTGGAATTTGGAACGGGTTTAAGTATTTGTGCAGAACTGTCGGGCCTTGGACAGGGAGTAAACATAAGAGGACTTACTACTTACCAACACCAATTTCAAATGGTGTTTGTCATATACACAGCATCGTTAAACAAAAAGGAAAAATCGTCCAATTGGAGCATTACTGATGGGCTGGGCCGCTGGCAATTCCGGCGGGAAGAGTTCTAGTTTGATGTGCTTGTATCGGTTATCACTTGTCACATCACAGCTAATGAAAGAACTTTTAAGGCATCAATCGTCAAATTGACTAACTGAGAGCAAGTAAGGCTTCCTTTGATTTTGGTTATGATGAGATTAAAAATAGTAATGATTATTAGATTAGTTATTATAAGAGTGAGATTAAAATTCTAATGATGAGATTAAAATTCTAATGATGAGATTAAAATTAATGATGAGAAAATATATGTTTAATGAAAACAATGATTGCAGTAAGATGAGAATAAAAAATGTTCAATTAATAATTACTATGATTTAATTATTTATATTAAAATTTTAATTTATTTAGATTTCTATATATTTATTTTTTGTTTAAAATTTTTAAATTCATAAAGTTTAGATATTTAGGATGAAGTAAAAAAAAAATTAGAGAAAAGAGTGAAGAGTGTTTGCAACTTATAGAACCTAAGGATAATTTTTAGTTTGTATTAAAATAATAAAAGTAATTAGGGTATGAAAATAGCGAAAGACGAGCCAATTGAAAGATTGTAGGTTTTCTTTTTAATGAAAAATCACATTTCAACAAGAGAAAAAGTATGTCATGTAAATAGCTAAGTTTTAGTCAAAATGCACACTTAAGCCTCCATTAGATCCATTTCAATGTGTTGTGGTCTAAACACATTGAAATGCTGTGCCAAAGGGCCCTCAAGACTCAAGTGTCTTAACAGTGGCTTTAAAGTTTGAGATTTTTACAAACTGTTAAGCTGTCATTCTTTAGATAATAATGCTTCGTAGGAAGATACTGTAGGTCAGATTCATTGACAAGCGAATGTACTGACAGGTTTCGACTTCAATGAGGTTAAAATGGGGTATCCGGTAACAAGTAAAATGAGTACATCAACACAGTTTTCAATAATTTAGGGATGTCAAAACGGAACAGAGAATATGCAGGGGGCATATCCCTCATTCCCGACCCTAAAATTAAAAATGCATCCCTATCCCCGACCCCATTCCTGGGTTTGGGAATGGATTTTTTCTCATCTCCGCACCCTCGGAGAATTTCTGACCCCGATTTATATTTTTTACGTAATAATATTCAAATTACATTTTACATTCATAATAATTTAAAAGTTTCATAAAAAATTTAAAACACACTAATTCAAAGTTTAAATAACTAAAATTTTAGTAAATGTAAATGGCAATTTATGGTATCATAAAAGCAAAGCTAGAAAATAAGGATATAATTTTGATTTGTTTTTCTTTAAATATTCCTCTAATATTTAATTTTGAAAAACTATCAGTAGTAGACCTGGTAATTTTGGACACGACACGTTGACACGACACGGGAACGACACGAAGTAAACAGTGTTAGTGTTTGATCTTAACGTGTTTCGTGTTTTAATCGTGTCGACACGATTAAGATTAACGTGTTTCGTGTCTTAATCGTGTCAAACACGATTAACACGCATAAAACACGTCTAACACGTTTAACAAATCGAGTTTATCTGTTATATGTTTAACTGTTAACACGACACGTTAAACACGTTAAATTAATAGTTATTAAAATACTTTTCTAACCTTTCATATAATTAAAAGATATTAATTTTTCAAGTAATTATTATTTATTATAAGGTTTATATAGTAAAACTACATCATTATTCTATTTCTAATAAATATGTTAAATGTGTAATCGTGTATAAACATGTCGTTTACAACGTGTCAGTCGGGTTAATCATGTTAGTCGTGTCGTGTCGTGTTACATGACAGTTAAACAGATTCGTGTTCGTGTTTTACATCTTGACACGATTAGTTAATTGTGTCATGTTCGTGTTTGGGTAAATGGGTTTTAATGTTATATGTTGACACGATACGAACACGACACGAAAACACGAATTACCAGGTCTAATCAGTAGTAATTAAAAAAGTCAGAGAAAATAGTTATATAGAAACCTTTCTTATTCTTTGAAAAAAAAAGAAAAAGTCAAATACTAATACACAATAAATGAAGAAAAAATATTATTCAAAAGAAAAATTAAATATAAAATCTCAACATAAGTTTTGAGTAATAAAAATTTGAACCATCATGAACAAGTCGAAGCAAGACAACTAGTTGAATGATGGAGGCATTAAGCTTATTAGATCACATTCAAGTTGGAAACAAAGAACAATAAAGATGAAAGATGGAGATGCGAGCAGACTAAATAACTGACGATGATGATGAAGACAGAAGATGGGAAGAGCGGCGTGCGGCGATGCTTGATGAAATAGGCGTCAATTTGTAGAAATGTTAGGAAAGGGTTAGGGTTCAATTCAACTCCTGGTTGAACTTTTAATGGTTTACAGTTTTCTTTTTTTCTTTTTTGGTGGGGAAACGGGGTCAAAGACCCAACAAATTAAGTAGCCATAAGTCTAGGGTGGCCAATCCCTATAGCATCAACCAATGGTTTATGGTTTTCCATCACATGGGTTTATTTATTGGGCTCTAGTAGTGTAAATTAAAAATGGGCTTCATGTTTCTTTTTTACCTATCAAAAGATGGGTTTTAATATATATACATATAATACTAGTATAATTCGGGGTCGGGTCCGGGAAGGGGAAGGTATTCCCTGTCTCCGACCCCGAACCCGACTGGGAATCAAAACTCTTCCCTATCCCCATTCCCGATCCCCAAAAAATATCCCTGTCCCCACTCCTGTCGAGGCGCTTGGATTTCCCATCAGGTACGGGACATATTGACGTCCCTAATTTTCAATAGGTCATATAAGGACCAAGTTACAACTAAATACAACCCATTTACAAATGCTATGGATGATTAAATAATAATTTTTTTCATTCTTCAATTTTTTTTTTTCAAAACTACTAAAACACCTATCAGTTGCCACTTGCCACATAACTTTTGCAGACAATTTTTTTTTCCTTTCACTAATCTATACTTGTTAGTAGAGGTGTCTATGGGTCGGGTCGGGCCGGGCCAAAGTAAGAATTTGTGAGAAAATTTCATGTCCAAGCCCGGCCCGACTAAACGGGCCTCTCCCTTTATCCAAGCTCGGCCCTAAAATATTTCTATAAGCCCAAGGCCCGTCCAAAAGCCCGTTTTAAAATTTTTTTGTGCACTGATTTTAAAAATTAAATTATATTAATTTATAATATAAATAAAAATAAATCAACACATTTAAAAAAAATCATCAAAAATAATTTTTACAAAGTTAACAAAGTCTAAATACTAATAATATTTGAAAATATCAATATCATATACAAAAAAAAAAAGAAAACACCACATTAATAAATAAAATAAATAAATAAAAATATATTTATATTAAATGAATAGTAATTCGGGTCCGGCCAGGCCTTGGTTTTTTTGCCTATGATCAAGCCCAGCACATTTATTAACGGGCTTTTAAATCTTGTCCAAACCCTATCAAATATCAAACGGGCCTATGAGCTTAGACGGGTAACCCGGCCCTTGAACAGCTCTACTTGTTAGTTATCACTCACTCCCATTTCGAACTAATTTTCCTTTATATCAGTTAAAAGCTTAAAGTCATCTCTGGATAGTTCCATTTCATTTCATTTTAATATCTTTAATAAACCGAAAATGTGAGTTCGATCAAATCCAACTCTTGTTTTTATTCTCGTCCAAATGTAACTTCAAGCCCAAAATACCTTTTAAATAAATTAAATTACTAATTTAAAATAATTTGACTCTTTCTTTTTATTTCATTGGCAAAGTTATAAATTAAATTCATATATCATATGATGCACTAACTTTAGTCACAATTTTAATCATTGAACTTTTTTTTGAATAATTTAAAATTAATTTGACTCATTTAAAAAAATTTAAAGTACTAAATGAAAGGCGAAATTTAGGATTAAATAGTTAGATTTAGAGAAAGTATATAATATAAGATATTAAGATCCATAGACATTACATTACATTACATTAGTAATGAAACAATGGTCAATGAATTGGAAATGAGTAAATATCCAAATGATTAAATTTGAAGAAGACATATACTTTATCATAAGAGGCTATCCGTAAGCATAATATATTTACATTAGCAATTAAGTAGTGAACAACAAATTGGAGATGGATAAATAATTAAAATTGAAGAAGAGATGCATAATTCTGAAATCCATAGATGCTATATTAGTGATTAAAATAATGATTAATGAATTGGAAATGAATAATTATTAGATTTGAAGAAGACACGTATAAGACTAATTCCATAAACAACACCACTAATGTGAGCTTTGAAGAATATGTGACTAAAACTAAAATCTATACACATTTCAGTAAAATAATACTATGAACTAGTGATGAATACATTATAAATGGGTAAATAGTTACATTTGAAGATATGATGTTTAAGACTAAGATCCATATATACACTAAATTGGTTATATAAATTTTAAGGAGACATATATAAAAATATAAAATGAGGATTCATATGCATTATATTAGTATATATGAACTAATTACCAATGAATTATAAGTCGGTAAATGGTTTGATTTGAAAAAGGCATACATAGACTAAGATCCATATTCAATATTAATAATATAAACTTTGAAGAATATATGTATAAGATTAAGATCCATACATATTTCATTAATAATGTAAATTAATGATCAATTAATTAAATGTGAGTAAATAATTACATTTCAAGATGATGTGTATAAACTTAAAATCCATACACATTGGATTAATAATAATATAATAAGTTTTGAAGGAGACATATATAAAACTAAGATTCTAAATACTAAATAATGTAGTAATATAGGCTAGTAATATAAATACTAAATAGTTATATTTGAAGAAAACATATATCATTAAAACTAAGTTTAAATCATTAGTCAATTGTTCCAATCTATCTAAATCGATAATTAATGAGCTAATCTTTATACTTAAAAGGTAAAACTAAAATTTCTAAAAAGTATATACCATGTAATTTACATTATATACACTATTGATAATTTTTATAGTAGTTAATACTTAATAGTAGTAATGAAAATGAAGAGGTCTAATTTGAATAATTATATTAATCTTACACATTATATTAGTTATAAGAACCAATGATTAATGAATTGAGAATGGATAAATTATTAGATTTGAAGAAAACATGTGTAAGATCAATATCCATGCACATTTTCATTCATAATACAAATTAATGATCAATTAATTATAAATGGGTAAATGATTACATTTGGAATATTATATGTATAAGACTAAGATTCATACACATTAAATTAGTAATATGATCTAATAATCAATAAATTGCAAATGGATAAATTACTCAATTTGAAGAAGACATACATAAAGTTTAAGATTCATTACATAAATAATAAGTAATTATATTAATGAATTAGGAGTAGAAAAATACCGGTAGAAAAAAGAAAGAAAGAAAGAAATGAGTAAATATTAAATAGTTATATTTGAAGAAACATATATCAATAAAAACAAATAAAGGTTAGCGTGAGATAGCAACCGAGCAAGCAAAAAAATTAAAGGTTGCAATATGGAAAATAAGATTTAACAGATATAAACTTCAATATAATTATAATAATCCTAAATTATAAAATTAATTACAATTATATTATGATAATATGATGAATAAATATTTCTTTCAAAAATACAAAAAGTTTAGTATGACTGATGTTAGACCAATCAATTAATAACTGAGCAAGTAGAATTAATCAAATGAGATATCATTGATGTCATTGCCAGATTAAATGTGTTAGATAAAACTTATTAGTAATGGAAAGATAATATAATATTTCATTAGTAAATACAAGTCCTTTTTTAAATTAATCCTAAAATGTCGCTGTTGGTCACTAGAATTTTTCATATATATAGAAAATTTTCCTTTAATATATATATATATAGGTTATACATATTTATTATACTTAAAAACTTATTAAATCATAAGAAGTGAATTACAATTCATAAAATTCATCCTTTAATTAAACAAAAATGAGTCAATATTGATAGCTCACTAAGTACTTTTTTTTAACGAAGTACATTTTACAATATAAAAAATAATTAATTTTGTTTATATTCCAATCTTAGTATAAATTAGTAGTAATTTAATTCCAACAAGTTAATGAATCAAAGAAATTCAACCCATCATGCCTTAATACGGCGCCATTTACTCAGGCTCGGCAGGGAGAGTGGCGGGGCATTAACGGAAAGGGCAACAAGAAAGTAGTGTAATAAAGGAGAGAGAGAAATGAATAGACATGATACGACTGGTGCACTGCTGAAGAAGACAAGAACGACAACAAATGAAGAATCAGAGTCTACTCTTAGATACCGTTGTAACTGGTTGACGGTAAATTACAACTCAACTAAAAAGTTGACATGGATGAATCCAACGCTTCACAATTTGAGCTGTCATATCCAACGGTCACAAACCTTTGAAGCTCTTTTACACCTCATTTTAAAGCACCTCATTGAAGAAGGCACCGTACTGACAATGGCATGATTACAGAGTTACAACGATTACACTTCAAATCGCTAAAAAGTTCGCAAAAGTAGTCTAAATCACGTTAACAATATCTTCATCCAATGAACACAAACAAGAACTGTCAACTCGGGGTGTAATTCTATTCTACTTTTCCATCAGTAAACAAAGTGGTGACCCATATTTGAAAATGAAATAGAAAAAAATAAAAGTCATTTCATCATAATTTCAACCCATATGACAACCTATGAAGTATGAACTGATTAAAGCTGCATGCTTCTATGACTATGAGCCACCTGCATTTCCATGACTTTGTGTCATTCAAACCATCATTTTCCCTTCCTCTCATCATTTTCCACTTCACAGAAGTTTGGTGTTGACGTTTACAAGTTTTTTTGGGGCCCATTGCCCATTCCCCCTTCAGTCTACTCTACAAATCTTGCACACTTTCTTCCCAGCAGAAAATAACAAACAGCTTGGCAAATCATTCACAAGGATTACATTATTACTGTCATCATACCAAATTTCAATGGTATATGTGACAATTACAATGGTGACAGACAACTAATTTGAGCCCACCAACAGGAAGGCCCCCATGAAACCTGTCTAAGATTCAAGGAAGTTGAGCAAAGAAAGTTTCTTTGGACTCCTTTAATTTTACAGATTGTCTTCAATTGTGGAAGATTAGAGTTTGCTAATAATATCTAAATTAATTGGGATATGGTAAGTATAAGAAGCAGGTATGCATGTGCTGTATAAGTAACTCTTGCTGCTTATGAACTGTCAATATGATTGTGTGAATTTTCTTTCCTTGACCTTTTCTTCCTCTTTAATTAGCAATGAGATAATCTCATTAAGAAGTATTATAATCTGCTAATTTGCATTGAAAATCACAAATCATTTAGTGGTTGAATGCATCTTAGTACACGTGACGCGGATTAATCATTATTTTTGGTATAATTTAAAGGATTTGCTTATGTAAGTTCATCTGTATATATATCTGGCAGGACCACAACCTTTCATTTAGGTCAAATTTGAATTAAGTACTTTCTTGTGTACTAAGCCATTCTCACCAATGAACATGTCCTTCCTTAATTTAGCATAAACAAAACTACAATGCATATCGGGAGTTGGGAAGAAACGATTTTGCCAAATTTCAACTTTGTGTTTGTTGGGATTCTTACATTCCAAGGTTAGATCTTTAAGATTTCCAAAGCTTATCTTTTGACCTTTCCACATGTGAAGGAAAAAAGGGGATAAGATGGAATCTTGACTTAACCCCACAATGAAAAAATATAAACTCTACTACCCCTTGTTTAATGGTCACACTTCACTTTTGCAGGCTCTCCTCTATGAAACAACTTAGAATGGGAGAATGAAACTGCCTTTTAGGTTCTGAAATACCTTTTGCCTTGCACATATCTTTTAAAAAATTTCTCGGGATTGGGATAGATGACAAGGGCTTTGGACTTGAGGTGAAAGGTATCGGAATTTAAAGATTTTCTAGTGATAAACAAACTATTTGTAAGTCTGACAAGTTTCACACACAAAAAAAAAGAAGAAGAAAATGTTAACAAGTTCCTTAATCACCTTATAAATGGGGTACGTTCCTTTATTCCTAAACTTTTTTCTATGAAAAGAAAAAATATTTCCCGCTTCAATCTCCCAATCTCTTGACTATTTAATTAATAAATTCTTTATTCAGATTTCGTAAACTCTCTCTTGGGTATGTTTATTGTACCCCTTTTTGTGTTGACTTAGAAAACCCCAGACGGAAGAAAATGAATTAAAATAAGGAAATTCACATGGTTATTTGGGCTAAAGGGGTGATGAAGTAGGGTTAACATCATGTGCCAATCAAGGTTGGCTTGATAAGGTAAACCTGTTTGGAACCTAGTTTTGGGATGGAGATGGCTTAGTTGGTACTAATTGGTCCCTGCCTGATATATAATTGTGTAGGGATCCCTCATGTGATTCCCCCACTTTATGCATGTGCCTTTGCATGCCATCTTCGCCAGTCCTTTTCTGTATCATCTCCCTCACCTTACGTACCATTATCAAATTCTCTTTATATATCATATAATAATTGCATTTCTGAATTCAATAATATACTACTCTATACGACTATTTGATGCTTATGCAGACAATTCCCATGTTGTATATTAATTAGAAATTTAGAATTAGATTTCCAACACCCACTTCCCGTCGTGTGCTATGCTAATGAAATCCCATTAATCAAATTCCAAGTTTATAGGGTGTTCATGTGACTAACTCGATAATCCTTTTCTTTAATTTTGTGAAAGGGAATTTGAATTCAATTATATTTAGTATGGGAACATATACACATGCCTATTGTTGTGTCAAATGCTTCAATTTGCCTATATATTTTTCTGATGTTTCATCCATTGTCAAGATTTGAATCCTGATAATCAATGGAATTGAGAGTTTAATACTTTTTGTTGACAGATCATGTGACCTTTTACATATCTACAAAATTTTTAAACTCTAGTAATTCTCGTAGATACTTGATGATAAGTGAAATAAGGAGTAATCATCATGTTTATTCGTAATCATAACGGAGGAAAAAGCATAAAAGTGTTAGAAACTTAAAAATTTTAAGGGTACCGATCTTCAATTCAAATATGACGAGGAAAGTATGAGGAGGTGATAAAGAGAGCTTTACTTGTTGTATAATCTAAGGCCAACCACAAGCTTTCACATGTAACCAAAAATATCGTGTTATAATTGAGATCATATTTTATAATTTAAAGTCTGATTTTTTTTGAATAAATAAATGGACCAATATTCAAGAACAAAGACATTTTATTACAACAAACAGAATAATTCTTGGAAGAAATAAAATAATCCCATATATTCATAGGGAAATATAAAATTATTTTCTAATATTAACGTTCCTTTTCCATGCATATTGTCTAAGATATAAGATCTGAAATACCCAAGATCTTAAGCAAATATTAGAACACCAATATGATAATACAATAATATACATACCTGATTGGGCAGCCATGATTATTTAGCGGAAGCAAGTGTTTCCGGTCAAGCTATGGTCTTCCTCTTCTTATTATTCTTATGGCAGATCTCAATGGGAAGAAACTGACGTTATGAAGAGAAGAGGGGACCTTAGCCACTTATTTATATTAACCTTAATTATCCCAGTAATAATCCTCCCCATAAAAGGCTTACTGGGTCAGGCCTACACAACTGCCATACCACACTAATTCAAAAGAGATGTGCAAAGCCCATACAATAAAGATCACTTATCAAAATTAGGCCTTCATGCTTGTTTCCCACATAGACCAAATTACTAGCATGTTTTAATAAACAACAAATGACCAATTAATAGTAGCCCATAAAATAGAAAATTCTAACATTCTCCCACTTGGGCAATATTAATTGGTGTTTATTTTAAATTTTAGAAAATATTTTCAAAAAACATGACACCAGGCTAGTTAACTTAATTTTTGATGTGGCCACAATTTGAAAACAATTCAGTCCATAGAAACAACATCTTATGATCCTGTCCATTAAAACCAACAAATACTGAATCATGGCAGCCTTTGTATCCTTTAATGATACAAGACCAATCCATGGTTACAAGTATAAGTGATCTTATCGACAATGGATCTTAGTGTGGTTGTGTAGCAAGAAAATAGCACCAAATGTGATCTTAATGTGCTACTTTCATTGTCGGTCCTCTTTATGATTTCTCTAAACAATATGAGAAATCTCTTTGGCATCAACAATATGCCTGTATGTCTCCCACTGATCCTTGAGATCACTATATGGTGCCATTTATGAGATATACCCAATTGATAAAACAGTCCTACTTAAGATAGACACCAAATCTTAAGATTTTACAACATATATAAGCAAATCTTCATCAAAGTACATGTACATATGAAAATAGAAGATAGCATGGATTATTCTTAATAAGAATCATCAATCAATCATCATAATGATGTCTCAAAACATAAATGAGTCTCAATATAAATAATGTAAACTATAATGTGAGAATTCATAACTCCCACTAACCAAGTACATTAAAAGACTCAATAATACCCATGCTCTCAACATGTCTACTAAATGCTATAGGTCTCAACCCTTTAGTCAAAGGATCAGCAAGCATACTATTGGTGTCAATGTGCTCAACAACTATGTCACCATTTTTCACAAAATCCCTCACCTTGAGATATTTTATCTCTAAATGTTTAGACCCGCTAGTAGTTTTATTGTTCTTAGAAAACAACACTGCAGATCTATTATCACAGTAAATCATCAATGGTCTAGAGATAGAATCAATAACACAAAGGCCTGAAACAAAATTTTTAAGCCAAATAGCTTGCGTAGCAGCCCTATAACAAGCAACAAACTCAGCCTGCATAGTTGAAGAAGCTAAAAGTGTTTGTTTAACACTCTTCCAAGAAACAGCTCCTCCAGCTAACATAAAAATGTACCCTGAGGTGGACTTCATATCATCCTGACATCCAGCAAAATCAGAATCTGTATACCCAATAATCTCAAGATTATCCACCCTTCTATACACTAACATATAATCTTTAGTCTTCTGCAAATACCTCATTACTTTCTTAGCAGCAACCCAATGATCTAAACCAGGGTTAGAAAGATATCTGCCAAGAACACTTACCGCAAAGGCAATGTCAGGTCTGGTGCAAACCTGAGCATACATGAGACTCCCCACTACACTGGAATAGGGAATGCTCTCCATAGACTTCCTTTCCAAATCATTCTTTGGACACTGATGAAGACTAAGCTTATCACCTTTAATGATAGGTGCATCTCCAGGTTTACAATTCTGCATATTAAACCTTTTAAGCACACGATCAATATAAGCCTTCTGAGAAAGTCCCAATAAATTATGAGATCTATCCCTATGAATCTCAATCCCAAGCACAAAAGAGGCTTCACCAAGATCTTTCATGTCGAAAGTCTTGGTCAACATCTGCTTAGTTTCATGCAACAATCCAACATCACTACTAGCAAGTAAGATGTCATCTACATACAATACAAGAAAAATGAATCTACTCCCACTGATTTTAAGGTATATGCACTGATCAACCTTATTCTCCTCAAAACCCATGGAAGTAACAACCTCATCAAATTTCAAGTACCACTGTCTAGAAGCTTGCTTAAGCCCATAGATAGACTTTTTGAGTCTACACACCAAGTGTTCACCTCTAGGCTCCTCAAAACCCTCAGGTTGCTTCATATAAATCTCCTCACTAAGATCGCCATTCAGAAAAGCTGTCTTCACGTTCATCTGGTGAAGCTCTAAGTCAAAATGTGCTACTAAGACCATAATGATTCTAAAAGAATCCTTGGAAGACACTGATGAAAAAGTCTCATTATAATCTACTCCTTCTCTTTGAGTAAATCCTTTTGCCACCAATCTAGCTTTAAATCTTTCAATTTTCCCTTTGGAATCTTTCTTGGTTTTAGAGACACATTTGCAACCAATTGGCCTACAACCTTTTGGAAGCTCAACAAGCTCCCAAACATAATTTTGAGCCATAGAGCTCATCTCATCTTTCATTGCATCCATCCACATATCAGATTGAGAACTATTAATAGCTTCACTAAAGCTCACAGGATCCACAACATGACTAATATCATAATCACTTTCTCCAAGAAAAACAACATAATCATCAGAAATGGCTGACCTCTTTTGCCTAGAAGATCTTCTCAAGGGAACATCAACCTCATTATTTTGAACAGGAGGAACTTCAATTGGAGCATTATCAATATTTTGAGGAGTAGGATCAATAATGTGTTGCCCAGGATCTTCTCTCTCAACATCCATAGGCACCACACTACCTTGTGAAACAGGCAGAGGAAGATCAACATGTCTAGGAAGTTCACTATCAACATTATCTACCACAACATCATCTGCCACATCCCATTCAAGAAATTTCGCCACTTGTGACTCCACAACTTTAGTGCCACGTGTAGGACAATAGAACATATATCCCTTAGAATGGGCTGGGTATCCTATGAAAAATGAGCGAGTAGTTCTAGGTTCAGTTTTCTTTTCAAAAGGATTATAGATTCTAGCCTCAGCAGGACAACCCCAAACTCGAAAATGGTTCAAACTAGGTTTCCTACCAGTCCACAATTCAAAAGGTGTTTTGGGAACAGATTTACAAGGTACTCTGTTAAGAATATACAAGGCAGTCTTAATGGCTTCACCCCAAAGAGACTCAGGAAGGTTAGTTCTACTCATCATGCTCCTCATCATATCTTTAAGGGTGCGATTACGCCTTTCAACCACACCATTTTGTTCAGGACTACCAGGCATAGTATATTGGGCAACAATCCCACATTCTTGCAAGTATTTGGCAAATGGACCCATATGCTGCCCAGTTGTACCATGTTTGCCATAATACTCACCACCACGATCAGACCTAACAATCTTGATGACTTTCCCTAATTGTTTTTCTACTTCAGTTTTAAAAACTTTGAATTTTTCAAGAGCATTAGATTTTTCATCAATCAAGTAAAGATAACCATAACGAGAAAAATCATCAATAAAAGTAACAAAATATTTGTTACCACACAAAGTAGGTGTAAGAGGTCCACTAATGTCAGTGTGCACAATTTGCAAAAGGTCAGAACTTCGAGTTGCTCCTTTCTTCTTAGTCTTAGTCATTTTCCCTCTAATGCAATCAACACATGTGTCTAAGTTTTCAAAATCAAGAGAAGGTAAAATGTTGTCTTTTATAAGTCTTCCAACTCTTTCATTAGAAATGTGACCTAATCTTTTATGCCACAACAAGGAAGACCTCTCTTTAATCAAAGACCTTTTAGATACAATGTTTTCAACATTCATGCAACTATACTCATTATTAGGAGATAAACTCAATTTGTAGAGACAATCAACAAGTTTAAAATTTTTCAACAATATTTGAGTTTAAAATCAAATCAACATTTCTATTTCCAATGCCAAAATAGTATCCAACTTTGTCTAAAGTAGAAACAGAAATCAAATTTCTCCTAAAAGATGGAATGTGAAAAACATAATCCGAAACAAGTTCAAAACCGTCACTCAAATTTAAACCTATGGTTCCTACATGCTTAACATCTACTTCAGCATTATTTCCAACTTTAAGCTTGGCCTCACTCTCACTTGGCTTCCATTTGCTTTTGAATCCCTACAATGTATAAGCAACATGAACAGTTGCACCACTATCAAGCCACCAAGAATTCGGTGGGGCATTAACAAAATAGGATTCATAACAAACGAGAGCTAGTGAGTTGAGATTTAATGAGTTACCTCATTGTTTATTCTTTTTCTCTAACCAAGATTTAAACCTGAGGCAATCGACCCTGATATGACCTTTCTTCTTACAAAAGAAGCACTTGACATCTTTCTTAATGGTAGCATTTGGACCTCTTATCCATTTAGTCTGACCACTAGCCTGTCCCTTATCGTCCTTAACCTTATTAGGAGCATTAAACCTAATCTTCCCAGGTTTTCCAAGATTCTTTCGATAATGAGGTTTGGAATAGGTGGTAAGTAAGGCAATCTCATTTTTTTCTTTCTTGAGTTTTTCTTCCTCAGAAACACATTTGGCAATAAGGTCATTGACACTCCAGGTTTCATTCACAGCATTATAGGCAGTTTTGATTTGGGTGAACTCATGAGGTAAAGCATTCAAGGCATGGTGAACAAGGAATTGGTCACGGAGAGAAATTTGATGGGCACTTAGTTTGGTTTGAATGTGGACCAATCTCATAATGAAATCTCTAACACCTCCTTCACTGTTGTATTTCATACTCGTCAGCTCACTCATAAGAGCCTCAGCCTCAGACTTATTGGATTGTTCATACCTATTGCCTATAGCAGCATAAAGCTCCTTAGCATTTTCAATCTTTTCTAGACCACTCATCAGATGTTCAGCAACGGTTCTCCTAATGGCCTCTACACACATACGGTTTGCTCTATCCCATTGAGCAAACAACTCCTTTTCAGCAGCAGTGCTTTGATCACTGAGAGCTGCAGGCTTATCAACACGCAAGGCTATGTCTATCTCACTCATAACAAAAGCAAAGTTCAAGTCCTTAGACCACCTCTTATAATTAGAGCCATTCAGAATCTCAATAGTAGCTTGATTCTTATTCACACCAAAAGTCACTGATTAAAACAAAAATAATGCAACTTATTAGTTAATGGGCAAATATATTAAGCAACAATTCATAATGTTCCAATGAACAACCAAGAGCCCTGGTGTATCATCACAGACTCCCCTTTGGGCAGAGAATGTAACATACTAATAGGTACTCTTCATATAAAGCTAACATGAAATATTCCAATTTTGAATAGCTATCCCCTTTGGGCAGATAGAAATTCTAAACCAGTTTATCGCAATCATAATGCTTTATGTAATATACCAAATTGACTTACACAATAACCCCCTTTGGGCAGGCGATTGTATAAAACAATCAAGGTACAATCTTGTAGCCAACGAATGAGATAATTTTTATTAATATCCATAAGTGAGCCACTTTGGCAGCCAAACACTTATATCAACTAATAAAATATTTTCTCAAACCAGGAAAAAATTAAATTTGCCCAATTACAAAATTTGTATACTTGACAAAATGTATACAATAGACCATTCAATATGAGATACGGATACCAAATGTATCTCATGGTCTTTCAAAAATTATATGTTGCATTTAATCACAATGTCTTAATCCTTATCAAATTGATTGGTTCCAAAATTTCAACAAGTCATGCATATCTATTTTGGCTTAAGTTAAAATAATACATAAATGCCAAAATATTTCACAATCAAACAATTTTAATAGTGACATTTGTCGGGAAAGTGTTATGAAAGTGGACAAAACACCATAAAAGATTAAATGATAAAGTAAACAAGGAGTCTTGAAATAATTGCCGACACAACAAGACTTGTTTTAAATAATTAAATAATCATAATAATTAACAATGATTACTAATACCAACAAAAGGTTATGGAAAAGTAATAGATGAATAATTTGAATATAATATATAAAACAAATGCCAATCCGTGACAAGCTCAGCAAATTCCCAATCGTCTTCAATCTCTAGACGGGTATAGCTCAACCCACTAAACCAGTTTTTTGACCCATTCGGGTCAGCTTTATTTTCAATCAGTTTTAATAAATTTTTGACTACCAAAACTTCATGTAATCTCAATTTCAACATGTTTATACAAAACCCATGTATCAAAACTTATTAAAACAGCAAGAATTGAAATAATAAGCAAGAAGTATTATGGGTTTTAAGCTAATTCAGAAGCCGTATAAAAACTTGATTACCAGTGAAGAAGAAATCAACTTTTATACGATCTAAACTTATTATTCGAACTAAATAAGACTTGGGTCCTAATATCACTTAAGATCTAGCTCTGAATACCACATGTAAGATATAAGATCTGAAATACCCAAGATCTTAAGCAAATATTAGAACACCAATATGATAATACAATAATATACATACCTGATTGGGCAGCCATGATTATTTAGCGGAAGCAAGTGTTTCCGGTCAAGCTATGGTCTTCCTCTTCTTATTATTCTTATGGCAGATCTCAATGGGAAGAAACTGACGTTATGAAGAGAAGAGGGGACCTTAGCCACTTATTTATATTAACCTTAATTATCCCAGTAGTAATCCTCCCCATAAAAGGCTTATTGGGTCAGGCCTACACAACTGCCATACCACACTAATTCAAAAGAGATGTGCAAAGCCCATACAATAAAGATCACTTATCAAAATTAGGCCTTCATGCTTGTTTCCCACATAGACCAAATTACTAGCATGTTTTAATAAACAACAAATGACCAATTAATAGTAGCCCATAAAATAGAAAATTCTAACATATTGCTCCCTAAAAATGATGCAGTTTTCTTATCCAGCTCATTCAATCTGTCTCTCGGAACTAGTTGCATATGCACTTTTTTTTTTTCTGTTTCTTATACTCGAATTCATATACTATTTGATCATTACAAAAAAGAAAATAACTTTTTTCTTTCAATAATTCTAATAATTCTAATTGTTTGTAACTTCGTAATTTCTCCATTGGTCTCATTTTTAATTTACACCTATCTAATAGAAAAATGTTGGTCGACGAGATGATAACGGTCTCTACCTTAGCACGAGTGACAAAAATAAATCTGATTTCTCAATAAGACACTTATTAAAAAGGTTTTCTCTTTCACACTCTCGGTGCAATTAATGATATTAAATCTACTCTCATCTCATCATATGCATATCTATTTATCTCTCGGATGAATCTGTTTGGTCTCAAATCCTTTTTCAATAAATAGAGTGGCATTCCATCAAAATATTATTGACATGTACACCTTATTATATGTCTTAATATTAATGCCTCTAAAGTTGGGCATAAATATAAAATTGGAAGAATCCACCATCTAGTTTCCAGTTTCCTACGGCCTGCAAACAAGCACCATTGGTCGTACAACTCATTTGGTAGGCAAGGCACGTGATATATGCCCCTCCTATTTAGGTATATGTTACGTTTTTATTTTACTATAATTCTTTACATTAATTTTCTTTATTTAATTATGAAGAAATAAAACATTATAAAAATAATTTAGGTGTATGTTACGTTTTGATTTTGCGCGTTACATAATTTGTTATGATTTTTTTTATATTATAAGATTTAAAATTAGATACTTCATCGTTTGAAATTTTAAACTTTAATCAGTGAAATATCTTGTCAAAGACGTTTATATTTTTCTTTTATTTTTAAGACAATGATTTGAGCTTCAGAAATTTCTTCCTTGAAAGTGAGATAGTGACATCAACGTGGGCCAGGTTAACTATCTAATTAGAGGTAGACAAAAAATTTAAAAAGAAAAAAGAAAAATATAACAAACAATAATCTCATTTACGTGCTTGTAAAATTGTTACCAAATTTAACATAAGGTTAATAAATACTGCCGAGTTTTATTAACCCGTCTTTTATCATTATTATTTTTTTTAAGTTCCCAAACCACCCATATCCATGTCCCTATCCGAGGAGAAATTATTACATAGGTCCGATTATCCCACTAGCTAACCCACACCCACTCTTCTACTTGCCTAGCTATTAGATGAGTCGATTCGTTCTCTAATTTAAATAAACAATATCAGTTGGCAAATCTCGTTTCTATTAAATATTTGTAAAAGTTATGACAAAATAAAATATATTCTCTGTTAGGTTATCCAACTATGAAAAGGGTAAATTTTGTGATATTATGGATAGGACCGCAACTGGTTTTACAAGGAAATGATGGGTAATTAGATTGGGTCCAACTCAGCTATATGTGTACATTAGAAATCATCCTAAAATTTTCAACTTATACTCTGAAAGGACAAAATTGAAAAGAAAAGAAAGCTTTTTTCTTCTAACATTTTGAAGATAAAAACAAACCAAGATATCATCTTCCCAAGTGAAAGTAAATACATAGAATCTTCCATGGACCTCTGTCGATTATCAGTCTGGAACTTAAATATGGTTCATTTTGCACAATTTTGGAAACTCTAGCGGTTCATTGACCTCTTTCTCTGTCTCTTTACCATTATTTACCATTACCTATTGTATGGTTAAATTATGTCCTTATTGTAATATAAACGGTAAGCATTTCCTGGACCATCCAATTGATCAGTGTACCTTCCTAAAATACCAAATATTCTATCAGATGACAACGATCTTCAAATCTTCATTATGCATAGAAAGTATTATGCACATTGACCATAAATAATTTAAACTCTACAATATATCAGGGTTTTAGAGAACTGCCATTGTATGGATGTAGTCTTTTATGATAAATTCAAAATGAATTCGAAGGAAAAGTCACCAATCTATTGATAAAGTAATGAATTCATAGTTTTATCGACATCCATTGGGTTGAATGGAAGGAATTCAATGTCTGATTTCGGGTTCATGTCTTATGTGGAGATAATAAGCTTGGGAGAACTTCTCTCTATTTAGAGTTCGACACAGTTCGATTTAGGGTTAATCGGGATCCCATGTGATTATCGGGTACCAAGAGGTTTATGAAAAGGGGGGGTTGAGGGACTTGTAGCTTCGATAATCAGAATTCTACCCTTGACAGCCTCAAGGTAAAAAAAAATGAGCTTAGATAACTATAAAGAGAGTAAATTAGCATTATAAATAATTAACCAATCAGGTGTTAATTCTAGTTTCTAAAATAAGAAAGCAATAGTGCCCTTGGCCATAATGCCCTTGGCCATAATTGACCAAGTGGACAGTGGTTTACATTGTATGGCAGCTGTGTTTCTCCATATGACAGTTACAGAGATTGCATAGCTACTAATACAGGAAGATGATTCAAAATTTGTACAATACATAAGAGATTGGGGGAGCCCATTTTGTTAAATAAGGTCGATGCAACTCCTAGGTTTTTGACATATAAGTAAGGCTAGGCTAGCCGGTGCTAATGATCACATTCATCTCAAGTTGACAGAATCACATTAAATGATTGTCCGGCTACCTTCTAACTGATATATGTTATAGTTCATTACTCTTCCCTGTCTGTCTGTCTGTCTGTCTGTCTGTCTCCCTCCTTGTTCATCTTGAATCACATATAGTAGTAGATTGATCATCGATCCTAGGACAGGTAAGCACCTAGGATAGAGAATTTGTTTTCAAAACAAATACTGTCAATCTGTTTCTAGGTTTCTATTTATATTTGAAGGGTTAGAAAGTCATATTTCTCTGTTGAATGTGTGCCCAACACGGATATTCAAGAAAAATGTCCAGCAAACTGAGTGGAATGAATGGAAGTAAACCTTGAGAAGCCACCTTGGCCTAATGGCCAGGAAGCAGGGCTTCTTACCTTGAGGCAGGTGGTTCGATCCCCTGACTTGGTATATGTTACTAGCTTGTAAATACCACTAGACTAGGAGGGGAAATGGAAGTAAACCTTTTTAGCCTATTATAAGAGACAAATACGGTGAGAAAAAGTAATAAAATTTGGGTATAAACAAGAAATCTTGCAAATATGGCAGAATGTGACAAAATTTATCTCTGTTGTGTAATTTTTACCCTTTCCTACCTACCACTTCTGCTCTTCCCTCTATCTTCACCTGAGAAATATTATGACATAAATAGAAGCAGATAAACAATATTATTGAATGCAGAGTTTAGATGAAAGTGGGAACTCATTGTACAATATGAACTTATCCTAGTACAGACTAACCCTTCTTAGTTAAAGAGAATTTTGTGGTTGAAGTTTTCAAGTAGTTCATTCGTAACCTGATGACAATGTATTTGTCGATTGTGCACAAGTTTGGGAAGCCGAGCAATCCCAGACAGCGATAGGGTTGCTAGGAGTGTCTTCAAACGATATCTGGAAACAATGTTTAGGACCACAGCCACCATCATCAAACGTACGAGCCAAAGCAAAATGGCATGCAGCCAAAGAGCCAATTTGCAGACTTTGGCCAAAAAAAAAAAAAAAGAGCCAATTTGCAGACTATTATGTACTGTTTGTAGCTAGGAAATGTAAAGAAGATCATAGTACGATGAGAGAAGAGCTTTTAGCACCACTGCATCTCAGCTAGGAAGTTTCATGAATCTTACATGAACTCCATAATTGATATCACAGTGGAGTTTGTCGACTAATCTCAATATTTACTACCGTTTTACAAGGTTTAGAGGGTAAAGTGATGTTAGCCTGACCTGTTAAGTCAAAATCCAAAGAGAGAGGAATCCGAGGGGGGGCACAATGGGGAAGTTAAAAGCTGAGGCCTGAGGGGGAGAATGGTTGGAAAAGGGCGGCTTTCCAGTACATAAATCCACTTTCTTTGGCATTTGTTGTTGTTGTTGCCACTCTCTGACAGACTCCACATGCTCATGGGAGAGAGGTGCAGACTCCAGACCCACCCACATTATTTTGTCCACATGGAATTGGAAGTGATAGAAAATTAACAAAGCAGATCTGACCCACATATTCGCACCTCCAACTCCAACCCTCTCTCTCCCCCCATTATTTAATTCCCCTTATTTATTTTATTTTTGTTAAAAGTCTTTGCTTTCCTCTCTATCATAGAAAGATTAGACCCGCACATTCCAGGTCTCTCTTCTTTTCTCTCTTTCTTACATAGACTAAAAAAAATATAGGTATACTCCTCGTTCTTATTCTCACAGGTAGATTATTTTCTCATTTTCACATTTGCCAATTGCCTACATATTATTTATGCACTAACAGCCCCCTGTTATATACTCTAACCCTCTAGCTGCCTTTATTCCTAGAGAGAGCCAAAAGACAAAGTATTCTTTTTCTTGAGTGAGGAAACCCAAGAAACATCTCTTCTTGGGGTCTGCAGAACTCCCTCTGCAGTGTTTCATAGATTAGTCCTTAGAAGGTGGGGGCTGGTAAGTCGTGAATGTTTTAGTTTTTTTTTTTTTTTCCCTGGGGTCCCCTCACCTCTTCCCATTTTCATTTTTGTTCCTTTTCGGCTTTCTCACAGAAGATATTGTCTGCCTTGTTCTGTGAAGCCAAAGAGAACGTTTTATCTCATTGCAAATGGGAAGAATGGAAATGTGGGGTTCTACCAATCTCTCTTTTTATCTTTAAAGTTGTCCCTCCCTCCCATTGCTCTTTTCTCAGAAAAATTCCCTGAACCTTCACTAAAACAAAAAAACACACACATACAGAACTCCAAGAGAGAAAATATCTATAAGCATTTGCATGTAAAACTAGCAGGAATATACTTGAAGCCTCAACAACAAAAACCTCTACAAGGTTTCTGCGAATGCATGTATATCAGGTTTACCTTGTGAAAAACCAGTAAAACTCCTTCCATTGTTGTTCAACTTTCTATTGTCATTTGTTTTTAAGGGAACAAGAGTGGTTGAAACCTACTCGGAGATTTGTATGGAAGTTAAGAAAGTTTAAGTTCTCTTGTTTCGTTAAGTTGAGAAGAGAAAGAAAACATGTCAGCAAAGTTCATATATTCTTTATCAGATGAAAATTCAGATCTGCAGAAGCAGATTGGGTGCATGAATGGACTATTCCAGCTCTTTGACCGCCACCATTTCGTTGGTAGCCGACGCATTGCCCGTTCAAACCACAAAAGGCTTCCGCCAGGTATATATCTCAATTCTTTTACAAGTTGGCTTAGACTGTGTAAAGTAAGATTAGCTCAGGTTAATGTTTAAGAGCTTCTATCATGAATGTTTTGGCCAGAGGGCTTGTAAGTTGTGAGTTTTAGGAGGTTTCCAATTCTGCGAATTTCAGCAAGATGTTTCCACTCCAATTTGAAAATGCAAAGTGCCTTACTGGATGAAGCCAAACTTTATAGCAACATTTTCCCAGTTCTGCTTTTGCTTACTACCTGTTTTGCTCAAATTTTCCTTAAACTTTGTAAAGCCAAAACCAGAGTTAAATGCCTCCAATCAATAGTCATGGAGGCATTAACTGAAAAGGGTAAGAGAAATTCTTAAATTTAGTTTCGTTTTTTTCAGTTGTGGACATTCTTCTCATTCTGTTTGTATCTACAGGAATTTTTATAGCCTCTTAATGCATTAATTAGGAAAATTAATGTTGTCAAGAGTTCCCATTGATATATTAAGTGCTTCTATGTGCATTATTGAAACTTTTAGAGCTTCTTGTTTCATTTTGTTTAATGGTTAATTGTTATTCTGCATATATTATACATATTTACCATTTTTTCTACCTTGAATCTCTAAACCACATTGCTAGCTTCAATGGCTGACATTAAAGTATCTCTCTAGGTCAAAATGGCAAGCATGGAACACAGCCCAAGATTGCTTCAGAAAAGATAAAAGTAAGACATAATCCTAATCACTTAAATTTGTGGACGAATTGAGAAAAATAACTGAAGCTAATTTAACTTACATCTGCAGGAAAACAATCCGAAGAAGACTGTGAAGGAGAAACAGAGATTCTCCTTTGAATCACCCAGAACCTCATTTTCATCATCCTCTTGTTCGTCTAGTTTCTCATCTGCTGACTGCAGCAAAACATCTCAAGTAGATAGATCTTCATTGAGCCAAACCACCTTCTCTGAAACCCCAAGGCAGGAAATATTCAATTATCACTCAAATGCTTCTTTGCAATCAAGCCAACAATCTGTTGACCTCCGAAATGTGGTTAAAGACTCCATCAGAGAGGCCCGTGGATTGTCAATTAAAACTGCAACCAAAGCCGAAGCGGGGCGACACCAAACTGTGAAATACATAGATTCGCCAAGGCCTTCACCGAAACCTGGAAAGACCAGGAACACGCGTCTCAATGAATCAAGTCGTGTTCTTCCTAAGCTTCAAGAAGCGCCTAGAATGTCCAATGGACGCAAGGACGGTTCTCTTTCTTTTGCACCAAGGGATGCTCCTCGATTCTCTTATGACGGGAGGGGGTCACAAGATGCACTTAATATTAAGCTTAAAGATCTCCCTAGACTATCGCTGGATAGTTGCAGGGAAAGTACGATAAAGGATTCCATCAATAGCCTGAAATCAAATTCTCTTCCAGGAGAGCTGCAAAGAAGTGGCATGAACTCCAATGACACGAAAAACCAACACCAAGAACCTGGAAGCTACAAAGGGCCGTCTAGTGTTGTAGCCAAGTTGATGGGCTTGGAAGCATCTCCAAACCTAATGCTGAATGGAAATCAAAGAGCACAGAGCGGAACCTGTCAGAATTTGAAAGATGATCCCCTCTCGAGCTCATCAAGAATTGACGAGAATAAGCTAAACTGGATCTCTGGTTCTCCAAGAAATTTGAAAAAGGAACCCAGCTCACCCCGTTTGGCAAATGTGGACTCAAAGAAACCTGTTGCAACCAGATGCCCAATTGAACCGGCCCCATGGAAGCAGCTGAATGGAAACAGGGGCCAAGCATCAGCTCCAAAGTGTCAAGAAGTTCCAATCAAAGTCCCTAACTCCTGTCTAACTGTTTATGGTGAAATTGAGAAGAGGCTGGCAGAACTTGAGTTCAAGAAGTCAGGAAAGGACCTCAGAGCCCTTAAACAAATACTTGAAGCAATGCGGAAGTCTAAACAAATATTAGAGATCAGAAAAGAAGACCAAGCTTCAAATTTTATTTCTCACACAAACAGCATCATTGGTCAGAGCTCAGATGCAACAGATTTGAGAAAGCTACAAAGTAGTACTGCAGTTTCAGTCACAATTAGGGGAGCTAGTTCCCTTAAATCCCCAATCACAATCATTAAACCAGCAAAATTAATGGAAAATGCCTGCAATTCCACTTCATCAGTAGTTGCAACAGGCAGTTTAAGAAGGCTCAAGATTAGCAACCCTGCAGATACCAGAAACGCGAAGGTTGACAAGCGATCCTATAAAGATTTAACTCCAAGACCTAGTCCTTCTAGAGATCTTTCCAATCAACTCCATTCGAGGGATAAGAACACTGCCAGAAATATAAGGTTCAACCAACCTTCAAAAGGGCCATCACCCACTGCTCGAGAAAATCCTAAGCTGGCTATGAGCTCAGAGACTGCATGCCTTAAGCTGCAGCAGAAGAAGTATGAATTGGAGAAGCAATCACATCGAACCAGCCCAGCATTGGATCAAAGGAGCAGCAAGCAATCAGGAAGGCTACAAGCAGAAGCAGGCTTGCCACAACGGAAGCTAAGGCTTAAATCTCACAATTTGCAGCGAAGTGATGATCAATTGAGTGATATGAGTAGTGATATAAGAGATTTGAGTCACCAAGGAGATACTAGTTCAATGCAATCTGACAGCAATATGAGCGCAGCCTCCTATGGTGATATTGAAGTCACAAGCACTGCCAGATCTTTCAAGATAGAGGGTGCATTTTATCATGGAAAGAAGCAGAATGTAAGTCGTCTTTCTCCTTTTCATGCATATGGATTCTTGATTTATCGACTAAGGCTAAATGGCTTACATGTATATCATTCAGAATCGAGCAGCAAGGTTTGCTGGCGATTCAACAGCAGAACCTCCAAGAACTACCCTGGAACAACCTAGCCCAGTCTCTGTTTTAGATGCCACATTTTATGGAGACGAATCACCATCTCCTGTGAAGAAAAAATCAAATGCCTTCAAAGGTGAGGTTCCTGTATCTTTTATGTCTTCAATGGTCTACGCTGAAACTTTAATAAGTTCCATCATTATAAAGGTTATGGCTGTAAGATTATACATCCACAGAGTGAACTAATAGATTAGTTCATACTGAATATCACAACATTTATGTAGAAAGTAGAATATAGACAACTTAAGATTTGCGTATTGATAGTATCTAAATCATGAAAATTGAGAATGCTACTACTTGTTACTGGAGGCTGGCCAGTTCACAGACTGAATTCCTTTCACATTTTCATTTATGACAGATGATGAGGGTCTTATTCCTGGTGAAGCAGACTGGAGCCCGATAGGTCAGAATCACTTATCCGGCTGCAGGGAAACCAGTCTCAGGTCCAAGACAGAGTTCAGTAAAGCAGAAAACATCCAGCTCTTAGTTCGTAAACTCATGAACTTAGATTCCATCCATGAGGAGTCCATTATCAATGAAATTGCCCCCATTTACTGTAGTTCGAAGCCAGATCATAAATACATTTTTGAAATATTGCTGGCATCAGGTCTCCTCACGGAACTTGAATCGAGCTGCATGGCCCATCAGCTTCATCAATCAGGTCACCTAATCAAGCCTAACTTGTTCCCTGCCCTAGAACAAACCAAGGCAAGCATTAGGCTTCTAAATGGAGAACACGATGGCAGAAAAATCAAGCAGTTGGAGCCAGTTGAGAAGAACCACAGGCAGCTTATCTTTGATGCAGTTAATGAAGTTCTAGTGAGAAAATTAGTAAAGGATAGTTCTTACAAGCAGTGCTTGTCACCAGGTATGCTGGCGGATGGAAGACCAGGAAGACAGCAGCTAGTAAGAGATTTATGTGTAGAAATAGATAATCTGCAAACTTCACCAAAGATAAGTTTGGATGATGAGGACGACAGCCTGAGAAGCATCTTGTGGGGAGATTTGACACTTGAATCAACGGATTGGACAGAGTGCCAGGGTGAAATTCCTTGGGTAGTATTAGATGTGGAAAGGTTGATCTTCAAGGACTTAATATGTGAATTTATCAGTGGCGAAGCAGCAAATCCACAAGGGCAGCTCGGCAGACATTGCAGGCGACTGGTTTGGAAGTAGCATCCTAATAAGATATCAGTTTTTGGTACAAAGGAGCAAATGAGAAAGAGGGTGCTAGATGTACTTCACAATTTCTTCTTTTCCCTTTTCATTAAATTCTTCTGGCCTATAATCATTAGTCACAATAAAACTTGAATGGAACACTTCAGCTTGATGACACCATGTAAATTCAAAAGCCTTTAGAACACATGTAAATTGCAATCTATGTAGATACTAACATAAATATATTGTCGCCATTCTGAAGTCTTCATTTTGGCGGAACATGCTAATATCTGGATCAAACATATTCCTATTAGATAATCCACTTCTTCAGTTTTTAATAAACAAGTCCTATCAAAAAATTTTATAAGCTTCAAATGGTAAGCTTTACAATAACTCATAAGATGCATTTCTGTGCTTTTCATTTGTACCAAACCAACAACTCAAAATTCACCATTTGAAGTGGTTATACTAGTGTGTGTAACCTGTAAACAAGACCTTGAAACCGAATAGAAGGACCATTTAGAAATGCACTTGTTGATATGTATGACGTCTACCAAAATATATATATATATATATATATATATGGTCACCACAATCCGGATGCTCCAAATAATCATTCAACGTTCCTTATGTACTACCAAATTCCGAGTCCCATATTCTTTAGAAAAAAAAAATGCTATGAGAGAGAGAGAGAGAGAGAGAGAGAGAGAGAGATTTTCAGAGATTCCTTAGATAAGTGAACTAAGGGTTGAAGGAATCAAGTAATTGCTGTCAACGGCCTTGCTAATATATCTTTAATCTGTGCCAAGGAAAAACCATTCACAGTGCTTTCTGGATACCAAGCAAAGGGAGGACGGGAAGGGGAGGGGGGCATTGAACTAGAAAGTTGAAAGCAGAAATGACAGCAGTAAGTAACCTTTAAATGCTGTAGATTGCTATTGTTTCAGCAATATCTAGAAGTCATAAAGGGTTAGATTATGGATTAGAGTGCAGTGATGCAAAGCAATCAGTTCCTTTCGACCCGTCTACCAATTAGGGTCTTTTAAATGCCATTAGTTACTCTGATTTTAATTCCAAAAGCCAGGACAGATGATTATCTCTACAATCATTATCCTGTTTTGCATATCATATTATGCTGATTCCTTCAGGTGTGGTTTTCTGGTTCTAGTTGGGCTCTATACTCTGTTTATAGCAAATATATGCAAAAATCCAAAATGCGTTATTCACACAGAACAAAGCTGAAATATAATATTCAAAGTGACAACATGTTTAACCCAAAAGTTTAGATGATTTAAGGAATTCAAGACATCCCATCTAGGATTGCAGAATAGTGGAAACCCACTCAAAAGGTGCTGGAACCATACAAGCCAAAATTTTTTGAGGCGTAACAACCCCGTTTATGACGATAGTATGTATCTGAGTCTACCCACATCCCCATAAAGCAACACAAGTAGAAGACCACTGAACATAAACAAGATCCAATTACTTGTCTGTGACCAATTAGGTGGAGTTAAGATATTAACACCTTCTATCAAAGCCGTCTTCTCTCGTCTAATGATAAAATCTACAATACCTGTAATATTTGTTAATTTAGTTTATATAGAAACAAAACATATGCGAAACTGTGCGCAACATGCACCATTACTCATTACTGAATGTAACAGGATACATCTTACGCTTACTGTACCCTTTCCCTGTTTGGCTTCAGTCTGTCAACCATTCACTATATTATGTATGTTATCAAAAACATCCTAACTAGTCAGCAATGGCTACCTTCAAGACAGTAAAACTAATCAAGGAGGCCATTTGACAACGAATGGAAATTCATGCTATAGTGTAAATGCCAACGAAATCTAACTTGTCAACCTAGGAATATTCAGTATCCACTTTGTTCACAATGGTGTACAACTTAATGCAAGTTAAAGAAAGTTTAGAGCAAAAATGATGCTTTTGTTCTCCGACTTTAGTCTCAAATTAAGAAATACAGGAAACCATGTAACGTGAAATTAACCTGCCTTCATTAATAACTAATGCTAATACAATATTGTACAAAGCTTCAAGAATGGTGAGCATAGTGCACATACAGAGCTCAGACTGAGCCAGAAACTGATAAACCCAAGATCAGTTTGAGATCACTAAAGAGGAAACAAGAATTTCAATAAAAAAGAATCATCCACTGACAAGGTTCTATCATGGCAACTGTCAGTGCATACCTCAAGAAAGCTGTCGAAGCAGGAAACCTCTCTCCAGTATTTAGCACTGTCAGTTTTTAGGTCCATCCAAGACACATCTAAAAGGATGATAACAAACTTAGTTCACGACTGAGCCAGATCCTGAGAGTTCTCCATGGATTCTTTGAGAATTTTTTCTGCTCTCCTTTTCTTCTCATCCTTCTCATTATCATTTCCAAACCATGACGCTATCTTCTGAAAACTCCTGCTTTGTGGATACAAATCTGGTGCCAGGCCTAAAGATTTTTTCCCAGTTCCAATCTTAAAATGCACCGTAGGCCTTTGGCTGTGAAGAATTTCTTTATGTCCATTGCTTGAGTCATATAACCCACTCTTCATTGCTTCAATAGCAGGAGCAAAGGCCTCCACCACTGAAACATGGTTTCCTACAACACAATTTTCTGAAGCAGGATTTCTTAAAACCACTTCACTTGATAGCTTAGCCGGAAGAACAACAGGTGACACTTCCACTTCCTTTTCCCCAGAATGCAGAGGTGCAGCAAGATAAGGATTGCTCCCAGCAGCTTCCCTTGCTCTAATAGCATCTCCACCATCACGCGAAGAACCTCCTTCACCCCCATCACAAGCAAACCGCTGCTGCAAGTTCAACAATGACCGCTCCGACTTCCTTTCAATCCTTGGTAACTCACTATTCTCTCCATTCAAAGCGCTCATTGTCTCATTCCCTACACTCAAACGACCTGCATATGTCTCAGGATCAGGAAAGGCCGGCAACCAACTCGGTATATGGTCCCCAGGTGGCTCTTCTCCTTTTTCCAAAAAGCTTCCCTTTTGCTTCCACCCTTTAACAACTGGGAATTGTGGAACATCATATGCAAATGGGATATCATCTGCATCACCAACAAAGTGAACAATATCCCTAACAATCCCCGAATTAACAACACAATGGTCGACATCTGATGCACCAGCAAACCCCAAACCTGATCCTAACTCTTCCAACCCTTGAAGAACATCAAACACATTTGCTTCCACTCTCCCCGCCAAATTAGCATTAAAATTAGCAGTTTTCCCTACGCTATAAATGTACCGAACAATGATATCTGATAATGTTTCTAAAGCAGAGTGTTGGAAGCTTTGAAACCCTACGCTTTCACAAACTTGCGCTGCTGCAACCTTCGCGATTGCAAGGGCAAAATCGTCACTTCTGCTATGGAATTTGGAAGACTTTGACTGCTTTTGTGATTTTTCGTGTTCTTTACTATTCTCCAAACCTCCATGGTTCATGTTCATATCAATTTCATATTCATTTATCTAAAAAAACCAAAAGAGCAACAAATTTAGAAAAGAAGACTTAAAAAGAAGGAAGAGAGAAAGAAAGAAAGAGAGAAACCAAGGTGGGAAGCTTACCTTTTTTTTAAAATTACGGTTGATGAATTGAGGCGGGCATTTGGGGAAGAACTGGGGAATTAGGGTTCAAGATTTGGGGGGAATTTAAATTTTAGGGTTTTCAAAATTGGGGATTTTGAGATTTGATCAAAACCCTCGATAAATCTTTTTACGCTGGAGATCGGAAAATTGGGCGTTAGTTTTATAGACAGAGAAGAGATTGTTTAAGAAGGGAAATAATAAGCACACATGGCTGTTATGAAATTTCTCATGAAAGTACTTTATTATTAGTTGACTGAAACTTTTCAAATAGATGACAATTGTTCAAATACAACCGACGATCGTGGTTTTTATGCTTTACTGAAGGAATGAGTACATTTCTGCCTCAAAGCAAGCAATTGCGCTTCTATAGCGAAGTGGTAGTGCACGCACTTCGTATATATGATGAAAGATTGCGAGTTCGATACATGCCGCGAGTTGCTGTGCATATTTCTCTGGTGTTTCATGTTTCATGTTTCGTGTCTCTCAAGCATCACCAAACAACCCTTGCAACTTTTTATTGTTCATCCATCGTTTTGCTCTTTAGACCTTAGTTCTGTAGCTTAATGTTAGATTAGTCCAAGTTCAAGGAAGAAACAAGAGAAACAATAAAAAAAAAAAAAGAAGATTATTTTTTTATTACTTTTTTCTTGTTTTTCTTTCTTTATTTATTAATTTTTTTTTACCTTTCTATTGTAATGATCTAGCAAGCTAAAGATATCTAAGCAGTAAAAATATCTACCAAGTCCTTGTAATATACAAATATATTGAATTTAATCCATGCACTCCAATTGGGTCTATTTAGTCTATATACTATTGAAAATAGAATATATAATCAAGTCCTCCATGTCACAAAATTAATATTAATCGATAGGATTGATGTTGTAAGATCAATTTCTACCTTTAGGATTACCAATAGGACAATGACATGGCAAGTTAAGCCATGAATTGACATACTCGGCACTGACATGACACTAACACAACATTGCATGTTAGTATATGGTCTGACTTGTCATTGGCACGCTGACATCGTCCTGACATTTTATTGACCTGTTAGTTCTATGTCAATTAGTACAAAGTATGTTAGTTAACGTCTTAACTTACCACATCATAATCGTATTATTGCCATGTCAGTAATTTTAACGATATAAATTGATCGTATTACATGTAACGATTTAATTGTTCAATTTTTCATAATATAGGGGCTAAATTAACCTAAATTAAAGTATATAGACTAAATTGAACATATTTATATACTACAGGAACTTAAGGGGGGTACTTTTACCCTATCTAAGCTCTAAATATGGCATGTAGAAGAAATGCGTACACAAGTTATAATATAGTAGCTCACTATGAAGTGAACATCATACAAAAATAAGTTTTGAGATTTTTCCTATCGGTTAATTGGGAATGTGACTATTAAATACCGAATAGTGTGTTTATGTGTGTGTATTAGACTTGCTCAAGGGCTGGGCTACCTGCCCAAACCCGAAGGCACCCCCGAAATTTGGGAGGGTTTGGACAAAAATATTAGGTCCGAATATTGGACCTTGGACAAAGAATGAGGCCCGTTTAGAAAACGGGCCGGGCCGGGCCTTGGTCTTAGGCTTTAAAGCCCGAGCCCGGCCCGGCCCGTATTTATATATAATAAAATTCTGATGTTTTTAGTTTTCAAAATATGATATATGTATATAAGATTAGTATTTTAAATATTACATATTAGAAATATTTTTAAAGAAAAATATAATCGTAAATAATTCTAAATATTATTCAAAAATAATTCTTGGTTTTTTTCCCAAAATAATGTTATAATTATTATTTTTTTTAATTTTTATTTGAGGTAAAAAAATTGGGCGGGCTTTTGTGCGGGCCTTGGACAAAAGATCAGGCCCGAATTTCGGGCCGGGTCTGGTTTGGACAAGCCAAATCTTTGTTTTTCTCAACTCAAAGCCCGGTCCGAATCCAGCCCGGCCCGGCCCATGATCACCTCTAGTGTGTATATTGTATTGTGCATTCTATGTCAAGTAGTGTCTATGTTAGAGTTTGAGTATTTAATGTGTGACTTTAACCGTTTTTGTGTGTGTGTAAATATATATATATATATATATATCTCCATTTAATAATATATAGTTTATAACTCATCTCATTCGAGAAGAGTCGGTTCATTTTGGGGATAAAACTCTCTCAGCAATAATTTTCTCTATCCATAAAGTTCAAACTCAAGATTTTGTTTAAGGGGAACGTGTGACTTTAACTTTTGTTTCTTGTTTAGATGATATTTTCTTTTTGCATACAAGTGTGCTTTCATTTTTTTGATAACTAGTCTTTTGATTGGTCTAGATCTTTGTAACCCTTTGAATATTACATAATAATAAAAATTATCTTTTCGATGGAGAAAAAAGCTACAAAAGGTTTCCAAATCTCCTTTCAAAAGATTCAAGCTTGAAGCAATGATAAAATGTCAATGATCAAAGGAATGTGATTGCGTCACTGTGTTAACGTATAATTCATGCAGGGTTTCGAATATGTTCAAAAGTATATTCTTTGAAACAAAATTTGGAGACATCGTTTACATCCAAATTCTCTAATTAGCCTTATTTTCTTATCTTAAAAAAAAAATCCAGAACTAACTTTTTTAGTAAATACATGCATTTATTTATATCATTAAAGTAAAAGAATGACTTAATTATAGAGATCAAAGGGAATGCCACATAAGATAAGAGAAAAAAGAAAAAAAATTATCGATAATAATCTATACCATTAAAGAAAAAGAGTGTCTTCTGGAGATCATAGAGAGTACAATTGCCAAGTAAGATAAACGGGGGAGTCAAAAATTAATTATATTTAATCAAAAATATTTTTGAGGAAAAATTTTAATTATTTAAGTATGTTAAATGTTTTGTATGGTATAATCCTTTATTTTTTTGATAACTAAAAAGCCGATGGTTCTTCTCCGTCAACAAATTTTCTTGTAAATTTTTACCCTTATCCTCTACCAGTCCACCAATTTTTTTTTGAGAGTTTTCTTCTTATAATTGCTATTATATTCTATGTATAGTGGAAAAAAAGTATAATTTTATCTATTGTATTATGTTTATTTTTGTAATTTGAAGCGAAATGAGTTTACTTTTATATATAATTCCTATTATATGTACAATTAACAAAATAAATTAGTTTAATTTCATGTATTATATTATTTTTATTTTTATAACCCGAAGCGACGTGAGGGGGGGGGGGGGGTTCTCTTTAGTATCATTGAATCGAATAAATTTATTTCTTTTATCCCCAACAAAAAAAAATCTCTTTTGATGACATAGAAAAGATGAACATTTGAAATATTCCCCCTCCAACCTAGATGGTAAAGGTTCAAATTCATACAGAAATCTTGAGTTCAAAACCTTCTACTCTCTTTGGCGAAAAAAAGAAAAAAGAAAAAACTTCTACTCTCTTAAGTAGATCTCTTTCTCTATCTCTATGTATCAAAAAACGATAAATGAGCGATGGGAAATTGTGATTGTAAACCCAGTCTTGGTAGCTAAGTAGACCATTTTGCCTTGGCTTGAATTATTGTTATCAAATGGTTAGGTTTTACTATATGTTCATAAACTACTTAATATTAATTTTTTTTGTTAATAAAGGAAAATACAAAAGTTAAATTACTCGATGGCCTCCTGGAAAGCCAATACCTGATCAAGCATTTGTATTTAGAAACTCCTTTAAATCTTTTAGCTAACTCCAAAGAACATTAAAATCATCATCCATATGACAACCTGCTTTAGCTAAAAACTTGGCACAAAAGTGTCCTTCCCTTAGTGTGTGGCTTAGGATACAAATCCATGCTCTTAAATTCAGCTCTCTTACATCATTGATGATCGCTCCCAGTGGATGAAGCCCTACATTTGCACCATCAACTAAATCTAACACCAGTTTTGCATCCAATTCACTTACAACTTTACGGAATCCTTGTTCCCAAGCAAGCTGCAACCCCCATCTTAGAGCTTGTAATTCCAAAACTATATTTGAACAAACACCCAAGTGTGCTTCAAAACCAACAAACCATTCTCCCGCACTACCTCGTTTTTTAGGTAGATATATGAGAAATTTATGGCTGCATGTATTATTAATTAATTATCATAAAGCAAAAACCATAACGAATAGGATATTTTTAGTAAGGCACTTAATAATAATATGAAACTAGAGGAGAACCCTCTCACGTAACTTCGGAACTAATTTATTTTTTTATTGTACATGGAGTAAAAATTGTTAAAACAAATTCGCTTCACTTTGAGTTACAAAAATAACATAATACAATAGACGAAATAGTATTGATTTCTTTTTTATTATGCATAGAATAGCAATTGTAAGAGGAAAACTCAAATAATGTTGACTGGGTGGAGGGTTAAAAAATAAACATGATATAACTTACGAATTTGGACTACTTTATATAAGAAATTTAAATGTATGTATGATAAATTCAATAAATATTTGAGATAAAAAAATTTAAACGTAATATAAAAGCAATAAATTTTTAAAAAGAAAATTTTTGAAAAAAATGAAAAATTATAGGTTAAATGTATTATAATTTCTTGTGAAATTTAATATTTATAATAATTTAAAGCATTACAATTAATAACACACCAATATAAAGAAATTTTTTGTAAAAAAAATAATTTATTTTCAAACTAAATATAATCATTTTTCTCTCTCCATTCTACATATACAATAAATAGCTTACACAAAATATTTAATATACTTAAAATATAAAAATCATTTTAAAATTACTTATAATTATTTTTCTCTCTCCTCTTATCCTACATGGCACTATCTATGGCCTCCATAACATATTCCTTTAATAAAATGGTATAGATTTCCTTTAAAAAAATAATTTGAAATTTAAACATACTTATTATAATAAGTTTTTTCCTTTTTAAAGTAGCAAAGAGTTTTATTGTTTTTTCTTTTTCTTTTTTTAGAAAAAAAGGGAATATTTCATCAGTATCTAAAGAGGAATTAGAGTGATTGGTCGAAGTAAGTAGAAAAAATATTTTCCATATATAAAGAATCTAAGAGAAGAGTTTTGTTAATGAATGCCTATACAAATGCACTCTTTATAATTATAATAAACGTATAAAAGAAATAACTTTTCTTTTAATACATCGCTTTTATACTGCTAAATTGAAGAAAAAACAAGACATTAAGGATACATACGTTGGTGCATATGATATATATCGGATGAGATAAGATAATGGGAAAACTTATGTATATATGTTTGTAACAATTTGGGTTATTTATATAAATTTAAATTGTGAAAGATTTAATCATTCAACTCTACTGATGTAAGATGAATCAATTCTCTTCACTTCTAAAGGGTATACCGATAGATGATAAATCCTCTTGAAAACTCATTCATGTGCAAAAAAATACAAAATATATTACAAATTACACATAATTTTTGTCCTTATCATATATCTTATCCTATCCAATATAACTATATAATTCTTTCCGTTGTAGCATCTTAATTATTAGGACGCAAGTTAAGGTTTCCCTATGAATAAAGTTTTAGAATTTTATTAAAGGGTTCTCGATGATCAAACCCCATTGATTAAAACTACTTGAAATATTTACAGAAAGCTGTGTGAATATCTTTGAGCATACATAAATTTGGTTATGTCCTGCGTGGTATAATAATAATAATAAGAATATAGAGAGATTATCCAAGATACTACTGCATGCAAACCAGTAGCTATAAATAATCTTATAACCACCATATCTATTTACATTCCAAGTGTTACATTAATAGCAAAAGCATTAGCAAGCTAAAATATTTATTCGGCCATAGGCTTCATGCATTCCCTAGGATATTAAACCTGTTCAAAGTACAAAACCCTAGCTAGAAATGTCTAGCAATAAGCAGCTAGCACAGTGGCAAGGAAGGGCAACCCAAGAAGCTGATCTCCAATCCAACAGTTTTATGTTTTATATAAAGCAACCCAACAGTTTGGCTGTATGGGTGGGGCAGCTGGGAACAGAGGAAATTAAGCTATAGAATGGAGGGGTCTATATATATATATATATATATATATAATCAGGCTTGTGGGGCATTTTTTTTTCCTTTCAAAAGTGATGGACCAGATCAGAATCAGATAATAAACTTCTCAGATTTCTTTTCTTTTCTTTTCTTCTCATAATATATATATATATATATATATATATCTGTGTTAAGGACCACAAACTATCTTCTCATTTCATGAAACTTTCAATGTGGGTCCTTTCCTAAACCTATTTTTCCAACCTGCTATATCTTTTCATTGTAACATTATCCTGTTGGATCTTGTGCAAACTTGCCACTGCCTCAAATCCTTCATCTTCTCAGCTTGCTTGTATATGTAAATCATCTGCTTTTTCTTTCTGTGCAGCAGCTTTTAACAAGAAAATTTACCTAAGCTTCTATATATATACGTACATACGTACGTTAGTTTCTTCTGCATATGTTCAGAGAAAATGTATGTTGGAGAGGTAGCTGGTACTTGGCTGTCTATGTACTCTTTTCTTAGAAGGAAGCAAGGAGAATGGCGGACCAAGATGGATTACAAATAACTTGACAACTTTTTTCATACTTTATATATATATATATATATATATATATATAGGCTGAAAATCTATTATTGTCACACACTCTATAGCTTGGGAAGTTAGACAAAATTTCATAGCCAAATGTATCACCATTTTATAGCATTTCACGATATTGCTCCAGCAATATATATAGTGCAGTATGGTCATCCAGCAGAAAGTTAAAACAACTATGAACACACTGGTATAGTGTCACTAGAATCAAACGATTCATACAGCATATATCAAAATATAAATTTTAATTATTTTGGCATGACATTAATTAAATTCTATGAAGATCTGATTTTTTCAATCACCTGATGAAAATTATGAAATTGATCAAACACAAAACTGCAATTCTTAAGCCCGTAACTATAACTTAATTGTTTGCTAGCTTCTCACTTCCAGGAAGTAGAATGCCTTATAAATTATGTAAATATATAGATTCAAACAGTACCTTGTTTCACCCTTCTCCTCAAGCAAAATGGTTTGAGCGTCATGCACGTTCTTCCAAAGGAGAATTCCTCAAGTCCTCATCAGGATATTGCTCGCATGTTATTTAGAAGGAAGCTTCTGTTGCTTATCTGGCTGGCTTCCACTGCTGTTGTGAGAATGAGGAAGCCTAGGAGGAGTCATACTCAAATGGAAGGGTCTGATCGATTGGCTTATTGATGAGTATCCTGGAGGGTTAAGAGAATTAGGCAAAAGATTTTGCGCACCCGAGCTCAGCATATGGAAATGATTAACTTGTTGTCGAGGATCAATCTCTAGAGAAGCTGTAGCATGTGGAGGAAATAAAGGCTGTGTTGCTCCCGGAGGACATACCAATATTTGAGAGCCAGATGATAGGGACAATGTGGATGGCAATGGTACAACATTGAAGTTATGGAGGTCTTCTGTGTGGGATGCAAATCCATGGCTTCCCAAATGCGATAAAGGAAAATTCGAAGGTTCGAAATGATAGTAAGAACCATATGGGACAGCATTGTTTAACAATGTTGGCAAGGAAGAATGATTGGCCCTTTGCAAGATACTATCAGATGAAACTAATTGTGCTCCATGATGAGTACCTTCATTACTGTTGCCTTCTTGTTTTTCCTGATCTTCATCTCTTTTGTTCCAATTGTCTTTGTCATTAGTTGTTTCCCTTGCAACTTCTTTGGATTTCGCCCTCCAAAAAGCATCAGAACTCCAAAAGCTTGATCTCGATAACCCTCCAGGATCTTCCCAGTTAACACTAGTACTACTGGTTTTAAGCCCTTCTTTGTTGGATTGGGAAGCAGCAGCTTCTTGGGAAGTGCTTAGAATCATTTGATGGTTAAGGGCAAAGTTACCTGGCAACACTGGGAGTGGAGGGAGTTCATCAATTTCATGCTTAGCTGCATTAAGCAACCAATCAACAACCTTGCTAGGCTGATTTAGTCCAAGCCTATCTTGAAGATCATACAATTGAATAGCAGTAGGCACTGAAAGCCTCACCCTTCTGTCTCTCAATCCTCTAATGGTAGAAACTTTACTATGCCTGTCTTTACCTCCAAAGGCACGCGAAACACGTACAATTCGTGGATCCTTCAATCTTAACCATGGTGTAGATGTAGAACTAGATGGACCTTTACTGGCCTTGGTATCATTTGTGTTGCCAGCTCCCTCTCTACTGGGAGAATCTGCTTCCTTTGAACTTGCAATCATCTTATGTCTCTCATTATTGAAGCATTAGCAGGTGAAAGCAGCAGTTGAATGTATCCTTTCAGCTGCAGAGATCACCTGGATCTTTCTTTATGGTATTTCTCGGGCAGAAGCTGCTGCAAAAAGCTTCACCTAGTTCCTGATGACTATCTGCTTTAAAATTACATGAAAAGAAAGAACAAAAAGACAGAAAGTTGATCAATTAATGGAAAGTAATATCAAAACATATCATCTTCGGCCCAAAAGAAAACAGATCCCTATCCTTCCTGAAAATAAAGAGAAATTATTTAACATGAACAGAAAAAGCCAGATGTTGAAAAACTTATGTTGAACTTAACCACATATGAACAAAAAGGAGAGCGACTTGAGTTGAGAAGAAGAAGACTTACAGTATATTATATATATATATATATATATATATATATATATATCATATATTAACCCTAAATTTCATATCCTTTCATCATATGTAGAAGCTATTTAAAATAATTCAGCTCAAACTTGGTTTGCTTTTTAGTGGAGAAGAGAAAGCAAGAAGTAAGAGGATTTGAGGGCTGAAGCAGCTAGATCTCTAGGAACAGTATTCTAGTACTAATAACTTACAGAGATCTGGTTTTATATACAGAAGAAGAAAGATCAGATTCTTTTGAATAGGTAAAAGCTAAAAAAAGGAAAGAAAAAAAAATTAGGTAAATTTCCTCAAAAACTTTGCAAAATGAAGTGAAACTTACAAAAATATCAAACATCTTAATTATGCCACCAGTGAATGCACCTTGAAACTTTTGGTGCTGGACTTAATAACCAATACCTGCAGCATGTATATTGCTACTTTTTTTTTTCCCCCTTTTTACGTTTAACTTGTAGCTAGGGTGGGAAATTGGGAATAAACTTATTGATGAAGTTCATCCATTGGAGGAAAAAAAGGAAAAGGAAGAAAGATGCCGGAATTCAACCGACCATTGTCCATGGAAGAATTGAAGAAAAAGCAATGGCAGATAGGGCTGCCACGTGGCACATTTCGCCATCTGTCAAATAAATGTGCTAGTCCATATCTTATCATTTCATTTTCCTCCCTTCGCGCATATATATTAAGCAATCATTGCCTCAATAAGGTCATTAGGGGGAGCTTAAATATGTAATCTTCATGGCAGCCGCAGCTAGGTATATGAAGTGTTGAGCAGTGAGTGAAAGCAGCAGCGCAAAGGGCTAGAATTAATTAGAAATTAAAGCACACACATGGTTTTTAAGGAAGTTAATAATAATTAATCTCTCTGCTTCATAATTTGATACAAAAACAAAGTGTGCAATGTAACTATATGGGGGACCATATGCTGCACATTTGAAAAAGTGATGAGGCATGCTTTATCGACAACTACAAAAGGGCCTTGTGACTGAATCCCTATCACATGGGTCGATGAATTGCACGCCTAGCTAGCTAAGTACTCTGGTAAGATGTTTTTAATTTCATGTGACCAAAAATGCCCAAAAATAAACAGAGCAGAGGGCCTAAACTAAAGCTAGCTAGCTTTCTTATATATATAACTCACATCTTTTGTTACATATTTTTGCTTCGCTGGTTTGCTTTCCCCATCTCCTTGCAGTCATCATGAGGGTAAAATGTGCCAATCCTCCCCAAGTAAATTAATCAACTAATGATTTTGTTTTGGTTTTGCAAGAAACACTTGGCCCCTGTTAGCCATGCTTCGCAAAAATAAGTATAGTTGTGTCGCTAAGGGATAAACAACAAGTTTTCAAGCATAATACTCCAAAGAGATTATCTCTTGAAATCAGATCGGATGAGAAGAAGTTAAAAGACAAAAATGAAATCTACCAAAGATAATAAAGCCCTTTGATTTGGTGGCCTTGATGATAAAAACTTGTGGTCTATAGTCTCAAGGAGAATTGTCAATTTGATGTGTTTATGATAGTAACTTGAGACATTAAGAACTCCCTCATAGGTAGGGACCAATCTATATCATCTACTTACATAAAAGAGGACCACACAAACTTTTCTGCACAAAGATATGCATGGAGGCAAGTTGAAAGTAGTCATGTTGAACCTAACCGTTGATCAGTAGCTGAGAAATAAAGGGGAAAAAAAAAAACAAAAAAAAATCAATGGAAATTCAATCTCTATTACCCTTCATTCATCACACATTTTTCATAAGACCAATTGAGATAAATAGAGCCGTAGGCAAGTTTGTTTGGTCATCTATTAGAAAAGGAAAAATTATTATTAATTTTTCAAAACAAAGAAAAAAAAAGAAGGCTTTGCAACTTATTCAAATGATTAGGTCTTTAGAACCAACCATCTGGGTGGAGCAGCTGTGGATCCCAGTTTGAATTTCTAAAAGTTTTTATTGTCTAGAGGTCTTAATTTGCAGAAGAAAATAAGCAGTTTTGATAGGTTCAAAAGTTTCTCCTGTAGTTGGTGTGATGTGTATATATATGATAAATATTCATAATGCATATCCACCAAGACAAGCAAAAATAGAAACCCTATCTACGGGCGAAAGAAGAATGTAGGAAAAGCAACTTTCATTCTCTGAAGGATGTGATTAATTTGTTTCTAACACTTAGAATTGCAAGGGAGTAAAATTCTTAGCAGGAAGAAAACTATGAAGACAGAAGGAAAATTTGAGATTTACCCTTACAATCTGGCCTTTTACTTAGAAACAATTTCCTGCCAATTCATACATATATGGCTAGCTGTACAATTGACATTTGATCATCCATCTTATAAATGATTGGGAGAGAAATCAGAAGATATGAAAGAATGGATTGAGATTTGTCTTCTAGTTTCTATACTGCAAAGCTGAAAATACACCAACATGCAGGAAAATTGGACCCTGTGCCTCTCTGGTTTAATTTCTTTGACTAGGGAATTGTATGTAAATCCTTTAATTGATTTTTGAGATGAGGTTGCAGCACTCAACTGTCAGATTGATATCTGTAAACAAATCAATTCAAATAAAAATGAATATGTAAATATAATAATGTAAATACAAACAAACAAAGAAAGGAAAAGACAAGAAACCAAGAACCCTATTTCTCAAAAGTTTTATAAGTTAAGTATTTCTGAATTTTGATTATGTTTAAGTATAAGTTATGACTTATGATGTATGACATACCTTTTCCAAGCAAGCAAAAACAACCTGGATTTCCAGGATTTTGAAAATTAGCTATTAATATTAGAAACAGTTTTGTCTTTTTGAATCAATTTTCTTTTTCTGCTAAACCAGAAATATTACACCTTTCTTTTTTTCTCTTTTGAATTGAAGTGGAAAAATGCATAATATGAAAAGAGGAGAAAGCTCTCAAAACCTCACAATCACAAGCATACAACATGTATGAAGTAACAAACAGTAAGGATAGTCATCATATCTAAGAATGGTGGTCTTCTGTTTTTTCCAGTACTAGTCTTTTCTTCTGCAATTTCCTCATAATAATTCACAAATTTGAGAGAGAGAGAGAGAGAGAGAGAGAGAGAGAGAGAGAGAGAAGGGCTTCACTGCTTGTTTGCAGAGAGAAAGAGATGGGAGAGAAGCTTTTTAGGGTTTTCTTTCTCAAAAACAAACCCTCCTTTTACTCTAAAACAAGCAGTGGTGGGCATCTCAAGATGACACAGTGGAAAGTTTCACAAACTGTCCTGATAGACTGATACAAAAGCAAAGGTACCATTATTGCCAAATAAATGGTCCCCAAAATCCATACACAAGTCCTTGTTAGCCTGCAATTAATTATGTAAATCCAACTTGCCTCGCCTGTTTAATATCCCATGTAGATTTCCCATACATAATTAGATACCTTCTTTCTTTCTTCTTTTTGCCAGAAACAAACTAAGATAGATACCGTCTAATAGTCATAAATATTAGTAGTGCAGCAATTTATTTTATCTTTTGATCAACACAATTAACTGCTAAATTTATCATTTATTTCTCATGCATTTTTTTTAATTACTAGAATATTTAAGTTCACATGCATAGATATCAGTAGTTCTGTATCTATAGAAGCTGGTAAAATTGGAAATGTTTTTGCTCTTGATGCTTACAAAGTATAATTTTACTTCCACAGCATTTAATTTGTTCTTTACTTCTTATCCCATTTTTCATTTTTTTTATGTCTCTCAGCATTATGTTTTAGTAATACTTTTAGCTAGATGTACTTTTTTTTTAAAGTAAAATTTTATTAAAGAATTAAAGCCAAGCAATTAGGTCATGGCTTCTAGCCACACCTTGTTTAGTAAGGGAATCGACAAAGAAATTTGCCTCCCTAGAAGCATGAACGAAGAAAACATGGCCTAAAATAGAAAGTAGATTCTCATCAAGCTAGATATACATTTTTAGCATTAAATCGAATTATTATAATCCTCATTAATTACTTTTGGGGCATCTCTTTTTATATAATTTGACAGAATATGAAATGGCTTCTTTAATTTGTGGCAAAAGTTTTGTAACTCCAATATAAGAGAACAGTTTGCAAGTTCTAATCTCTCATTTTAGTTGGACAACATGCATATATGCATTTAATTAAAGAAATAGAATTTCAAGAGCTAGCTTTTAATTAAAATCTCTCTAAAGTTGGATTTTTACATAAGGAAAGAAAGCCATTCCTATTTACAAACAACTAAATATTAGTAATATATATAGTAGCCTAATAAGATAAATTCTTGCCAAGTGCTCTAACTCAACATGCATGTGCATTACACACTTTAAAATCTATATTATTTAGATTCTATACAATTTACAAACGATTAAATTTTATAGCCTAGCAGCTTGCTGCTTTTTGGATAATAAAATTTAACATTGTATCCAAAAAAATAAAATAAAAAAAGGCATATGCATCATATGAGAGAAATTAAGAGGGAGAGATGGAAAGTGAGAATATTCTAACTTGAAAATTTTTTTTTCAAGAAAAGAATGTATCTACCTATTTATTAATTAAATACTTAATTATGTTAATTTCTTAGTACTAGCTAGAAGAGCATATAGTTCAGTATTAATTATTTGAATATACCATAGATGACTATAGTACATATGCAAAACAGTGCCCAAAGGACGGGGGAAAGTGAGAAATAATTAACATTAAAAATTAAGTACATCATTAATTTATTTTTATGCAAAAATACCTTTATGCAGAGACCTAATAAGCTTTACCCCCATAGTGGGTCAATTCGATTCGAAAGGGATTAGTTTTGGATTAAAAGCCTAGGAATACCCTTGGTTACACCCAAAAAAAAAAAGACCTAACAAGATTTTATATAGATATTTCTGCAGAGCTATCTATATATATATATATATATATATATATTCAAAAATTGTAATGTAGATCATAGGTTTCCTGCAAGTCCCCTAGGAATCGGAAGGGTATACTCAAGGAAGCACAAGAGCTGATGGAAAAATTCTTTTCTTTTTCTTGATTGTGCTGCTAGTATATATATATATAGTATATATTTGCATGACTTCAAGTCTCTATATAAAGAGTGGTGAAAGAAGACAAGAGAAAAATACAGAAGGCCCTGCAAATATTGTTTTTATTTCATGGCAGAGAGGATGTTGCAGTTCACTTTCTCTGCTATTTTTTGCATTATTCACTGTATTTGCATTTATATGTATCTCTGCCATCTTCTGCTGATCTTTCATCGCCTTTTTCTTTTTTTCTCTCTTCATTTTTCTAGGGGTTCTCCAGCGCTATCCTTTTTCCTGGGCTGTTAACAGGAGAGACTCATAATTATCACCCTTACTGATCCAATCCAACAGAAGAAAAGCAGCAATCCCTATAACACCAAGAAAACAACTAATCACTCAAACAGACAGAAAAAAGAAATCCCAAAAAATATTAGCCCCCAACCTCCAACCCAATAAAAAAGTAAATAAATAAAAGGGAAAGAATTAAGAAGTATACATATGTATCTGCAGTGTGGGCAGTTTTTCCACCCCCAATAACCCCTCAGGCCTCACCAGCTCTCTTAAGTCTTAACTGGCATAAGAAAGGTCTCTTTCTGCTATAAATTTGTGATAATGATGGTAGAGATACTGAAGATAATTAGGGTAGGTGATGTTGATAGTAAGCTGCCAGTGAGACAGATATCAATTTTCTCTCTTTTCTTGCGGGTCAGTTTTCTAGTGGAAATGTGCCAAGTACTAGTAACTCCATGATCAAACAAATTCAATGGACATTTTTTATTTCTTTTGGCTTCTCTGAATCATGGAGCTCAATGTTAACCCATATAACTTTCATCAATTTGGGCTGGAAAAGCTTTGCCAATGTCTGACATAGCTGCAATAATAGAGGAAGCAATTTTTCATTCTTTTAGGCTTTTAAGTTTTTTTCACCAGACTAAATATATATATATATATATATATAGTTCTTGATCAATAATTGGTTGGTTCAAGTGGTTCGGCATTTGTTCCCCTTAAGTAAGGTCTTGAGTTCGAGTCTTGTGAATGGAGAAAACTATTGTTGGGAGAGTTTTACCTCCATAGTGGGCCAACCCGACTCGAAAGAGATTAATCTTTGACCAAAAGCCTAGGGATACCCTTGGTTACACCAAAAAATATATTGAGTTCTTGGATGAAAAAGATGAAGACATACCGAAACAAATTAGGGAAAAAGGCATAGCAAAGCAGACACAAACCCAAAAAGCATGCGCACGCCTGAATGCATCAAGCAATTTGAAGGGTATTTTCAGCAGAAAAGAAGCACATGACATTAAACTAGCTATCTAGAGTACTACTCTTGACCATTGCTTATAGATTAATTATGTACAAGAAATGCTAATTTCAAGTTTAATTTGAAATTATTAGCTAATTAATTTATGGAAATTATGCTATATCCCACCTAGCCATCTTATATGAACGGCTAGCCAAATGACTGCTAGTTTACTGCTCATATGAGAATGGTGAGGATGACATTAAACAGACGACTGAAATTCTTAACTCTGTTGCGGTGCTAACATAAAATAACTGTATAGGAGCTTTTGGCTGCACCAAAAACAGTTGGTAGCTTACCAAGCTAAATTTTTCCATATATATGATGGTTGAGGCCGAATAAATTCCTGACAATGGACCACGAAAATTTTAAAATTTTAGTCACTATACTAATTATCTATATATATCAAACAAAATGAATTTCATTCGCTGCTTATTTTGTTTGTAAAATAATTTTATCGCAATTATTCAGGTGGACCTAGAGAACTAGGCTTGCCAAAATAGAACATCTTGAAAATTAAGTAGAGGGTTTAAAGCTGAGAATCAAGAATGGAATATATAGGCAAATTTTCAATACTTCATATATATAGTACATTAATGAGTTCTTCCCCCACAAGTATTACCTGAGTCCTGTTCTCCTTCCTTTTGGGATCAAACTCTGTTAAAAAGAGAAAAGAAACGAAAAACTTATTCAATTTTGTTTCCTTAATTAATCCTGAATATGACACAATTTCCCTTTTTGGTACATTAGAAGGCTTTTGTCTTGGGAAAGGGAATGCAGAAGTTGAATTCAGGCCTCAGTCTCGCGACCTAAATTTTTTTTCTTGGTAGTTTCGCGACCTAAAATTGTCATTTAACTGTTTAAGTTTCAAAACAAAATTGATATTTGTAAACGCAGTATACTGGTACATTCTTTTGGTTAAATTCTTTAAAATCAATTTATCTCTAACAAACAAGTATTTAATGTTTTTTTAAGAAAAATATTTTGAGATGCAAAGTTAAGAGCTGCAAAAACTTTACAATGTTTGGTATCAATTTGAATAATACAAAGTAAATAGTCAATCACAATCACTAACTAGAAAAAATATTTGCATAGGAAGAGGTGTGAAAGTAGATTGCATCGAAATTTTAAAAAATTTTAAATTACTTTATTATCCTTTATTTTTTTTTAAAAAAAAGACATGAAATAAAAGGATAAATTTGAGATTTCAATAAACTTTGTAAAGAATATATATTTTAACCAAACATTACAAAAAACTTTGCATGTAATTTAATTAAAACTTTCATAGATTAAATCAATCACTACAAACTCACTTTGTATATAAAATAATGCACGTAATTTAATTAAAACTTTCATAGATTAAACCAATCACTACAAACTCACTTTGTATATAAAATAATTACAGCCTTAAACTTTATAGGGAATTACTTTGTAAAGTAATTCATTATATTGTAAAGTATTAAACGAGTTAAAGTAATATATTTGACCTTGTTAAACTGATTAATTTAATATACAAAATTTAAATTTGAGCAATATTTAAATACCCATTATAATGAAGTAATATATAAAGGAGAGATGGGAGAGGCGGCACTCGAACCTGTGTCTTTAAATGACTTCCTCAATCTCTTAATCACCAAGCCAAGAGAGGAAAGTCATTATTTTTTTTTTAATTAAAACTTGTGTGTTTTCTATAGGCTAAATATCTAAATTGGCCCCTAAATTATACTTTTTTGGACATATTGACCTCTAAACTTTTATTTGGGATAATTGATCCCTCAAACTATTATTTTGGGATAATTAACCCATCAAACTATTATTTTGAGACAATTAACCCCTCAAAATTATTATTTTGGGACAATTAACCTCCTCCTTCCAAACTTAATAGTTTGGGACAATATAACCCTTGAAATTCCATGCAATATAACCCTTTAGGGTGTTAATTGTTCAAAAATAATAGTTTGAGGGGTTAATTGTCCCAAATAAAAGTTTAGGGGCCAATTTATTATTTTTAGTATATTTTGAGGGTCAATTTGGATATTTAGCCGTTTTCTATATAATGTGCATGATATCAATACATTTGTGTTTTTTTTAACATAAATCCCCCAGTATATAGTAGTTACACTGTACTCTGATTATGTTAGGCTATAGTTGAGCGGCGTTGAACCGCAAATGGGGGAAAACTCTCCCAAAGTTACTTTCTCTTTTTATAAAATTCAAACTCGAGACTTTAATTACTTAAGAGAAATAAATTTGTGTATATATGTTACACGTCGACCCGTATGTTGGGTAACGAGATAACTACCATACTATCTCGAATCTCGAAGTACATTTTAGTTTTCATGCAATTCAAGACAATATAAGGTATTTAATGGTAGCATATCGGGCTAATGAAAAAAAAAATGGTAGCATATCACAAATACAAACACAATTAATAAATCCAAATATACACAGTAATATTCGAGATATCCTTTGATAATAACAAAAGTGCTAGAGTGCCCAAAATGAATGAAAAATACAACAGAGGATAAAACCTCAGAGTAGATCACAACTACTAATGGAAAACCTACAAGCAGCTGCATGAAATGTCCTAGGCCACCAACTGGCAATGACAAGTCAAGGACGCGTCTCCGAACACGGAGGAATTTGTTCTCCTAAAGAGAAAGGAAAACACAATGCTGACTCCAAAGTAAACCTGCTCAAGGGTTGGACTATCAACCTAAGTTCGAAGGTTCGTCTGAAATTTGGGAGGATTTGGATAAAAATATTAGATGCGAATATCGGGCTTTGGACAAGGAATGAATCCCGTTTAGAAAACAGGTTGGACCTTGGTCTTAGGCTTTGAAGCCCGAGCCCGGCCCGGTCCGTATTTATATATAATATAATTTTGATATTTTTAGTTTCAAAAATATGATATATGTATATAACGCTAGTATTTTAAATATTATTTATTAGAAACATTTTTAAAGAAAAATATAATCTTAAATAATTCTAAAGATTATTCTATAATAATTCTTGGTTTTGTTTTCTAAAATAATGATATAATTATTTTTTTAATTTTTATTTGAGGTAAAAAAAATTCGAGCAGGCTTTTATGCGGACCTTGGATAACCATATTCAAATCTATACGCGTCTTAAACAAATGGTCAGGCCCGAATTTCGGGCAAGACCAAGCTTGTACAAGCCAATTCTATATTTTTCTCAGGTCAAACCCCGGCCCATGATCACGTCAAGTCCAAAGACCCCATGATGAAGTTTGAAAATAACATAAAATAGCATAAACAATGGGGGTACAAATAATCCAAAAACATATTCATATAAATTATAATTTAAGTAAATCATACCCCGAATAAAACATTTCTTAAGAATACAATACTAGTAATAAGGCAGGCAAAAAATAACTAAACTCGTCCAATGATGTTCTAAATCGTTGGGAGCAATGCTCATGATCATCATCAAAATAAATATATATTAATATATGTAATAAGCCCGCTTTTCTGAGGTTGGCTTCATTGTAGGTGATTAAAATTATAAAACTCTTGGGAAGTTATCCTTGGCACTTCTCGGCTAAGGGAGAAACCAGTCACCTTTGCCTTTCAAAAGGCAATACACAAATTATTTAACCACTCATTTGTGGTTCTTAAAAGACAGTTCACAGGCTACTTATAATGCTAGTATATATCATTAATCTTGGATCCACATGCATGCCCAGTACCTCGAGCCCCTAGTCAAATGCCCCACATGGGCTCATCAAAATCATAAAATAGCAATAACATGCATCATGTATACAGACATACACACAATTTCCCACCCACATTGAAATCGTGTCATTATCTAAACATGTATGTGTCACGAACTATTTGTATCCTAAAACACCTCAAACATTATAAAACATTATCACTAAAACAACTAAAAATATTGTTGCCATCAATGATGCTTATAAACATTGAAACCAAATCACTCACAGTTGTGAGAGAATCATGTACTCCCAAAGTACTCCCCGTGCTCAATCGGAAACTTGTTCCGATCGGACATTCTTGCTGCTCCAACTACCAAAAAGTACAATTAGAAATCCATTTTGAAATCGAATGCCTCTGCAATGTGGAACAAATGCGTGAAATGTGTTTTCTAAGGCGTTTTACAATTTTGTAAAAACACTTTTGAAAGCTGATCAAATCAAAACGAAGCAAGAATTTCTAAGGTTTCCTGCACAAATCTGTCGGTGTCTGGTGGCTGAGTAGGCTAGACCGTTGAATCGTCACCAACAGCACTCACATGCATTTCAGGTGTTTAATCTACATTCTTTGCTAGAATCTCAATTATATTTAATCATCATAATTCAACCAAATAATCACCAACAAGTTCGAAACTAATCCCAAAACTCAATTTTATGCAATGATTAACTGCACCTCTCTGAAAATCACATATAAGTTTTATAGGTTTTCTAGCTAAATCTTCAATACAATTTAACTTCAACAAGGGTTTATCGAAAAGGATTGAGTAAATATGCAAAATGAAGCCCATGAGGAGGTGGACAACATATCATAAAACCAAAACAAACTAATGGCTCGTTTCTTTCAAGAGCTCAATGGTTCAATTCAATATCTCCTCAATCTTGATTTCTCCATTTCACTTATTTTTCTTGGATTTGGAAGTAACAATTGTGTTTAAAGATAATAGGAGGACGGATTTAAGTCTCTAATTAGGAATTTGGGAGGAAGATTTGAGGTGTAAGATGGGGTTTGGATTCGGTTTTAGGAGGAAAAGAAAGCAAGAAAGGAAATGAAGAAATGAGGTCTAATTGGCTAGACCACTCAGGGCACATCGGTGACCGTTTTCCCCTCACATGCCCGCACTCAGGCAACACATTTATGACCAATTAGCCAACCGGTGGTCAGGTCTCCCCTTATGCCTTAACATAATTTGTGACAATTTTCCCTTCCTTAAACGTCCCAACATTATCACACATCATTCTCAAGTGAAAATTTACCTTACACTTAATTAATTAAACTTCATCCGTACCTCAAGTCCATTTTATTAGGTTCAAATTCATAGCATTACACTTAGAAAATTTGTACAAATAGGATTTGGGGTCCACAATATATCCTTTATAATTTATACCTCTCTTCTCTTTTTTCTTTTGTCTAAATCCTCTGATATTCAATAACCACATTGGATCTTGACTAATACGGAATCAAGTCGCACTAAACCCCAAATAAGAGAAAACGCTTCTGAACTTATTTTCTCCATTCATAAAAGACTCTAACTCAAAACTTTACTTAAGTGGTATATCGAACTCTATCCACTCGATGTAATAGATGGAGATTTTTATAAGTTATACTCCTTCTATCCTAAAATATATACCACTTTTGGAAAAAAATTTTGCTCCAAAATATGTCATTTTTATAAAACTAAGGTAATATTATTATATTTTTCTAAAACTACCCTTGTTATTTAATGCATGTCTCCTCTCTATCCTCTCACTTTAACTAAGTTAGAGAAAAGTTAAATCAAGTGTAAAATAGGTAAATAAGTGAAAAGTACATAAAATTTAACAAAACAAACTGATTTTCTTGATATTGTGAAACAGTGAAAAGTGACATATATTTTGGAACAGAAGGAGTACTATAATAACATTAATGTATTTCTAGGACAAATTTATATTTATTTTCATTTTCCCAAGAAAAGAAAATATTTAATGTGAGAGCATTTCTTTTTTTTTAGGTTAAAGAGAGCATTTAATTTTGAAGAAGATGATGTTACACAAACCGGCACCGCCCCACCTATGAAAATATATTCTAGGAAGACACTGTTTTAGTAACGTTGCTATCACAGTACCCTCTACCCCAACTCCCCTATGATTTTTGCCATCTTCAAACTTAATAATTATGGCCGAAAGCTTTGAATATATATTTTTCTTCTATGTATTTTGCATGTGTTTCATAATTATAAATCTAACCCTTCCATCTCATTCGGAATTTATTTCAGTGGGACTCCCCATTTATAGATATTTGACTCTTGAATGCTAATTTGTTAGAAGTGAAAATAAATATATATAATAAAGACTAGTTCAACTTTCACTAATAGTGTGTATATATATATATATATATATAATCACGGGTATCGGCATCTGATTAAAGGTTTACGATTAATCTTATTCGAGTTGTGTCGAATCCCAACTGAGAGGAAACTCTCCCAAACCTATTTTCTCCTGATTAACGGTTTACGGTTGATTTTATTTGAGTCGTGTTGAATTTCAAATGGGAGCAAACTCTCTCAAACTTATTTTTTTTATTCATAAGACTCGTATTCAAGACCTTATTTAAGGGATATTGAACTCATTCTATTCAACTCAACAGATATTGGTTAATAATATAATATTTGATTATATATAATAAACTCAAGTTTTGAAAATGCTTTATTTAATGCTTCAAATTAGTACTCATAATGATATTTGTTGATCTTTTGCCAAAATTTTGTTTGGTCAATAGGGAGACATGATACACCTAAACTTTAGTTGGAGTGGTAGGTGTACTCTCATTGAGACTTAGATTTTAGGATCAAGTTCACCATATGTAAATGATTTTGTATATTACGTCTAATTTAAATATTGATTTAGCTAATTGATTTCTTAGTTTGCTTGTTCAATAATTTCTCAATAGATATGTGTACGTAAAATATTTATTTTATGTGACGAGAATTTAAGCTTGATATTTCTTCAAAATGATTTAAGACAAATAAGAAATTTATGAGATATATAAGAGAAAACTACTTTCCATTGTATAGTTGATGGGACGATTAACGTGCAAGAACAAGTCCAAAATAAAAAATACTGTCAAATTAAATAATAAAGGAATTAAAATGAAAGAAAAATCAAAATAAACAAAAACCAAATGCCAGAAAAACAGTAAATTTGCAAAAGAAGTGTGTTTGTCATCATCTCCTTTTTCCTTCTCGTTTTCTTCCTTTTAAAGCTGCAATCCCGTCAAAAATGCTCCCATGTGTTTGACCGTGCATTCAAGTCCGATTTTTGCTCGTTTTTCTCTTTCTTCCACGAGGGCCGGTACCAGTTTCCGGCAGTTTCCGATGGTTGACTTCCCGCCTGCATATTCGACTTTTCTTCCCTCCATTTCCTTCTTTTGGGCTCAACGTTAACTGGACTACCCAGTTTTTTCCCCAACAACCTTCTTCCTAAGCTTTAAGGCCCCTAAACCAATAAGCACATGCCCTGCTAATTACACTATAAATGGGGCTTCCCCATTCGGCTTACAAGGCCGCTTAAGACTTTAGCAGAAGTTGCCATTTTTGGCCCCTCGGCTCAGGTATAATTTTAATTGGGTTTGGACTTGATCCGGTCCGTTTTCAAATTCGAGTCTAACAATGGTGTATCACCATATGAACTTAAAAAATAAAAACCAATAATTGGTTGGTTCAACTGATTCGAAAGTTTTTTTTTTAAATAAGATTTCGAGTTCAAATTTTATTAATGAAGAAAATTATTATTAGGAGAGTTTTACCTTCATAGCGAACAAATCAGACTTGAAAGAGATTAGTTTTAGGCCAAAGATCTAAAGATATCCTTGGTTACATAAAAAAAAAACTTAAAAAAAAAAGCTATGATTCTAGTCGCTATTTGAATTTCTCCAACGTTATCTTTTCTTATTTACTTCCACTTTTTTGTTGCAAAATTTCACTAAATTTATACTTTAATTCAGACTAGCAAATCCTACCACGCTACACTAGGATCGATAATTTTTAATTTTTAAGTATAATTTTATGAATTAAAAATAATTATTTTTAATTATAAGTAGTTTAAAAACATCTAATCTATAATATATATATATATATATATAATATAATATAATATATATAAAAGTACGAATGATATAAAACTTTTGAATCGCCTAAAATACCTTTTTTTTTCTAAATATTTTAGAACTGCCATTTATATTGTTGATTTAAATTGAAACTTTTTATTTATCTTTTATTAAATATTTTTTATATATTTATTAAATGATGTTAGTAATTAACTAATTTTATTTTCCTCATAATTAAATTACTACTATATTATATTGAAGAAAATAATTTAATTATTATTTAATTTTATGTAGTTTAACTTGAAGTTTACTAATCTATATTTTAATTATTATTCACTTTAATGTAGTTTATTTTTTTACATTTTTTTACATTTATTATTATTTTTTATTTTTGTTATTGTTAAGAACGTATTATATCACGTACAATGTACATGACAGTGAATGACTAGTATCTAAAAAGGTAAAAAAGTATAGTAAAAATTTTTCTTCTTTTTTCCCCTTACCCTCTATTTTTTATTAGTTTAATTATCTTTTTTTCCTTTTTATAAAAAAATCCAATCTTTTTCTGTAACTTTTAAATATAATAGATGGGTAGAAGTATAATGGTTGATTATATTTTTGAGAAAAAAAAAAACAAAGTTAAATAAAAGCCAACAAGAAAACAAAGTCAAAGATGAAATCAATTCAAAAAATAAAAGTTATTTAATTTTTTTTTATGTAATCAAAGGTATCCCTAAGCCTTTGATCCACAATTAATCCCTTTTGAACCGAATTAACCCACTGTGAGAGTAAAGATCTCGAATTCGAATATTGTGAATGAAAAAAAAAATAAAAGCTATTTGAAATCATTTTTTCTTTGAAAAGCCTAAAATTCTTTCCAATTTTCTTGAAAGGCCCATATGGAGGCCTAATTCTGCCCATTTTAGACTCCCATGCACGCCCAACCGTATCAATTACTAGTAGCTTTTTTCAGTGCTCTGCCTATTTTGGTCCACAGGATGATGTGTAATTTTTCAACTATATCTTATACATCGATCTATTGTCGCATATATATAACATCTTATGTATCAAATATATAAATATCCCAATGTCATTCTAAAAAAAAAAATCCCAATGTCAGTTGCTTATTTATATATACATTTGAGGGGGGGAAAAAAAAAGGAAAAAAATCCACACAAATCTCTTTTTATTTATATTTTCGATGGAGGCTTACAAACAGCCCGCGTCAAATAATTTAGGTCCATTGAAGATGACGAACAATTTTTCTTTTAAAGTTAAGAAACAATGAACAATAATTTGAACTATTAACTATTTTGAATGATTAAGATCAAACGAAGCGACGGTTTGGTGATACGCGCCTATATTTTTCGTAAACTTTGATGGCCTCCAAAAAAAAGTACAAAAAGATTAAACGATCAACTATTGGACTTTTGACTTGTCAATTTGTCGTACGGGTGTAAATGAACACTCTGTTCGATGAACGGCTCGTGAACCAGCTCGGTTAATATTCGTTTATGTTCGTTTAATAAGTAAACAAACGAGTTCGAACAAAAATTCAATGTTCATTTAATAAATGAACCAAGTTTGAACAAGGTATGCTCAGTTCGTTTATGTTCATGAACATACTCGTTTAATGTTCACTTAAAACTCGTTTATTTATTCGTTTTGTCACTTCCCGACTCGCCTGAGTCGACCACGTGGCAACCGCCGCGCTGCCTTGAAGTACCTGCAGGCCGGTCACGCACCAGAAGTATCGCAAGGCATTGAAATAGATATCATCGCTGCAAAACAACTAAAACTTTAATTAAAAATCATTTATTAAAATAATTAATTTTAAAAACAATACTAGCAGATTAATTTAAAGGAATACCTATGTAGCGGAAACTGCTAAGCCTAAGCCACCAACGCCTCCTAGTGAGCCTTTGATCTATCTGCTGAACCGTACGCAGATCTGCATCCATCCACATTGGATACAGGTGAGTGACAGAGGTTCAATGGATCTCCATCGGGGTTAGGAAAAACAGGGGTAATCCAAATATAATAATAATAAATTAAATAAACTTATTTTTAAAATCTCTTTTATAATTCTCCAAGTGAGAATTAGATTTAAAATATTTACAAATAAAATATATTAAACGGACTGGCATCTAATACACTGAAGGCACGACTGGCCGGTCGTATGCCTTATTGCATCGAGGGCTATCTCTTTTCTTTTTAAATCCATTTTTTATTCTTCTCTTTCTTTAGCCTTATACAAGCTAAACAGTTGTAAAATCTGAACGTATGCCTTATACAAGCTTTTATATTTTTAAAATCATCCCACCCTCTAAGTGGGTGTATCACAAAATAAAAAGCATGTGTCGTGGATTACCCTTATCCCAAAACAGTTGTAAAATCTTTTAAAACAATTTATATTATTAAAACATTTAAAAACGTTTGTCCCTAGTGGCTAAGGACTAAAAACAAGGCCACTCACAGTGTTGGGAGGTTCGTATACTGCCAAGTACTCCATGTAGCTTAACATCCGGAGCATCGCCGCATTCAATCTTCCGGAGCCCTAATACACGGAAAAGCATGTTAGTATTCATAATTGAACTATAAATGCACCTATGAGGTTCTAACATGACCTAAGAGGGTGTTTGGTAGTGTTTCGGGGCTTAGAAGAGTGTCCGGAAGGTTATAGGGTAAAAATCGGACACTTGACGAAAAATTACTAAAATGCCCATGTGGGCCCATGGGCGGCCCATGAGGGCTGGGTTCGACCCGGCCCGGCCCCAGCCTGCCAGGAAGGCCCTCCCACATGGACTGGGCCGTGCCTAGCCCAAGTGCTGCGTAGGGGAAGTGGGCTGCCGCCCACTCCCGCGTGGGAGTGGCATGGGAGTCACATCTAGTGCCTCGAGAATTGAGGCTTCTCCTTGGTTTTTGAGCCCCTCGGTCCACCGTTCGATGTGAAAATCGAGACGTAAGTTCCTCGTACCTCCTATGATGCGTTTACTGAAAGAAAAACGAGAATCACAAGCTCAAAGTTCCTAGATCTCGAATCTAAGCTAGAAATCTAACTAAAAAGCTAAACTAATTTTGAGCTTGGATCTCTCCTAGACCAATGCATGGAAATATGTGAAAACTTAATAAAATGTAGATTAAGGCGAGTAAAATAACATACCAAGATCTCGTATTGATCCTGCGGTTGGTTTGTCCGGATTGGCCAAAAGTCCAAAATTGCTCCCAGAGAGCAAATGAGAGGAGAGAAGAGAGGAAGAAGAGAAAATGAGAGGGGGAGAGCTCATCTCCCCCTATTTATAGGCAAGCCCGACATCTAGTCTACTCGGACCCCGGGCCAGACTTTTTCCTTTCTTTGTAACCTCTCATAATTTCGATCCTTGACCCGATACACCGACCAATTCACCAATGGACGTCTAATCCATTGGCTATGGACTTAAAGAAGTCCACTTTAGTGTTTCCATGCACGGTCACTTGTCTCATCTTCCAACTTTGTCTTATCTTAAGTTTGACTTCTCTTATTAATTAGACACATCCAAACCGACGTATTGTCCACTTAATACGCCGTCTTATACTATTCCGTCTGTACGGAAAAGTCGTATTAGGTCCGGGTGTGTCATGTTTAAAAGATCGTTTGTTCGTTTATTATAACTATTATTTATTAAGATATTAGATACAATAACATATAATATAAATAATTAGTTTTATATTTATAATTTAATTAGTTTTATTTTCTTTTACATATTTAATAATTACAAATATATTTATAATTATATCAAGATAAATTTTATTAAATAATTAAATTTAATAGTTTATTATTAGTATTTGTTCGTGAACATGTTCATTTAGAGTAGATGAACACGTTCACGAATTGTTCACAAACAAAATAAACGAACATAAACACGAGCTCAAACATAAATTCAGTGTTCATTTATATAAATAAATGAGCTCGAACAGGCATTTTGTTCATGAACACGCCTGACTCTGTGTTCGAGCTTATTTATGTTTGTTTATTTACACCCCTAATTTGCCGCGCCATGTGGACGGTGATGAGGCCGACAATGAGGCAACATGAATTATAGATCAGATTTCAGAACGTAGAGAACGGAACATAAATGGTAAGTAGTGAGTATGCCTTTTTTGTTTTTCTTGTTATCTTAGCTTCTTGATTTTCCCAAGTCCCACCCACTAGAGGTGTCCATGGGCCGGGTCGAGCCGGGTTTGAGCAAAAATTTGTAAAAACTTTACTTGTCCAAGCCCGGCTGACACACCCGGACCTAGCACGACTTTTCGTACAAACGGCATAGTATAAGATAGCGTATCAACTAAACAATATGTCGGTCCGGCTGTGTCAAGTTTGAAGAGAAGATAGGCTTAAGACAAGACGTAGTTGGAAGATAAGATTGGTGACCATGCATGGAAATTAGTAAAATGCCAAAAAGACCTCCAATTAAGTCCCTAGAAATTTATTATGGGTCCCATTGGCACAAGAAATCAAAGGATTTAGCCAACGGGTAAAAATGGAAGAAAGTTGAAAAAGGGGAAAAAGTTTGACCCGGGGCCCGAGTGGACCCGGCGTCGGGCTCCCCTATAAATAGGGGAGGGCCGACGGTTTTCTTTCATTTTTCTTTTCTTTTTCTTTCTTTTTTTCTTCTTTTCTCTCTGGAGCCGACCGGAGGCATTTTGGACAATTGGCAAAGTGGGACATGCCCGGCTATCAGATCAAGGTGAGTTTCTAGTATGTTGTTCTTCTCACCTCGATCTACGTTATGTTAAGTTTGCACGCACATCCATGCATCGGTTTAGCCTAGATCCAAGTTTTCAGCTTTTAACCGGATTAGAACTTTAAACTCAAATAAATGGATTTCGGGCCGGCGGATTAAGGTGAGTTTTTAGTGTGTTATAGTACTCACCTTAATCTACGTCACGCTCCATTTTTACGCATTTCTGTGCACCGGGTGTGAATAAATTGGAGATTTAGTCAATTTGGGCTAAATCTCGGTCTACGGGAAAATTGGACCGGTGTTTCTCGTTTCTGCCTCGGCGGATCCGTCGTGGATGCCATGAGGATCGCCTCTCTAAGTTTGTACTTCGAAAGGAGGAGAAACGAGTGCGAAAACCGGGGGAGAGACCGGCCGAAGAACTGGCCGATCGAGTCCCTGTTTAGATATTTTCAATATATTATTATTATATTAAAAGATATTTATATATATTATATTAATATATTAGATATTTATATATTATAACATTATAAGGTATAAATATCTCATAGGAGGGCTTTTTGAGCCCGGTTTCGAGTAGAATTTGGCCCAACCCGTGTGGGGCCCAGCCTAGTCCGGGTGTGGGGCCCACGGGCCCCCGGGGGCATTTTGGTAATTTTTCGTCGAGAGTCCGATTTTAGCCCCGAAACCTCCCGGACACTTTTCTAAGTGTCGGGCCCAGCCCAAGTGGCCCACAGACCCCCAGGGGCATTTTCGTAATTTTTCACCACGTGTCCAAATTTTACCCCGGAACCTCCTGGACACTTTTCTAAGCCCCGAATCACTTCCAAACATCGTCATAGGTCATATTAGAGCCTCATAGGTGCATTCATAAATTGTAATTATGAATGCTAACATATATTTCCGTGTACTAGGGCTCCGGTTAATCGAGTGCGGCGATGCTCCGGAGGTTAAGCTACATGGAGCGCTTGGGAGAATACGATTCTCCCAATACTGTGAGTGACTTAGACTTCTCTGTCTAGCCACTGGGGAAAAGGGTTTTAAAAATGATTTTAAAACATAAATGTTTTTCAAAAAGACTTTGGGATATGGGAAATCCACATACACACACCTGCTTGTGATATACCCACACACTGAGTGGGATGTCTTAAAAAGAAATATATAGACTACGTGTGTGTGTTTAAATATTTTCAATATGTAATGTTATATATATATATATATGCGTTTGAAATATTATTATTATTATGATTATTGAGGGTACGATGCCCTTGGGAGATGAGTGATTGAGAGGGTTCCTCGGGGCTCCAATTTACGGGAGCGTGGACCGAGTTTGAGAGCATGCATGATACTCAGCCGTGGACCGCCTATCGAGGGGCACGGTGAGTCGAGCCTGGTTGGGAGAGGCGCGTAGGGAAACTCGCCAGAGCTCCAGTTCACTGTGTTCCACCACAGTGAGGCACCACCGAGGGAAAGGGCTAGAGAAAGAGAAATAGAAAGAGAAAGAGAAAGAGAAAGAGAGAGAAAATATTTTTAGAAAGAAAAGAGGTAGCCCTCGGTGCAGTGAGGCATAAGACGACCGACGGGTCGCACCTCCAATATGATAGAGATGCCAGCCCATTTTATGTATATTTATTTATTTATTTATTTAAAGTGTTTTTAAAAAGAGGGTTCTCAGCAAGAGAACCAGAAAAGAATTCTAAAAGAAAAATATTTATTTTATTTTATTTTATTTTGGATTTCCCTTATCTGCCCTAACCCAGATGGAGATTCTTAGAACCTCTGTCACTCACCTGTATCCGATGTGGATGGATGCAGATTCGCGTACGGAGTCAGCAAATAGAATGGAGGCTCACTAAGAGGCGTCGGTGGCTTAGGCTTAGTAGTTTCCGCTGTGTAGGTATTCTTTAAATTAATCCACTGGTACATCTTGTAAGTTTAATTATTCTATTAAATGATTTTAATCAAGTTTTAAAGGTTTTGCAGCGATGGTATCCATTTCAATGCCTTGCGGTGCTTCTGGTGCGTGACCGGCCGGCACGTACTTCGAGGCAGCGCGGCGGTTGCCACGTGGCCGACCCGGGTGGGTCGGGGCGTGACAACTTTAATGGTATCAGAGCGATTAAAAGATTCTGATGATTTTCAAAACCTATAAAATATTTTCAAAATGTTTTCAAATGTTTTCGAAGCCAGTGGATTAAATAGGTTTAGAACTCCAGTGTTCGAGTATGTAGCTACTCAAAGGCGTCATAAATGATCAAGCCTACTCTTAGAATACCTTCTTTAGTAGCAAGCCACCAAATAGTGTTCTCGAGTGTGGTCTTAAGTGAGAAGATATCACGACCACCTTCTTCCTCGAGATTCGTGCAAGTAAGGCACGCTTTTCAAGAAACTCCCCAAACTCAAACTTTCAATTTTCAATGTTCCTTCTACTCGATAGCCAATTGTGCAAGGGATGGTATTTCCCCTTGAGATGACGAGATAGATGATGTCTCGTCCAGTTTTTCAACGAAGCCTAGTTAGAGGCTTACCAGTGGAAACTGGTTCGATGCCCACAACCTTCGATGTTCAATCTTGAAGTTGTGAACATCGAGACGCGCTAGTAAAGCAGCGAGTGTCAAACGTAAATTAGATGCGTTACCCCAATTCTTTACACTAGTGACGTGTAAGATTTGGGAGGAAATGAAGCGGCCAGAACGAGGCAGGGGATCAAGATGGGGCATAACGTGCGTGAACGCTAACCTCACTTCTCTTGTTTTTTACACCATTGGTGTGTAGCCTAGGAGAGAGAGTTGGGTTAGGAGTGAAGAAATCGAAGGAGTCAATCACGGAAGATGTGGTTGACCTAAAATTTCAGGACGTGAGATGAAGCATCCGAGTAATCAGATGAAGGATCGAGGAGGACCTCACAAGCATCGAATGGAGATGAAGAGAAGCGATTGCCGAAGAGCCCACAAGTGGGCAAGTCTGGCGAGATAAACCCACAGATTGCCTGGATGATGCTCTGAGGAGTGAGCATGATGTGAGAGAAGTGGCAGTAAGGGCTAGCTAACTTCATTTATTCTTACACTATGGTGTGTAAGTGGTGAAAGAAAAGGGGGTATTAGAGAACAAAAGGGAAGCCATTCTTGGGAAACGATGAGGAGGAATAAGGCAGGAGTTATAAGATGAAGAATGAGGAAATAAGGAAAAGAGATCACATCCAAGTGGTCAACGCGTAGTACGTCCGTTACTACTTGTTTGACCATTGGATACCAGTGATGAGAAGGATAATGGACAAGAGAGAAAGGAAATGAAGGAGGAGGAAATGGAATAAGGAGAAAAAAAAAACAAGTTGTAAACCTCCACTCCTAAGGGGATTAAAGGTGATGAACCTCTCATTAATTGTTGACTCATGAGAGTAAGAAGGAGGAGACCTCCAAAGGATAATATGAAATGACTTGAACAAAGACAATGGAAAGTAAGCAAGTAGAGAGAGTGGGATGCACAACAAAGATGAGAATGCCTGCATGTGTGCTAATGAGGGCACAAAGAAAATTCTCTAGAATTGAAAAGGGCATCACCAGAAGGAACTGGTGAGAAAGAAGAAGGGAAAAAGAAAAGAAAGCACGCCTTAATCAAGGATAAAGAAATGTCGTGATGTAGTGCGGAGGCTTTCTTAACGAAGAAAGAAAGCATGAAAACCCTAGGTAAAAGAAAATCCTAGGCTAATAAAAGAAGAACAAGGCCTAGAAGAAAGAGAGACTTAGTTCAGTTGATGAACTAAGTTGTGATTAATTAGGAATAGAGCCTTAAAAGATGAAAAGTATAACACATCACTAGAAAACTATAACCTTAATTAGCGATAATGTCATAATGAACCATAGATTAATAGCTCCAAATGACTGACCAGGATTAGTATAAGAATAAGACCAAGAAATTAGGGTTAGAGACAAAACCTAGGTGAGTAACTTAGAGATAGATTAAAGAAGAGCATAAAAAGGAGATTAAAATAAGTATAGAAAGAGGACTAAGAAAGATCTAATGAAAGAAAGTGAATAAAAGACTTAGAAACGGATATTAGTTAAAAGAAAGTCGTGCATAATGAACCCCGAACTCGAGTCAAGTCAAGGCACTACATCATACAACAAATAAGTCAAGGAAAGGCAAGAATGAACAAGGATTATCAGAGGCCAGAACCAAGAGAGAGAAAAAAGGGTCAAGGATATAAATTGGTGAAAGGAAGAAGAAACTCTCGAATACTTGAAAATGGAAGAAGAGAACAAAAGGGGTTAAATTGTAAATTGATGGGAAAAGAAAGGAAAGGAAAACCCCTGATATACCAGTGATAAAAGAAGAGATGAGGAGATTGGATAGAAAGAAAAATTGGAGAAAACACGAGAGAAAGAGTACTCGTAGGAAACGAGTAAATGGAGATGATGGTATCTTAATGGATGACGGGCAAGGATAATATCAATGAAGGATAAAGGAAAGAGAAGAAATGAGAAATAAGAAGTGAGGATACCAAGGTACGGTAATACAAACAAGAGTGAACGAAGGATAAGAATAATGATGATGATGGGAACTTTAAGGATAATCAAACACAGTGATGAGAAAAGAGAATCGATCTAAGTAAAAGCCGAAGAAAGAGTGAGGACAAAACAAGGATGAATGGATGATGGTTGAAACTGGAGAAGACAAAAAGGTGAAAGCATGACAAAAGAATGGAATAGAAGGAATTAAAGGCATAAGGTTGAGGAATATGGAGGATAAGTTAAAGCTTTTTGAAGGAGAGGAGTAAGCTAATTTTGAAGATAACCTCCCCGAAGAATGATAAGTGAAGAAAGGATGTGGGAGATGAAGTCAAACCGAGCTAAAGTGGAATTAGCTTGGCGTGGGCAAGATAGTGAGGCAAAGGAGGATAGAGAAAGGTGTTGCCCACGATAAATGAACCATGACATCGAAAGACAAAGAAGAGATACCAATGCATTAAGAGCCGAAGAAGGCTAAGATAAAGGAAGAGATGAGGGAATTAAGGATACCGAGATGAGGGAATTAAGACAGAAGAGGTGATAAGAGAGAACCCCGAGTACTCAATGGAAGGAGTATGAGAATAAGGAAAGAAATTAATCAAGCTCATAGACTTCTATGAGCACAGCCAGTATGAAGAGCAGCAAGGGAATTCTAACACCCAAGTGAATCAAAGGTGTTAGAAAAGAAGAGGAATAAGGATGAAAATGATGAAGAAAATCAGAGAAGAAAGCAAAGACAAGAAAGAACGAAGTCAAGGTTAAGGAATATGAAGAAGTAAAAGGATGTGAAAATGGCCCTAATGGGTACGGAGATTGTGAAAGCCGTAACGATACTTAAGGAAAGGCAATGGACCTAAGATGAGGATAAGCCAAGTGAAGAACGAAATACCGTAAGAGAGAAGAATGCGAAGAAAATAAAGCTACAAAGGATACCGCACAGGTATGACATGCGTGATTGGCCTAGTCTCGTATTGACGAGAAGGCAAGAGAAATGTGGACCCCACGATGGATGTGGGTGAATGAAAAAAAGAAAAAAAAAAGGTTAAAGAAATGGGGATATGGAGACCCCAGAAAATATTATTGACGAGAAGAAGGGAAAAGAGATCGATCATTAGCAATGAAGCTAATGTGAAGGAAGGAAGTCGAAAGGAAGAGAAACGTGCGACATCTCCTAAAGTGAACACTCCAAGGGAGTGATAGATGAGAGAGAGAGCCTAAGAGGCTAGAGGAATGATATGGATGGGTATGAGGTCGAGGCTCAAGTGTGGTTGACTTGGGAGCCATGTGAGGCGTCCCTATATGAGAAAGGGTCAGAGATCGAGATCTTGAGGATCTCTGTGATGACCACTCGAGAGGATCGGCCCAGTGTGTGATTTGGGGTGTGCGTGAGGCCACCCAGAGTTCTCCATCCCAGTGAGGATGAGAGATGAGATGTGATGGGCCATGGGCCCTATATGTGATGTGATGGGCCGAGGGCCCTATTTGTGATTGTGATGGGCGATCAGAGAGTGGGTCAGATGTGAGAGCCGAGAGGGCATGATCTCTGATTCCTCTGTTATGATGTGGCCGTGTGTGGGCCAATGTATGTTGGAGCTCGACTCATACACCATGAAATTTGAATGGAAGAAGAGTTAAGGAAAGAGAATGAAGTAAGAGACGAAACGACGAGGGATGCGCCGAAGAATAGCCTCAAAGCAAGAGGCAGTGGTAATGAAAAAGGAGAAGGAACTCCTGAGAAGAGTAAGAAATGTGGAACCTCAAAGGTAACAAAAGGATCGTCTCGTCAAGAGAGACTTGGAGGATGAGACAAGAACAAAGCGAGAAGATCGAGTAAACGCAATTGAAATGAAGAAAGCCTAACCCGCAAATGGATAAATGTAGGCTATGTTAAGGAAAAGATGAGGTTCAAACTCAAGAGTGGAAGAGTGATGAAACCACTCTTGAGGAAGAGAATGATCAAAGTGCGCAGCGAAAGCGTGGTGAACTTCAGCGGCGAATAGTGAGGGGAACACTATTCGAAAATGGAATGAGGGCTTCAAATGGAAGCCCAATCTCCCCAAGCTACCTTGTTTAATTTCGAGGACGAAATTTTTGAAGGAGGGGAGAGTTGACACACCCGGACCTAGCACGACTTTTCGTACAAACGGCATAGTATAAGATAGCGTATCAACTAAACAATATGTCGGTCCGGCTGTGTCAAGTTTGAAGAGAAGATAGGCTTAAGACAAGACGTAGTTGGAAGATAAGATTGGTGACCATGCATGGAAATTAGTAAAATGCCAAAAAGACCTCCAATTAAGTCCCTAGAAATTTATTATGGGCCCCATTGGCACAAGAAATCAAAGGATTTAGCCAACGGGTAAAAATGGAAGAAAGTTGAAAAAGGGGAAAAAGTTTGACCCGGGGCCCGAGTGGACCCGGCGTCGGGCTCCCCTATAAATAGGGGAGGGCCGACGGTTTTCTTTCATTTTTCTTTTCTTTTTCTTTCTTTTTTTCTTCTTTTCTCTCTGGAGCCGACCGGAGGCATTTTGGACAATTGGCAAAGTGGGACATGCCCGGCTATCAGATCAAGGTGAGTTTCTAGTATGTTGTTCTTCTCACCTCGATCTACGTTATGTTAAGTTTGCACGCACATCCATGCATCGGTTTAGCCTAGATCCAAGTTTTCAGCTTTTAACCGGATTAGAACTTTAAACTCAAATAAATGGATTTCGGGCCGGCGGATTAAGGTGAGTTTTTAGTGTGTTATAGTACTCACCTTAATCTACGTCACGCTCCATTTTTACGCATTTCTGTGCACCGGGTGTGAATAAATTGGAGATTTAGTCAATTTGGGCTAAATCTCGGTCTACGGGAAAATTGGACCGGTGTTTCTCGTTTCTGCCTCGGCGGATCCGTCGTGGATGCCATGAGGATCGCCTCTCTAAGTTTGTACTTCGAAAGGAGGAGAAACGAGTGCGAAAACCGGGGGAGAGACCGGCCGAAGAACTGGCCGATCGAGTCCCTGTTTAGATATTTTCAATATATTATTATTATATTAAAAGATATTTATATATATTATATTAATATATTAGATATTTATATATTATAACATTATAAGGTATAAATATCTCATAGGAGGGCTTTTTGAGCCCGGTTTCGAGTAGAATTTGGCCCAACCCGTGTGGGGCCCAGCCTAGTCCGGGTGTGGGGCCCACGGGCCCCCGGGGGCATTTTGGTAATTTTTCGTCGAGAGTCCGATTTTAGCCCCGAAACCTCCCGGACACTTTTCTAAGTGTCGGGCCCAGCCCAAGTGGCCCACAGACCCCCAGGGGCATTTTCGTAATTTTTCACCACGTGTCCAAATTTTACCCCGGAACCTCCTGGACACTTTTCTAAGCCCCGAATCACTTCCAAACATCGTCATAGGTCATATTAGAGCCTCATAGGTGCATTCATAAATTGTAATTATGAATGCTAACATATATTTCCGTGTACTAGGGCTCCGGTTAATCGAGTGCGGCGATGCTCCGGAGGTTAAGCTACATGGAGCGCTTGGGAGAATACGATTCTCCCAATACTGTGAGTGACTTAGACTTCTCTGTCTAGCCACTGGGGAAAAGGGTTTTAAAAATGATTTTAAAACATAAATGTTTTTCAAAAAGACTTTGGGATATGGGAAATCCACATACACACACCTGCTTGTGATATACCCACACACTGAGTGGGATGTCTTAAAAAGAAATATATAGACTACGTGTGTGTGTTTAAATATTTTCAATATGTAATGTTATATATATATATATATGCGTTTGAAATATTATTATTATTATGATTATTGAGGGTACGATGCCCTTGGGAGATGAGTGATTGAGAGGGTTCCTCGGGGCTCCAATTTACGGGAGCGTGGACCGAGTTTGAGAGCATGCATGATACTCAGCCGTGGACCGCCTATCGAGGGGCACGGTGAGTCGAGCCTGGTTGGGAGAGGCGCGTAGGGAAACTCGCCAGAGCTCCAGTTCACTGTGTTCCACCACAGTGAGGCACCACCGAGGGAAAGGGCTAGAGAAAGAGAAATAGAAAGAGAAAGAGAAAGAGAAAGAGAGAGAAAATATTTTTAGAAAGAAAAGAGGTAGCCCTCGGTGCAGTGAGGCATAAGACGACCGACGGGTCGCACCTCCAATATGATAGAGATGCCAGCCCATTTTATGTATATTTATTTATTTATTTATTTAAAGTGTTTTTAAAAAGAGGGTTCTCAGCAAGAGAACCAGAAAAGAATTCTAAAAGAAAAATATTTATTTTATTTTATTTTATTTTGGATTTCCCTTATCTGCCCTAACCCAGATGGAGATTCTTAGAACCTCTGTCACTCACCTGTATCCGATGTGGATGGATGCAGATTCGCGTACGGAGTCAGCAAATAGAATGGAGGCTCACTAAGAGGCGTCGGTGGCTTAGGCTTAGTAGTTTCCGCTGTGTAGGTATTCTTTAAATTAATCCACTGGTACATCTTGTAAGTTTAATTATTCTATTAAATGATTTTAATCAAGTTTTAAAGGTTTTGCAGCGATGGTATCCATTTCAATGCCTTGCGGTGCTTCTGGTGCGTGACCGGCCGGCACGTACTTCGAGGCAGCGCGGCGGTTGCCACGTGGCCGACCCGGGTGGGTCGGGGCGTGACAACTTTAATGGTATCAGAGCGATTAAAAGATTCTGATGATTTTCAAAACCTATAAAATATTTTCAAAATGTTTTCAAATGTTTTCGAAGCCAGTGGATTAAATAGGTTTAGAACTCCAGTGTTCGAGTATGTAGCTACTCAAAGGCGTCATAAATGATCAAGCCTACTCTTAGAATACCTTCTTTAGTAGCAAGCCACCAAATAGTGTTCTCGAGTGTGGTCTTAAGTGAGAAGATATCACGACCACCTTCTTCCTCGAGATTCGTGCAAGTAAGGCACGCTTTTCAAGAAACTCCCCAAACTCAAACTTTCAATTTTCAATGTTCCTTCTACTCGATAGCCAATTGTGCAAGGGATGGTATTTCCCCTTGAGATGACGAGATAGATGATGTCTCGTCCAGTTTTTCAACGAAGCCTAGTTAGAGGCTTACCAGTGGAAACTGGTTCGATGCCCACAACCTTCGATGTTCAATCTTGAAGTTGTGAACATCGAGACGCGCTAGTAAAGCAGCGAGTGTCAAACGTAAATTAGATGCGTTACCCCAATTCTTTACACTAGTGACGTGTAAGATTTGGGAGGAAATGAAGCGGCCAGAACGAGGCAGGGGATCAAGATGGGGCATAACGTGCGTGAACGCTAACCTCACTTCTCTTGTTTTCTACACCATTGGTGTGTAGCCTAGGAGAGAGAGTTGGGTTAGGAGTGAAGAAATCGAAGGAGTCAATCACGGAAGATGTGGTTGACCTAAAATTTCAGGACGTGAGATGAAGCATCCGAGTAATCAGATGAAGGATCGAGGAGGACCTCACAAGCATCGAATGGAGATGAAGAGAAGCGATTGCCGAAGAGCCCACAAGTGGGCAAGTCTGGCGAGATAAACCCACAGATTGCCTGGATGATGCTCTGAGGAGTGAGCATGATGTGAGAGAAGTGGCAGTAAGGGCTAGCTAACTTCATTTATTCTTACACTATGGTGTGTAAGTGGTGAAAGAAAAGGGGGTATTAGAGAACAAAAGGGAAGCCATTCTTGGGAAACGATGAGGAGGAATAAGGCAGGAGTTATAAGATGAAGAATGAGGAAATAAGGAAAAGAGATCACATCCAAGTGGTCAACGCGTAGTACGTCCGTTACTACTTGTTTGACCATTGGATACCAGTGATGAGAAGGATAATGGACAAGAGAGAAAGGAAATGAAGGAGGAGGAAATGGAATAAGGAGAAAAAAAAAAACAAGTTGTAAACCTCCACTCCTAAGGGGATTAAAGGTGATGAACCTCTCATTAATTGTTGACTCATGAGAGTAAGAAGGAGGAGACCTCCAAAGGATAATATGAAATGACTTGAACAAAGACAATGGAAAGTAAGCAAGTAGAGAGAGTGGGATGCACAACAAAGATGAGAATGCATGCATGTGTGCTAATGAGGGCACAAAGAAAATTCTCTAGAATTGAAAAGGGCATCACCAGAAGGAACTGGTGAGAAAGAAGAAGGGAAAAAGAGAAGAAAGCACGCCTTAATCAAGGATAAAGAAATGTCGTGATGTAGTGCGGAGGCTTTCTTAACGAAGAAAGAAAGCATGAAAACCCTAGGTAAAAGAAAATCCTAGGCTAATAAAAGAAGAACAAGGCCTAGAAGAAAGAGAGACTTAGTTCAGTTGATGAACTAAGTTGTGATTAATTAGGAATAGAGCCTTAAAAGATGAAAAGTATAACACATCACTAGAAAACTATAACCTTAATTAGCGATAATGTCATAATGAACCATAGATTAATAGCTCCAAATGACTGACCAGGATTAGTATAAGAATAAGACCAAGAAATTAGGGTTAGAGACAAAACCTAGGTGAGTAACTTAGAGATAGATTAAAGAAGAGCATAAAAAGGAGATTAAAATAAGTATAGAAAGAGGACTAAGAAAGATCTAATGAAAGAAAGTGAATAAAAGACTTAGAAACGGATATTAGTTAAAAGAAAGTCGTGCATAATGAACCCCGAACTCGAGTCAAGTCAAGGCACTACATCATACAACAAATAAGTCAAGGAAAGGCAAGAATGAACAAGGATTATCAGAGGCCAGAACCAAGAGAGAGAAAAAAGGGTCAAGGATATAAATTGGTGAAAGGAAGAAGAAACTCTCGAATACTTGAAAATGGAAGAAGAGAACAAAAGGGGTTAAATTGTAAATTGATGGGAAAAGAAAGGAAAGGAAAACCCCTGATATACCAGTGATAAAAGAAGAGATGAGGAGATTGGATAGAAAGAAAAATTGGAGAAAACACGAGAGAAAGAGTACTCGTAGGAAACGAGTAAATGGAGATGATGGTATCTTAATGGATGACGGGCAAGGATAATATCAATGAAGGATAAAGGAAAGAGAAGAAATGAGAAATAAGAAGTGAGGATACCAAGGTACGGTAATACAAACAAGAGTGAACGAAGGATAAGAATAATGATGATGATGGGAACTTTAAGGATAATCAAACACAGTGATGAGAAAAGAGAATCGATCTAAGTAAAAGCCGAAGAAAGAGTGAGGACAAAACAAGGATGAATGGATGATGGTTGAAACTGGAGAAGACAAAAAGGTGAAAGCATGACAAAAGAATGGAATAGAAGGAATTAAAGGCATAAGGTTGAGGAATATGGAGGATAAGTTAAAGCTTTTTGAAGGAGAGGAGTAAGCTAATTTTGAAGATAACCTCCCCGAAGAATGATAAGTGAAGAAAGGATGTGGGAGATGAAGTCAAACCGAGCTAAAGTGGAATTAGCTTGGCGTGGGCAAGATAGTGAGGCAAAGGAGGATAGAGAAAGGTGTTGCCCACGATAAATGAACCATGACATCGAAAGACAAAGAAGAGATACCAATGCATTAAGAGCCGAAGAAGGCTAAGATAAAGGAAGAGATGAGGGAATTAAGGATACCGAGATGAGGGAATTAAGACAGAAGAGGTGATAAGAGAGAACCCCGAGTACTCAATGGAAGGAGTATGAGAATAAGGAAAGAAATTAATCAAGCTCATAGACTTCTATGAGCACAGCCAGTATGAAGAGCAGCAAGGGAATTCTAACACCCAAGTGAATCAAAGGTGTTAGAAAAGAAGAGGAATAAGGATGAAAATGATGAAGAAAATCAGAGAAGAAAGCAAAGACAAGAAAGAACGAAGTCAAGGTTAAGGAATATGAAGAAGTAAAAGGATGTGAAAATGGCCCTAATGGGTACGGAGATTGTGAAAGCCGTAACGATACTTAAGGAAAGGCAATGGACCTAAGATGAGGATAAGCCAAGTGAAGAACGAAATACCGTAAGAGAGAAGAATGCGAAGAAAATAAAGCTACAAAGGATACCGCACAGGTATGACATGCGTGATTGGCCTAGTCTCGTATTGACGAGAAGGCAAGAGAAATGTGGACCCCACGATGGATGTGGGTGAATGAAAAAAAGAAAAAAAAAAGGTTAAAGAAATGGGGATATGGAGACCCCAGAAAATATTATTGACGAGAAGAAGGGAAAAGAGATCGATCATTAGCAATGAAGCTAATGTGAAGGAAGGAAGTCGAAAGGAAGAGAAACGTGCGACATCTCCTAAAGTGAACACTCCAAGGGAGTGATAGATGAGAGAGAGAGCCTAAGAGGCTAGAGGAATGATATGGATGGGTATGAGGTCGAGGCTCAAGTGTGGTTGACTTGGGAGCCATGTGAGGCGTCCCTATATGAGAAAGGGTCAGAGATCGAGATCTTGAGGATCTCTGTGATGACCACTCGAGAGGATCGGCCCAGTGTGTGATTTGGGGTGTGCGTGAGGCCACCCAGAGTTCTCCATCCCAGTGAGGATGAGAGATGAGATGTGATGGGCCATGGGCCCTATATGTGATGTGATGGGCCGAGGGCCCTATTTGTGATTGTGATGGGCGATCAGAGAGTGGGTCAGATGTGAGAGCCGAGAGGGCATGATCTCTGATTCCTCTGTTATGATGTGGCCGTGTGTGGGCCAATGTATGTTGGAGCTCGACTCATACACCATGAAATTTGAATGGAAGAAGAGTTAAGGAAAGAGAATGAAGTAAGAGACGAAACGACGAGGGATGCGCCGAAGAATAGCCTCAAAGCAAGAGGCAGTGGTAATGAAAAAGGAGAAGGAACTCCTGAGAAGAGTAAGAAATGTGGAACCTCAAAGGTAACAAAAGGATCGTCTCGTCAAGAGAGACTTGGAGGATGAGACAAGAACAAAGTGAGAAGATCGAGTAAACGCAATTGAAATGAAGAAAGCCTAACCCGCAAATGGATAAAGGTAGGCTATGTTAAGGAAAAGATGAGGTTCAAACTCAAGAGTGGAAGAGTGATGAAACCACTCTTGAGGAAGAGAATGATCAAAGTGCGCAGCGAAAGCGTGGTGAACTTCAGCGGCGAATAGTGAGGGGAACACTATTCGAAAATGGAATGAGGGCTTCAAATGGAAGCCCAATCTCCCCAAGCTACCTTGTTTAATTTCGAGGACGAAATTTTTGAAGGAGGGGAGAGTTGACACACCCGGACCTAGCACGACTTTTCGTACAAACGGCATAGTATAAGATAGCGTATCAACTAAACAATATGTCGGTCCGGCTGTGTCAAGTTTGAAGAGAAGATAGGCTTAAGACAAGACGTAGTTGGAAGATAAGATTGGTGACCATGCATGGAAATTAGTAAAATGCCAAAAAGACCTCCAATTAAGTCCCTAGAAATTTATTATGGGCCCCATTGGCACAAGAAATCAAAGGATTTAGCCAACGGGTAAAAATGGAAGAAAGTTGAAAGAGGGGAAAAAGTTTGACCCGGGGCCCGAGTGGACCCGGCGTCGGGCTCCCCTATAAATAGGGGAGGGCCGACGGTTTTCTTTCATTTTTCTTTTCTTTTTCTTTCTTTTTTTCTTCTTTTCTCTCTGAAGCCGACCGGAGGCATTTTGGACAATTGGCAAAGTGGGACATGCCCGGCTATCAGATCAAGGTGAGTTTCTAGTATGTTGTTCTTCTCACCTCGATCTACGTTATGTTAAGTTTGCACGCACATCCATGCATCGGTTTAGCCTAGATCCAAGTTTTCAGCTTTTAACCGGATTAGAACTTTAAACTCAAATAAATGGATTTCGGGCCGGCGGATTAAGGTGAGTTTTTAGTGTGTTATAGTACTCACCTTAATCTACGTCACGCTCCATTTTTACGCATTTCTGTGCACCGGGTGTGAATAAATTGGAGATTTAGTCAATTTGGGCTAAATCTCGGTCTACGGGAAAATTGGACCGGTGTTTCTCGTTTCTGCCTCGGCGGATCCGTCGTGGATGCCATGAGGATCGCCTCTCTAAGTTTGTACTTCGAAAGGAGGAGAAACGAGTGCGAAAACCGGGGGAGAGACCGGCCGAAGAACTGGCCGATCGAGTCCCTGTTTAGATATTTTCAATATATTATTATTATATTAAAAGATATTTATATATATTATATTAATATATTAGATATTTATATATTATAACATTATAAGGTATAAATATCTCATAGGAGGGCTTTTTGAGCCCGGTTTCGAGTAGAATTTGGCCCAACCCGTGTGGGGCCCAGCCTAGTCCGGGTGTGGGGCCCACGGGCCCCCGGGGGCATTTTGGTAATTTTTCGTCGAGAGTCCGATTTTAGCCCCGAAACCTCCCGGACACTTTTCTAAGTGTCGGGCCCAGCCCAAGTGGCCCACAGACCCCCAGGGGCATTTTCGTAATTTTTCACCACGTGTCCAAATTTTACCCCGGAACCTCCTGGACACTTTTCTAAGCCCCGAATCACTTCCAAACATCGTCATAGGTCATATTAGAGCCTCATAGGTGCATTCATAAATTGTAATTATGAATGCTAACATATATTTCCGTGTACTAGGGCTCCGGTTAATCGAGTGCGGCGATGCTCCGGAGGTTAAGCTACATGGAGCGCTTGGGAGAATACGATTCTCCCAATACTGTGAGTGACTTAGACTTCTCTGTCTAGCCACTGGGGAAAAGGGTTTTAAAAATGATTTTAAAACATAAATGTTTTTCAAAAAGACTTTGGGATATGGGAAATCCACATACACACACCTGCTTGTGATATACCCACACACTGAGTGGGATGTCTTAAAAAGAAATATATAGACTACGTGTGTGTGTTTAAATATTTTCAATATGTAATGTTATATATATATATATATGCGTTTGAAATATTATTATTATTATGATTATTGAGGGTACGATGCCCTTGGGAGATGAGTGATTGAGAGGGTTCCTCGGGGCTCCAATTTACGGGAGCGTGGACCGAGTTTGAGAGCATGCATGATACTCAGCCGTGGACCGCCTATCGAGGGGCACGGTGAGTCGAGCCTGGTTGGGAGAGGCGCGTAGGGAAACTCGCCAGAGCTCCAGTTCACTGTGTTCCACCACAGTGAGGCACCACCGAGGGAAAGGGCTAGAGAAAGAGAAATAGAAAGAGAAAGAGAAAGAGAAAGAGAGAGAAAATATTTTTAGAAAGAAAAGAGGTAGCCCTCGGTGCAGTGAGGCATAAGACGACCGACGGGTCGCACCTCCAATATGATAGAGATGCCAGCCCATTTTATGTATATTTATTTATTTATTTATTTAAAGTGTTTTTAAAAAGAGGGTTCTCAGCAAGAGAACCAGAAAAGAATTCTAAAAGAAAAATATTTATTTTATTTTATTTTATTTTGGATTTCCCTTATCTGCCCTAACCCAGATGGAGATTCTTAGAACCTCTGTCACTCACCTGTATCCGATGTGGATGGATGCAGATTCGCGTACGGAGTCAGCAAATAGAATGGAGGCTCACTAAGAGGCGTCGGTGGCTTAGGCTTAGTAGTTTCCGCTGTGTAGGTATTCTTTAAATTAATCCACTGGTACATCTTGTAAGTTTAATTATTCTATTAAATGATTTTAATCAAGTTTTAAAGGTTTTGCAGCGATGGTATCCATTTCAATGCCTTGCGGTGCTTCTGGTGCGTGACCGGCCGGCACGTACTTCGAGGCAGCGCGGCGGTTGCCACGTGGCCGACCCGGGTGGGTCGGGGCGTGACACCGGCCCAGCTCAACAATTCAGGCCTATTCTTTTGTCCAAGCTTGGTTTCAAAATATTTATGAAAACTCGCGACCCGTCCAAAAGCCTGTTTTTAATTTTTTTCGTACACTAATTTTAAAAATTAAATTATATTAATTTATATTATAAATAAAAGTAAATCAATACATTTAAGAAATTATTATCGAAAATAATTTTTAAAAAGTTAACAAAGTCTAAATACTAATAATATTTGAAAATATCAATATCATATACAAAAAAAAAAGAAAAACAACACATTAACAAATAAAATAAATATATAAAAATATATTTATATTAAATCAACAGTAAAACGAGTTGGGCCGGGTCGGGTTCGGGCATTTATACCTATGACCAAGCCCGGCCCTTAAATTTAAAATTATTGTCCAAACCCTCCCAAATATCGGACGGGCTTACGGGCTAGGGCGGGTAGCCTGACCCTTGGATAGCTCTACCACCCACTCCTAGCATCTATATTTATATTCCATTATAAAAGTGTAGACTTCTTTAATGTCTATATAATCATAAACAATTATACCAAGTTTGTTCAACTCAACTATACGCATAAACATCCGATTACAAAATAATGAAATATGTTTATTTATCTTAAAATCGTCAAGATTCAAGGTTCATAGAAAAATTCCACATTTCATAAATCAAGTTAAATTATAAAGAAATCAAAGCTCTTGCAATAGAAAGCTATTACATATATTAAAACATTTTTAATTCATTTAAGCTTGGATTTCGATTTGAGTTTCACTCAGTAGCTTGAGAAGGGTGTATACTCCTACTACTCCACACGCTCCTTATCCTTGGGAGAAAGTTTACCACCTATGTATTTATGTCCTTGGCAATGAAAGTAAGCATTGGATGAGTATGTAAAAAAACAAGTCTTGCCAACTACTAACTTGAGTTCTCAAAAGTAATTTTGTGTTCTAGAGTTTAGGTGAATAAAGTTTGGGGAATGTGTACACTCCTACTATTCCATACACTCCTTATCCTTGGGAGAAGGTTCACCACCTATGTATTTATGTCCAAACAATGCATTAGCATATGGCAATAAAAGTGAGCATTGGATGAGTATGCAAAAGTACAAGTCTTGCCAATTACTAACTTGAGTTTTAAAAGGTAATTTTGTGTTCTAGAGTTTAGGTGAATAAAGTTCAGGTGTAAGCAAGTTTGTTTCGCTTAACGAAACTTGCTTGCCGTCCTAATTTGGCATAAATGTGCGTAACAAAAATTTGGACTATTTTGTGCTTAGAAGGTGAAAAATTCGGCCCAGTAAGTTTTAAGGTGGGAAAATCCAGCTATTCTAGTTCTTAAAGTTTAAACATGTTATGAGGGTATAATAAACGACAAAGGGACTAAATTTGTATGCTTACATCAAGTGTTTAAGGTAAAGATGCTTGGATTTTAAAGGTTTGGGATTATTATATTTTCCCATAAGGCTCCCATAATTGTACCAACTATCTACATCGATTCCTTACTCCATTGTAACTTGTTAGAGGCTTTTCTTGAATGGATACACGTGCCCTGACAAGTAAGACTGTAATGCCAAGTCACACACAAGTGGAGTCACCAGCTGGGCAAATCCCAGCAAATATGAATAAAATTGATCTGGACCCCAATGATTCGGGCTCTAGTCAATAAGAAAAGATCCAAGGCCTTTAGCAGCAGCTTATGAACTTTAGGCCAAGAATCCTCTCCCCTTCTAATTCATGACACAAATGTTGCTGGTGCGAGAGGCTCCTACAGCTTTCTTTAACCATAAACTTCAATGGCCAACTCTAGCAACTAACACAGGCAAGATTAAGGCTCTTTGTTCTGCTCTATTTTTCTTCATTCCTTCAACCAAAGATGACAAATAAACAAAACAAAGCAGATTTTGAAAGAAAACCTTCACCAACGATGATTTTAGAGTGACAACGACTAAGAAAAGAAATTGGAAAAGCTTGGAGAGAAGAAAGAAAAGGCTATTCTTGGAGGAAACTTTGCTCACTAAATGGTTTCTGGACTAAAAGTACTTGTTCATCTCGACTAAAATGGTTTCATGCAGCTTAGAGATATTTAAAGTGCCCACAAATACCCTACACTTTAAGCTCAGCAACAACAAGGAAGAAAGAGATGCGCAATATTTTCTGACAATTGGCATCCCATCATCACTAGAATAGCTTATTGGATTCCTCCTTATGCAACAGTAGTTCCATCTTCAAACTTACGTTATGAGTTAATTTGTCTTTTGTTGGCAGATTGTAAATGTTCAGTCAGATAATTCCTTCATTATTCCAAGCAATATAGACATCTAGTGTCTTTGTCTAGTGTATATCCTTCTTAATCTTTGAGCTCTCGGCAACTGGCTCAAGTGTACCATTAAATGTCTTTTACCAGTAGCTGACATCAACCTTCTATCGGGCAAAAAATGTTGTACGTTATCTTTATCCAACTAATATCTCATTCTTCCACCGTGTATCGTCATTTTGACCAAATAAACTTCTAATTGTATTTAATGTTTTTAAGACTCTCTGACACCGAAAATGCAATAGTAGCTCTCTCAACACCATTATTAGGAGATGACGTATCCCAGTGAGCAAATTTCCTCCCTTCTGGTTGATTCTCAAATGAACCTAAAGTGTCCTAAGTTTTTGTCACTGAAGTGCTGTTTTGAAACCAACCAGAACATAGCTAGACTTTTCATGGTCAATCAAACCATATTTCCAGTTTGTTTCCCCCATTACGTAGGCTTAGTCCACCCGTCAAGGCCTGAGACATCAAAAGAGGCATTTGTCGTGTCCATTTGGGCAACCATAGAAATAAATCTGATTTAATAACAATAACAGCAGTAAAAGAGAGAGAATTAAGCAACATTACTTCCTTGAAAATATGTAGTTGCCATGTATCGTTCTCCATTCTTTATCACGTTGTTCTCGTTCATAGAAGTAGGGGACTTTAACAAGTAATATTTGAAAAGTTAGTCAGTACTAGGAAGAAGGAAATAATGTAATTTTCCTATATAGTTGAGTATTTAAGCTTGCTGTAAGTTGATGAGGGCTAGTCCTAGCTTTATGGTTGATAAAATGATGCACCATGACTGTGATTGCTTTTCCATCTTTGAATGAAGTCAAGGCTTGGTAGGTTCCATCTGGGGGTTGTCCCAATCGCACAGTCATTGATGTTACACTAGTAGACGAGAAAATCATGGGAGATTTACCATTTTGAAGACACTACATCGCTACTGGACTGTAAAAAACATTAAAAATGATCATGCTTGTTTGTTGCTATCTAGGGAAGTATTTATGCCAATAGAATTACCACGCTGGCTGGTGACCAGAGGATAGGGTAGCCATCCTCATCATGGTGCTTATATAGGTGTTGGTTGTCATTGGTAATGATCATGAGAGGATTGCTGATAAAACTTGGTTACTGTTGATAGGCAACTTATCTCTTTGGTTAAAATTGGAAGTGAGTCGATAAAGAAAAAGGCATTTTTGGGCTAATATTTGGGCTTATAATATTAGTATAAGAACGAAGTCCTTTGTACGAGCCGTGCTCTAATAGCACTCTCCAAGCAAGCTTGGGCCTCTCGTACGACCTTGCCAACCTGTGGGCTCACCCACTAGGCTCACAAACAATATTGGGCCTAGCCGACACGCCTAAGGTATTGTCTCTTGGTCCACGGAAAGCTTAAATGGTTAAGAGATGTGCTCTAAGTAGCAACAAAACTCTTTGGGCCTGGGTTCGATGAGTGTTGTAGGCATGTTGGCACTCAAATTTTTGTATGCCAAGGAACAATACTTTAGGTGTGTTGGCTAGGCCTAACACCATTTGTAAGCCTCGTGGGCGAGGCCCTGGCTTACCTAAAGAGTGCTATCAAAGCACGGCTTTTATATCTTTGGCCCTTTTTATGGGGAATGAGACCAAAATAATGAGTGGCCACAGTAAGTTATAGGTTGTTTCGGTCAAATTGGCAAGTCCTAAGTATGAAGCTATAAGATTTGGGGAAATTTGGTGTAAGGAATACCTGGCCCATTTAAAAATGTGGATCATAGTGTTAGTTACATTTTTTGTGATACTTTTATTGATAATTCTTACGATTATATGCAACTAACTATTTAGTTCTTGGCTGATTTACTTCTTTTATGTCTTAGGTGTCAATTGAGCGAAAATGATGAATATGAAGTGAAAAGAAGCAAAAACAAGCCAAATAGGAAGTCAAGGGCAAAAAGCTTAAAGTTGAGAATCTTGGCAGTTTAGATAGATCTGAAAGATGCCTGATTTTCACCATCTTAGAGACTTCAATTGTCTTTGTGGTCTCATGAAAATTGTAGTGGACATCTTGGGCTTTCCGGAATGCTAAAGAACGTCAAAATCCAAGTCCGTTTGACCCTTCAAATGCCCATTTTCCTAAGGACTGTCTTTGCTAAACTCTCTGTTTTTAGCCGACCGGCCGGCCATAGCATTAGTCGGCGCCAGCTATACACGAGATCATGCTCAATTGTAGCATTCAGCCCTTGGATGCCTCCTAGATGACCCTTGATCCTTTTAGGCCCCAAGACTCATCAATTAAGGCCTAAGATCAAGGAAGATACGATTAGAAGTTGAAGATTGATTGATACTTAATCTCCAAGATTCAATTGATAAAGAGAGAGAGGAGTAAAACACAAGAAAGAGGTTTTCTAGATTCATTAAGAGATTAAACCTAACCCCCACAACTACCCTTTGTATGGGATAAAACCTAGTTTTTTTAGCTTTTAGAGCTTTTGAGCTCTTAGATAATTTCCAGAATTCTTGTTTTATTGTTTTATGAAAGTTTAGACATCTTTTCTCTAATTTGGTGTTCTAGAGGATGCTCTTCAACTATTGTAAACTTTCTTATGCTTAATCTAGTTTCTTGTTTATTTTTATGCTTAATCTAGTTTCTTATGCTTAATCTTTTATAATTGTTCTTTGATTTCTCTGGTTTAAAGTAATCTTGTTTGTTTACTTGTCTCTTGTATTTGCTTATGGTTAGTGGTCAATAATTACTTATTTATGCAATTGACTTGCTAATCTATTTGAATCCGTACTATTTATGATTTAATTAGATGTTGGTAGCAATTGAATATGTTGCCTATTCAAGGGAATTCAGAGGGATTATTGAGAAATCTATACTGGGTAGATCTCTAATAATGGTTAACCTATATTAATCTTACTCTTAGTGCTTTTTAATTCTTGAAATCGGGCTGCGGGGGTTTTGGTTTAAGTGTTAGATTGAATGATATTTTGTAAAACATGAGTAACATCATATCTAGCCTTAGGATTAATGAAATCATTGAGAATGTTGGGTTTTCTTTGATTGTTAATACAATTATGATTTAAACATTGTCTTTTGGTATTCTAATAATTAATAGCTTTTAAGCATTCCTAAACACTAGGTTGGAGGTTTTTAATTATATAGTTTAGTTAGTTTAATTCAATTCACTTTTGATATTACTCCAAAATCCCCCCAATTTCCATTTTTGTTTTGAAGACAAAGATAATCAAATCTCTCTGTGGATTTGATCCCTACTTATCTTACTACATAGTTATTTCGTAAGAAAGTTAATTTGCGAAGCTCTACGACAAGCCTCGTCACATAGGCTTGCTAAAAAAATTAGCCTCTAACATAACTTATGTGAGTCTTGAATGGCAACTAATTGAGCCCTCAGATCTTACTTGCTCAAGGTGGCTACATTATACCTTAATGTGAGTTTACTCTACAACTATTAAAACCATAATTTTTTCCATTAATTTCTTGACTCACATTTCTACCTAACTTCACTAAACTATCATTCATAGAATAAAATGTCATGGTCCTTTAGCAAAATACCACATTTCTTCTAGGAGGGTATTTTACTACATAAGGTCACTTAACAAAGTAAATGCCTTATCTAAGGATTTTTACACTAACTAAACATTTCTATTTTCAAATAGGCATCGAAGAATACTAATTATCAACTTGTGTCCTAGCCTTATTAAGCAAGAGCATAATGGGATTTTGGAGCCACAAACTAAGTTAATGAAGGAAGCTTGTAAAAAAAAAAGGATTTCAAAGATGAGTTTACATACTAAAATGAAAAGAGAGGGGAAGCACTCTTTGAAGTCCTTGTAAAATATATAACTTAAGCTCACTTGAAGCAAATTGAAGACTATACCTATGGATTCTTGATGAAGTGATTGTTATTGTAGGTTTGATAGTAGTTTTGGTTAGTAAAATTTGATGGACAATTTTGGATAAGGAGAAGGATTTGTGAGTTGAAGAAACAAGAAAAAACAAGAAGAAACAAGAAGAAACTAGAACTTGGTGGGAGAAAAATGGAGAAAAAATGAGCTAGGGAGGGTTCGGCCAAGAGAGGAAAAAAAAGGTAGGAGAAAGGAAAAAATCTTGTTCGAAAAACCTTGACCTTTTTAGAAGAATAAAAATTTGTTTGAATGACAAAAATACCTCATGAAATTTTTTTTAATTACCATTAGGTCCCATTATGAGCTACATGAAAGGAATTTGAAAATCAAGTTATCTTACTAATTTTCATAAAGGAAGGCTAACTAGTCAAAAGAATAAATAACTAGTTAAACAACCTAAGGAAATGCATCCTATAGTGTTGAAATGCACTTTAAGGTTTCTCAAGGCTAAAATAATAATTATGCATTAGATTTTATGCAATAACCACGCAGTTTTCAAATTTTAACAATGTATAATGATATGCACTCATTCAACACCGAAGTAAAATCACCATTAGTGAAAAAAAAATTCAATTCACAACTATGTAAATATATACAGAAAAGCCATTGAACGTTGTGGCATTTTTGTTTAGCAATATTTCATCAATTTACAATGCTCAGAAAAATATGATAACAGTTTCAGAAAGTCTTAGACATGCTAAAGGAGGAAAATGCATTGATTATGAGGACCAACCAACTCTCGAAGGGATGTACATAAATTTTTAAAAATAGTACATAAAAGTTGGTTTTTATTCATTTGGTCAAAACTTGTCCTAAATATAGAGAAGTCTAGTTCTTCAAAATGAGAAGAATTTTATTAGGAAAAAGTTGTTCTTATTTTTACTAAGAGCACATTTGCATGCATACCAAGCATGTAAATTTTCACTGCATTAATCTCAGGCTCCAATTTAATCTAACTAGAGACTAGGCATTACAAATCGTGGTCCTTTTAAAGACAATGCTTGGCACTCTATAGGAGTGAGTAGAACCAAAGAGGAACATGCTAGCTCATGGTAGTGGTAGTCATAAGCCAACTATCAGAGGGGCATGGCGACCATATAGTACAAACCTTGGCTGGAGAGGTGCATAGGGTAACTCACCAAGGAAGAGAAATCAGATATGTAGTTGTGATCTACCATAGTGAATGATATCATCGAGGGAACGTGATTAGAGAGAGATATATATTTATATAAATATAGTATATAAAAAGGTATTTAAAGGAAAAGAGATAGCCTACAACGGTCTGAGGTCAGTGACTAATTTGAAAGCTCAAGCCTCGGAGTGTGTTTCACGATCAGTTCATTATGTGTATATCATTTTTTTATTATATTTGAATCGGAAGGGTTTTTGGAAATGTTTCCATAAAGGTTTTTCAAATAAAATATAAAAATATTTTGTAACTTATTTTGAATATACCTAACTCCCAAGCCCTATTTTACTTTGTATTGAATTGAGGTTACTCACTGAGTATATTAAGGTATACTCACGACACGTTATGATATGCCCAGACATAGTCAGCACGTGTCAAGTTGTGAAATTTGTATGTAGTTGTAAAGCTAAGTGATGAATTAGAACTTTCTTTGCACATTTTGAACTTCCTTTAACTTAATTACTAACTTAGAAACCCTAAATTGTAGTCCAGAGTCGATTGGGTGCACCAGGGGTTCGAAAATCGAGATCGTTTGGCCAAGTTGACCAAAGGTCAACATAAAAATATTGACTCCGGTGCTAGACTTGGTCAAGTTCGACGCCGAACTCAACAATTTAAATGGGAGGTCGGGCATTTTGCACCATTTACACTTCTTCTTCAATTTCCTCCGAATTCTCTCAACTTCCCACCTATTTCATCTCTTCAATTCACCTTCAAACACTTCAATAAATATTATAAACAACTTCTTCAGCTTCCTTGAAGATCAAAAACACCAAAATCATCAAAGATCTTCAAAGTTTCCAAAGAATTCAACTTGGACTCATTTTGTTCTATGAGCTATATCTCTCAATTCAACCATAAGCTTTAGCTAATTTCTTGTTATGTTGTTCTAGACTCTTTAAGCTTTAATTTGACAACTTATTTGCTAAATTTTGTGGATTAAACTAGGAGATATGTTGAATTGAAGATCAAAGTTCAGTTTAGTTCAAAACCAATTACGCCCTTAGGCTTCCAATTCGAATTTCATGCATGCTCAGCCATTCAATTTAGTTTTTGAAGCTATAGACTCTTAGTTTAAGTGTTGAAGTGTGTGTGTTTCGAATTGCACGTTGATTGGTGCAAAAATGAGCTAGAACCGAGCTTGGAGGAAGAGGAACTGCCTCCTCAGCCTCCAACAGAGGTGAGTCCCGTGTGGGATTCACTCCAATCCCACACCGGACTCATCAATTTTTGGGAAAAATCTCCCAATTTGGTTATTCCCACATGGGAGTGCCAAGCCAGCGTTGGACCTGCACTATAGTGGGGGTAGTTTGGTCATTTCACCTCCCTAGATCCCCAATTGACTATAATTGACTTCCGGACTCATCCAATTTAGTTTTGAGACCCTAGAAACCCTAATTAGGGCATGCTTTGATATTTATTATTAGCTAAATGCCTTTATTAATCAAATTAAACTTCAATTTGATTATTTAGGTACGAGATTGTACGAGATTGAGCAGTAGCGTTTGAGCTAAAGCATTTGAGAGGTTTATTCGGGAGTATACAAGCCTGCCTTACTAATGAGTGGCTTGGATTATAGTGGTTGACCACTGAGGGTCAACCATTTTCAAATTGCTTTATAACCTGTTTTATAAAATGTTTATAACATTTTTGAATATGGATTGTCCACCTTCACACACGAGTTTATAAATGGATTTAAGGGTGGGTTTTCAAAAAAAATATGAAATTATATTATTATGTTTTATTGATGATCATGACCTATGAGAGATAAGCGATTGAGGGGTTCTTGATGCTCCGATGAGAGGGAGCGTGTGGACCGAGTGAGGCATGCCACTGACCAAGTAGCCGTGGACTGTCTTTTGAGGGGTAAAATGAGTGCGAGACCTTGGAAGAGGCACGCAAGGAAGCTCGCCTGGGCGCAAGTGTAGCTGTGCTCCACCCACAACAATGGCAACGTCAAAGAACGGGCCAAGGAATAAAGAAAAATGGTTTTGAAATATGAGTTGAAGCCCTTGATGGTCCAGTGGGGCACCTAAGTGCAGGGGTGTACCTTTGGGATGATTTCTAATGCGAGCCCACTTATAAGACTTGATATTTGACTTGGTTTTTGGGATTTCATCTATGATTTCAAAAAATCGTTTTATTAAATAAGTTTTTGGATTATTCATATCCCTAGTCTGAGGTGATCGGTCATTATAACCGAGTCCCTCATTGGGTGCATATATATTTGTACTCACCACATTCACTCATTTTTGTAGGTCACTCAGCAAAGGACGACAGACGTCCTGGTGGACAGTGATCCCTGGTATCTCACCAGCAGACTACGATTTTGTAGGTTCCACCCACATCCCTTATGAATCCTGGCTTCGGAATAGTATTTTATATTATTTTATCTTTTTCGTTGCATATTTACACTGTAAAACGTGCCACTTTTACTATGTAAATATCTTATGATATTTTTTATATTATTTTCATTATATATTTTGAAATATTGCTCGAGTACACTTTACTTATGCCTTGTGCCATCTCAGATAGCCCACCTTTCATGACACGCATCTCGAGGTGATATGACGATTGTCACGTGGCCGAGCCATTGGGTCGAGGTGTGACACATTATTTCTTATATTTTACGGTTAGTTGTTCAGAGGCTCACTAGGAGGTGTCTATGGCCCATTCTTCTTTTATTTCCGCTGCATAGGTATTCCTTAGAGTTAATCCACTGGTACTCGAATTTAATTAATTTACTTTATTAAATGATTTCTATTAGTATTATCGTTTTCTAATTAAATTTTGTTTAAATTGTTTTGCAATGATGATATTTACTACACACCTGGAGTTGCTTCTGGGTGCATGCTGGCGTAGGTGTGCAAGTATTTTAAGATGGCACGGTAATTGCCACGTGGTCAGACTGGTGAGTCTGGGGTGTGACATTATTACTTTCATCAATTTCTTAACCATATTTTCTATTCTTATGAAGAACTTATTTATTTTCTTAATGACACTTGTTATTAATGATATAAATAATAACTTTTAAAATATTTAAGGGTTAATTTGTTACACAATGATGACAATTAGAAATCTTCTTGATATGTAAAAAGTGACAATTTCTATTTTTTAACAAATTATGTTTATAAATAGAAGTAAAAGTGAAGCGCGAGTAGTCTTTGATCTAGTATGTACTAAATCTGAAGCAAAATTATCAAATGCATAAGAGCAATAAACCCCATCATTGATTACGTACCATCCATTTTTTGATAAATCTCACCAATGGTTATAGTGGGATTTTAGATTTAAGGGTACAATAAAAACCATTTATAGACTGTGTAACAGGAAAGGTGTAGAAGCCGAAAGCTTTGGAACAAATGGCCAGGTTTAAGAATAAAATATTTGCATAAGATCAAGAGAGGGAGGAAATTGAAAAACGAAATCAAACTTGAGATTTTACCTTTTGTCAAGTATTAAATTAATGTGATTTTTTTTAAAAAAAAAGTGTGAGAAAAAAATGACATGGCATGTTGAATATATATGATGTGGATTTTTATTATTTGTTAGGACCATAGGTAATGCAGTAAGAACGTTCTACTCAATTATTTTTATATTTGTTTTTAACTTTTGATTAATAGTGCTTGAAAAAAAAAAGACTAACGGTGCTTGTAGTCAAATGACCAAAAGATGCATTTAGAAACAACAAGGATCAAAGCGTCTTTATAGGATTTCAGGGAAAATTTTGGATTTTACCCCGAAAGCCAAGTCCCCCATGGTCCTTCGATTTGCACAGCTTCTTCCAACTAATCTAGTAAATTAGCCTTTTGTCCCCTTGTTGTCTCCACCAGAAATCCCGCAACATGCCATTAATGTCATTAGACAACTTTTTGTGAAGCATAAAAACACTCATCGCATCTGTGGGAGTTGATTGTAGCATTGCCTTAATCATAACTTCTCGAGACCTCCTTAAGCCAACATCTTGGTACACCAACTGTCGCAACGTTACCCGAGACGACGACGGATTTGAGACTTAAGAGAATTTTACGGAGTCGCCACTAACCATTTTTGTTTAGGTGCGGTTAGTCACCTATTAAAATCTACCTAACTTAGCATTGGCCGTTAGATGGCGTACTTAAGTTGGGTAGGTCCTGGTCTGCGGAACGGAGAACTGGAGTCGGGAGTACGGTTACGTGCGGGGAAGGATGAGCACCCCCACAACGCCCATCAAGATGACGGTACCGATTAATTTAATAATACTTAGGCCTTAATTAATTAAAAAAAACATGTATTTTATAATTTTCCTTTTCTTTTGGTTTTTTTTTTTGTATTAACATTTTTTATTTCCTTGATTATCCAAGCAAACAAAAACAAGTTTCAAAATATTTTGTCATTGGTGAAAAGTTAAATGAAAATTAAGTTTCAAAACATTTCTTTTTTTATTTGTAAGAGTTTAAAAAAAACAATTTCCGAAACAATTTTTTTCTTTTTTTTTTAACTTTTTGGAAAGAAACGAATTTCGAAACACCTTTTTGATTTTTTTTATAAATATATGTTCTTGAACAAAAACAAAATTTATTGGTTTTATTGCTATCATTTTCAAATCAATATTTTAAAAAGAATGTCAGGTAATTTCTTTTGATTTTTGATCTCTTTTTTTTTTAAAATTCCAAAGTTCATTTTATTCAGACAAGAAAAGCTTTTTACTTCTTTTAGGAAGTTACATTTTTATTAAAGCCAACAAGTAATGCTTTCTTTTCAAAAATACATTTCATCACCCTTTCCTTTTTTTTAATATTTTCCTTTTCATTTATGCCCTTTTTTTAGGATTTTTCGAAATCATTATCTTTATAGGATATTTAAATGTTTGAAGTGCAAAGTGCTACCTTATCAATCTAATAAAAAACAGTGAGGATTTATCGAGACCTATTATGAATTTCGCCCAATTCTGGGTCCGATTCGAAGTGGGTCTCTTAAAGATCCGGACTAGGTGCGAATTTTCACCCTCCCAAACCGGATCCCGTGATTAAATCCTCATAATTTAAACCATTTGTAAGGATTTTACTAGACATAGATGATCACTCTTTTACTTTTATTATTTAATGTAAAGGTTTTATTGTCCTTATCGGCTTAAGAATTTATCATTATTGGTTTATTTATTTTTTTAAAAAACTAACACCTATAATTTATTTAGATGCTTAAATGCATGGCATATGAAATGTTATCTCATCAATTTTAAAAATAAGGATAGTAAGGATTTTGTCGAGACCCACCGTGAACCTCGCCCAATTCTGGGTCTGATTCAAAATGGATCTCTTACCTAGGAATCCAGGTCGAATGTGAATTTTCACCTTTTCGAACAGGACACCATGATCGGACCCTCACTATCCCCACATATCATTACTCGCATGGATGACAATAATATGACAATAAAGTATGAGCATGCATATAACTAAATTAATATGGCATAGATTAAATATGCATAAAGCTAAGTTAAAATGATATAGGTTAAATATGAATGAGACTAAATTAAAATGTCATAAATTAAATACTGATAGATTAAAATTAAAACGATATGAACTAGATTAAATTGCATGGGCTTAGCTAAATTAAATATGCATGAATCTAAATTAAAATGACATAAATTAAATATGTATGGATCTAAATTAATATGAGAACAATATATTTAAATAAATTAGATATGCATGAACTAAATTAAATATTCATTAAATTGAAATGGGTCCAAATTAAGCATGTAAAAAGAAAAAAAAATTAAATTAAATTAATTTCGGAAAATACCAGAAAAATGGAAGGCGGATCACTGCGATCGGGTCGGGTCAGAGGCGCGGGCACTGTAGCGGGCACTGTAGCAGGCACTGTAGCGGGTACTGTAGCGTAGTATAAAAACCAAAATTTTACTTCATTTTTAAAATTTTTGCCATTTTTTTCTTCTCTTTCTCTCTCTACCCGAGTTCTTCACTCACTCTCTCTCTCTCTCTCTACAAACACAATTTAAACCCAGAAAATCAACCCAAACGGATCAAAACAGCCTTCAAACCCAGAAAATCATGAACTTTCGAAGAACATCAAGAACAATTTTCTCTACAAACACAATTAAACCCAGAAAATCAACCCCAAACGGATCAAAACCAACTATTTCACATGAACTTTTGATGAACACCAAGAACACTGAAGAACACCAAGAACATTTTTCCGGATTTTGTCTCCTAAGCCACGAAATTAAACACCATCTTCCTAAACAAACTCCTCTCAGATCGCTAAACACAAAATCATACACCGATTTACCAAACTCCAAACCAAAAAAAAAACCTAGATCTAGCTTTCAAATTCCTAAAAAAAAAAAACTTTAAATCCAAGCTCTTTTCTTTCTATTTCAGTGAACCTTAGACGGAATTCAAGCCTAAAACTCACCAATTACTAGCCTATAACAAGCTCGAAATCCCTCCAAGTTGTTTTCTATTTTCTGTTTTTTTTTTAATTTTTTTTTTAACAAAACCCCAAGCCTAAAAAAAAAAAATTTCTCCTTAGCCAGAAATCTCCTCCCTCCGAAAATCACTCTTCCCCTTTTTATACTCGTTTTCATCTGAGGATTTTCTTGTTTTTTCTTGTTCTTTTTTCTTGTATGGCATCTTTTAGTGGGAGAGGAGGTGGATGAAATGATGAATGCATGTGCTGGTTTTGGGATTGTTGAAAGGGCATCTTCTGATGAGAGAGGGGGTGGACAAAATGATGAGTGGGCATGTGGATGAAATGATGAGCTGGTTTTTGGAATTGTTGAAGGGGAATCCCGAAGCTAGACCATTTTTTTTTATTATTTATTATTTATTTATTTATTTTTAATTTTTAATTTTAATTTTTATTTATTATTTTTTTTTATTTTTTTTTTTGGAAGAAAAGAAATGAAATAAGTAAAAATAAAAAGAGGTGTCTACACCAACTTTGTAACTTTTTAGCAATTCGGTCTTCGATCTCCCTAAAAGCATGCTACTTATTTCTTCCAACTATTACCAGTAAGTCTAGATTTCTCTCAATAACCTTGTGTTCATTGACTACAAAAATAGCTGTTAGAGCATTGAGGTTAGCCTCCCTTGCTCTTCCAAAAGACAAATTGTCATCCGCAAAAAGTAGGTGACTGACTCTCGGGTCATTTTAACTTGCTTGGGTTCCATTTAATAATTGCTCATTTTGCCCTTTTATCAGCAAACCTGAGAGTTCTTCTATACATATAAAAAAAAAGATATGGAGAAAGGGAATCTCCTGTAATCCCCTCTCTGGAACAAATTCATCAGAAATGTAGCCATTAGTAATTATTGAAAAAGACACAGATTTAGCACAAGCAATCACCAAACCAACCCAACAATCATTAAAACCTAATCTCAACATTATATCCGCAAGAAAGTTCCATTCTACCCTATCATAAGCTTTCCTCATGTCTAATTTGAGAGCAAATTGACCCTTTTTCTCCTAGCCTGGTATTCTTCACAGTATGAAGCAATTCACAGGCCACTAAAATGTTATTAGAAATTTATCTACCCGAGACAAAAGCATAGTGAGCATCACTTATGCAACTAGGTAAAACATGCTTGAGTCTATTCACAAGAACTTTGGATATAATTTTATAGAGGACATTACATAAACTAATGGGATGGAGTTGGTTCATATTTTTTGGTTGGTTTACTTTTGGAATTAGGACAATATGGGTATGGTTAATATCATGTAAATCAATTTGACCACGAAAAAAACCTAAACAAAAATTGACAATTCATTCTTAAAACAACTCCAAAATTTTTGGTAAAAGAGGGTAGGCATACCAACGGCCACAAGTCCAGGAGCTTTGGTAAGGTGCAGTTGTTTTAAAGCGGTGCGGATCTCCTTGGCTGTGAATTCCAATTCTAATTATTGTTGATTAGATTAGATTAATTTAACATATATAGAAATAAGAAACAATGCGAAAGCCAAAATATTCATTTTAATTTATAATAATAATGAAATAAAAAAGGCATTCCGACATAAATTAAGACTCTAACATTCAACAACTCATTGCTTTTAATACTCCCCCCTTTCCACAATATCTGTCATTTTAAGGTTTTGCACAAGAATTAAGGTTGTCATTAAAGATTCCTAAAATCTAGATAAAATATTATAAAAGGGCAATTTTACCCATTTATTGGGATGATTTATTCCCATAAATACTCTCTTTTTAATAATAAATACTTTATAAAATTAATTCAAAACAAGAAGAGTAAAGTTGGAAAAAGTGTAATTAATATTTTATAGAAGTCTTAAAGTGACAGATAATTTGGAACAAAAAATTCTCCCAAAAGCGACAGATGTTGTGGAAATAAGGGAATGTTTGCTAAAAAATCAGAACCAATTAGTTTCATTCATCATAAACAAATCGTTATTTTTGAGCAGAGTGCATGATACCTGGATTTGTAAAATTGGAAAGATTTTTTCTTTTTAAAGAGCCATTCTGGAGCACTCTTCAAGTAAGTCTGGGCCTCACCAGCCTTACAAACACATCCAACATGTTTACAAATGGTGTTCAGTCCCGTCCCCACACCCAGGTATTGTCAATTGGTTTGGCAAAATGAGTACTAATACCTTGTAGAGCCACTTGAACCCACGATCTAAGGGCTTTATTGTTTCTAAGAATACGCCTCTTAACAAATTGAGTTGTCCAACTTGCGAGGTATTGTAAGAGCCGTGCCCTAAGCACTCTCCATGCAAGTTAGGACCTCGTCCACGGTCTTGCCAACCTGTAGGCCTCACCCACCAAAAGTATTGTCCATTGACCCTCGTAAATTCGAGTACCAACTTGCCTCCAGTGCACCTCGTAAATGGCATGCATGGTTAAAGAATTGCTAGAGAAAGGGGTTCTTGAAGGAAGAGAAAAGATGTTGGCATCTGTTTTGGATATTACGGAGGAATTTCAAAAATCACTGCAGGTTATTACTGTTCCGGGGTCCCCTCGATTTAAAGTTTATGGATAAGATTTCGGTAGGGGCAAGCCATTGAAGGTGGTAATTGTTTCCATTCATAAGAATGAAGCTATTTCTATGGCTAAGAGCAGAGATGGGAGTAGAGGAGTTGAGGCTGGTTTGGCTTTGAAAAAGCATGATATGGAGAATTTATCTTCTTTGTTTCTAAGAGATGTTGAACAAGAGGTTCAATACCGGGGATCAAATGAAATAATGAGTTCTCATTTGAAAGAAAAAAAAAAGTTTATTTCATAAAATTTCTTTACTTTATGTGCCACACTGCCATACTCCAATAAATGTGTTTATTAGTATATTACTATTATTGTTGTCGATTAGATTAATTTAACATGTATAGGAATAAGGCACAGTAAATGGAAGTTGGTTAACATGGTAAAAGTGCTGATCAGTTGTGAAAGACACTTGGATTCGAGTTCATATAGATCTCCCTTTGATAGATTATATCTAAGTTTTCTAACTTTAGAGGTGGGTTGACCTCCCTTATCCTAAACTTTTATGTAAAAAAAAGTCTTAATATACAAAATAGTCATCGAATTTGAATAAAATTATCATTTTGGCTATTCAACTTTTATTTTGAAATTTTTGGCCCTTGAGTTTTTATTTTATGCACAATGTAGCCCTTAATGTTGACGTATCATATTCATATATTAACACGTGAAATTTTTTTATTATGTCACGTCATGATCAAAGGCTACATTGTGCATAGAATAAAAGTTTGAAGGTCAAAAATTTCAAAATAAAAGTTGAAGGGTCAAAACGACAGTTTTGCAAGTTCGAGAGCTATTTTATGTATTAAGCCTAAAAAAAAACACATACAAAAGTGAATTCCAACAATAATTATTAGAATTCCAACGATATTCCTTTTAATTACTTTTTAAAAAAAGAATTGATTTTTTCCAATATTTAGAATTCCAACCATAGTATTCATTTTAATTCCTTTTAAGAAAAAAAATTGACAAAAAAATCCCATAACTACTTATATTTTTAAAGGAAATATCTTTTAAATTCTTTTAATTTACCTGAGACAAAATCATAAGGATTTCATCATTCTTCTTCTTTAAATTTTAATTTAATTAAAAAAAAAAAGAATTTCTTCCTCCTTTCATGCAAATGGGGAATAAAAAATCATTTCTCTTTTATGCATTTCAGTAATTTATTTGTATTTTAATGGTTTATTTATATCTTAAGTCACTTTGACTTTTGTAAAAAGACAACTTGTCAAAATTTTTTTAGTTTTACTTGAGATAAAATTACAAGAATTCTATAATTCTTCTTATTTAAATTTTGTCTTATTTTTGTTCTAAAATTCCTACAAAATTTATTTTAAAAAGTCATTAATAATTCTTTACTTCAAGAATGTTGTATCATTTGTTATTCTCATTTTAGTCCTCCTTTTTTTTTTAAACTCTTTCTAAAACAAGAGTTAAATGTTTAAAATTTTAAAAATTATAAAAAATTAATATAAATTAATATTTATATTTGTACTTCTTAAAAGTCAATTACAAAAAATTTTAGAGTACTATTTATCATTTCTTATTAGTCATCCACTTTTTAATTTAAAAGAAAAAATTATATTAATTATATTTGTTATATATAGATTATATGTTTTAAAAGTAATTTTTCATAACATTAATTTACTCACATATTTATGTATTGTTTTGAAGATTGAATAAAATTACTTTTATTTTTTAATCTTTTTTTTCTTGTTCCAAAATTGTTCTCTCTCTCTCTCTCTCTCTCTCATTTTAAAATTTAACATATAAGATCAAAATTTATATATATATATATATATATCATACATTAAAATAATTTCAAAAAAATTTACACCTATTCATGTGCGAATATTATAAAAAGAAAAAGAAGTTTATTTTTAAATTTAAAATAAATATAAAAATATAAAATTTATTAAAAATTAATAATAATATTTAAAATTTTTTAAAAACCCAGGGAAAGCCTAGGATCGTCCTCTAGTTATAGTTAACTGAAGAAAAAGAAGGAAAATGCAACTGGTCAACCTTGCCAATTTGGTTGAAATTTAGAAAAATCAACTTGACTGCCGCACCCGCAGCAAATGGTGACCAACAAAAGAGAACCCAGCTTAGTCAACCGGCTAATTTCTGTACTTTCTGGTGTCGTTTGGAGTATGATGATCAAACTGCTACAGAACCTGTCAGGCCTCCACCTTCTTTGGGGCTTCCACGACGCTGGCTCTGATCAGACAGCCCCGTGATCTTTTGGGTCTCGCTTCTCACCACAGGGCAAGTATTGTCCCTTCCCTCCGTCTTGTAGCTCGAACCCACCATGCAGACCCACTCAAACCCAAGACCTAAGAGATTTACATCGCTCGAAGTGATCGCCTCTCACCAATATATAGATTACAATACTATCACTAAACACGGTTAATGCCACTTTAATAATCACATATGCAACAATCATTATGGAATCCAACAAAGTCCAAATACGTGAAAGCCAGAACATTCATTTCATTTTAATATATCTATAATATAATAATAATGAAATAAAAAATGATAACGGATAGAAATTAAGGCTATGTTTGGTATATGAAAATATTTTCTGTTTTTATTTTCTAAATATATAAAAAAATCATCATATAAGATATATGTAGTCTATAAAAATGTATATATGTTTTAGAAAATGAAAATGGATCTAAAATTAAAAACAATCCTTTTTAATCTCATTTCTAAGTCTATTTTCATTTTTATTTTTTAAAACATGTATACATGTCCCCTTACAATACATATCTTAAATGGTGATTTCATTGTATTTTTAAAAAATAAAAAGAGAAAATATTTTTATGTACTAAACATACCCTAAGACTCTACATTCAACAACTCATTACTTTCAATAGTTGCTGAACAATGAGAACAAATCAGATTCATTCATTGTAAACAAATCATATTTTGGGGCTGCAGAGCGCGACCCGATACCTGTAAATTAATTGGAAATATAGGGTAACAAATATCAACGGTCAAATTCTTTGAATCTGTCTTTTACATTTTCTACGAGAACTTTGTTGGAGTTTCGCAAACGTCATCATCTTCCAACTGCATCTGCTTTATATATTGTTAGAATAACCAGAAACGTCAAGCTAAAGCAATAGAAATTTTTGTGCCATGGCATCAACTTCCACCCAAGTGAAAATCCTTGAGGTCACTCGAATCAAGCCTTCCCATGACTCACCAAACTCTGCCACCAACTTCTCCCTCCAACTCACTTTCTTTGACACTTTCTGGTTCAAGCTTTCACCAGTTGAGCGACTCTTCTTTTACCAACTGGACAGCTCGACTTCAACCCCTGCATATTTCAACTCGGAGATCCTCCCCAAACTCAAGCACTCTCTCTCTCTTACTCTCCTCCACTACCTCCCTTTAGCTGGCAACCTGAAGTGGCCATCAAATTCCCCCAAACCCGTCATTTTGTACGCTCCAAACGATGGAGTTTCACTCATGGTTGCCGAGTCAAATGCAGACTTTGGCCGTCTCTCGAGCAGTGGAATCTATGAAGCTCTCGAGTTACATCCTTTGATACCTCAGCTGATATCATCGGATGATATAGCAGCAATTTTAGCTGTGCAAATCACCCTGTTTCCTAATAAAGGGTTTTGCATTGGAATAACAGCTCATCACACAGCTTTTGATGGTAAAACCACAACCATGTTCATGAAATCTTGGGCTCATTTATGCAAGCAAGGTAATACAGAAAACTTTCGCTTGCCATCAGAACTAACCCCATTTTTTGACAGGAATATCATCAAAGATCCTACAGGGTTTGACCTTGATATGCTATATTTGAATCAATGGCTAACTAGTAGCGGCTCAGATTCAGATATTACTAAAAATAAAACCTTGAAGGTTTCAGCAGACAAAGGAGAAGCTCCTAATCTAGTTCGAGCGACATTTAATATCAGTCCTGAAGATTTCAAGAAAATGAGAGAAAGGGTATTGCTTAAATCATCTGACAGCTCGGAAAAGCTTCATTTGTCAACTTTTGTGCTTACGCTTGCTTATGTAACCACCTGCATTGTTAGAGCAAAAGGAGAAGGTAACGGAGCTGTTTGCATTGGATTCACAGCAGATTGCAGGTCACGCTTAGACCCGCCAGTCCCTCAAACTTATTTTGGAAACTGCAATTCCGTTTTTGCAAATTTATCAAAAGCAGGAGATTTCATGGACGAAAACGGATTTGCATTCGCTGCAGAACAAGTAAGCAATATGGTTAAGAGATTATTAGAGAGAGGGGTATTTGATGGGGCAGAAGAGAAGCTGAAACCCCTATTCGATGTAGGTAAGGAGCCAGCAGGATCAATTCAAGTTATTACTGTCGCTGGATCACCTCGCTTTGATGTTTATGGATCGGATTTTGGGTGGGGAAGGCCCTGGAAAGTAGAGGTTGTATCCATTGACAAGAATGAAGCTATTTCGATGGCTGAAAGTAGAGATGGGAGCAAGGGAGTTGAGGTTGGGTTGGCTTTGAAGAAGCATGAAATGGAGCGTTTTTCTTCTATGTTTCTCAAAGATGTTTAACAGGGCATATACACAAGGTAGGAGAACATAAAAATTGTGAAAAATATTTGGATCATTCAATGGCAATAGCGATTAGTGAGTGTTTCTAATTTTTAGTTTGTTTGAAATTTCATGGATATCTTCATTTTCTTTCAATTATTATACTTAAAATTATTTTTGGTTTGTTTATGGATATCTTCATTTTTTTTCAGTTATTATACTTAAAATTATTTTGGTTTGTTTCAAACCAATCCACCATCTTCATTTTCTTTCAATTATTATACTTAAAATTATATATTATAATGTAATAGCCTACCAACTTCCAAAAATAACTTAAAATATATAGATTATGATTAATCTATTATGTTAAATTTCAAATCGATATCATATTTGAACCATATATATAATCCTATATTCAAGCTTAAATCAATCAAACTGCAATTCTCTTTCCACATATCAATATCTAAAAATATTTGACATTTACTCAACTATCATACCAAATCATAACAATTAATCCCAAGTTTATTTGATTTTGATAAGTGAAGATAGTATGAGTATAAGCATGAAGAAATATGAATAGGATTTGACTATAATCTTTTATTTTTTAAAAGTTTGATATTCAATACATAATTTACCATGATTTCAATTTATCACATTGAAGTCTTACTCAAAAATTTGCTTAATTTTCGTGATCATTATACTCGAATTTTCAATTTTGATTATCATTTAATCTTCATTAATAATGTCTTTATCATTAATCACAATAATGATATAAAATGTCAATACATCTCTATAAATGTTATATTTGTTAGATCTAAATTATTCAAGTCCCTAAACAATATTTCTCTTTCATCATATACATGACTTGATAAAGTGACATAATTAGTCTCTAGTTTCTACATTAACTCCTAACCGATTTTTAATATTATTAAACTAATAATTATCTAAAATTTAATCTCAAAAAATATTTTGAATTTGAATAACAAAGTATTACTATAAATCCCATAAAAAATGTTGTTTTAGTGACTCTAAAACTTCAAACTTTTGGGGGTTACTAGAACCTTGAAACTGGTGGCATGGCTCTAACCACCCCCCCTGTCTTTCTCTTCGGATTAAGGTTCCTTGGCTGCTGTTTTTTCAGCCTTGTGATGCTCTGTTCATTTTGCTTTCTGTGGTTTTTGGTGTTGTTCTGGTTTTGGATTGGCAATGATTGCCTTTGGGTTCTCGGCTTGATCTACCGTCTCCTGTAAGCTTCTCCTTGTAGAGCTACGATGTACTCTTTTTGGTTCTTTCAATAAAAATTCTCTTTACCTTTCAAAAAAAAAACTTCAAACTTTTGGAAGTATACATTGATACTAAAATAATTATTTTTAATAAATGTGATGAAATAAAATAAATTTTATGAATTTCATATAGAATTAAAAATTATGTCTTAACTCTTTTAATTACTTTTTTTTTTTTTGAAAATAAGGAGATAGCTTATGTATTAGATGGATGAACTATTACAATCACTAATAGCAAGGGATTGAGCCCATATCGGTAATTCTTCCATCCAAATACTGTCCCTATCAAGAGACAAGCCAAAACGAGCTAACTCATGAGCAACTCTGTTTCCATTTCGTCTGATGTGGGTAATCTTGCACCTGCTGAAACTAGACATCATTGATTTAGCAACCTCCATGAAATGGCCAATGTGGGACAAATCAGTCTTTGACGATTAAAGACTGTGTATGATCTCTAAGGAGTCACCTTCTAGATGTATAGTCATAAAACCCATTTCCAGCGCCCATTCAAGAGCCTTGAGTGCAGCTCGCCCCTCAACAGCAATTGGATCACTAGCGAACTCCATCTTAACTGCCAAAGCTCCAAGGACATTCCCCTCATTATCTCTTGCTACCAGTCCGAGCCCTCCCACCATACTCCTATTATCCCAAGCACCATCAAAGTTGAGTTTAATGAAGTCGAGTTCAGGTGGCCTCCAATTGTCATCTAAGACTGGCTCTATCATTTCCCGGGCTTTTTGGCATCGTAAGAACTCTTCCAAAAATGATATAGCAAAACAAGCTGTTTAGGCTGGTTGTATGATTACATTCTCATAAAAAGCTTTGCTCCTAGATCCCCATATGGCCTAAGCTGTGATCATGGCCAATTGAAACCAGTCAGGATCGTTGTGCCAATTATTGTCTTGGGTATCATCCATCCCTGAAGACAGCCTTTTGGTTGCAACAAAATTGTTTGTGACAATTTCCCAAACTTTAAATGCAAATGGGCACTCCCGGATAGCATGACCAACAGACTCTGTATGTTGTTTGCATCTAAAACAGGTTGCATCTTCCACAATTTTCTTTGCTTGCAGATTTTCCAATACCAGGAGAATCTCATGAAAGAGACGCCAGCCAAACACCTTTACTTTTGGTGGAACTTTAGCTTTCCATGTTGCCGTAACACTGCTCTGTCCTCCTCCATTTCAGCTTGACTTCGAGTGTCCTGTTTAGCTCCCATCGAACAAAGCAACCTGTAACCACCTCTAACACTATACTCACCCTTTTTATCGAGATGTCAGACAATCGTATCCTGAAGACGTGCCTTGCTTAGAGGAATCTGTTGTATAGCTGCAGCTTCATTACCCGAGAACCAATTTTGTATTAAAGGGCCATTCCATGTGCCATCATCAATTAATAAGGCTACCACTGCATTCTCATCTATGTTGCTCCGACCTGACCGTGGAATGAATTCATTTAAATCCGGTACCCACTTGTCCTTAAAAATTCTGATTTTACAGCCATTCCCTACTCTCCATCGTGTGCCAGAGACTAGTAAGGTCCGAGATTGCCATATGCTTCTCCAAGTAAAAGAGGCATTCCACCCTTTCTTTGAGTCCAAAAAGGAAGTCCGTGGAAAATATCTTGCTTTTAAAACTTTGTACAGCAAAGTGTCCTGAGAATGAAGCAATCTCCATCCCTGTTTAGCAAGCATAGCAAGGTTGAATTTTCCCATTTCCTTGAAGCCTATACCCTCCAAATCTTTTGACAAACACAATTTTCTCCATTATAGCCAGTAAATAGGCCGCTTATCCCTTTGCTGTTTCCACCAAAAGTCCCTAAGTATGCCATTAATGTCATTGCACAACTTTTTTGGAAGTGCAAAGACACTCATGGCATAAGTAGGAATGGACTGTAGAACTGACTTTATCATTACCTCGCGGCCACCTTTGGAAAGCATTCTAGTATTCCAACCTCTCAACTTTTGTACTATTCGATCCTTGATGCCTCGGAAAGCATGTTGTTTATTCCTCCCAACCATAGCTGGCAATCCTAAATACTTTTCAATGCACTTTTGTTCATTCACACCAAACATGGATAGGAGCTTGGTCTTTTGAGCTTCACTTGTATTTTCGCTGAAAAAAATTGCCGATTTCTCGAAGTTAATTTTTTTCCCTGAGCCCTCTTCATAGTTCTTTATCATGTTCATCACCCTATTGCCCTCAGTCTCGTTGGCTTTACCAAAGAGCAAACTGTCATCAGCAAAGAATAGGTAAGTGACATTTGGCCCATCACGACTGGCATGAACTCCTTTGAGCAATTTCTCCTTCTGACCATGGGAAAGTAAAGCAGACAAACCCTCTGTACACATCAAAAATAAGTAAGGGGAATGAGGGTCACCCTGTCTTTTAATTACTTAAATTAACAGTCATCAAAACAAAGGAACTTTCTCCTATCTTTCAAAAAAATTGAAATAGAATAAAGGTTTTCTATTTCCTAAAAACTAACAATAAATTAAATTAAATAATATATTTAATAAATATATTTCGGTTCTTTGTATGTAGAAGTAGACGTAATTCTATTTTTTAACGTTGTGTTTAATCATAATAATTTTATTTTCTTGTTGTCTTTTATCACATTTTTAAAATTTTAAAATTCATTCAAACTAATTGTATATAAAGCTAATTTCACCGTATCCAAAACAACAAAGCTGCTGTTAACTGGATATAGCTCCTGCCCTTTTTCTATTTGAACTAAAAAGATACGAGTTATTAGTGAGATAAATCTCGACGTCAACAAAAATAGAATTAAAGGTGAACATATTGCCATGTGTCATCACAACATTAAATAGAGTTATGACTTGACAATAAAAATTAGGTGAAGACACTGCTGTTGAATTGACAAAAAAATAAAATTACAAAAAATAATAATAACATTAAATAGAATTAAAGGTGAAGACATTGTGGTTTTTTTTTTTTTTGATACAAGGGGGGAGGGGGATGTCGTGACTGCCCTCAGCCTCTTTTGGCCACTAGGCCAAGAGGTGGAAGTCGTGAAGACACTGCGGTTGAATTGACAAAAAACTGGTAGAAATTAGCAGTAGCAAACTATTTACCTTGTGACTTGACAATAAAAACCGATTACCGCTCCTTGCTTACAATTGATCTTTAGCCTACTTATGAAAGTCGTCACCTTTACAATTAGAGGTAATAAAGTAAACTTGAATCTGAAAAATTCGTTCAAAAAATTTGAATATGAACCGATCGAAATCTGATTGACTAAAACAGTTAATCACCCGAATCTAAAATAAACCCAATCTAAAATAGTCCGATTTCGAAATAAACTCAATTCGAAACGATCCGAATTCGAAATTACCCGAACTCGAAAGTAGCTGAATCTGAGCCTGATCAAAACCCAAACCCAAAATTGCCCGAATTTAATACAAAAAATTTAAATATAATTAAATAATTTTTTAATACAAGTTTTAGTTAAAAATTTATTGTAAATTTCCAATATTTTTTCATTTTAATTATACAATTAAGTAAACAAATAATCTCCACTTGGTTACAAATTTGTAATTAAGAAGCTAGACCAAATTTTTTTTTTTAGAGAAAGGAAACTTAAAACAAAATTAAATTAGACTGTAGCCTCTAGAAAAATAGTCTACATCTCATTTATATGCAGAGTAATAATAACTTGTATACGTGACATTAATAAATTATAGATGTATAACAAATTATAGTAGGGAAGTTAAAATTCATCCTGCAAAACTAAAGTGTCCTCAGTCTAAGTAGGTAATTGACTATCTATTTGTAATTTGATTTTTTTATCTTTTTTATGGTAATTAAATAATAAATACATAAATCAAATATTTACATTTTAAAAATATATAGAAAATAGTATCAAAATATAATAATGTATAATAAATAAATAAATAAATAAATAAGTAAATAAATGAAATGGTTTTGATATACTAATTTTAAACGTATTATAATTTTGTTTAGTCAAAAGATATATAATTTAGATGTTGATAAATATAATAAATCTTGTAAGATTAATAATAATTATTATTATTATTAGTAGTAGTGGTAGTAAAAGAATTAGTTTAATTTTACAAATTAGATAATTTTCTATGATACATATTACTTTTACTTGCACACAATTAACATTCAAATAATCAATTCAATAATTATACTTAATAAAAGTTAAAATTAAACTAACTAACTTATGTCAATACCATTACCATGTTATAAATATACAATATTACATTCATTTTAATTACTACTAGAAATTTTAGTTTTAACTTGCAAGAATTAAGAGTTAAGATTATCTTACCTTTAATTAATAAATTGTCTTATCTTTTCTTAGTCTTATTGATATACGTTTTGCTTTCAAAGCTAACAATTTATTTAAGTAATGTCAATGTCTAATGTCTATGATATGTTTTTGTTGATACTTTATTTATATACTAATTTATGTAATATGTATGGTATTTACTTATCATATATATGTCTTCTTATTTATTTAGTGTTATAAATATATATATTTTTAAAATATGTCTTCTCCAAATTTAATTATGTCCAATTTATTGATTATTAATTTATTACTAATCTAATGTAATGTTATAGGTATGGCTCTTATTTTTAATTTATTCTGTTATATATATCATCTTCTAATTAAATCATTTATCCAATTCATAATTTATTATTAATGAATAATAACAATGTGAATAGATCTTAATATATATATATATATGCGCGCTATGAATCATAAATTTTTATGTAGATTAATTCATTTAATTAATAATAATACTACTCTTTCTTTTTCATAGATTTTTTATATAAATTAGTTTATACTACTTTATATATATGATTAAATACAAAAGTACAATAAATAAAAAATATTGACCTTTCGGATTTAAGATTTTGAAAATTTCATTTATATAAAATTTTTTTCATAAAATTAAAAAAAGTACAAAACCTACCTGAAACCAGCCCGGACCCAAGTTAACCCAATCACAAAACGATCCGAATTCGAGTCAACTTGAACCCAATTAAGTCCGAACCTGAAAAAACCTGAACCCCTAAACAATCCGAATCCATTACATACCCGAATCCGAATGACCCAAATCTAAAAGGACTCGGTCTGAAACCCGTCCAACCTGTCATATTGCCACCTCTATTTACAATGCTATCAATGATTAAATATTTTTTTTTCTCAAAACTAAAACACCTGCCACATAACTTTTGCAGATATTTTTTTTTTCTTTCAGCAATCTACATTTGTCAGTTGTCACTCCCATTTCGAACTAATTTTACCTTATATATATATATATATATATATATATATATATATATATAAGTTAAAAGCTTAAAGTCATCCATTTCATTTCATTTTCATATCTTTAAACCTAACATGTGAGATTAACCAAATTCAACTCTTATTTGCCTTCTCATCCAAATGAAACTTCAAACCTTAAATATCAAGTATTGAATTTGTATATAAAAATTGTTTAATAAATAAATATTAAATTTAAATATATTGTTTGATAACCATAAATGTTAAAGATTTTTAAATATCATTAATGCCTAAAATAAAGATAATTTAGTATAAAAGGAAATTTTTTCAAATTAAAATCACTTAATTTTTTCACCATTAAATGATAAGTAGGCATCTACCTACTTTTTAGATTCAACATTTTTTTGTTGAAAAAATCTTTTAGGTAATATCTAATAAAAGTTATCAAACATATTGAAAATCCTAAAATATTGAAAATTTTCATTTTCAAAGAGGAGATTATATGTATAATAAGACTAAGATTCATGCACACATTAAATTAGTAATATGATCTATGAATTGTAAATGGATATATCGCTGAGAAGACATACATAAAGTTTAAGATTCATTACATAAATAATATAAGTGATTACATTACTGATTTAAGAGTAGAAAAATACCAATAGAAAAAAAAAAGGAAGAAATGAGTAAATATTAAATAGTTATATTTGAAGAAACGTATATCAATAAAAACAAATAAAAACAAATAAAGGTTAATGTGAGATGATAACCGAGTAAGTAAAAAAAATTTAAGGTTATAATAATAAGATTAATTTAGTAAATGTAAACTTTAATATAACTGTAACAAAAAAAATTGAATATAATTATAATAATCCTAAATTATAAAATTAATTACAATTAGTATATAATTAAAAGGGCAATATGATGAATAAATATTTCTTTCGGAAATACAAAAAGTTTAGTGTGATTGATGTTAAAACAATTAATTAAAAACCCAGCAAGTGGAATTAGCAGATGACATGTTATTGATGTCATCGCCTAGATTAAATGTGTTACGTGTTAGATAAAGCTCTTTTTTTTTTTGGCCGATAACAAATAATTTTGTGTTTTGATGGAAGACAAAGTCATACTCATACATCATTACATGAGTCAAAAGTCCTACCCACCACAAAACAACCACCAATAAGGCTTTGCCGAAAGTCTCTGACGTACCTCGGACATCTTTATTAAAAATGTGCACAAGAGACAATAGTGGTCTATTGATGAAATATTATTCAAGTCAGCCGAGCGCATCCCCTCTTTCGCGTCCTGAGCTATCCAATCAGCAACCATGTTTTCCTCACACTGCACTGCATAGTGCATAACACCTTGCATTCTTTAACCCGTCTAATCAACTTTCTTTTTTTGGTGAATTAAAGTTAGGTGAGAGAAGCTCTTCCACTTCAGAATAAGAGTATATCAAAAGTTCAAGATAGAGTTGAGAGTAATATTTATATATCACTCATCAATATAAATTATTTATACGATTCGAATCTCAAATATTTCAAATAAAAATCTAAAACTTTATCAATTCAATAAACCTTAATTCATCGTCTAATCAATTTTATGATATCTGCAATTATAGCTTGTATTTGCCAGTTCTTACCGCTACCCGTTTCCTCGTGCCCGCAACAACTCTTTCTGCATCACTTTCCATTAGTATGGAAATATAAAGGTATAATAATATTTCGTTAGTAAATACAAGTCCTTTTTTAAAGTAATTTTTCAAATTAATCTTAAAATTTTACTAAAATTCACCCATGTTGGTCACTAGAATTTTTTGTATCCGTATAAAATCTTCCTTTAATATATATATATATATATACACACATATATTAAGCCTATACATGTTTATTATACTAAAAAACTTAATAAATCATAAGAAGTAAATTATAATTCATAAAATTCATCATCTAATAAAACAATAATAATTCAATATTGATAGTTCACTAAGTACTTTTTTTTAACGAAGTACATTTTACATTATAATAACAAATAGTAATTAATTTTATTTATATTCCAATCTTAATATAATGCAATAATAATTAATTTCAACAAGTTAATGAAGCAAAGAAATTCAACTCAATCCATCTAGTCTTAATACGGAGCCGTTTACTCACGCACGGATGCGAAACTGGAGGCATTTATTTAAGGGAAAGGAAGATATGACCACTGTTGTAAAACTTGGACCGGGTCGGCTGATCGGATTGGTTCAATCGGGACTAGGATGTCTAGTCGGTCTAGAGAGGGGGTGACTCAGGGGTATATTGATATGATCAAAAATCGGTTAAATAGGTTAAAAAACCAAGTTAACCAGGAAAAAGTTAAAATAAAATCAAAATTTTGTTTTTTTTAATATTAAAAATATATTAATAGTTATAAGAATTGAACCTTTAACTTCTTATAAGAGAGTTAAGCACATTAATCATCAAGTTAAACTAAATTTTTTATTAAAAATTTACTTTTATCATATATGTTAAATTTAAATTATTAGAATTCATATATTCTTATATTTAAATGACTATTTTGATTTTATCCGATTGAATCGATTAACTCGATTGAATTGATAACCTGAACGAATCATTCATCGGACCAATTTTTACAACATTGGATATGACTAGTACACTGCTTAAGAATGAAAACAAAAATAAAATAGATTCTACTTTTAGAAACCGTTACAAATTACAATTGGTTGACGGTAAAATACAACTCAATCAAAAAGTTGATGTAAATTAGTCGAACACTTCACAATTTGAACCGTCACATCCAACGGCTACAAATCTTTACAGCTCTTTTACACCTCATTTGAAAGCACCTCATGGAAGAAGGCACCTGCAAACAGTGCATTGCATCCTCAATGCCTCATTATAACTTGTCAATTGTGAGAGTAATAACCAGGAAACGGGCAAGTCAAGCAATAGAAACAGAAAGTTTCAGCTACGTACGGCAATGGCACCATCTTCCACCCAAGTGAAAGTCCTCGAGTTTACTCGTATCAAACCATCCCCAGACTCAACAAATCCTACCACCGAGTTCTCCCTCCAACTCACTTTCTCTGACACTTACTGGTTCAAAATCCCACCCGTTGAGCGGCTCTTCTTTTACCACCTCCCCAAGTTATCGTCAACCCCTGCATATTTCAACTCAGAGATCCTGCCCAAGCTCAAGCACTCTCTTTCTGTCACTCTCCTACACTACTTCCCTCTCGCCGGCAACCTAACGTGGCCATCAACTTCCCCCAAACCCATCATATTATACACTCCAAACGATGGGGTTTCACTCACGGTTGCCGTGTCAAATGCAGACTTTGGCCGTCTCTCCAGCGATGGAATCTATGAAGCTCTCGAGTTACATCCTTTGATCCCTCAACTGATATCATCGAATGAGTCAGCATCAATTTTAGCTTTGCAAATCACCCTGTTTCCTAACAGAGGCTTTTGCATTGGAATCACAGCTCACCACGCAGCTCTTGATGGTAAAACCACGACCATGTTCATGAAATCTTGGGCTCACCTATGCAAGCAAGGTAATACAGAAAACTCTAGCTTGCCACCAGAGCTAACCCCATTTTTTGACAGGAATATCATCAAAGATGCTACGGGATCTGACCTTGCTATGCTATACCTGAACCAGTGGCTAACTACTAATGGCTCAGAGTCAGATACTACTAAGAATAAAACCTTGAAGGTTTCGGCAGACAAGGGAGAAGCTCCTAATCTAGTACGAGCCACATTTAATATCAGTCCTGAAGATTTCAAGAAAATGAGAGAAAGGGTATTGTCTAAATCATCTGATAGCTCGGAAAAGCTTCACTTGTCAACGTTTGTGCTTACGTTTGCTTATTTAACCACCTGCATAGTTAGAGCAAGAGGTGGAGAAGGTGAGAGAGCTGTTTGCATTGGGTTCACAGCAGATTGCAGGTCACGCTTAGACCCGCCAGTCCCTGAAACTTATTTTGGAAACTGTAATATCGGTATTTTGGATTTGTCGAAAGCGAGAGATTTCATGGATATTGAAAAGGGGTTTGCATTTGCTGCAAAAAAAATGAGCAATCTAGTTAAGGGATTAACTGAGAGAGGGATTTTTGATGGAGCAGAAGAGAGGCTGACACCGCTATTCGATATAGGCAAGGAACCAGCAGGATCAGTTCAAGTTATCACCGTCGCTGGATCGCCTCGTTTTGATGTCTATGGATTGGACTTTGGATGGGGAAGGCCCTGCAAAGTGGAGGTTGTATCCATTGATAAGAATGAAGCTTTTTCCATGGCTGAAAGTAGAGATGGGAGCGGGGGAGTTGAGGTTGGCTTGGCTTTGAAGAAGCACGAATTGGAGCGGTTTTCTTCTATGTTTCTCAAAGATGTTTAACAAGGGCACACAAGGTAGGAGACATTAACAATAAGTTTGGAACATATTTTGATGAAATCAATGTCAAAAGTGATTAGCTAATTATTCATAAGAGAAATGATAAAGTAGTGTTAAGAAAAATTTTTATTGGAACTAGGCATTACTCTTATGTATGAGATCATACGCATTGTCTGGCATTAATGATGATCATTAATCAACTAGTTTACCTTGGATCAAATTCGTCAAAGAAGTTCTTCTTTCTTTATTTTTTGTTCGAAATAAACTACTTATATATACTAACTAGAACAATAATACACAAGTTCACAGTACGGACAAAAAACCAAGGATAGACACAAATCGAGAAGGATTTGAGTACTCTTTTTACGGGCAAGGCAACCAGGTGAGTATTAATTGCCACATTTAACTCAATTATTAATTCTCAAAAAAAAAAAAAAAACTCAATTATTGAATGTGGGGTATATTATGACTACTAAAATAAGACTTTGTGGCTGAGAGCTGTCCTGTCCCTCCTTGGATAGAAAAGATGGACTGTTACGCAACGAGTCAATGAGCTTGATCCCATAGAAGTTATTCTAGAATCTGGATTGATATAATTATGATTATTATATATTTAAATTAAATCTTTATCACAATAAATATTTTAATTTTAAAAATTATTATTTTATAAATAAAAAAATTTTAGATTAGATTGTGTATGAAAAATATGAATTTAATTCTTGTATTATAATTTGATCTACTTGATTTTTTTATTATTATTTATTGTTAATTTCAGTTTAATTACTAATGTGTTAAATTTTTATAATTAACAATATATAATGATGTAAATATGCATGTTTTGTATAATATAAGGGTCAATTGCATAATTCGAATCATTTTTGTACTACGTGTTAGTTCTTGTTACAACCCTGGCAAAATCCGGTCCACAGATTATTTTTCGTTACCTAATTACCTCAATATCATTATAACTTGGCGTCTCCGACTTAGAAAGAATCGACGGCAAATATATAGAGTCAAACCTTTGACTGAGACAAACACATTGACAATATTAGTGTTGTATATTATTCAAAGAGTGCTAATTCTTTTCGCCGACGTATTAATAATTCAATGAACTAAAATCAAAGTCATCATAAAAGTTTGAATGTCGTAATTGAGTTTGCGATAGAGAGATAAAACGAGGATGACACAATTTTCCTCATCTTTGATCTCCAAGTAACAAAAACTTTATCAACTGACCTACCCCTTTTTTTAGTATTTGTTAACGTTAATTTCAAATGTCTACCTGGTATTGTAAATACCCGGAAGAAAGATACCATCTATTTTTTCCGAATCCATAGTACTAGTAGAAAAAGAAATCTTTAGTATCTATCTCAAATTTCACTATAACTGTCCCTATAGTGCGTTTCTTATAAAATTATTTTAGGAAGAGTAATTTCATAAAAAGTGGTTCTAAGGAATCATTTTTTCACCTCCTTCCCTAGAATCACTTTTTCTCACATATGAAAGTGAGAAATTTTAAGGGAAGTATAATTTTCTTTGATTTTAAAATATATTAAATCAAAAAAAGTGTTTCCATCATTTCAAAATTAATGATTTAAAATATACCAAACTTTATAAAGCATTTCTATCTTTTTAAAATCCAAACTTTCCATCGAAACAAATGTGAAATAAAAGAAATTATATTTTAATGTAAAAAATTTTAATTAATCATAATCCAGAATATTTAATTTTTTCAATGTTAAATGGGATTTATTGAATATATAAAAAAATTAAATAAAATAGTGTAAATAATAATTTTATTTTTTTCTAAACAATATCGAATTAGAAGTTATTTATTAGATATCTTTTTTAATTGAAATGTTGAGTTAAGAAAGAGAAAGGTTGATAGAATTTCTTTTAAAATAAAAATGAAAATGAAAAAAAAATTATCCACGTAAAATGAATGTTAATAGGAGAGGTTGATAAAAAATTTTTTAGCTTAATATCCAATTTGATCTTTGAATTTTACCAAAAAGAACAAATTGGTTCCTAAACTTTTATTTGAGACAGATTATTTCTTAAATTTTTATTTTGAGATAAATATGACATGAATAAAAAAAAAAGAAAACTCAGAGACTAATCTATCATAAAATAAAAGTTCAGTGACCAATCTATCCTAATCCATCAAGTTTTTAACTATTTAAGAACCAATCTATCTCAAAATAAAAGTTTAAGGACCAATCTATCTCAAATAAAAATTTAAAGATCAATCTATTCTTTTTGATATAGTTTAGGGATCAAATTTAGTATTAAACCGAATTTTTTTGAAATAACATAAAAGGGTAAATTTTTCTATTACAAAAAGAAAATAAGATGACGTAATATTCGTCAAATCTTTAAAAGTTAAAATTGCCGACAATTCATCAAATCTTCCATATTACTGTTACAAATTAAATTTCTTAAAGGAGGCTCATACAGGATTTTTACAACTTTTGATTAACTGTATACACATTATGAAATTTTTACAGTCAATTCAAACATGAAATTTTTCTCGATATAAAGATGGCATAGGCAGTCACGCATTCGCCTGCCCTTTTCCTTTTTTTTTTTTTTTGGAAAATAGCCCTTTTTTCTTTCCAATATTAAGTACCTATTTGATAAAAAATTACAATATACGAAAAATTTAAAAAAAAATTAATATAAGAAACTATCTCAGACATCAATTGTTGGGTAAATTTTATGTTCTAGAAATAACATTAGATATTTGACAATGGCTTGCTTTATAATTATTAATTAATTAATAAGTAATTAAACACGACTAAACCTTCAAAATCAAACAATTTAATCCTAAACGTTTTCAAATTGGAGAAATTTATGCCTAAGGTTGACTATCTGTCATGCGTGCACTACACGTGCTCATTTATTCGTGTATAACCCTATAGCTTGGATTTTGTCGGGCCATCTAACTTTCTTTTGTCCACATTAGCTTGGTAAAAAAGAATTAGGAAGTAATAACACCCATTTTTAAAGAGAGAGAGAAAAAATTTATCTGCAAAAAACACTTCATTTTTCCCCCTTCTTTTAACCCATTCTAAAATCTCCAAATTTACAAGTCAACAATATGTAGGTTTACTTTTAGCCTTAATTAGAAACAAACAGTACTGTCACGCCCCAACTCGGAAGGTTGGTTACGTGGTAACCGTCGTGCTGTCTCAATGTACCTGTCGGCCGCTCACACACCCTGAAGCACCGCAAGATATGAATTGAGTATATTTACTGCAAAACAATACTAAAATTTAATTAGAAATCATTTAATAAAATAATTAACTATAAAAGAAGTCCCAGTGGATTTATTTAAAAGAAAACCTACACAGCGGAAACTACTACTCTTAAGCCACTGACGCCTCCTAGTGAGCCTCTGATCTGTCTGCTATCCTCGAACGTGGATCTCCATCGAACCACATTGGATACAGGTAAGTGACAAAGGTTCAATGAATCTCCATTAGGGGTTAAAAAAAATAGAGGTAATCCAAAATATAATAATAAAATAAATATTTTCGTTTTCAAAATCTCTTTTCTAATTCTCCAGGTGAGAATTTGATTTACAAACAATTTAAATAAATATATAAATAAAGTGGGCTGGCCTCAAACATATTGAAGGCTCGACCCGCCGGTCGTATGCCTTACTGCACCGTGGGCTATATCTTTTCTTTTTAAGACATTTTTCTTTTTCTAACCCGTTCCCTCGATGGTGCCAATCACTGTGGGTGGAACACAGCTACATCGAGCCCTGACGAGTTTCCCTATGCGCCTCTTCCAGGGTCTCGCATGCATGTCTCACTTGATCCACTCACTTTCTCACATCAAAGCACCGAGATCCACTCAATCGCTCATCTCGCCTCTCATCATCATCAAATATCATATATATATATATATATATGTATAAAACATATACATGTAAAATATATAAACATAAACATAAAAATAGACACACATAAATCTTTATATTTTCTTTGAAAACGTTACACTCTCTACGTGAGTATATCACCAAATAAGTGTGTGTGTAGGGGTGGTGGATTTCTCGTGTCCTAAAACCTTTGAAAATCATTTTATATTTTGAAAAACATTTTACCCTAGTGGCTAAGCAATGAAATCTAAGCCACTCACAGTGTTGGAAGGTTCATATACTCCCAAAAATCCATGTAGCTTAACCTCCGGAGCATCATTGTAGTCGATCATCTGGAACCTTAATACACGAAAATTTGTGTTAGTATTCATAATTAAACTATGAATGCACCTATGAGATTCTAACATGACTTAAGACGATGTTTCCATGTGTTTCGGGGGCTTAGAAAAGTGTCCAAGAAGGTTCGGGGTCAAAATAGAACACTTTGGGTAAATTTACCAAAATGCCCCAAGGGCAAAGATTGACTCCGGCACGGGATTGGTATAGTCCTGCACAGGACCTGGTCGAGATGGCCAAAACAGCCATCCGAGGTCACTTTCGTGCTAGAGTGCCTCGGCTCCAGGGTGGGAGATGTCTTCTTTTTTAGGGAACCGAGCCATTTCATGTTTTTCAAGGCTATTGCTTGATGGTTTGGCCCGAAATTAGAGACAGGCAATCCTCACATCTCCCACAACACGTTTACTGAAGGTAACACGAGGATCATAAGCTCAAAGTTCCTAGATCTCAAATCTAAACTAAAATTTAACTAAATAGCTAAACCTAACTTTGAGCTTAGATCTCTCCTAGACTAATGCATGGAAATGCTTGAAAACGTAGTAAAATGTAGATTAAGGTGAGTAGGATAACATATTAGAAACTCACCTTGATTTGACAGTCGGTTTGTCAAGATCGACCAAAAGTCTAAAATTGCTCCGAGAGAGCAAAAGAGAGAGGAAGAGAGGGACAATAGAGAAATGAGGGGGAGAGCTCAACTCCCCCTATTTATAGGAAAGCTCGACACCGGACCTACTTAGACCCGGGCTAGACTTTTTCCCTTCTTTTCAACCTCTCCAAATCTCGATCCTTGGCCTATTCCATCGACCATCACACAATGGATATCCAATTCATTGGCTATGGACTTAAGAAAGTCTAATTAGTGCTTCCATGCATGGTTACTTATCTTATCTTCCAACTCTGTCTTATCCTAATTTCCACTTTTCTTCTTCATCTAACACATCCAGACCAACATATTATTGAGTTAATATGTCGTCTTATACTATTCCGTTTGTACGAAAAAATTAGATTAAGTCAAGGTGTGTCAAGTACCATCACAATCTAATTTGTTCGAAGGTAGGTGTTTTTAGTTTTAGGGGTTTCAATTTCTGGGTATAGTGTTTTTTCGCTACGATTTTTACAATTTGACGGATTTAGAGTTCTTTAATTGTAGTGTTTTCTTTGTTTCTTAAATTGTGATTTAGGTTTTGGGTTTTTATGCGATTTATTTGTTCAATGTGGATTTCTTTATTTCATTGTCGATTCCACAATCTGATTTGACTTCAAGGTTGCTTTGATTAACAAATTCAGGGAATAGGTATTCATGACTTCATCAATTACTTATTATTTGTATCTGGTATGATATTGTTATTTGTGTTGTATTGTAAATTCAATTTTGAAATCATGTTATCAATTATGTCAGTCTACATTTGTTTTTTTATTGATTTTTACATATTTTAGGAATCATTATGGGTTTTGACATTTGGTTTATGGGTTTTTTTTTTCAATTATAGAATGAGTTTTGACTTTAGAATTGTGAAGTTTCATAATCTAGGCAATTTTGTTATGGAGAGAAACACCCTTCATTATGTTGGTTGGGAAGTGGAAATTTTACAATTTGGCTAGGATATCTACATTTAGGCTTAGGATGAGGGGATTTAGGTGACGATCGAGCTCAAGATAGATAAGATGTTGTTCATGAAAATGATGAGAATGCTGACAATAGGATGGATAATAAGCAGAAGTAAGGTGATGAGTAGGCTAATAAATAGAATCATGATGATGAGCAAATTAATGAACATAATCAAGATGATGGGTAGATTAATGAGTACAATCAAGTTCACAAGCAAATTAATGAGCAGAATCAAGGTGATAAGCCGAGTAATGAGCAGAATAGAGGTGTTAAGCAGAATTAGAATATTGGACTAGATAATGAGCATTACTTTGCAGGTGACCAAAATGGGTGGTAGAGTGACAATTATAAAGCTGAAGTTAAGGTTGAGGTCCAAGAATAAGTTAAAGACGAGGTCTATAATGAAGAATATGCAGAAGAATCATATGATTTGGACCATGCATATTTTGTCGACATTGCATACTTGAATGGAATGATAATCCTGATATTAGAGGAACTAAGGCTAATTTTCAAAATATTAGATCTGAGATAAAGAATGAAAGAAAATAGTCAACATTTGAATGATATAGCATACCTGTTGAGATAGTTGGAGTTAGTTTTAAAGATAATCCAACTGAACAAAACCATGATAAATAAGGTCAAGGCAACAAAATGCTGAGTAGCTAGACCATCTTATGGATGCTGGATATCACAATGAATACTATGATTCTGATGATTATGGAGAAGTTGTCAATGACGAAAATGAGATAATTGATGATGCTAGTCGAAAGAAATATAAATTCTCATCTTATAAGCCTATGAATGGTTTACCTAATGTAGAACTAGGAATGCTTTTTAAAAATGCTAAAGAGTCTAAACATACTATTTCTTTTTTATCTAGTAAGACTCATAGGCATATTTATTGGGCAAAGAACCATACGGATTATGTTAGGGGTAAGTGTAAGGCTAATGGGTGTCCTTGGATTATATATGGGGCTTATGATAAGTAACTCCATTCTTTCCAAGTGAGGAAATTCAAAAACACCAATGATTACAACTCAATTTATGCCAATCTTAGGATGACTAGGAAAATTATTGCAGAGATGTTTGAGGATAAGACTATAAGTGATATTTTCATCAAGACATCTGACATATAGAAAGTACTTAAGCATAAGCAAAGGATTGGAGTGAATCTTAGCACGATTAGGAAGCCAAAGAGGCAAGTTGTTGACATTGTTATTATAAATTATCACTAGGAGTTTGCTCACTTGAGGGATTATAGAAATGTTTTATTGCAAACGGACCTTGGTTTCATACTTGTTATTAAAGTGTACATGGATATACCCACTTCCCCGCCTATTTTTGAGAGAATGTATGTTTGTTTTGGTGGACTTAAAAAAGGTTTCAAGACAGGGTGTAGACACTTCTTGGGTTTAGATGGATCCTGGCTTAAGAGTTTCACAAAGGGTAAGTTATTGTGTGCTGTTGGTACATATGAAAACAATCAAATGTTTCCATTAGCTTGGGCATTGGTGGAGAATGAGTGGACACAAACCCAAACCTTGAAGATATAATAGACGAACCCATTGAAGCCAAAAAACAAAGACCAAATCCTCCACAATTTCTTTTCTTTGAGTTATTTTTCCCCTTTTACTTGTTTCTTTCCTTCTATTTTTCCTCGACCTAAACCTTTTTAAATAAGAAATTCTTTCTTCTTTATACATTTTAAACCAAAGAGAATTCCACGTGGAATATCCACTGGGCACTGTTATAGACTTTGTAAGAGTCGTGCTCCAAAAGTACTCTCCAAGCATGCCTAGGCCTCACCCATGGCCTTGTCAACCTGTAGGCCTTGCTCACCAGGCTTACAAATAGTGTTGGGCCTAACCTACACATCTAAGGTGTTGTCCCTTGGTGTGAAAATTCGAGTGCTCACACCCTGTAAGGCCACTCAAACCCATAACCCTAAGGTATTTATTGCTACTTAGAGTATGGCTGTAACTTAAATGGTTAAGAGGCGTGCTTTAAGTAGCAACAAATCCCTTAAGATCAAGGTTCAAAGAGTGCTGCACACATGTTGGTACTCGAATTTTCGTAGACCAAGGGACAATACCTTAGATGTGTGGGTTAGGTCCAATACCATTTGTAAGCCTAATGGGTGAAAAAGCCGTGGGTGAGACCTAGGCTTGCCTGGAGAGTGCTATTATGGCGCGGCTCTCACAAAACAAAAAAAAAAGTGGAGGTAGAGATAAGAGCGAGCCTATAACGGACCAAAAAGGTATTGGCTTGTTAGTCCAACAAGATCTTCTTATTGCTCTGACAAGCCAACAAACATCTCTAATTCTCACTTGAGCTAGATCCACTAAATGCATCCCTACAACGATCGTTCTATCAGTGGGTAGCATCAATCATTGAAAATGCTCCTTAGATGGTGAGCCAACAAACGCCCACTTTGCCTCTTCAATCTAGTCACCAATTATCCATTCTTTTCTCTATCTTATCCACCTTGGCACCATTTGTAAGCCTTATTGGCGAGGTCCATAGGTTGGCAAGCCCAGGCTTGCTTGGAAAGTGTTGTTGAAGCATAGCTACCAAAAAGTAGCCTTTTTTTGCAAGAGTCATGCTCGAAGAGCACTCTCCAAGTAAGCCTGGGCCTTGGCCACGACTTTGCCAACTTATGGGTCTTGCCCACCAGATTTACAAACAATGTTGGACTTCGACCACACACCTAATGTGTTGAACGGTGTTGGACCGTGCAACTCAAATGGTTAAGAGGCATGCCCTAAGTAGTAACAAAACCCTTAGGGGCCAGGTTTTGAGGAGTGCTGCACGCACATTGGTGCTCAAATTTTCATGGGCCAAGGGACAATACTTTAGGTGTGTGGTTGAGGTCTAACATCGTTTGTAAGCTTGGTAGGCGAGGCTCACAGGTTGGCAAATAAGGGTGGCAATGGGTACCTTTTAACAAGGTACTCGTGTATACCCGACCATTTTATATAGGGTTCGGGTATTTAATAATCGGGTTCAAGACAGTTACGGGTTGTAATTTTACTACCCATGTTAGGTTTGGGTAGTACCCCTAGGGTACCATATACCCGATACCCGATTATATATTACATGAAAAATATATAAATATACTTCTACAATAGTTTGAACCTTAGTCCAAAACATCAAATGTTTGAACTTTAGCCCAAAACATCAAATATTAGAAGTCATGTACAAATATATTATGTACTTAAATTTATTTTATTATCTTTAAAATTAGAATTTTCATTTTCATGCATATGTTAAACGGGTACTTATAGGGTTCGGGTAGTTATAGGGCAGTTAAAATTTTATTCGAGTAGGGTTCGGGTAGAGGGTTTAAAAAATAATCGAGTATTTGTAGGGTCGGGTACCTTACAATTTTACAGGGTTAGGGTACGGGTAAGGCAATTTTCACGGGTACCCTACCCGTTGCCATCCCTATTGGCAAAGCTATGGGTGAGACCTAGGCTTGCCTGAAGAGTGCTTTTGGAGCACGGCTCTTATAGACTTAACGAAGCATGTAATGCATGCATGACGAACAGTCAGCCTTAGGCCAAAATTTGTGCAACTTAAAAACAGTAAGGATTAAATTGTTCGATTTTGAAGGTTTAGTCATTATTTGCACATTACCCTAAATGTTTAGTCCTTAATTGGATATTTAGCCTAAACATGTGTCAATCATCTAACCCGATTAATTTGTATAACTAGAGACTTAAATAGGTGTCCTCTTCTTGTAGTATTAATTAAGAAGAGGGGTCATTTTACATCAAGTGTAAAATTAAGAGTTTTACATCTTTTCGTAACTTAACATACGATAAAAATTTGGTTAATCCAGTAGTTGAATTTTATGCTTTATTCATATACATCATGTATGTAAAATTTCAAGTTAATTTAAAATGTTTATCATATGTTTTAATGTGATAGAATTTTTCATCATTAAATATATATTAAAAATAATCAAAAAATTAGAATTGAGATCGATATAAAAAAATCGACTTGACCTAAAATTTTATGTTTATATTAGATTCAAATATATTATTAAATTCAACGATCAGATTATTAAAATATTAATTATATATCTAATTATAAAAATGATATAAAACTAAAAATTTTATAACGAGTATAAGTAGATCCCTTCTCATTAATTAATAGTTTGTGGCCACCTCTTATTAGTCTTTTCAGTAGTTGATTCTTGTGAGGACTTTCGGGTAAAAGTTGCTTTGCGTTGTTAAATCAAGTAGTAGTAATAAAAATGACAGACACAAAAGAGTACTAAAGATAAGAGAGAACTAAAGTAACCCCATTGAAAATCTGGATTAGTTGATTGCTTATTGAGTAATGTTAGATCACCGTTCTACTTTCTCTTGTCTCCCTATTCCGTTTTGACGTATCCTTACCACATTATATCCATCAACTCAAATTAATTTTTTTATTTTAAAATCTTACCACAATAATTATTTTAAAATTCAAAACTTACCATAAAATAATTAACTTATTTAGAATTTGAAGTTAAACTTTATGATATGTATAGTAATAAAGATGACAAAGAGACAAAAGAGTACTAAAGAATAAGAGAAAACTGGAGTGACATCATAGAAATCCAAATTAGTTAATTGCTTCATCAGAAATCCAAATTAGTTAATTGCTTATTGAGTAATGTTAGATCATTGTTATTAAACTCGAATTGGGCCAGCGATCAGATTGGTTGAGCAGGTGACCTGGGATCTAATCTTGGTTGATTCAGCCTTTAAAATTATTTGTGCTTTTGACCCATTTTGAACCGATAAAACCTGTTTTAAACAGTTGATCAGACCGGATTTTAGTAAATTGACCAGATTGAATATTAGTCTTTTAGATTACATTTAAACCATATTTTAATTTATTAATTTTTAATAAAAATAAGGGGTAATATAGTCTATTAACATGATAAACAAATAAAAACTAAAAGAAAAATAAGATAAAAAGAAAAAATAAATCACTATAAAGTTCAAAGTTCAAATAATTTAATAAAAATATAGTTTAATTGCACTATAAATATTTTAATTCTTAATTTATATCATTGTGTAGTATATTATATGTCATAAATTTTAATAGTTTCGTTATATAAGTATTAAAATATACTTTTTATTTAATTCATAAAATTATTAAATATATAAAAATAATTTTTATAATATTTTATTAACCTAATATTAACTCAAATGACCCGATGATTGAATTAATTGACCTATGACCCAAAACCTTGAATGGATCATTGTACGGCTCGATTTTAATAACTACATATTAGATCCCTAGTTTACTGTATCATGTCTCCCCATTTTGTTTGACATATCCTTACCTTGTTATCCATCAACTCAAATTAATTTTTTATTTTAAAATCTTAACACGATAATTATTTTAAAATTCAAAACTTATTTTAAAGTAATTAATTTATTTAAAATTTGAAGATAAACTTTATAATATGTATAAAAGTTGGTGATTGACTTGATGGGATGGAAGACAAAATAGAAGGATCAAACAGCCTTTTTCTATTAACAATTAATTAATGGTAATGTCTCTTGTGGTCTTGCAATTAGATTTGATTCTTTATAAAATCTTTCTCTCTCTCTCTCTCTCTCTCTCTCTAAGCTAATGGTATTGCCAGTTTTATTTTTATCCAAAACTTCACATGTGAGAAAAATAAAATCCTCATAACGAGTAGACTCCAAGGATTTTGAACTTATTTTCAAGTATAAAGGCAAGGCCAATTCCTTTATAAACAAACACTTAGTTGGTTGGAAGATTTCTCTTCGTAACTTCACGAGAATAATGAATATTATTCAAAGGATTTCAATACTATTATGGGATTAATTTTTACATGTTCATAAGCTCATAAATATAGAGAAATGGTCAAATGGAACTAGTTCCATAGAAATTATCACAGAATTAATACGTGACATAAAGTTTAGTTATTAGTTTAAAATGTAACACATGTTCCGTAAATTTTACAGTTGCCGTTTCATGAATTTTATGTTAATAGATAGTATCATGTATTTTATAATCTAGAGTATGAAAAATGTTATAGTGTAAGATGGGTAATTAGAGAATTTTGACGAAAATACAGGAAAAATTCGACCTAATATAGCTTACAAACGGTGAGGATTTTGAAAATTCTGTGACGCGTAAAATAGGTCGATAGGGCTTGAAAAATAATTTGGGACGGTGTATGAGGTTGGGAACTAACTTGGGACATAAGTGAAATTTTTAAATTTTTCGGGGGTAAAATTATCCATGGGGGTAAAATGGATATTTGGCCATAACATTATTTTGGTCATGTGCATGGCACATGACCGATGGCCATATTTAATGGCCGTGGCCGGCCATGCTCTTGAAAATTCAATAGACTTCCACCATTTTCTCCACCTTTCTCCATTATTCTTCTATTTCCATCAAATTTTCTCTCACCTTAAATTCTCCTAGTTTAATTCATCAAAACCCCTTCAAGTTTATAGTTAAATTGAAGTTTTCAACAAGCCCATCAATAGCCCTCTATCAATTTTGAGGAATTTGAGTTTGGTTGGAAGTAATTTGAAGAAAAAGAATTAGGTTTATGTTGAAGTTGGAAAAATCAAAAGGTAAGCATGCCTAATTTTGAGTTATGTTGTAGATTTTGGCATGCTCATCATGAATATTAGGTTAATTTGGCATAAAATGTGAATTTTTTATGTGAAATTTAGAGAGGAAAGAATGATTATGTTATAATTTTTTTATTCATGGAATATATGTGTGTTAAAAGAATTTATAAGTTGAATTAAATTAGTGTGGAAGAATTAGATTGCTAGGATTTGATTTTTGAATGAATTAAAGAAAGAATTTACAATATAAAAGTATGGGTGCCAAAAATCTTAAAGGAATATATTATTATTTCTAATTTGCAAGATTTAATTAATTTGATTATATTTTTGGAGTAGTTTAAGGGTAAATATGAAGATAGAAAATTTAGAGATGAACAAATATTAAATTAGTGAAATTAGGGACAGTGGCTGAAAATTTTGCGGTAAAATTTGTATTGGAAACTTATGAAGTTGAATGGGAATTGATGAAGGAAAAATATATAGATTTGTTGGGAAAAAGGGAGAAACCAAAAGTTTAGTAATTAGTCTTACATTTCATGCATTCCATGCATATAGGTTAGGAGTAGTTCATACTTAAACATTGCAATATATCCAACATTCAATGTTGTATATAGGCATTGCGCAAATTAAAGGAAAGCAAACTGCAAGCGAGGATCAAGAACAAATCAATCGCCAAGAACAATGAGTGGATAACTAAACTCAAAATTTGTCTTTATACTTGATTTAATATTTTTGGATTTAATGCTTTGATTTGCTTGGATTTCTTAAACTAAAGTATTGGTGAGTGGATTATGAGATTTTATGAAATCTTACTATGTGAAGATGAAATTTATTTCTTAACTTATGGATTGAGAAAGGAACTTGTGTTTTGGAAAATGTTGATGCTAGTATCTTGTGTGATGAAATGATATTGTGTAAAAGCCATTTGGGTCATAAACTTGTTACTCGCTGCAGTCTAGGAGGGGAACTTAACGTTACTGCAGTAACTAAGTAACTCGCGGACCTCTTTTTGAGGGGCGCAGGTGAGTGTGGTTTAGCCTTGGATGGGAGGCGCGAAGGGAAACCCACAAAACATTTGTGAGTTCATTCTGCAGCACTACTGGGTAGGATGGAACTCCGTTATCCAGTGTTGGCCTCGGGCCAAGGCAACAGCATGGGTAGAGAAATTGACGGACAATATCTTCGACCCATGGGCCTATTTTTTGGAAATCTCTTTTCCTAATGGTTCCTTTATACCATTTTTGAATATTTGAATTATTAAAGTATTTGAACTTATTCTTATTCCTGGTGAACTTCCATATTACTATTAGGGGGCGTTTGGTTCAAGGTATCTCAGATTATCTAAGTTATGTGATTACCAGGTTATAACATAACCTAATGTATATTCCTGGAATGTGCACAATTTCTGTTTGGTTGAGATTCTCGGAATATGAGATTAACCTATTTGGTTGGAGGGTATATTTTCTGTTAAAATAGATAGTCTGTTAAAATAGATAGTTTACTATAATGCCCTCGTACAATACTTAAGCTTGTTTTTTATTTGTTCAATGTTTTGTACAATTGTTGTAATTTTGTTAAGTTTGATAATTAAACATGACTAACATAAGAATTATTTAAGTAATAAACTTAGTAAAATATTATATAATTTAATTAATTTAATGATTATATAAGTTAAGTTTAATTACACTTTTAGCAAAAAAGAAATTATGCTTTTTAGTTCAATTGAACTAACATATAATTATTAATTTAATAATTATATATGTTAAGTTTAATTATGTTTCTTAATCAAAATAAATTATGCTTAAAAAAACATGTAATTTATCAATTACATAAGGTTATTAGGGTCCAAAAGGGCCAAATACTAAGGGTAAAGTAGGAAAAAATTTTAACATAACCTGGTAATCTCACATTACCTAAGAATTTGGAGGTTATGAGATTCCTGGTAATGTGTACCAAAAGTTGACATGTCAGTAATCTTACATTACCTCGGTAATGTGATTACCACAAACCAAACGAAGTAATGTTACATTTCAATGTGCACATTACTGGGGTTATGTAAGATAACCCCGAACCAAACACCCCTTAGTATTTTTCTGGTTATCCACTCACTAAGTACTTAGTACTTATCCGTATTTTATCTTAAAACCATTTACAGGCAGTAGACATTTTCTGCGTTGTTAGGAAGGTTGCGGTGGCAAAGGTCCCATACCTAGGAAGAGTTTGACCAAGGAGGTAAAAAGTCAACTTTTTGTAATATTTTTCAAAAATTCACGTAGATTCCATCGAGGGTGTATGTGACTTTGAAGTTACCTAGTTATTATCTTTAGCACGTCTTGGAATATTTAAAACTATTGTGGTAATTTTCTGAGTACCATAGATCTGGAAAAGTATTGTAGAAAAATATGTCGTAAAATCAAATGGCATTTTCATAAATATGTGTAAGTTTGCGACTCGAATTTTTATCTCATGAATTGTCGATATATTTTTGCACTGAATAATTCTACATTCTAATAAATTGCTGAAACTTGAGAACTGTGTGATTGCTGCATGAAAATAAAATGTAAAATTATCATTTTAGCCTTGTGAAATTTTGGAGTGTATTCTAACGTAATAGAATGCATTTCAAAGATTCGCGGCGGTTGTTACATGCTCGATCACTGTGTCAGGGCGTGACATAAAAACATTTAGCATCAAGTACATATTTTTAAAGTTTTTAGGGTAAGTTCAAAAATTTATGACATTTATTATTGTTGGATTTAGTTTAAATGTGTAACTATAATTATACTATCCCATGATTCTGTGATAACTTTTACTAAATCGATTCCCTTAAATCATCACTCATAAATCTAAAGAGACATTAGATTCTATATATACTATAATGACATTTAAGTAAAGGGGGCGAGGAGCTTTCGTTAGAAAAGACCATATACGAGAAGCCACCTTAATTAATTAGTGTTATGAATGATATTCCCTCAAAATTTTCTAATATTAAGAAGTTCGGACAAAGACAATGAACAAACCTAACCACTACTAGAAAAACAGTCCATAGAAACGGAAATAGAGACGGAATTTGATGAAAAATCCGTCCCTAAAAGCTTTTCCAACGGATTTATGGATGGATTTATTTCCGTCCCTATAAGCGCGTCCCTAATATTTAGGGACGGATAATAAAATCCGTCCCTAAATTCGGTGGAAGACACGAGACAAGGTAATGATATTTGAAACGAATTTTGCGACGGATAGGCAGCTACTGTAGCGAAATTAGGGACGGAAATAGCAAGGGAATTTGGGACGGTTTTTTCCGTACCTAATAGTAATAGCTGCAAGATTTTATAAACTGATTTTGAGAGGGATTTAGGGACGGATTTCTTTTGGGGAGGGCTTTAGGGACGGATTTCTTTGGGGGAGGGCTTTATGGATAGATTTAGGGATGGATTTTACACTTAGGGACGGATTTAGGGACGGAAAATGTAAAAAAATAATTTTTTTTAAAATAATTTTTTATATATTTAGTGGCGGGTTATTAATTTTTTATGAATTAGTAGTAATAATAATAATAAATATTATTATTATTTTTTATTATATTTAATAATATAATTATAATAATAATATTTAATCGTATTATTATTATTAGTGTTGTTGTTGTTATTATTATTATTATTATTATTATTATTATTACTATATAAAATAATATTAAAATAGACAAAAATGAATAATAAATTCTAATTTTATATATTTACTGTAAATGTTGTATACATGAAATGTACAAAAATAAATCTAAAAATCACCTAAATGGGAGGCAATCTCATCGAAGTCATCCTTGGCCTCGACATCGCCCTCGCCCTCGCCCCGGGCCTCGGCATCGCCCTGATGGGCCACATGATGGACGTCCTGGGGCTGAGGCTGTACCTGTGAGATGGACTCTCCGGTCCTAGCCTGAGCGTACGGAGGTGGCTCGTCTGTCGGATGCGAAGCTCCTAAAGGCAGAGGAAAACGGGCTATCATCTGCTGCATCTGCTGTAAGCGCTGCTCCCACACTCTATCTCTCTCAGCCAATTGTCGAGCAGACTCATGTGCAGCCTCCGCCAACAATCGAGCAGACTCCTGCGCAGCCTCCTGTCGATATCGGAGCGCAAGTCGGCCATTTGTTGTCGCAAGGAAATATTCTCTTACGACTGAGATGGGATGGAAGAAGAGTCGGCCTGAAACTGGGGGTGGTGAACTAAGTCGTCGTACCCTAGCATCCGACCGCGTTCACCACCCGCTACCCCCTGAAAGACCGTATGCGGGTTGACCTCCGAGTCATCGGCAGCTCGTGCACGTGCCTCCGCAATTGCTCGATCATAATCCTCCTAAAAAAAAGAATATAAATTAAATTATTAGGTGTGTGAAGTATAAGATTAATCGAATATTCTTATTTTAAATTGAATAATTATATAACAATAAACTAAATTAACGTTACAATTGTATAAGTAATTACTTAAGATGATTATATATAATGAGTTATAATTACTTAAACTTTAACTTCAATAATTATATATTTAAGTACTTAAACTTACAGCAATGGTCTTGGCACGACCCTCGGGATAATCATTGGCCTTGGTCTTGTACAGCTTGCCGAATAATCTGTCAGGACCGGGATCACCACCCGCCTCCTTAACCTACAAAAGCGAAAAATGTGTTAAATAATTATAAGAAAAATATGTATGAAATAAAAAACTAAAGCAAAATAAAATATGGATTTAATTATTACCAAATCGAACCAGTGGAATGCGGTGCCCCTACTACCACCTTTATATACAATCGCCTGCTCAGTGCTGCGATTCTTCTTGTTCACCTCACTGTGAAGCTTGAAAGTAGGGTCGGCATCCCACTGTGCACAGAGGCGGTCCCAGACATGGTCTGAAGTCCAAGTAGGTGCCCTACGTATCTGCGGAGCCCGGCTGAACTCATGCCTGATGAATTTGCCGGCTGTGGCATCAAAGAAGGCCCGTGCCGCCTTCCGCTCCTCGGCGGGGAACAAGTAACACCTCTGTAATTTGAAAGAAATAGTGAAAGTGCGCAAATAATAATGTCATAATTCAATTAAACAAATTAAGCAATGGTAATAATAATTATTAAATAAAATAGTCAAATAATAATAATGTAATAATTAAATTATATGAATAAACAAATAATTAATGTAGGTTAATTATGACTTACCATCCATAAATCAAACATACGGGTGCGCGTCTCGTGCGGAACCTTCATCCAGGATAACGCTCGATCCAATGTCCGTATATGATATGCTTGATCTCTGTCTTCGCCCTCTTATTTGCCTCTTCATCCCTTCAAAATTCCATTATCAAAGGTAGTTAGTAAGAAAAACAAGTAAATATAATTAAGAAACATTAAAAAATTAAAAAAAGTTAAGATTTTACTCGTAAATCGTGGCCACTGTCATCAATGTCGGGGGATCTAGCTGAGATGGGCCGGACACATCAGGCTGAGATGGCTGGTCGGGCTGGGGAAACTGGGAGGGCTGGGAGGGCTGGGAGGGCTGAGAGGGCTGGAAGGCAGGTGTAGGGACGAAAGACGACGGGGGAGTGTGGGAAGAAGAGGCTCGCTGGGAAGCAGGCGTCTGTGCTGACGGCACAAGGCGATATGTCAATCCTCCCACTGTCACCTCTTGAACTGGCAGTGGAGATGGAGGTGGAGATGCACCAGAACTATGTGCTAGAGGAGCATGGCTAGATGTAGGAATGGAGGAGTGTAGACCAATATCTGGAAGCAACGGAAGTGATGGGGAATGAGATCGAACCGCTGATCCAGATGTCGGCTAAGTACAGAATATTATAACAAAATTGTTAGTTTAATTACTTATATATAAGAACATTCATGACAGTTAATCAATTTTGATTAATAAATATTGAAAAGCACCTGTGTATGCTGTGAAGCCGGAACAGGTGGGGATCGGAACGTCTCCTGAGGTAGAACAGTGGGTGGCGGTGGTGGTAATCATGAAGCAGGATGACCAACTGAGGGAGATCCAGATCCTGAATGGTGTGACTGACTCCCGGAGGCCCCTCGACCAGAACTGGCTGATCGACCTCGACCTCGTCCTCGATCAGAGCTCGAGGGATGATTATCGTGCTGTGAACTCTACAAAATTTCAGGTTATCACTAATAATAAACTAATTTATTACAATTATGGATTAATTTCAAAATTAACAAATACTAATGATTTAATATTTAAAGTAATTAAAGTAAGTAGTATTTAATGTTTGACATTATTAAACTATTTACTAATTTGACTAATTATTAAACTAATTGACGAAATTAGTATTTAATGGTTATATAATTATTAAACTATTTAGTAATGAACAACTAGTTAAAGCAATTAAAGAAATTAGTATTAAATTTTTAAATAATTATTATACTATTAACGCATTACTATAGTTAAACGTTGTTCAAATGAGTTAATATTGAAACTAATTAGATATATTACTATTTTATGTTTGACATTATTTAAGTTATTAAACTTACTACACTAATTAACAAATTATTAGATTTTAATTAATATTTAATATTTATACTTATTAAATTAACTACTAATGAGTTAATATTTAAACTTATTTGACTAATTAGACTAATTACTATAATTACTAAGTATTATATCTATAAATTAATGGTACTAATTAGAGTAATTTGTAACATTACAAAGTATTTATTAGTTAAACTAAGTTAAGTAATTAGAGTAATTAGTAGCATTACAAAGTTTTATTTACTTAAACTAAATATACTAATTAGACTAATTAGACTAATTAGTATGATTACTAATTATTATATATTTATACAAAAAATACTAATTAGAGTAATTAGTAATTATTATATATTCAAACTAATAAATTCTAATTAGAGTAATTAGTATTATTAGTATTTATTATATATTTAAACTAATAATCCTAATTAGAGTAATTAGTAACATTACAAATTATTAATTAGTTAAACTAAGTTAGGTAATTAGATTAATTAGTAGTATTACAAAGTATTATTTACTTAAACTAATTAGAATTAGTTTCAATATTACTAATTATTATATATTTACAAATAATACTAATTAGAGTAATTATAATTAGAGTAATTAGTAATTATTAGCTATTCAAACTAATAATACTAATTACCAAACTAGTATTATTTTAAGTAATAATACTAATTATAGTAATTAGTATTTTTACTAACTAATATATATTAAAACTAATAATACTAATTAATATTTAAAGTGATTCAAAATTTTAACAAACACATTATTGACATTATATGAATTCAATTCGTATCAAACAAATTAACAAACACCAAAACAATTAAACCAAAATTAACAATGAGTACAAAACTAAGAGAAAACTTAAATTATACCGTCATTGTACAGAATTGGAGCGGATTTGAACCGGGAAAGCGTCGACGGCAATCAGAGGCAAAGGACCGCCGTTGGTGACGGACCAAATGGCGGCCGGCGGCGAGGAGGAGGGCACTGCGCACGACTGCTCGGGGGGTGGGGGGGGGGGGGGAGGAGGGAAGAAGAAGAAAGAAAGAAGAAGAAAAAGAAAGAAAGAAATGGGGGGGGGGGGAAGGGCTGGAGCCCGATTATATTAAATGAATTGGAGCGGATTTAGGGACGGATTTAGCAACGGATAACACTATACCTGTCCCTAAATAAATAAAAAAATTATAATCCGTCCCTAAATTCGTCCCTAATTAACAGCTGTCAACAACTCAAAATTGAAAGGACGTAGGATTTAGGGACGAATAATTGAAAAACCGTCCCTAAATTAATGCAAATTCATATATCCGTCCCTAAAGCCATCCCTAACGTACAGCTGGAATTCAGAAAGCCGCCCAAAAGTGGTTGAGACTTGGGACAGACTTAGGGATGGAATTTTAAATTTCAAAAATTCCGTCCCAAATTCCGTCCCTAACGAAAATCCAAAAATATTGGCGGGAACAAACGCGCCAATTATTTTTGTTTAGGGACGGAATTTGGGACGGAATGTTTAAAATTCGTCCCTAAGTCCGTCCCTAAACTAAATAAAAAAAATATGGCGGGTTAAATCACGTGCCATATTATTTATTATAGGGACGGTTTTAGGGCCGGAATAATTAATTTTGTCCCTAATTCCGCCCCTATTTGGTTATTCATAAAATGATAAATTGTCGTACAGGGACGGAAATAGGGACGAATATTTGGTATAAAGATGGATATAGTGACGGTTTCAATCCGTCCCAAGTATTAAAAATCGATTTTTTTGGCCGATTTCGAATTAAATGAACAACGGGGACAATAAATTTCAATTATATATGTACTTTGGTCAAAATAACCCACTACCAAAGTGTAAACTTTAAACAACATGGGTTTTATATGAAATATACAAACGTATTTGTTAAATACTATAGTTATGTTACTAACACATCGAGTACTCTTCGTTCCAAACAAATTTAAAACCAGTAGATGCGTCCGATAAGCGATCCAACTTTCTAATACTCTCATCTACATACCTCTGACAGCTTATAGTTGGTGAATGGTAAATTGAAAGACGAATGAGCCGGTTTTAAGCCTTCTATCGATATTATACGAGATTGATGAGTTGCAACGGTTATAGCAACGGAAATTGTGTTTGCAACGGTTTTAGGGACGGAAATCATGGTTAGGGACGGTATACAATTAAACCGTAGGGTTTGAGGTACCAAAAAGTCCTTAAACCCTAAGATCAATAAATAGGGACAGAATTAGGGACGGAAATACTAATTTAGGGTTTCAGATTTAGGGTTTAAACCCTTTATTTAGGGACGGATTTAGGGAGGGATGAGACCATTTCCGTCCCTAAATCCGTCCCTAGAATTCAAACGTCAAACAAGCGCTCCAACCGAATTAGGGACGGTTTTGCATTTTTTCGTTGCTAAAACCGTTGCTAAGCGTTATATGAAATGACTTATTTTAGGGACGGAAAATCAAGATCCGTCCCTAATTTGTTTTCATGAAATCCTTGTAGAATTACCTCGATGTGGGTATTAGTTTATTCCCTAAATACCATATAATTATAATAGCATCACTCCTAGATTAAAAATTATGTTTAAAGTAATTGGAGAATTAGTAAAACTTGACGATTGCATGAACTTGTACATAACCTAACACTTAACATATCGCTAATGCAATTGGCGAAATATAACTATGGCATTTGTTCATTACAATCCTGGTACAAAGCAAGTTAAAATTCGTTTGGATTATATCCAGCATCATCATTAGTGTCATCGGAGCAACTTGTTGATTCTGCTGAATCAAACTCATCCTCCGAGTCGTCCAATTCCACGATTGGTTGAAGCTCCCCTAAGTCAACAGCTAAGTTGATACCAGCCATGTCAAACAATTGTATTGCATCTGTATTAGTGGTAACAGCTGGGGTTTGCACGATCTCTTCATTTTGGTATGGAGCATCATCTTCAACTTCTTCAGTAACATTATGAACAACTTTCCTCGATTTTGTCTCATAGACGGCCAACCAATTAGCTCTGTCCCTGCTAGCTCCCGGATAATCACATAAGTAAACTTGAATGGCTTGTTGTGCTAAAACAAATGGATCATATTTCTAATACATCTTTTGTCGATGGACATCAATCAACTTGTAATCTTGATGAACCTTCATTCCGTTGATAGGGTCAAACCAATCACACTCGAACAAAACAACTATGGCCATGCTGTCTGAAGAATTATACTCAAGGACCAAAACATCTTTCAGGAGGCCATAATAACTGGTGGAAGGATCGTCCGTATTTGTGCCTCGAACACAAACACCCCAATTCATTGTTGCTTTGCCAGCTCCACGTTGAAGAGTGTGGAAGTTATACCCGTTTATAAACACACCAGGCCAAGAGGTTGCCTTCCTTGAAGGTGGCCAAGCAAGTAGCATAAGCACCGGCAAATCATCAATATGCTTTGCTCGATTAACCGGTGCATTAAGCTGTATGTGATAACGCGGGAGTTAGAATAATCAAACTAATACCCTTAAATCTCTACAAATATCTAAACAGTTTAATTATCAAAATAGAACTATACTAACATATCGCTTGAACCAATCGCCGAAATGGGCGTCAATCGAATCATCAATGGTACGTTGATCGAATCCATCATTTCGATAATATTGGGCAAAGGAGCTGGGGTAAAAACAAATCGGTATAAGTGAAACAAACTACATATAATGAAATAAACGCTTAAGGAGTGAAAAACTGCTATTAACTTACTTAAGGATAGGTTGCACCTTCGGACAATTTCGCAAAACATACGTATGTGCTACACGTTGTTCTTTCTCGCCAAGCCACTTCGTTTTCTCCTTACCCTGAAATCGGGTTGGATAGTTAAAAATGGAAAACGGTTTGAGAGACTTATTGGCTAATCCTTCATCATTGCGCCTGGGTCACTTCGTGTGACAATACACGTCCGAATGAAAGTAATTTTGCACGAAGTAATTAAATTCCTGTGCAATGTAAGCTTCGCAAATTAATCCTTCAACATGAGCCTTGTTACAAATTGTCTTCTTTAGTTGGTGAAGGAACCTATATGAATTCAATTAAACAAATATGTATTAGGATGCACGTATACACATTGTTCAACAAAATTATGAACACTCAAATTATCAAGTGTCCTCAAAATAAAAAAATTGTTAGTTTACCTTTCAGAGGGATACATCCATCGGAATTGAACCGGCCCTCCAACTAATGCTTCGTACGGCAAGTGAACAACCACGTGTTCCATTGAATCGAACATGGCTGGAGGGAAGACCTTCTCCAAGTTACAAAGAATGATCAGAACTTTCTCGTTCAAATCTCGAACCTTATTAATGTCAAGCATACTCGAACATATGCACCGAAAAAAGAGGCTAAGTTCGGTCACAAGGTTCCACACACTATGAGGCAACATCTCTCTGAATGCAATTGGAAGCAGTCTCTGCATAAAGACATGGCAATCGTGACTCTTCATACCGGAAACCTTCTCTTCATTCATGTCAATACATCTCCCAATATTTGATGCGTACCCATCGGGAAACTTTAAATTCCTCAACCATATTAAAATAGTTGTCTTCTGTGTTTTGGACAAATTATAAACAGCTTTAGGTTTGGTGCGTTGCTCGCTTTCAGGATCAACTGCAATTGAACTTCGGGAGCATATAGCACTGATGTCTTTTCGGGCATTTAAAGTGTCCTTTGATTTGCCTTTCAAGTCCATGACAGTTCCGAACACTGCATCAAAAACATTCTTCTCAATATGCATAACATCAAGGTTATGTCGGATCAAGTTTGTTTTCCAATAAGGAAGATTCCAAAAAATACTCCTCTTAGTCCATTTGTGATGGGTGCCATAATATTCAGGCATATTAATCGGCTCATCCATAGCTGTGGGTAAATGCCAAACGTGTCCATATATTTCTTCCCCTGTCAACCTTGGTGGTGCAGCCATCTTTTCAACTCGACCACGGCGGAAAGACTTCTTATCCTTCCTATACGGATGATCCGAGTCAAGGAAGCACCTGTGACAATCAAAATATGTCGCCTTCCTACTATGTGGAAGTACAAATGCTCTACTTTCTTGCATACATACAGGACATCCTAGTACTCCAGCGGTGCTCCACCCGGATAGCATGCCATAAGCGGGGAAGTCATTAATGGTCCACATAAGAGCAGCCTTCATGCAAAAATGCTCATTCTTCGAAGCATCGTATGTCGAGATCCCATCTTCCCACAATTGCTTCAATTCATCAATCAGAGGTTGCAAGAATACGTCAATGTTTTTCTTCGGGTTTTTTGGACCCGGACCGATCAATGTTAAGAACATGTAAGGGCTCTTCATGCACGTACCCGGAAGAAGGTTGTAAGGAGTTACAATAACTGGCCAGCAAGAATAGGTCCTTCCGAATTGCCCATGCGGTGCAAAACCATCTGCGCATAATCCCAATCTAACATTTCGAGCTTCTGAACCAAAATCAGGATATGTCCTATCGAAATGCTTCCATGCCTCGGTGTCGGATGGATGGCACATAACCCCATCTTGAGCTTCATGTGTAGCATGCCACGTCATTTGTTCAGCTATGCCTACGGTATGGTACAACCGTTGCAACCGGGGAGTTAGTGGCAAGTATCTCAAAATGGCTATTGGAATTCTTTACGAGTTCTATCCCCACGTCGACCAATGTCCTTGAATCTAGGTTCACCACAAAACCGACAGCAATCAGAGTTTGAATGTTCCTTCCAGTACAACATGCACCCATTCTTGCACGCATGAATCTTTACCACCGGTAAACCTAATTCATTGATGGTTTTCCTATGTTGATAATAGTTTGGAGGAAAGTTATTTTCCTCAGGCAATACTTTCCTGATGGCATCACAAAAATAATTGAATGCACCTTCAGACAAGTTAAACTCCGACTTCCCAATTAACAAGGTGGAAGCAAAAGACAACTGTTACTCATTAGACCCCTCAAACAAAGGCCGATCCGCATTTTGCACGATGTCAAACCACTTGTTGTCCAACTGTGTCACAGGTTGTTTTGTGAATGGATCCTGCTCATATCGATACTGGTTTGCTGCTTCTCTACTGGGTCCGGCCTCGTCTTCATTATTTTGGGCAAAACTCGATCGTGCAGCATCAAAAACCATACGCTGATCCCATGTCATGTCATCATAGCAAACCCAATGTGACATCTAATGTCACACCCCGACCCGCCCGGGGTCGGCCACGTGGCAACCGCCACGCCACCTCGAAGTACGTGCCGACCGGTCACGCACCAGAAGCACCGCAAGGCATAAAAATGAATATCATCGCTGCAAAACAACTAAAACTTTAATTAAAAATCATTTAATAAAATATTTAATTTATAAGCAACACCAGTAGATTAATTTAAAAGAATACCTACACAGCGGAAACCACTAAACCTAAGCCACCGACATCTTCTAGTGAGCCTCCATTCTATTGTCTGACCTCGTACGCGGATCTGCATCCATCCACACAGGATACAGGTGAGTGACAGAGATTCAATGGGTCTCCATCAGGGTTAGAGAAAACAGGGGTAATCCAAAATATATTAATACCAATAAAATAATCTATAATTTAAACAACTTTGTTTTCATTATTTCCTGTATCAATTCTCCAGGAGTGAATAAAATAAACTTTGTTTTCTAAACCTCTTTTGAAATGCTTCCAAGGAATATTAATTTTAAAATCTTTAATAAATAATTAAATACTCATGGGCTGGCATCTGAAATTGTCCCAATAAGATATACCCGTGCGCTGGGGTATCCACTGGACCGTCAAGGGTTACTTTATACTTTTAAAACATTTTTACTTTACTCTCTGGCCCATTCCCTTGACGTTTGCCTTGCTGTGGTGGAACACAGCACTCTGGAGTCCTGGCGAGTTTCCCTACGCGCCTCTCGCAATCAGGCCCGACTCACTGTGCCCCTCGATAGGCGGTCTACGGCTGAGTATCACGCATGCTCTCAAACTCGGTCCACGCTCCCGCAAATCGGAGCCCTGAGGAAACGGCTCAATCTCTCATCTCTCAGGGGTATCGTTCCCCAATAATCATAATAATAATAATAATATCATTTCTTATATAAATATTAAAAACATGTAAACACACACAATCTTTTGTATCTTTAAAATCATCCCATCTCCATAAGTGGGCATATCACAAAGTAAAAAGTGTGTGTTGTGGATTACCCTTATCCCAAAACCGTTGTAAAACCTTTTTAAGACAATTTATATTTTTAAAAAATTTTTGCCCTAGTGGCTAAGCATTGAAATCTAAGCCACTCACAGTGATGGGAGAATCGTATACTCCCAAGCGCTCCATGTAGCTCAACCTCCGGAGCATCGCAGCACTCGATTCAACCGGAGCCCTAGTACACAGAAATATAAGTTAGCATTCATAATTAAATTTATGAATGCACCTACGAGGCTCTAATATGACCTAAGACGATGTTTGGACGTGGTTTGGAAGACTCGAAAGTGTTCCGAATCGATTTGGGTCAATTTGGGTTTCGGGAGGTAAAATGACCATTTTGCCCCTAAAGGTAGAAACGGCTCCGAAATTGGAGTGAACTGGCGCCGGTTCTATTCGACTCGAATTTTGCCCAGCAGAGATGATCTGGCGCCGGTTCATGCCAGAACCGACGCCGGTTCTTGCCAGAACCGACGCCGGTTCTGTTCTGCATTTAAGGTCGAGCTTCGGCCTCCAATCTTCTTCAGCTCAATTCAAGTTCGATTCAACACCAATCCGCACCAAAATTGAAACACAGCAAGTTAAACACATGATCTAAGGATTCACAGCTTCAAGAACGGAATTAAACCATTAAACATGCTCGAATTTTGAATCAAAACACTAAGGGTTAACATATCTCGAGCAAAACAGAAATCTCAACTTCAATCAACGATTTCTCTTAGCACAGACCATGAAATCAAGCATGTAAACTATCAAATTAAAGCTTGATGAGTCTAGAACAACATACCAAATTCCCAGCCAAGTCCCACGGTTGAATCAAAAGATATAGCTCGAAGAACAAACTATCACCAAAATTCCAGATTTCTAGATTTGGTGATTTTCTTGGAAACTTTGGTGTTTTGATCTTCAAGGATACAAGAGAAGTTGGTGTTGATGTTTGATTAAGTGTTTGAAAGGAGATTGAGGGTTTGATTCGAAGGAATTTGGAAGAAAGAACTCGGAGAATGAAGAACAAGAAGAGAAAATGAAAATGGGGATCTCGGGTGACCGAGACCCCATATAATCGGTCAGTTCCGGCGCCGGTTCTGGCCAGTTCCGACGCCGGAATCAACAGAGTCAAGGTTGACTCCGGTCAACTCGGTCAACTTTCTTGGGATCCGTGCCCAAGTGGGGCCCACATTCTCATACTTCAATTTTAGGGTTTTTAAGCTTGAAATTGAGATGAATGAAGTTTAAAACATCCATGGGAAGTCAAATTTGGTATATTGACTAGACAACAATACATAAATATTCAACTTGACACGTGCGGACAAGGTCCGGGTGTGTCATCTCATCCGGTAATGACACTTATTCATGCTGCTGCTGCTCATTATTTTCAATACTACACAATGGTTCTCCGTGACTAACCCAATTCCAATAATGCTCCTTAAATCCACGCAGAATTAAATGTTGTGCAACCCTCATTGGTAAACAGAAGTGCATATTATTGCACTTAGTGCAGGGACAACGAATTTTTTCCCCGTTTTTCCAAGATGCGTCTTGACTTGATGCCCAACTAATGAATTCTCCAACACCAGCTATAAACTCGTCGGTTACACCCTTCTGTCCCGGTTCCTTCCAATGATACATCCATTGTCGACTGCATATCAACTCTTCCATTTCTCCTATCAAATATCCCACAAATTTAGTTTGATTACTATCCTCGAACCCTATTCGATACTGTTAACAACTGCAATGAAAATCTACAATGAATTATGAAGAAGTTCCTTTTACATTTTTCAACTCAATTATATTTGGTCATTTTAAACGAAATAAAAACTACATTGCACACAATATAAAACAAGATACTTTATGTAAGTTCTTCTAATTAAATAATACTCAACAAATGCAATAAACGTAATTCCGTTCAATCAAAGTTCTACAATTACAATAATCGAAATGTGAATCGTATTAATATCAAATACTACGTTACAATTAATAAAAACAATTATACACAACGAAATAAATATTACACCTAAACCCAATCACAAATAAACTCATAATTATGTAATTCAATTTTAATTAGTTTATGTAACGTACATAATTAAATTAATAAGCATCACAATAAACCTAAACCCTCATCAATTAACATTCAAAGAAATCTAACAATTTTACAACCCTTATCAACAACCCTTATCAATTAACATTCAAAGAAATCTAACATTTTTACACTAACATATGGAAAAAATCACCAAAACTCAACATTCAAATTTAAAAATAATCATCAAAATCTGAATATTATCTAATTCCTTAATTTATAACATATATGTTAATCATCAAAACAAAATCATATACAAAGAGATTTGAAGATATTACCTTGATTTCCACCAAATCAACACAAAACTTGACTTTTACTACTATTTTCTTATGGGAAAATTGAGAGAATGAAGAAGAAAGAAGAAAGAAGATGGGGAGGGAGGCGGAAAAACCTTAGCAGAACCCTAAAAACATGGCCAGCCAAAACGCACTGTTTTGGCTGGCCATATATTTTTTTTTCGTGCTGAATATTTTGGGACGGAATTATGGACGGATTTTTAAAATCTGTCCCTAATTCCGTCCCAAAATATTCAACAATTTATCTCAACTTATCCGTCGCTAAATTCGTCCCTAAAACCGTCCCAAAATTATAACATTTTTTGCCCTAATTTTCGTCCCTAATTCCGTCTTTAATTTATTCCCTCCCTAAATCCGTCCCTAATTTTGCAACGGATTTTGATACAGATTGTTTAACCGTCCCTATTTCTCCGTTCTACTCTTTAGCGACGGATTTTATTTTCCGTTGCAAAATCTGTCGCTAAATTAGGGACGGAAAAATCCGTCCCTATTTTCCGTGGCTATTTAGCCTTTTTCTTGTAGTGAACGGTTAAAATTATAAAATTTATTTGTCTTAAATAAAAAAAATCTCAAGTTCACATTTATTAATGGTAAGAGAGTCTATGTACTATTGTATAATTCAACACATACCACAAGAAATCAAATATTCCTTTTTAAAATTAGACATTTACTTAATTATTTTGGGATGTTTTAAAATACTCTCTCTTTACATATATATCACGTTTAGAAAATTCTTTTGCCTTAAAATATTTTCATTTTTACAAATCGGGATAATATTATTGTATTTTTTTAAAATTGTCCTTGTGAGGCTAAAAACCCATATTTGATGCATGTCTCTTCTCTATACTATTAAATGAGAGAAAAGTTAAATCATAGATAAAATAGGTAAGTGAAAAATACATAAAATTTAATTAAAAATTGCTTTTCTTAGTCGGATGAAACAGTTAAAAATGATATATATTTTGGGACAAATAGAGTAATACTTATTTAAAAAAAAAAACTTAGAGTAATACTTATTTTAAAAAAAAAATTCTCCTTTCGCTTAAATCTCAGCTTTTAACAAAATCCTAATACTTGTTTTTTTGCTCTTTTTGAGAATCATAATTTTTTTTTTATAACCATAGATATTTGTATCTATTTGATAGTCTTGGACTAACACTATTTCAGTCACGTTGGATCTCAAATGAGGAAAAACTATCCAAAACTTATTTTCTCTATTTACAATATTCGAACATGAAATCTTATTTAAAAAATATTGAACTCCTTCTACTCAACCCAATAAATGTTAGTATAAATTGAAGAAGGGGGCTGCCAACTAGCCATTGTGGTCCGGCCTTATGTTCGGACGACAATGGCTGGACGCTTATGCCCTTCTTCTTTTAAAACTTATTTTTTTCAATTTTAAATAATTTTATTTTTTTAACTTTTATGAGTTACTTTTTTTAACCTAGTCGCATCGTCTCTTTATTTTCATTTTAAAAGTTTTTCCCAGGAGTTGCCGTTCATTCCAATTCCTTACCAATTTGTCATTATAGTGATCAAAATTCGTTAGGTATTTGATTTCGCCTGTCATCATCTCTTAATATTGAATCATGATTGTTTTGTGGAAGACAAGTTGTTGATGTTGTCCCTGTTGCTTCAAAACTGCTGGTACTGACAGATAAGTACTATTATGGTTTTTACTTGTTTGATTTTCCATTATGTTTATTTTTTCAGACATTTGAGTTAATTCATTGAGTTAGTTTTTTAAATGATGACCTTTAATCATACAAACATGTTGTGAGAATTGAACAATGAGAGTCTTGGAAATGAAACTGATGACATGAATTTTGAATTTTTTATTTAAATAAGCCCCCCAAATGTATGTTGCTTATGTTTTTATTGAAATAGTTGTTTTTAATTTATGTTAAGAACTTTTATATGTTATACAATGTTATTGATATCTATTTATGTTTTCGCATGTAACAGGATAATGAAGATTGACTATTGTATTAAGAATGCAATCAAAAATTGAAGATTGTGCATATTATTTAAGTTGGGTATTGGATGTTAATGAAGACATATAGTTTAGGTTCTTTTTTTTTTTGTTAGATAATGAAGATAAGTTTTTAGGATGGCTAATACTATATCGGATATTCAGAATATTCTTTGGGGATGAAACTTAGATTTTTCAAAAAATAAAAAAGTCTTAATAACCCCTAAAACGTTGTAACCTCCATCCCTAAGTTAGATTTTTTTTAAATAAAGTATTTAACCCCAACAATATAAATCCAAAATTTAAATTTGGCATGTACATATATTTTTAATTAGAATTTCATCATTATATTGTTCAATTATTTCAATTTTTTTTAAAAGAAGAAAAATCAAAGATTCATACTCAATAATTTCTTCATCATCCCTAAAATAGTCTTAATCATTCCCCAAATGTTATATCCTCTATTCCTAAAATTAAATTTTCACAATAAGAATTTAACCCCATTAATACAATTCAAAAATTTAAATATGATGTATACATATATTTATTTAATAGCCTCATTCCATTGTTCAATTATTTCAATTTTTTTATTTTTTATAAAAATCAATGATCCATCTCCAATTATTTCTTCATTATCCCCTGAATAACCTTAATCATCCTCAAAACGATATAATCTTCATCCCCAAAACATTAAATTCGAAAAAAAATGAAATTTAACCCAATTCCATAATTTAATTATGAATTATACATATATTAATTTAATTTAATCATCCCATTGTTCAATTATTTTGAATTTTTTTCTATTTTATAAAAATCAAAGATCCATCCCAATTATTACTTTATTATACCCTGAATAGCCTTATTCATCCCAAAACATTATAATCTTTGTCCCCAAAACATTAAATTTAAAAAAAAAATGGAATGAAACACAATTTTATAATTTAATTATGAATTATGCATATATTAATTTAATTTAATAATCCCATTTTTCAATTATTTTGAATTTTCTTCTTTTCTATAAAAATCAATGATCCATCCACAAATATTTCTTCATTATCCCCTGAATAACCTTAATTATTCCCAAAACATTATAGCCTTCATCCCCAAAACATTAAATTCGAAAAAAAGGAAATTTAACCCAATTCCATAATTTAATTATGAATTATGCATATATAATTTAATTTAATCATCCCATTTTTCAATTATTTCAATTTTTTTTTATAAAAATCAACGACCCATCCCCAAATATTTCTTTATTATCCCTTGAATAGCCTTAATCATCCCCAAAACATTATAGTCTTCATCCCCAAAACATTAAATTAAAAAAAATGGACTTTAACCCAATTCCGTAATTTAATTATGAATTATGCATATATTAATTTAATTGCATCATTCTACTGTTCAATTATTTTGAATTTTTTTCTTTTTTTTATAAAAATCAAAGATCCATCCCAAATTATTTCTTCATTATCCCCCAGAATAATCTTAATCATTCCCAAAACTTATAGCCTCCGTCCCCAAAACATTAAATTCGAAAAACAAAAAAGAATTGAACCCAATTCCATAATTAAATTATGAATTATGAATATATTAATTTAATTTAATCATCCCATTGTTCAATTATTTTGATTTTTTTATATAAATCAAAGATCTATCCCCAATTATTTCTTCATTATTCCCAAAATAGCCTTAATAATCCCCAAAAAGTTATAGCCTTCATTCTCAAAACATTAAATTCAAAAAATAAAAGAATTTAACCCAATTCCATAATTAAATTATGAATTATGCATATTTTAATTTAATTGCCTTATTCCATTATTCAATTATTCGAATTTTTTTTTATAAAAATCAATGATCCATCCCCAATTAGTTCTTTATTATCCCATGAATAGACTTAATCATCCCCAAAACGTTATAGTCTTCATACCCAAAACATTAAATTCGAAAAATAAAAGAATTTAACTCAATTCCATAATTTAATTATTAATTATGTGTATTTTAATTTAATTTAATCATCCCATTGTTCAATTATTTCAAAAAAAATTTCTCATTTATAAAAATAAAATATCCATCCCTAATTATTTCTTTATTATCCCCTGAATAGTCTTAATCATATCTAATAATGTTATAGTCTTCATCCCCATAACATTAAATTTGAAAAAAAAAAGAATTTATTCATCCCCAAAACCGTATTCATATTTTTCATCCTTAAATAAGTATCTTCTTGATTGCCTCATTCGATTGTTCAGTTATTTCGATTTTTGTTTAAAAAAAATCAAAGGTCCATTCCCAATTATTTATTCATTATCTCCTAAACTTTGACCATCCTCAAAACATTATAGTCTCCATCCCCCAAAAAAAATTTAAATAAAAATTTACGCCATTAATACAAGTCCAAAAGTTTAATATGTCATTTGCTTAATATGAGTTCGTTTGATTTAACCATCCTAACGTTCAATTACATTTGTAAATTATTTTATTTTAGAAGCAATATTTCATCCCCGAAACCATATTTTTCATCCCTAAAAAAGTATCTTATTAATTTGTGAAAAAGAGTATTAATTATTATTATAACATTATATTCGTCATTATCTAAATTGAATTTTTAAAGATGATAAGATAATTTGAATTTTTCATCCTTCTTGTAGTTTTTCCTGAATAGATAACTGGAGGGTCTTATCGAAATAACCTATGAAGTTTAAAGAGACATTAGCTATCTACTTTTCATGGGAACTAAGTATTACCTCTTGTCACGTTTAATCATATTTTTTTAGAAGAAACATCATACTTTGAGTTAACGTCTGTTTAATTAAAATTTAGATGATCTCTCAACTTTGCACGGCCATGGCGTCCCTCTTCCTAGTAGGGAAAGTGTGAATACAGAGAGCCGTAGGTAACTAGTCTTCGTAACCAACATTTTCATGCAAAATATTTCAACCAAGATCAATATCTTTCTAATTGTTGGGATGGTTGCAGACACGATATAGACTTTAAATCTCTTCTTCAAAATAAGTAGTTACCAATTAGATCAAGTTATAATTAACAAGATCTATTTTTTTGACTTTATGACCATTTCCCTTTGGACAAGGATTTTATCTAATTGTTTACCGGATTGGAAAAACATAGAATATATATAGAACATATATAAAAAAAAAAGTAAGAAACGATGGGACAATGGAACTGGGTTAAAAAGAAGTAACTCATAAAAATTTAAAAAATTATAATTATTTAAAATTAAAAGAAAATAAATTTTAAAAGAAGAAGGACATAAACGTCCAACCATTATGGTCTGTGTATAAGGCTGGATTGGTTGGCAACCCCCATCTAAATTGAATACCCTATGTCAATGATGGCAACATTAATTGTTGGTAGGTGTCAAAATTACTCCCTCGGATCTCATTTTCTTTGTGGCCTGTAGATTTTTTTGGTCAATCAAATTTAGCTTTGAAGCTAATTAGTACCAGCAGTTCATGTTTGTTGCTTTCTAGCCGAGATACTAGTAAAATTTATCTAGCAGGAAAAGTTGCGAGTTCGAAGCCAAACTTTCTTTTTTCTTATGGGTCTATCCTTACGTCATACTATTAAAAAATACGTATATCAAATCAACCAATGGACAACTGCACAAGGACAACCGAGAATAGGGGTGAGCATTCGGTCGGTTCGGTCGAAAAAATCGACCAACCGAATTAATCGAACTCTTTAAAAATCTCGATCGAAACCGACCGAATAAAAGTTTAAACCGAACAAATTGAAAATCGAACTACATCGGTCGGTTCGGTCGGTTTGGTCGGTTTTAAGAAATTTTAGTTTTTTTTTTTAAGTTTTTCAAAAAGATCAAATAAGTTAAAATTAATAAAAATTTTCAATAAAAACAATTATTATTATTACATAGAAAATATGATATATAAAAAAATTAACATAATTTGCAAAGATAAAAGTATTTTTAATTATATATAGTATATTTAAAATTATTATTATTATTAGTATTATATAGTTCGGTTTTTCGGTCGGTTCGATTTTAACATTTTAGAAACCGACAACCGACCGAATTAACCGAACAAACAGAACTTTCAAACCGAATAAAACCGAAACCATTTTAACCGAATCATTTCGACCGAATTTCATCGGTTTCGGTCGGTCAAGTCGGTTTCGACCGACTAATGCTCACCCCTAACCGAGAAAGATTAGTCCAATATCTATATTGGTATATTATCATCAAAATCAGAAGTAAAAGTCCTTTAATCATTCTTCCCAAAAACTCCTTTTAGATCGTATTAGTTCTAGCAGTTGGTAAATTTGCAGTCTTGTTAAAAATTGATCTTTACCGTTGTTATCAAAGCGCCTTTATTTGGATGGGGTTAATAGAGGTTAATGGAGGGGTGGGAAAGATTTTGTTATGTTTGGTTGGGAGTAAATGAAGGGGACGGTGTATTAAACCCTCCAAACTCCGAACCCTCAAATTGAGATTTTTTGGAGGAGTAAAAAAGTTTGTTCCAAGTTTATCCTCATAAAATTAATGAATTTTTAAAATTATCCTTAATTAATTTTAATAATTTTTTCCAATACATGATTTATTTTATTTTTTACTAAAAAATATATTTATACAATAAACTAATTTTTTGTTCCTTTTAATTGTAAGTTCATTTATTTAATATAAAAAGAACAAGAAAAATATATTCCATATAAATTTTTTTATAATTGAGTAAAAATTAACTTTATTTTTATAAAGATTAATTTTTACATAATAATATATAAATTAAAATATAAAAAAATAAAAATATTACATTGTTAAAAAATTTATATGAGTAAATTATATAAAAAATCACATTAAATCCTTCCTTATCCCTCTTCCGATCAAACAAAAAAAAAATAACACTTCTCACCGCCTCTTAAAACTCTTAATTCTCCTCTTCGCCTTACCTTCCCTTACTCCCCCCACCCCCTCTCTCTCCGGGGCTGTTGAATCAAACATCGGCTTAAACCCCCAATCATCAATCCAGCATATAAAGTTTTGTTCTTTTTCGTTTTCTGGTCATGAATTCTTTTGGCATGCTATTGCCCGGTACAGTTAAAAGTTCTTGAGAGACCACAAGAATAGCCCCATCCTCTGACTCACCAAATCAGCCACCGAGTTCTCTCTACCCACTCGCTTCGACACAATCTGGTTCAAGTTTCATCCTGTATTGTTATAAAAGTTTCAAACTCCCAACCCAGCATACAGTTTTGTTCTTTTTCCTTTTCTGGTCGTGTATTTTTTTGGCATGGGATCGCCTGGTACAGTTAAAGTTCTTGAGACCACAAGAGTAGCCCCTTCCTCTGACTCACCAAAATCAGCAACCGTGTTCTCTCTACCACTCACTTTCTTCGACACATTATGGTTCAAGTTTCATCCTATGGAACGGATCTTCTTCTACCAACTCAACCAGTCCAGCAGCACCCCTGAATATTTCATCTCAGTAATTCTCCCAAAACTAAAGCAGTCCCTCTCTCACACTCTCCTCCATTTCATGCCTCTAGCCGGCAGCCTCCGTTGGCCGTCGGATTCCCCCAAACCCATCATTATATACACTCCTCCCGACGATGGAGTTTGGGTCACCGTGGCTGAATCCGACCTAAACTTTACCCTTATTTCAAGCAATGAAATCCATGGTGCTCTCGAGTTACATTCTTTGGTGCCTCAGCTTATGGTGGATGACGATGTAACACCGATTATAGCTTTCCAGATAACGCTATTTCCTTCTCAGGGTTTTTGCATCGGGATAACAGCTCACCACGCGATTCTTGATGGAAAAAGTACAACCATGTTCATGAAGTCCTGGGCTTATCTTTGCAAAAAGGGTAACATCGACAACAAAAACTCTTCTTTGCCGCCAGAGCTGACCCCATTGTTTGACAGGAGTGCTATCAAAGATCCAACAAGGCTTGACTTGTTGTACCTAAACCAATGGTTAGATTTCACTAGCGCGGATTCGGATCCAAATAGAAGAAGCTTGATGATTGTGCAGAATATCGGAGATATTCCTTGCGATTTGGTTCGTGCCACGTTTAATTTGAGTCGCGAAGATATCAAGAAACTTAGAGACAAGGTTTTATCTTGTAACCATGCGAAACCACTTCATTTGTCAAGCTTTGCTCTTACCATTGCCTATGTATCGACCTGTTTAATCAAAGCCAGGGGAGGAGAAAGTGATAGAATTCTTTATTTGGGGTTCGCAGCTGATGCCCGGTCACGTTTAGATCCTCCAGTACCAGAAAACTATTTCGGAAATTGCGTCTTTGGTCCTTGCACTTCAGCAAAAGCATGGAACTTCATTGATGAAAATGGTTTTGCCTTTGCTGTGGAGTTTGTAAGTGACATGATTAAAGAGATGGAGGTAAATGGGATTCTTGCAGGGGCAGAGGAGAAGCTGGCACTGATTCTGAATATGATGAAGGAAAGAGGGGTACAGATGATTAGTGTTTCGGGATCACCCCGATTTGGGGTTTACGGGGCAAATTTTGGATGGGGAAAGCCGAGCAAAGTGGAGATAGTTTCCATAGACAGGGGTGGAGCTATGTCTTTAGCTGAGAGTAAAAGATGGGAATGGAGGAATTGAGATTGGTTTGGCACTAAATAAGCATGAAATGGAGACTTTTACTTCCTTATTTGTTGATGGGCTGTGACTGTAAGGTACTTCAATTTTCCTCTTGTTTGTGGGCAATAATAATAAGATGAAATGAACGACTATGAAGCTTCATGTCAAAAATTAAAATGAAAAACTAAGCACAATGTAGTATTTTTTTTTTAATTGTTATTTATAAATCGTCGGCATTCAATAATTATATTAAGTTCCAATTAATCTAAAGTCAAGTAAATTATGTCATATATTTTTTTTACATATATGATATTTTAGATAATTGGTTTAGAATTATATTTGACTAGTTATGTAGAAAACCATATTCTTTTATCTTTTCTTTTAATAGGACGTAATGAGACATCGGCTTATTGGGATTATTAACATATTACATTAGATCATGATAATTCGCTAAAACCATGCCATGACATATTCGTCTACAAACAATTTATACCATAATTACTCTTATTACTAGATATATTATACTATATTTTATTGAAAAAAAAACCATAAAAATAATTATTTCTAACTTATTAAAAATAAAAAGAAATTGGCAGCAACAAATTTGTAATGTTTCCCTTCATTGCCCTCATTTATTAGAGAATCCTCCCCTCCTTCTCCCTCTTCCTTAAATATATATATATATAGATATAGATTGATTTGTTTAAACCAAAAAAGAAAAGGGGGATAAAATTCAAATAAAAAATCCCCCTCCTTCCTCCACACCAATCGTAAAAGGGCTTACTGGAATTTAGAATATGAAAATTTGAAAGAAGGAAACGACGTATTGACGTTTTCTCCCTTTCGGTACAGGCGGCGTACGTATGGTGACCTTCGGATATGGTAATGCATCATCTGTTTTTCCTTCTTTCTTATTATTCAATTGAGAGTAACATTCTAGTGGAAAGTTATATAAATAAGTATATAAATATGAAATTTATAAAACATATAGAACTATATTTATATAACTTTCTTTTAAAATGATTTGTTTTCTATATTATGTATGTTACCGAACAAATCATGATTATTGAAATATAGAGTTTAACGTTCTATCAGCATATTATTGTACAAAATAATAATTTAATATAATAATAATCCCTATTAAAACTATCTCTAAAAGAACTCATTTAGATTAATCACATCATCGTTTCTTTTCTTTTATTTTTTTAAATCTTTATATTTTATATTTTTAACTCTTCACTCTTTATTTTTCTTGAAAAATATTTTTTTAAAAAAATTAGTATAATTCTTTTTTATTAACCAAATTAATGTAATTTTTCTTTCAATAAATATATGCATTGATTTCAATCAAAATCGAATTAATATGAAAAAAGAATAGGAAAGTTTTTGCTTTATACCTGAAGGAACTCATTCAGGCTATCCATGTCATCATTTCTTTTCTTTTTTTTTTAAATATTCATATTTTATATTTTTGACTTTTCACTCTTCACTCTTTTTTTTTTGTCAAGAAATTCATAAACACTCTTTACTCTTCAGTTTTTTTTTTTAAAAAAATACCTTTTCTCTTTCTAAAAAACTTAATATAATTTTTTTTAAAGAAAATCTATATCCCACTTTTAAAGTTATCTCTAAAGGAATTCTCTCAAAACCTTCACGTAGCATATTAGGAAAATTTTTTTTTTTTTAATTTTCTCAAAGTTTATTTATAATAAATGTTTTTTTAAGCTATAATAATAAACTTATTTATAGTTTTTTAGTTTCTCAAAATATTAATTACTAAGTATGTAAATATAGTGTATAGTATAGTAATAAAATTTTTCTCTTTTCATATATTTTCCTTTTTTTTTTCAAATTATTGGATCGATCAATGATTTACATACGAAATTATTTATACTATTTTGTATTGTTTGTTCATACATAATTTATGTGGTTTTATATTTTTCAAACATTAACAAATTTATGACTGCAAACATTTAAGAATAAAGACAAGATTGATCAATGACAAGCAATTTCTATAAAGATAAACAACAATACACAGGGGTCATAATTTTCCATTTAATGAAGGAGATAGAGAGAATTTTTTGATTAAATTCGAATAGACATGAATATATAAGAGGAGTTTATACTTCATTATTATCTACTCCATACTCGAAATATATGAAATATTTAACAAAATAGCTTTACATAGATCTATGGTGTTAGCGCGGAACTAATCTCCTTATTAATGTAATTTTTATTCCAATAAATGTATACATTGATTTCAATGCTCCCTTTTTAGTATTATCAATAATATATATAAATTACGATAAAAAATATATTTTTAATTAGTAATTTGAATATGACAACGAAGATTTTCTTATAAATAAATTATGCCAATGAAACCTGTGTAAGTGACATAAAAGTTATATTTGCTGATAAAACCTAGAAGTTCAACATATTTTCCTTCAAAGATTTAACTATGAAGTAAAATTTACAACAGCGAGGAAAAAATGACTCTGTTTTCGTATATAATATTTATTTCCAAATATATTCTCAAAAATTTTTGAAAAGATATTTGTATATATATAAACACTACTTCAGAAAGACCTGTGGCATTAACGTGAAAATAACGTTTAGTTGTATATCTCTTTCACTCACACCGACTTAATTATTTCATTAGTACTTAAAATTATTATGGGATATGAGATAATTAAATTGACGCTTTTGTACTTATGATTAATTCGTCATCATTACTTTCTTATTTTTGAATTTAGTCAAAATTTTAAATTTTAATTCATTTTAGCGTAACTAGTGGATATTTAGTGGATCTAAATTCAAAATTAGATTAATAGTTTATTTATTTTTATGTATTTTGTTGGATGATGTTGAATTTAGAAGCGAGACTTATATGATCCAAGAGAGATTTAGGCTATGTTTAGTACATGAAAATATTTTTTATTTTTATTTTCTAAAAAATATAAAGAAAGCATCATGTAAAATATGTATAGTTTATAAATATGTATGTATGTTTTAGAAAATGAAAATGGATCTAAAATTGAGAACAATTTTTTTATCTCATTTCTAAGTTTATTTTATTTTCATTTTCTAAAATATGTATATGTGTCCCTTTACAACACATATCTTAGATAGTAGTTTTTTTATATTTTTTAAAGAATGAAAACAAAAAATATTTTTTCACACCAAACATAGCCTAAATCTCTCTTGGAAAAGAAATAGTTTATTTAATAAATTTCTTTTTCATTATCTAAAAAATATTTTCGCACTCCCAACATGAAAAAGAAATAGTCTCATGTTAATAAGACCTGAAGATATCTTTGATTAAAAAAAAAAGTTCTAAAAAATGGCTACCTGTTAACTTGTTGAATGTCCTCCAGTTTTGCAACCCCGTATCCATTCATTATTTACTTCTCCTGTACCAATTTGGGTAATCCTTCCTCCTGATATAATATCGGCACAGGAAAAAGGAGCCCCTGTTGATTTCTTACCGATTTGTTGCCGAGGCAGGAAATTGTTAATAAGAAGTTTATCATTTTCCAAAATGATGAGATGGAACTCAATCGATCATATCATGAATCAATTCACGTATCTGTTCATTTTGTGCACAGACTTGCTATTTACGAAGAAGCGATCATTGCATTTTTAGAACGAAAGGGCAGAGAAATGGGGAATGTGGGGGGATGTTAAAAGAGTGCAATGAAGTATTCTTCTAAGTTTTGAAATCAATGTTTAACACAACATTCAAAATTCCCAATCCATAGAACGGCACGCTTAGAAACACAACTCCAAATGACTACATTCAAACAAATCATTTTCAAAATCAAATCCCAAACTGCAAAAATGCAATAAATCATACAAAGCAGGTAAGATTTCAAGTTTGTGCATTTCTAACCAATCCTGATTTTAATAACAAAATTTCAGGAGCCTAATCGACGCACAGGAGATATCATTAGATCCTTACTTCGATGCCTTCCTTCAACAAGTGTTCTTTTACAGACTGAATGGGCACCTAAAACCCAAACAATGAAGGGATTGAAATCAGAATTCAAATTAATGAAACCTTGCATGTTGCTCTTAAAGTATATATAATTCACTTATCCCATCAAGCTGGGAAAACTGTATTTAAGAAAATTATAACTGCTTCGATTAAATAGTTACCTCCTTTCGATGGAAAATGCCAGCAGCAAGGGCTGCTGACGCATTTGTTTTCATGAATGCCTCTGAAAAGTGTTCAACAGCACCAGCACCACTACTTGCAATCACAGGGATGCTAACAGCATCTGAGATCAGCTTTATTAAATCTATATCAAATCCTTTGCCTTGACCTGAAAAATTAGCAAGTGGGCATTATAATTATAATACAAAGAGAAGACTAGGTCAGATTACACTGAAAATCACAATTATATAATGAATTACATCTTCTGTTATTTTGATGCCATCGGCTTGCCAGATAATAATTGAAATAAACCACATTTAAAACCACTGACCATTTCTTTAGCATAAAAAGCTAGCATACTACCTTTTTGGCATTAAAATATCTGGATAGGTATTCTCAACGGTAGTTAACTATAGCTTAGTTATGGAAAAGGCTATTAATGTCGTTTTAACAAAATTATCTGACATATTAACATCATTTTTGAAATCATTACTTATAAGGGGCAAATTGTTTGGACTACAAGGAAGCTGTTTATACCATCACAATCAATGCAGTTCAATAGTATTTCTCCAGCTCCCAGTTCTTCAACTACTTTTGCTAGCTCATAAGCTCCAATCGGTCGACCTTCTCGCCCACCACTAACCTAAGGAACAGAAAGCAATCAAGATACTGTGCATAAGACAGAAACTTCTAAAATATAAGCATCAAAGCAATGATAATTTAATCATTTGATTATAATATATAAAGACACATTAAGCAGCTAAACAAGCCCTTGGAATGCAATGTGATCCACATTACTACAATCAAAACGCAAAGTGATATTGTTTTCCTGTGAAAGTGGCCATCCATATTCACGATTACTTTAAACGGTGTCATTTCAACACAAACTCTAGAATTAGGTATGGTTGTGTGGGTGAGGCAGTCAAATCCCGCCTCACTTTCTCCTCAGAAAATTCAACTCTTCTTTACCATTTTCTTTCGCACAACACCATCGATGCAATGGCCAGTAACAGCAAGCCTAGTCACATCATGTCTTCTCTCTCATCCATTCTTTTCCTTTTCAATGCATCCTTCATCCTTTTCCATTTATCGTCTTCTTTTCTAACCCAAACCCATTCTAGATGCATATGAAATCTCCCCTCACACATCAGATTTTGCTAAATAACCACAAGCTGGCCTAATTCTTGACAGATAAATGTTATTATGCTCGGATTTTTACTTTCCTGCATTCTCTCTTTGATTGGTCAAACCCAAAGTTCTTCCTAATCTAAAGAGGCTTAGCTTATTTTTGGTGGGCTTGTATAATTTTATATGGTTTCAGATTAATTTGGGGTTAATTTGTGTGTAATGTTGTACTTGGTTAGGGTAGGCAGCAGTAATTGTGGATGGTGATGGTTATTGAAGATTGTTCATAAAAGGATGCTTTTCCAATTTTCCTAGCTTTTTGTTTAGGTGGGTATTTGTTAAGATTTTGTGAATATATAGAAATAGTATTTCCTATGATTTTACATAAAGCATGCACTAAATACACAGATAGAGATACAGATTTCATGCATCCGCGTACTTGTGTTCTCATAGGATGTTAGTCAACATTTCTACTTAGGTTTTGGATTCATACAACTATTTTGAGTTTATATTGTCTATTTAATTTGTTTTGGGAGATTTGTAAGATTCAGTACATCATCCCGTTTATTTCCTTGCCAATAAATGCATCTGATAGCAAGACTATATGAGAGGAAGGGGGGGGTGGGGGGGGGGGAGCGCGGGGCTGGGAAGAGAGGAGCTTCATGAGCACTTTTTTATCTTTTCAAGGTCCATATGAATGTCGTACCAGAAGGCTTTGAAAAATTAAATCAGTTAGAATCAGTTGCAACATGGTACCATTGTTAGTGGTACTTTGAAACTCTGTGTGGAAAATTTTAATTAGTCATAATCTACAACTTTAAGGCTCAGATTCTGATGGTTCATCAAAATGGTGCCAGTTGTGATCAAGGATATTTGGAGATTGGAAAAGCCATAATTGCCAGAGGTGGTGTTTATGTTGCAATGCTGACAAAGTCACAAAAGGTTAGTTGCTTAGAGGTTTGAAAATTTTGCTAATTTTTTCGGTTAAAATTGTCTTCATTTAATGTTGATTTACATTGTGTTCATTTCAACAACTCTGCATGTACTTTCAATTATAGTCAACATTCAATCTCATCATCATCTTGGATATCCTTTTATGGCTCTGCCCTGGCAGTGAAAGGTTCCCAGATAAAAGTGGGGGCTTCCGAACGTAACAACAGTTAGAGGCAAGGCACATTTCAAGTGCAGCGACTGTTTCTTAGATGTTCCTTACAGCACTGCATTTTTTGGTTTGCAACTTCAAGGTAATTCTCTTATTCTATATTGGCTTTCTTTTGCTAAGTTTTGCACATTTATGATCATCTCAACCTTTAGCATATGTGTAGACCATCATGCCCCTATCTGGCTATCTCTTCTGTGCAAGTTCTTATTTTTCTTTTCCCGTATGGTTGGCTCCCTCCCTCCCTCTCTCTCTCTCTCTCTCTCTCTCTCTCTCTCTGTATTAGATATTCCAAAAAAAACCTAAATAACCCAATGATTACTTGTTTATGTGCAAATGCAAAACTGTGCTAGCATGAATGAGTACTGATTGTATTTGGTCCTAGGTTAAGAGTGCTTTTAGAGCGTTTGAGATTAATATTTGCAGGAAGCAAATAGAGTTTGATGATCTTTTTCGGTTTTATGTGAGATATCTGAGTGTGTTGTGTAACATCTAATTTAATTATACGTTTTAAAACATACAACTAGCTTTAAAAAATTTATCTAAATAAATGCTCATAACTGATCATGCAAAAGGCAGAGGGCAAGAAGCCTACCGTACACTGATACCAAGCATATTCTTCTCCACTTGGACCTGATACCAAAAAGATATTCTAATTAACAATCTTTCGGAAATCTCAAAAAAGAAAAAGTGTTAAATTTCTTGAAACGTCTTTGGAACCACAGAACAGGATTTCCCTGGAGAGAGTTGAACTTCATAGATATGGTAAATCTAGAAAAAGTGAAATCTTCTTTACCAGGTTTTGTGACCCTTATAGTCCTGAATGGCACGTCATTAGGACTTTTAACATACACTCTACGAGGATCAATGCTTACAACTACTGCCTGTCAAATAAACATTCAATCAGTTCATTACAAATTCATTCTTGATATTGCAAATAAAATTCAGAAAATACCCGCCATAACAAAACCAAATTTGGCATACACATGAAGCAGCAAAAATTAGTAACAAAACTGTCACCAGTTATATGGGTGAAATAGAGGATCTACTCCTCCAATGGAGAAAACAATGAAGTACCAAATATTGCCAGTTGCCACTACACAAATGAAGACTTTCCTTACCAAGCAATGGGGGAAAATGAAAAAGAGAGAGAGAGACTTCCGCTTTTATCTGCCTTTTTCTAACTTGCATGCCACAGAACTTAAAATATATATATATATATATGTATATATATAACCAACAAAAAGCACAATTTATCATACTGTATGCTCAAGCAAATATATAGGCATTTTAAACTCGCTCATCCAACCATCTACCTTTTGTAGGTTTCTTGTGTTGTTCAACATTTAATTTTCCTGTAATGATCCATTCCAAACATCATTTTAAAGTAAATGTTGCTAAAAGCATCAAAAACTGCATAAAGGACGTTTCATAAACCTAGTTAATAATTAAATCTAGAACTTAACTGGTAAGAATCATAAGGTTTGCAACACTAATTAGAAACTTTGATAAAAGAGAGCCAAAGTTGAATTTCACCCTTTTTTGTTTGAGAAAAAGCTACACGTTAATTAACCAAAAAAAAGAAAAAACTACACATTAAGTGAGCTTTCAAGAGCCGGGGGTGGTTTAGGGAAGGAGGGGGAAGGCCCCTGCCTGTCCCCTGGTTCTGCCAGTGTAGACAGGCCCAACCAAATATATATGCATTTTAAACTCTCATCCAGCAACTACTTTTTGTAGGTGCTTTAAGATATGCAACATTTAATTTTCCTCAATTGATATATTGCTATACAAGTAAATGCTACAAGAAGCAGCAAAAACTTCACAATCAGCTACAAGCTGAAGTATGCATGCAGTCTAAAGATTAATAAATTCGCACATATACATATTAGTGTGGGGATCAACTCATCAAAGATTAGAATAGGGATCACCTGATTTCCATAAACTCTAGAAATTTGTTCTAAGCTGCTCTTTCCTGTCTTTACCTAAAAGAAGGGTTTATAGAATCATTTGTAAAACATATCCATATATAACCACCTGAACTCCACAAATTAAAAGTCTTACTAAGAAGAACTTTGCATACTTTTGTTTTTAAATATTCTTCTGCCGTATAAACTGCATCACTTCCAATGGATATTTTATCTGCCCCAGACCTAAAATACTCTGAAGCAACTTCCAAACTAGAATAATGCCTGAAAAAGAAAACAACGATTGATATGGACAATTATACTAATTAATTAAAAAAGGATCACTTAAAAGTGCAGTATCAGGGAATGAAGAATAAACTACTTGCACAGAAATTAAAACCTTAATCTCAAAAATATATGAAAACTAGCTCATACTATACACAGAGGCATACCTGCCGTTTGCATCTGTAAAATCTCGTATACCACCTCCAACTGTTAGTGGGACAAAAACATTTTCTGAAGCGTGTCTTAATACCTGCAAAGCACAGAAAGTAATATACATCCATATATAAATATCCACAAAAACAAACATTAAAGAATAAATTAAAAATGCTATGCCAAAATATATTCAAATTCAAATGTTAAAAACCTGTAACATTGGTAAATCTCCTAATGGGAAGTCACGAAAGCCAGTAATATTCAAAAAACTGACCTGAAATTTAAAAGTATAAAAGAAACCAATAATTCAAAGTACTATAGAAACTAAGAAGGGGCTAAATGATTCCCAAAAATTAAACAAGATAAACATACAACACATCAAACTATAAGCATACCTCATCAGCCCCATTTTTGTAATACAGTCCTGCAAGCTCTACTGGTTTGCCAAGGTTTCTTACCTACAAAAGTTTCTGATGACTTAAAACTGCATCCAAATCTAGATGAGTTCTCTAGATTAAACATGATATAGGACTTCAAGAAAAACACAAGCAAGTATTACAACTTAAATTAACGCTTGTTTTGTATCCTTTTGTTTCTAGGGCACATCCCACTTTTATTGTGTATAAGAATTATGTTGCATTGACATGTAAAAGTTTTTAAATGTGGTTTAGGCATCCACCAATTGAAAACCATAATCAAGCAGATCATGGAAATAGAGCAATGAATGACCTCCACTGGCTTACCTCATTCTCTTTTTTGTGCTCTCTTACATCATACTGGTCCCCTTTGGTTACAACAAGATCCCCTTTGTCATTCGTCCTAACATCAAGACAAGCAATCACCTGAATGAAAGTATGATCAGCCAGCATACAGTTATATGATCCGCAAGAAGAAGCGGAACATGTCAAAGTACTCATCCAGAGCTATGTAATTCAGGAGTGAAAGATATGTAGGTGCATAGAAAATTTGCAACCCTGGAAAGTGAAAACCAAGGATAACAAGAATAATAATTCAAGTTTTGGAATGGTTACCCTCTTAGCAAGTTTTGAAGCCTTCCCCCGAGTAGGCTTCTGTAGTCAAGTGATACACTCAGATCATTAGGTGGATTAAAAGTAGAGTTGATAAAAGATAATAAATGGATCAAAAACAAGGATTCTACCTTTGTCCCCTGTGACTTTGGATGCAGGAACCTTCTTAATACAGAAAGACCAACATCTGCGACATTTTTATTCACTTATCAATGTTAATAAAGATGTTAACTATTCTGTCTGATGTTTGTTCCGGGATAAAAAGAGCATGATGTTTTGCCATTTCCCAATGAAAATTTTCCAGTAATCAGATAACATTTAGTAATTACATTAGAAATCAATTGGAGGAACCAACTACCTAGGCCTGGAGAAATACCTTGAATTTTACCCTTTTGATGCTCTTCATGCACCCGTATTGATATTAAAAAAATAATTTTCCTAATTTATGCATTCCTTTGTTTTTTCCAAACAGCAAGGCAACAAAAACTAGAAGATGATAATCTTAAAGGGAAACTTTGTTCAATAGAGAAATGTCTGTAACAAAATGTTCCGTAATCTGTACCAACAGGAAGAAACTTGTACATTTTGAAATTTGAAACTTGCAAAGAGCAAAAACAGATAACTACTTCAAGCACAAAATATCTTGCCTCCACTCTTCTCTGGATGGAACTGAACTGCATACACATTTCCCCTTTTGATAGATGCTATAAAATTCTCACCATAATTGCACGTAGATGAAACCCATTCTTTGTTATCATCTGACTACCAAAAATATGAAAATATAGGTCATCAAAAACGGTAAGTATGTTTATTATATGAGTTTTTGCAACAGATGTACTAATGAAGCAAGGATAAAAACAAATTAAGAGGTTGAGAAGAGCATACGGGCATGGCACAGTAAGAGTGAACAAAGTAGACATGGTGATCTCCAATCTCATCCAAAATGTCAGAGTCTTTTGCAATTTGCAAGGCATTCCAGCCAATATGGGGTACTCTGAAACCATTTGAAGAGTTAAACCGCCCAACCACACCGGGTATCAAACCAAGACCATTCACTGAAACAAATGTACACCGTGGAGTCAAGTTGAGAACTGTAAGAGAAATTACGACATGCTACAAAGAAAATACCGAAAGCTTTCTCTCTATTTGCCAAATGAAGACTCTTTGGCTTCTCCTTTTTCTCCTGTTGATGCCTTATTCCTCCTATGCGACAACTCATCTCTCTCCTTTTTTTTGGATAATTTAACCTAATTCTTTAAGCTATCTATAAAATATTTATTCATAAAATAAAATAAGAATGAGATTTAAAACACCAAAGACTCATTCCACCACATAATTTAACATAATATACATTCAGGATAATAGGCAGGACTATATAAAATAACTTCTACAAGTTTAGAATCTTTACCAAGTCCCTAATCATTAAAGGACTATATGTACATAGAAATTTACATACATACATGCATATAGTAGTAAAAAACTTCTGAAGATATAAAAAAACTACAAATTGACCTGGTCCATTCTCTTCACTTGACTCAAAAAGTAGTTGAAGTCCAAGACAAATGCCTAAAAATGGGCGATCATTCTCGATATAAGTACATAGTGCTTCAGCCATCCTGCAAATGACAAATGACAACTTCCAGACTCATAATTTAACTAAGAAGTTAAAATTTAGATCTAAACAAAAGAGATAATTAGACATCCTTAAATTGTCATCTAGAGTAAATAAAGAAGCAAATAATGGTCAACCAACTTTGCCCAGCAAGATTTACCTATACCTACAATGTAAGCCAGCTCAGGTCATTCTGTTTTATGCCAGTTTTCTTATCTAATTCTTAAATAAACAAAAGGAAAGATAAATAAACTAAAAAAGAAGAGATAAAATCCCTATCCTTAAAACATAGGTTTTCTAGAAGTCACACCTAAGGCTCATTAAATTGCACAATCATATGAGTTACGGGGTGGTGCAGGACATTTTCTAGCAGCACTTCTTCCAGTCTAACATGGATGCATGTATTTCAATTGTTGACCATCACACATATTTCTAAAGGTTCCTGCTACCTTAGTTCAAATCACACAAAGAAGTTGCTCTATGTACAGAGCCATACCCGGTCTTGATCAATACATCCATGGCTGAAGCAAATGCCCCAACACCAGGAAAGATTAGGCGTTCCGCATTCAAAATGTCTTTTGGAGTTCGTACCTACATTTTAATTCAAAAGAAATTATAGGTCTATCACTTACTCATCCATATTTAAAAAGCAAGTAAACATACAAAGTTACATTGATACAAATTATCATCATATTCTAAAATCATGCCACCACACATTTCAAAAAGAGAATAAGGAATTACTATTAAAAAAAAAAAAAAAGCCTCCCTATCAGATTTTTTTCTATAGGAAATAATATAGAAATGTCATAGAATCATAAGAAGACATAATCTGAAAGCAAGATATTCTTTTCATAGAAGAACCATTTATCTATCAGAAAAATGAAAATCTCAATCTCACATTGAAGAGTAAAGTTTTGCTTACAGAAGTGGAATGAAAACATAGAATCAATGTGAATAAATTCTAATAGTTTTAGGAAAAACGCAAAATGAAATAAAAATATCAACCAATTAAAGAAAAGAAAAGTAGGCTAAAATGGCTCACATCCTCTATCTCAAAGCCAAGATAGCGAATCGCATTCCTTACGCTTCGAACATTCCCAGCTCCATAATCAAGCAATGTCACCACAGAACCTAAAAAACAAAAACTTTTTGAAAAACAGAGTAAAAGTTCAGAGACATTTGCACATTTATTTATTTTTTGGTCAGCACAGAGTGAACTTAGAACCATTAATTTTCAAAACCAAAACAATTTGGACACTTCATCCAACTTTGTCAAATAAAGTGTCAACAAATCATTAAGACAACATTATTTTTGCATTGCTTGTATTTATTCTTCTTCTTCACTCTTTTTTTCTTTATTCATTTTCTATGAACAACATCCTGGTATAGTGTCAAAATAATTTAGGATTTTCTACATAATTTCAATTATTTTATGAGCTAAAGTACCAGAGCTAGAACCATATGAAGCACAGATAATAAGATTTCGAGGAGATATGGGTTGTAGAGCATTTCGGCGATGCTTTTGACGGATGGTTGACAATGATTTTGTTGCAAAGCTTGCAAAGGAGGCATGCTGCAATGCCTCCATTATTCAGAACTGGTACGGTTTACCAAAGCAACTGTTTTCGAATTGTTGAAGGCTTGAAGGTGGACAATTCAAAAGCTCTACTTGATCATGTATACGATGCTTGCTTTCGAGTATGTGTTAGGCAGAGATATAGGCTGCTGCAAGGAAACCAATCCTTCATGAAACAATTCCTCAGCTTAAAAACAAAAACAAAACTTGTTCACCTCATTTATATAAAGGAAATAAATTAAGTTAAAGATCAAAAGCAAGTGTAGAACAACTTGAAAACCAACTTCTTTAAAAAAAAAAAAAGAATCTAACCATTCACTACTAAAGAGAAAGTAAAACAATCTTCCCTTTATTAAAAAAAAAATGGCATTTCAAGAACATAAGCAAAAAAGAAATACAAAGGATCAAACTGGAGCTCATCTAAATCTAACTTAGTTCCCCATTATGAAATTAAACTACAAAACAACTATGAAATTGAGTAATTATAGCATCAATAGTCACTCACCAAGTATAATGGATCAAAGAAGCCAAATTCTGAAAGAATTTTAAGAAATGGCTAGTGGGTGTATTTTCTTGGGTGAGAGTGAGAGGAAAAACTCCAGAGTCAGCGGCAATCACTCGGCAATCGGCGGCAATTAACCTTTTCGCCATTACTCATTAGCTTTAGCCTGGCAATTCAACATTTTAATGTTTGGGCAGGAGTCTGGGCCCGTTGGGCTCCTTGATAACCAAGCTCTATTACTCTATTTTCCTCATATTTGGATCAGTTGATGAGCCCAACAAATTTGATTTACTCACATATTTGGGATTTTTATTGATTGAATATTCAAATTAATCCCTAAATTATACATTTTTGTACATATTGATCCTTAAATTTTTATTTGGGACAATTGACTGTTCAAATTATTATTTTAAGATAATTAACCCCTCAAAACTATTATTTTGGGATAATTAACCTCTCAAACTTAATAGTTTGGGACAATTTAACCCTTAAGATTCTATGCAATATAACTCTTTGGGAGTTAATTATCCAAAAATAATAGTTTGAGGGATTAATTATCCCAAATAAAAATTTAGGGGCCAATTTATTTTTTTTGGTATAGTTTAAGGGTCAATTTAAGTATTCAACCGATTTTTATTTAGCAAAGACAAGGAAAAATTGTTGAGAGAATTTCAAAAAAAAAAAGGATAAAGGATGGGTTAACAGAAATATTTATTAATTAGTATAATAATTAATTACCACCAATACCTGCAATTAATCATCCACATTAATTAATTAATTTTCCGAAAGTCAAGTGGGGAAACCAAGGGGTGTGTTGCCTTCCTCAAGTTGTATTTTATACTCTCAATCTCTACATCAAAAGTAAATTAATTAAGCAACTTTTTTTTTATACTTAGCTTAAACTTCGATATAACTGACCAGTATATGGAATGCAAAGGAAGATGACATTTCTTAATATATCGTTGATTTAGACGTAGTTTCGCATTACGGTTGCCATGGGGAAAATTTTAATTTTGAAAAAGTGATTTTAAGAATTGCTTTTAAAAAGTGCATTTAACTTTTTTTTTTGTGTTTAATATTATTATGAAAAAATGTGGTTTCAACGTAAAAATACTTTTTAAACGCAAAAGTATATAAAAATTAGCTTTTGAGGTTGGGTGGATTTCTATTATCCCAATTAACATTTCATCAAAACTAAAAATTGTTTGGTATTGTATTTGGAAATGAAATATAACTTTTTGACATTTAAATACAATGTCATATGAACTCTTAGTGTGTGTGTATATATATATATATATATATAAAAGTTGTTCACTGGATTTCTCATATTCAAAATTCATTATTATCTGATTTTGAGGGCCATGTGCATGGGATTGGAAAAACTCGATTTGAAGATACAACACATTGCTTTTTGCTTGCTTATAACTTGTGCAAATAATATATATTCGATCAACTTCAAGACCTTCTTATTCTTCTAACGTCATTTGGAGTTCTTTATTGAACTCCTTCTGGTTTGACCAAGAGCTCTATTGGATGGTGTGTTTTACGATATTTCTGGTTCACGTTGATAACTCAATATATTATATTCTGTCGGTTTTGTTCACCATGATGAAAGAATACCAGCTCGGCCATGCGTGCCGTACGGAAGAACAGTTCAATAATTAGAAAACTTGAAATGGGTTCAATTTACAATTAAACACCTTTATGTCTGACTTTTATATACTCACTTCCAACTCCTAAAAGTCTAAAACCTTTCTGAACTTAGAGCCAGAGAGCTTGGCCAATTAGAGCTTTGATTCTCTCTAGCTCCGAGACTGAGTCTCTTGGTTTATCTGCCATGGCACGGCTAACAACAGTGAAAATACATGAGATCACTCGAGTCACTCCGTCCTTTAACTCACCCAAATCAACCAACAAATTCTCTTTTCCGCTTACTTTCTTTGACATTTTCTGGTACAGGTTTCCTCCCGTTGATACTGTCTTCTTCTACCAACTCAACGAGTCAGACGCAACCCCTTCAAATTTCTACTCAGTAATCCTCCCCAGACTCAAGCAATCTCTCTCTCTTGCACTCCTCCATTACCTTCCTCTTGCTGGAAAGCTCGAGTGGCCATCAGATTCTCCCAAGCCCATCATATTATACACTCCAAACGACGGAGTTTCACTCATGGTTGCCGAGTCTGAGGAACGTAACTTCGACACCCTCTCTGGCAATGACATCCATAGAGCAAATGAATTGCATGCTTTGGTTCCTGAATTGATGATGTTAGAGGACAGAGCAGAAATGATATCTTTCCAAATAACCCTGTTTCCGAATCAGGGTTTTAGCATTGGGTTCAGAGTCCACCATGCGGTGGTTGATGGTAAAAGCGCATTCATGTTTATGAGGTCCTGGGGTCATCTCTGCAAACAAGCTGGTAATTATAGAGCAGAGCTCCCTTCTTTGCCACCTAATCTAATTCCATTTCTTGATAGGAGTGTTATCACAGACCCAACTAGACTTGACCTGCTATACTTGAAGCGGTGGCTAGATGCTTTTGGTGAAGATCAGGGTCCGACTAGTAAGAGAAACTTGAAACCTTTGAACAACATTGTTGTAACTTCCGATGATTTGCTTCGAGCCACATTTGAGTTTAGTCCCGAAGATATCAACAAACTTAAAGACAAGGCTTTGTCTAGTGCTGGAAAACTACTACACCTGTCCACCTTCGTACTTACGCTTGCTTATACAGTTACCTGCCTGGTTAAAGCCAAAGGAGGAGAAGGTGACAGAGTGGTTTCTATTGTGTTCGTAGCTGATTGCAGGACGCGTCTAGAGCCTTCCCTGCCAATAACATATTTTGGTAACTGCCTTATGGCTTCTGAAAGTTTTGCAAAAGCAATAAGTTTCATGGGTGAAAATGGGTTTGCTTTTGCTGTAAGTATGGTAAGTGATATGGTGAATAAGTTAAACAACGGGGTTCTTGAAGAGGCAGAAAATCAACTGTTGGACGCTCCCAATCTAGTAAATCCACATCAAGGAGTTCAGGCAATAAGTGTTGCTGCATCGCCCCGGTTAGAAATGTATGGGTCAGATTTCGGATTGGGTAGGCTGAAGAAGGTGGAGATTGTGTCCATAGACAGGACCGGAGCTATTTCCATGACGGAGAGCAGACATGGTGGCGGAGGAGTTGAAATTGGCTTGGCAGTAAAGAAGGATGAGATGGGAAATTTCATTGCTTCTTTGATATCTGACGGATTTTGTAACAGTACTCCAAGCAATTTTACTCGTTTCACTTCAAGCAAACTCTAGCTTGACATTGCCAGAATTTGTTAGTTTCTTCTCCAAATCTGAAATAATTCATCATGAATTTCCGGGGAAGAATAGCAAATAATTTTATTAATTCATGAAACGCTGTTCAATTTTATGGAATTAATCATCATTATAGTTATAATGACTTTAAAAAAGTATCATTATATATATCATGTGTTTGAAATGTCTTGATTCCCTAGCAAACCTTGTTCAAAGAAGGAATTACTACAATTTTGTCTAATCCAACCATGGATCTCATTATGCGTTCTAATGTATCCAAAAAAAGAAAAGAAAAGTGTTTGAAGTAGGAGAGTGATAGAAGCAAAACTAGAAAGCCTCCAATTGTGATTAAATTAGAATTTTTTATATGGATTAAGACATTAAACAAAGATCAATTTCTCTAACTTTGGTTGGTTGTAAATTGTAAAGTAACTAACTGTTCATATGTATTCTTAAAAAATTCTTTTATGGGTTCGTTTCAAGTTTTCGAATATATATGAAAGGAATTTGTTTTAAGTGCTTAGGCACTAGATGGGATTGGCATGGAGCGAGAGATATCTCGAGGCTTGCACAATGCTGGGAGCCAGATATCTGCATCATTCACCTGAGATGGGATGCGCATTGTTTCAGCCACCGAGGATCCTAATGTCTATGTGTGGAACTACATTAGTTAGGACGGGGCCGTGCCCCTAGCGAGGAACAACTGGTCCACTCTTGTGAACGGTTTTTCTCAAACAAATTAATCAGTTGCAATTCTTTGCTGTGTGATGACTGATGACATCTAGATACTCTACTTTCTCAAATACAAGAACAAAATCTTGCCTTTCGGGCATCATTTTCATTTTATCAAAATACAAAAATTTATTTTTGTAATAATTGGGATAATATATATATATATATAATATGACAAATATATGTATAAACCTTTAGTAAAAGAATTTTTAAAACTAAAATTTTAAATTAGTCTGAAAAATGACAAACTCTATTATTAAACATATCAAATAATAAAATATAAAGTTAAATTTATAATTCAAAATGAAATAGATTAAGTTCAACAATATAATTTAATGTAATATTAGAACAAATCTTTTTTATTTAAAGAAGTAAATTACTTTTCTTGAGAAATTTAAAATGCATGCCTATTTAACTAAACTCAACTTTAATTGTATTTTTTTTTTGAGAGAACTTTATATGTATGTTAAATTCATGTTATTTAATTTTTTCCATTAATACATATCAATTATTAAAATAATATTTTATATACTCTATAAATATTATGAAATAAATGTAAAATAAAAAATTCAAAATACTTAAAATATTTTATAACCTAATATAGGGCCCAAAAGGTCCAATGTAGCTTATCTTCCTCTCCCTAACGTTAAGTAGGGGTGTAAACGGTTCGATTCGATTTGGATATCAAGGTTTTAATATCCGAATGTTTCGGTTCAGTTTGGATCGGATATTTATACGGGTTTTCGGGTAGTTAAAATTCATTCAATTTTGAACTTTTATTCTTTTACAAAACCCAAATAAGATTATAAAAACTTTGAATCATTTCATTTTTTGCCAATAAAATAAATTTTGGAGTTTTATTCTTTTACAAAAGCCCATAAGATTATAACAATTTTGGGTCATTCAATTTTGACCAATTAAATCAAGCATTTTTTAAAATTTTAGTTAATTTGGATAATTCGGTTTCCATATGAACAATTCGAACCTTAACCGAATTATCAGTTCAGTTACAAATTTTTCGGTTTTCTTGAGGCCATAGCCTAAAGTCCAAATCCAAAGACCATTTGCAATGACAAAAAAAAATCTCATAACACATTTTATGCCACTAAACACTTGTCAAAATATAAAGCCATGTATTTAATTTTATATGGAATGATAGTTTAGACAATTCGGTTTCCATATAAACAAGTTGAATCCTAACCGAATTATCGGTTCGGTTCACTTATCGATTTCTTCGGTTTTCTTGAATAGCCCTAGCCTAAGTCTAAGTCCAAAGACCATTTGCAATGACCAAAAAAAATCTCATAACACATTGTTATGCCACTAAACACTTGTCAAAATATAAAGCCATGTATTTAACTTTATATGGAATGATAGATGATAGATGATAGATATGGGGAGATTCATGATAGGCAATTTCCGGTTAAGCTTTAATGAAAATTCTAGAATATTTTTATTGTTAAGATTTCACACAACTTAATTCACATAAAAAATATGACATAAAGTTAAAGTTTCATGGAGTTTTATAACTTACTTTGATCCATGTTTAAAATTGTGAAAAACAAAGTGAAATCAATTTCCAGTGAAAGATTAAAGACATACTTATTATCTACTTCTTGCCTTATCTTTAATGGCTTCTTGATGGTGAGAAGTTTTCTACTTTTAATATCAGTACGTAACATAAGGAGAAGGAGCTACACCCAATTTTAACTTTCTCCTTTTTAGCTCTCTCAACCATCATAAGTGGAGTTCTTTATGTTAAAGCTCTATGCTACAATAAGAGTTTTATTAATAGGTTATTAAACACTTAAGTTATACTATTAGATTTAATTAAAATGTTATTTAATTCTTAAGTTACATAGGCCATCTTTGCATTAGAATAAAATTATTCTAACATTCTTCCACTTGGTTCATATGATGATTTGATGGTTTAATAACAACTATAATTGCGCACCATATATTAAATCCACTTTATTTCAATAAGCTTATTTGAATTAGAATCTCGATCGGATCATGGCGGTAACACGTCATTTGTTGACATGGTTCCATGTATCACTTAATCATTCCAATTCAATATTAACTTTGATGGAGGAATATCATGAGCCTCACCTATAAGATCTTCCAAGAAGATGCAATCTGTTATCATACTAAACAATACATGTATAGAAATATTAAGTGGATAACAAGATTAATAAGTAGAAACATAACCATAATTGAATTCACAAGTGTCACAATAACACGAGCAAGACAAACCATATCCACATATATAAGTACCACACGATCATGCTAACAAGGACTGCTCTATAATGCTCATCCGTTCAACATGGCTAGAAAATGTCTTATGCGGTAATCCCTTAGTTAACGGATCCGCTATCATAAGATCAGTACTAATTTGTTCGATAGACACTCTCCGTTTCTGCACTTCCTTTTTGATAGACGAGTACTTCAAATCCATGTATTTTGCACCATTCAAGTACTTGTCATTTTTAGAAAAGAAGACAGCTGTGGAGTTGTCACAATCAATTCTCAATGACTTGGCTATACTATCAGCAATCCCAAGTCCTGAGATAAAGTTCTGTAACCACAATCTATGAACAGTGGCCTCAAAGCATGCCACAGATTCAACCTCCATAATGGAAGTTGAATGACAAGCTGTTTTCCATTTTTTTCATGAAATTGCTCCTTCCACCAATAAAAGCAAACAAATGTGGATTTTCTTGAGTCCACACATCTATCATTGTCTAAATTTAAGAAGCCAACCACTTCAAAGTGATCTAACCTTCTTTACGTGAGCATGTAATCCTCGATGCCTGATAAATACTTAACGGGCCGTTTGATTTGCGTCTATCTGAAAATATAGTCGGCGATCTGATGGTAATCTGAAAATATTACCATGTTTGGTTACTATTCACATGGATATGTGCCAGACATCTGAGCTTACCACATGTAACCAGATTACCATAAATGTGGCAATCCAGATTGCCATGGGGGGAGGCGGCCATCTAAGATTACCACGTTCATGGTAATCTGAATTAAATTTTTTTACCAAAATACCCTTATTTTAAAAATATTTTGGACATGTATAACCTTATAAAAGACTAAATTAAATAATCACATTATGAAAAATTAAATAAATTAAATAATTAAAAAATAAAATTAATTAATTAATTGTTTTAATTAATTAATTATTTATTTAACTATTTCATTATTTAATTATTTTTATTAATTACTTAATTACTTATTTTTATTATTTAATTAATTATTCCATTTAATTACTTAATAATTTAATTAATTAATTGTCTTTATCATTTACATTATTATTAATTAATTACTTGTTTTTATTATTTAATTAATTATATAATTCATTATTTCATTTAATTATTTAATCTAAGTTATATAAATAATTATTTAATTTAATTTAATTGCAAAATAATTAAAAAACAATTAAATTAATTAATTAAATGAAATAATTAATTTAATAATAAAAACAAGTAATTAATTAATTTTATTTTTTAATTATTTAGTCTAATTTAATTAATTAGTTGCTTGTTTTTATTATGTAATTAATAATTTAATTAATAATTACATTTAATTATTAATTAGTTATTTAATCTAATTTTATTTAATTATTTAATTTAATTAATTTTTTTATTATTTAATTTTTGAGTAATTAATTAATTAATTAATTGTTTTTGTTATTTAATTAATTATTAAATTAATTATTTCATTTAATTATTTAATTTAATTATTTAATTTAATGTTTTAATTTAATTTAATTTCTAATTAATTAATTAATCAATAAAAATAATTAAATTAGATTAAATAATAAAATGAACTCATTAATTAATTAATTAATTGAATGAAATAATTAACTAAATAATTATTTAACTATTAAAAACAAGTAGTTAATTAATTAATCAAAATAATTAAATTATTATAGGGATGTTATTTTTGGAATTTCATTCTTATATAAACCGTGGATATCCAGCAATGTGCTATAATGAACCAAACAAGGGGAAAAGAAAATCCTGATAATATTAGTTTTGAACCAAACATGGCAAAAAGAAAAAGACATGAGATATCAGATAATATTACATAGTAAGTGATATACTCGATTATATCACTTTACCTAATAAAATCTTATAACTGCGAACCAAACGGCTCGTAAGGACTTTCATTGCAGCTTTTCAATGATCCATTCCAAGGTTGCTTTGATATTGGCCTAACATTCCAATGGAAAAGTTGATATATATCCAGTTGATTGTATGTCTGAACATACATCAAACTCCCAACCACTAACGTTTAGGGAATAAACTCCATTGCCTTTCATTCCAAATCATTATTGGGGCATTGTATTTCACTAAACTTGTCCCCTTTTTGAATTGAAACTATTCTTGTGGAGTATTTTTCCATTCTAAATCTCTCTAATACTTTATTGATATAGCCTTTTTAAGACAATCTAACAGTCCTTGTGATCTATCATGCAATATTTCTAAACCTATCACATAGAATACCTTACCCTTATCTTTTATTTTGAAGTTCTTAGAGAGAACTTATTTATATCATGCAACAAACCAATATCATTAATTAGTAGTGTCATAATGTAACCGCTAACGACTGGGTTTGGGACTTAGGAAAATTTATGGAGTCACCACTAACCGATTTGTTTGCTTAGGTGCCGTTTGTCACCTACTAATAATCTATCCAACTTAGGATGGCCATTAGATGGCATACTTAAACGAGTGGGTCCCAGTCTATGGAATAGAGAACGGAAGTCGAGAGTACAGTTATGTAAAAGGAACGATGAGCACCCTTACAACACCTGTCGAAATGACGGTACCAATTAATTTAATACTACTTAAGCCTTAATTAAAAGACATATCTTTGTGATTTTCCTTTTGTTTGATTTTTTTATTTTGCGACCCCTCTCTCTCTCTCTCTCTCTCTCTCTCTCTCTTATCTTTAACTTGATTTTATAATTGAAAAGTTAAAAGAAGACTATGTTTCAAAACATTTCATTTCTTTTTCTTATCTTTAAATGAAATCGGAATTTATTAGTAAAGAAAAGTTTAATGACATATATTCAGGCATAACTTTTATACAATGATGAATGGTAATAATGCTTCCCCCACACCCACCCCCAAGTAAATTTTAAAATTCCTATTATTTTTTATATGTACTTACAATATATTTGTGTGTGTGTATACATATATGTATATATACTAAAAATCTTACATTGCCTCCATCTCCTCCCAAAAGTAACTTATTTCAAATTGGCCCTTCTAATACCTCATGCCAAAATCCACCACTACATATATACTTTCAACCCTATAGGGATTATCTTAGATGATGACCGTTGGTATTTTTGGTATTTACTTTTTCATCGAACGTCAGTTTCATGTATGAATTGTATATAAGTGGTATTTTCCTATAAAAAAGGCATTTCGAAGTTGTTTAAGATAAGTATAGTGTTTTTATTCAAATAAGAGAAATTGTTGTTATCATTATATGCTTTAGTTTTTTTTTTTAAAAATCATTGCATTCGATTTGCCCAAGGTATGGTTTCTTGTGGCCTAACATAACATGGCATACAGTCGATGGTGGTGGTGGTTTCTAAATCGAGATACGCATCATAGACTACTTGGAGGTAATTCAATAGCATATTAAGGATATTATATGTAATACAATTTATATTTCTATAGAAGTTGCTACGAAGGAAGCTCTACACATAATGTAGTTTAATTTGTGATTTGAAGTCGAAGACTTCAACTACAAGGAGAAGAATTGGTTGTGAGATACGTATTTAAATCTAAAGAGTAAATTTATTGCACTGAAGGAGTCTATTAGATCGTTATAGTGGATAATTAGATATTAGTTTATTGTAATTGACAAGATTTTCATTTTAGTTTATAGTTTCTCTTATTTATTTATTGTACGTTTGTTACGCCCCGACCCGGAGGGGTTGGCCACGTGGCAATCGTCGTGCTACCTCGAAGTACGTGTCTGCAGTCATGCCTCCAAGGCACCGTAAGGCATGAACTAAGTATCTTCACTGCAAAACAAAATTAAAATTTTAATTAGAAATCATATAATAAAATAATTAACTTTAAAAGTAATACTAATGGACTATTTCAAAAGAACACCTACGCAGCGAAAACTACTCCTCCTAAGCCACCGACGCCTTCTAGTAAGCCTCTGATCGATCTGTTATCCTCGTACGCGGATCTGCATCCATCCACATTGGATACAGGTGAGTGACAGAGATTCAATGAATCTCAATCAAGGGTTAGGAAAACAGGGGTAATCCAAATATATAAACATAAATAAATATTTTTATTTTCAAAACTCTCTTTCAATTCTCTAGGTGAGAACCTTCTTCTAAAACAATTTAAATAAAAATATACATATCTAAAATGGGCTAGCCTCAAATCCACTGAAGGCTCAACCCGTCGATCGTATGAATTACTGCACCGAGGGCTATCTCTTTTCTATTTTTAAAACATTTTCAGTCTCTGCCCATTCCCTCGGTGATGCCAATTTCTGTGTGTGGAATACAGTCGAAAAGAAAACAAGCCCTAGCGAGTTTCTCTTTGCGCCTCTCCCAGAGTCTCTCACGCACCGTGCCCCTTGATAGGAGGCTCACGGCTACATGGCTGCGTACACGTCTCTCACTCGGCCCACACGCTCCCTCATATCGAAACACCGAGGACCTCTCAATCGCTCATCTCACTCCTATCTGCATCAAAGATCATATATATATGTACAAAACATATATATTAAAAACATATAAACATAAACACACACACATATAAATCTTTATACTTCTCTTTGAAAACATCCTACTCTCTACATGGGTATATCACCAAGCAAATGTGTGTGCGTATGGATTTCCCTTATCCTTAAACGTTTGAAAATCATTTATATTTTTAAAACCTTTGGCCCCAGTGGCTAAGCAAAGAAATCTTAGCCACTCACAATGTTGGGAGATTCGAATACTCCCAAAGGATCCACGTAACTTAACCTCTGGAGCATCGCCGCACTCGATCATCCGAAAACCTAATACACAAAAATACATGTTAGCATTCATAATCAAACTATGAATGCACCTATGAGGCTCTAGCATGATTTAAGACAGTGTTTGAATGTGTTTCGGGGCTTAAAAAAGTGTCTGGGAAGTTTTGGGGTCAAAATCAGATACTTGATGAAAAATTACCAAAATGCAGGCCATGGGCCCCACGCAGTCTAGGCCAAGTCCCATGTGGGAGACGAGACAGGTAGCTTGGGGTTCAAGCTCCCTCCTCGATTCTCATGCCATTTGACCTCCTTCCGATACGCAAACTTAGACAAATGATCTTCACCCTGTCCACAATATGTTTATCGAAAGAAAAACGAGAATCACAAACTCAAATTCCTAGATCTCAAATCTACACTAAAATCTAGCTAAAAAGCTGAATCTAACTTTGAGTTTGGATCTCTCCTAGACCAATGCATGGAAATACGTGAAAACTTAATAAAATAGATTAAGGTGAGTAGAATAACATATTAGAAACTCACCTTGATCCTTCGGTCGGTTTGTCCAAATCGGCCAAAAGTCCAAAATTGCTCTGAGGGAGCCCATGAGATAAGAGGAAGAGAGGAGGAAGAAAAATGAGAGGGGGATAGCTCAACTTCCCCTATTTATAGGCAAGCCCGACATCGGGCCTACTCAGATCCCGGGCCAGACTTAATTCTCTCTTTTCCACCTCTCGTAATCTCAATTTTTGGCCTAATCCACCAACCAATTCACCAATGGATATCCAATCCATTGGCTATGGACTTACAGAAGTCCAAGTAGTGCTTCCATACATGGTTACTTGTCTCATGTTCCAACTCAATCTTATCGTAATTTCCACTTCTTTTCTTCATCTAACACATCCGGACCGACCTATTATTGAGTTAATACGCCGTCTTACACTATTCCATTCGTACAAAAAAGTTGGATTAGGTTCGGGTGTGTCAACATTCGTTATTAGAGGATATATAATGTAAACAACGTTACAACCCTTTGTGATGGAAAATATCAGTATAATCGAATTTGAGAGAAATGTTAAAATCGAATAAATGTTTAAATCGATTTCAAGGGACGTAAATCGAGTATATGTAATAGTGGCTTGTGATTATGTTTTTAAAATCAGTTCTGAACTTGCAATAAATCAAGTTTTTCCTATTTGATCGTGGTTGTAATGGAGTTTGAATTGGTTTAAAATCGATTTTCAAGTGATTGTAATCGAGTTTGAATATATTTTGGTACAAACTATTAATATATTTTAGTATTCAATATTTACAATAAGAAGTAAATATTTAACAAATAGTTGAAATTAACATGGTGGTTAGTGTATTTAGTTTTTTTGTAAGTGGTTGAGGGCTCAAATTTTTTTGTTGTAATTAATTTTTTGATTGCAATTAATTTGTTGACTAACATTATACTCAAATCTGGCATGGTTACGAGTGTGATGATGAAATTAAGGAATGTGATATAAAAACCAAAAACAGAAGGAAACTACTTAAGAATTGAGCCAAAAAATAGGGATTGGAAGATAGTTGAATTTTCTCCATATTTTTTTATTAAATCTGATGATGTTCTGGCTTTGCTTTTGAAGTTTGTTGCTTTTTGGCTTTCTTCCTTCCAATGTTTGTTTTTTAGCTGGAGTATTCCACTTGTGTTTTCTGTTTTGTAATGGAATCTTATTCTCCATTGAATTTTTTTATGTTTTTTCTCAATGAATTAATTTCCCTTTTATGGGCCTTTAATAAAAATTGAACAAAAAACAAAACAATCTAAAAAATTTCTCTTGTTTCACAAAAAAAAAAGAGAAGTTTCTTTCACAACATTTAAATCTAATGACTAATAAAACAGTCGTAATATTTGATGGCTATGATTAAAGGGGTTTATTGGGACGGACTAAAAGTGGATTGATTAAAGATTGCACCTTTACAAAAATGATATATAGAGTGTGGATAATTTAATATTTATATACTCTTTAATTACATCACACTCATTTTCTCCCTATTAATCAATTCAATTTTAGAGTGATTTATTTTTATATTTATTAAGAGAAAACATCAATCTCTCACATTTTCTTTCCTCCCTAATTTATTTCCTATCAACATCATAAATTTTATTTTCTCTCTATTTTTTTTTCTTCTCTTATCAACCTTTTCAACTTTCTCCTCTTACCAACCATGACCTAAAATTGAAATGGAGGACTGTGGCAGGTGGGGCTCGTTTCATTCCACAAGGTGTTTGGTGGTTGAGTAATTCGCAGCCGTGGCGCACTAGGAGCTTTTGGCCCATTCTGGCGGCTGCTTACACGCTCAAAGTGGATGGGTTTAATTGTCAAATGATTGGTCGGTCTGTTTCCACTTTCTATTGATATATGCTGCATTTGGATTGTTTTTCCAGTGCCACTGGAATGAGGTATTTGGTCTACAAAATGTTTGCTTGTGATTGAGGTAAATTTTTAGGTAGTTCATTATTATTATTAAATCAAAATTAGTATTTAAAATTTTGAAATCCCTGGAACTAATTGCAAGGGTTGATTATAGAAAGAGAAGCATATGAATGATCGAATTTCCCCTTTAACCGAAATAATTAGAAAGTAAAATTCATGCAGAAATTTTTGAGTTTTAAATCTTCCAGTCCCTCTAAATGAATCCATTTTCTCCTACATACTACTAGAACTATTTTTGAATTTTGTTACTTTTGTCCCCACTTAAAAAGGAAAGATTTTTTCTTAGAAGGTTCTTCTCTCTTTTTAAGAAGATTTATTTCTGTTTTTCTTTTTCTTTTATAAATCTCTCAATATCTATATTGAATTTAATAATCGAAGTCAAGTGACGTGCCCAAACTAAAATCATAATTTCTTTTTTTTTTGTGAGAAAATCATAATTTCTATTTATAGTAAAATGCATTAAAAATTAAGATAAATGATAAATATAAGTGTTCATGCCAAATCCGAAACTAATCCAATCTGATTTGATTAAAAAAAGTAAACAATCTGAATCCAACCTATCCGAAATCCGATTAACTCGAAATCTGATTAACCCAAAACCCGACTGATCCAAAACCTGATTAACCTGAAACTTGTTTGACCCGAAACCTATTTAACCTAAAAGCTAACCCGAAATAATCTGAAAACTATTTAACTAATATTTTACCTTCTCATTCTTAAATATTAAAAAAATTATTTAATATAAATTTGTTAAAAAAATAAAAAAATACTTATTAAATTTAATTTTTTAAAATTAAAATAAAAAACATATTTCATATTCTTAAATTTTAATCTTTATCCTATAATTTATAACTTATAAGTTATACTTTAAAATATCCCCTATTATATTACCCTTTTAATAAGAGATATAATAATAGATAGTTTATATTTAAAAAATTCTCCTAAATCTTTATCACTTGTAATGTGTGACATGTCATATGAGACATGTCACATGTTTCAAAAATTATAAGTTGATATAATCTTATTATATTTATAGATTTAATACCTTAATTTGATTTACCTTTTATATATGTGTTAATGTGCTGCATAAATGGTATTAAAATGCAAGCACTCACAAATTTTTTTTTAATTACTTACTTATTTTCATTCAACTTAGTAAAATTAAAATTTGCTATTGAATTAGAAATAAAAATAGAAAGTGGAAAGTGGAAAGAACAAACATGAAGAATTGGATATTGAAGAGCTACTTGCTAGTTTGTTACTTAAGAATTAAGATTTATAATTTACAAGTTTAATAGTATGTAATATATGTGCATAGCGACTCATGTTGACATATGATAGTAAATATACTTAAATTGATTAGTTCATTACTTGATATGTTATTGAAGAGTTAACTTATAAATTTATTTTTTAAAATAAATAATTAGAAACTCAAATGAAAATGGTCTATGAATTAATTCGAAAACTCGAATTGAACTCATGACTCATGTCAAAATGATTTGATAAATAAATTTGAAAAACCCAAGATCAAATGACCCACGAGTCAAACCTGAAAATCCTAGTCAGAATGACTCGAAACCTAAGCGACTCGAACCCAAATGACCCGAAACCTGATTAATTTGAAACTCGCGTGATCCGAATCTAAAATGACATGAAACCTAATTGATCCGAAATTTTCTTTGGATCAAATTGATCCGATCCTATCGATCCGAACCTGTAACTTCTCTATATATATTTATATTATATATATATATATATATATATATATGTGGTCGAAGTCTCAAAGTTAAAAAATTCTTCAATCCAAATCATGTACTCTTGCAAGTTGTTCCCAGCAGGCCTAACCCATTTACGTGTTAACAAGAGAACAAATTTACGTCTTTAAAAACACCCATTTTAGCTAATGAGTCCGATGAGAATTCAGAAAAAGTTTGCGTCGCAATAGACCTTTTCTCGTTGAAGTGTTCTATATATAAATACATGTATGAAAGAGACATTACCAAGAGTCCAAATTGAATTAAAACAATGATTAAACTCGTCATTATTTCTACGCTTTTTTAGTGGGTTGTTGAGTTGAGTCAGGATAATTATGACCATTTCAGGATCGGACCACTTCAAGGATAATGTTGAGAATTACTATCATATTGAAATTTGCTTCAGCCAATATATATGGAGACCAGTTCTTTAATAACTATGTTATTTTGTGTCCGCAACACTAATACCTTTTTACTTTCTCTTAATGGAGTTCGCAACACCAGTATTTTTTAAGAAAATGTGGAGGACTTGGTCCCGCAAGGTAGGCAATACCCGCACGCCTTGGTTTACCGATGGTAGAACCATCCATTCACATTAATTTTCTAAAGGAAAAACTAGCCGATAGTGTCAATCAAGGAATGACTAATTCGAAATTGAATTACCTGAGAAAAAGTTCTTTCAATTTTTTTTTCTTTACAGTACTCGTTTAATGATCTTAAATATATTATATTATGTACCGAAAATGCTCTTAAATATATTATAGGATATGTTTATTTTAGATACCTTTTGATCCAAAAAATAAATATTATTAATAATTAGTTAAAACTTATGAAAAAAAATTAATAATCATAAAACAATAGTATAATGTATAGTGTTCTCATTCGAGGTTAGTCAAATATTCAAAAGGAAGAAAAGTAAAATTGGGGTTTGTTTTGTTACGACTTTATTAACAATTATAAAAAATTTAAAAAATAAGAAGTTTAAAGTTATTATTATGGTTAATAATGTTGATGACCAGGGGCGGGCCATAATTAGGCTCTCCAAAATTTTAAAATTATCATCATTATATACATGTATTTGATATATATCTGTACACATTTACATCAAAAATCTCAAATTGGTTCCCCAAAAAAAATCATTTTAAATTTATCCATAATACCTTATGCCAAGATCTACTACTGTTGACGACACTTTTATTTTTTAAATCTTTTTGATGAAATGTTGTGGTCGACGATTTTTAATTCATACCCACATAAACCATATCCTATTTCACTCTATTTCGTGGTAATTTCATTTGATGGCTAATAATAGTAGTAAAATAATGCTAATGGAGTAATTAAAAGTGTAAGGATCCTCTTTAATATCCATTAATACAGTACACGCATAAAGTAAAATTTTTAACCATAGATTTGAATTAAAAAATCAGTGAAGAATAATGAAAACTAGAGATAATCCTCACCTAATTAAAAAGATACCAAAAGTTCCACCAAAAAAAAAAACCAAAGATACCAAAATAGTCAGCCACCAACATCTCTGACCATAATCTTAAATTATAGTATTTGGGTAGATATTGGTTGGTGGATTTTGGGCTTTAGAAATCCTGCTAGTAAAACGATGTTTACTGACTTTTATTTTTCTTCACTCTTTTGAACCTTTCCACATTGGTACACTGGACACACGTTAAATAGCCCCGTTTCTGACTTACCGAATGGCACCAAACTTTGTACTTTCTAATAAGCCTTTGTGAAAAGCTGAGGAGCTCATCATTTCCTTTTGCTTCTTCCCTCTAACTCACTCATCTGTTCCTTTTGCTTCTTCCCTCTCACTCACTCATCTGTTTAACTTTCTATCTGCCATGGTGATAGCTGGAACAGTTCAAATACTTGAGGTCACTCGAGTTGCTCCTTCCTCTGACTCACCAAAATCAGCCAATGAATTCTCACTTGAACTCACGTTCTTTGACACATATTGGTTCAAGTTCCCTCCTGTCCAATGCGTATACTTCTATGAGCTCACGGAGTCAACCTCAACACCTTCTTATTTCAACTCAGAGATTCTCCCTAGGCTCAAGCACTCTCTTTCTCTTACACTTGCTCACTACCTTCCTCTGGCTGGAAACCTCATATGGCCATCGAATTCCGACAAGCCCTTCACTTTGTACACTCCAAATGATGGCATTTCTCTCACGGTTGCCCTGTCTAATGTAGATAACTTTAAGATTCTTGCTAGCAATGAGATGCATAAGGCGAAAGACTTGCACCCTTTGGCCTCTCAGTTGATTTCGTCTGATGACAAAGCCGAAATCATGTCTTTGCAAATAACGTTGTTTCCTGGTAAAGGGTTTTGCATTGGCACAACAGCGCAGCATGCAGTGCTCGATGGTAAAAGTGCGTCCATGTTTTTGAGGTCATGGGCTTATTTCTGCAAACATGGAGAATCAGGAAACCCTTGTTTGCCACCGGAGCTAACACCATCTTTTGACAGGAGCTTTATCAAAGACCCAGAGGGACTTGACATGTTCTTCTTGAACCAATGGCTAGCCGCAGTTTCGTCTGAGGAAGGTATTAATCAAGATTGTTCCAATAAGAGAAGTTTAAAATTCATTCCACAGAAGTTTGAAACAATTTCTGATGAAATTGTTCGAGCCGCGTTTGAGTTTAGTGGTGAAGATGTCAAGAAACTTAAAGAGAAGGCATTGTCTGAACTGGGTAATTCCGGGAAACAACATCATATCTCTAGTTTTGTGATTACACTTGCTTACACAGCAACCTGTATGGTTAAAGCAAAAGGAGGAAAAGGTGACAGAACTGTTGCCATCGACTTCGGAGTCGATTGCAGGGCTCGTCTTGACCCTCCTGTCCCATTAAACTATTTTGGTGACTGTGTCGTGAATTTTTCAAGCTCTGCAAAAGCAAGAAATTTCATGGAAGAAAACGGCTTTGCCTTCGCTGTAGACATGGTAAGCAATATGGTTAATAAGGTTAAAGGGGGGGTTCTTGAAGGGGCTGAAAAGCAGGTTTCGAATTTTTTTGCTCCTAAGTTACCAGGATTGCAATTGATTATTGTTGCCGGATCGCCCAAATTGAATGTTTACGACTCAGATTTTGGGTTGGCAACGATGAAGAAGTCAGAGATTGTGTCCATAGACAGGGACGAAGCAGTTTTCATGGCTGAGAGTAAAGATGGGAGGGGAGGAGTTGAGGTTGGTTTGGCATTGAAGAAACAGGAAATGGAGAAATTTGCTTCTCTGTTTTCTGATGGATTAAGAAACATTTGATTTAAGATCTCTAAAATTTGACATGCGACTTCAGGTAAAGTTTCCGTGTCAAACTATGTTTTGTCTAGTAAGTAATTTCCAGGAAAAAAAAATGAAGATTGAAGGAGAAGAAATTTCTTTACAATCACAAAATGTAAAGAAGTCATTTGATTCTGAGTCTGTTCCTTTCAAATGAATAAAATACCAGTAATTCAATTCAATTTTTATATATATACAACTATCATTGATCATGAACTTTCTAAATAGTAGCAATTAACTTCAAAAATCTTCAAACAGTCACTCTTTGAAGAACAGCGTATCAAGCTTCAGTTTAATTTGTAATATAATAATACCCCATTAATGTACAAGATTTATTTAAAAATTAAAAACTTTACAAAACTTCTAATAAAAATATACTACCCATCTAAAAAGAGTTTAAAAATATTAAATAAAAATATTACTGTAGTATTTTTCTTTTATTTTACGGGTTTAAGATAAAGGATTGATCCATAATGACCAGAACTAAATTAGCCCTTCCTAATTAATACAACTTGTGAAGCAAACTTCTAATGTAGTCTGGAAATTATCTTAATTATAATTCATGGCTAGTGAAGCTCGAAACCTCCCCTATCAATTACCAGAACTGTTGTGATCACGTAAGCGATGATCCATGAATTCAAATTTGTGGGAATTACTACGAAATTATGAGGTGGCATTTTGACATGGGGCTATAGAAGATTTCTCTCTTACCAGCCCAGAGTCAGGTAGACGAGGCTTGAGTACTCTCACCCAAGCACACCAAGCCGAGAAGCCGAAATGACGGCCAGTGGCAGTAGTGGGCCTGGTAGGCTAGTTATTCTAATAAATACTACTACTAGTTTTTCCAAGTCATTGTTATGATTTTATTTTACAAGAAGCCCCAATTCATGTTTGGGGCTTTTTTAGTCTTTCATCATTAGTTGAAACTTTTTCTTTTTACTTAATTTGTTTTCATAAGTGTTTTTTAGTCGGATATTAGGTAACGGTTTATGAAATTTCGTGATAAAGGTATTACAGTGTTGGTTGAGATGATAATGACCTTTTTGAATGATACAAATTCGATCTCCAAAAGTGCAATTGTTGGTAGGACTGTACGGTTATGGGCATTTAGTTCGGATAATCTGAGATAATCTTAAGTTATGTGATTAGCTTCATCAAGGATAACCTATGCACATAACCTGAAAGATAACCAACTTGTGTTTGGTTCAATATTTATCAATATTAATTTAATCTGTTTGGTTGAGGGTTATATTTTCTGTCAAAATTGATATTTTACTATTATGTCCCCACTTCAAGACTTGTAGTTTATTTTTTTCTTGTGTTATGTTTCCTATATTTTTCAAGTCTTTTTATTTCAACAATTATATATGACTAACAAAATGAGTCTATCTTCGTTGAACTTAACAAAATAATATTTATTTGTTTCATTAAATTAAATTATACCTTGTATACATAAGGACAAAATAGATACTATATACTTGAGTCTTGTGAAAAAATTAATTGGATAAGTCATGTGCATAAAATACTATATAATTAATATTTTAATAATTATATAAGTTAAGTTTAATTATGTTTATGACCAAAAAAATTATGTTTCTAGTTTAATTGAACTAACATATATTTAAATAGTTTTTTTGGCCAAAATATATTTAAATAGTTTAATAATTATACAAGTTAAGTTTAATTATGCTTCTTACAAAAAAGAAAAGAATGTGTAAGAAAAATATTGTAATTTACTAATTATATGAGGTTATTATGGTCCAAAGGATAAATTATTGAGGATAAAGTAGAAAAAAGTTTTAACATAACTTAATTATCTCACAATACCTAAGATTTGGAGGCTATCACATAACCTAATTTTAAAGTTATATGCTAACGTGACGGTAATATGATATAACCTTAGTTATCTCATTACCTTGAACCAAATAAGGTCATATAAGATAATAAAGATCAGATAATCAGAGTTGTTCTCCATAATCCCCAACCAAATGCCCCCTTAATGTTTTTGACTTGAAATGATATAATCTTGGGTTAAACTCCTGATAAAGACAAAGGCAATGACAATGCCTCAAAGCCTGCAACTCTGGCACCAACCAATAGTGAGTTTATCTTTTGCCTTTTTTAATACAACAATGTATTTAAAATAAAATCTTACAGCAATAAAAATGTCACAGGTTTATAATTTACCTTGAAACTCGTTTTTTATGTGGGACTAAACTTTGTAAATATGTAGTTAAATTTGGTATTATGTTTTAATTCTGTTACAGAATTGAATCGTTATTTTCATTCTAGTTGTTACATGTCCTTTATGTAATAAAGAAAATTACTTGATTTTCTTTTATAATAACGAGATCATATGTCTACACTAATATTGCAGTTTAACATGTAAATTAAGAGGTAAATATAACATTTACTTTCTTTAAATGATCTTTTAACCAAATGTCATTTTAACAAATTCCCATATAATTACTTTTTTCATCATCTAATCTTATATGACACTCTTTATGATCTTAATAAAGTATTTGTTTTCATTAATGGTGTAGATAATATTAATGGAATTATTTTATTCTTCTAACATCATTTTGAGTTCTTTATTAAACTCCATCATCGATTTGAAAAACTCTATTAATCAATGGTGTATTTTATAATCGCTCACTTTGTTAACTCATTCTTATTAATTACATATATTTTCAACTACTCTCGTTTCCTTTTGACAAAGGAAAAAGCCTACTAATCTATTGTATTCCGTCGGTTTTCTCAATCGTGACGAAAGAATGGTAACAGCTCAGCCATGCTGTGCTTAAAAATGGATTGGATTTATATATTACACACCTTCATTTCTAAATTCTCTATACTCATTCCCAACTTCCAAAACCTCTCTGAATTAAGAGCCAAAGAGCTTGGCCAAGTAGAGCTTTGATTCTCTCTAGTTCTGAGTCTCTTAATTTATCTGCCATGGCATCACTAACAACACTCAAAATACATGAGATCACTCGAATCACTCCGCCCTTTAACTCACCCAAATCAGCCAACAAATTCTCTTTCCCGCTTACTTTCTTTGACATATTCTGGTACAGGTTTCCGCCCGTTGATAATGTCTTCTTTTACCAACTCAACGACTCAGCCTCAACCACTACCTATTTCTACCCAGTAATCCTCCCAAGACTCAAGCAATCTCTTTCTTTTGCACTCCTCCATTACCTCCCTCTTGCTGGCAAGCTCAAGTGGCCATCAGATTCGCCCAAGCCCATCATTTTATACACTCCAAACGATGGAGTTTCCCTCACGGTTGCCGAGTCTGAGGCACGTAACTTTGACACCCTCTCCGGGAACGACATCCATAGAGCAAAGGAATTGCATGCTTTGGTTCCTGAATTGATGATATCAGAGGACGCAGCAGAAATGATATCTTTGCAAATAACCTTGTTTCCAAATCAGGGTTTTAGCATTGGGTTCAGGGTCCACCATGCGGTGGCTGATGGCAAAGGCGTATTCATGTTTATGAGGTCCTGGGGTCATCTCTGCAAACAAGCTGGTAATTATAGAGCAAAGCTCCCTTATTTGCCATCTAATCTAATTCCATTTCATGATAGGAGTGTTGTCAAAGACCCAACTAGCCTTGACCTGCTATACCTGAAGCGGTGGCTGGATGCTTTTGGAGAAAATCAGGGTCCAAGTAGTAAGAGAAACTTGAAAACTTTGAACAACACTGTTATAACTTCGGATGATTTGGTTCGAGCCACATTTGAGTTCAGTCCCGAAGATATCAACAAACTTAAAAACAAGGCTTTGTCTACTGCCGGAAAACTACTACATGTGTCCACCTTCGTACTTACGTTTGCTTATACGGTTACCTGCCTAGTTAAAGCCAAAGGAAGAGAAGGTAACAGATTAGTTACTATTGCATTCGCAGTCGATTGCAGGACGCGTCTAGAGCCTCCCCTGCCAACACCTTATTTCGGTAACTGCCTTGTGGCTTCTGGAAGCTCTACAAAAGCAATAAGTTTCATGGGTGAAAATGGATTTGCCTTTGCGGTAAATATGGTAAGTGATATGGTGAATAAGTTAAACAATGGGGTTCTTGAAGTGGCAGAAAATCAGTTGTTAAACGCTCCCAGTCTTGTAAAACCAGATCAAACAATTCAGAAAATAAGTGTTGCTGGATCGCCTCGGTTAGAAATGTATGGATCAGACTTCGGGTTGGGTAGGCTGAAGAAAGTGGAGACTGTGTCCATAGATAGAACTGGAGCTATTTCCATGGCCGAGAGCAGACATGGCAACGGAGGTGTAGAAATTGGCTTGGCATTAAGGAAGGATGAGATGGGAAATTTCATTGCTTCTTTGACATCTGATGGATTATGTACTTTTACTCGTTTCCCTTCAAGCAAACTCTAATCTGACATTGACAGAATTTGCTAATTTCTTCTCCAAATCTGAAATAATTCTTCATCCAAGTGATCATGAATTTCCAGGGAAGATACATTTAGCAAATATTTTTATTAATTAATGGAATTCTGTTCAATTTCATGGAATTAATCATCATTTGATGTATACTGACTTTAAAAAATTATCAGCTGTTGATGACTGTGTTGTCAGTTGTGTGTTTCGCATGCTCTGCAAAAGCAAGAAATTTCATGGAAGAAAACAGCTTTGCCTTTGCTGTAGACATGGTAAGCAATATGGTTAATAAGGTTAAACAGGGAGTAAATACTCCATTGGCCTAAATCTTTGAGTCGCTGCTCAATTTAAATTTAAATCTTTTAATTTTAAAATTTAGGGTCTAAACTTATCGAGAATAATCATATTAGCTACATTTCCAACGGTTGTTAATAGCACATTAAAAAGCCTAAATTCTCAATTTGATTCTAAATCTAAACCTTTGGACCACTGCTCAATTTAGGTATAAATATTTTAATTTTAAAATTTAAGGTCTAAATCTATAGGATTGATCAAATCAGGTCTAGATTGAATATAATTTTATTTGTGTTTTATGCACGTCTTTAAATTTACTAATGGTGACATGTGGCATGTTTTAATTGAACCAAAAACTATTAGAAAAATTATTTAAAAATAATCAAAAGAAAACTTTTTAGGATTAATTATATTTTGGAATTTTATGTTTTGCACGCTCTTCAAATTACTAACATTAACGCTAGCATATTTTGATTAGATAAAAAATCATTATAAAACTTTAATTAAAAAATAATCAAAAGAAAAATTTTTAGAATAAATATTTAAACAAAATATAAAATAACCTAAATGAAAAAAAGCTCTTGATAAAAAAAAAAGCAAAAAACAAAAGCATGAAACAAAAAAACATGTTGGGGAAGATAATCTTAGTAATTTTATTCTTTGATTTGCCTTTTTCGAATTTTGTTAAGGTATTTACGTGTAAATTGGGATCCTATATCATAAATTATGATTGACGTTAAGGTGACTTATTATATAAAGAATTCATAAAATTAATAATTTAAGTTTTTTATTTCAAATAGTGTCTAATCAATATATGTGGGTTACGATGAAGTGGGCCTTGCAGTCGGACAAGACCCGATCCGTTATCCAATATATTTAAAAAATGATTACAAATTTGTTAAATTTTATTATTGAGTTTCTTTTCATTTGTTCTTCACCTGATTTTGTTCTTTGTTTAGACTAATTCTTCATGTGGGCTTGGGCCTTCAAATTTTTAAAAGACCATAGGTTTATTTAGACTAATTCTTTATGTGGGCTTGGCTTTTCAAATTTTTAAAAGACCATAGGGAGTTTGTAGTTTGCAGTTGGGATCTCAAGTAATTCTTCATTTGGGTTAAGATCGCAATATCTTAGATTAAATTACTGTTCGAGTAAGATAGCAAAAATTCAAGATAAAATAATAAATAAATTTTTTGTAATGTACTATTAATTTTTATGAATAAATGAAATATTATAATTATATCACAGATATATGAATATATCAACAAATATCTGATAAAAAAAATTACTGTGAATATATCATAATATCGATATCTATATCGGATATATCGATGGATATACCGATGTATCTAGAGATATTCAATTTCATGGTTTATATATACCCTTCATAACCAGAGTCTTTCTCATCACCAACTTCAAATGCCTCACCCTTAATTAAGTTTATATATGACCTTCACGACCAGAGTCTCTCTCACCAACTCCAAAGGCCTCACAAAGTTTATATATAAACCTTTCAGAACGAGAATCTCTCTCACAACTCCAAAGACAAGACCTCCTTCGGACCTAGAGAGATTAGGTAAAGAGCTTAATTTACTCCATCCCTCTCAACCCCTCTGCGGCTCTGCCTCTGTACTTATTTGCCATGGCATCAACACCAATGGTAAATATACATGAGATCACTGTAATCACCCCACCCTCCGACTCACCAAAATCAGCAAATCAAATCTCTTTCCCACTCACTTTCTTTGACATAATCTGGTTCAAGTTTCCTCCTGTTGATGATGTCTTCTTCTACCAACTCACGGGAGCAGCATCAACGCCTTCCTATTTCTACTCAGAAATCCTCCCCAGGCTCAAGCAATCGCTTTCTCTTGCACTCCTCTATTACCTACCTCTTGCTGGCAAGCTCAATTGGCCTGCTGATTCTCCCAAGCCCATCATTTCATACACTCCGAATGATGGAGTTTCACTCACGGTTGCCGAGTCCAAGGCGAATAATTTTGACACACTTTCTAGCAATGAAATATATAAAGCAAACGAATTGCATCCTCTGGTTCCTGAATTGATGATATCCGAGGACGTGGCAGCAATGATATCTTTGCAAGTAACCCTGTTTCCCAGTCAGGGGTTCAGCATTGGGTACAGAGTCCACCGTTCGGTTGTTGACGGTAGAAGCATGTACTCGTTTATCAAGTCCTGGGGTCGTCTATCCAAACAGCTGGGTGGTAATTATAAAACAGAGCTCCCTTCTTTGCCACCTCATCTGATCCCATTTCTTGATAGGAATATCATCAAAGATCCAACTGGACTTGACCTGCTATACTTGAATCGATGGCTAGATGCTCTTGGCGAAAATCAGGCTTCGAGTAGGAGAAACTTGAAAACTTTGCACAATATTGTGACAACTTCGGATGACATAGTTCGAACCACGATTGAGTTTGTTCCCGAAGATATCAACAAACTTAGAGACAAGGCTTTGTCTAGTGCTAGAAAACCACTTCATCTGTCCACCTTCGTGCTTACACTTGCTTATACAAGTACTTGCCTGGTTAAAGCCAAAGGCGGAGAAGGTAATAGAGTTGTTTCTATTGGGTTCTCAGTTGACTGGAGGACTGGTCTACGGCCTCCCCTACCAATAGCTTATTTCGGTAACTGCGTTATGAGTTCTCGAAGCTCTGCAAAAGCAACAAGTTTCATGGGAGAAAACGGATTTGCCTTTGCTGTAAACATGATAAGTGATTTGGTGAATAAGTTAAACGATGGGATTCTTGAAGGGGCAGAAAATGAGTTGTTAAATCTTCCCAGCATGATAAAACGAGATCAAGAAATTCAGACGATAAGTGTTGCTGGATCGCCCCGATTAGATGTTTATGGGTCCGATTTCGGATTGGGCAGGCTCAAGAAGGTGGAGTTTGCGGCCATAGATAGAACTGGGGCTATTTCCATGACTGAGAGAAGACATGGTACCGGAGGAGTAGAAGTTGGCTTGGCATTAAAGAAGCATGAAATGGGAAATTTCATTGCTTCTTTGATTTCAGATGGATTATGCAACGGTACCAGTTTTACTCGTTTCAATTCCTCCAAACTCTAAGTTTGCTCTTTGTTATTTTTTTCAAAATCTGAAAATGGTTTCTAATCAAAATAATTACTATAATATTTCCATAGAGTTGACAAATATAACCACCAGCCATTAATTATGTCTTGTTTGAATAAGCAAACGCCAGGCTATTGGCTGACATGATGGGGATCAGGGATCCCCGTCTTATTTCACTGTAGATGGGCTTTGGCCCCGTTTTATCAGCAAAAAATAAACAAATAAATAAAAAAAGAGGAGTAGCGGGAATCTAGTTCCTCTGTCTACGTTTGTGCTTACGTTTGCTTATTCAGTTACCTGCCTGGTTAAAGCCAAAGGATCAGGGGAAGTTGTAAATGTTGTATTCGCAGTTGATTGCAGGACACGGCTAAAGCCTCCCCTGCCAACAACGTATATTGGCAATTGCATCATGGTTTTCAAAAGCTCAGCAAAAGCAACAAATTTCATGGACGAAAACGGATATTCCTTCGCCGTAAATATGATAAGTGATTTCATAAATCAGGTGAACAAGGGGGTTCTTGAAGGGTCAGAAAATCAGCTATCAAGCCTTCCTAGTATTAGCAAACGAGAGCCTGGAACTCTCCATATTAGCGTCTTTGGCTCGCCCCAGCTACAAATCTATGGGTCAGATTTTGGGTTGGGTAGGCTGAAGAAGGTGGAATTTGTGTCCATAGATCATACAAATGGAGCCATTTCTATGACTGAGAGGAGAGATGGAAGTAGAGGAGTGGAGGTTGGGTTGGCATTAAAGAAGAGTGAGATGGAGAAGTTTATTGCTTCTTTCAATTCTGATGGATTTGAGAAACATTTACGCTATGCTTTGGTTGATGGGAGGGAAGAGAAAGCAAAGGAAAGGAGACGAAACCTGCAGGAACCCTCCCCTGCTTACTCTAAACTATGAGATGAGGAAATGCAGGGGGATTAATGGTCTGATCGATCTTTTACTTTGAATTGAATCTTTGATATGTAATGGGTTTTTTCTGTTTTAATGGAATCATTTGATTCGGTAAAAGAAATAAAATAAAATAAAATCATAATTTGATTGTAGTTATTGAAATAATTATTGGATGTAAGAGACAGATTTTCTTCATGTTGTAGAGAATGATTAACACTAGTAATTTGGTGAATGCCAAAATTGTTGATGTTCACCGGAATAAAAGGCTAATTCAAGCTGGTTTTCAACTCGTCTTGTTGGATACTTTTTGAAAATGAGATTAATTAAGACCCAATTGAAGGAATTTGTTGGGTCGTGTCACAACTCACATGTGGGCTGTGGCTTCATCCTCTTAAAAACTTATGGTAAAACTTAAAAGCTATCTACTTTGTATTTTTTTCAGGAAGCATCCATACATTTCCAGATCTGTATACAGTTCTTAAAGAATATATTAAGGAAAATAAAATTTACAAAAGATGTTAAATGAAAATTTGTTCAAGAGCAAAAAAAAATTGAGTGACTGTTACAGATCATCTTGATAAAAATCATTTCTCAAATACAATAATTTTTACTATAGAGAATTTAGAGAATAGACACGTTTCATTCAAGAGGATCAATTATCCAATTTTGTTTTGATAAATAGCCACGTGGTTATTAGCAAGTATTCATTTTTTTTATGATACAATGAAGTCTCACTGTAAATTTGTAATCAAATAAATCTCATATAAGTATATATATATATATATATATATTGGTAAATTATTAAACAAACTAATACATACTAATAAACTAATAATGCGAACAAAAAAATTAATAACAAATCAATATATTATTAGATTAAATTTACACATAATTGAACTTGAACTCGAAACCTTAAATGACCAGTGATATATAACTATTAAAAGTTAAAAAAATCTCACCGTTTTCACCATAAAGAGTTACCAAATGAGGCCATAAACCAGTCATGTGCGGTATTCAAAATTATTGGTATACAATGATTTTATACTAAAGGAAAAGAATAAGAAAAAAAATGGACATCAACACGGCAGTTTTTTTTTTTTTTTCATAAAACTTAATAAACCTTACAATATTGATCTCCAACTTCTCTTGAAAGTACATTCCAATTATTATAGTTTGAGACTTTTATTTGCATGTATTTGAGCTCACGTTTTAAAGATGAAAGACATGAATGAAAGTCATTTATGATTTAACTTACATTTTTTATTCTAAATGAAACTCAATTTGCTTTCATACATAATGTAAATGTAAATGTAAATGTAAAAAATGGAATTGATTAATATAAATTAAATGCTTTTCTTCTTCTACCTTCATAAATCATAAGTCCAAGTAGAAGGCTTATGAATTTTTTTTAAGTAATATAATAGTAGTATAATATTTCCTTTGATTTTTAATAATGTACAATATCAAAAAAATAACAAAAATCTAATTTTTAATAAATACCAAATAAGTTTTAAAGTTTTACTATTTTTTTTCAGAATTATTGAAGCACTTCTGCATTACTACTGGAACAAAAACATTTAGGTCTCACTTTTTCTTGAATTGAAAGAAAAAAAGAAAAAACACTCAAGAGAACCTAAAATAAACTATTTTTGTAGGCAAAAGTAGAGAGAAATACCTTGTACAGTTCACAAGTAGCTTTCACTCTCTCTTTCCCTTATTCTCTCGTGCTCCAACTGTTCTCCTTCCCTTCTTCTTCTTCCTCTTCCATCGTCCTTCTCCCTCTCTTTCTCTCTCTGCATAAAAGCCACTGTGCCATTTTCATAAAAATTTCTCAGATTCTCTCAAAACCTTCAACATTACCCATTTTCAGGTACCCTTTGATTCCCTTTGTACTCGGATCATTTAATTCTCTTCTCTTTCTTTAATCTTCAGGAAAGAGAGAAAAGAGAAGGTTATTTTTTTTTTCTTTTTGTTCTTACTTGGTTGGTAGTTATTGAAGTTTTGTTTTCTGTAGTTATTTCTTTGATCAGTCATTATAGAGTTTAAAGTTGTCTTTTTCTTTTGGGAGAAAAAAATTAAAAAAAAAAACCTGATTTTGAGTTATGGGTTTTTGATGTTCTTTTACTTTGTTGCCTAATGTTGCCTAAAAATGTTATTTGGTTTACTGAAATTTGTTGGTTTTCTTCAATGGGTTGTCATTTGTTTTATATTTAGGGTTTTTTTTTTAGCTACTCTTTGATTGGATCCAAGGAATGTGAAACCTTTTCCTTTAAGATCTAGCTTTGCTGTATTTGTCATTGTTTATAGATAATACTTGGTTTAATGCATTTGATTGTTTGGATTTTTATGATAATGTAGCGGTCGATTCTCAAAGGATGTAGTTTAATAGTGCGAATTAAGCGTTCTTCTAATTTTATTGTTCTTTATTCTTTGAAATTTTAATAAGAAAAGGTTGGTGTTAAGGCTCCTTTTAGCAATTTGTAATTGCATTGCCTTTTTCTCATTCATTTCTATAGTTTTGATACTGCCTTATTGGGTAAAACTGACCATACTTAAGCCCGGAGGCTGTAGTTTGGAGACCAGTTTTCTTTACATTTGAGCTCAAAGATATATTTTGGTGGTGATTGTGACATTGTTCGTGGTATTGTCTCCTACCAGATGGCACTGGAAACAGCAACTCAGCCAGCTACTCCCAGCGCCCAAGTTGTTGGAAATGCGTTTGTCGAGCAGTATTACCACATTCTTTACAACTCTCCGGAATTGGCTCATCGGTTCTATCATGATTCAAGTGTGCTTAGCAGGCCGGATTCCAATGGTGTGATGACCTCGGTAACAACCATGCAAGTAAGCTCCTTGGCTTGTGTTATTACTTCTCATTATTGTTGCATTAGTTGGTTCTAAGGTTTTCTAATTGTTCCCTTTTTAAACATTTCTTGTGAAAGCTTGGCATGTTATGAGTTACGGTAATTTGCTGGATTATTTATGTGTGGTGCACTTTTGCTTTACCATGTGATCTTTTGTTTGCTACTGCATGTTTACAGGACAGTATGATACAATGTCTATGATTTAGGTGGTGCTAAATTTGAGCATTGGTGCTTGAGTCTTAGTTTTTGTGCGGTTGGTTTTTGTAAGGCAGGTATAATCCTCCTGAAGGATAACTGTCTTCTAGAATAGGATTATTTAGTTTTTCAATACAATGGGTTTTATGTTCAATGCAATATTTTTGTCTCTATATGCTGACAAATGTTGTTTGGCTCTGCTACTATGATTATTATTATTTTTTGAAAGGTCTGCTACTATTATTCCTTCAATAAGATTGTTAATTAAGCTTATTTGGAGCTTGACTTATTCCTGTCCTTATGGTTTTTGTCAAAAAATTAGGCATAATTTTCTGCAAAATGCCTCAATTTTCTGGTCATTGTAAATTCGTATGTTCATCTATGATTAACAGCATTGCACATGCATGAAAAATCAGTCATTTATGGACACACTCTCTCTTCCCCAACTTGTCCACCCTTTAAATAAGTTGAGATTGTGATATTAGCATCCTTTTAAAGTTCCAGTAACATACGATATTTATTTTATTTTATTTTTTTGCATTATAGCTACTGTCAGTATCATACACTGCAAAGAAATTCCAATATTGATATTCTTGAACAGGGTATTAATGAGAAGATTCTTTCCTTGGATTGCACAAACCATAAGGCTGAGATTAATACTGCTGATGCCCAGAAGTCTTATAAAGATGGTGTAACTGTGCTAGTAACTGGACGTATAACGGGCAAGGATAACTTGAAGAGAAAATTTGCGCAATCTTTTTTCCTTGCTCCACAAGACAATGGGTACTTTGTTTTAAATGATGTATTTAGGTATGTAGAAGATGGTGAACATTTGGAGAATCATAAAGTTAATGGTCTTCAAGATGCTCCTAAGGTGCCTTCAACATCAGAACGGGGTAAAATTTTATTGTTTTCTTGCTTTTCTTTTCCTTATATTTTATTGAGATTTCTTTCAATTTTTCTTTTAATCTTTTTTGCTTTCAGAACCTATTCCAGGTCCGGATCCTTCTGCCCCTGATCCGGCAACTTCTACTGTGGAAGATGATGTTGCTGAGCAGGTTTATGAGCCTTCAGACCAGGAGAGACAGTTGGTCAATGAAAAAGAGGCTGTTTTGGAATCCCAATCTCATTCGAATGGTAATGATATCCCGTTAATTGTTGAATCAGCTTCTTCTTCAGCCCAAGAGGATACTCCAAAGCAATCATATGCATCAATTGTGAGTGTAAATGAATATGTTCTATTTGACAGCATTTCCATCCAGTTGCTCGTTGAAGTTTATTAGTTATTGCCATAGGTGAAAGTGCCAAAAGGGGGTTTGGGGCCAACTAGAGTCTATGTCCCTACTAATACCGCAAGAGCAACGTCCAAGAAAACTGAGAACCAGTCTCCTGTGTCCGCAGCACCTGCTCCACCTGAAGCATCTGCACCTACTAGCGTTGATGCCTTTGAGAGTAACAATATTCCAGAGGAAGGTAATATGTGCGCGCGCGTGTGTGTGTGTATGTGTTCTGTTTTCAACAATGGACTGTTGAAGTAGCTTTGAGTAATAAAACAAGATTTTACCTCTTTACCCGTGTGGTTTTATAATGTCTTCATATAGCTAACTGTGTATTAACTCTATTTAACTCACAGTTGAAGGCCATTCCATTTACATTCGAAACTTGCCCTTCAATGTGACACCTGCACAGCTTGAGCAGGAGTTTAAGAAGTTTGGACCTATCAAGCCAGGGGGTGTGCAAGTTAGAAATAATAAGGTGGGTTGCTGACACATTGAATGAACATATTATATTCTCTTTCATTTACAGTCATTTATTGATATTTCTATATTCTTTTTTTTTTTCAGCCACAGGGATACTGTTTTGGTTTCGTTGAATTTCTCTCTTTGAGCTCCATGAATGATGCAATTCAGGTATGGTCTTTGTTTAATGATCAAATGGATGTCTCAAGTTCATCAACTGAAAGTTTTGGAAATTTACATGGGATGGGTGACCTATTCTTGAGACCACCGTCTCTGACTCTTTTAACCAATTAGGGGCAACAGATTTCTGTATTGGAAACATGAAGCTAGCATCAAATAATGCAATTTGAGAGTAAATCAACCTCTTTAAGCTGTTCTTTTTTTCTTGACTTCCTTGCTTTGGTGAAACATACAAATAATTGATACTCAAAATTGTTCAATATTAGTTGTTTGGTAATTATCAGTTGAAAAGATCAATACTTGGTGAGAATATCGATTGAGCTAACTTTTTTGTTACAAGAATGAAGTCTATGGTAGAATATAGCTTTTCATTCCCTTTGTTCATCTTGTAATTCTGTTAAACAATTACGTTTAGCCTTTTTCTTGTTCTTCTGGTTTCTTCACTACCATGCCAAGATAACTTAAGACTTAATCTATGATTTGCAAATAGATCAAGGTGTGCCTAACTTGGTTCTTACTTCTTCCCCCCGCCTTTTTTTTTTGGTTTAATCCTCATCATTCATGCAAATACTTTCATGCTGTCCAAGTGTCCTGATCTTCAGTTAAATTTTTGTTCTCTGCCTCTCCCCCATCTGCCTTATTAGCATGCATGTTCAGTGTTGAGCTAGAGACTACGTTATCAGAACCTTTTTCATCTGTTATCTGTTTAACAAGTAGCTCCTTCATCTCTAAGAACATGGGCCAGTATCTCTTTTTTTGAGATGGGTTTTAATCAAATTGATGCATGAACTGGAAAGATGAGTTCAGCATGGCCAATACTCTTGTCTGGAAGTGTGCTGGTCAGATGCTTGGATATTAGAATAGTAGCATTGACAATGTTTTCCGAAGATGTACAGAAATTTGTTTCCTTCATTAAAGAAAATGATAAAAAGAAAAGAATGAGAGAAAAACTTAACTCTCTAGGTTAATGATCTTTTTAGATGTTTCCAGACTCAATTAATGTAGATGTTATTTGCTTGTATTTCTGTTGATATAATATTTGTCCCTGCCTGCTACATCTGATATAGAGCGTGTAGATTAATTTAAAGTGTCTGGCATGACTCATACTTGCACATGTAAAACTGATAATGCATGGTAATCTATCATTCATAGAGCAAGGTCTTATATGGCTGAGAGCTGATGCTTATATCCTGGTCTATTTTTGTTAGATAAAACTTTTAAGTGTGGCACCTGATTCTTTTAATGGGCCGGTGATGCAATCATTTCCTATATGCTTTGAAGATAGCTAAAATATTTTGTATTGGTTGAAATGGTTCTTATAAATTTGCAACCACCTTGGTCTGATTGATTGGAGAAAGAATTACAGCCATCCTTGAAAACCTTTAATTCCTGATTTATTGAGTATAGCAACATGAGAAAAGTTTCTGTTTGAAATCACATCTTTGTCCTAGCTAGCCAATTCCATCTATTACCTCCAATGCTAGCTAGAAAATAGAAATGCTACATGTAAAATGTCACCCCTTGCTTGAAACTTGAGGGAGTCCTTTCTTTTTCTTCCTTGGATAGTAGTGAATACATCTTTTATTTGAAGTTTGCATTTTAGGGCATGGACTTATTGGGTAATAAATTTAATATTCAGGCTTCACCAATCACAATTGGGGATCGTCAAGCTGTTGTGGAGATAAAGAGAACTTCGACTAGAGGTAAGTAGAAAGTCGGCTAACTCATTCATAATTTCTTCCTTCTTCGTTCTTCCTTCTTCCTTCTTTTAATTCATGGAATATAAAGATTCTGCTTGAAAACTCTGCCAATTTGAAAAACACAAACCAAATGGAAAAAAAATGGAAATGGTGTTGATTAACTTGTGATGATGGTTAACGATGATATTGCATAATTTTTTTTCTATTGGGCACGATATTGCATGAATTATGAAGATCAGATTTGTCTGATCATGTTCTCAATGCTGCTCTTGCATACAGTTGGCAGTGGAAGAGGTAGTTTCCCTTCCAGAAGGGGAGGGTTTCGAAGTGACAGCTTCAGAGGTCGTGGAAACTATGGCAGTGGCCGAAGCTTTGGCAGAAATGAATATGGAAACCGAGAATTTTCTGGTGGTCGAGCTAGGGGTGCGGCTGGGCGTGAAGGGAGAGGGAGAGGTGGCCGTTCGAGTGGACCAAAGCAGATGTTTGCTTCTACTTGAAGCCAATAGAGTAAAACCTTTCTCCTTTTCATTTTTTCAACGGAAAATTTTTTGATCGGGTTAGTGCTCAAGATTTTGGACAGATCAGAGTTGGTGACTATTTTAATTGATTTGACAATGAATTAAATGTTGGAATGGATTGGAGCATAGGTCAGATGAAAGGCAGTGCTGTACCTTTAGGGTGTCTGTTAGAGAATTTTGTGTTAGGGCCTCCTTCGATGATGACAAACTTAAGGTCGTCCTCCATATTTTAGTCAAATTAATTTTCTAATTTCACATTGATGGAAGTCACCGAGTTTTTAGAATATGGTAGCTGTAGTTGTGCGGATGACTCTTTAACTTCAATATAGGTTGGAACTTTGCTTTTTCTTTATGCTAGGTACTTCTGTCTTTTAATTGTTTAAATGGATATGATTGTTTGACCTGAATGATACATTGGGTTCATCTTCTTTGTCTCTGGCTCTTCTTCTTCCATTTTTAGAGTGATGAAACGAGCATCTTCTTCCTTCCATCTCCTCCATTTCCTTGTGTCTTTTACCCCTTGCAAAGTCTTCGCTATATCATTTCTATTCAAGCTTTGAGAAGCAGTGTGTCAAGGCCCAAAGCAAAAGATATCTTCTGCTGGCCTCTTTGTGGATTGGGGTTTGAAGGAAACCCATTGTTTCAAAACTCTCTGAAATGACAATTGCATTTCAGATTGGATGCCATTATAATCATTGAAATATATATGTAAAATCTTTCTCAAAAGCCTTATTTTGGTACTTTCTGCATTTTATATAAATAAAGAAATTGCATTTCTCCTTCCTAACTCCTAAATTAAAGAAGTCGGTATCATTGTTGGCCTCATATGACTCAATTCTTGCAATCTATTGGGCTTCCAGGTTCAATTCCTTCAAGTTTCATTGTTAAGAAATTTGTAATCCAAGCTACCCACTCGGTTCTTGTTCTTCTCGTCAAGCCGCCAATCGACCCAAAAGAACTACCCTACCTTCCTTCCAAATAATCTCGATTATTGAAAAGAGAAATTTTTATTTTCAACCGTTGATAGTGAGACGGGCGTGATGCCCTTCAAAATTCCTTTGCAGATTTCTGGAAAGAACTCACCATCCCCAAAGAAGAGCAGACCTAAAGATCATTTGTTAGCTTTCACCCTCTATAAGTAGTCCACAACTTTCTCCAAAAAAAGAAAATTTTTTTTACATATTTTCTGGAGCCAAGTGTTTCTTCAAGCTTAGTAATAGGAGGGTAATTCCTTTTAGGTATTAGGGATATATATAAAAGATAAAATCTTTTTAATAAATGTGCTTGGGGAATTTTAGACTCGGCGTCGTCAATATAAACGTCGTTACCACCTCCATCAATAATTTTTTTTTTTCTTTTTGGCAATCCACAACTTTTGTTTTAAGTTCTATTCAACACACTAGGACACGTGCCAGCTTGGGCCCACCATTTGCAACTTGCAAGTTACCACTGCGCAGCTGCGCCTGCCAATCCTTCTAAGCGATTATCGCCGCCGCTAGTCTACTACTACTTGCAATATTAATTAATTGATTGATGGTTGATAATAATAAATTCCTATAAAAAATTTAATATTTAGACCAGACAAAAATGCAATTTTGCAATACTTTTTCTCCAAGTTTTTGTACTTTGAAAGGAGAATCAAAGTTTAAGAATGAAATTATAACCGTGTGTTTTTAAATTAATTATCCCAAATTTATTTGGTTTACTAATGTGCTTTGCCACTATTACATTATTATATTATTAAGATATTGTCATATTATTAAAAGTTGATATATTTTTCTCTTTGTATGTGCTGAATCCAAGAACTTTCACCAAAGACGACAAACAACAAGATATATAATAATAATAATAATAATAATAATATAATAACAGTATATATATATATATATATAATCACATTAAAAAAAAGAAAGAAAAGCTATGGAAACAGCCCAAATGGAATTTGTATATAAAGATGCTACTTCTATTTTTTATTATCTGATCAAATCTAATATTTTTTTTATTTATTTTTTTATGATTATAATAAATAAATAATTATTTATTTTTAAACTTATCTTTTTTTGAAATTATAAAAATCATTAAATATAATAATTATATATTAAACTAACTTATAAAAAGAAGAGAGAATGAAATAAGTTTATGATAAATTTCAGAAGTGAAATAAAATTTATATAAAATTTTGATACTTAACTAATTTTTTTAATCAAAGATACTCGATTATTAAGATATGATAATAAGAAGCAGAAAGAGTATCATAAGAAATGGATATTTCCAAAGTATTGAAGTGAAAAATCTCGTATTTTTGGGTAGGCGGGTGAATAATATAGACGACAACTATTCAACTATTAATCAGAGTTCGTTCCGTGATTAAGGTAGTTTTTGACAATTTGCCGTATTTGAATGCGACCTCTTTTTGAAGCGAATTTTGAAAATGGAGGACTTCTATGATAAGACACATATCTTATTCTATCATATGCAAAAAATCTTTATCAATCTTAAAGAATGTTCACATCAAACTATTCTTTGTTTTTTTTTTTTCTTTTTGCGTGAAAAAATATTCTTTGTATTCTCTCTATTGCGGTCCCCTTTTTGTCTATCAAATAATTAATCAAATAAATGAAGAGAAAATTAAAATCTAACTTTCTTTGAAAATTTTATATACTCCCTTTATATCATCTTATTATTTTTAGATATTTTAAAAACAATGTCTGTTTTCCTAAAATGAAAAATACTTTCTCATCACTACCCTTTATTTAAAAACCAAATTTTGATAAAAACATGCTACTTTGTAACATATTAGTACTCTGTTAAAGGACAAAAGTGGTGAAAGAACCAACAAATATCGCTTTTTTCTTTTCGTCTACAAAAAAAAAATCACTTTTTTTCAAAATTTTGTGCTAACTGCCAAGTAAAAGGTAGATAACTGGATATTTAAATGGTGACGAAGGGAGGAGAGTATTAATCGTTGAACTAAAATAAAAAAGAGAATTTAGTACGGCCAAAAAAAAAAGAGAACTTAGAATTATTATTTATATAATAATAATAATAATATAATACAAGTAGTATAAATAAAGAATATTTAAGAAAATGTCATACTGAAAGTGAAACGTAAATATATAATAATATATATAAAATAAATTAAAAATCTGACAAGAAGCGTGCGTAGGACAGAGGAATTATTACATCAAGACTTTTATCGGTTTCGTTTCATTTTATTTGCCATCAATCTCCTAATTTCTCGACACATTGCTCTCTTTTCTTTGCAACTTGCTGGCCTGCTTAGCTGTTTTCCGGCAACAGAAAATCAACACGTGGCAGGAAACCCCACATCACGAACCGAAAAGGTTTGTGTCATCAGAAAAACAACGATAAAAGGGGAAAAGTGTGCAACTTGGGCCTTTTCGGGCCCCACTTTTCGATCTTCTCTTGATTTTTTGCGTGTTCCACGGAGATTCTTCTGCTTCCGCCCTTTTACTTGCTTTCTCTTTCATGTGTTGCTGTCATTTTCTTTCAAGTAATTTATACTATTATTATATAAAAAAAATAATGTAAATTTATAAAAATATTTATTTTATCTTAATTCTTATTCTTTTTCTATTTATTTTAGTGATTTTTTTACCATTTTACATGCAACTTTTCTTTTTTTTTATATATAAAAAAATATGAATTTATAAAAATACCCATTTTATTTTAATTCTCATTTTTTATCTATTGATTCTAATGATTTTTTTGTCATTTTACATGCCACCTTTCTTTTTTTTCTATTTTTAAAATGATAGGACTCACACACTTATACACAATCATTATTATATAAATAAATATGATATAATATGCTAATATTAATATTACTATTAATATATATATTTAATATAATAGTGTATATATATAGACACACACATACATACCATACATATATATATGTACATACATACACATATATAATATAATATGTATATATATATACATATACATACATACAATAATACTAAAGTTGAATGAGAAATCTATACTACTATATCTATACTATATTATATAAGTTTACAAAATTACTCATTTTATCTTAAATTTTCTTTTTCTATTTATTTCTTACTATGGGCTTTTAGTCATTTTACATTCCACTATTTTTTAATCTATTCTTAAAATGGTGGGACTCCATACACATACACAATCATTATTATATTATTATATATAAATACTATTATATATTATAAATGTTACTAATATATATATACACACACATATATACATACAATATACATATATATATATATATATTTATGTATACATATAATATTATTTAAAGTTGAGTTAGAAATGACAATTACTCATCATTTTCTTAATTTTGAGGCTATCTTAGGCTATTTATGGAAATGAGTTAAATGGAACTTATCTGATATTCCAATATGTTTTAGTGAGATCTATAGAAGTGGGAATGAAATTTATAAATTTTGAGTTTTGGATTTTTTTTCTTGGATTTTTTTTATACCTTATGAGTTTAGGTCTTTTTTGGATTTTCTATGATTTTGAGATTTGTTAGTGTTAAACTATATATATGTTGTATATGCATAAATTTTCATTAATTTACTTATGATATATATACACATTTAAATACATACACATAAATATACATATAAACATATACGATTATCTATATATAATGTACATATTAATTTCCCGCAACGAAGTGCGCGGGCCATTTGCTGGTATATTTTAAAGAAAATGTTAAATGGTGTATCCATATATTATTTAAAGTATTAAATATAAAAAATTTTATACAATTAATATTTTATTTTTAAAATTTAAAAAATTATTAAATTAAATAAAATATTTTTCTTAAAAAGAAAATCTATCAATCTTAAATGTTGTATGAATACATCCGTTAGCAAAATTAATATTTTAATTTAAGAAAAATGTTAAATAATATATATGTACATTATTTAAGATATCAAATAAAAAAATTATATATAATTAATACTTATCTTTTCTTGAATTTAAAAAAAATTATTACAATGAATGAAAAATCAATCAACTTTAAAGAATGTACAGATACATCCAATAGTAAAATCGTTTAATTTAATTTAAGTAAGAAAAATTACTTTTTATGTTGACAACTTGACATTATAAATTTTAATTTTAATCATACACTATTATACTATCTTAATATAGAATATTTATTAGTAATATTAATTAAGTAAATAATGGAACATATATATATATATATTTTTTAATCATACTCTGTGCAATTGGAAATTCCACTTACAATTGTTTGAATTATAATTCTAATAATAATAATTAGTACAAAGACAATATTAACGATACTATCCCATGCATATACACGTGATGACACACCCAGACCTAGCACGACCCTTTCGTACGAACGAAATAGTACAAGATGACGCGATAATTAAATAATAAGTCGGTCCGACTGTGTCAAGTTTGAAGAGAAGATAAGCTTAAGACAAGACGTAGTTGGAAGATGAGATTGGTGACCATGCATGGAATCTCCAAGTGGACTCCTTTAAGTCCATAGCCAATGGATTGGACGTCCATTGGTGAATTGGTCGGTGGATCAGGTCAAGGATTAAAGTTTTGAGAGATTTAAAGAGAAGAAAAAGTTTGGCCCGGGGCCCGAGTAGATCCGGTGCCGGGCTCCCCTATAAATAGGGGGGAGATGAGCTCTCCCCCTCATTTTCTCTCTTTTCTCTCTTCTCTCCTTTCTCTTTTCTCTCAACTGCTCCTTTGGAGCAATTTTGGACTTTTGGCCGATCCCGACAAACCGACCGCCAGTTCAAGGCAAGATCTTGGTGAGTTGTTCTTAACTCCTTGAACTACGTTTTGTTAAGTTTTCACTCTTATCCATGCATTGGTCTAGGAGAAATCCAAGCTCAATGTTAGGTTCAGCTTTTAGTTAGATTTCAAGTTTAGATTTGAGATTTAGGAACTTTGAGCTTGTAATTCTCGTTTCTGCTCCGGTAAACGCATTGTGGGAGGTTTGAGGAACCTCCATCTCGAATTTTACGCCAAACGGTGGACCGAGGGGCTCAGGATCCGAGGAAATGCCTCGGATCCTAAGGGGCTGAGCGGCTCTCCCGCGGGAGAGACCGCATGGCCGAGTCCCGCGCGGGACCTGGCCAATTTTGGCCACCCGCGCGGGTGGGCCTTCTTCGGCCCAATCCGTGGCTGGGCCTGACCCAGCCACGTGGGAGGGCCTGTATGGCCCAGAATCCGGGCAGGGCTGGGCCCACGGGTCCCTAGAGGCATTTTCGTAATTTTACTTCAAGTGTCCAAATTTTACCCCGAAACCTCCCGGGCACTTTTCTAAGCCCCGAATCTCTTCCAAACATCGTCATAGGTCATATTAGAGCCTCATAGGTGCATTCATAAATTTAATTATGAATGCTAATGTATATTTCCGTGTATTAGGGCTCCGGTTGCATCGAGTGCGGCGATGCTCCGGAGGTTGAGCTATATGGAGCGCTTGGGAGTATACGATTCTCCCAATACTGTGAGTGGCCTAGACTTCTTTGTGTAGCCACTGGGGGAAAGGATTTTAAAAATGATTTTAAAACATAAATGTTTTCCAAAAAGGTTTTAGGATACGGGAAATCCACATACACACACCTGCTTGTGATATACCCACACAGTGAGTGGGACGTTTTAAAAAGAAATATATAGACTTACGTGTGTGTGTGTTTATATATTTTAAATATGTGATGTTATATGTATGTATATATTGAAATATTATTATTATTATGATTGTTGAGGGTACGATGCCCTGGGGAGATGAGTGTTTGAGAGGGTTCCTCGGGGCTCCAACATGCGGGAGCGTGGACCGAGTTTGAGAGCATGCATGATTACTCAGCCGTGGACTGCCTATCAAGGGGTACGGTGAGTCGAGCCTGGTTGGGAGAGGCGCGTAGGGAAACTCGCCAGAGTTCCAGTTCGCTGTGTTCCACCACAGCGAGGCACCACCGAGGAAAATGGCTAGAGAGATAGGAAAGAGAAAATATTATTGAATGAGAAAAGAGATAGCCCTCGGTACAGTGAGGCATAAGACGACCGACGGGTCGCGCCTCCAGTATGATGGAGATGCCAGCCCATTTGGTATATATATATATATTTATTTATTTATTTAAAGTATTTTTAAAAGAGGGTTCTCAACTGGAAAACCAGAAAAGAGTTTTTAAAAAGAAAAATATTCATTTTATTTATTTTATTTTATTTATTTTATTTCATTTTATTTTGGATTTTCCCTTATCCCCTTTAACCCAGATGGAGATTCTTTGAACCTCTGTCACTCACCTGTATCCAATTTGGATGGATGCAGATTGGCATACAGAGTCAGCCATAGAAAGGATGCTTACTAGGAGACGTCGGTGGCTTAGGTTTAGTGGTTTCCGCTGTATAGGTATTCTTTTAAATTAATCCACTGGCATTGCTATAAATTAAATATTTTATTAAATGATTTCTAATGAAAATTTTAGTTTTGTTTTGCAGCGATGATATCTATTTCAATGCCTTGCGGTGCCTCGGATACGTGGTTGCAGACACGTACTTCGAGATAGCGCGTCGGTTGCCACGTGGACGGCCCGGGGAGGGCCGGGGCGTGACACATGAGCCCTACCTTGTATTTATACATGCCTTTATAGTGAAAATTATTATTTGGTGTAGAAGTGTGGTTTAACCTTTTCCCGCTTGGCACCTTAAATTTTCGTTTTCTCCTACATGAAACCCTTACGTAAAGGTTAGCTAAAGTTTCCATTAGGAGTAACAGTATTAAATTCTTAACCATGACTAATAACTATTATATGAAATTTTTAAATTGTCTTTCAAAGTATTTTTCACGCATTTGGAGCCTTAACTTAGGAATTAGAAGTAGATTTTATAATAAAAACGCAAAGAAAAAACTACCTAAAGTGTTAATTAGAATGCTTAAAAAACTAAGATAATGATTATATAAATTAGAGTAAAGGAGATGCCCGATAATAAGTAAGAACTACTATACAAATTTTGTCAAAAAAAAGAACTACTCTACAATTAGATATATTCATCAAATAATTAATAAACCAAAATATAATTTCAATCACACCATGTTACAAGGATTGGATGTACAAAAAATTAAACAAAATATAATTTTAACATCTTCCCATAATAGGTAATATCACTTTGTAAATGCACAAAATTCAAAGTATTATAACCATACAAAATTGTATTTTTGGGTGAAAATATTTTTTAATATAAAGATTTTTTGTCTTTCAAATAACAATTTAACACCGTTAATCATTATGGGAATTTTAGTTAATATCAGGGTTTCATGTGGGAGGAAAAAATGCTTAGAGTGCTAAGTGGAAAAATGTTAAACCAAGTGGGGATGAGTGAAGTTTATCCATTATTATATAGATCCAGCTTATCACATTAACAATAGTTCTAACTACTAATATTATATAAGAGTTATGCTTTTGTATCACTTTTTAAGAAAGTCAGTGCCTAGCCTACGACCTTACCAACCTATGGGTTTTGCCCACCATGTTTATGGCCTTACCAACCTATGGGTTTTGCCCACCATGTTTATAAACGATACTGGACTTAACTCACACACCTAAGGTATTGTTCTTTAGTGTGGAAATTCAAGTGCTCACACCAGAGTCACTCAAACCCACAACCTCAAGATATTTGTTGCTCCTAAGAGTACGTCTCTTAACCATTTGAGCTGCAACCCATATGGTTAAGAGGCGTATTCTTAAAAGCGACAAATACATTGGGGGTCGTAGGTTCGAGTAACCCTGCAGGGTGTGAGCACTCAAATTTCTACACCAAGGGACAATACCTTGGTAGGTGGGCTGAAAGCCCAACACCGTTTTTAAGCCTGGTGGGCTAGGTCTACAAGTTAGCAAAACCATTGGCGAGGCCCATAAGTTGGGAAGGCCTATGCTTGCTTGAAGAGTGCTTTAAGAGCATGACTCTTACAAAAAAAAAGCACCCTTTTTGGATTTTAGCTCAAATGGTTAAGAGACGTACTCTAAGTAACAACAAAACCCTTGGGGCCTGGATTCAAGGAGTGCTGCACGCACGTTAGTATTTGAATTTTCTTGGGTCAAGGAATAATATCTTAGGTAGATGGGTAAGACCCAACACTATTTATAAGCCTTGTGGACGAAGCCCCACAGGTTGACAAGGTCATGAACAAAACTCAGACTTACTTAGAGAGTACTATGGGAGCACGACTCTTACATAGATTTTCTTACCATTATTAAAACTCTAGCCCAATGATATCCAAAGTGTAAAACTTACCTTGAAGGTCATACTTTTTACAACTTTTAACTAAATTATTGGTTAAAATTTAAAAGCTATTTTGAATTGGTGCAATTTTAATGGTTGGGATAAGTGTTATCCTCGTAGATTTGATCTATAAAATAATTTCTCCTTTACATATAATATTCCAATGATATATTACAATTTCAAAAGATTATAGTTAGAATTTTTTTATTAAATCATTAATGGTATTTCATATCTATTAATTCGAGTTTGATTCTTTTTGGTTGATGAATATAAAAAATAAAATTCTCTCAATAAATATATTTTTAGGGAATCATGGTTTCACTCCAGTAAAGCAAAAGTCACTGTCATCTCAATCAACACATATTATAATTAAGTTTTTTTGTTAAGATGGATGGAATATATTTTTATTTTTATTATTATATTAGTTCTTCAGGAAAACGTGTGAAAGCAACAATGATTTCGCTTAAGATATTCTGGGAAATTGGGTTGTTGTAAAGTGCTAAAACTTAGAAGACAATCGTTGACACTGGCATTCATTGTAATAATAGCTAGGTGTCATGTTAGTTGTTCGAAAGTAAATATCAATACATCAATACATAATACTCAGAAATGAGATTTTTCAGCAAGTTGCTGAGCAACTAATCTTACTTACTAGATTTGTTTATATAATTATTATATGACGAGTTGCTTGATCTATAGATATAAGAGGGAATACCATAACTCAGAACCTAAAATTTCTATTCATATGGGACTCTATCATTAAAAATTAATCATATACAATATAATTATTGGATACTAGAGGTATATAGAAAAAAAATTCTACTCATATCCCAATGATTGTTACACCCGCAATTGATAAAAGTTGAGTTATTAGAACCAGAGATAGAAGTTATTCCTCTTGTTTTTTTTTTAATTTTTTTATTGATGAGTGATAAAAGTTTAGTGAGCTAAAATGATATGTTGCTGATGTGTTAATGTAGATATTAAGATAAATTTGTAAGATTATTATATAAGATAATAATTTTTCACATAACCTTTTAATTTTTGTTTTGTTAGACTTTTAAAATTTAATTATCAATATATGAAATAGTATTAAAAAAATACCCTATTTAAGCAATAAGTATAAAGACTTTGAATCAAAATCCATAATTATTAGATCAATATCTATTAAGTCGAGTGAAATGAGTTCAATATTTCTGTTTTATGTTCACATCTTGTAACTAAAAAAATAGACTTAAGAGAGTTTCTCCTGTTTGGAATTTGACGAGATGCGACTCCGAGTTAATTAAGACCAAATATAGTTACCTATAATAAAAATTTATTGGGCTTATATATACAAAGAAAATCATTCAAACTTATTTCAAAAAAATAAAATAAGCCCTGAATTTTGATGTGATCATCAAGAAGAATTTTAAAGAATTTAGAGGTCATTTCAAGGTTAAATATTAGGAACCATTTGGTAGTACATGTGTGTGTCTCTATATATACTAGAAGTTTTCCCGGGGTTCTTTTTCTTAATTTCTGAATTAAAATTTAATAAAATATGAAGGCATATTTAAAGATTTTATAAATTTTTATATTATTTCATCCTATCATATGTGCAAAATGCATTTCTAATTTATAAATTTTTAATGTATTGCAGGAGAGTAATTATAGTTATTCCCAAAATCAAATGATAAAGTCTATGACTTAATTATATGTTAAAAAAACATAAAATTAAATTAAAGTTAATCAACTAATAAATAAAATATATTATATCAAAAATATATTATATATATATTTATATATATAAGTTGAAAATATTAATTAATCAATAAATAAAAAAATATATATCAAATAGTAAATTTTTTAATAATAAATAACTTTTAATATGATAGATAATTAAAAAATGGAATTCTCGTAAATTTAAAAATTAACTCAACATATTTTTGTAGGCCCATTTAGAAAGAAAATGTTAGTTAAAAATAAAAAAATAAAAAAATAAAAAAATAAAAAGTGAAAAGAATTATAAAAATTAAAAAAAAAGGATTTAACCAATAGGAGGTGACATATGCCCCCATGGTAATATTTTCTTTACTTTTATATATGTAATATATATATATATATATATATATATATTTATATTTATATGAAAGTGGAGTAGACTGTTGTCTATGTAGCCCAATGTCAACACCAAAAGAAAAAAATTTGATCTTACATAGTTTCTTTAGCAGAAATTTTTCTTCTCAACGAGAAGGTGAATATTTGAAAGCAATAACAATTGGTATTGTGATGATGATACCAAAAATGTCATATCAAACGCCATTAGCCAAAGTGGTAGTTTGAATGACTGATATAAGATATTCGAATTTAATTTATAACAAATTTCATTGGATATGTAATTATAAATTTATAAAATTTTATAAAATCGATATTCATAAACCCTTAAAAAGATATTAACAATTTACTCTGATCTTAAAAGTGAAATAACCTACTTTACTCTTATATTTCTTTTATGGCTAAAGGCTCAATTAAGGCCCTAAACTTTTAAGATTTTGTCAAATAAGGCCCTAAAAACATAATTTGAACAAATTAAAGCCCATACTTAATAAATTATGACAAATTAGGTCTTCTCTATATGAAAACCAATGCATGTCATGCATGGACATTAATTTTGAGAGAAAAATGTTGTCAACATATTAATTAAAAATCAAAGAATATTAATCTAAATAAATTTAATATACGTAGCATGATATAAAATTTTTAGATACTTTCAATTTATATATACCTCACACACTAGAATTAACTAACAACAAGTCCAATTTTTCATAATTTTCTAAGTATGGGCTCTAATTTGTTGAAATTGTGTTTTTAGGATCTTATTTGACAAAATCTTGAAAGTTTAGGACCTTAATTGAGCCTTTAACCTTCTTTTATAAAAAAGGTCATATCAAACTCAAAATAGTGAAGGTCTATGTGTAATGATTTTACAAACCATTATACTACTTCTGTTGCCCTTGATTCAAGGGAATTTTGCTTTTGTTAGATACATTGTCTGCTTATCAAAATCAATCAATAATGACTCGTTCTTTTAGTTCTAAACTTCCAATTCTAAATTATAGCAATTGATGAATAAAAAAAGAATAAAATTTATTGATTATTACATCATTTATGTCTTTTAAAATGATAGTATAAAATAATTCTTCCAATAAAAAATATATACTTAAATAAAATATAATAGGTTTCACTAACAGATGTCTAATAATACAATTATTTAAAAGGAAATATTAAATGATGTACCCCATACACCATTTAAAGTGTCAAGTATAGAAAATTTTATATAATTAATGTTTTATTTTTTTTAAATTCAAAAAAAGTTATCATATTATGAAAAGTATTTTTCTTAAATAAAAAATTGACCAACTTTAAAGGTGTATGAGTATATCCGTTAATAAAATAATTATTTAAATTCAAGTGTCTGGTTTTAAGTTTTTCATTTTTTTTTTGGCTTGTGATATATTTTTCTTATCTTTATCAGATCTAATTTTGTATTTTATGCTTTAATAGTAACGGTAAATATCATTAGGCCAAAGAAATAGAAATATTTTTTCAATAAAAAGAAAGAATACTAGAATATATTTCCTAAAAAAAAAAAAAGAATACTAGAATATATTTTCTCTTTTTTTTTTCTCCTTTTGGCCACCACCCAAATGAATTAAGAAATAGTAGGAAAATCAAAGGCCCATGGATGTTTATATTATTCACAGAAAGACCACTCTGCTTACGTGTCTACTGATCGTAGCGAGTACATATCTACAAGCACACACGTTCAGACAAAAACCTTGGACAGAAGAGACGTCAGACTCAGAAATCTACAACACGAATCCCGAGGTTGTCTATCCACGTGTCATTTTCGTCTTTCTGATCATATCATCGTCAGCTCAAGTTTAGCCCCGAATTTTCAGAGAGACAATGAATTGGGCTTATGACACTTAAATCACTGTATTTTTTGGTTTTTGTAAAAAGAACCCTGAGATGAGTTTTTGCGCTACTAATACAACTTTAGGTAGCGTTTGGTTAAGGATAATTTATAATTATCTTGAGAATTTTATTATCATCTTAAATATCAGTAATATGAAATAATTGAAAATTAGTATATTTTCTATTTAGTTTTCACAGGATGAATTTTAAATGATTTTATTTGATTTCAATGAATATAACATTTCAAAATGAGTTTTTTACTAAATTACTTATTTTTTTGATTATATGATAATATTTTATTAGAATTTAATACATTTATCAATATTAACACAAAATAATTTCAATTGAAATAAACTAATAAATTAAAAAAAAAATAATTATTCCTAAATAATAGATTTTTGTGACAAAACTACTAATTTTTCCTTCAAATAATGTAAGTATAAAGAGATGAAAATATGCATAACCTTTCATGCATTTTTTAGAATTTTGTAAATAACACAAAGATAAAGGGTTATTATTCTCCAAAAGTTTGATTTCATAAGGGTATAAAAGGTAGAAAAGTCAAATGACCTTGTTAATTTCAAAATACTAAAGAAATACTTGGTAATTAAATTCCAACTCCAATGATCAATTTCCTTTTTCATGTGGTAATACAGAATTCCCAGAGTAAAAACAACAAAACATGACAATTTAATATTACCAACGACCAATTACCAAGGAAATTTTCAATTCCCTCCAACCAAACGCCTTTTTAGGTTTTAAATTTTAAATTTTGAGAAAAGCTTCCTTTGGCACAGCGATAAGATTAGCTTCGATGAGATTAAAAACAATGGTAATTACAAAATTAGTTGCTATAACAGTGAGATTAGAATTTTAATAGTGAGATTAAAACCAAGGATTAAAAAATTTGTATTTGATGAAGATAGTGCTGGCAGTGAGTTCAGAATAAAAAATTACCATTAGGGGTATGACCATAAAAATGCATTATATATTTTTTTACTTGTTGTATTATTAACTTTACATATGTATATATTTAGTTATTATTAATGTTTGATTAATAATTACTATGATTTAATTATTTTAATTTATCAGAGGTGAGGAAGAGGGGCTGCAAAGTCGAGGAGTGTCGTGGTTATTGGTAAGAAGCAAAAAGAACGAGAGAAAATTTGGGAAGAGAAAAGTATCTGTAACCCATAAAATCTAAGGGTAATTTTGAGTTTTTATTAAAATAGTAAAGGTAACTAATGAATAAAAATATGGGAAGGTAAGCCAGTTAAAGGACTGGAGGTTTTCTATACAATGGAAAATCATGTTTCAACCAGAGGAAAAGTGTCCACGTAAGCAGCTGAGCTACAATCAAAATGCACACTTAAGCCTCCATTTGGCCCATTTCAGTATGTTTGGGCATCAAACACACTAAAATGCTATGTCAAAGGGGACTAAAGTCTAAATGGTGCATCCCATACACTATTTAAAATGCTAAATATGAATAGTTTTATATAATGAATGCCTCATTTTTTTTAATTCAAAAAAATTACTGCATCAAGAAAGTGTATTTTTGTAAGTGGAAAGTCAATTAAGTTTAAACAGTATTTTGGTGCATTGGTCAACAATACCCTTAAATTTTTTATCTAACAATTACTCTGATATTTAAGAAGTAATTTCTTAAGTTTAAGGTTACTTTTCATAATTTTACAAATAAAAATAATTGACAATCTCCATTTACTACGAATTAATCCTAAAAATATAAAATGAAAAATATTGAATTGAACACGTTTCAATATGTGCTATTAGATTAAATTGAACGTTAATGGGTGTTCTTAAACTCTTATGAAGATTAGTTATTACTAATGAGTGTCTTGAGAAAACCTTTTAAGGTAGCCATACTAGGAGCCCATTAATGTAAAGTCGAGCTATTTAAATTCAATTAAGAAAGTTCTCCTAAGTTTATTTTCTTTATTTATAAGATTCGAATTTAAAACCTTATTTAAAAGACATCGTATTCTACTTGGCTCAACAAACTATGGTGAGGAAAAAAATGTGCAGACCTCCACTTCTTGGCTTGGTGGCCAAGGGGCTCAGGAGGTCACTATGGCAGGGGTTCAAACCCCTGCATCCCCTACCCCTTCAGTGTTAGAATCCCCTCTCCCCCACTTGTAAAGACCCCAAAAAAAGAGTACAAACTTTAATATATGTCTATCTCTAAAAATGGGTGGCTGCTACGATAAGGCCAATTATGGTGAGGCCATGTTTAGGTTACTTTTAAAACGGGCCAGTAGATATCAGTTGGCATATAAGGACTGTCCGATGCAATTAATAGAAATTGTCTTGAAACCTTGACCTACTGACACCGGTTGCGAAAGTAAGAGAGAGAAAAATTACCCATCTTTTTGCTGGCTGAAAAGCACTGGCTCTGACATTATGGAATTCGTGAAGCCTCAGCGTATGACTGTTTACGTGAAGCAATAATCTGTCTCAACTTTCATGGCTTGAATGCAAAAGTTAACGTTTTTATGAAAAAACCAAAAGTTTGGTTGAATTAAGAGTTGAAAAAAATTTCAAGGTGAAACAGGTAAATGCAGAGATTGTGATGAGTCAATAGATGATTTTGGAAGCAGGATTAGTTGAGGATGAAATGAAGGAATATATTGCAATAATAGTAGATGTAAAGTCCAAAAGCTAAGATTTTGAATTCATATACGTTCCAAGTTTCAAAGTGTAGGAAAGAAACTGACGATTTCATATTTGGAAGAAAAGACATTGTAAGAACACTGCTGCATCAGATAAGGTATTTCAATATATAGCTAGGTACGCTGTTTGTTGATTTGGTTTGTTTATTTAATTTATTTTTGTTGATGGAATTTACGATGAGCAAAGTGTACTAGTACATATCGTATGCACGATTGAGGAAAAAAGTTGGAAAAAATGTAGAAGGATCTCGTTTGACTTAAACGAGGAACCATTCGGGGCGGAAGATGGTGAAATACAAGATGAGTACTGTAGAAGATTAGAAACAAGTTATGTTGGATTTCAAGAGGTGGAAACCATGGAAGCTCGTATTGAAGATGAAGGTCAGGAAGTTGAAAAAATGGAAGAATCAGTAGATGGCAACTATGAGGCAATGGAAACAACACATGCATTTTATAATGAGGATAATGTAGAAAACATCGAAAGAATGAAGGATGCAAGGGATGTGAATTTGGAGCCAGGCCAATCAACGAATGAAGGGGAATCAGATAACAGTGAAGAAATTGAAGAAAATCCAATAGTTCAAAAGGATGGCATCGAAACATTGGAAGCAGGGGCCGTTGATGATTCAAAAGAAGAGGAAAGTTGGGTAGGATGTCACCCATATTTCATGGACAAAGATCCATTTAAAGTTGACAGGTTTGATATGGAAAGGTTGAAGTTCGATTCATTGGCTGAAGCATATGAATTCTATGCAATGTATGCCCATATTATTGGATTCAATGTGCAGAAGGAGAGTTCTCGGCATGATAAGAAAACAAACCAGGTTGTTATGAAAGAGTTCAGTTGTAATAAATCTGGACTGAGGTTGGAGAAGCATGACAAGCTTGAAAATCGAGTTAGGGAACCAAAACGATTAACAAGAACAGGTTGTAGCACACACATGCACGTTACAATGAACAAAAGAAGTGGGAAATGGAGGATATCATGGTTTGAAAGACAACACAACGATGACATGGTAAAGCCACCCCAAAAGTTTATGATAAAGTCCAATTTTCCAAAGTGATGAAGAAAGGTCAAAGTCGGCCATGCCAAACAATGAGTTACTTAGCTTAAGAAGCAAGTGGTTTTCGATATGTGGGATTTACCAAAAAAGATCTTGAAAGCAAATTATATGTTGATTCAATAAAGATGGTGGCAGATGGCAATATTAATACTACCATAACTTACTTTGAGATAAAGGGCCTCTCAGATTCGGGGTTCTATGTGAGATATGAAGTTGATTGGAAAAATCAATTCAAGAGAGTTTTCTGGTTAGACTTAACAAGTAGAACATATTTTTATTATTTGGGTGATGTTATTGCTTTTGACACCATATACAGGAAGAATGGTTTGAAACTCCCATTATTGGTTTTTGTTGTAGTTAATCAGCACCACCAAACAACGGTATTTGGATTTGCATTGATACAGGAAGAAAATGAAGAAACTTTTGTTTGGGTTTTGGAAGAGTTCTCGAAATGCATGAGCCACAAGAGACCCACATCTGTGGTAACCAACAGGAACCAAGCAATGGCGAATGCCATCAGAATAGTCTTTTCCGAAGCAAATCACAGGTTATGTGTTTAGCATATCCATAGAAATGCAAGGCGGTACTTACCTAATGGTAAAGCATTGAAAAAATTTGTAAGGTGCATGATGTCATAGTGGAAGGAGGAAGAATTTGAAAGCACTTGGAAGGATCTCGTTGAAAGTGAGGGATTGCGAAGTAATAAATGGTTTATACAAAAATATAGGACGAAACACTTGTGGGCACAAGCTTACATAACGGGAAAATTCTTTGGGACATGAAGACAACATCCCGCTGTAAAGGATACAACTCATACTTAAAGAGATTTGTTAATAAAGATGCACTGATGCTTCAAATCCTTCATTCCATAAAGATGCCATGCGAAGCATGCATGAACTCGAAATTGAGGAAGACTTCTACAATCGCCAGTCAAAGGCAACTATATCCAATGAGCTGAAGGAAATAGAGCAACATATGGGCGAGATATTCACAAAGAAAAGCTTTGCGAGGTTTAGGATGGAGCTTCTACGCGAGAGAGCATATTTTTGGAAGGGTGAAGTTGTCTAGGTTTTTAACCATATAAAAGTTGATACATTGTCAAGGTATTTGCATTCAGATAAAGAAACAAAGGTCACTTTCCACGAGGCTGATGAAACTATAACCTGTGAATGCCGTATGTTCGAGTTTGAAGGCTTGATATATCGACATGCAATTCACATCATGAAAATGGAGAACCTATGTTGGATTTCAGATTCATTGATATTGAAGAGATGGACTATAAATGCTAAGATTGAAGGTAACGATGTCGAAGAAGGTAGTACGGTCGATGATGAAGTGATTAAGGGTTTGAGGAAGTCATCTTTGATGATCATGTGCCATCGCCTATGCTTCATAGCCTCCAAATCAAGGGAAGCATTTAAAGAGACAAGGAACACTTTGGCGAAATTAAGCCAAATATTAGAAGAAGGTCAAAGCTTGGCAAATTTCATAAGTACTAGGGGGTGATTAACAAAGACAAAAAGGATCATAAGATGTAGACAAATAAGGTAGATGCTGAGGAATGTATGCGTTAAAAATATAAAAGCAGCGTATGTAGGGAACCAGGACACCGAAAAACAACATGTCTGAAGGCAACAGAACCTAAAGATATGAACATTGGAACATACGATGGGCGAAGTGTGGATGAGAGTAACTTAGAATTTAACACATCAGATGAGGAACTCTGCGACAGCGGGAGGCCATGGGCAGAAGCATAATCTTAATTTGTATGCATATGATCCGGTTTTATTATCAATATAGCAATATCAATGTTATAAAATTGTTTTAGATTAATATAGAGTATAATCGAAGTCATATATTTCATAATTAACATCATCACCAACGTGAGGAATCATGATATCGTTAACATATTGTGAAGTTGTATGGTAGGTAGTTACAATGGTAGCTTAAGCAAAAATACTTTAAACTCGTATTATGAAGGCATTGCGTTATAGAAATTAACTCATGAAATAAATAGTATGCTGGAGTTGAACTCCCAATTAAATTTCAGTCACCAGGCTGAAATAGAGGTACTAAAAGTTCAAAACAAAATTATCAGAACCAGTGTTAATGGTTTAAAGCTTAACATCCCTTGAAACATACACATTGTCAACAGTACTATTATGATACACTTAAAAATTAGACCTTCATTATCGTTGCTAACTGAGACATGCTTCGACTCAGGCCATATAATTCGTTTCATCAAGGCTTGAAAATATGAACACGTATTTCGCTACTTTTTTTAGTTCAAAAACACAACCATCATGAAAGTTAGTTTCGTTATCTTCTGCAAACTTTCCCTAGCTTTTAGAGAAAGCAACATTTTTTAGATCGTTTATGCATGTCACCTTTCACCCGATTCCTTCTGAATTGTATATAATGAATTCTGATTGGCCTTTAGGGAGATGCGCAACAAACTGCTTGGGGATTGTCTAAATGAAAACAGTGATGGTAACAAAACATCAAAGTTGAATCACTTTGAAAATTTGCGTAAACTTGTTTACATGTAAAAACAACCATGGACTTGAATTACGGTGTAATGAAATTATCATTAAGAATAGACAGCCCGCACATGACTTGTTCATGCGTTTCTTGAAGTGGGGGTTCTTGGACTTGAAATCTGTAAATGATATCCCTAGGCTTCCATCTGGACCTTAAGTACTTTCATCATAAAGATGAGGAAATTCTGCATGCCTCCTGTTGATTGAGAAATCGTCCATCTCCACACCATATAGACAGTAAACAGTTACAGTGAAAAACATGTTGCCATTGTATCTAAACATTAGCAAGTCCTTAAGTTGTAATCCGTAAGCAATAAAAAATTGGCCCCAACCATCTTCTATAATCATAACCCTATTCCCAATACTTCGAACTTCAACAGTCTATGAATTTTGCTCGGTGTCGACTAGTACTGTCGAATTCGAAATGGGTTGTGGTAGACGTATCTCAACAACTTCAAGGGGGATTTCCTGCATGTTAGTGTATACATTCCTTAAAAAGCAATGATATATCACTTGACAATGTGATGTTTTCATTTTAAATTTAAAAGGAACTCACCATAAAGGAAAAAAGCTAAAATATTCACTGCGCTGTTGTCTGCTTCATGGTGATTCAGAAGGCAGAGGATGATGAAAAAATTGAGCCCTGAACCCCTATCAGAATTGCTTACGATATCCAATAAATTCCTCTGAATGATTACTAAGCGGGTTATAGTATGAATCGTTGTAATGCAATGTAATGTAAGAAAAATAAATATCATAACAGACATTGAGGACTTTATCGGTCTAGGTACCATGGGTGTTGGGTTTGGAAACCTAATTAGTGATCTGTACGAGGAGTTATTGTATAGGTTACGAATCGGTAGAATTCAGGCGTTGGTAGATTCCAAAATAGCTAATATTATTAAATCAATGTTAAAGAGCAGTCGTGATCGAAATGTGGGTATATAGGCTGTCGACAATGACCTAATATATATTTTTGGGGTTGTAACTTCTAAGAAATGGGTAGACATGATGGGCTGGTGTACTGATATTGATAGGTGTTGCTTGTGCCATGACAATTAATAGAACAAGTTTTATTGTTTGTACTTCATATATGAAAGACGCGTCACTAACGGTGTTTACATTTGGGCTTAATTAACTTTTCATTTAGGCCCATTATATTCCATGATTTTATTCTCATACATTGACCTAAACCCAAAGACATCCTTCAGTAAAAACTCCGTTGTCGGGCTTTGGCCCCTTTTGGCTTTTACCAACAACTTAATAAAAAAAAGAGACAATTATTATATTTATAAGAATACCATGGTGTTTCGGCAAAAGTTAGGTTGAGAAGTCATCACCGGTGATGGTAACTGTAAGAAACAGATAAGTACATCAATTGGAGTATGGTATACTATACTTGTGAGAATTTATACTTGTCAGATTTATCCATATTGAATATGAGTTATTCAAGTTTGCATTCAATTTCAAGGTATGAGTTGTGCGACAATCTTTTTAGAATGCGTTAGACTATTTCATTACTAATCTTTTTCATTTATTATTTTTATTTTGCCCTTTTTTGGCAGTCAAACGAATGGCTCTGTTAACACTGAATCTTACAAGTTAATCAATCAGAGTTACCTCGTTGAAAAGGATTACAAAAAGGATCCTGTATACTGTTTTTGTAATATGAAGGCACCTCGGTGATGTTCATGGATGGACAGGAATCCTGGAAGAAGGTTTTATAGGTATAGCCAGTATCCTAAAAGAAGTTACAAGTTTCTCTCATGGCATGATCCAGTGGCACCATAGTGGGCGAACGATATCATTAATAACTTGAAGAAAATAGAACAATTCCTATATGAAGAATTGAAATTAGCCAATACTGATGTTGCTTGCTGGAAGGGTAACACTGTTGAGGTTGTTGAAGCAGAAATCCTTAAGGAAAACATATTCCTAAGACGAGAAGTCTCTGTTCTAAGGCAGAACCTTGCTGACGCTACATGTTGTAATGATAATGCTGGAAATCGTCATGCTTAAAGTGGGTCATAAAAGTTTGTTTCAGAATTTTAGTTCTTGTAATTGTATTCCTTTGTGTTTGGGGGCAGATCTGTGTAGATAATGCCAACGCTAATGGAGTTAAAGCGTTGCCCTAAAAGTAACTACTCCAACCTATGTTACTACTTTATGCAATATTTGTGATTTATCTTCACCTTCGGCCTCTGAAGCTAAGATTGTCAATGTAGTTAGTTCCATAGGAACGTTTAGGGTTTCCATCTTAAAATCAGTGGTGTGACTTGTTTTCACTTGTTTTAACTGTTCGGGTTGGTGGAAGTCCATTATGCTAATGGCATACTTGGAATCCTTCGAAACACTTATTTATTAACAAACCAAGTTTAGCTTACTTCGCACAAACTTAATTCTTTCCTTAATTTTGCAAGTTAAAAAAATTGCGGTTATGTTTTAGTTATATGCATGATTACTCCTCCCAACCTATGTATATTGAACACGCATTATTTTTAATTACTAACATTAGCACATAGGGCCATAACTTCCCTTGCAGCATATATCAACCCAGATAATGAATGATAATATCCCACTTAAATGCATACAAGTATGCATCAAACTCGACATGGTTAGACTTACTGAAACATAAAATTTCTGCATCCATTGAAACTAAATTAAGTGTTCACATTAAGGATGTACAATAAAATGGTTGAAATATTTAAACATCTTCACAATAATGATAATGTCAAAACCAGACCATTCGTATCCATAGTCCCCTATTTCACCGTTGGCAAGTTTGCATGGACCCTTCAGCTATTGAAACCTGGGACAAGAGAATTGCATGTTTAGGCATATATACTATATTGTTTTGACATTCACTAGAAATGCCATAATTGATCACATTGTCAGTGGAAATTAACCTAAACAACATATTTAACTGCATTAGCAAATGAACAATATAGGACATCTGCATGGTTCCACAAAATGAATAACCCACTATGACCCATGAATGGATCAACAATGAAATGGTTAGTGAATTGTAAGGTTTCGATGATTGAAAGCGTTTCGATAGAAACCACATTTGTGTTTGTCACAACAAAAACATATGGTTCATGTCGGTCAACCAGCTCTTTTACTCCATGCTGAAACATTGAGTTCATTGCCCCTTTTCCATTCCGTACAATGATATGAAAGTGTTTGCATATTCGCTTCCTTATCCTGAACATTTTCTTGATTCCACTTGATGGTAACTCATCCATGCAGTCGAAGCAACTGCTCACTTCTACTGTGCCAAAACTTGATAGGTGCTATTCGGGAATTCCAGAAGAAACTTTAAATTTGTAAGCAAGAGATCCGCACCCTTTCAAAATTTTAACTTTTAAACTCATTGTTATTCCAACAAAATCGGCTGGGTCGAACTGCGCCCTAAAAATCTTCTTTTCACTGAACGGAATAATCACGTCAAATTCCATAATACAAACTTCGAAATCATGGACTGGCTGATTCAACGGAGACTCGTCCCACCATGCACTGACTGTACGAGGGTTGATGGTGCATGTCAAAAATCATCTGATGACAACATAAATTGTTTGAAGCATCATCACAGGCCCCATACCATCCATCACGGGGATATTGATAACTGCATTGTTATCGGCCTTGCTGATAAGGAATTTCAATGGCAAATGTTCTTCACTTCGATCAGCCAAACTCAGCCTAAATATCCTACTAAGGGAGTACAAAAAATCATTCTCCTCCGTTAGTCGATCTTTTAGTATGCCATACCCTTGCAGCACCATTTCTTTTACGAGGTACTCTATACAAAGTTCTTAGAACTGTCATGCATCCAATATTTTTGAATCGGTTACTAATGGAATGACATTCGTAATGGCCTATTGCAACCTCTGTAAACATGAAACCTCGTTCATGAACCTCGCATGTTTTCCGACGGATATGGCTGCTGCCTTTGCCTTAATAATTGGGTGCAATGCTTCCATTACCTTTTGTTAGTTTGAAGTTTTCTTTGTTTTGATTTACAACAAAAAATGCCGATACTGTGTATCTATTACTTTTGGGTTTTCTCATGTATGGAACCTCATTAGATTCCCATGTCACGTGATGAAGGGTCATATTAATAAATAATCATTACTTTGTCAAACTTCCTTTTGGACAGCATTATTAATATAATTTTCTATTTTGGGACACTATCACGACTTTGGGGATTTAATACAAATGCATAAGAAATGCCATTTACGTGTAAGCTTTGCTTCTACAGTACTGCAACCCATAACCCATTAGTCAAGGTCTTTACACTGCCATGATCTATCAATTTCAATCATCACTTACTAATCCCTTTTTCTTTTTCTCGATACTGTAAATCACTACAAGGCACGTTTGTATGGGATGGGAGGAGGGGGATTGCATGTGTTCCCCTCCGATACTCAAAAAAGTTATCCATTCTATTTTGTCAATATCATTAATACAACTCTTTTTTGTTATAAAATAAACATCAAAGATACGATAATATTGGATGATGTTACGGCGTCGTTGAACGAGCACATGGAGGAGCTACTTGTTTTTTAATTTAGTACTCAGGGAAGGGGGATTGCAGGGGTCGAACCCATGCTGTGTGGCCTCTCAAGCCTCTTAGCCACTAGGGTAACGCCCAAGAGTTAGATTTCAAAGGGATTAGCTAATTTAAAACCTAGTTACGAGCCCCAACTTTAACACTCAGTTGGGCTGGTAACTGGTAGTGCTCTTTCGACCAGGTCCAGCTAACGGTTACTTAACATGGGTCCATTGCAAGTTCAAACGGTCAGGATGTCCATTACTTCAACCCCTGTTCAAACTACCGGGATATGGATGCGAGAACCAGAAACAGGGTTAGACATAGGAAAGATGACATAGCATTAACTAATTAAGCAAAAGACAAAAAAAAATAATTGCATTTTGTTAAAATGAGTCTGTTCATTTCAATATAAAATATAAAAAAAACAGCGGAAAAGTTTTTACAATAAAAAAAAACAAAAAAATGGGAAAATGCATCCAGATTAATCCTTTTTTCTGGTCACATTCCTCCTAATCTATCTCTTTTTAGTGCAGCCATTTCTTAATCGAGCACTTGTGATCTTCAAGTCGACGTACCATATCGGTCTGCTCTGCCTTTAAGTTAGCCAGACGAGCCTTCAAGTCTTCCTTCTTGTTTGAAGAAGAAAGAAAATCCTGGTAGGCAGTTATCATCCGATCTTCCCTTTGTCGAGGAGGGATAACAAGGAAAGTACTAGAAGATGATTTAAAAAGGCCCCCCAATGAGTAAGATAAGGAGAATTGGAAACAGAGGTCAACCTTGGCGAGGTGTAGTTCCTACAGGTTGATCTTAGTCTGAATAATATCCATGTTGACACGAATGAGGGACCGACAAAGGGGAAGGAATGAGAATCGATTCCGATGATGGAAGAGAACACAGGGTTGTCCGACTTTAGTCGCTTCACCATCTTCGCAAGAGCATGGAGAGCCTTTTGGATTTCGCTAGAGGATATGGCAGAAAGCCTCTTCAATCAGTCATTGAACGCATAGACTATTTCCTCGGAGTATGGATCTTTTACGTCCTCACCCAGAACCATATAAGGTGGACCAAAGCACTCTTCGAGATCATCCCAACAAGACTCAAACTCGGTCTGTAACAATGAACATAATAAAGCAATACAAGGATACTAGTATTGCATTTAACAAAAGGACAGATAGGAGGAAAACGAACAGAAAAAGGAGCGAACCTTATGTGCCAGATAAATACGGGTAGGACTTCCAGTATCAGTTAGAAAGTTGATAGACGCTTTAGATAGGCGAGGACCGATGGCTTTTCGCTTTTTGGATGGACCATTTGCCGAATTAAGTTTATACATTATTCTTCATATAATATTCATAGCATTATAGAAGCTGTAAGGATTGCGAGAAAAGGTAATACCAGGTGGAGCTAAGTTTAAAAATAGGGGTTTGGGAATTGTTAGGAGAAGTTCAACATAATGCAAAAGAGAGAGAGATGACTGTATATATATATGCACGCAGGAGATGTTTTGTTTTATATCTGCAATTCATGGTGATTGATATTTTGTATGTAGCGCCTACTAAGTTTCTTACTCATAGAGTGTAATTGCTATATTTATCCACCTAAATATCGGAAGTTGTAGAGTTTGAATAGACTCTTGTTCCAAATGATGTCAAATACCTGCATTTGGCACTTTGCCTGCTCATGGTTTGTTGCCAAATGTTTGTACTAAAATAAGCTGCAGATAAATGATACCGTTTGGACAATGAAACGACGTCGTTTAAATAGCAAAAGGATGAGCAACTTAAAGACTTCATAAAGTGAAGCCATAAAGAATAAGGACATTGGAAGTTCTACTGCTGAGGAAATTTAAATTAATTATATTATATACACCATATATACCATTACATAAACTTTAAGCCTTAAAGAGGTCTAAGGAGACTGTCACTTGGCTTTTTAATTTTTTTTATCTTGAAAATGTTAAATACTATGCAGTATTACCTAAAGAAATAGTAAATACAATTATTTCAAGTCATTATATTCATTGAATGTACCTTTTATTTTGTAGTTGTTTGTGTTAATTGGAAACACAAAATGAAAAAGACAATTGAATAACAATAAAAAACCAATGCAAGTACTGTTCGTTAAATTTTTAAAATGTTCATTAAATTTCTCTTATCATATTCTGCAAAAATAACAAAAGAATATAATAATTGTTTATTTTTAGATGATAAATTAAAAGGTAATAAATGAAAGAGTCAATCAATAAATTTATTTAATTTTGAAATTGATGGATGATATATTAAGAGATCATAAATCCCCTTTTAAAGATCTTATGGAGATTATAGCTATTGTTAAAGGAATTATATTTTGGTATATAATTAAATTTCCTATATTTTAGCAACAATGTCCATATGTATTAACTAAGTTCATAAATATAATTTCGTCAATGTTTTATTAAAAATCGCCTCCAATTCCACATTATTTGTTGCTATCCACTTAAATATTACAATACCTTATTTTTCAAAGATAAACATAAATAATTAATTTTATACCCATAACAATAGGGATGGATAACATCTACTATTTAATTGATAATTGTGATGTTATAGACTTATAGATGAACATTATATCATGTTTATATGTTCTTTGTTTCTCTCTCATCATTATATCATTCCCCTAGCGTTAATGCGGCACAAATTGCTATTCTTTTATACTTCTATATATAAATATCAATACTATTTTTACGACATTGAATTTTAAAAAAATTTTAATAAAACCCATAGCGTTAACACGGGCGTATATGTCAGTAGCTTTTATTCCTATCTTATCTTAAACATCTTGATCTCCTACACAGCAATATTTTAACTGTGCAAACATTATATATGCCACATTATCATGCGTTCATACTTAAAAGGCTTTTTAATGGATGAACCTTATATATGGTTGAATTAAAATTATGCAATTATTTTAAGCACAGATTGAAATCCATCAATCCAACGTAACTTTTCTTGACCAATAATTATTTTACAAATTTTTTCTACTACATTCCCATCAAATAATAACGGTTGAGGCTTCATATACGAGGCTTTGGGGTTAGGGTTGCGGGTGGTTTAGGGTTTAGTTGTTTAGGGTTTGAAGGGTATAAAGTTTGCATTATGTAATACTTGCATTGGGTGATGTTTATTTATTTGGGGCCTTGATTAAAGCCATCACTAAATGTCCATTGACAGAAACGATCGAGCTGGGCCAAATTGAATATTGATTGATTCCATGGTTTGTAACGAACAAACAAAGAATTTGTTTTTAATTTTGCTTCCCGCCACGCAACGGCGACATTTGATTCCTCTCTTGTTCCATATGGGGTTTCTATGAGCATCATCAGTATTCTGTCGTGCATTATCGGTGCTCCCGACACCCGAAAATGTGAAATACTACTACATAAGCCAATTTTATCCTAAGTTTTATGCATCCGTGATTAGTCAACCCATGGTCATAGCTTTACGATATTTCCTATGTCACGTTAAGGAGTCCCCGTTCGCTTTGATAGCCTGCCTTAGTTGCCATTTTCATTAAAAGAGCTGTCGGACAATATTTTGACACTATATTCGATGATGATAGATAACTCTTATTATGTTAGATACTCCTCCGTAGTTCCTGTTGTCACATCATAGATTGTAAACCATTACTTTGACTACCTGACCCATTGTTTTCTTAATCTCCCAATGCCTCGTCAATACTTCCTAATTTGCGTTAATTACTCATAGGGTTCATACGCATGCAGAAAAATACATGTGTCGTTCATTAAACCTATATAGAAACACGCTCTTCCCCATCCCAACCCCACCTCCTATCTCTTCATACCCTGTGACCAACATTAACCTACATAACATAATATACCATTATATATTGTGCATTCAGACGGAACACTCATCTTTGATGGCTATGTTCAGACGGAATACTAATATTTTTGTCCATTCTTTGTTATGTACATGGACATCCCTTGCAGATGCACCAGGGTTTTTTATATTATATATTTATATAGTTATAATTACATTAGTTCAACCTCATTGTACCTTGCATTCCAAGATTAAAAAATGTTTAGCATAATTTCTTAGTTCGGCCGATTAACGCAGATCCATTGGCCCATTTTCTAGTCCATTTAATTCGGGGCTCAAATTCTTTATGCCATTTTAGAAAAGATTTTAATGCCCAATTGGGCCGTCAACTCTCAGTTTGATTACCCATCATTACCTCTAAAGATACGTTTTCATACCATTGTTATTGGCGGGGCAAACAAAAAATAATACTATAAGGTATGGTTAAATTCAAGAACTAATGAATTCAACAATCGAAACATTAGACTTTTTTTTAACAATAATTTCAAAACAATTTGTCGATGACATTTTCCATCTTCATAACTCTTAGAGATATGACATCACGGCTTCATCACTAACTTAGCCTCTGGTCTTTGCTCTTATCAAGGTTATTGCCTCATCCCTCTAGATGTTGTCATTGTGACATATTAACTGTCTTGCTATTCGAGAGTGGCACGATGCATGGCATTCCTTCATGGTAAAAAATTTAATCAAATCAACATCACCCCCGATTTTTGTTACTTAATAGCTCACATTCAATTACAAGCTTACAACTAAGGTGTATGAAAACAAGTACATCTTCATCATGAATTTCACTGTGAACATTCCATAATCAAACCTATACAGACCAAAACATATACAAGATTAGTGCGTTGAATATTTAACGCCAAGCATGTCAACATTTAGATATTCCTACAGTACAATGGTTCTAAATAAATCTTATATGTTTTGCTGCCTTAGAACCATTTTTGGAACAACAATTGGCCACTACTTTATGTTCCTCATGTTACACTCCTTCCCTCCGAACAGGGGATCTGAGATGAGCTCATGCAATCCACCAACCTGGACAAACATAGTTATCAGTTTCTCATTTATAAAAGATTATTCGTATTTATTTAAATTCATTCGATTATTAATTTGGGTTCAATACGTATCACTTTTCTGATTTGCTCATATTATCTGTCATGGATTACCCTTGCATCAGATTGTAAGCTATCATAGACTACCACATTCCTTACTTTCACATCAACTATGGTTAAATATCAGTGCATGCCAATGTCATTCATTGGTATGAAAATCCGCATATCAGTATAACATAATCATATTCTATATAATGCAAGACAACAAAAGTTCAACTTCATATTTGTATTACCCCTTCCCTGGTCACAGGATTCTATATTGCTCAGTTCTTTATCCCTACATCGGTATTCCCTAACCATACCAGCTATGGTATAACAGCCAAGAAGGGTCCATTGCTATTTATTCATCATTAGAGGAATTTAGTCCAATTATTATTGTAATTAATCCATTATTACACCTATCAGTATATACATTGCAAATATAGTTTATTGTTCATCAATTCTTTTAACAATATCATTCAATGAACTTACAGCAAATTTTGTTGGCATGTAGCATCTTGCCTTTGATGGGGTTTTAGCCCATACAGCTTCATTGCACACTTTTTCCACAAGGTCTATAACCTGTTTCTACTAAATGATATTTTTTTATTTGCTCACATCACTCATTTAACAGCATTTTCAATAATTGATGGCTTATTTCATTATTTCATATTAATATTGTTTCATTCAGCCATTCACCTACCTTCAAGCACCTCATTTCTCTTCTTGTTGCGTACTTTCCTAATATGTCGACCATAATAAACTCTTCCCTGTATTAAGAAAACACCAAATTCAATCAAATCAATCAAACTATTTCATGCTTGGAACATATAATTTATCCACATTACCTACTCAACATCGTTTGCTCCTGTTTTAATATATTGATATTAAATATATAAAGTCAACTCACTCAGCCTTGTTTTGGGGCTTGATATGTAAGAATTGTTGAACAAGTCCCTCGAGGTCATCATATCCCCTTTCTTTTTTTGTACAATGCTTCACAGTCTTCCTTAATGTGTTGGTCGGAACCTTTGGATCCTTGATCATCTGTTTCGGGTACATAATGAATGTGTAAAACCTATATAAAAATAAATATCATTATAACTTTACACGGTTTATCTAGTATGTATATTTACCTCCCGCCATTTCCCAACTCCTTTAATAAGCCGGGGTTGGAAATGTAATTCATTTGCATTATTCCCTTTTTTTAGAATCAATGCTACAATTCCCTTTTCAGTAACCAGCCACATTCATCCTTATTATAAGCTCAGCATGATCCAACCATTTACTTGCTATGTCATCATAGTAATCATTCGAACTACATTGTTTCCTAGTCTTGTTGACATCTTCCATGTAATGGGCTCGTGTCATAATTGCCAGTTCCTTATGCCTGTTCTCACTCCATTTTATCTCTTCCACTACGACCTTTCGGACTCTATTCAATTTTTTTGTTGGCATCTCCGTTGACCATGTACTGTCCCTCCTATATGGGGCACTATAGTTAAGTATATCATCCAGGTTTGATTCTCCTACATCCGCCTTAAGTCGCGTCATCATAGCCCTCATGGAATATTAGGCATGTATATTAGACCAAACGAAGACTACTCCGTTGAATTGCTGTTACTCAGATAAAGATTGTGCCCTTCATCCTTCTTCTCCAGCCTCTCTAAAAAACTGTGTAACTTATCTATAACATCTACAACCCTTTTCTTCCTAATGTCTAAATCACTTTCAAACATGTCTATGTTCTTTATTTCCTTGTTGGATGTAACATATAGAATATAATTACTATCTTTTTTATTATAGGATAGGTCTTTACCTTCACCTTCCAAACCTTTCTCCTCGATTCTTATCTCAGTCTCTTTCGGTCCATTCATTAAACCAGCATTTCCTCTCATCCTATTTACATCAACAGGGTTCATAACTAGTTATTCGCTTGCATATTTGCTTAACCAGTCACCTATTAACAATTCCTTGGTGCTTTCATGTTCACATTCTTCCCTTTCACCAAACGAACGATATCTTCTTCTTTTCTTCCTTATTCTTGACTTAATTTCTTCGATAACTTCAACTTCAAACTTCCCATCAGGTTCTTCATTTAAATCAAGCACTCATTTCATACGGTTTTTACATAACTCTGCCACACCACCCAACCAACTATTTCCTTCAATGTTTCCATTATTAACTTCACACCTGTATTTACTCTTCTCCAAGCTCACAGCCTTTTGCTCGTCTATTACTCGATCACTTTCTCCATGTTGGTACCCACTGCAATCATCATCTCTTTCCTTTCACATACCTAGTTCCATTTTCCATAATGGATTGACTTTTTTGCATCTTCCTATACTTGTTATATCATTTGCCAGCCTTCTCACTCCAGCTAATTCTTCAGCTACTAACTGTAACAATTCCTGCACTCTCTCTGCGTGTTTTAGCAACTCTACCTGCATTCAATATTTTAATTTTTGTCAACCTCATTTTTGTATTTTTGGTTATCAAAATTTCATATCATTTCATACACACTTAATTTATTTCTTCCTTAACATGCTATTTCATTATAAATGTCACATATCAACGCGTTCATGCATGGATGTTAATATGACACACTGCACACATGGCCAACCAGCAATCCTGACTGCATGTAACAATACCTTGTATACTTCCATCACACTATCCACTGACTCCGACATTCTTCTTCCACTTTTTGACTGTTTTCTTCCACTTGCATTTATTACTATTTATTAGTAGTACTGATTTTAAAATCGAAACTGGAAAAATTCATATCAAATTTAATTTCTTTTCAACTTTCGTGTATCTTTTGCCTTAAATATGCCTTCAGTCAAATTAATGATACTTCGGCATTAATTTTCGATCTCCGCTCCTTTGTTTTCACTCTTTATGGATGTAATCCCTTTCAAATTGTTAGAGACGATAAAGCCAAAACTCGATTTAATTAACCATAAAATTTCATCTCATTCTACAGCTTACCTATTCCATTTTCTGTAATGCCTTCCTGCCTTCCACCATCGCAAGCCTTTTTTACCAGTTTTTTGCCTCCTACTTCTCCTTCCCTTCCAATTCCTGATTCTATGCACACCATGCATATTTACCCCCTTGTACGTGACTTTGCCCATAGCATTTGCATCAAAATGGAAACATTGGATTTCAAAATAAGCATCGTCTACCTTTTTCCGCACATTAATTTTGTAAATCTCGATTGAACATCTCTGATAATGAAATAAGGGTTGTCACCATATGCCATTTTCCTCATTTTGACTATTTTTCTGTATACCACCATTTACCCCAGCTATTGATTTTGCCAAACCCTTCCAATTCTCGGAATCACCTCACGTGGCCGGCCTTTAGTTTCCCATTTCTCTCCTTCAACCTCTCTTGCTTCTCTTTCTCGGAGAACATTTTTTCAACATTTTCTAAGATCGGCTGAGAATATTGCATTTATTACCTGACGGCCTTTATCTCTCTTTCTATACACGCGCTCTCTCCCTCGTTTTTATACAAGCTTTTGTCAGACAATCCCACTATCTTTTTCAACTTCTACTATCACTTTCTTTTTCACCTGGTAAGTTTTTTCACTTTTTCTTCAACCGGTAACCATTCTTCCTACTCAATCTGTATTATTTACATCTAACGATCCATATTCTTCTGATCCTCTCCAACGGCCATAATATATGGCCTTTCCTGACTTTACCATAAATGACCTCATTGAAGTCATCACCCAAAAATGGCTATATCATTTGTACATTATTAAGTTAACGGTCAATGATGGTGTACAATCTATGGAAATTGCCAACTTTATTGCAATGTAAAGCAAAAAAAATTATTGGGTCCTGTTCGTAAAATATTGGAAATACGAACCCCTTTTAGTTGCAATTTAACCAAAACAAAAGATAAGTGGCTGAACCAAGATAAGCCAAGAACAGATTTTTTTGCTCTATCCAATGACACGCGGCAATTAAGAGTGGCTCCCACAATCATTGTACGACACGTGTAATACTGCTTAGGGACAGAGCTGTTTAAAGAACCAACGACGTGGTTTACAACGACGTGGCGACAGCTTGTTTGAAAGTCACCTAGGCATCTGAGGTTTTTTTTTCCTTTTTGGTTTTTTCATTTTTTAATGAAAGCAATAACACGCGGGGTCTTTTCCTTTCTGTGGGGTGCTCTTCATGTCCGCCACGTGTCTTCCTTGCATGACTTCCTTTTTTTAAAGGGCAATCATGTCATTTCATGCCAGTTCTTTCTTCTTCTTTTTTCCCTTCTCTCTCATTTCGTCCCATCCATCTGTTTTCTCTTCATTTTCCTCCATTTTCCTCTGGGTTTTTTCCTTTTGGGATTAAAAAAAAGAGGAAATGGGAACTTTGATGTTTGTTTGGGGGTTAAGATTTTATCTTTTTAATTTCATGTTCTATAGAATTTAATCAGTTTTGTTTTTCATTTGGTTCAAATTTTGGTTTGTTTTTCAATGGCAAAAGCTGTGGAAATTGGAAAGAAAGAAATCCAACAAAACATTTCCGTGCAGCTGGCCAACCTTCCGAGGGATCTATTTCAAAGATTCATGTCCTCAAGCAACCATTTTCCTCACAAGCATCATGAAGAAGAAAAGAGTGGCGAAGAAGAAGAGATTGAGTTAAGCTTAGGACTTTCATTGAATGGACGTTTTGGGGTTGACCCAAGAGCCAAAAAACTCGCGAGATCATCTTCAATACCAGATTTCATCACCAACTCAACAAAAAAAGACACTAATGAATCTTCTTCGTCTTTGTTCCCCATGGCCTGTGGTTCTCTTGTGAGGACATGTTCTTTGCCTACAGAGACAGAGGAAGACTGGAGGAAGAGGAAGGAGTTGCAAAGTTTAAGGAGAATGGAAGCTAAGAGAAAGAGATCAGAGAAACAGAAGAACTCGAAAGCTGTGAGGGATAGGAATAGAGGGGGTTTTGATGAAGAGTATTGTGAAGAAGATAAGAAAGAAAAGGCTGGTACTGGAGCTAGTTGGGTTAATGGTGGCAAAGGACATTGTGAAGGAGTAGGTGCTTCACAAGGTTCATTCGGATCCCAGGGAAGTGGTTCCTCAGGAATATCAGAACTTGATAGCCAACCAGCTCAAGGTATCAGAAAAGTCCAAACCCACCACCTCTTCCTTCTGGTCCTTATACAAACTTCTTTTAAATGTTGTTAGTGGTGGTTTATATGCATGGAAGTGTGGGGGGTGAATTTTACTCATGCTTTATTCCCTCTTGATTGATGTCATTTTTACATGTCCACTTATTTGCTGTTTGATCTTTGACACTGGTGAGGCTAGTATTTGGTAAGTCTGGCTTTTTCTTTTTCATCTAATTGATACTGTGAAAGGTGGAAGATTTAGTTGATATCTTAAGTTAAAAGATTCTTGATCATGGTTTATATTCAATTTCATTAGTTGTAAGTGATTTGACATGTTAAATTGTATTTAGATGTAAGTCATTTATCTTGTCTGGGAGGTTCATATAGTCAAAATGACTAATTATATAAAATATGATCAATTGCGGCCAAACATGATATAAACGCCCAGAAATTGCTAGGACCTTTTTTTCCGTACGTTTCCGAAGGTTCTTTGCTCTTGCTTTTTTAATAAAATGAAAAAAAACCAAAATATTTTTATATTTTCTTTATTTTTTTTGGATAATTAACTAACTGTTTTTGATATCATTCAAGACTTTGATTGTTGATGTTGCTAGCCCTTTGTCCAATAAAAATGCCATACTCACACGAAAATAGATACAACGAATCTTTCACAGTAACCTCTGAAAGGGTTCTTTTAGATACTTTTGTTCCTCTGCCTATCTTGGTTCCTTTTTTTTTTTTTGGTTGGGGGGGGGGGGGGGGGGGGGGGTGTGTTTTTGTGTGTGTGTGTGTGTGTGTGTGGATGTAACCTATCTTCGGTTATTGTTATGTGACAATTGTGTTTAGTTGAAGAAAGAATATCCTACACTTTACCTGCAATTCAATGATGAACTAGTGAAATGAGGTTAGATTAAGGACATTAGTTGTTATACTATATTCCTCAGATAGGTATTCAAATAATGCAATAAATAGCAGGATTCTAAGTCTATTCTATACAGTGACAGATATTTAGCAAACAAGGATAAATAGCTTTAGGCTAGAGTTTGAGATTTTATGAAAATCTGGTGAACCAGCGGATATGGATGGGCACGTGTTTTCCATCTTTCTAGGTGAAAGATTGGCTTCATTTTGTGGTTTGAACTAAAAGGAATTTGTATTTTCGACGACCGAGTAGGTGATAAAGGTAATGCTTACTGGCATTTGTCACCTTTGAACATCAGTGCATGGAATCATTCAAAAGTTTTTCTTTAAAATGAAGGCATTATATAAATTTTTTGTCAAGGGCTCTCTTGTATTCATCCTCCTTATGATCAACCTCATGACTTAACTTTATAGTTTGTTTGAACTTTTTGATAGCCCGAAGTGGGAATTTGACATGAAAGAGTGAGATCTGCTAGAGACACAAAATACATTCTAATACTGTTAACACAGCTTGTATCTCAATCGTAACTCCTCCCGCTGATGCCCTTGGATACCGTCAAATATTTCCTAGTTCACAGAATGAAATGTAATCATCTCATTAGAAAATGGCTTTGGTTATTTCAGAGCTATGGCGCCTATGAATGGGAAGAGAATGCATGGTGCAGGTTGTTTATATAAGCATCTACCTTGTAAACTGCTGATGAGCCGTACTATTTTTTTTTTTCCTTTTGTTTTTTAATTCTTTTATCTGAGGATATGATCTGCAGAAATATGATCCTACATTGTGGAAAAAATTGGCATGGTTTGTTGTTTTTGGTATTATCTTAAGCTTGCTTCAGTTTGGGCTCATATATATCTTGCACTAAAATTACAGTAACTAACAAATGCCCTGAAGAAAGAAGCCCTGCTAGTGTACAATCCGCAGCAGAAACTGAGCATAAACCAGCGAACATCCCTGGAAGAATCTTGACGGAAAAATCAGAGAAGTTAGCTGGAGTTGTGACCGAGAATCAGCTAACTCAACCAGCAGTAGCTGAAAAGAGGGTGAAGGAGGTGGTGAGGAACATTTTGGAGGATATGCCTTGTGTGTCAACGACAGGAAATGGCCCCAATGGGAAAAGAATAGAAGGTTTTCTTTACAGATATAGAAAGGGTGAGGAAGTGAGAATAGTATGTGTTTGCCATGGTAGCTTCCTCTCGCCAGCCGAGTTTGTCGAGCATGCTGGAGGCGGTGATGTAGCACACCCACTAAAGCATATAGTTGTTAACCCTTCGTTCCTTTTCTAATGCAAATTCATGAAAAAGAAGGAATGCAGAGAAAAGGTTGATGACTTTCGCCATTATAAATTTCAGGATATTGTTTCTTTCATTCTGGACTAGGCTATTAATTTTTCTAGTAAATGAAGCTTCTCTTTGGAAATTAAGATGGATGCATCATTTTCTTTTCAAGACATCTGATGTGAACTCTTCCAATCTTTCACCAATTGAATCCTGAGACAGACCAATAAATAAAGAAAGAAAACAAACTTCCAATGGCATTACTAGCCAAGTGAAAGAAATCATTGGAACTCAGCAAAATCATTCAATTGAAAATTTAAGAATTGAAAAGATGGTGGCTTGGGCAATGGCATAGTTTTTTGACTGAAAATGGCAGTGTAAGAGTATGGCTGCTGAGTTTGATTGCTCCCTCTCATGCATTATGATATGATATACACATAATCCATAATCTTTTGTTGACTCCATGTGTATATACCACCATTGAAAACTATCCTCACAATATTCCCATAAAATCCCAGGGTTTTGTTTCCACGATGTCTTTTCGCGGAGTGATGGAATTTGGAGGGCAAACACACATTGGAATTTGACCAATTGCCTCGTATGAATCTCAAATGCAAAGACTCTGCCTTTAGATTTAAACCTCCTACATAATGGAATAACGTCATCCATAATGATCTGTCTTCCCCTTTTACAACTCTACCAAGCCAGGGGACATTTAATGGGATGCGTTTGCGTTTGCAGCAGGAAAGTTGGCAATTTAAGAAGGAAATCTTGCAACGGGAAACAGAACATGCATTTCTTTCTTAATCTTGAGAAGTTTGCATATATCAGAGAAACCGACTATCATATTGGTTTTTCAAAGATTATCTGATTATTAATACACATAGATATGGTCATTTTGAAGCAGACACAAACCGGTTTGCATTTTGGAAGCAGATAATATAAAGTCCAGTTCAATTTCTATTTTCTAGTGCAAGTTTTTGCAGTCTTTCTGAAAAATGTAACAATCTTTCGTTTTGCTTGAGAAATCGTTATTGCTGATGCAGAGGAAGTCTTCCAAAGATTTCAGAGAGCAGAACATGAAAGCTAAACCAGATATCTTAATTCAGTTTTACCGCACAGGCCAGATGACTTTATAACAGCAATTTAGATTTCTAAACCCCTCGCATTGCCCAAAATACTTCATCATAACGGCAAAATTTCTCGCCAATAGCGTCCGACCTCGTTACTTTCAAAATTTTTAGCACCAATTTAATTTCCAGAATTGCAGAAAGGAAGCTCACAAGAAACAAGTCTTCGAGTAGATTGAACAAAAATAGACGTGAGTCTAGACACCCAACTGTGCAGAGAGATCGATTCTATTGTTTTATTAGACATCAAAAGAAACTCAGATACACGTGTACAACTTGGATAAAAAATTTATCTGCATTCTTCTGCAGAGTCGTCAATAAACCCCAATCCGAGAAATAGCATCAGAAAAATGGGGGCAAAACTGTATTAAAATTTACATGTGGAAATAACTACAATTTAGAACCCTACCTAAAGGCAGCGCAACAATGGCCAAGCGTGGGGCTTTACCTCCTACAAATACTATGTTAATCACAGAAGCTTTCAGGCAACTAACATGACGGTGGCTGAAGTTGCTTTAGACGTCGTACAACTTGATTCATTGTAGGTCTTGTAGAGAGAGAATCAACAGTACATACAACTGCCAAGTGAAGAACTTCTACCAAGTCATTCTGGGGACCTGCATTCCATAACCCTGAAGTAAAGAACTCCTTGGCCTGGCCTTGTCGCAATAGCAAGCAAGACCACTGAACAATGTTGAAACCATTTCCGTAAGGGGAAAATGAGGGATCTAAAGCTTTCTTATCTGAGAGCAACTCAAGGAGCACCACCCCATAACTGTACACATCAGCCTTATCAGAAACACGACAAGTCATTGCATACTCTGGTGCAACATACCCAAAAGTTCCAGCAACCCCTGTTGTAGCATGGGTTTCTGAAGTTCCCAAAAGTCTAGCCAAACCAAAGTCTGACAAATAAGCATTGTAATCATCATCCAACAGTATATTGCTGGGCTTGACATCACGATGGAGAATGCGTGGGACACATTTATCATGTAGATATGCAAGAGCACGGGCTATGTCCAAAGCAATCTTGTGAAGTATCCTCCAGTCTACAGCTCTTCTGGACCTTTCCTGAATAAACTTCTCCAAGTTACCACCTGGCAAATAATTGTACACAAGGAATGTCTCTGTTTCACTAGCATGGTAACCAATTAAAGTGACAAGATTTGGGTGGCGCAACCGCCCAAGGATTTTAATTTCTGCATCAAACTGTTGAAATCCTTGCAACCGTCCAATTGCAAGCCGCTTTATTGCCACTAAAACTCCAGGTGAGATTTCAGCTTTATAAGTTGACCCAAAACCTCCATTCCCAATACAGTTGCTAGCATTGAAATTCGCTGTGGCCCGCACAACACCATCAAATGTCAATGGGACTCCAATGTCTGTGAAAATTGTTACTTCCTTTTTTGTGGTGCTGATAATTTTGGATTTTGAATTCCACTTTCTGGTGTAGAGGAATAAAATAACAAGAGCTAGAAGAACAGAAACTATGGCTGAAGCAGATGCTATTGATGCTATCTCAATTGAATTGAAAGCATTACTTCCACCTCTCTGGGTTGCAGATCCTGGTGGTGATGCAGCATAATTTTGTGAATCACTTGCTCTTGCTTGGTAAGAAGATGGCATTAAGGAGTATGCATGGCAAGGCTGAAGAAGAGGGTTTCCAAGAAGACTGTTACATTTCATCAAATTATTACTTGATGGCAGTGGCCCAGACAAGTTATTGAAGGACACATTGAATGCAGAGAGCATGGTCACATTTGCTAAGCCAGAGGGAATTTGCCCAGAGAGTTTGTTATTATTGAGCAGAAGAACAGTCAGGTTTCTCAAGTTTACAAGACCTTCAGGAATTTCACCAGAAAGAGAATTTGAAGACAGGTCCAGCATTTCTAAAGATTGCAACTGTGCAAAGCTGGATGGAACAGATCCAGTCAGATTGTTACCAGCCAAAGAAAGATACCTAAGACCTTTCATCTGCCCGAAACTAGTCGGAATTCGGTCTTGTAACATGTTCCAGCTCAAATTAAGAGAAACAAGTGAAACCAAGTCTCCAACTCCAGGAGGAATGGACCCAGTTATTTGATTCACAGACACATCCAGAAACTGCAGAGATTTGCAAATACTGATCTCAGCTGGAATTTGACCAGATATTCTATTGTAGCTAATATTAACAAACAGTGCATCCAATCTGTTACAGTTCTCAAACAAATTCCCAGGAAATGGTCCACTTAGCAAGTTTTCTCCGGCATAAAATGCATAAGAAATCTGTTTCCCTAATCTTTGCGGTGCAAAAGGCATCAACAAAACACTGCCAGTAAAGTTGTTACCCCCAAAGTTATGAAACACAGAAGGACTACCATCTCCACCAAAAATTCCAAAAGGTTTTCCAACCTGAGTTTTGCTTGCAAAGAATGATAAATATGCAGATGTTGGGTTGAAGGGTTCAAAGGAATACAGATCTGCCGTAAGAACATCAGGGCATTCACGGTTATGGAATCTGGGGATTGAACCTGACAATGAATTTCCACTGATGTCAAACACACTCATACAAGGAACTGGAAGTTCTTCCATAAGCTCCCCGGTAAGGCGCTTATTTGAGCTGAAGTCAAGATAACGCAGCTTCTTGCAGAGACTCAGACCAACGGGAATTTCCCCTGCAAAAAAATTCTGAGCCAAATTTACAATCTCCAAGTTATCACAAGCACCCCAATCACTTGGCAAGTTGCCTTCCAGTGTTGCCCTTGGAGCCCATAATATCCTCAGCTTTGAAAGCTTTGTAATTTCATCTGGAATCCCACCTTGATAAAAATTAAAATCATCATTTACAGAACTTGAACCCCCTTGAGCTGCAGCAAGCTCATCAAACGGATTAAACATATTTGAAAGCACAAGCACGGCCAATCCAGAACAATTCCCCAGCTCAACAGGAATTGGACCACTCAAAGTATTTCTCGAAACATCCAACACTTCAAGATTTTGAAGCTGACCAATTTCATGCGGAATACCTTCCTCCAACAAATTCTTATACAACAACAATGACCTCAACTGACTGCACTTCCCCAAACTGGCAGGTATCTGCCCAGTGAACAAATTCCCAGACAAATCCAAATGTTCAAGCTTACACCCTTCACCAATATCAGCAGGTAAGTTCCCACCAAGCAACATGAAGGACAAGTAAACACCTCTCAACCGTCCAACAAATCCGGGAACGGTTCCATTCACAGCATTAAAAGCCAAATTCAATATCTCCAAATTTTCCAAACTCGAAAGCCAACCTGGTATTTCCCCACTAATGTTATTAAACCCCAAATTAAGAACTCTCAAATTTTTCAACCCAGAAACGCTTACAGGCCAAGACCCGGAAAACAGATTGTTCTCTAAATCAAGTACTTCCAACTTTTCCAACTCCCAAATTTCAGTTGGAATTTCACCACTCAATCTATTAGAAGGAAGTGATAAAATTCTAAGTTCACTCAATTTTCCAATGGAAGACAACAACATTCCAAACAAACTCCCATTACTTCCAGCACAATTCCTTCTAATACCAAATCCATAAAGTGGAAATAAACTATAATCAGAACAAGAAAAATATGCATAAGCAGCTGAAGTGGCAGGATTACCTTCTTGCCCTTTCCCAGAACCTGTTACGTTAAGAGACAAAACTTTGGAGTCTTTGTCACATGAAACACCAGACCATGAACAGTGATGAGAAGTTTCTGTCCAAGTAGACAAAAGCCCTGAAGGATCTGAGACTGACTTCTTAAACTCAAGAAGAGCAGCTTTGTCCGACGAATTATCACCCAAAACGGCACAGTTCAATACACAGAACCAGAGTAACAAAAATAGCTGCCACTTGATAACTGAAGATGAAAAAGAACTCATTTTTCTAGATACCCCTTTCAAAAGGGCACTCTAAAACACTTAAAAACACTTCCTTTGTGGTCTCTTCTGAAAGAATTTGAAGATGGAAATCGGGGTTTTTCTTCTTCTGTTAGGAATTACTTTTTTTGAAAACCCTAACCCTAAAATGTTTTTGTGGGTTGTTTGGCGGAAGAGAAAAAAAGAAAGAATAAAAATGAAAGAAAGAAATGAAAGACGCGTTTTACTTTCCTGTTTGTTCTTTCTCTGTTTTTTCATAACTTTCCTTTTGTTTTTGGCTTCATGGGTAAATTACTGAAAAGGAATGAAAATTTAGCTTATTTATGGAAAGCTACGCCAACTTTTATTTGAAGTTAAATTGAGTCCTCATTTGATTTGATTTCTATTTTCATGGTTTACTGCGCGGTTTCCATTTCCAAGACATAATTTTTGAAGGCTAATTTTAATGAGTTCAAACTTCAAATTGATTGGCATTACGAAGAGAGAAGTAAGAAGTTGGCTAAATTTGTAATGGAAGTAGACAAATATGAAAGTGCTTTAATTACTTGCTTTATTACTTTATCACATCTTTTTTTTGTGTGTGAAAAAATATACGTATATACACTAAGATTACTCTTATAACTTTAAAAAAAATCTAAACTCTAGAAATTCATAATTTATAACTAGATATACTATTACTACCCTCACTTATGATGCCAGTATTATAAAATATATAATTAAATTGGATGTTATAAGAAAATTTAAAGAAAAAATTTTAAATTACTTCAACAATTAAAAACTCCCATCGAAATAAATCAACTCAAAAGTGAAGAAAAACCGTTGATGATAGAATTAAAGCGTCAACTAAAAATTAGGTTACTTAAAATTAAGAAATGAAAAAGAAAGATTGATTTAAGGAAAAGGTAAGAGAAGAAAGAGACGGGAAGATAAAGAGAAAGAGGCAATTAATTTAATTTCTATTACTACTATTTTACTTTATTTGAATGCATTTCCAAAAATTAAAGGATGTTTGAGGGAAAAAAAACTTAAAAAATTTCATATGACACTTCCTATTAATATATACTATAGAAGATAAGCTTCATATACTTGTATATACAAACTATATAACTAAATAATAAACTATACAAGTTATAATTGATCTTTTTATTTTTTTTTTAAACTCTCAACTAAATCACTTTAATCTTTAAATTCACATATACTGTTAATGTTAAATTTGAAAATAATTCACAATCAAAATTACCCTCAGACACGCAAATCAATGATTTCTTTCCTCATTTATTTTGTTTTATCTACTAGTCTGTGCATTCAAAATGAATAAGCACAAGAAAGTTGCCCAAAATAGTTACGGGTCTATTTGCAATTGAAGAAAAATTTCATGGTCCATTTTTTAATTTCAGACAATCTCCGGTTACTTTTTTTTGGATTAAATAGTTTGGGCCATTAGAGTTGTCGTTTTTAAGAGTTAAGGAAAATATGGGGTCCACTAAGCATATACATTACCCAGTAAGAGGTGATAAGTCCCACAACCAAGTCAATAAATGCATCAGCACCGTCAACTTATATGGGCTTAAAGTTGATTAAGATTTCAGACTTTGGTCTCTATTTTTATTTTCTCATAAACTTTTTTATGAATTTATTTATGTTTCTTTGATTTGATACGGTTAAAAGACATACTTTAAACTTTAGATTTCACACGTGGCATTGGATAAAGGACTCCACGTGGGGCAATGCTTCCAGAATGTAAGGTGGGGCCCATTCCCACCTTTTTTGTCCTTTTTTTAGAAAATAATTGAAGTAAACTTTTTAGGGTTTATGAGGTCCAGATAAACAATAGGGGTCCCCACAAAAAAGGCCTATGGAATATTTTGGGATTAAAAGGCCTTTTATATCAATGATGAATGAAATTAGTTAATGCAAAGAGATATCTGCTGCCATTTTTAGTGGTACATATTTGATGCCCACGAATATTTGGTAACACCTAAATATTGATCCTACTGAACTTTGTTTTTCTAGGATATCAAATCTAACACAATTATGCCAGTTAAAAGGAGTTCGGTGTTCTTTAAATATAGTTTCAGATTTAAATTTTACAGAAAAAAAAAAAGATTGAATACAACTTCTCTCTATTTGAAATTTGACGCAATTCGATTATGTTATTAATGAGAGTCAATCTAGTTGCTATATACAATAAAGTTTAGACTTATTAATAAACTGTTTGATTCATAATTTCACTCAGTAGAATTCAAACCCTAAACTCTAAATCAAACCTTAACAATCTCAAATATATTCGAGTTAAGAATCACTATACATACTTAATAATAGTAGTATTAAGAACATACCTTCAATAATTGTGTTATCTGTTAGTAACAGAATGATGAATTTTTAATTTCAATGATTAAATCGGGACAGTGGTGAATAAAACTAAAACTTCCTCTCAAAGAAACAAAACCCTAAATCAATTATTATCCCAACTCAATTCAAGTATAACCCTTCTACTATTTATTATTAAAAACAGGGGCCCATTATAGAGTGTTCCTTCAATCCAATGTACTTTTCATGTAAAATGGAAACATCATTACTTTCTTCTTCAAACACTAAACCAGCTAAGAGGCATGCAAATCCCTTGTTTTGGGTTAACATAAAAACAAACTTCACAGTAAAGTAAACAATTATTTATTAATTCATTAGCAGAAAATTACATTGAGTGCTTAACTCTTTTTGTCATATGCCCAACAGGAAGTCCACACCCATAAAAATAAGCAAACCTCTTGTCTCCTCCACATTTTCACAATATTATTATATATCATCATACCATTAAGAATAACTAATTTTTACGTTGAGGTGATGATAGAGTGATGTCATCAAGCTAATATTACTTAATAATTATACTTAGCCAATAGGGGGTTACTAGTCTTAATTATTTTAATAAAATGATTGAGATGAAGATAAACTAACATTATGCTATTTTCAATCAAAGTATTTAAGATGGTGCTTTATACTATGTATAATACCAACTAATGAGGAGGGATCCATTTTTAATGTAAAACTTTTAGTTCTTTTTTTTAATTCGATGTACAATTAATATTTTAACAATTTAACCGTGATAATTTAATGATATATTTGAATCTATCATACGTATGAAATTTCAAGTCAATCTGATATTTTTATAATATCGATCTAAACTCTAATACTTTTTGATATTTTTAATATATGTTTAGCGGTGAAAAATTCTATCGCATTAAAATATATGCATGGTAGATATTTTCAATTAACTTGAAATTTTATATGCACGATATATGTGAATAGAGTATAAAATTTAAGGATTAGATTAATCAAATTTTTATCGTATATTAAGTTATGAAAATGTGTAAAGCTCTTAATTTTACACGAATGTAAAATGATCCATTCTCCTAACTAATTACAATAATATTCCTTGTCCTAATAGTTTATGGAAATTTTGGATGGTAGCCCACTCAATCATTTAAGAGTGAGAGAATGAAAATCAGTTTTGTTTAAGTTGTATTATCATGCGAGTGGATCAATTTATAGGTCTAGCTCGTTTTAGCCAGGTTAAGTTTGCTAATAATTACCTGTGACCTGTTGATAGACTATTCTAAAACAATAAATCATACATCCTTGTTATCGAAGAAGACTTGAAAAGTATTGAAGTAGTGAATTGAAAAAGGTTTTTAGAAACATATAAAAAAATTGATAAAACTTTTTAAAATTATAAAAAATAGAAGTGAAAAAAGGAAGGGTGACACTCAGTACAAGTTAAACAAATATTTTTATGGGCTCCGTAGCTACTTATGCATGTACATATCTATTCTATATAAATTTCTCAAAAATGAAAAAACTATGTGATTTTTGGAGAAACTGCTACATAAGCTTGAGGGAAGTCAACCGTATTCCTTGTTCATCACGAGAGCAAATAATTGCCATTTTCTTAGCTGATATGACTGATGTTAGACCACCACTCATCTGATATAAAGTGGAAAAATGTGAGTCAAATTTGTATAGAAGATAATTAACTAGATTTTGTTTCTTCTATTCCATTCACCTGTGGATATGTCTAAGGAAAATTAGATTGACATTTTTATAATTAATTTACAATTTTATCCTTTGAAATGACAGAAAATGAAAGTTGGGGTGTTTAAAAAAAGTAAGGTCAGATGAATGTTTAAACATTATTTTAAAATATCCTAAGATAATAAAATGGAGATTCGATTTGAAATAGAGTGAACATAATCTTTGTAATATATAAGTGGCCTGTAATCCATAATATGTAATTGGCATGACATTATTGGCACCTCTAATGTTGTTAATTGTTTTCATTTTCCTTTTTCCTTTTGGCTTTAAAATTAGTCAACTTTTATTGTTTTGGCCAAAAAATAAGTCAACTTGGGAAAGAGACAGAAGCAAAAGTGGCTAGTAGCAATGGTCTTGTTAGTTGTTACTATCAATGGCTTTAAACCTTTGAAAGACTATTTTCTTAACCATGTGCCCTTCAGTGCAAACTGACATGCCAATAGCATCAACTAAACCAGTGGAGATCATTATTTCAAATTCACACACTCAAATTGGTTCCAAAAACTCATGTGACAAAAGCTTTCTCTTAAAGTTGGAAATTAATGCCAAATGGGAAAAAAAAGGGGTCGAAATTAGGAAGAATTAATTTGCATCATGAATTAATCACAACTTTTATAAGTAAATTAGATTTTTAATCCCATGCTAACATTTCGGGTATAACAACAATGATTTGCATTATATATTTTAATATACAGGATATGTATTGTAATATTATTATGTAAGTAGATAGTAACAAATATATATCAAACTTTGGCTTGTTATTTCTATCTTTTTTTGTATTTTTTTCCGATTAATATAATTAATAACATCAAAAAGTAAAGAGGAAGAAAAGAAAAGAAAACACCAGAAAAAGTAAAAATAAAATTATATGAAACAAAATTTGATTTACCTTTTGGTTTCATGATCTTAGTTTTTTCAATTCGATAATAAAAATTAAATTGATTAGGTTTTTCATTCCTACCCTTTCATTTATTCTCACAAAATAATAAATTCATACTAAGATTTTTTAAAAAAAAAAAAGAAGAAAAATTCATTGAACATTTAAAAAATACAGATTATCATTTTCTTTTGTTTTTTATTTGCTCAAATGTCTTTTCATTGGCCTTTTTTCAATTAATAGAAATAATTTAAAAATTAATTATAAAATACATTGAATGGATTCAATACTAAATGAATTTAATGACTTCAAATAATAATAATAATAATAATAACCATTTTAATTAAAAATAAGATATATTCATATTTTAAAAATATCATAAAAACTAGTAAAAATTAACATGTGATTAGGCATAACTTTTAGTTAATGATGATGATGATATAGATTAGTTATTTATTACATTTACACTAACATGATCAGTGATTACTAATCATTCTCACGAAACTGAATCTTCACAATTATACTACTTCATTAACATAATAATACTTGATTTCATTGTTAGAATAACTTATTTCTTTGTTGACAAGACCAAAATATGAGTTGGCAAGTGGGTGTATTTTCCAATTTTAAGTTAACAAGGTTAAAAATCTCTAGACTAAAGTGCTCAGATATGGTCTGGGACAGCTCAAATACTAAAGCACTTTAATTAGGTATCAAATGCACCCGTACATTTGATTAACGAGAAATGATATCATGGAATTGGTTCGGTGGGAATTAGGGTACATGATCTAGTGACTGGTGCATGATTAATCTTTTCGAATCATCCTTCCAAAATAAAGAAACCTCGTACCAGAGTCGTGGTCCATAAGATAAGAATGGAGATATTGTGGTGTCACAGAGCATATTGGTATCAACTGACTAATTTTTGCAATTTCTTCAGTTTGGCACAAAGAATTTTTCCTATGGAATCTAAAGCAGTTAAGTAGTTGGCAAGTTTAATCTAAAATTGATGGAAATTGACAGATGGTTAAAAACACCCACAGGACAATGAAATGGAGGTATATTACAGATAGATATTATCTTTATGAGAGACTGTTTAGAGAAATTTCTGTAAGTACAGAGAGAGTGCAGTGGATTCAGAAACAATAAGCTGCTTCAGCTAATCAGAAATTAACAGAACAACTTGGTAGTTAGATACAGCAGATTTGGACCCCTTGGATGATTTCTATCAGATAAATCTCGGTAGCCCAATCTCCACTTCTCATTTTTTTTTCCTTCTCCTCTCTCTCTGTCAACACATTTTTTGCTGTTATCTTACAACAAGAATGAAGCAAAATAAGCCAAAAGAAACTGTACAACTTGGACCGACATTGTTAAGTATACTTCAAAATTCAAATGCATTTTATGCCTTGAGGGAAGATGTAACATGCCTGGAACAATGGACTATTCACTTCTGTAAGAGAAGATTGGCAGAGACTGTTGTTATGAAGGGGAGTAATGTAACCGTTGATAAGACAAAAAACATTACTGGAAAATCATGAACAACGGCAGCAATAGAACCAAGAAAACCAGCCGCGACCCGTGGCATTTTGGGGTGTGACAGGAGTTTGTGGTGGCAATTCCTCCTTGGATTGCTTCTCCGGCTCCTTCACTGACTGTGTCTGTAGTCCCTTGTTATTTGGGTCCTCGGTCGCGGTGCTTTGTCTTCCAGCATCACCTGTCAACCTGGAACGAGCCAAAACAAGTTTAGGCCTAGTTTGACATTGCTGTTGTGGTTGATAAAATGTTCGGTTTGGAAAAAGTGTCTTTAAAAACTTGTAATACTCTTGGTGGCTAGGAAGCATATCTCTGTAATGTATAGTACAATCCATTATGGTATGTAATGATTAGCCAAATCAATTCAAACAGGGACAATAAAAGTTCTGGATTGAAATATGTTTGAACAATTTTTAGCCTTTTAAAGTTTACACATAAGAAGGATGCTGGCAATAAGAACATGAGAGGTACAGAAGAATAATGAAATGCAGACATTTCAGCCATTTAGTCAGAAATAAAAATGGGAACTTACACAGGGAAGACAAAGGAAACGGCACTAGTGTTGCTCCCATCAGACCGGGTGGAGATGCTATGGATTGGTGAATTAGGGACCTCTACCGTGGATTTTTTCTCCTGGCTATGATATCCAGCAACTGCACCAAGATCAACTGTTGTGGCATTATTAATTGGACTATGGACTTCCCCGTCCAGAGCCACTTTTGACTGGCTATGACTCTGATCTTTTCCTGCAACTTCACCTGTACCCACCAACAGTGTTGTATTCTTTGGCATTTCTGTAGCTGCTAAGGCTGAACCCTTCTCTACATTTTCATTCCCTGTAAACATATCGTCTAATTCACTCAGAGGAGGAAGGCCTTGAGCAATGATCTGCTCATCAAGTTTGGTCAATTCTCCGGATTTATATAACATAAAAAATTGATCCTTTGAGAAGCTGTTATTCCCGACATGAATGCTGAACAATGATTCATTTGAAGCAGTGCTCCAATCCGTTGGTGTTGCAGGCTTACTACTAAAAATGGATGATGGTATCCGATTCGGCTGATACCCTTCAGGAACTTGCCCTGCAGGCATTTGATTCTGAGGGGACTGCTCAGTCGAACTCAGAAACGAAACCCGAAAAGATGAAGGTGACTCAATTCCGGGCTGCTGTCCATATTTCTCCAGGGGTTTAGAATGTGAGGAGGATGAAGAGGCTGAACTTCCTTGCCTGGAAAGGGGTTTAACTTCCTTATTACTAACTTCAACCCTACTTCTCATTGACCCCATTTGCTTAACGCCCCTGAATCAGACAATTGGTTTTTTGATGAAATTAAGAACACATTCATGCATGAAACATGAACAAAAGGGAATCAGATTGAACTCACTTGAAACCCCGATCAGAACTTTCTTCTTGGTATCTTGAATCCATCACTTGTGAAAAACTCTCAAAGATTGAAGCTGATAAAAGATGTTCGAATCAAAATATCAAAGAGATTAAAGAATGAATTGATAATGTAGGGAAAGAGTAAGATAAGAAAAATGGCATATAAGAAAAAACGGATTTGAGTCAGAGTTGGTAGCCGCGTTACAAAAGCTAAAAAGGGTAGGCGAGGAGAAGATTTCGCGTGGAACCAAAGTAACAGAACTTTCAGTTTTTTTGGCGAGTTGTTATTGGAGCCATCTTTATTTATTTATTAGTATTTTATTTATTTGAAGAATGTTGGGGCCATTTCTTCAACTGACAAAACAACCTTCGTTATAACAACATTAATTTTGTTCAAAGTAATGGGCATATGCTCGGTGTTTTCTTTCATGGTAACCTATCTGTTTGGTTCACGAGAAAATTAAATACTACTATAAGAAAATTATATAAATTATTAATAAAAGTAATTCTTTTTCTATAAATTTTATTTTATGTTCATGATACTACTTAATAGTGAAAATTTGTACCATCTTCTTCGATGTTTTTCACTTTCTTTCTCCCCATTAAAAAATACTATAAATTTTATTAGGATCATATAATTAACATTTTTATTTATTAAATGAATATAGAGTAACAATTTTAGATAAAAGATTTTTATAATTTCCATCATATAGTAACTGATTTCTAGTTCTCTTTTTCCTCCTTACTTATATTTATTTAGTTCCCCCCCCCCCCCCCCCCCCTTTTTTGGGTAAACATAACATAGACAATTAATTGGAATATTCCTAAAGAAAAACCTACAAATTGCTAATTTCACAACATAAAACTATAAATTGGTATCACACTCCAACAAATACTATCTCACAACAATGAAATTTTTAATGATTATTTTCTTTTTGTAACCAAAAAGGAAAATGATTCCAGCAAGAAAAATACCCAATCCTATTTATAGCAAAAATTCTTGTTTTAAAATTAAAATAGTTTGAGATGTTATTGCATAATATACATAAATATAGCATGTTAGTAGATAACAATGATAATTATTTAGTGAACATTTTTAAAAAAATTAAAAATGTTGGCAATCAAGTGAATATACCAGAAATTGAGGGTCCACATATACAACATAAAGCAACAAAAGTTCCGTGCAATTTTACCATGTTATCTATCTCCAAAAACTGTGCTTAACGAAGCACATATTTTTTCTGTCATCATCAGAAAAAGGAAAAAAAGAAAAAGGAATGCTAAATTTTGCAGGCAATAATTTTTCGTTGGAGAAAAAGTTGTTCAACCATGGGCTTCATCAGCTCTTTAACTGTAAGCTTCGGCCTTTTAGCTTTTCAGAAAAGCACTCTCTTTTAAGCTATAAATGAATATGCTTTTCAATTTTTCAGCAACTATTCGAAAGTAGAATTCCAAAATCAAGAAAAAGAAAAATGAAAGAAGATTTGGGTTTTTATGATTACACAGTTCTCGTCTCAAAATCTATAAGAAACAAGAACTTGAAGCTAGGCTTACTCTTACACTCACATTTTATCAAAAAAGCTCTAACCTTTAACCCTTTTACAGCCAACCATCTTATAGGCATGTACTCAAAGTTCAATGAAATGAAAAGTGCCCAAAGGGCCTTTGATGAGCTTCATGTGAAAAACAGCCATTCTTGGAATATTCTTCTCTCTGGGTATTTGCAACACGGTCACTTTGATAGAGCTTGTAACTTGTTTGATCAAATGCCGAGGAGAAATCTTGTTAGTTATAATTCATTGATCTCTGGGTTTTACCAACATGGGTTTTTCAAAGAATCAGTAAATATTTTGAGAAAAATGCTAAATGAATGTGATCATTTGGTTATTGATAGCTATACAGTTGTTAGGATTCTTGGTGCTTGTGCTTGCTTAGGTGCATTGAAATTGTTGTGTCAAGTTCATGGCTTTATGATAGTTTCTGGTTTGGAGTTGGATTTGATTGTTTATAATGCTTTGATTAATGCATATGGGAAATGTGGAGACGTGGATAGTGCATATAGGATTTTTAGTCAAATGAGTGAAAGGGATGTTGTTTCATGGACTTCTATGGTAGTTGCTTATGCTAAAGTGTCTAGGTTCAAGGATGCTTCTCGCGTATTTAATGACATGCCAATTAAGAATACTGTATCTTGGACTGGTTTAATCTCGGGTCTTGCACAAAATGGGCGTGGAAATGAAGCATTGAATCTTTTTCAGGAGATGTTGGAGGAAGGAGTGGAACCTAATGCTTATACATTTGTTTGTGTTTTAAGTGCTTGTGCAGATTTAGCACGTATTGAAAAAGGTAAACAAATCCATGGGCACATAATAAGAGTTAGCCATAGACTTGATTCATTGAATAAGTTTGTTTTTAATGCTTTAATTGACATGTACTGCAAGTGTGGAGACATAAACTCTGCTAAATTACTGTTTGAGAGGATACATGAGAAGGATGTTATTTCATGGAACTCGTTAATAACTGGGTTTTCTCAAAATGGGAATGCAGAGGATTCACTTAATGTGTTCAGAATGATGATAAAATCAAACGTAAAGCCTAATCATGTCACATTTCTTGGGGCATTATCTGCTTGTAGTCACACAGGTTTAGTCTCTGAAGGAGTAAGGATTTTAGACTTGATGGAAAAGGATTTTGGTCTAATCCCTAGGTATGATCATTATGCAATCTTGATTGATTTGCTTGGAAGGAAAAACAGGCTTGAGGAGGCAATCAATTTGATTGAGAGAACTCCCAATGGATCGAATCATGTTGGCATGTGGGGTGCACTTTTGGGTGCTTGCCGTGTCCATGGGAACTTATCTCTTTCTAGGAGGGCAGCAGAGGCTCTGTTTGAACTCGAACCTGGAAATGCTGCCAGATATGTAATGCTATCAAATGTCTATGCTGCAGCTAGAAGATGGGATGATGCCCAAGCAGTGAGAAGGCTCATGGAGGAGAGAGGTCTAAGAAAAGAAGCTGCTTACAGTTGGCTTGAGGTGAAGAATGTACGACATGAGTTTGTGGCTAAAGACATGAGCCATTCTCAGATGGAAGAGATATGTGAAGTGATCGTCAAGCTGGTAGATCATATGAAGGATGCTGGGTATGTTGCCCTTAGTGATAGTGCTTTCTTTCCTGATGAAGATGAAGATGTGTCCTAAACTCAAACTAGATGTCAAATAACTGATGGTGGAGGTGATGCTGCTCACCACTTTCCATCTGCCCAATGCATCCTTGACAACTGCTTACTTTTATGGAAATCCCCAGTATGAGGGATGCCTCATCAAGCTAAACTGTAGCTCTGATTATGAACCTCCAGTTGGGTTATCCTGAAGATCAATTTGTCATTTTGCTATCTTCTGCTATTGCAAACCTGAGTATGCCTGGTCGTATTGAGTTCTTGCCACAATGTTTGATACCGTCTTTGGTTAAAGGCTGAGAATTCAGTATGAAACCATCTATATATAGCATCAGATCCCTACATTTTGAAGTGTTTGTTTTGTGGCTTCAGGAATAGCTGAGCTGTAGCCATGCCCTGACATAATCGTAAACTTTATCTGAAGCGTTTCTGATATCACATTCATTGAACAGCAGTAGCGTGATTCAATCACAACTATTTCAAGTGTCCATTAATGAGCAGTGGGTTTGAGCTCATGAGTTACACAAAATCGTCTACAATTGAATCAACTGTCGTTCAGTTATTGCTTTTTCGATGTAGTAGGACTCAACATAGAATAAAGAGAAGAAAAACTGTAGTCAGTGGGACTGGTAAGTTTGCTGACTGTGTAACTGAAATGGGTTTAACTGTTTTGCAGATGATGAAATCTTTTTATGTCCCTTAATAATTTGCATTAAGCCTAGAAGTTGGTCATAGAATTTAGAGAAGAAATCTAACTTGAAAATTGTTTAAATAATTAAATTTTTACAGAACAGCCACACTATTCCAATAGACGATCAGAGGGCAAAAACTATTACTTTTATTGTGAAATAGAATGAAAGGGTTATATCATGTCACAATTCACTAATGATCTCAATACTTTCTATTTGTTGAAGGTAATTTCTTACCAAGATATGGTCTCACACCAGTTGTTAAAGCAAGTTCAGGATGTGCAGCTGAGAATTTTAGTCCTCTTCATAACCAATTTCTTAAAACGGGGAGTCAACATCGCTGTACAGTAAAGGTAAACATCTTTCAAATTGCTCATTTTCATTGTAATGCTGTCAGTATAAATTGTCTGTGGTGGCTGCTTGTTTAAGCATTTCTAAAATTTGCTCACTTTTAATGTCACTCAACGCAAGAGAAACTGCGAAGATAACATCTCACAAAATCTGCTGAGATGATAAGTGAAATACCATCCTTATGTGATCCTGGTTACTAATAAATCCTTTTCTGCAACAATATTTAACAATTGTAAATGGTGTCGATTCCCAGTAAGATGTAAACTGGTGATAATTAAGTGTAATCTGATATCTCGTCTATGAGCTGGGGGCTTTTAATTTAACCATGCTTTTAAATTTTATAACAATAGTCTATCAGGACTCAGGAATATGGGCATTTTCTCCATTATTTGGAAGTCCATGGAATTTAGAGAACCAATGGTATGAGAAGTTGTTGCAGGTAGATGAAGAGGAAGCATGCCAAAGTTTTGAATACATGCCTTCTTGATGATTCGTCTTGTTTTTTTGGTCCTTGGGTATCTTTACTCAGTTTGTTTTTCATTAGATTTGTGCAACTAGGAGGAGAAGGACAGCATATTCAAGAACTGAAACATATGTTCTACTAGAGCCTGGACAAGAAGAGAAATTTGTCTCTGAAGAAGAGTTGACAGAAAGGTTAAAGGGCTGGCTTGAAAATTGGCCAGGGAAGACTCTTCCACCGGACCTTGCAAGATTTGTGACCATCGACGATGCTGTCTCTTACTTAGTAAGGTCTGTTTGTGAACTTGAAATAGATGGAGATGTTGGTTCAATCCAATGGTATGAAGTTCGACTAGAGTGAGAAGAGCAGTCATAACACTTGGCCATTTGGCAATCATGTAAATTACTTGTATTTCTTAATGACAGCATCTGTATATGTACCGAGTCCTAAAAGCTTTTCATTTGATCCGGTAGAATGGAAGCATGATATACTTTTCCTGTCATGTGGCATCTAGCTCTCATTTTAATCGAGATGAGCCACTTGATCCTCTAACATCATTAAATGCATATTAACCAGGTCTGAATGGCTAAAAGTGACTCCCTACCCACTCCAATAAACCATCCGGTTAATGGTTGGGCAGCAGCCATGCCAGCCATCAATCATTATCTTCTTTTGCATATTTCGCCAAATACTGTAGCTCTGATGGCCTTCCAGTTCGGTCGCCTCCCACTTCCTTCTCACCCTCATTTTAAGGTCAAGATATTCTGTTCGGGTGGAGGCATCAATATAGGGTATTTACCATTTATTATCAGCTTTAAACGATGAATGAATTAGAAACATAACCAAATCCATCACCCCAACCCCCCACCAACAAAAAAAAAAGGGTTAAATCCATACTGTTTCTTATAACCCTATCTAGCATTTGAACATCATGATTGGCCAGTAAGGAAAAACTGTTTATTAGGGAACAAAATTCGCCTTAAATTACAAAAACTTAACAAATAGTACAAGAAATGAAGAAACCCATTTCACAGATTCAAGACATACATCCTATCGTATATTTTTTTCTCTTGTACTTAATTTATATTGACAGGAACACCATTTCAGACAAATTCACCAGGTTCAAGAATCTATCTGATCTTGGCTTCCATCCATCACCGGTAGTTCTTCAATTTTGAGAAAGACCAACATCTTGAGCACGCAACTCATGAATCTGAAACATCGAACAAACAAACACATAAATAACTTCGAAAGCTAGATTTGCTGATGATTATTGCTGGCTAAGTCAAATTATAAAGGTACAGCAGGAGGACCCTGGCTAGGGTCGAATTCTCATTTCTCAAGCCAAGATCTGTGTAGTTAGTTGATAAAGGAAGAAAAAGGTTGATGCGAAACAGATTACAATCTTCAACAAAGGTTTGGAACTTACCTTGGTTTCATTTATACTAGGTGGCAAGAGTGAACCACCACCTTTCCTGTTTCTTGCAAGAATTCCTTTTGTAACAGGGGACATCATAGAATCAGTTGGACTTCTATACCTAAAAAAACAAACCATAAAAACAGAAAATTACAGACATATAAAAACATTCATGAATCACAAATATTTCAAAACATGAAGAGTTAATTACTTACCTTTCAGGGTACTTGAATGCCTTGGGGACTTTAAGCCTATCAGGGGTACATATTTTCTTCAAATCCTTGCTGGAATCTTGAGAATTATGATCAATCTGCTGATTCTGGGGTGGTATTTTATTCTCCAATCCAGCAACTTCAGATTGAATTATGGGGGTAGTACTCCTCAAAGGCTGTTCTACGACTTGCTCCATTGAAAATGAAAACAAAAGTTTAGATTAACTATAAGATTAATGGAAAGTTTTTTAGTTCTACAAACAAAGCCTTAATTGCCAGTAGGGTCCAGTAAAGAGACGAACTGAATTGAAAGCATTTAAATAAAATTGTGGTGTTAATTTATATGATGTATATATAAAATGGGATTTGTGTCTGTTTCCGGGTGGGGGGTTCCCATGAAAGGAATAATGTGGAATTGTAACCAACGGTCAAATTTTGAGGGCCAATAACTAGCCGTTAAGATTTAAAATAAAGTTTGGAATTGAGGAGAAATTATTAGATGGTAAAAGTACCCACAAGTCCCTCTACTATAGGAAAATGTTCAATTTAGTCCCTGTACTGCAATTTTGGTCAATTTAGTCCCTCTACTATCAGAAATTAAACAAATTAGTCCCTCTTACTAAAAAAAATCAACTTTGACTATTCAAATTGATGATGTGGCAATGCCACATCATCACAGTGCTGACGTGGCAGTGCCACATCATCACCAATGCTGACGTGGCATGCCATGTCATCAATGTTAATTAATAAAATTTTTAGAGGGACTAATTTGTATAATTACAAATAGTATAGGGACTAAATTGAATAAATTTATATAATATAGGGATTAAATTGAACAAAAATATATAGTATAAGGACTTATTAGAAACTTTAACATCCATACTTGAAAATTTTTTCTAAAATTATATACAAATTTATATAGTATAGAATTATTAATTGAATGTGTTTTTATATAATTAATGATAGAAAATGAAAATAAATTAATAAATCAAAAGTGTTATACCGTGTTATACTTTTTTATTATAAAAAATTGAACATTAGTTATTAATTTATTTATTTCCACTTTCTATCATTAATTATCATTAATTTTTACTTCCACTTTCTATCATTAATTATCATTAATTTTTACTTATTTAATAATTAATTTTCATACATTTAAAATTAGTAAAAATAAAGAAAACTATAGTTAAATTCAAATGTAACTTTATTTAATTTTTAATAGTTTATATGTAGAATTTATTAAAAAATTGACTACTAGAAAAATAAAATCAAAACAAATATTTTTATAACACGTATCTATTTATATAATATGATATTGAACAATTTTTCTTAAATTATTGTAAGTAGATATAATTATCATTTAAGATATTTTTCATGTCATGAATGATAGGAAGAAAGTAAAAATAAATTAATAAACTTTATATATATTTCGAATATGATTATAATAAACAATGACTTTTTCAATTTTTTTTTATAAAAGTACTTCACATTCATCTATTAGAAAAATAAAAACTAAATAAATATTTTTAAAACATGTGCTTTTTATATAATACTAAACACTTGAATTTATTTTAATTTATATATATAATACTAAAATTGATTTTATTTTTCTAGTAGTCAATTTTTTAATAAATTCTACATATAAAACTATTAAAAATTAAATAAAGTTACATTTGAATTTAACTATAGTTTTCTTTATTTTTACTAATTTTAAATTTTAAATGTATGAAAATTAATTTTTAAATAAGTAAAAATTAATGATAATTAATGATAGAAAGTGGAAGTAAAAATTAATGATAATTAATGATAGAAAGTGGAAATAAATAAATTAATAACCAATGTTCAATTTTTTATCATAAAAAAGTATAACACGGTATAATACTTTTGATTTATTAATTTATTTCCATTTGTTATCATTAATTATATAAAAACACATTCAATTAATAATTCTATACTATATAAATTTGTATATAATTTTAGAAAAAATTTTCAAGTATGAATGTTAAAGTTTCTAATAAATCCTTATACTAAATATTTTTGTTCAATTTAATCCCTATATTATATAAATTTGTTCAATTTAGTCCCTATACTATTTGTAATTATACAAATTAGTCCCTCTAAAAATTTTATTAATTAACATTGATGACGTGGCATGCCACGTCAGCATTGGTGATGATGTGGCACTGCCACGTCAGCATTGGTGATGATGTGGCACTGCCACATCATCAATTTGAATAGTCAAAGTTGATTTTTTTAATAAGAGGGACTAATTTGTTCAATTTCTGATAATAGAGAGACTAAATTGACCAAAATTGCAGTACAGAGACTAAATTGAACATTTTCCTATAGTAGAGGGACTTGTGGGGTACTTTTACCATTATTAGATAGGTCGGATGTACTACGTTATCTATAGTTCCGACCAATAAATCTATGCTAATTCAAAAAATTTCTTAAAATTAAGGTACTAATTTGACAAAGGTTTAACCTCATGTTATTAAAAAAAAAGAATTTAAAGGGTAAGTCCTTAAATTTATACTATAATTATTATAGGGTTTTAGTAATTATATCAAAATTCTTAAGTTATTATAATTTCATTGATCAGACCTAAAGATAATATGATACACCGACCTACCTAATAATTTCTCGAAATTTAGAGATCAGCTGGTTCACCATTTTGGCATTTTCAGCATGTGGTCCACAGAAATAATTACCCTACTAAAAAGCTTGGTCCAAGCCTTCACCAGCTTTTAAGCCTGTAAGTGGTTGAACTTGAATGGCATTTTCTCTATTCTAAAACCACGTGGTTGAATCCCTCGACATGCCAATTCTAGGTGGCATTCTTTTCCAAAATTAAAGAACTGAAGGAAAATGTTTCATTTTCTCCTTAATTGTTTTGCAAGTTTTCCTACTAATGGGTATCTATGAACACTCTAAGGGGCCGTTTGGTTAGATAATCCCAGTTATCTAAACTTTGTTATCTTATATGTCCTTATTTGATTTGAGTTAATGAGATAATCAATACTATATCATATTACTGCTACATCAATATAAAATCTCAAAATTAGTTTATCTGATAACCTTCAAATTCTTAGGTAATGTGTGATAACCAAATTATCTTAAAATTTTTCCTAATTTACCCTCATTATTTTACTCCTTTAGACTACAATAATGCTGTGTAATTGATAAATTACAACATTCTTTTTAAGTATTTTTTTTGTAAGAAGCATATTATTAAACTTAACTTATATAATTATCAAACTATTTAAACATATTTTGGCCAAAAAAACTATTTAAATATATGTTAGTTCAATTAAACTAGAAACATTTTTTTTGTCATAAACATAAGTAAACTTAACTTATATAATCATTAAAATATTAATTTTATAATATTTTATATATATGACTTACCCAATTAATTTTTTCACAAAACTCAAGTATATAGTATCTATTTTTTTTATGTAAATTAGGCATAATTTAATTTAATGAAACAAATAAATATTATTTTCTTAAGTTCAATGAAGATAAACTTGTTTTATTAGTTATATATAATTGTTGAAATAAAAAGACTTGAAAAATATAAGATACATAATATAAGAAAGAAATAAACTACAAGTATTTAAGTGAGAACATAATAGTAAAATATCAACTTTTACAAAAAAACATAACTCCCAACCAAACAGATTAATCTAACTTTGACAAATGTTGAACCAAATACAATTTATTAATCTTTCAGGTTATATACATAGGTTATCTTTGATGGAGCTAATAATATAACCTAATGTTATCTTAGATTACTTGAACCAAACGCTCTCTTAGATATTACTACCATTTAAGGAATTTCTTTTTATTTAATGTCCGTATCACTTTCTATGCATCTATCTATAAATCTGTAAATCTATAAACTATAACTGAAAGCCTCTACCTAAGGCTTAACGAGATGAGTGCCGTATCATCCCACTTCCTTTTCTCTCTCTTTTTTTTTAATTCATTTTTTATTTTTTTTCATTCTCTTTATTTTTTCTACATTTTTTAATTCAATTTTTTAATTTTTTATTCTTTTAATTTTTTACTTTTTTTTTCTTAAATGATGGATCCTATTGGCCAAAACAAAATTTTGACCCTTAATTGTAGCATTATTAATTAGGAAATAATTATATTATATATAGTACAAATATTTTTTTATTTGTAGTTATATTATTTATATAAATATAGGGTTTGAGTTTTTAGGCCCCTCTCTTCCTTTTCTCTTTTTTTCCTTTTTTTATTATTTTTAATTCACCCTTTTTTTCTTCCTTTTCTTTTATTTTTAATCTTTTCCTCAATGATGGATCTTATTGCCAAAAAAATTATGGACTTTAATATTATTGGAAAAATAATTGTATTGTACGTGATATAGGCCCTATAAGTGTATATATACTTAAAGTGTGTGTCCTTTAATTATACTTCTTGAATATATTATTATCAATGAAACTCAAACTCAAATAAACTTTTGGTACTCAAAACTCACGTTAAACTCCAATTAATTTAGAGTTGAGTCACATCGGATCTTAAATCCTAAATGAGGAGAAATTCTTACAAAATTATTTTTTCTATTCATAAGATTTGTACTCGAACTCTTATTTAAGGAGTATCGATCTTATTCTATTTGATACAACATATGTTGATAAACTCCAACAATTTTAACTCACAGTATACTTAAGTATATTAAAACTTGGCTAAACGCTCAATTCGAGGTCTAACGTTTTCGAACTTACTTAATTTAGGTCAAACCTTTTAATTGCGTTGATTGAAGGTCAAATTGTTTCAAAATCAACTCAATTTGGGACCTGCTCTCATAATAAATGGCGCTTGAATTACATATATGCTATAAAAAAGCATGTGATCCAATGAAATAATGACACGTGGAAAAGTATCAAATAATTATATTGCTGAAAAATAAAAAAAAAGTTAAAATTGAAAAGATAACAAAACTAAAGGGAAAAAACAAAAGCTTTCCTTTCTCACCTTCTCTCTCCCCCAATAACCTTCATTCTCTCTTTTGCGTTGACGGTGGGTGGTTGGGCAGCAGCTTCACCTCTCGTCGCCGGGCAAAAATAGCAAAAAAGAGGAATTTTAGAAAAAAAAATTTTGTACATTGGGCAAGGGAGGGGTGATAAGAAGAAAATCAGTTGCTATAAGTCCGTTAAGTCAGTTACTAGTAAGCTGTTCAAATGACGTGTCCTTTCTGTTAAATTTGTTACAAATTGTTCAATTCATTCTTGATTCTTTAGATAAGCCCAGTTCAATTGTAAAGAATATAAAGAAGATGTTAGCCTTTGTATTCATTATCCTGATAACTCAATAAACTCTTTTTTTCTCATTCTCTCTCTCTAACTCTTCTCTCTGGATTCTTGACTAGCTGACTCTCGAGGCAAGTTCTTCATCTTCTTGCTTCCTGACTGCTATAATTGCCATTTTTCTTCTTTAACACTAATAACCCCTATCAATTTTGGTATCAGAGATTCGATCCTCGCGCCATGGCTGAGACAAGAGCACAAGAAGTTCGTAGGATCGACAAAACGATGAAAGAGATCCTAACCAAACTGCAGCTGCAAGAACAGAGCATGGCTTCTATGCGTAACGACATTAATGGAGTCAATTTGCAGCAGAGCCAAATCATGTCCCAACTCCAAGGTTCCGAAGCATCTTCTCATGCTGGGAATAATGGAAGGTACGGTAAACAGCAATTTTTGACAAGACAGGCTCGGATAGAGTTTCCGCGTTTCAATGGAGACGACATGAATGGGTGGATTTATCGATGTAATCAGTTCTTTAAGATTGATCAAACTCATCCTGAAACTAAAGTCAAGATTGCAACCATAAATCTGGAAGGCCGAGCCTTGCAATGGCACCAGAACTGGGTGAAATATCAAGAACATCGAGGGTTGGTAACCTGGGAGCAGTATGTGTAAGCTCTAGAAGACAGATTTGGGGATAAGGTTCACGGTGACCCAATGACAGAGCTGCTGGCATTAAGGCAAACAGGTAATGTTCTTGATTACCATGATAGATTTGAGTATCTACTGGGTAGGGTAAATCTTGTGGAAAGTTATGCTGTCAGTTTTTTCATCAATGGGCTCAAGCCTGCCATTCAAAGGTCTGTTAAGATGTTTATGCCTCAAACTTTACACCATGCATTAACCTTGGCAAGATTGCAAGAATCTTCAATCAGTTCTTTGCATAGTGAGTCTAACCTTGCCAAGAAACATCAAACTTTACCACCCCTGCTACCTACTCCTCCAAAAAGTACGACCTTGGCAATTTCAGACAGTAGTGCCAGCAGGAGACCTAATGCTAGTAAAATTCGAAGTAGTGTAGAAATGGATGAAAGGAGGGCCAAGGGTCTTTGCTTTTGGTGTGATGAGAAGTTTGTACCAGGTCACAGGTGTATAAGCAAACAGCTTTACCTTATTGAGTTAGAAGAAGTTGATGAAATGGGATGTGATGCTAATGTGGAGGAAGAAGTAGAAGAACACCCACAGATCTCAGTACATGCCCTTAGAGGTATAGTAGCAAAAGGGTACAAAACGATGAAGGTTACAGTATATGTGGGAAAGAGACCACTCCACATACTCATTGACTCAGGAAGCACCCACAATTTCCTGGATGAACAAGTTGCCAAGAAATTGGGCTACCAAATCACTACAGTGAATTCCATGAGAGTAGACGTAGCTAATGGCAGTAGTCTATCTTGTGCATCAATTTGCAAGGGGTTGAGTTGGCTACTACAGGGGTCTATGTTCACCACCGATGTGCTCTTGCTACCTTTAGGAAGTTGCGATATGGTTCTTGGAATCCAGTGGCTTGAAACACTGGGTGATATTAAATGGAATTTCAAGGAACTCAGAATGGAATTCTACGTAAAGGGTAAGAAGTTTGTGCTACGATGAGGAAATACTGATGCTAAACTCAAGACCATCTCAGGCAAGCAATTACATAAGGCATTGGAACAGGGAGGCGAATGCCCTTTAATTCAACTCTGTAGCTTAAGAGTGGTGGAACCGGAGGAAGCTATGTTGAGCACTATATCAGTGCAAGCTGAGGAGAAAGAGCAGATTCCAGAGTTAGTTGAGGATGTCCTTCATCAGTACTCAACTATCTTTGATGAACCTAAGGCCTTACCTCCACATAGACTACATGATCATAAAATCCCCCTGAAGGAAGGTGTATCAGCTATTAACAGCAGACCCTACAGGTATCCATCTATTTAGAAGGATGTGATTGAGAAGATGGTGCAAGAAATGCTGAAGGCAAGTATAATCCAGCCCAGTTGTAGTCCCTTTTCAGCACCGGTGGTATTGGTTAAAAAGAAGGATGGCACATGGCGTATGTTTATTGATTACAGAGAGCTGAACAGACATACTATCAAGGACAGGTATCCAATTTCGTTGATTGATGAGCTGTTGGATGAACTGCATGGCGCGGCATGGTTTACTAAAATAGACTTAAGGTCAGGATACCACCAAATTCGCATGCATCCACCTGATATACAGAAGACAACCTTCAAGACACATGATGGACATTACGAATTCATTATAATGCCATTTGGTCTCACTAATGCCCTTCGACATTTCAAAGTCTGATGAATGATATTTTCAGGCCTCATTTCAGAAAATTCATTTTGGTGTTCTTTGATGACATACTCATCTACAGTAGGACATTGGAAGACCATGTGAAGCATTTAACCCTTACATTTCAGCTACTGCAACAAAATTCCTTATTAGCTAAAAGTGTGCATTTGCACAGCAGAAGGTGGAGTATCTCGGCCATGTCATAACAGTCAAGGGGGTTGAAACCGATCCCAAGAAGATTGAAGCCATACAACTATGGCCTACACCCAAGAATGTGACACAATTGAGGGGATTCTTGGGGCTGTCAGGATATTACAGACGCTTTGTTAAAGCCTATGAAGCAATTAGTCGACCACTTACAGAACTATTGAAAAAGAACAAGTTTGAGTGGACGCCAGAAGCAGCATGTGCATTTGAAAAGCTAAAACAAGAGATGGTCTCGCCTCCTGTGTTAGCCTTACCAGACTTTTTAGAACAATTTGTAGTAGAAACTGACGCATCAGGAGTGGCTATAGGGGCTGTCCTTATGCAAAAGGGTCACCTAATTGCTTATATCAGCAAGGGGTTTAGCAAAAACTATCAGAAACTCTCAGTTTATGAGAGAGAGCTTTTTGCCATTGTGTATGCAGTTACTAAATGGAGCAATTACCTTCAAAACAGGCATTTTACCATCAAAACAGACCACCATAGCCTCAAGTATCTTCTCCAACAGAGAATCTCTTCACCTGGGCAGCACTCATGGCTCTCTAAACTCATGAATTATGATTATGACATCAGTTATAAAAGGGGGAAGGAGAACACAGTGGTTGATGCTCTTTCAAGGATGCCATCACATGAACTTGCAACCTTGGCCATCTCTAGCATTTCATCTGACTTATGGGACCAAATCCAACAATCTTGGCTCACGGATGACAATTTGAAAACCATCATTCAACAACTGCAACAGGACCCCTCTCGGTCATCACCATACACGTGGCAGGATAATCAGCTTAGAAGGAAAGGAAAGTTAGTAGTGGGCAGTGATACTTCCTTACAGCAGAAAATAATACAATTATACCATGAAGGGGGGTTAGGTGGTCATGCAGGAGTAGTTGTAACAGTGAACAGACTTTCAATTGTTTTCTTCTGGAAGGGAATAGAGAAACAAGTGTGACAATTCATTAAAGAATGCCATACCTGTCAACGGTATAAGTATGACACCTCAGCCACACCTAGACTACTACAGCCAATACCAGTACCTGATGGGGCTTGGAAACAGGTTACTATGGATTTTATTGAAGGTCTGCCATCTTCCTATGGTAAGACTGTGATTTTTGTGGTAGTCGATAGACTTACAAAATATGCACATTTTATGAGTCTGTCCCATCCCTTCACTGCTTTGACTGTTGCACAGCAGTATATGGACCATGTCTTTAAGTTACACGGCTTGCCTGAAAGCATTATAAGTGATAGGGATACAATTTTCACTAGCAGCTTTTGGCAGGAGCTGTTCAGAATCCAAAGGGTCTCCTTAAAGTTGTCTACAGCCTATCACCCACAGACCGATGGCCAAACAGAAGTGTTGAATCACATTCTTGAAACTTATCTCAGGTGTGTTATAGGAGATCAGCCTAAAGCATGGACTAAGTGGCTCACACTAGCAGAATGGTGGTATAATACTACCTATAAGACGGCCACCGATACAACCCCATTCGAAGCTCTTTATGGCTACCCCCCACCCTTACACTTGCCATATGTCCTTGGCCACTCTCAAGTCAATATTGTGGACACTAGTTTACAAGCAAGAGAAGAAATGCAGCAATTACTTCAGCATCATCTACGCCAGGCACAAACAAGAATGAAACATCAGGCTGATAAGCATAGGACAGACAAGCAGTACTCCGTTGGGGATTGGGTATATCTTAAGTAGCAACCCTATAGACAAAATTCTATGACTGACCAGCAGTATCACAAGCTTTCTCCACGATACTTTGGCCCTTTTAAAATCTTGGACAAGATTGGAGCTGTTGCATACAAACTTGAGCTTCCAGCAGAGGCTCAGCCGCATCCTGTTTTTCACGTCTCCCAGCTGAAACTTAAGGTTGGAAATCGTCAGGTGACTGGTTCACAGCTACCCATCCCTTCAGAATCCACAACCTAAGAGCCGCTGGCCATCTAGCTCGCAGGACAGTCAAGAGAGGCAATCGTGTTGCCACTCAAGTTTTGGTCCATTGGAAGCAGTCCTTTCCCGAGGATGCTACTTGGGAATTTCTTTATGACCTTCAGCAGAAATATCCACAATTCGACACAGAGGTTCAACCTTGAGGACAAGTCTGATTTAAGGAGGGGAGTATTGATAAGAAGAAAATCAGTTGCTATAAGTCCGTTAAGTCAGTTACTAGTAAGCTGTTCAACTGACGTGTCCTTTCTGTTAAATTTGTTACAAATTGTTCAATTCATTCTTGATTCTTTAGATAAGCCCAGTTCAATTGTAAAGAATATAAAGAAGATGTTAGCCTTTGTATTCATTATCCTGATAACTCAATAAACTCTTTTTTTCCCATTCTCTCTCTCTAACTTTTCTCTCTGGATTCTTGACTAGCTGACTCTCGAGGCAAGTTCTTCATCTTCTTGCTTCCTGACTGCTATAATTGCCATTTTTCTTCTTTAACGCTAATAACCCCTATCAAGGTGGGTCAGCGGGGTTCGAACAAATGCTAACCGCATGAACACAGCCAACTCTAGCCACTAGGCCAAGAGCCCGAGGTCGAGGAATTTTAGAATTAACCCTTCAATTAATAATTTTCTCAAATCTGAACCCTAACTCTTTTTTATTTTAAGCTCTCAGTTCTCCATCAAATAATTCTTCAATGACCATGAGTTCCCTTGTGCCAAAAGCTTTGAATGGAGTTACTGATTCTCTAACGAAAAAGAAATCCAAAGAGCTATTGATCTGTTGATTGTTGATTGATGATTTCTCTATTATTTTGTTTGTTGATTAATGATTTCTCTGGTATTTTGTTTTAGTTGGTGGCTGCTTGTAGGGCTGTAATTTGTTCTTTTTCTAATTCATCTCCTTGTTCTGTTTTATTTTTCTGGTTGAATTAGTTGTGTTTTTGCTTGGGTTGCTTGTTGAATTTGTTGTGTTTTTGCTAAGGTTCTTCTCCGATTGTTGCTGGCGATTTGTTGACAGACTGGTTTGCAAGTTTAATAAAGTCGTAGCTTTTTTTTTTTTAGACGTTATAGCCATGAAATTTTTCATTGATTTTTTTTTATCACTAATGTGAGATTTATGATGTTTTACTGTTGGGTAGTTTGATTTTTCTTGAAAAATCTTGGTTTTTAAGAAAATTTATACCATTTGAGACTAAAAAGTATAGTATAGTTTAAATTTTGTGATATATGGTGGTCGGCGATGGCGGAGGTGGTGGGTGGCGATGGTGGCAACGTCAGGTGGCAGTGGGACTAATCGGTTTCTAGGTTAGGCGTCTTGGGAGAAAGAAACGATGAAGAAGAGGGAAAAAAGTAGGGCTGAAAATGAACAGAGCTTACGTCGAATAGTTCGTGTTCAAGTTCGGTTATATTCCTTTATGTTCATTTAGTAAGATAAATGAACGAATTTGAACAAAATTTTAGTGTTTAATTAATAAATGAACTGAGCTTGAATAAGATGTGTTTGTTCATTTATATTCATGAATAAATTTGTTTAATGTTTATTTATCCTTTATTGTTCATTTAAAAGATTGTTTAAATTTGTTTATCTTTACTAAGATTAAGATAATAAGTAATTATATTTTTATTTTTAATAATTTTATTTCTTTTTTTTCATTTATCAAATATATTTTATTTTTAACTTATATAAACAAACAAATAATCAAATATAAATCTTTAAAAGAAAATTTATAATTAAAAAATGATAAACATAATCATATAAAAAAGATTTTTTACTATGTATAAATTAATATTTATTCATAAACATATTCATTTAGTGTTTATGAACACGTTCGTTTGTTGGTCATGAACAAGTTTATTTAACCGAGCTAAACATAAACGAACATAAACACCCTATTAATAAATGAACACGAGTCTGAACAAGCTCTGAAAATTCTTAACGAACATGAATCGAGTTTGAACAAGCCAAAAATAAATAAACACTACTTGTTCATGCTCAAACTTGTTTGAGCTCGGCTCGTTTGCAGTCCTTAAAAAAAGAGTTTCTTTTTCTTTTTTTAATAATAATTAACAATAATTAAAAATTTAGGAATTAGTTTGCCACATCATCACGCCGTCAACATTAACGGTATTTGTATCTTATACGTCCTCTGAATTGATGGTAGGCCTCAAATTGAACTGATTTTGAAATGTTAGGCCCTCAATCTACATAATTAAAAGGTTTGATCCAAATTAGATAGATTCGAAAACGTTAGGTCCCGCATTGAGCATTTAACTTTAAATTTTTTATATCTAAGCCGTTTTCATTTTTGCTTATGCCAAACACGGTACTTGAACTTGGTCAATTAATGAAATTTAAACAATATTTCCTATTTTTCAAACAATGTTATAGTATTGCTCACAAAACAAAAAAAAAACAATATTATAGTATTAAGTCAATTTTCACGTCCTTAATGTTAATGTTAAAAGTATTAATGTTAAAACATCCATGCACCCTTTAAGTATTATTTATTATGTTGTCTACTCTTTATTTGTTTGTAAAAGTTGTAAAAGTTACTTTTACTTTTTAAATGTTAAATAAAGTTTTATAGATATACCCTTCTAAATTTAAAAAATTCATTATATTTTTTATTTGGTATTTTATTTTAGATTTATAAAATTATTTATATTTTGATAAAGTTTAGCCTCACATTAATTTTCTTATTTTAAGGGTAAGTTTTTAAATTTAAAATTTATTATTGTTGGGTTTTAGAAAAAAACTCAAACACTATTGATAAAGTTTAGCCCAAATTTTATTAAAAATAATTTTAAAGTAATTTTTTTAAATTTGATATTTATTGTAGTAGGGTTTTAGGGAAGAAAACTCAAACACTCTTTATAAAGTTTAGTCTCAAATTTTATAAAAAAAATAATTTTATGAAAAAGCAAGCAAAAAAGAATATTATTATCTAAAACCATTAACATTGATTAATTTTTTTATGAGACCCGCTTAATCATTAAAATACAAAATACTAAGAAGAAAAAATTGACTTTTTCTAAAAAACAGATGGCTTAAGAACGGGTGCAATGCAATAATGCATCGGTTAGCCAGAACCTATATATAATTTGATTTTTTTTTTCTATATTTTAGGCAATTTAACAGAATCATTTATATATTTTTTTTACCCCATCCTCAAAGTTATTAGTAGTCCATTAAAACTTAAAACTAAACTAAACTAAACTAAAAAAAAAAAAAAGGCTTGCCGACGAAGGTATATATGGTCAAACGTAGATGTGGGTTTGGCACGTTAACAATGTTGATTGGGTGGAAAAGCAAAGAAAAAACTATTGATTCCATTACATGGTCTTCCTTAAAGACTTGAATTCCTATTGATGAGAAAATAATAATCAAACTCAAAGGTATGGGTAGCCGACATGGTTGCATTTATGGAAGAATTTCCCCTACTTGACTTGATTGGTTGCATTGCCTGGTCATAATTAAATTCAAAGTTTAAAGAGGACTTGCCATTAAAAAAAAAAATCCGGTTAATTAGTGTCTATAGGTATTGGTTAAGCCTCTTTTTTTTTTTGAAGAGGGTTAAGCCTCTTTTAATGTTTATTTTTAGTCAACAATCATTATAAATGCACATATTATTTTGAAAACAGTAATAATTGTATTATTGGATAAACTTTTTTGACAAAATTACCCTCATAATATTACTTCAAAATATATAGTAGAGGAATAATTTAATGGTTAACTAATTTTTTTTTTGGGTAAATATTTTTTATATGAAACTTGAGTTTTTTTTCTAAAACCCTATCATAATATATGTTAAAAATTCAAAACTTACCCTAAAATTAAGTTTTCTTTTTATTTGGGGTAAAATTTTATTAAATTTGTGGCTAAACTTTATCAACAAAATATTATATCAGACTTGAGTTTTTTTTTTCTAAAACCCTACTATAATATATATTAAAAAATTTAAAACTTACCCTTAAAATTATTTTTTTATTTGGGGCTAAACTCTAATAAATTTGTGACTAAACTTATTTTTAAGGATAATCTTGTCTTTAAAAAATATATTATTAAATTATTGTACAAAAAAATAATAATGATAGTGACTTTTTTAAGTTCAGCACAATTTCCAAAGAGATTTACGTATTACTTGATAACGGTTCCTATAGGCACCCGTTAACAAATTCCAAAAAAAAATTGATCATCCTACATGCTCATCATGTACTTGATAACGGTTCCTATAGGCACCGTTAGCAAATTCCAAAAAAAAATTGATCATCCTACATGGTCATCATGTAGAGTAAATGCTTTTCTTGAAATTCAAGAATTCTATCTCAATACATTAAATAGCCTGAAACATTGTCATTTCAAGTCAAATTCTTTGAATGCCTTGAGAATCAGCAAGTTATCATATTCTCATCTCTTCCATGATAAATGAAATATGATATCTCAAAGAAAACACCAAGAATGATTACCTATTATATTATGTAGATCAAATATTCTCTCTGTCTTTATTTATTTATTTAATTTTAAAAGTTTTATTTATCTTTTTTTATTTATTTTTAATCTAATATTAATTATTAATTTTTATAGTTACCCTTTTAAATTTCTTTTTCTCTCTCTTAAATAAATATTTTAATTAAATAGGAGAGAGAATTAAAAAGGGAAAGGGATAAAGATAAAATAGGAAGATCAAGGTAAATATGTATGAAATTTTGAATCTTATCTATTTTTTTATCCCATATAAAACAGTTAATGGAGACAAATAAATAAAACAAAAAAAATATTAATTATTAATTGACCACACGACGGCCGCCATCCGCCGGCTGTTTTAGCTACAGTTTATAGATAGCTTTAATAACCCAAGTAAGCCATCTACCTCTTATATAAAAATATACCTCATGGGGCATATATGTAGTCCCAAAGCTGTGGCCCTCACCCATTCTTCTTGAACAATAAGCAAAGCAATCTCCTTGTTTGACTTGTGACCAAATTTGATTAATCAGTGGGGTAATGGGGTTTACTAATTGATGGATAAATACATGTGACCAATAAGTATTGGTTAAGATAATATCGGTCTTTATATCGGTAAATATGAGAATATAATTTTGATTTCCCAAAATTGTATTTATTAAGGAAGTTTTATTTTTCACACATCTAATTCAAAAGAGATTAATTTCGTATCATCATAGATATTCTTGATTATTAATCTAGTAAAAGAATGAAATCATGTGATAAGAGAGATCACATAATCTCCATTTCGCACGGGTATAATTAAATATCATTATTGAAAAAAACAAACACATAATAATCGGATAGTTCCCCCAATTTGTTTGTTCGTCCTAGTTGGTAAGTTAAGGATAAGGATAATCGACTCTGACCCAGATTTCATGGCCACAATCATGGGATATAATATGATACACTACTATGGCTTATGTTAGTCATTAAACTTCACAGCCTTTGTAATTCTTTTCTTGTTTTGTGCTAAGGACAGTAGGAAACAGCCCCTTGGAGGCAGAGCAGGTTACTTGTTTTGTTTACTGTTCCTTTTTGTTTTCCTGATTATGTGAAGAATACGTATGTTATGAGTATGTGGATTAATTTAATTTTATTCTTCAACTACCCCAATAACTGATCAAATCATTTCTCTCTACTCAACTTGGAATTATGAATCATGCATTCTTGGGCTTAAATATTTTAATCACCTCTACTAATTCCTGGTTCATACTTTGATCACTTTTTCTTCTTTTTTTTTTTTCTTTTTTTTTGTTTATTTTAAACTTAAAAATCAATTGACAATAAGGGAAGATTAGTTCCTAGCTAGCTAGACAACGAAATAGAGATGATGAGGACTTTTTTGTTTCTTTGACCATTTATTTATGTGACTTGTTTAGTCCTGGGAGCGCTAATACTATATATTTAGTCCCTAAAATTATCTCACACACTTTCAAACTTTCAGCAGAATTTTTAGATTTTTAGATTCTATAAACAAGGTGGTTGGGAAAACACTTGTAATTAATTAATTAATTAATGGCTGAATATCCAAATTGATCCTTAAACTAAACCTTATTGAACATATTAGCCCCCTAAATTTTTATTTGGGACAATTAACCCCTCAAATTATTATTTTGGGACAATTAACCCTCAAACTATTATTTTGAGATAATTAACCCCTCAAAACTATTATTTTGGGACAATTAACCCCTCAAACTTAATAGTTTGGGACAATATAACCCTTAAGATTCCATGCAATATAATCCTTTGGGGAGTTAATTGTCCAAAACTAATAGTTTGAGGGATTAATTATCTCAAATAAATATTTAGGGGTCAATTTATTATTCTCGGTATAATTTGATGGTCAATTTAGGTATTCATCATTAATTAATTAAGCAGAGAGACATATATCATCCTTTTAACATTGCTTAAGAAATCTAAAGCTTCCACAAACTGTATGAAATAATCATCATTTTAATCCGTGTGGTTTAATGTTATTTAGTCATGAACTAACGACCTCATTGTCCCACATAATTAAAGCAACGATTTAAGACAGAAAAATGTCAAATAAAGATATTTTTATCACAAAGTTAATGAAGAGTGCAAGTGTTGCCTCGAGACACACTATTATTAATCAATCAGTCTAATAATTAATTAATTAATTAATTATCATAATTAGCTTGATTTTGATGGTCTAGAACTAAGGATACCATTATTATATCTAGCTAGTATTTGTCAATGGAGTCAATTTTTCCTTAGATATCACTTTCACCTAATCCGAAGTCCAAATTTTCTTCGGGGATTATTCGAAATTGCATTTTGATTGATCATTGAAATTAAAAATGCAACATTCTATAATAAATCACGTGACTATGAACTCTGAAAAGATTCTTTACCATACTAGTGCTAAAATTCATAAAAGGTTACAAATTCAACTGTTTTGTTCTTCTTTTTCATTTGCAAAATTTAAATTTTAAAGATAATTTGGATGACGATCGAACTCAACTTGGATCATCATTAATGAAAGTGACGAGTATTATTATTCGAAACCAAATCTTTCCGAATCTTCGGAGGGATCCCAATAGGAAAACCGAATTCAAAGCCTTTGTCCTTAAGCGGGGAAAGGATATGTGATGTAGCCATATTAATCAGTATATTTTCTGTATTGATCAACAACTCCCTTATCTTATTTAATTTTAATTAAGAACCAAATCCCAAATAAAAGCGCAGATTAATGATGGAAAAGAGATTCTTTAAAGCTGATTAAATGAACCCGTTCCAGAAATAAATAAATAAAATGAACCACTGCATCGTTATAAATCTAGCTGCTGTGTTAAAAAAGAAAAAAAAAATAAAAACAGGCAGAGATTTGTTAGCCATGCATGCAACTGTGATGTAATAAGGCAAAGCTGGAAAAAGAAAAACTGCAGAAAATCAAAAAATTGAGAGAGAAGGGTTCAGCTGGGACAGGCAGCGGCAGAGAGATTGGACGTAAAGACTGTCAGAGTCATTGGGTCATATCGAAGACACGTGTGCTGAGGACTTTCCTTTCACTGTCTCTCTCTGTGTTCTTCCATCGCTGGAACTGTGGCTCTTCTCTGATTTGCAGCTCTGAATTGCACACAAACACCTAACCTCTCTTCAGATTCAGATTACCAAAACCTTTTGAGTGAGTAACTTTCAGAAGCAAGAGATTTTTAATTTACTTTTTGATTTTCAGACAGTAAAATCTAATGCATCCTATCACCATGTGTTCTCCTCCTTTATTGTAAGTTGACAAAATTTGGCAAGCTCCAACATTTTATTTAAATCATGTTTAAAATCGATTATTTCTTCTTCTTCTTTTTTTATAAATGTTAGTAATTTTTTTATTTCGTTCAAAAATTAAAAAAAAAGGCAGTAAATCTTAAAGAAACACATGATAGGCTGTGATCATGGACAGAGACAGCCTCTTGATCTCTTGCAAACTTGTGTGTTCTAAAAATGTATACTCTGTTCCTTCAAAAAGAAAATGTACTCTGTTCACACATTTCAGATCATCAACATGTCTTGAAAAATCAAATATCAACAATCGATATATTTTAAAAAGGAAAATTATTTCCCAATTGACTAACTCGTCTTGTAGCCCAATTTTGCAACACCGAGTTGAAGAACAAAATCATTTGAGTGCTTTTATCGTGTGTTCGAATATCGGGGGTTTGCCACTTGCCATCATCCACCAAACAAGTTGCCACTTGCCACAGTACCACACTTAGCTTGTATAGTTATTGCTGGAGCCTGGAGGGAGAAACGCAAAAGCAAACAACAAAGAGAGTAAAGAGGGAAAGTCCGAAAGTGCATGAGTGGGTGAGTGAGTGATCACTTTCAATTTTCAAAGAGTCAATGCCCTCTGCACAAACTTTGAAATGCTGTTGCTAGCTCATTACTAGAAGTCATAAATTTTATCATTACATTATTAATCCTACTCTTTTTTTTATATTCTTTTATATTTACAGTTGGTTGTTACCTAAAATCACATTTACATCACATATAATTTATATATATATATATATATTTTTTTTTTGTTGAAAAAGATTTAATAATAGAGGAAATTACCAAATTTTTAAGTTCATAATAGGTCGTCAACTTTTTATAAATTTATATATTTATTAAATTTTCACATACGAACTTTCAAATTTACAAATATTTTATCAATAAAGATTTGTGGAGGCTCGAATTTGGATACTTTCCATCATAATCTAAATTCTTATCTCTGACTAACTTTCACTACTTGCCAATCCTCTTTCGGTTAGTCCAGAAGTTGACACTCTTATCAATAAACTAGGCGGTTAGTGACTTGATCACTTTCATTATTTGGGACAACAAGCCTGCAGAGACCATAGCATATGACACATATCTTGGTAATGGTTGTCACATTTGTCTAAGAAACTTAAAAAAGGAAAAATGGTGTTTATATTCTAGGTAAATATTCTCTTGTTTATTTCTGTATGTCATATTAAGTATGAATTCATGAGGATCCCAAGCTTTTGATTTTCTGCAAGGATGAACCTCATCAAATCACACTTTGGGTGCAATATTCTCTTAATAGGGAAAAACAATTAAAAAACTATCATCATTAATCTTCGTATCCACATGTAAATAAAATCTATAATAAGTATACAATTGTATAATTATAACTTTATTAATAGGGAAAAACAAAGGTGAGCCACTTTGCTTAACTTTTAAACTTAGAAAATGCATTAATTTTTCTTTTCTCTGGAAGGGTAAATATCAGAAAAGAAACATAAGGTAATCAAAAGTTCAAAGTACATTCCTGCCAAGAATAGAACCTTCTGAATCAAGTTCAAGATATTTTCCCCCGACCCTGTTTGTACCAAGTAACTTACAGCAAAAATTTTCCTTTCAAGTGAAAAAACAAAGTTGCAAAAATAGGAATGGTTATTAGCTAAAGGTACGTACACAAATTTGATGGAAAACAAAAGGAAAAGAATAACATTAATGGAAGTGGAGAAAATGGGAAAATTTAGGAAACTATGAAAATGATGTGTGATGGTTATTTAAACAAGAATTTTTAGTGCAACGAACAAAAAGAAGAATTTTTAGGTGAAATTAATGTTTGAGAAAAAATATAAATAAATAAATAAAAAGTTGGAGAAATGTTTATCATCTTCATCATAGCCATCATCACTATCTCCGCACACTATACTATTTATAGAAGGCTAAGACAGCCTCTCCTCCCCCACCTCGCGTGCACGTTAAGGGAACTCAAGAGAACTCATGAGAAAAAATTAGGGATGACAGCGGGTAGGGTATTCATAAAAATTGCTCTATCCGTACCCTAACCTTATAAAATTATAAAGTATCCGAACATTATAAATATCTGATTATTTTTTAAATCTTCTATTCAAACCCTATTCAAATAAAATTCTAACTATTTTATAACTATTCGAACCTTATCAATACTCGTTTAATTTATGCATGAAAATGAAAATTCTAATTTTAAAGATAATAAAATAAATTTAAGTATATAATATATTTGAACATGACTTCTAATATTTGATGTTTTGGATTAAGATTTAAACCCTTGTAGAAACATATTTATATGTTTTTAATATAATATATAATCGGATGCGGGGTATAGGGTACCATAGGACTAGTGCTATCTAAACTCGACATGGGTACTAAAATTACTATTCGTATCCGTCCCAAACCCGATTATAAAGTTCATGAACCCTATATTAATAGGTTAGATATTAACTGGTTAATGGATACCCATTGCCATCCCTAGAAAAAACTAAGAAACAAAGGCCCCTTCTATTACTTTTTCAATTTAAAACCCTCTTTCTCTTTGTAATTAAATCTGTTTTCTTTTAATATTATTATACTCAGAGAGGAAGAAAAGTTTGATAAAAGTTTTTAAAAAAATGGAAAATGCATAATGCTTAATCAAATGCTTTGTGATAACAAGATAAACATAAGTTTTAGCGAAAAGGGTTAGTGCTTAAGCTATATTAAGAAGCTCGGATTTAAGTCTTCCATCTTAAGATATTTAGATTTTTTTTTGTGTTGAAAATATTTAAATTTACTACTCTCTTCTTTTCACAATATCTGTCGTTTTAAGGTTATGCACAGATATTAAGATTTACAATAAAAGTCCTAACATCTAGAAAAAAACATTATAAAATGATAACTTTATCCTTTTATTAAAATTATTTGTTCCCATAAATATCAAATACTCTCTCTTTCATTAATTAAGAGAGATAGTGGTCTCCCACTTGAAGTTGGAGAAGAAGAAGGGCAAAACTAGAAAAAAGATAGTTAATGCTCTCTAAAATTCTTAAAATGACAGATAATATAGAACAAAAAAATTTTCTAAAAAGATATTGTGAAAATGAAGAAGTATCAAATATCGCGTGATCTATTACACTGAACTTTTAATTCCCGATCTTGTGATCAGGAATCAAGTCCCGATCATGCAAAATGATGCTCTTCAAATGAGTAGTATATAGTAACTTAAATTGTGAATAGACAATAAAAAATAGCTTAATTTATGAGCTGAAAACATGCAAGAAAGTGTCTTTTTTTATAGCCTTTCTCCTGCTTTCTGTTAGGTTAGTTTTTTAAGCTGCTTTTTCTACTTTATAAATTACATTTTTTAAAAAAGAAAGAAAGAAAGACTATAACTGGGAATGCAGACAAATATAAATTACGTTTAGAATTTAGTACATAAATAAATTAATTATCAGCTAATAAAAACAGAGGAAAAAACAAAGAAAAAGAAAGAGATGGATAAAGGCAAAGCAGAAAAGGAAAGGTAGTCAAAGTTGTGGGTACATGAATGCACGAGGAATTAATGGAGGATTGAAGGGACTGTTTCATGGATGTGTGAAATCCATGTGATCCCATTTCCCCTTACTTATGAACACCAAAAAACTTAATTAATTAAGCCACCCTTTCCACAAAAAAATAAAAACTATATTTTTATTATTGATTTGGACACCCCTCTTATTATAAAGCTGCAATTCTATCCTTCAATTGCTCGACAACAAACCAATTTTGCCACAAAAAGTCCTACTTCTCACTAGCTAAAATTTTCGAGGAATGTTGTTAAGAGTCTTTAAAATATATCACTTTGCATAAATTATCCAATAAGAAACTAGTTATTCAATTGGTCCAAAGTCGGATTCCCAATTTAATTGGTCCATCTTAATTAATTGACCATTTCAATTCAAAAACGCTTGAAGACGTTTGTTGTTTAAAATTTTAAAACCCGTTAAGATCATCTAAACTTATACTAATATTTGCTGAAATTCAGTTTAAAAGATCAAACACAATTTAGCCAATTCTTTGATTAGCTCATATGGATAATTGAACGTCACCAACATTTGTTGGATTGAATGAAAAGAGTTCAATATCCCTTAAGTAAGGTATCGGATTCAAGTCTTGTAAATGGAAAAAACAGATTTGGAAGAGCTTTCTGTCATTTAGGATTCGATGCGGCTCGAATAGAATTAGTCGTAGACCGTTAAACGAATATGGATACCACATTGCTTAACCTTCATGCATAACCAGTGAGTTTGACCTGATTTCTTAATCATTGAATCGATAATATAATATTTTTTTTTGGTTTTTTTCACTATCTGGTATCCGAAGCTTCGCTCCGATTAATCCAGATTCAAGCCGGGTAGGACCACAAGGGCGGCAAAGTTCTTCCTCTCAAGTTTTTAAAGCAGCTGCATATCCAAAGATTCGAACTCGAGTCATTTGGTTAAGCTAGAACAGCCCCTCACCAGCTGATCTACACCCCTGGGGATGATAATATAATATTACATTGCATTGAAATTGCAATTTCTTCACTTTACGACTTCAATCGTAATTTTAGCACATATAGGTTTAAAATTTACATTGAATCCTTTAATGCTGCAGTTTCAATTTCAGATTTAAATCACTCAAAATTGTTCTTAATTTTATACAACCAAAATGGCTACTATAAAATTTCTTTGAATTTGTTGGTGATTAATTATAGAACAAGCCTCAATTTCAGGTTTTATAAGGTGAATGATGTCTTTTTAATGCCATGGGATCCCCAAACAAAGAGGGTGCCCCAAGCAGTAATTTTGTTTTGGTGATGACTGATGACATGTCCATAAATAATCAAAATCTCTCTCTCTCCTTTCCCTCTCCTATTTAATCGAGCCTGAACCCGAAGTAACACACGGTCCATACTTCACATCACCCACACACAACTAGGAGAAAAACACACTGCTTCTTTTCTCTGCTTAGTTTCTTTCTTCTTCTTCTTGTTCATTTTTGAGGCCATGATGAAGATTATAATGGCCACAAGACAGATAGTTGTTTCCATGGTGGTTGCTTTTCTTGTTCTAAGTGTTAGTAGAAGTGAAGGGTCAGCATCATCAGTAAGGGAAGAAGAAGAAGCTGACAGAATAACAGCACTCCCAGGGCAACCCAAAGTCTCTTTTCAACAGTTCTCTGGCTATGTTACTGTCAACAAAGTTGCTGGTCGAGCTCTCTTTTATTGGCTTACTGAGGCTGCCACTAACCCTCTCTCTAAGCCTCTTGTCATCTGGCTCAATGGAGGTAACTGCTCTACTCTCCTTCTTCCAAATAATTTCATACACTTTACTTCTGAAAAAAAAAACAAAAAGAATTTTTCATCTTTTTTTTTTCTACTGTTATATTGTTTAGCAGTGTGAACTGTGATGGATATATAGATATACTTACTAGTACTAATAATTGTGAAGAAGCATCATTTTCTTAAAGAGGTAGTACAAAAAAGCTCATTAATGTAACATTTTGCTTCCAACGTTTTCCTCAAACTATGTCTTTTGTCCTTAAACCGACACATTTCAGAAGCCCACTTTGTTGCCGACATCATCATAATTGATGAATAAGATTGTTCTGAATACATAAGAGATGGTTTGTTATGTACTTTGAAGAAATATTATTTTCCAGTTTTTTCCCTGTATAAAACTGTAAAATCCTTCTTCATCTGCTTACTTTTCTACTTGCAAAGAAATTGAGAAGGAAAAAAAAGAAAAGAAAAGAAAAGAGTGCAAAGAAAAATATTGAGTAGTGGCTGACTCGCTGGCCTACCAATATAACTAGGAATGATGACCTAACTACCAATGAAAGATTAGAATTCATGAGCCATGTATTGGATTCAACTACCAGAAGATAAGTGTAGTTAAAAAAAAAAAAGAGAAAAAGAGTACTCATCAGGCAAAATTTCAAAATCTTCTTCTCTTCCTCTTTCTCTTTCTCTCTTTCTCTCTTTCTCTCTTTCTTTTTCTATGACTCTGTGTATGCATTGGAGTAATAGCAAGCATAAATGTGGCAGAAGGCCAGCAGCTGAAACAGGTTACATTTATTAGGTCCCCAGCAAATATAATGAATGGAGGAAGATATAAATCAGTAGCAATTATGGTTCAGTTAGCCAACTATCAGCTCTTTCCTTTCATCAATTGCACAGCTGCATGGCTAACTTAATAGGGGATAAAATCCCTTTTGTCTTTATGTTACACTGCCTAAGTATATAGTCTAAGGACTAAATAGCATAGAGATTCTTGGACAGCAAGGCAAAAGTTATGCACATTTTAAGTAAATTTTGATTTTCTTCTTCCATGTGATATTTTCCCATTTTCTAGATAAAAATCTGTATGGGACCCATCTAGTAAAGTTATCTATGTAATATATTCTTTCTCCTTTAATTTTATTCGTGTTTCTATTATCAGGTCCTGGTTGCTCCTCTGTGGCATATGGTGCATCAGAAGAAATTGGGCCATTTAGAATTAACAAGACTGCCTCAGGGTTGTACCTTAACAAGTTCTCATGGAGCAATGTGGCTAACCTCTTGTTCTTGGAAACTCCAGCTGGGGTTGGCTTCTCTTACAGCAACCATAGCTCCGATCTGTTCGATACCGGCGATCGTCGAACCGGTGGGACCCAAAACCCCATTTTTTTTTTCAACATTAATACATCAGTATAAAATAAAACGACTATATAGTATGGGTATTTTCTGATACTTAGAAGTTATAGCAGAATATTTGCTTGTGAATATCATTGGTTGGTCATAATAGCAAAGACTATAATAGCAATATTCTATCCTAATGATCATGATGATTGTATGGGCCTACTCTTTTATTATAATCCATTGACCAACTTCAGTACTTAAGTAAGATTATTGAATGTTTAAGATTAGACTTGCCTCATTGATCAAGAACAGAAAATAAAGCATGCATAATTGCTTGTTGATGGATTTGATGGCTCTTTGGTCCACATTTAGTACATCAAGAGTAAATGTGATCCATACTATGACAATAACCAAAAATAGTTTCTTCCAAAAACTAAATACTCAAAGTAATGAAAAAATAGATTTGCTATCTAGAGTCATCTCAGCTGATTGACTTCTGAGTTAAAAAGTTGGGTTGGAATGTTAAGTTTGATCAGTTGCAATACTATCCTTTTACATAACCCAAAAAGAAATGAAAAGGGTATATCCTACTAGTAGATTGTTCATTGTAAATGTGTTATTTATGGTTTGTGATTCATCTGATTATTTGATGATTGTGGTCCAGCTACGGATTCATTGGAATTCTTAATCAGATGGCTTGATCGATTCCCACGCTACAAGAACCGCGAAGTTCATATCACTGGTGAGAGTTATGCCGGACATTATGTGCCTCAGTTGGCTAGACAGATCATGGTTTACAATAAGAAGTCCAAGCACCCAATAAATCTCAAAGGAATAATGGTAACTCCTCCATCTGTAACATGATATACAACTTTTCTACTAAGTTAAAGGTTTTTGTCCTGAATCGTCAACATATATCTAGTCAACTTATAAAACCTAACCCAACAAACACCACTCATGCTAGTCTTCCTCTACTATGAAACATCTTCAAATTACTTTTGAAAATCAATAGTGTATTTTTGTCCCCTACCTTTCATGAGTGGAAAGTATATTAAATGAAATGCAGGTGGGAAATGCGGTCACAGACAACTATTATGATAACCTTGGGACAGTTACATACTGGTGGAGCCATGCCATGATTTCTGATAGAACATACCAGCAACTCATCAACACCTGTGATTTTCGAAGGCAGAAAGAATCGAACGAATGTGAATCCTTGTACAGTTATGCCATGGATCAAGAGTTTGGAAACATTGATCAGTACAACATATATGCACCCCCTTGCAACAATTCTGATGGTAGCCGTTTTACTAGGCAGACTATGCGATTGCCTCATCGACCACATAGGGTATGAATTTCTAGCTCATAGATCAGGAAAACAATGATCACATATTGTCAGTATTAACTACTTACAAATATAATCTATTATAATTCTTGGTCTTTAGTTATTATAGGCCTTTTTTGGCTTTTCTTAATGACCATGTTTGTATCCTCTTTGACCTATTCCAGGTTTTCAGGCAGATAGCAGGTTATGACCCCTGCACAGAAAAGTATGCCGAGATTTACTACAACAGACCGGATGTGCAGAAAGCACTCCATGCCAACACAACAGGAATTCGTTATAAATGGACTGCTTGCAGGTTCTTCAATTGCATAGTGGCTACTGGCTAGGCCCTCTCATTGCATGATTAATTGACAACGTTGCCTCTGATGTTAACTTATGACTTTTCTTTTTCTTTGATACAGTGAAGTTCTAAATCGCAATTGGAATGATACAGATGTATCCATTCTACCGATTTACAGGGAAATTATTGCTGCTGGCTTGAGAGTTTGGGTTTTCAGGTTGGCAAGATTGTATTTAGTTAACATGATTTTAAGCTTGAATTCACCCTCTGTACATAGCTTAGAGACATTGCATTCTAAATGAACCCCTTTTTCATATATTTACTTCCGGATGATAACAGTGGTGATGTAGACTCAGTGGTTCCAGTTACAGCCACAAGGAATTCCCTAGCACAACTGAAATTAACAACCAAAATTCCCTGGTACCCTTGGTATGTTAAGAAGCAGGTAAGCACCATCCTTCCTGGTGTCGTCTCTTTCTTATATTATCAATCAAATAAACAAGAAAATATCATTATGTTTTGCCACTGATTATGGAATATACAGTTAATGTGATCCACTAGGCATTACTTAATACCATAGATTAGTATAATTTTATCTAGAGTTGGATTAGATAGTCAAAGCAAGCCTGGCCAACCGAACTTTGTCAGTACTAAGATTTCCAGATATTTCTTTTCAATCCATTTGGATTTTTGCTTACTTTTCAAATCTCAGCAGATTCCATAATTGTGATTGATATAAGCAGCAGTGACCTATATCTGTCCTTCAGTCTTGTATTAACAACTCTTCAATAAGGCTTAGAGTTTGGACTTTGAACACAAATCCTAACCCTGTGGCATTGGGTGAGCCATGCTTGTAGGAGGGCGATTATGCATCTGATTAGCTCTAACATGTCCCACTAACTAGTTTTTTTTCATCACCATTCAAAGAACCAGAAGTTGCAATCAAGATGTGATAGGTGTTGTTTTTGGTATGATAAAAAATTTATAAATCTAGTAAGAGATGAACAACATTATTGTGATGATCGTAGCAAAGATACAACTATTTTCGCGTGACATTGACTAGAGACACGCTCGTTGTCACGACCTGTGTGGATCATATGCACAACTTTTATTTTGAAAATGCAGTTCCTGATAATCAATTTAGACATTAAACTAGCACACTTTATACTTTGCAATCATATTAATATAGAGAAATGGGACGTGATTTTTTTTCCTTTGAAGGTGGGCGGCTGGACTGAAGTCTACCAAGGGCTAACATTTGCAACAGTGAGAGGGGCAGGTCATGAAGTACCTCTCTTCAAGCCAAGAGCAGCTCTTCAGCTATTCAAATCATTTTTGAGAGGGGAACCCCTTCCAAAATCTTGAAAACAAGAACAAGAAATGGGAGGAAAAAGATGTCTCCCCCCAACTTAAGTACCAAAACTTCGGTAATGTTTGTTGTTTTAAGACAGAATTATGTCATTTTTAGCCATTTAAAATCAGTAGAGAAAAAGTTTAATGGGGGAAAAAGGGAGTAAAAGGAATGAAAGAGAAAGGCTTTGGTTGTAAGTATGCAATTGTTGGAATCAAAAAGTAATTGGTGGGAATAATCAAAAGGGAAAGTATTAAGGCTTTTAAGCTTAATTGTCTTCTTTCCGTAACAAAGGCCACTCTGCCTCAGCCTGATTGGATCTAATATTCCATGAAAAAACTTTCCTCTTGCACCTGCCAAATCGTTTTAGTGGATTCATTGCTTCAAATGAGCAAAAATTTGCTACTCTTGGAAAGCAAACAAGTGAACATGGACTGAAAGGGATTGTGGGAGATGAAAAGGGAGACACAAGACTTGAAAATTGCATATGTTGACTCATAATAACGAGGCACCAATGCCGTTTACCTAGTGATGGTCCATTGAAGGTAGTGGTTATTGCTCTTTTATATCATTATTATTTTTACTAATGAGGACTAAATAGTGTCACAACGCGTTTGAAAAATACATATAAAAAAGGTCGTAATTTTAGAAAACCCTTTTTATTAAAAAGGATCCTATAAAATTAGAACGATGCAGAAAAAGCGAGAGTTTGTTTGATGTTTTTATCAGTCACCCTTCCCACTTGATGGAAATGTCACTGATTCAAATTTAAGACTTTTGGTTGGCCCATTAATGAAACTTGGAATCGAACCCTAAAGTGAAGTGATCTTATTGGGTACAATGAACACTTGCTCTGCGCCAACCCAACTGATTTGAAATTATATTGTGGTCCATTTCTTCATTGCAAAACGTCACTGTTGGTTGTTGTCATGTGATATTCATCATCCACCCACTATTTATCTTGGAACTAGGATAAATCATTTTAGTAAATTATATTACAAGAATATCTCATTAATTGTAATTTTCTTTTTTTTATCTACACTTGAATATTTGACTTAAGTGGTTAGTTCATATTTCTCCGAATTTTTAAAACTAAAGTTCGGTTTTCGTCTCGAAGTTTTGAATTCAAAAATAGGTGAGATGAGATTTATAGGGTGGTGAAGTGTACTGTCGATATTATATACGTCATATATTTATGAAAAATAAAATTTATTAGAAGTATATTTTTTTTAGTAAAGCTTATTGTTCACCAAAGATGTTAAATAAATGCAATCCCTTAAGGATGGATTTTTTTTTTTTACCTTTTCTTAACACACCTTGGAAAACTATTAATTAGTTGTTATATCATACACATTTTTGGGTTAGGGAAAGAACATAAAGATTGTTAAGGAAAAAGAAAACCAAAACCAAAACCAACCAAAATATGCTGAGTAGGTTAAGTCGATTTTTCATTAACAGTTCTCTAGTAGTATACAATTGGTTGATTCAATGCAAGCTTTCAATCCCCTTAAAGTTTGATATGTATCATCAAAATAAAAAAAAAAAATTGTTGTGGTAAAGTTTTGAGGGTTGACCATGCCAAGGTTTTTAGTCAACTTCAAAAATTTCAATGGTAAAATGACTTTTGCAGGTTCCACAACAATGGTTCAAATTTGCAAAAAAAAGACAATGTGGACTTTGAAAATTTTATATAGAGATAAATAATTTTCTTTATCTAGGTCATGTTAATGGAAAAAGGAGATGAATCTTTTTCAACACATAATTCTATAATTGGGAAAATTCAATTTTTAAACCCAATAATTAATAAAAAGAAATAAGGTCAAAATGCTAGTTTGTAATGTGCCGTGATTTGGCATTGAGTTTTGAAGAAAAAAGTTAAAAGTTAAATATACCTAATTGATTTTGATTGGTAATTGACTAATCTGTCTTGGGCCAAGGCTTTTTTTTTCAAAGTATTATTACTATAAAATCCCAATTGAAAATGATAGATTGGTCTATAACTTGGACATGTTAGTTTTTTTTATTTTTTCTTTTTAATATGGTTTAATACATAAAATAATCCTTGAACTTATACGAAAATTTCATTTTAGCCTTTTAACTTTTATTTTAAAATTTTTGACCCTCGAACTTTTATTTTGTGCATAATATAACCCTTAATGCTAACATGGCTCAATGAGAAAATGAATGTCATATGAAAACTTTATGTGTCTATATATGATTAAACCTCGTCAGCATCAAGAGCTACATTATGCACAAAATAAAAATTTGAAGCTCAAAAATTTCAAAATAAAAGTTGAAAGGCTAAAACAATAGTTTTGTACAAGTTAATTCGAGGGCTATTTTATATATTAAGCCTTTTTAATATAGATATATTGATTTTAATAATTTCAATGTAAGATTTTTACATTTAGCTAATATCTCTAATATTTAATATTTTTTCATAGTAGATATAATACTTAATTATATGGTCATTTGATTTGTCAAAACTGAACAAGGAATCCCCCAAGAAAATGTAAACATCAATAAAATTTTAAACAAAGAAAGAACATTCAAACTATATTTATTTTTTGTCAAGTTGATTACCCTAAAATAGGAATTATAATCTTAAAAAAGAAAAAATAAAGGTAAATCCATCCTTAATTCCTTTAGAAATTGTTGTAAAAGATACGTTGAGATAATGACAAAATAAAATTTATGTTCCTATTCTTTTCTTGATGTTTCAAACATATTATAATAGTAAAAAAAAGTTATAGTAATTAAATTCCATAAAAAACTGTATCCTTTAATTTGATGCCAAAGAGCAATTTTTTTTGTTCATGCATCTCAATTAATTAAGTAATAAAAATGTAACAAGATAAACAGAAGAAAATGATTCTCAGAAATAAGTATATGATTTTCTGCTATATTTCCGCGTAGATAAAACTGGTCAAAGCCACAAACTTGCCCAAGGAACAAAAGTACAACAGCTGTATGTTGTAACCAAAGACTTGGAAAAGTTGCAAAGTCCCACAGAGAAAAAGAAAAGTGATAAACCTTGCAAACCTGTTACTTGCAAAGCTGCAACTTCCTAAGAAAAAACCAATCTGCCCAAAGCTCCAGATTATAAGGTTAGTTTCAGTTTTTTCCTGTACTTTCCGTACACTCAAAATACTTCTTGCTTTTTGACTTCTTCTGTTAGAAAGAGCTTTCTTTATTTGATACTTTTCCTTATGTGTCTTCAGCTTCATTGGTTTTGAAGTTGGTTGATAGATACATGCATTTTGAGATTTTGTCTTATGTTTTTGTTGTGATTTGGAGCATTTGCTTCCTTTTGAGACCTTGTAACAAGAAAGATTTGGCTTTTGAAAAAGTGGGTTCTTTTTAGATTTTTGCTTGTTTTGGTCTTAGTTCTTAGATCCAAGTTTGATCTAATTTAGTGTTCCAGGTGATTTATGTCCTTTCCTTTATTGGGTATTCTTTAAAGTTTCCATCTTCCTCAATTTGTTCTTCCAATAGCTTGAACTTGTGTTCTAGGCAAGTAGTAGTGTTGGATTTGTCAATCAGATGGGTGATGTTTGATTGGGTATTACAGGGCAGTTTAATCAGTTTGAGGGTTCAATTCTTTGTATTTGACTAGAGGAAGTTTGAGTTAAAGAAACAGGTTAGTTTAGAGTTTCTTTTTGAGTCGTTAGCATGGCCATGAGGGAATATGAAGCTGTGGCTCCGCAATTAGAAGGAGAAGAAAATTTAATTGCGGCAGCTAAACATATAGTGAGAGCATTGGGTTCTAATAAGAACCTTACAAAAGATGTGAAGAAGATTTTGGCAGATCTTGGAAACCAGTTATCTAATATGGCTACGATTGATGATAACATGGTTGAGGATGGGAAAAGTGGGATTGAAGAGCAGTTGAGTGTTATTCAGGAGAAAATTCTGAGTTGGGAGGCAGATGAGTCTATGATTTGGGATTCAGGCCCGGATGAAGCTGCTGAATATCTGAATGCTGCAGATGAAGCCCGGAAGCTGACAGAGATACTAGAGAATCAGTGTTTAAATAGTGAAGAAGATAGAGAGTTGTTACGTAGGGCTCATGATGTTCTTCAGACAGCAATGGAAAGGCTTGAAGTAGAGTTTAAGCACCTGCTTGTTCAGCATAGGCAACCCTTTGAGCCTGAGCACATGTCTTTTCGTTCGAGTGAGGATGATGCTGTTGATGAGGGCTCCATCGTTTCTTTTGGAGATGACTCTATTGAGGAGCCAACCCACAGAGATAGCATCAGCAGAAGCTCAGAGGAATATGTCATTGATTTGGTTCATCCAGATGTGATTCCTGACCTGAAATGCATTGCCAATTTGATGTTCATGTCAAATTATGATCATGAGTGTTGCCAGGCCTATATCATTGTTCAAAAGGATGCATTGGATGAGTGCCTCCTCAATCTTGAAATGGAGAAATTGAGCATTGAGGATGTGCTCAAGATGGAGTGGGGAAACTTAAATTCCAAAATCAAGAGATGGCTTAGAGCTATAAAGGTCTTTGTGCGGCCCTATCTTGCCAGCGAGAAGTGGCTGTGCGACCAGATTTTTGCAGATGTTGGATCAGCTAGTTCCATATGTTTTGTTGAGGCAGCAAAGGGTTCAATGCTGCAGCTTCTGAACTTCGCTGAGGCCATCTCAATTGGCTCTCATCAGCCAGAAAAGCTAGTTCGAATTCTAGACATGTATGAAGTGCTTGCTGAACTTCTTCCTGATATTGATGCATTGTTTTTGGATGAGGCTGGTTCTTCATTTAGAACTGAGTATCATGAGGTTTTGAAGAGATTGGGTGATTCTGTAAGAGCAACATTTCTTGAATTTGAGAATGCTGTGGCATCAAATGCATCAACAAACCCTTTTGCAGGAGGCGGAATTCACCATCTGACGAGATATGTTATGAATTACATGCGGCTTCTTGCAGATTATAACGATACTCTCAATTTGCTCTTAAAGGACCAAGATGGAGCAGCTGCTTCGCCGCTCTCCCCTGACGTTAGTCCAGCCAAAGAGGAAGAAAGCATGACTGAAGATTTCTCAGGCAGTTGTTCTCCAATGGCTCTCCACTTCCATTCACTCACTTCTATTCTAGAAGCTAACCTCTATGATAAATCCAAATTATACAGGGATGCTTCCTTGCAACACTTCTTTTTGATGAACAATATACATTACATGGCTCAGAAGGTTAAAAATTCAGAACTCAGGCTTATATTTGGAGATAAGTGGATTCGAAAGCACAACTGGAAATTCCAACAGCACGCAATGGACTATGAGAGAGCTACTTGGAGTTCAATTCTCTCTTTCTTGAAGGACGAGAGCAATTCCAGCTCCAGTTCTATCTCAAGGACCCTTCTGAAGGAAAGATTGCGAAGCTTTTATGTTGCTTTTGAAGAAGTTTATAAAACACAGACTGCATGGCTTATCCCAGATGCTCAGCTTCGAGAAGATTTACGGATTTCAACCTCCCTGAAAGTGATCCAAGCTTATCGGACATTCGTGGGGAGACAAATGTACCACATTGGTGAAAAACACATCAAGTATAATGCTGAAGATCTGCAGGATTACTTGTTGGACTTCTTTGAGGGATCCCAAAAATCATTGCATAATCCCCATAGGAGGTGAAACTACGGTAGCAGACTAGGTACATACGTGTCTGTATCTTTAGTAGATGAAATGCTTCCATTGTATTTGTATTTTGTAGCTTTTTTTTCTCTTTTTGGTTCAATAAACAGGTGGCTCAACAAAAATCCTACCTATTAAAAGTCTCCATCTCTCGGTTAGCTTCCAAATATGTGAACCGAGGGACAGGAAAATGATTTCACTGTCTGTAACCTCATTGTTGTAATGATAAAAGTTCAATTGGAGGCTGGAAATATACCAATTTCTTTATATCAAACATTAGTTATGCTACCAAATTTTAGCTGGCATCATTGGCACAACTCCAATGCTGTAATGCTTTGTTGTAAGCTACGTTGTTTCGGTAGACTTGACCCTCCGTGTCTGAACTGAAACATATGTGAAGGGCATGAATATCCTAGAACCATGGGGAAAAGCTTATAAAATGGTGAACGAGTCTGTATCCTACAGTCATCCAACTCCAATGAAGTTGCGAGTATGATGTAATGTAAAACGTAAAACATCTATGAGATCCGCAATGAAGCTGCCAAAGGTCATTAAGATGGGAGGTGACCAGGTCCCAAAATTTCAGTTATTGCAGCAGAACTTGCCAAGGGACACATGGAACATGCCAGGCTTCTGGGGTCAAACTTCAAAGTAAAGGCGGTTCAACAAGATTGAGAAAGAGAATTCAACATGGAGGGGTCTCACTCTTATCTGATATGTCTGCCAGGAAATTCATTGCGCAAACGAATTGCAGTGGCAAGTGGCGCGTAGGATGCAGCTATAATTTCAAGCCAAGTTGGGGATCAAGCCTTCAATGGTATTTATTGAAACGGGTTCTGCGGCTTTTATATCATAAAGTTTTTTGTTGGCCCATCATTTTCAGTTGAAGCAAGTGCCATGCAATTTACTTGGAAAAGAGCTTGCATTGCATCTGACCACCTTAATAGAACCTGACATCAGAAAGAGACTTGACTTTTCCAACTTGAATTTTAGGTTATATACAGGTCCTATAAAAATGGCCCTCATGAGAGATAAACGGATTCAACAAGAGAGAGATTTAGAACAACATCTATTGGGTTGAGTGAGTGGAAAAAATTGATGTTTCTTAAATAAAATCTTATATCGAGTTCAAGTTTTGTGAATATAACAAATAGACTTAGAAAAGTTTTTTTATTTGGGATATGATCTGACATAACTCAACTTCAATTAGCTGGGGTTTAATAGGGTTATCGGACCGGTGGATTTCTAAAAAAAGAGAACTTGACACTCAATTTGGACTATGCTTTTAAAGAGATTTTTGTGGCTGAGAAACAAAGCAAGTGAAAAGGAGAAACTTTCTTTATCTATTCTATGAAGCATTTTTCTTCTTGGCAACCGTTGGTTGAATTGTCAAGGCCATGTATCTCAGTACTCGTTTGGTATTTACGAGCATAGCAATAGGGATGGGAATTTGACTTTTAGGCTAAAGACAGCACGGATGATGGAACCATTTCATCTCATTCATCACTAGAAAAAGGACCTGTAATGTCTCCCCCACATTCTTTATGGTCTTCGATTCGGAATTGCTATGACTTGTGACATCTTCTCTTTTAGGGACACATAATGGTTTTGAGTTTTGACCTTTTCTCTTAAGGGTACATACCGCATGTTAATGGGCCTAACTCCTTTTTTTTCTCTCTCTCTTTTTCATTGTCTCTATGAAAAATGGGTCTAATTCTTTGATTTCTTCTTTCCTTTTTAACATTGAGATATTAATGATACAATATTTTTGTCTCAAAAGGTAGATCCTTAAAGAGTGTTTTGAGTCATTGGAATCTGTCTGTTCTTGTGACATTGAACGAATAAAGTTTAAATTTAAAAAAACTAAAACTTAAAACAAGAAATAAGTTGACACATCTTAAAAACGAAATGTTAGTATCATTGCAACAAGAAAGGATTTACAGAGTTAAGCTTCATGTTTCCACTGACGGCCCAAGAGAACCATCTTCTAAACAAAACGCAAAGGATTTGCCCGATGCTACCAAGACAGTAAGAAAAGCTACTAATCTAAACCAGTGGCCAGTTACAACCAATATTCATGACAGTACATTCCCTTGCTTGTCTGAGCAACGCCCACTGACGGCCAAAATTATCAAATTCCAAACTTCTAAATGTTCTGCGCAAGCAGTTACTGCAATGAATCTCGAGCTCCTTCACCTTGTTGGTACTCAATAAGTACTTGAACAGCCGCAATATATTCACTCCACGGGACTCATCAGGTACTAAATTCAACCCGGATAAAGATAACGCCTCCTTGTGGCCAAACTTCAGCAGCTTAAGCAACCACTAAGTCACAGTGCCCAGAATGGTTTTCGAACTGCATCTGCATTGGAGTTTCTATTTAGGGATTCATCACTGCTTTCTTCAGAATCATCATCTTCATCCCCATATGCCATTAACTGGATCAAGGTATCTGAAAGAACTAAACAATTTAGGGAAGTAACATATATACAGTCTACTCTAGGGTAGCACTTAGAAGATTTTAGTGTTTTTTTTTTTTAGTTAATATCTTCATATTATTCATAACAAACAAACAAAATTAGCACCAGCAACTTTTAAATTTTATAGTGATCCATTCCTACCAGGGACATTATCAGGTTTAACTTTACTGGTAACATTCTTCTTGTCATGTGAATTCCCAGGTGGTGTTGATGAAGCGAACTTTGGTGGAGGTGGTGGAGGCAGCATGGTTTTTGGTGGCGGAGGCGCGAAGGGCCTTGGAGGTGGAGGTGGCATTTCCGATGATGGATGAACCAACTTCTTTGGAGCAGGCATAGTCGAAACATTTTTCACATCTAAGTCTCCCAATGGCTTGCTTGGGTTTAAGGATTCAGAACCCTGAAAATGCGTTAGACAAACAATCCAAAGCCTATTTTCTCAATAACAGTAAGATAACAGATAATAGGAAATAACAACTATGAAGAGAAAATTGTTAAAAGACTTTCGCAAGAGAAACTTAACAAATGTCATGTGAGTAAAAAAGGACATGGAATTGGTGACAGTGCATGATTTAGATACTTGTGTTGAATGATGGCCTGTAAGTGCATTTTTAAAATCAAGTAGTAAGGAGCCAGGATTTAAAAAAAAAAAGATATACGACAAATGCCTGCCTCAATGTTGTGAACAAATAATGGTTGCAGTGCTGATTGGTTATCCTCAGCAAGAACCATGCATACTGATTTGATTACAGGCTGTGCATGTATTGTTTTGTGTATCATGCATTTTTACTCATTTTTAGTTGGAACTTTGGGTTTAAAGTGATCCCAAAGAAAAATGCTCCAATTGATACCAAAGAGCTTTTAAATGAGATCAACTGCAAATTCCCATAATGCTAACCATGGAAGATGCCAAAAAAAGATGCAAAATTCATGTTAAAAGCTGTAAACCCAATCAACCAGGAATGAATCTTGCAACGGTCCCTCATCATGGCTTTGAAGCAGGAAAGACTCGTCAAATTGCTCCTTTGAAACTCAAAACCCTGTGAAACATACAAACCAATGGCCCTAACAGAGGTCCCGTATCGGCCTATTAGCTTCTTAGAAGGTCAGAGAAAATACCTGGAACGATAAGCAGAGAAAGTCAGGGGAACATGTAATCATCAATTGAAAAGTATAAACGCAAATTATTACATCTAATTTCATGATCTTGCAAAGATTTCCTGTTTTACTATGAGTAAGTTAATATTTTGTCTTTTACCACTCGAGAGAATAAGGGAGGACGGGGAAGGGAGGAGGGAGGAGGGATGAGGGAGGATGGAGGAGGAAGGGAGAGGAGGGGCTGATCCATTAACATCTCAGGGGCACATGTACCAACATCAGTCAGCAGAATAGAGGATTGCGTTAATGAGATAATGCATGAAAAGTTACATAGACAGAGAACCATCCTGAGTGATTTGGGGAACCAAGCAAGCAAAGGTCACTCAGGATTGGGAGAGTTAAAGTGACATTCAAGTATCAAGTTAGCTAAAAGACTGAATCATTGTCTTTTATATTCTCTGCCACATAAGCTATAAGTCTATGAATGGCCATTGCAACTCACTCAGAATTGCCTCCATTAATATATACTCTGTAATTTTCAAATTAAAAGAACTTCCATCTATATGCTAATAGACAATAAATTTCTTTGAACGAAGTATAAAGTTTACTATAAATACCATTTTCTCAATTATATAAGTGTCTCTCACTGTAAGAATAAGTCAAAGCTAGCTGAAACTTAAATTTATGGACCAACTAATTTTATTAATAATACATAGCAAGTAGACATAGGAACTCTAGCATATGCCAGAATACCTTAAAAGGAACTCATCTTAATTGCACTTTAACAAAAAGGCTCACATAGGATAGCTCCCATTCTCATAAAAGATTCCTCTTAAGATATTCAGTCAACAGCTTTTTAAAAAAAAATCATAGTCAACATGTCAAAATCAACTTGGTTTTTTCTCACTTAAATTTCAAGACACTTTATGCCTTAACAACCAAAATTCCAAAAGGCCCCCACCCCCAATCAAAAGTTAAAAATAAACTCTGGGAGAAATAATGCGTGCCTTACCAACCAAAATTCCAAAAGGCCCCCACCCCCAATCAAAAATTAAAAATAACCATTGGGAGAGATAATGCTCTTTGTCCCAGGATTTCATATGAATGTCACAACAATACCGTGAACCAGAATTAGTCCACTAATTTAACTTAAAAAACAGATTGGAGTAAGGACTTGATCTATCTTTTATTGCATTATTGCTTTCAGCCATTATGGAACATAAGTGATATAAATCTTGTACCTCATAGCTTCGGTTGAAGGAAAATTAGTAGGAAAATGCACCGATACCTGGTTGGGTCTTGCAGGGCCCTTTGAATCAGCTGGTAATTCTTGAAACTTCCGCTTTTGTGGAGGCCGTTGCTCCTTCCCAGAATGTAAAGTAGAGCTAACACTAGTGCTGGGAGCTGAGGTTGTAGGAACACCCATGCTTGCTACAGATGTTGCAGGGACAACACTCGAGGAGATTGGAGATGATTGTCTAAGAGCTAATGCTACCTGTTGTAATGGTGTGGCTTGGGGATATATCCCACCATATCCACTATAGCTTGTCCCTCTACTCACCAAGGGCTGTGGATAACCAACTGTATTTGCCTGGATTGGCCCAGAATTTAGCATTTCTCCAGCCATCCCTTGAGTATAGCCAGTAGTGATACCAGGGACAGTAATGGGTGGAGTTGGTCTAGTGACTGCCATTGATGTCAAACCAACAACTGAACTAGCACTTACTTTTTGTTCATTCCCAGAACTTTGAACTCCAGTTAACAACTGCTGTGGAGGCGGGACTGCACCATAGACCTTACTTGATGAATTCCTAGAATGGTTGGTAGGAAATAGGTTACTCCAGTACAAAATGACGCAAAACTAGACTTGGCACAACAGTTAGATTACAATTTTACAATCACCACTCCACAGAATAGAAACCTGATTACCTGGACGCACCAAATTCTACACTGATAGTGTCCAGGAGATTCTCTGCCAATCGCTTAGCATCATCAAGACTTTTTGGATTATTACTGGATAAGAATAAGTGCAGCGGTTGTTGTGCTTCTGCAACCAGAAAGAGGCCAGATAAACTATAATTGTTTAAGAAAGAATCTAAAATAACAGCAGAACTCACTATGTTTACCCAAAAATAAAGAAGACAAAAAAAAAAAAAAAAGGAGGTTGCGCCATGAATTGCCAAAAATGTACCTTCAGCCTGCAGGCTCTCAAAGTTTCCAGAACCACGTCCTCGTAGTATGACAGTTGCTCCTGTTTCATTCATAATGTGATTTATATACTGATCCTGCAAGTGAAAAACCAAACCACCAACACAAAAAAATTCTCTCCCAATTGTATGGAGATGTCAGAGAAAGCTTCAAACATTAGTATCTCTCATCTTGAACAAATGCAGTAGAAACTTCAAATAAACAAATCCAAGAACATATTCAGACAAGTAAATGCGGGTACAAGACACATGAGAAATATAAGATGCATGCACCTATTTGAGGTAAGCGGGTTGTTCAGGATAACTCAAAATGGGAACATAGTCCACAAAATAAGATAGCTGATTTCATTTGTTTACTCAACTTGGTATGACCATCTACCTATACCATTTTTTTATGTCTTACTAAACATTCTAAGTGATAGGATAAAAGGGAAGTTCTAGCTCTCTCATAGTTATAACAAGAGACGGAACTAAAACAGAATAATTAACCAGGTATAACCAACAGCAAGGTAATCTAGGGATTGCACGGAATATACTATCCTTAAAAGATTACCAAGAGTGCAAAACTGAAAAGAAGTAAAATTAAAATCTCACATTTGGTCCTCGAATACGAGCAGCAATGTTCAATGATGGGTCTGCATCAAAGCCCAAATATACAGATGTGCTAAGTGCCTGAGAAACCAGATTCAGTAAGAGAATTACCCGATTATTAACCATCTCAATCTCACAGTTCAAATAATAGGGATTGCAGTGCAAGTATACCATCACGCTGTTACTCACAGCTGTGGAAAAAGAGGAAGAACCTGCCTGTGAGCTCTGACCATGTTTCAACATTTCTTCAACCATTGCAGCTGCACGATCAACAGCTAAAATCCGCTCTGCTGTCTCCTTTAACTGCAATGGCAATTAAACAAGCTTTATAAATGTTGGTTTCTAAACAGATAAAACATTTAGCTTCTAGAATTATTTTTCATGTTGACCAAAAGTTCAGATGAGAAGAAAGCATATATGCAAGATTTTTCAAGCAGAAAGAATGAAATTAAAAATTTTCAGTATACCACCCATTAAGGGTATATAAGGACAAACAAGTTGAATTACACTTACATGAGCACCAGCAGATATGTGAAGATAGAGAGGCTTTTCACCATCAGGCGGAGCATTTGGTGGACGATATTTGCCCCTGCATACCAATTAAGTCAAAGCATTAAAAAGGAAGAACAAAAGACTAATAGTTCAAATGCTATACAAATCTGTTTAATAACACTCACCTAGTTATCACCACAGCACCAGTGCACCTTTGAATCTTAAAAGCATTATCAAAACAATCTATCAGCACTTAAAAGAAAAAAAAGTTTCCCATATTTTCACAACAAGAAACCCTTTTTCCTATCTTGCTGAGCAAAAAACAATAAACTTACCTCTTCTTGCGTCTGGCGTTTAGTGAGCTTGTAGCGAATAGAAGATTCCGCATCATTTATTACAATTTCCCGAGCAATTACTAACTCATCCTGAATCTTAGGCTAAAACAAAGCAAAATACACAATTAAATTTTGCAACTAACAAATTGAGAAATATGCACGAATAAATAGTTCACCATATTATAAATTATCAAAAGGCAAGAAATGCCAATGCCGTGTGAATAAGAGTTTTTGAGTTGGCCTACGACCAATATACAGGCCTAAAGTCACTTTGATTGGATGAGCATTCCAAATATGGTACCATCCAGGCAGAAAATCTTTTAATTCCATATATGAACCCATCCTGGTAGCATATTGATAAAAAATACACTAACAGAGATATCCCACACAAAGTCTCACAATAACAACATTTGGTCCATACATACTAGACTAAATCCAAAAAATAGACATATTGCTTAAGCAATCAAGTCCGTTACAGCAACTCATGAACCTGCTCAAATGCTTGTAAATCAGGTAGATTATAAACCTTAACAAGCCAATGTACAATGTCATTTCAAGTACTGATTTGCTTAGCAATAAAACATTAACATATGACAGAACAAAACCACGCCTACTGATAAATATTTGAGAATGATTTATTTTTTAAGATAGGATTCAGAAAGCACAAAATATGGTAACAGAACAAACTAGTTCCAAAATCATCATTTAGACCCATGCACATCTCAGGTGATAGTATGTTTGGTTTGTGAAAAAGCCTTCGTCTAATGTTATCATACTTGATTTTGTTTTGGTACGACTGCAGCAGCATGTTGTTGAAATACAGGGCTAACAGCTGTGCAACTAGCGGTGAGCGGATTTGACAAAAAGGTGCCTGTGACTGGGGGTATACCAGGAAGGGGAATTGCACCAACAGTTCCTACATTGGTGAATGGGACAGCCAATCCAGCTGAAACAAAAGCCTCTGCAGGCTGATCCCACTTCCTCTTTTTCCTGCATAATGTCAGAACTATTAAAATTTGCAACCAGCAAGCATAGATAAATCCACTACATAACAATTGGACAACCACGTAAAGAAAATACACTTAGTTTGAAACAACCTTTTGTTAGGTACATGCAAATTGTAAGAATTGATGTAGTAAAAAGTACTAACAGCTCAATGACGCACATTTTCAAAATTTAAATCCTCCCTCTAACATGTAAGTTTGTAAATGCAACCAAACTTATTTTCAAAATAACAGCAAATAAACACAACTTTCCCCACCCAAGATAAGATATCAATTCCCACACATATGTTTCATACCACAGCAACAACTTAGTATTGACAATTTCAATAGGATTGTCTATAAAGGCTTGGGCCAATGCTCTCTTACACTTGCTAGTCAAGAGAACTAACTCGCGGCAACTGGATTTTTTTTTTCCTTCCCACCTCTCTAATTAGCATTACATGAATAGCTCGATAAAGCAGAAAATTTCAAATACTGCAATATATTCCACAAGAGAGATGAGAACGTTTCTTTTTTTGAGACTTTTTTTTTTTTGGCCTCTAATGGCCAACCGAGTTACTATCTAATTCAACTGATCCCTTTCCAAAAGAAAAAAAAAAGGTTAACTTCTAAATTTTAGAAATTAAGTACAATAACCACGGAACAATTAGGGTTTAACAGTCTAGCAGGAAAAAGAAATTGGTTACCTTTGCCTAGTCCGTGAAGCATCGTTGGTTACAGTCGGATCATCGGAGGAAACCCTAGCGCCACCGTCCTCCGTCATCTCTTTCCACAATTCTCAGAATTTGAAACAGATAATATCGAATTCGGTGCTTTATATATATATATATATATAATAACAGTATAAAAAATCAGATTTCTTTTTTGGTATTTGATTTTGATTGTGGTGTCAAATTGGGATGCTTTTCGGTTTTTTTTTAATTTTATTTTTTATTTCTGAGTTGGGGGAGAAGTATGGAGCTTTGGCGGAGAATTGAGAACAGTGAGCACGTGAGAGCTGACTTTGATGTGGACCGTTTAGTTGGCAGTTACAAGATTTTATAAGTAAATTGATATAGTCGGATATATGACTTGAGATATAATATTACATGATATCTTATTGTCTTTTTTTTTTGTCATGTTTGATTCAAAACTAAATATTATTAGGATTTTTTTTTCTTTTATTTGGTTCATTATAGCACATTGTTGAACATCCATGATCTATAATAATGAAATTCTAAAAATAACCTTCCTATAATAATTTAATTATTTTGATTAATTAATTAACTACTTGTTTTTATTAGTTAATTAATTATTTAGTTAATTATTTCATTCAATTAATTAATTAATGATTTCATTTAATTATTTAATCTAATTTAATTATTTTTTATTGATTAATTAATTAGAAATTAAAATAAAACATTAAATTAAATGATTACATTAAATAATTAAATGAAATATTTAATTTAAGAATGAATTAAATAACAAAAGCAAGTAATTAATAAATAAAAATTAATTAATAAAAAATTAATTAAATTAAATAATTAAATGAAATTATTAATTAAATAATAACAACAAGCAACTAATTAATTAGATTAGATTAAATAATTAAAAAATAAAATTAATTGATTGCTTGATTTTATTATTAAATTAATTATTTCATTTAATTATTTAATTATTTATTTAATTTATTTAATATTTTAATTTAATTTAATTAAATAATTATTTAAATAAATTAGATTAAATAATTAAATGAAATAATTAATTAAATAATAAAAAAATTAATTAATTAATTAATAAAAAAAGTAAATGACAAAGAAAATTAATTAATTAAATTATTAAATAATTAAGTAATTAAATGGAATCATTAATTAAATAATAAAAATAAGTAATTAATTAATTTGTAAAAATAATTAAATTAGATTAAAAAATAATTAAATAATTAAATGAAATAATTAATTAATAAAAACAAGTAATTAATTACTTTTATTTTTTAATTATTTAATTAATTTAATTTTTCATAATATGATTATTTAATGTAGTCTTTTGTAAAGTTATTCATGTCCAAAATATTTTAAAAATAAAGGTATTTTGGTAAAAAAATTTAATTCAGATTACCATGAATGTGATAATCTCAGATAGCCACATCTTCCCATGGCAATCTGGATTGCCAAATTCATGATAATCTGGTTACATGTGATAATCTTAAATGTCCGGCACATATCCATGTGAATAGTAACCAAACGTGGTAATATTTTCATATTACCATCAGATAGTCGATTATATTTTCAGATAGACATGAACCAAACGCCTGGGTGGTGAAAAAGTCGCGTGCACCACCTTAACAAAATTTGAAGGGAGGAGGGTTAATCTCACACTTAGTCAATAATTTATGTACCCAACCACGAATCATATGATGACATGTGTCATTTTCTTGTGACATGGACTGACCGATGTATTGTAAATCACCAAAATATAATTAACCTTACTAAAACTATAATATAGCGGTAGTAAGAGTCGAACCCACAGGGATTAGATAAGAAAACCTAACAAATTCTAATCTATGTAAGCAACGAAAAGAAAAGAAAATAAATAGAATTGAGAAATCAAAACTAAACTAAATAAATAACAAAAATTAAAGAAAGATAATAAATATAAAGAAAACTTCAATTTAAAATAATCTTCGCATTTGGATTAGAGAAATCGATCATAGGCATCTAATAATCACATTATCTTTTGCATGCAATCGGCGTAGGTTAAAGTACTCAAGTTTCCTATTAACCCCTATCTTTCCTTAGTCCTAGTCTAATTAGTACTCGAGTTTCCTAAAAAGACCATTTTTATCAACTCAATCCAATATCCCAGCAATATGAATTTAAAGATGATAAAAGCATGAAAACACTAAAGAGATCTTAGCCAATATGAACAACAAAATTACACCAGTGCACTTTGTTTAATCCATGTCTAAATTCCTCATAGATAAGTAACTAAGATATATGAGACCTTAATTCTATCTAATTTGCCACTTGTTATTAGAGTTACTTACAATTCCGGATAAATAACCCTAGATCTAGCAATCAATTAACATGCTTAATTAACTAGTAGGCCTTTCTAGAAAAGAAAACATGCAATCATAAATCACTAAACATAGAAGAATTTAGAATATATGAAAAATAAAGACCTTAAGTACAAAATAGCCTCACAATCTTCTTCTCCAAGAATTCAGAATTGCTTAAAACTGAAAAAGAAAATTAGAATAACATAAAGAGAGAGAGAAAAATAAAATTACAAAGATAAAGTCTCCCAAAGAAAGATGAGAATGGTCTCTAAAAGAAAAGTTGAGACATTTTACAAGTAGTGACTAAGGCTCTTTATATATGGAGGAGTCAAAAGCCATAAACTTAACTTGCAAGAAAAGAAAACCTAATTCTAGAAAAATACTAACTAGGTTAAAGTGTTTACAAAGGAATTAACTAAATACAAAAGCTCATTTAGTAGACTTGGATAATTGGGCTTCAATCTTGTGGAGAATAAGGCTTAAATAAAGTCTTTGTCAGCAGCTAGAAATCCTTCTTCAAGTAGGAGAAAAGATAGCACAATCCACATGTCATACTCATGCTTCATTAAAGGGTTTTCCCACTCCAATTAGGATTTCTCTTCAAGGGCTGGTCCACATCTTTCTAGGACTTGGACCAAGCTTAAATATCTTCAATAACAGGTCTAGAATCATGGCCAAACAAGCCAAGACGTGCTCAAATCCATCTCCAACCCAAAATTGCTCCAAAGTCTAAAATAGGAATTAATCTCGGATTTCAGCAGGGATTTTGGACTTCTCTGTATTTTGACATTTTGACTGCCCAAACGAACTCCGATTTTTGCGATCTTTAGCATTCTGGAAAGCTTAAGATGTCCTCTACAACTTTGATGAGAACTCAAACTCAAAAAAAGACTTTAAGGATGTCAAATCTGGCTATCTTTACAAACTATCTGCACAGGAAAAATCTTAAATTTTAAGGTTTGAACACCTTTTATTCCAAAACTTCCTTTTAGGTTCCTAAGACATAAAATTACTCAAAATAACTTAGTTAGAGATAATAAACACTTAAATCATCAAAGATAAGTAACAAAATATAGGAGAAATAAGTGCCTGTCACTGACAAATCAGATTACATGTCATAAAAGTATTGGGCTCAATTTTATTGTTGGCGTGAAAAATGTGGCATTGGACTTCTTCTTAGCATATGTCATGTAAGGGCATAGGTTCGCATGTAAACCAAACAAAAGAAGGTATAATTTGTTTCTTCAAAATTGGTACTTAATTAAATACACAATTGACTAGTTAATCAATGGCCATCTTCAAAAATCAAAATTAGCTGTAACATTAATGTGAAATTAGCGGAAGAATTCACTTAGCTGTTGCATTCAGCTGGCAATGAGCTTTTATGGTCCTTAGAAGATTTGGACTTTGGAGTAGATTTTACTACAGGAAATCTGCATCAGAAGAACCTGGTCGGATGGTGCTATATAAAAGCAATAAGCTTCTTCTGGTTTAGAAATTCATGCCTAATGGAAGCCTTGACAAGCTCTTATTCGCAACGAGAGATGTGGAGGATGCAAGCTTGACTTGGGAAAGAAGACATAATATCATTTGTGGAGTAGCTCGGGCACTTGAGTATCTCCACGTACAATGGATGGATGGGAGAAGAGAGTACTTCATCAAGACATAAAGGCCAGAAATATAATAAGTGATTTTAGAGTTAAATACTCGATTAGGAGGTTTTGGTTCAGCCCGAGTGATTCAGTTGAAGGAAACAACACACCACTCAACAAAAGAGATTGCAAGAACTCCTGGATCATACATGGCTCCAGAAAGTTCCCCACACGGGCGGGGCAACCATTGATGTTTATGCATTTGGTGTTATGATACTTGAAATTGTGTCCGGGAGAATCACGTGATGGATAGCCTTTTCGGTGGTAGATTACCGAGCCAATGAAGATGCTGATAAGGAGAGCAGAATGTACTGATGCTAGCTAGGCTTGGCTTTTTGCCATCAAAATCCTCATGAATGACCCTCTATCAGAACTGCTTCGCAGGTCCTTACAGGGGAAGTTGAACCTCCAGTTTGATCTCTAAGAGGTAGGGTGATCTCTGAGAGGAGATAAATACATATATACTGCCATAATAAAACTTGGTGGTAGCTGACATTCATGCATGCCAGCTAAAACCTGCTAAGGGATATGCATATTAATTGTGCATGTCGTGCTTGTAAGTTTCAAATTTGTAAATTGTGAAATACGAAAGCAAGAAGAAGCTTTTATTTTCTAGTACAATTGCAGAAGAAAAGCTACCTTAAAAAGAAGAAAATGAGTTAATGACCAAACTTTTTCAGCCAAAGTATGGCCATTTACTGCAACAATATCATGCATTACTAAAATCAGTAACCCAAGATTCAAATGCTTAATTAAAAACATGTTTCAGATAAGAAGATGCTCATTTGATATAGTTTATCTTTGCTTATGAACCTTAGGTTTGGAGCTGAAAAATTTTGAAAATAAGAAATATAGAATTTCCACAGATTGCAGCCATATGGGAATTTCAGATATACATATATTTAGTTTGCTGCCATATAGTATTTACTTAAAACCGAATTATATATATATAAAACTTCTAATATAGATTACTAGAAGAAAATTGGATGTTTTGTCGACCAGTGTATGAAAATTGAAAAGTCGTTGATGTTGAAGACTTGATAAAGTCACGTCCAGCATCCCCAATAAAAAGAGAAAAAGAAGAATTTTCCAGTGATCGTAGTGACAAAATGTCCACAGGATGCTTGCCTTCATCTGCAGAGAAACTTCCTGAAGGACTTTATATTGCTGTTATTATGAATTTGTAATAAGAAATCTGCCGTATAAATGCGTCAGACTAATTGTATATTTTCAATTATTATATCATAAAAAACTCTGGTTTAGAGCAGAGGCAAAAAGAGAAGCTTTTTACCTTTTATAAAAGCATGTAAAATTTCAATTTCTTTCACCCATATGACAGAATCCAGCTCTTCAACTGATCCCCATATTGTTTCCAGAGATTCCTTTACTAAGGCAAATCCTTTCAGCTTTTAGGCAGAAAAATTTTGTCCTTCAAATTGTATTATCTGCAAGGATTTGTAAACACAACTCTGTGAAATATAATTATGGCCTCTAACCATGGCCTCATATTCTCTCATGTTGTCTGCAGGCTTCCGGTTTGGCTTAATCTCGTAGGCTCCAGTATTATCCAGGCGAACTGCCTGAATTTCAGCTATACCAAGTTTGTAATGGAAAACGAAAATGATTTCATTTTGTCCGCGGATTCATCTATTTTTCGAGATACCCTTCAAGTGACTACAAATACTACTACTAGAATATCAAATATGTCTGGAAGGGTCCTATATAATCAACCATTTAGACTATGGGATGTTGGAAGAGACGTGAAGGCTTCATTCAGGTCATCCTTTGTGTTTAATCTCTACCCATTGACATCTCCGGCTGGCGATGGATTAGCCTTTATTTTAACTAAGCTAACCTCTCTCCCCAAAAATAGTGGAGGGCAGTGGCTTGGGATCGTAAACAGCAGTACTTACCGGGTAAAGGAATATAGTTGCAGTCGAATTCGACACAAGAACGGAAGATATAGATGATTATCATGTTGGAATCGATGTGAGAAGTGCCGTGTCCACGACTTCAAAATCATTAAGTGATCAAGGCCTCAATCTTTCAAGTCGTGTGGATATCATGGCAACTGTACAATATGATGCTCATTCAACTACCATGTGAATATTTGTTTCCTCAGTGGATGCTGGAGGAGAGAGCCTGCAGAGACCGGTAATTGAAGAGCACCTTGACCTCTCTAGTTATCTTCCTCAATATGTTTATGTGGGCTTTTCAGCTTCTACAGGCGTGAATGCCACTCAACTGAATGTAGTAAAGTCTTGGAATTTTACTAGTTATTTTGAGACTGCAGATAAAAAACCAGTCAACCGTCTATGGATTTGGATCACGGTTTCAGGGATTTCAATCTCTCTATTGATTTTACTGATTTTCTGTATATTATATGGGAAAAGAAAGCATGAGAGAGAACTAGTGGAAGATGATGATTCTGTTGAAAGTGCAGCAGCCATGCTTGAACAACAGCAAACCAAAATGGTGCTGAATTATTTGGTGCAGCAGAGAGTTGCTGACTTTGTGACTTTTAGAGATGATTTTGTGTCCTTTGCATGAGCCATGAAGCAACCGAGGGATGGTGTGTTAGATTTTCTTTAAACTGTATGAACAAATTCACACAGAAAAATCTAACATCTTTATTTAGAAAAACTTGATGCGGAAAATTAAGAATTGAAGATCATACCTCCAGCCATTGAAAAAACAGCTTTCCTTTTGCTTGGATACTTCTAGTCTCTCACAAAATCTTTAGATAGTGTCAAGAAATTTTTTGTAAGTCTGTTGAGACTAGGGACCCAAGTGGCTATTTATAGTAGTCCTGCCATCAAGGACTCTTTTTCAAAACCAAAAACTGACGTGACGTGATGAGATCATGGGAAAAGATATGGGACACTTATCAGATAATGGATGGGTAACTACTTATTCTATAAGTTCTTGAATAAAACTACTTATAGAATAAGTAGTTTATTTTATTCAAGACTTCAAAACTTATAGAATAAGTAGTCTTGAACTACTTATAGAATAAGTAGTTTATTTTATTCAAGACTCCAAATTGAATAAAACTCTACATGGTGCACTTGATTTCATGCTCAGGAGGGAAATTTTGTGTTACTTTAGTTTAAGTTTGAATTTGAATCTGTAATGAACAGTTGTAATAAGTTTATAAAAATGATTAATGAGAAAGAGGAAATTGCTTTTGGCCATTTGGCAAAGCCCCTCAATGCTCTCAAATTCTCTGTTTTCCTTCTTTTTTCTCATAATCTTCCACAACTTCCGCACACACCTTTCTCCCCATTTTATCTTAGTTTTCTTCACTATCTAATGTTCTAGCAGAAACTAAGTCTATGAACCTCCAAAACCCAACAGATTCAGACATAGAGCTAAAAATTCAAAGCTCATCAACAGCTCCCCAGAAGTTCCATCCGAAGGAACTTAAGTTTGTAGTAGAGAATTTTAGTCTGACGAAAAAATTGGGAAGGGAGGAGTTGGAACCGTCTACCAAGGAATCTTGGGCAACATGTCTGTATCTGTGAAGAGGATTTCAAAGAATTCACGCCATGGAAAGCAAGATATTACTTTCTTCATTTCATGACGAAGTACTAATATTCTTTCCTTATTGTTTTGTTTATGTTTTTCCTTTATGTACATCCATCATGCATTTTATCCGGGGGTCCACCCATAGCAAATCTGCTATTAAAGGAAACCAATCATGGAAAAAAAATGGAAGGATAGTTATCATGGAACTTATGGACAAATTGACCAAGGCGGATGAAGAAAATGGGCAACCCTTTCGTGGCAACTTCAAGCTAGTCAACTGCAAGATACAGAGTTCTATGGACAATATGTCAAGTAGGGGCAATTTCTAATCCTTTTCACTCTTGTACAAAAAGTTACTTTTTCTTAGCCTTGTATATAGTGTCACTTGAAAGCAATAACTTTTAGATTTTTGAATTTAAAAGGTAAACTTTAGATTTTGAAAAATCATGTCATGATGTTTTAACTTGGATTATCATTGTAAATATTTACTTCTTTTGGATTACATGCCTTTTTGGAATAAATGATTTGTGTTATCCATTTTCCATTGTCACATTTAAAAAAAAAAAAGAAGAAGTGAAATTTTTTGAGAAATAAAAAAAGGATCTCCTAAAAAGTTGGTGATTACTTTCAGAAGTAATTCTTAACAAGTCCTTCAAACCATCTTTCTTGCCATTCATTAACTTTTAAATAAAATCTCAAAAATTGAAACTCGAAGTAAGAATGAGGCATAAACCTTGAAAACCATTTGAGAGAGTCGATATTCTTCATCTGGATAATAAACAGAAATGATTGTTTAACAAGATGCTTGCTTAACTCTAAAAAGTGACATTTTGATATGTGTCAAAACTGCACTAGAATTTTGAATTCATTGCTTCCTTGTCTTGAAATCAACTATGTTCTTTGAATTCATAATGCCCATATGCTTCCCAATTTCCTTGAAACTCAAAAGTGACTGAAATGAATGACTTTTGAACACATTATCTTCTTGTTTCAAAATGAGCTCACATTGATTTTCTTGAAAATAAGTAACCTTTGCTGCCAAGGTGTTCATTCACCCACCTTTGGGGACAAAATGATCAGAAAGATCAAAGTCACTTTGTAAGGTCCCGATACAATTGATAAAGGTTTAGAAGGCGCCCCTCCTTTGTGTCCTACGAAGATCGGTTTCTCTCGAAAAGGGTTTAGCTCTACCTAGGTTTAGGGTTTGGCTCTACTTAGGCGGGCTTTCCTCACAGGTATTCTATATGCAGGGTTCGAAGTTCTAGACAAGGGACCTATCGCGGACACGACAGGGTGGAAGGATACAAGCACCTTCCTTCTAATTTGGAGAAAGACCCGGAATTCTGGATCTTTATGTTATGAATTGTGTAGTGTGTGGGAGAGACTACCAACCTTTACCAATTGCCTTTCACCACATATTGCCCCAATGTAACAGGAGGATAGAGAGGAAAATACTAACAATATTATAGCTGAAGTCACTTCCATAGGCAATCTGCATCACAAGAACCGGATAAAATTGATCGGATGCTGCTACGAGAGCAATGAGCTTCTTCTTGTTTATGAGTTCATGCCAAATGGAAGCCTTCACAAGCCCATATTTTTGCAATGAGACTGTGGCTGTAGAGAATACGGCTTTGACCTGGGATAGAAGGCATAATATCATTTGTGGAGTAGCTCAAGCACTGGACTATCTCCACAATGGATGCGAAAAGAGAGTACTGCACCGAGACATAAAGGCCAGCAACATAATGCTGGATCTAGTGCAAAAGAAATTTACCTAAAGCCTTATGGGCAGAGGGTATAAGATGTGCAGCTTATGTAATCAATCGGATGCCCTTAAGTCCAATTAATATGAAGACCCCTCATGAGTTGATGTTTGGGAAGAAGCCTTCTGTCAAACATTTCAAAGTCTTTGGTTCTATTTGCTATGTTCATATGCCAGATTCTAAGTGTAGCAAGGTAGATGCCAAGGCAAGAAAGTGCATTTTTGTTGGTTATGATGAACGTAAGAAAGGCTGGAAGATTATGGATCCTAACAACAAGAAGACCATTGTTTCTAGAGATGTGGTTTTTGATGAAGTCTCCACTTTTTCCTCCTCAACTTCACTTGTACTCGAAGATCATGTTGTTTTCAGGAGCCAAGCCAATGCAGGCCCTCAGTATATTCTCCAGCATCGCACGCTGTTTTGACAGCGCATTCACCACCGGTGTGCCTAGCGGAACAAGAGGGAGTGGAACTTGCCCTCTCCTTCAGCTTTAAGCTGGAACCTGCTACTGAGCTCAACAAGAAGGATCAAATCCAAGATGATAGGAGCAGCCAAAAGGGAATCCTCGCATGTATTATGCATCACAATGATGTTCTTACCTCCCATGAATATCTCTGCTATGTACTCATCCATGGCTCTTTTGCTTTCTCTCACAGATGGCACATACTAAATTCTTGTTGTGGAGATCCGCCCAACCTATGAGGTATTGTCCGCTTTGACCAGAAGTCTCACGATTTTGTCCCACCCAAAAGGCGTCTTTTGAGTGAGACAAAACTGTGAGGCTTTGGGCCAAAGTGGACAATACCTCGCAGGTTGGGCCGGGTCTCCACACTTGCTATCTCCTACATCAAAATATCAGATTATGAACAAAATCAGAGAAACAAACTAATGAACCTCTAAATGAATAGAGAAGAAAAATATAGGGAACTGAGAAAATACTATTCATATGAAAAACCAACTATAGGTAACATGCATAGAGAAAAATAAAGACTCAGTAAAACATGCAGGTCAAACTAATACTCCTTGAAAACTGAACAGACATTACTAAAAACTAAGCAAGAAAATAATTCTAAAGACTTCAAGAAAATTATCTTTACTGTTTTTAACACTCCCCCTTAAAGTGATTTTCCGGAAATAAGTCTAAGTTTAGCTTGAATCAACTCCAAAGGACCTTTTGACAGTGACTTCGTAAAGATATCAGCAACATTCTCTTGAGTTCGCACCTCAGCTATTTCAACTGTACCACTATTTCAACTGTACCATCTAAAACTTTTTCTCTCAGAAAATGATGCTTCAACTCAATATGTTTTTTTCTTGTGTGACAAACAGGATTCACAGCTAGCTTCAAAGCACTTTGATTATCTCCAAAAATGGTACTTGGTTTGTGAATAGGAGGATGAAAATCACCAAAGAGCATTCAAAGCCAAACACATTCTTGTGTAGCTAGAGCAGCAGCTTTGTACTTTGCTTTAGTTGTAGATAAAGAAACTGAATCTTGCTTTTTACTACACCAAGAAATGCTAGTTCCTCCACACAAAAACACATAACCAGAAATGGACCTCATATCATCCAAATCACCACCTAAATCTGTATCTGAGTAACCAACCAAAGAAATAGCAGTCCCATATCAAGAGTAGAGTTCACATACTTCAAAATTCTCTTAGCGGCATCCAAATGAGGTTTTCTTGGTGCTTGCATAAAACAACTAACAAGACCAACAGAGAAAGAAATATCAGGCCTTGTGATGGTCAAATAAATAAGACTTCCAACAAGAACAAGATAAGGCCAAGGATAAACCAAAACAGAACCTTCTTCACGCCTTAACTTAATATTCACATCTAACGGTGTAGAGCACTTTGTGCCATCTTTCAACCCATATCTGTCAACAAGTTTCCTGGTATTAGTTAGTTTGAGAAATAAAAGTTCCTTCTGAAACATTCTCCACTTCTAAGCCAAGAAAATGCCTTTGTTCCCCCAAGTTCTTCATATCAAAGCGAAGAGAAAGCTCCTGTTGAAGTTTTGCAACTTCATATTCATCACTTCCTGTTATTATCATGTCATCTACATAAAGAAGAACTATCACATCCAAACCTTTATCCTTTTTTACAAACAAACTAGGATCAGAATTGCAAGCAACAAATCCACAAAAGAGCAGATATTGAGCAATCTTACCATATCAGGCTCTTGGGGCCTGTTTTAGTCCCTAAAGAGCTTTTTTAAGCTTGCACACAAACTGTGGAATTGATTGTGAAATATAACCTGGTGGTTGCTCCATGTAGATATCTTTGTCAAGCTCTCCATATAGAAATGCATTCTTCACATCAAGCTGCCACAGCTTCCAACTATAACAAACTGCCAAAGCTGGTACAAGACGAATAGAAGTCATTTTGGCCACTGGACTAAATGTCTCTTCATAATCATCTCCATATTTCTAAGAAAAGCCTCGAGCAACCAGCCTTGCTTTATACCTTTCCTCACTTCGATCATCTTTTCTTTTTATTTTATACACCCATTTACATGAGATAGGAACTACACCAGGAGGTTTGGACACAAGGTCCCAAGTTTCATTCTTCATAAGAGCATTGATTTCTTCATCCATGGCATGTTCCCATTCCCTAACTCCTTTAGCTTCTTCATGGCAGCTAGGTTCTTCATCATCAACTGGTCTGGCAAAGAAGCAACAGTATTGCACCGAGACATAAAGGCCAGTAACATAATGCTGGATCTAAAGTTCAGTGCTCGATTAGGAGATTTTGGCTTAGCCTGAGTGATTCAACTACAGGAAAAATCGCACCACTCAACAAAAGAGATTGCAGGAACTCTTGGATACATGGCTTCAGAAAGTTTCCACACAAGCAGGGCAACAACTGAAACTAACGTTTATGCATTTGGTTTCCTGATACTTGAAATTATCTATGGAAGAAGACCCGGACATCAATGTGCAGTAAATAACTAGAACAATAGCATTGTGGATTGGGTTTGGGAGAATTACATGATGGATAGCCTCAAGTTAGTGGTAGATTCCCGAATAAATGAAGATGCCGATGTGGAGCGGATGAAGAGTGTACCTAAGCTAGGCTTAGGTTATTGCCATCCAAATCCTTATGAAAGACCTTCTATGAAAACTGCTTTGCATGTCCTCACAGGGGAAGCAGAATATCCAGAAGTCGTGGCTGAGAAACCAGCTCTCATGTGGCCAGTCTTGGTTCCTTTAAAGGCGGAGGGTGTCCTACAAGTGGAGGTCAATATACTGCCATGATTATGCCTGTCATGCTTAGAAGGAAGAGAAAGACCAAATTTTTTCAGCCACCGTATAGCTATTTACTAGAATAATATCAGGCATTAGTAACATCTGTAACCCCGGAATCCAGATTCAAGTGCTTAAGAAAAGGTTGCAAAATATGAAGATGCTTAGTTAATTAAGCAAATATTATTGACAAGGTAAGGGACATGAAGCGTGTGGAGTTGATACTCCTTTTTCTAAATAAATTCTTGAAAATAGAAATAATGAATTTTCTTATAACAAAATTTCTACATTCTACAGCCATAAGGAAATTTCGTATATGATCGATTTGGTCTGCTGTCTATACTCAAGACTGAATTATAAGAAATTCTAATGTAAATTACTAGAAGAAATTAAATTGGAATCTTTTGTCAAAGTCTACGAATCCATCTAGACTCCTGCTGTGAAGGAATTACTAAGACAAGCCCTTAACTGCTTCTTCATGTCGCTTGTTTCTCCTCCCGTAGCTGAGTCTACTTCTACTTGCCCCCCGGTTTTGAAACCACCGAGATCCCCTGATCTCTCTTTGGATTCAGAGGCATCAAGATCCTCTAAGAGGTTAAAAGACACTTCCAGTCCCCATCCCCATCCCATGGATATCTCGAATGAGTCCATTCCATCTGTTGAGATGGAGGTGGAAAACCAGGCTGTCAACCTTAACCCCATAGGTACTTCCTCCTTTTCTTACAAAGATATGCTGATTGCTAGTCAAGAGGAGGCTCAAATTAATTACACTAGCAATCCGAGTTTTCTTAACGATGATTCTGACTCAGAATGTGAGAAGGAAGATGAAGAAGGCATTGCATGCATTTCTCTTTCTAAGGAAGAGAAAAATAGAATACGTACTACATGGGTCAACTCTATTATTGTTAAAGCCTATGGTAGAAATGTAGGTTACAAATTCCTTTATCCTAGAGTGAAAGCCCAGTGGAAACCTTCCCAACGTATGGAGTGTATTGATCTGGGATGTGATTATTTCTTATTCAGGTTCCAAGGAAAGGATGATTTCTGCAGAGTTATGTTTGGAGGTCCATGGTTTGTTGGACCTTATTTTCTTTCTATGAGACAATGGGAACCTGGCTTCAAACCTAAGAAAGCCACTTTCACTACAATGGCTGTTTGGACTCCTTTACCGAGACTCCCCATTGAATTCTTTGATCCTCTTATCTTAGCAAGGATAGGAAATCAATTGGGAGTCATTCTTAGAGTTGATGCCGCAACAGCAAGCAACTTCCAGGGGAAATATGCTAGAGTTTGTATTCAAGTTAATCTTGATAGGCCTCTCATTCACACCATTAAAGTAGGAAAATATAAACAGCCTGTGTTATATGAATCCGTCTCGGGTATATGTTTTAGTTGTGGTTGCATTGGTCATAACCAAAACAACTGTCCTACTATGATTCGTACCAAGGAAGTCAAGATTCCAGATGAGCAAAAAGAATCCCCAATTCAAACTTCAAACATGGAGGAAGATACTTCTATAGGGAATAAAGAAGAATCCGCTTTTTACAGGCCGTGGATGGTGGTGAGTCGCCGAAAAAATAAACCAGTCAACAAAAAAAAGGTAGATGTTCCCAGTTCGGTACCTAAACCCGGTCACAATGTTACTGTTAGGTCCCCAATTAGGGACAAAGTATCTGGTGCTAGTAGTAGCAAATCACCTCAAAATCCTGTTACCAGCTTTGATGACTCACAACAAGACCTTGCTACTGGTGTTAGCAATTTTTCTAATCAAAAAGACCTTCCCAAATCAAGTGGGACATCCCCAAATCACATCGTTCCCAAAGTTTCTAGGCCCAATGCTAGAAAAACAGTGACCACTACACAAGGAAACATTTATGACACTGTCTTGTCTTCTGACATAAAAGATGATAGCCACTCCTCTAGGCATGCCTTAAAAGCTAATTCGAGAAAAGTTTCTGATCTGAGTCTTTCTTCCTTAGATAACTCTAAACCTCCCAATACTTTTGAACCTTTACCCTTTCATGGAGAATCAAACAGGCAAATAGGGCAAGCTCTCTCAGTTTCTGTTCCATCAGGATCTCTTCATTCCAATGGAGGAAGCGATCTCAAGCATCCTCGACCCCAGGGAAGTTCCGAACCCATCCAACTCTCCAATCCTCTCAATCAAACCTGGAACAACTTGATAGCAGTGGAGGAATCAATTACCCCAAACCACCACCTCTATCTAGTGACTTCACCGGGCCCTTATCTGGAACAAACAGAAAAGGAAAAAAAATGAAATACTCCAAAAGCTAGTGGAAAAGGAATTCCAGGAGGCTAAGGACAGAGTCATGAAAGAAGTAGAAGCCCCCTCAGGCCAACCTTGGATGGCAGATACCCTACTCAGAGCGATTTTCAACAGCCACCTCCAACTGCTCAAACCGATCATGGCATCCCTTAGAGTGAGGGAGATGAACGTTATCGTTCGATGCTACAAAGAGCAGGGAGCAATGGAAATGACGTACAACTTGGTGGTGATGCCACAATGCCACTTGAAGGCCAACCTAATGTACATGGTTAATGAGGAAGTTCAGACTAATCCCGAACTGGCTGTCAGATGGTGGGGTTTTGAAGATAACTGTTTATCAATGATTAAGATTCTGGTTTGGAACTGCCGAGGTGCGGCGAATAGAAACTTCAAGGACACTTGTAGAGATCTGATGAGACTCCATAAACCAATCATTCTCTTCATTGCCGAAACAAAAATTTAGGGCAATCAAGCTGTCTAGGCTGCTTCTTCTCTTGGCTTTGATAGCACCCACATTATTGATTCAGTCGGTCTGTCTGGTGGCTTATGGATGCTATGGAATTCACATGATGTCTTGGTTGATATTCTCCCCCATGAAGAACAGGCCATACATGCAGTTGTTCAGGTAACAAACGATCCTCTTTTTAATTTTCCTTGGCTTTTATCTAGTGTTTATGCTAGTCCTAGGCTTCAAAAAAGGAAAATGTTATGGGAAGAGCTTAGGAATTTGAGCAATCACTCTAATCTCCCTTGGTCTATCATGGGAGACTTCAATGATGTTTTAAGTGCCGACGAAAAATTTGGAGGTAGACCTATTAACACTCTCAGAGCCAGATTATACAGAGAATGTATGAGTAGTTGTAGCATGATTGATCTAGGTTTTTCTGGTCCTAAGTTCACCTAGGTTAATGCTCAATATGATGGCATGTTGATTAGGGAAAGAATTGACAGGATTTGGGCCAACCCTTTATGGAACTTACGTTTCCCTGAAGCCAAGGTTTACCATCTTCCTCGTACCCATTCTGACCACAACCCTCTCCTCTTAGAACTGAATCCTACCCCACCTTCTTTAGGTATTAAACCCTTTAGATTTGAATGGTGCTGGTTCAAACATGCTGATTTCATGGATTTTGTCAATAGGTCTTGGGTCTACGAGTCTAATCTGTCAAATACCATAAATTCCTTTTATGTTGCTGCCAAAACTTGGAACTCCCATACCTTTGGAAATATCTTTAAAAAGAAACGTCATGTGCTTGCCAGAATTAGAGGTATCCAAGAGAGCCTTGCATTTCGCCATAATCCTTTCCTTGTCCGCCTTGAGAGAGAGCTTATCAATGATTACCAAACTATTCTAGGACAGGAGGAGGACCTATGGAGACTCAAGTCCCGCATTGATTGGACTGTTAAGGGAGAAACTAACACAAAATTTTTCCACACTTCCACCGTTGTAAGAAGAAAGAGAAGTAGGATAAATAGGCTTAGACTAGATAACCACTCTTGGTGTTACGATGCTCCCTCTATCAGAAAGCATATTGTTTAACACTTTTGTCTCTTATTTACTACTTCTCTGATTTCTTCTCTGATCCTTGGCCATCTTCAAAATGTGCCTGGGCCAAAATTGATGCCAATGCCATCAGCTCTCTTTGCTCCATCCCTAATAGAATTAAGATTGCCAAGGCTGTTTTTAGTATGAAACCCCAAAAGGCCCTTGGTCCTGATGGCTTACATCCGGGTTTTTTCCAAAAATGTTGGAATATTGTTGGTAATTCTATTGTTTCTGAAATTTCCAAAGTTTTTGCTTCTGGTAATATTCCTAAGGATTGGTGTGAAAGTCTTGTCTCCCTCATACCAAAAACTTATAACCCTGAGACCATTAGTCAATTTAGACCTATTGGGTTATGCAACACCAGCTATAAAATTGTGACGAAAATTCTTGTTAATAGAATGAAACCTTTCCTCAATCACTTAATTGGCCCTAACCAAGCTAGTTTTTTACTTGGTAGAAAGGGCGCTGATAATGTGATTATTCTCCAAGAATTGGTTCATTCCATGAATTTCAAGAAAGGAAGAGTGGGTAATATGATTTTAAAACTGGATTTAGACAAAGCCTATGATAGACTGGAATAGAGTTTCATTAGGGACACTCTTTTATTTTTCAAATTCCCTAAAAAACTCATCTCTCTTATCATGAGCTGTATCTGCTCGACTAGAATGTCTATACTTATCAATAGCTCTAAGTCCAATACTTTCTCCCCCTCTAGAGGGATAAGACAAGGAGATCCTCTTTCTCTTTACATTTTCATTCTCTGTATGGAATATTTGTCACTTCTAATCAACAATGCATAAAAGCTTGGCAGATGGAAAACCTTCAAAATCGCTAGGAATGGTCCTATGATTACCCATTTGTTCTTTGCGGATGACTTGATTTTGGTAGTTGAAGCTACGATCAATAATTGCATGGAGATCAAACAAATCCTTAAGCATTTTGGCTCCATTTCAGGATAGATCATTAACATCCAGAAATCAAAAGTTTTGTTTTCTCCCAACACTGAGCCAATGATGCGCAATGCCATCATTGACAACTTGGGATTCGAGAAAGTTCAAAGCATTGGCAGCTATTTTGGGTTTCCCTATTTCTCATAAAAGACCGAATAAACACAATTTTCATTTTGTTGTGGATAGGATGAACACCAAATTGGCTGGCTGGAAAACAAACTTCCTATCAATGGCAGGAAGAGCAGTCCTCATCAAATCATCCTTGGCTGCCCTACCTGCTTATTTTATGCGAGCTACACTCTTACCTGCTGCGACTCTGAACCAAATTGATAGAGTGTGCAGATATTTTCTTTGGGGAAGTATTGAAACTAGAAGAAAACTTCATCTTGTCAATTGGGATGAGGTGACAAAACCAAGAGATTTTGGTGGTCTTGGTTTAAATTCGGCAAAACATTTGAATCTATCCTTTATGGCCAAGCTTGCCTGGGAGATCATTAATAATTCCAATGATAATCAGAAGCTTTGGATAGAGGTGTTGAAAAGTAGATATCTCAATCTGGGGAGAGAACCTCATCGCTCATCTCCTATCTGGAAAGGCATTACCAGCAGTAGATCCATCATCAATAAAGGAGTTAGATGGGTCATAAAAAGTGGTGATTTAGCTAATTTCTAAAACAACGACTGGACAGGGAGAGGTTCCATTTGATCTATGATTGAAGGACCTTTGAATAAGGAGGAGGAGAACCTTAAGGTTAATGGGTTGGTTGGGGAGCATGGTTGTATTGATCTCTCTCTTCTATCCTTCATCCTCCCCAATACTATTGTGGAGTTCGTTAAACCTATCCCCCTCCGAATTGCTGATCATCAAAGTGATGTAGTAGCCTGGGGTTCCAATATCAGTGGAGAATTTACAATGAAAAGAGCTTATATGATTGCTAGAAGTCTTGAGGATAATGAAAAGAGTAACATGAAGTGGATTTGGAATTGCCCTACTACTTCGAAGATCAAGAATTTTCTATGGCTTCTTTTTCAAGGGAAAATTGCCACCAAAGATCTTTTAAAACAGAGAAACATTTCTGAAGACAATATTTGCCCACGATGCAAAGCTGATACTGAAAACATTGACCACCTTTTTCGGAAATCTCATATTGCTTTAAAAGTTTGGCGAATCCTCTGCCCTACCAATGACATTGCTGATTCCTTCAGATGGCCATTTCTTGATTGGTTGTCCTTCAATTGCTCCAACAAACAACCTTCCATGTTCGGTATACCTTGGAAATTTTCCTTCCCTGTGATTATTTGGAATCTTTGAACTCACAGAAATAACTTTATTTTTGGTAGGTTAGATCAAAGCGTGAACCTGTTGGTTAGGAACATCAAGGAACAAATTGCTTGGATTTTTGGTCTGTTAGCTAAGGATATACCTACCACCTTCAAAGAGGTCACCCACATTAGATGGATACCCCCTCCTGAAAATTTTCTTAAACTTAACACTGATGGTTTTGCTAGCTTAAACCCTGGGTCTGCAGAAAGTGCAGGCCTATTTCGAGACAATTTTGGCAACTTCATCTTGGGTTACCAAAGAAAAGTGGGATTCACTACTAGTCTATGTGCGGAGCTCTGGGCTATTCGTGATGGTCTAAAACTAGCTTTTGATAGAAATTTCAGAAATGTTTTGGTTGAAACAGATTGTAAAGCTACTGTGGATCTCATTAATAATTGTTTTAACCCCAAGCACGAACTTATTGTTCTTCTTGATGATTACAGGTTCCTTATGGACCTCTTGGATGTCAGGATGTTAGGACATATGCCTAGGGAAGGGAATGCTTGCGCAGATCTGCTGGCCAAAGACACCTTCAACCTGGATCATAATTTTAGAACTTTTGATGTCCCTCCCATCTGTATTTTGACAGCACTTAGTGATGATAGGAGGGGAATTTATTTCCCTAGAACCTGTACTAGTACGAGGAATATCTCGAATTACACTTTTTGTAGTGGCAGGGAGCTTTCTCTTAACACTACCTAGTTAGACTTTCCTTGTATGACTGTTTTTATCCTTTTAATTTGATTCTCATCATTCAAACCAAAAAAAAATTCTAGACTCCTGCTCCCAAAAAAAAAATCCCTCTAGACTCTCCCACGGCCCAACCCAAGTTAATTCTTAATTCTAATCCAACTATGAATAGGAGACGAAGTTGTGTCGATTCACTATTTAAGGTAGCTGCCGACTAGCTCCTTAATGCTCAGACTTTGAAGAACACAAATTGCATTTTTTTTCTTTTCGGTGAGAATAGCACACTGGCTAATTTTGAGCTTTGGATGCAACATAAACAGGGTAATTTAAATGAATTCCTCATTAATTAATTAATTATCTTTCTTTAATTGCATAGTTTTATAGTAATATATATACACTATGTAATGCTTAATTGCCAGGCAAGCTAGATTTTGATCTGATATGGAGGAGAAAGTATGTAGAGGAGGGGGAGCACATTTATGTCCCCCGAACCCAGATCATACCCTTGGTTTTTTTGTTTTCTTTTTTGAACGGCAATAAGAATCAGATCTTTTGCGACATTGGCAATTCACAAAAACATGAGCCGAAGAAAAGCATCCCACAGTTGCGGAGAAGAAAAACAATTATAGCTTGTTCTCACGGTTGGCTTTTCTTATTGGGAAAGGACAAGTGTTCATTATGGAATCCTGTGACTTTGAAATCAAAACAGCTACCATCCCTGGATCCTACTCTAAACATAAGTTCTTGCATAGTGTCATCACCTCCTAGTGACCCCGATAGCTTGGTCATAATATTTTTGTGCTCTGTTCCTCTACTCATGTTCTGTAGGGTTGGAGATCAACAATGGACCGAGCAGAGCTTAAGAACATACACTTAGACATTGAGATGGACCATCTGTATAATCCCTTTTGTTGCAATGGGAAATTATATGCGCAGACATTTTCAAGAAGTCAACCGGTAATTATTGATCAAATTGTTCAAAAAGACAGTCTTGTCATCCATTTACAAGAAAGGCCTTCTAACCCGCAGGATCATTCAAACTCTAGTACACCCTACTTGGTAGAATCTTGTGGTGAAGTCTTTCTAATTTATTTAGTAAGAGGAGGAAAACTATTCCGAGAGATAACTGCAATGGATTAAAGTAGAAAGCTTCAAAGATCGAGCATTTTTTTGGATGGATCGGAAGCTACTTATTCTTGTCCAGTTATGAAGTATGGGATTGTATCCAAATTTAAAACCCTCATGGAGCTCACCTATCTGGATAATGCCAGAGCCAGACCAGCTTGCTCATAGAGAATCCAATGTACATGAGTTAAAGGAGGCTGACCAAAACAAAGAAATTGTGCCTTACGTGGAAAGTAAAGAGGAGGACGCAAAAGAATCATGGCATTTTGATGAGCTTCCATTGGATTTTTTGTCTCATGTTTCACGATTACATGAACTTTCGACTTGTTAACAAAATCTGCCGATCAGCCGTCCCTTCAATTCGTTGGACAACAAGTACAAACAAGTTGGAGGAAAGAAATTCTCTGCTATGGCTCGTGTCTTGTAAAATAGGAGACAGTAAATGCCAATTTGTTGATCCACTGCACCAAGAAAGATATCTAATGAATAATCCCAACAAATCAAACGAAGTCAGAATGTGCTATTCAAGAGCAGGTTGGTGTGTAATGTCATAAGGGGAAGCTACCGTCTTTTTTTGGAATCCTTTTACTAAGAAAATCATTCCACTTCCAGAGCAATCACACCATATTAGTAAATCTACCATCATAGGTTGTGCTTTCTCACCTTCTCCATATTCTTCAAATTGGAAGCTTGTTTTGATTTTGGATTGTTTTCCCTATTATTATATCGACTACATTCTTATAGAGGATGGGCATTGGGAAACTTTTTTTGCTTTTGAGTGGACTTACTTCAAAGTAAGTAAAGATAATAATCCAGTTTTCTTCAATGAAGAGGTATATTTACTTGATGCAGGGGGACAACTAGGAGTGTTTAGAGAGAATTTTGTCTTCGAAATTATAGTAAGGCCTTGTAACTCGATCCATCAAAATTTTCTTTTAGAAGGAGATGGAAAACTCTTATCTGTGTTTGTTGGTTCCATGGGAAAATGGATCAAGGTTTTAGAATGGCATCTTTCAACTACGAATTGGAGTTGGGTTGAAGTTGAGGATATGGGAGACAAGACAATATATGTCAGTCGTCAATCATCTTTCTCTACCGTGGCAACAATAGAAGAACTGAAGAATAAAGTCTGCCTCCCTAGATTTTGTGGAAAGGATAACTTAGTTTGTTATTGTCTTGACTCGAAAAAGTATCATTGCTATGGCTCAGATAGTGTTCTGGAAGACTTTTATGATACAAAAGAACAATTGTCTAGTGGTTGGATTGAACCAAGGGGATTCTGATTAGACAAGAATGTTTGATTTAAACAATTACAATATCATAGTACACTTGTAATTGTTTTCATTTAGTTTTCAAGTATTTTCTTTGTATTAATATGCTATGTTGATGCATGGACTTGAAGAATTTATGGTCGAAAAATCTAACTCGAAAACTTGCAGGAAGATTACTTACTAATGATGAAAATTGTATGGAATGCAAGATGATCATGCGACCTATATGGTGGAATTTTTTTTTAGAAAAAACTACCAATATGGTAAACTGAGATGATTCTTATGGTTATATTTTTTCTATAACTTATAGCCACGACAAATTACACTTTCAGTTACAGATCTAGCTAAAATCGAATTATATTTCATTAATCATGAGCCATGACACAATAGGTTTCTAATTTCCCAAAAAAGTAAGTACTTGCATTTCCAAAAGCCAAGTAAAAGTCAAGTTAAAACCATATTGACAGAGTCATGTTATAGACCGGAGTTCAAACAAAACAAACCACCGGCAGAGGTAAATGTTCAGACTTTATACAGGCCTACACATTCGTAGAGTTTTCACACTAGCAAGGCTCTCTACATGGTGACAATCATAGTACCATTTGTATTGCATACCATCATAAACTTTGTTAGCTCTACAGCTTGAGAGCATTGAAGTCTTAAGCCTTGGATTATGGGTGATGATTTTGCCTGGTCGGCATTACCTATTCAACATCTTCCTCTCTCTCCTCTGATAACGCTCAGTTTAGAGCATGCATAAAACTGAACTTGGAAGTCATCCGGATTGTTCTGAGCCAAATAACGGCAACTCATCGATGAATCTTCTTCCAATTCCGGGAAATCAGGTGCAATGTTGTTGAGATTAACTCTATATATTTCACAAACCAACGGAAGTCATCAGGCTTCATCTTGAATATACGAAATGTTGGAGTGCTGATTGTGTCAACTTCAATAAGATGCAGATGGCCACGGCATTCTTCAAAGTAACGAAACCTTTGAGAGCTCCAGAAGCCAATTATTCCTGCCCGTATCAAAGGTACGGCCATTGCTTTCAAGCTTTCCATGCCAACATCAAAATAAAGAAACATCCGTGGGGCTAAGCTTTAGTTTCTGATGAAAATATCTCAATCTGATAAGTAGGAGATCTAAAGTGTTCAATGTCATCGATGATTTTCCTTTCCATGAAAATTACTATTATTATTATTATCATTTGGAATTGGGTCTTGCATGCTGTTCATCAAGGCACAAATGACTATAATTAGTCGATTTTGATGGATCAAAAGCCAAATCATCCTGGCTATCGACCTGTTAGCGGTTGCATTAGGTAGAACAGTAACAAAATTCTCGGTCGATTACAAACACAGTAAGTGTAAAACCAGAGTAATTGTCTTCAGAACCAAAACGGCAGAGAAGCAGCAGCAATCCATTGCAAGATTGTAGGATTTCAATGACTGTAATGGTGAGAAATATTAGAGATTGTACCTTAGGGCTGTTCTGATTTGTGTCAAAGTTAAGGAAATCGAAAGGGCTGCCATAGTAGTAGAGATCCGAGGGTCCAAGGCTGCCATGCAAGTGGGTATGTTTGACAGCAAGCCCAGGATTAATAGAAGCCATGTTTGGCTTTGAGAACAGCTTTCACAGGCAAATGCAAGAGAATCTCTGTCTTGATTAGATGCTACAATCTCAGCTGAAGATGTTAGGCCTGCTGAATCTTCACATATTTTTTTCTGTACTCTGTTGAAAATTGCCTTTGGTACGCTTGTTTAAAATTGGCAGGTTTTTCTGCGCTCTCTGTTACAAAGAAAACATGAACAAAAAGAAGAAGAAAAAAAAACAGAAAATTTAAAATCCGCCATGATTGCAAAATTTCATTTTGCTAGGGAACTAGTGATGTGAATGGCTCTAAATTTGGAACTATCAGCTGTAAGAAAACATTTGCGTCCCTTTGAACATGTATGTAATATTTCAAGTCATCCATCATTAATTGCTTATTTATTTTGCTTCACTCAAAAAGCAGCCAGAAAAAGACTCATAACCAGATAAGTTCCAACATGATTGCAACTCTTATAAATATTGCTAGAGTTCATCGGCCATCAAGTCATTCCTTTCTCTGCGCAAGGGTTCATCACCAAACAATTCCCAGCCCCACAACCTAACGTAAGTATGGATTCTGAGGCTGGTATTCATTAACAGCAATCATTGGTATTTTGTTTCATAAAGAAGGATATGCCATACATATGAAATCTAAATTCATAGTAAGTTCTTTTACCCCTTAGGCGAGAATCGGTATCATCCACATGGTGGTCCAGTTCATCCTGCACAAGTCAATGTAATTAGACTGAGACAAAAGATTTCATGCCACTGATATCATCTGCAATTGGATTAGCTTTTGATCAATTCAAACCCTAAGGAAATATACTAAATATACTAATACTAAATACGAATAAAGTTGGGTGTGAAATTACCAAATTATCTTTTTTTCAACTCTCATTAATTTTATTCTAAAAAGTTGAGGATAATTTTGTCATTTCATTTCTCTTTTTATAATTTTATTCTTCTTTGTGTGAATCCCATATTCCACTAACAAAAAATATTAATATCTTATTAATATTTTTTATATATTAATATCTTTAAATATTTCATATTATATATTATATATATCTTTATATATTATATATATTTTATGTATTTATAATTTACTTATTTTTCACTACTTTTTTATATTTTAATTTTAATTTATTTAATTAATTTTAGTTATTAAATATTATTATAATATCTATATATAATAATAATAATAATAATATATAAAGTTAGTAAATATATATATACACACACATATAAAGTTGAATGTGAAATTACAAAATTATCTATCTTTCACTCAACTCTCATCAATTTCATTTTAAAAAGTTGAGGATAATTTTGTCATTTCATTTCTCTTTTTATAATTTTATTCTTCTTTGTGTGGACCCCATATTCCACTAACAAAAAAATTAATATCTTATTAATTTTTTAATATATTATAGACTTTTTATATATTAATATCTTTAAATATTACATATTATATATTATATATCTTTATATATTATGTATATTATATGTATTTATAATTTACTTATTTTCACTACTTTTTTATATTTTAATTTTAACTTATTTAATTAATTTTAGTTATTAAATATTATTATAATATCTATATATAATAGTAATAATAATAATATATAAAATTAACATTCAAATTACAAAAATGTCTATTATCATTCTATTAAATTTTCATGCCATTTCAAGTTATTTTTTGATAGGTTAATGGGATTTATTAGATATTTCAACATATATTAGTATGTTAATAGAATTAATAGTTTTGATTTTTTTTCTTAGACTTTATACTTTATAAGTGTTAGATTTTTTGTGTTAAATTTAACAGCTTTAGTATTAACTTTTTATATTTTATATAAGTATTAGTTTTGGGACCTTTTAATATTAAACAATATACATGATATTTGCATCAATAATTTTTTTTACAACATGTACCAACTTTCAATAATTTACTTATTATATATATATATATACACAAAAAATTATATATATAATATCTTTACATAATTAATATACTAATTCTCGCGTCTGCAGCGAAGCGCGGATTCATTGCTAAAATACATATAAAGTTGGGTATAAAATTATCCATTATTCTTTCAACTCTTATTAATTTCATTCTAACGAGTTGATGATAGTTTTGTTATTTTTTTTCTTTTCATAATTTTATTCTTCTTTGTGTAGACCCACATTCCACTAACAAAAAATATTAATATCTTATTAATATTTTTTATATATTAATATCTTTAAATATTATATATTATATATATCTTTATATATTATATATATTATATGTATTTATAATTTATTTATTTTTCACTACTTTTTATATTTTAATCTTAATTTATTTAATTAATTTTAGTTATTAAATATTATTATTATTATTATTATAAAGTAGATATTAATTTATCTAATTTAGTTTTACATAATTATAAAGTACAAAATTAAGAACTAGATGTGTGAAATGAACGGATTGGGTAGGTTATAGATTCGGGTCAGATTGATCCAAAGAAATTTTTGGGTCATTCAAATTTCGAGTCATTCAAGTTCGAATTTTTTTTTCATTCAGGTTCAGGTTTTCAGGTCAATCGATTTTAAATTTTTCTGGTTTGTCTCTTGCGTTTTTGGGTCATTTAGATTAAAGTTTTTGGGTTTCCGATTATTTAAATTTGCATGTCAAGTTATTTCAGATTAATTTATCGAGTTTTATGGGTTAAACTCTTGGGTCAATTAGGTTTTAGGTCATTTGGTTCTCAGATTAATCGGGTTTCGGATCAGTCTGGTTCAAGTTATTTATTTCTTTTAAAATTCAAATCGGGTTAGATTAGTTTCAGGTTCGTGTCGATTAGATGGATTTCTTCGGTTAGCATAACACGTTGTATCACGTGCGATGCATGTGACACTGAGACTGGTATATATAAAAGTGTAACTTGAGTGAGTGCTTTATACTTATTAAATATCCTCTATTCTTTAACATATTTCAGAAATGTCATTAGATTTGGGCTCTACTTTTTACATTGGGCTTTTAAAAAAAACTAAATAATTAAACATTGAGATTTTAAGGCTTTTCATTGGTTTAAATTGAGTTTTGTATGATTAAAAAATATAAAATATCATGGGCTATTACAATTATTCTACCTTCTATATTAGGCTTTTAAAAAGTAAATAATTAAATATTAAGATTTTAAGGCTTTCCATTGGTTTAAATTCAGTTTTGTTTAATTAAAAAATACAAAATATCATGGGTCATTGTAATTTAATTTAATTATCATTCTTATACATATTGTCTCACAATGCCAAAAATAAAATAATTTAATTTAAATATTACTCTTATATAAATTATTGTATTATCTTTAATCAAATCTATTTGAAAAATAAATTTAATAATAAATAAATTAAATGAGATTCTTAAAAAACATGTATTATTAATAATGCGTTGTATTACGTAGGATATACATATCACATATATAATATAACATATATAAAAGTGCGAGTCAGGTAAGAGTCTTGTTTCACTTTAAATATCCATTTTTTAACATATTTCAATAATATAATTGAATTTTGGTTTTACCTTTTACATTAGGTTTTTAAAAAATAAATAATTAAACATTAATATTTTAAAGGACTTTTACTCATTGGTATTAAAGAATGCCATCAATTTAAATTAGATTTTGCACAATTTAAAAAATATAAAATTAAGAATTAGAGGTGTAAAATAGACGGGTTAGGTAGGTTACAGGTTCGGATCAAATTGGCCCAAAGAAATTTTTGGACCATTCAAATTTTGGGTAATTCAGGTTCAAATTTTCAGGTTAAACGGTTTTAGATTTTTCCGGTTTGACTCCCAAGTCTTTTGAGTTTGGTCCTTAGTTTTTCGAGTCATTTAGGTTCGAGGTTTTTATGTTTTCAGTTATTTAAATTAGCATGTCGAGTTATTTAGATTAATTAGGTTTCGAGTTATCCGGTTCTCCGATTAATTCGGTTTCAGATCAATCGGGTTTAGGTTGTTTATTTCTTTCAAATATCAAATCGAATTAGATTACTTTAAGGTTCGAGTCGATTGGACGAATTTCTCGAGTTAGTATAACGTGTTGTATCACGTGCGATGCACGTAACACTGAGACTAGTATATATAAAAGTACGAATGTAAAACTTTTGAATAGCATAAAATATAATTTTTTTACTTATTTCAAAAATGTCATTGATATTGTTGAGTCAAATTAAAACTCTTCATTTATCTTTTACTAAATATTTTTACGATATTTATCAAATAATAATAGTAACTAACAATTTTATTTTTATCATAATTAACTTTTTACTATATTATATTGAAGAAAACAGTTCAATTATCCTCCAATTCATATAATTTAATTTAAAAGTTACTTTATAGTTTAATTATCATCCACTTTAATATAGTTTATTTTCTTAAATTTATTATTATTATTTATAACGTGTTATATCACGTGCAACGCATGTAATAGGGTGAGTAATCTATAATATATATAAAAGTACGAATGGTATAAAACTTTTAAATAGTCTAAAATACCTTTTTTTCTAAATACTTCAAAATTGCCATTGATATTGTTGATTTAAATTGAAACTTTCTATTTATCTTTTACTAAATATTTTTTATATATTTATTAAATGATGTTAGTAATTAACTAATTTTATTTTCATTAAAATTAAATTACAACTATATTATATTGAAGAAAATAGTTTAATTATTATTCAATTTTATGTAGTTTAATTTGAAGTTTACTAATCTATAATTTAGTTATTATTCAGTTTAATGTAGTTTATTTTTCTAAATTTATTATTATTTTTTCATTTTTTGATATTATTAATAACGTATTGTATCGCGTGCAACGCATATGACCAGTGGCGGAGCCAGGATTTCAAAATTGAGGAGGCTAAACTAAAATTAAAATGTGCCACATAAAAATCATTTTACTATGACTTGTTTTATGTATATTAATTATCCTATAATAAAAAGTTATATAAAATTTTGTTACAATTCACATTTTATAATATAAATAAAGACAAGATACATACAGATTAGAGAACTATTAAAAGAAGTAACGTACCTTTATTTAAAATTGTGCACGACGTTCTTTCAAGGAAATAAAATCATCAAGTACAGAATTAGAGTCAAAAGTTTCAGCAATATCTCTCTCTATGTAAACAACAAGATTATCGGCAAGAAACTCATCCTCCATTTTGTTGCGAAGCCTTGTTTTGACAATCTTCATTGCTGAAAATGCTCTTTCAGTAGTTGCAGTTGAAACAGGAAGGGTCAAAAGAAGACGAATCAATCTATCAACCAGAAAATATGCCTTTGACATCTGCGTCTCTGCTAAACCTTGACAAAGATCCGAAAGTGTGGACAGATTCTGCAATTTTGGATGATTTGGAACATTGAGCTTATAATGTTGCAACTGGAACTTCAAGTTTATTTTCTCTTGCTCAATGAAATCATGAGGATAATACCATCTTAGTATAATTATTTCTTTAAATTTAAATAATATCTTATTTTAATATGTAACAACAATTCAATAAAGTTTCAAGACAAATATTTCTATAACAACCAAACAAGTACTAAATTAATTTCTTAACACTATAATAAATATTAATGCATATATATTGTAATGCATAATTTAAAAATTCTAATCAATAACATATTAACATAAACAACATAATTTCAAGCGGCAAATAATATAAAAAAACACAATATATCACAATATGATTTATATATTCAACTTATTTAAAGGAAGACTAGTCACTTTCATTCTTTATACATATATTCACATTAAAATTTACAAAATTTTGTCTAAAAATATAAATAAAAATTCGAAACAGAAAAAAAAGCCCTTAAGTGATAAGTTCATAACTTACCATTAATAAAATAAGATAAAATGAGATGATGTGGTCCTAACTTTTCTTCTCTTGATACAGTAATGAAGAGAGAAGAGAATCTTGTAAAGCAATTCTTAAAAAGGAGAGGAATAGTCGTCGGGAAAATAATAGGGAGGAGTTAAGAATGTTTTTGGTTGTTTGAAAAACCTTTTAACTCTTCTAATATTGGTGGAAGCTTTTTAGTTTTAACTCACCAAGCTTCTTCAAGAAGTTTTTGATTTACTTAGATGGATCATCTTAAAATCTTGATTTTTTAACTTCTTGGGCCACTTTAGAATGTAATTTGAAGGCCTTTCATTTGTACTCTTTTTATACTGACGGGCCACTTAAATTTTTACTTGGGGGGCCAATTTCATATTTTGGGGGGGCATATATAAGAATACAACATAGTGACATTTAATTTTACAAAATCTTGGGGGGGCCATGGCCCCCCCTTGCTCCTATGTGGCTCCGCCACTGCATATGACAGTGAGTGACTAGTATATATATAAAAATACGAATGTCATAAAACTTTTGAATCACTTGAAATATCATTTTATTTTTATCAAATGATAATAATAATTAACAATTTTAATTTTATCATAATTAATTTTTACTATATTATATTGAAGAAAATAGTTCAATTATCATCTAATTTCATATAATTTAATTTAAAAGTTATTTTATAGTTTAATTATCATCCACTTTAATATATTTTATTTTTCTAAATTTATTATTATTATTTATAACGTGTTATATCACGTGCAAGTGCAAGGCATGTAATAGGATGACTGGTGAAGCTTGTCGTGGCACTTCCAAAATAAACCTTACTAAACTAACATATAGCTAGGGAAGCAAGGATCGATCCCACAAGTAGCTCGTTATACTTCGCTTTACTCTTATTCACTACAATTGAACAACAAACAAAGGAACAATGGCTCTTAAAACAGAAACTAGAAATCTACTAAACTAATGAGATGTAAACTAGAAATCGAAGATATAATGGCTTGGAATTCAATCTCGAAACTAAGAAACTAAACTAATAACAAAATCTACAACAAGTAATCAAAAGGAAACTAGAGTAATTGAGCTCCAATCTAGCAAGTAATCGTAATCAACTTCAACTAATGGATCATTGATCCTTGGTCGTCAATCTAATCATCCAATCCTATTATAGTTAGCGTAGCTTAAGGTACTCCAGTTTCGCCTAAGCCCGATCACTCCTTAATCGTTGAAGTTAGCAAGCTCGGTCACTCAATCTAACTCTCTTCCCTCGTAATCAACCTATTCCTTAGCGGCTATAAGTTTAAATCACAAGAGAGCATTACGATCTAGAGCAATATTAGCTAACTAGAGCCATGTGAGCTCAGCGCATCTCCATGTAACTCTCCCCTTCAATTTCCCCAAATCTAATCTAAGATTTGGTTGCTACTCGGTTCTAAGCAAAATCTACAATTACGGATAGCAAATTGCCTAGAATAGCTAGTGAATTGAAGAAGCCCAAGCAATGCGGCCATCAGTACTCAAGAATTCCCTAAAATCACTTGATCTCTAACACTTCCAAGATCAATTAGCTCAGGAAATTAAAGAATACAATGGAATTGAAAGCTTTAAGTTCAAGATCTTACCATTGATTGGAGAAGAATTACAATTACAAGCTAAATCGGATTAGAAGTACTTAGCTTCTCATGGAAGATGAAAAAACCTCCATGAAAGTTGAGAGAATTCTTCAAAATCTTCAGAGAACCAAGCTTTTCCCTTTTTTAACAAACTCAAAAACTGCTCTTCTAAGAAGAGCTAAGGCTATTTATAGTCTAACTAATAATTATCAATTTCCTAATCTATCCTTTCCTAAAACATGATTACAAAGTTAAGTGAGGGTAAAAATGTATTTTCTAGCTCCTTAGCCTAGCTAATTGGCAACTGGAACGATTTTCACGGCTTTGAACGAGTCAAATTCGAATTTGAATTTTCTGTTGCAACTAATCCCGCAAAAATCGCATCTGACAGCTTCAGGTCAGAACTCGGCCACTGAGAGGCTCTCGCATAGCCTCTAAATGGCTAGGTTTCTCTGCTTCCTGACTCTTGAACTCGCGAACAGCCATTGAGAGGCTCTCTCGTAGCCTCTAAGTGGCCCAAACTTTCTTCTTTGTTTTATTCCCAAAATGGACTATTTTAACATGTATTTGCATTTTCTCCATTATTTCACCTTTAATTGGAAAACACCTCAATTAGTGATTAATTAAAGTACTTAGGTGTCTAATTCATCCAAATTATAATGCAAATACATATACATTTTTAGCTTTAACAGTGACTAATATATATATAAAAGTACGAATGTTATAAAACTTTTGAATCACTTGAAATACCATTTTCTTTATAACATATTTCAGAAATATCATTAATATGATTGAGTTAAATTAAAATTCTTTATTTAAGTATCTTTTATTCTTTGTAACATATTTTAAAAATTTCCATTAATATGGTTGAGTTAAATTAAAACTCTTTATTTATATTTTACTAAATTTTTTTATTTTTAAATAATGATAGTAATTAACCAATTTTACTTTTATCATAATTAACTAATTATTGCTATATTATCTTGAAGAAAATATTTTAATTATCATCTAATTTCATATAATTCAATTTGAAACTTACTTTAAATTAATTTAGTTCATTTTTCTAAATTTTTTATTATTTTTATTTTTATATTATTAATAGCGTGTTGTATCACGTGCAGCACACAATTAATATTGGCCACACAGATAGCCTATCTGCGGAATTGTGGGGTATTAGAGAGGGACTTATTTTGGCAAGAAAGTTGGAGTTAACCAAGCTTATTGTTGAGCTAGATGCTATGGTGGTGGTGCAGTTTTTGAAACAAGGTGTTCCTCCATCCCATCATAGTTCAACACTTGTCCGGGATGCAGTTGAGCTGGTCAGTGAAGGCTGGGTGTGCGAGATTAGGCATGTGCTTAGGGAAGGCAACCAATGTGCAGATTTTTTAGCAAATCTTGGCCAAACTTGTTCAAGAGGTTTGACAGTTTTAAGGGATCCTCCTCCTGATTTGGTGCCACTGCTACAACAGGATGAGCAAGGAGTTCCACACTTGAGACCTTAGCTGCGTTTTGCAGCTTCTTTTGTACCAAAAAAAAAAAAATGGGTTGACCTTTTCATTTATTGAATCATCAATTTACATGTAACATGAATTATTTGGCAATAATATTGGTAAGGTACGAGTAACAGGAATATCATTAATTATTGACTTTGTTATTATTATTTTATTTTGAAGGTCTTCTCCAATAAATTTGAAATTGAGATTTCAAGTACAAATTTATTTTTTAGCTAAACTATTTTTTCCTTAAAAAACTTTTATGCAAAAAAAAAATCTTAACTATTTTTTTATAAACTTTTAGTAGTTAGTAGTCATAAACCGATTAATCCGAAATTGAACCGCATCTAAACTATTTTTAAAATGTATTTGATTAACTAACTGAGTTGCTCATAAATCATATAATCATAATAAATGTGATAAAATTGTACCCAGAAAAATAAATGTGATAAATTGTCAAATAACACGTACAAACTCTATAACTCATCTACACAATATATAGTTTAGTATTAATTATGCTTCGAAGTATTACTTTGCATACCAACCACAACTTCGACAACTAGAAGAAGCGAAGACCAAAAGTCCAAAACTTAAATGCTAAATTCAATGGCTTCAGCGGTCGAAACCATAATCCAGCCGACATGACAGTACGCCAAATTAAGCACATATAAATCATCTTGTTTTGCAGTTATGTGTCGAATCTTTAGATGAATTACTAATTCGGTATATAGTTATTCTTTGTTGGTTGGATTGAAAGTGCTACCGTTCGTCGGAATTTGGTACACTTATAACACATGAGAACTTTAACTTCAAGTTTGATGACCAAAATGATAAATATGTTAAAATTCACTGAACATATATCATCTATCTCATCTAATCTCTCTATTTATTTGTTAAATGAAGCCATTCTGTCTTGAATCGACAATTGGATTCTTTAACAACTTTACTTTATATGTGGATGTCATTTGAGTTAAACACAATTGGCTCATATATTAACAATTGGACAAAGAGGTTCAACCGTTGATCTTAGGAATAGTGTTTTTTTTTTTAAATAATTACATATATTTGTATCCGTTTTAAGGTCTATGACTAATCATATTCGAATCATATCGAACCCTCAAATAAGAAAAAATTATTCTAAATATGTTTTCTCCATTAATAAAATTCGAATTTAAAATTTTATTTAAAGATATTAAACTCATTCTACTTAATCCGATAGGCGTTGGTAGAAAGAGTGTTACCATCTTCTTTTTCCTCTGTGCAAATCCCAATTTTAAGTTACTAAGTGGCAAACTTAAATCTTATCTATGAACTTGAGTTAACTCTCCTAGATATGGATTATGTTTTCTAATGCTTGTACTTGTACTAACCGGTTTCACTAATAAGATCTGTTGCTTTATTACCAAAAAAAAAAAAAACTCTCTTTGATAGTTTTGTTCTGAATTACTAACAAAAAAATTGTGGACTCCACATTCTGTGCAAAACTTTTGAAATATGAACTTCTTATGTCAGGTAAAACAGAAAAAGAAAAAAGAGCTTCTATAAGTCTTATGGTAACTTTTTCATTTTGTCCTTATGTGAAAACTGAAATGGACATTTCTTGAATTATTGTTCATTCCTTCAATTACATGATGGGCGGCTGTCCTATGGGCTATGGTACACTATTTTTACAGTGAAAGTATATGTTCGAAGTTGGACGTTTTTTTTTATCCGATATCCATAACTTCGTTATGATTAATCAGAATTTGATCTGCGTCGCATACTTAAGTGTGATAGATGAGTTTCCGAACGATGGTTTGAAGTTGGACTTTAGCTCATTGTTATTAGCTCGTGAGAGGGGACCGCAGTTCTATTTTACTCTACATTTTCATGGTCCTGCAGAGGCTGCAAAGTACCAGTCTGTCAGACAGACATGGAAGTTTTTCTCTGCTCCTTGGAGAACGTGTCGAAAGTCAAGTTTTCTTTACTGTTCTTAAATAAATAAATAAAAATAAACACAGGAAACACAAATAGAAGGTTGTTACTTGTCAAACAGATATATGAAGATGAAACGCAACAACAACATTGCTTAAGGCTTCCTTTACAATGTTACTGTAGTAAGATTAGAGGAATTTTGTATTTTTATGAGTTGTCCAATCACTTCTTTAAGCATAAGTTACGGTGAAATACGTTTATCTTAAGTGAATTAGAAGAAACTGTAATTAACTACTGCACGAGAGGGAGAAAGATTACAGTGAAAAATCTCATTGTCACATCAGATAATCGTACCATCACCGTCAAAATCAAAAGCAGCAGTGTTAACAAAGGAATCTAAGAAATTGCTTTGTTATTCTCTCTCATGTTTTTATTAACAACAGCCCTTCTAAAAGTACTTGTCTGGCCGTTTTAAGTTTTTATTCTTAGTTTTGGTTTTGTTTTAAGCTTTGAGCAGCGCTTCTGTTCTGTAAGGGTATTGATATTCTCTTGGTTTTGAGAAAAAAGAAGAGAAAAAAAGTATGATGATGGCTGCTCTTCGGTTGGGGTCACTTCCAGGAGCAGCATTGGGAGGAGCTGCAACAACAACAACAAAGAAATGTGAAAGATTAACTGGCGGTCTTAGGGTAGTTGGTGATGGGTGTGGTGATAATGGGTTCCCTTCTTTTCTTCCTAAAGAGGTCGAGAAAATCAAAGACCCTTTTGCTAGAAATTTGGCTAGGAGGATAAGGAGGCTCCCAGTACAGGTTAATTTCTTCCTTCTTCCTTCTTCCTTCTTCCTTCTTCCTTCTTCCTTCTTCATTTGACTCTTTATGATGTCGTCCTTCTATTTGTTTTCTTCACCTTTTATTTGGAGTGTCCTGCGCCGACAGAAAAGGGGTTTAGTTGCCAAAAACTTTTTCCTTTGTTTATGACGTTTTCGGGAAAGAAAAATAGTGACTAATGTGATGGGACATGGTAGTTATATATCTATGTGATTAATGTGTATTTTTTCCAGATTCTACATGCAGAAACTTAAAAGTTGTCTTATTGTTTTGAGTATTGGGATAAAACAATAGGCTGCAATTAGGCAATTCTTGTGAAGTGAGTTCCCCATTTCTAAAATCCCAAATTTCCCTTTAATATGGTCGTATCAGTTTCTTTTCTTGCTGCGTAACTTAATCCGGGATGGTTTTTTTTTTTTCCCGAAAATTGTCTCCGTTATTTACTGGTACTTCTTTTCGGATCAGTCAAAACGGGAAAAACTCCTTATCCTTCTATCATCTTAGTTATTAGTTCAAATTAAAAATATCTGGAATATCTTATTCAAAACCCTACCAGATGCCTAGGTGCATGCATGTGTCTAGATGTGTTCCACAGGGAGCTATCATATAGAATTTGCTTGTGCTTTGTTTTCTCTGCTCTTTAATTTATCCTTTGGCTTTCTCACATTGGAACTAACATGATTTTCTGGTCACAATTGCAGATTGAATGTTCTGACAGTTTTATAATGAGTAGTTGTGTACAACCACAAATACGAAGTGATGACAATCCAGTTGTTCTTCTCCATTGCTTCGACAGGTTAGTAACATATTTGTTTTCAGTACCATAAGTTCAATTCTGGCTTCGTGCTGAACCTGTTGCAATATGTTGCTGTTTCTTAGTTCTTGTTTAGAATGGAGGCGTGCATACCCCTTGCTTGAAGAATCTGGCTTGGAGGCATGGGCTATTGATGTTCTCGGTTGGGGCTTCTCCGATTTAGGTTCATCCTTATTCCTCCAATGTTAACTCAATTTCGACTGGATTTTGTCTTTATGTCTATTTCCTGAAGTGTGCTTTAATAACAATTGGTTTTGTTCTTTTTTTTTCCCATCCTTTACTAGGAAGCCTTCCACCATGTAATGTAGCTTCTAAGCGTTATCACCTCTATCAGGTATATTCATCAATTTATTTTATTCTCAAAATGCTTTCCGTTTATTAGGTCATCCGGTTGTCTGATGCAATAAGCTAGAATGCTTCAATCTGTATTTTCAACTGTTGCTGTGACCGTGAATTCTCAAATATCGTATACATATATGTTACCTTTATGGCTTGACTTGTGTAGATGATATGGGTATATGGTCATTTTGCATTAATCAACATTGTCATTTAAATCATTCCTTGAATTAGATCTGTATTATTTTCTATGTTAGCTTTGGAAGTCTTACATCAAAAGGCCAGTGATATTAGTCGGACCAAGTCTTGGTGCTGCAGTTGCAATTGACTTTGCAGTAAATTATCCAGAAGTTGTAAGTATCTCATCTATGATTTAGCTTATTGTTATGGCTTCTACATTAATTGTTTCATCTGAAATATTAGTTGCTGGTCTTCGAAGTGCCCATTCATACGGATATTGTTTGGAATTAGATCTCTTGCTGCTTGTAAATCTCAAATTATGTTCATGACATTGAAGTTCTAAAAAATCATGCCAAAGAACTTTGTAGTTGAGTGCAGCTAAAGAACCTGTGTGACTCATCTGAGCTTTTCTCTTATTTACTGCAGTAGCTCTGGACTTGACTATATGACCTTGACCTATAATAAACATCCGAGAAATTCATTTTTACTGGCTGAAATGGTTGAAATGAGGGTTGGGAATGGATAGATTATCATGAACAGAATGTCAACCTAATCTGCCCCAGCTCATGAATCAGTGATTTTGGGGCGCAAAACTCCAGGCACTAAATGATAGTTGTGTTGTCAAGGAATACAAAAATCTTTACAGGAATGTTTCTGTGGTGGAATCAGTTGGTCATCTACTTTGGTGTTTTCATTCTTTTTTCAAGAACTAAAAAATTTTTGGAACATCACTAGCAACAGTTGTTTCATTTTATTTTCCTTTTATCAAATTAATTTGAAGGACCAGATTCTTGACAACATTCATTCTAAAGAAATTTTCACCTTGTGGATTAAACTTCCAGTCCAATGATGTATCAGTCAAACTATCAGTTTCCTATTTATATATCCACATTTATGAAATAGAGGTATATTTAGATATGTCTCAGATGTAGAGACATCTGGCCTCTGTCTATGCGTTAGAATCTCTTTCTCAAGTATTTTCGCTTTTGCTTTTACTCTTAATCTCACTCATTTCAATCCGGATCTTGACTCTTAAGTGCATTAAAAGCAAATTGTCTCTATTTCTCAGGTTGAAAAGTTGGTTTTGATCAATCCAAGTGTATATGCGGAAGGCACAGGAAACCTTGCAAGGTTACCAAAAGCAATAGCCTATGCAGGAGTAAGTCTCCAAATTCATTAATTAGTATGAACTTCCTGTTTTATTCATTTATTTATTCTATCAATAAACTTAATGCTAACATCTATTTATGTTCATGGATCAGGTTTCGTTACTAAAAACATTCCCTTTACGCCTTTATGCAAATATTTTAGCTTTTGATGGCATACCCATATCAAAAAACTTAGACTGGACAAATGTAAGTTTTAAGTTCTAACGCATTTATTCCTTTTATTGCATTGATACTATTTGAACTGTAAGATTCAAGATGCTGCTGCGTTTTCTCTTGCAACAAGTTGCTATTTATAAGCGCTAATCTTTCTTCTTGCTTTCATATGACAACCTAGGTTGGCCGCTTACATTGCCACATGCCTTGGTGGAAAGATGCAACTGTTAATTTTATGGTTAGTGGAGGCTACAATGTAGTGTCCCAAATAAAACAGGTAAAATGATGAACATTCCGATCTTCATATGTGTTATTGTAGAGTAAATGAATGCTTGATTGAGCTCACAAGCAGCCTGAGTTGAGTGCTTGACTAGGCTTTGAAGCCTTGAACTTTTTAAGCTCAACAACTATGAGTCAAGTCAATCAGTAACTAGCAAGTCAAGCCCAACTCAGACCTGTAGTATTTGGTTTAAAAACATTGTTAATATAAATATTCGGTAGATTTATTGAGGATCTGTTGAAAACTGATTAAGTTGGAGTGTCAGAGTTCAAATATCAGTTCATCATCTGATTTATTTTACGGCAATATCCACTATCAGTTTTCTCCTTTGATTTTTTTTTCTTCATTCACCAGAATAAGGTTATGGCTAAATTTGATCTCATGCAACTGAATCACATCTGTGGCAATAACAGGGGAGACTTGCCATTTGCACCGTTTTTGTTTTTCTGAAGATTAAATTTAAGTTTGATTCTGTTTTTGTAATGTTAATGAAGTGCACGGATGGCACTGCTGAAGAATGCTTTGAAAGTATTTATTTTCTCATATTTGTTGCATTTTAGGCTAAATGGAAGGTTAATTTTCTCTGGTAATCTGTCTATTTTGAAGGATGAGCGGCTCATTACAGCTGAAACATCATTCTAGGCTTTGAGAAATACAAAGAAGAAAATATATTACAAAGTGGTACATATTGTTGTAACTTTCTGTCTAAATTCTGTTTCTGCAGGTGAAGCAGAAAACGCTAATAATCTGCGGCGAAAATGATAAGATAGTGAGCAGCCAACTGGCAATGGTAAGTTTTTAGCCTTTCAGGGTACTATTTATGAGGTTCTATTTTAAGTTTTTAGGTTATTACTTGGGAGGTCTTACTTCGAAAGTTTCAATATGAATAATTCCATAGAATTCAATTTCTATAAAGCATTACAGGTGCTGTAGCATCTTCTTCCATTAGAGAAAGAGGCCATAAACTCTAGTTCATAAAATTTCCTCATTTCTTGAATCCCAAATAAATTATGGACTAAAGTTTAAAATACACACAGCATCTCCTTCTAATAAAGAAAGCATATTGGTAGGCTTTTGCACATTTTACCTTCGAAATCTTACTTGATCACCACTTCGAATTATCAGACTAACATCCAGGCTACTTTCTCAAACACAGTTTCTCTCGTTGGTCGTTTAACTGACTGACTTCTTTCTTTGACATGTTGAAGAGACTACTTTTTGAGCTTCCAAACGCAAGAATGCAACAAGTACCAGATAGCGGTCACCTTCCTCATGTTGAGAAGCCTCGGCGTGTTGTAGAGATCATCACGGATTTTTGCTCGAAGCAATAACTGCTGAGTGAGAGAGATAGATAACAGTTGCATAGATTTGTGAAAGGCAGATGCTTTCCAATCTCCATGAGGGTGCTGACTTTTCTCAGTTCATCAAGTAGTAAACACATTTATAGATTTCTCTCTGGTGTTCTTTTCTAGTTAGCTTTTTGCGTTCATGTAATGTAGAACATTTATGTTTCACTTTACTTGTATATATAATACATATATATATAACGGAAACAAGAAAAAAACAAAAGCATTAGATGACAGTTTCTTATGTTAGAGACAAATGGGAACTATTAACAAGCTTGGAGTGTCGGAATGTTTACCATAGAAATCCTTGCAAATTGAGGTTTACTTCTGATCTTGAAACTATCAGTTGCTTAGGGAGTGGGGACTAAATTGTGGTGCGTCCTGTCTGTTGGGGTGCCCATAATTGAGTTCAAAGCCATTGGAATTCCGTTTCAACAACACATCTGAGAGTTCCATTTTGTTTCACACTTTTCTGTCTTTACATTTGCCCCACAACAAAACCTAGACTGAAATTCAGATCTCAAACATGAGACCGAAATTGGTAGGATTTGTGGTGCTAAAAGGCTTAAGAGTAAGGCAGGTTGATATTTTTCAAATTTAAAGATCACTTATCAACGAGAGATTACAAAAAGCAATAAATCTTAACCACTTGTGCCAATCTTCATTAGTAAAATAATACAATTTAGATTTAATATGACATCATATACTCTTTGATTCCCTTTTTAATGACATTATTTATTTTCCCATACATAGTCTATCCTATATCAATATTCAATATTATCTTTTTTTGGGGTACTTTATAATATTCAAAATTCAATAAGCATAGGGTTTGGTAAAAATATATAAAAAGAAAATTACAATAAAAAAGTGACCATTTTATTTATTTGAAACGAAAATTTTCAAAATTCTCAAAGAAAAACAAATGAAAATTAAAAAAAGAAAAAGAAAAAGTAAAAGAAAAAAAACTTGGTGCCTTTAATAAAAAGAACAAGAGAAAACATCAGGGGCTAAATTGCAAAATAAAAAAATTAACGAGGTTGATTTGAAGTTTAAACAATAAACTAAAACCCTAGCCCTCTCTGCCTCGGTTCCTCCTTTCTTCCTAAACCCCTACCTCGGTTTTCTCTGTCTCTAAACAAACCCAGGAAGAAAGAAGAAGGTTTGAAGAAAAGATGGAAATTGACGGAGATACTAATGAAGACAACTCAAGGAGGATTCAAGTGAGATTTGTAACAAAGCTCAAAGCTCCATCTAAAGTACCCACCACAGCCATTGCCATTCCTTCAGACCTTTCTCGTTTAGGCCTTTCCTCCATTGTTAACAAGCTTCTTCAAGCTGGTAAAGAACTGTTTTCTTGTATATATCCATAGAATTCCCAATTCGGGTTTTACTTTTCTTTTCATTTTTCAAGTGTTGGGTTAAGATTCTTAAGAAATTAGGGGGTGTTTTTGGATTCAAGTTAATTTATTTTTTAAATCAAATTTGATTTGGGTTTTTCTGGGTGACTGTTACTTGTTGTCTATACTGTCTTCCAAGTAAACAAACATATGTTGATATTTCTGAGTCTCCCTGGTTACTTTAATCGATGTGGGTTTTCTCCTGGACAATTTGTGATTTGTTGCTAATTGTCTCCTCCAAGCTGGTAAACATATCTGTAGATGCTTAAAAGCGGACCCTTGTATTGGTTTTCTGTGCTTTAGACAGTGTTTAGGTTTTGCGTATGACTCTGTTCTGGTTTCTTTAAGAATTGCGGGTACTTCTCAAGTCAATGACTTTTGAGCTGTTGGTATAATTCAATAAAGCTTTTCTTGCTGCTGTTAAATTTGAAACTCTTTTGCAACGACCTACGAGCAGTGGATTCTGAGTGGAATTCTGAGCCCTTCGATTTCCTGATCAATGGAGAGCTGGTTCGGATGTCTCTTGAGCAGTTTCTTCTTGCCAAGGGCATTTCTGCGGTACATTTTTTTCTTATTTCTAATTATTGTAATGTCTGAATTTTCTTTACTGAGTTTTCAGTAGGAAATATTTGTGAAAATGACTAATAATAAAGACAAAGTCCATATATTGTCGATCCTTATCAAACTTGCCTGGTTAAGTCTTCTGGTGTTTTCAGATAGCCCTTGGACCATCACAGTTTTATGTTAATGATTATTTGGTAGGCTTGTAATTAGGGATGCAACTGCATGATCATTGTCATCTTTCATATTATGCGCTGCTCCTTAGTAGGGGGCATTCATGCTAAACAATTAAACACACATATTCACAAAACTTCAGAAGATTTAGGATAACTTTGTCAATTTCCTTTGTTTGATTCCTGGATGTAATGTGTGAACAATTGCAGGAGAAAATTCTGGAAATTGAGTACATAAGAGCTGTTGCGCCTCGAAAGGAGGAAGAGCCTTCTCCACACGATGATTGGGTTAGTGCAGTTGATGGTTCTAGTCCTAGGTAAGCCTTTCAATATAACGTTGCCATGATGCTAGTGTTTTCTTTCCTTTTCTTTTTTTTTTTTAATTTTATTATGCAAGATTTGATGTTGAGTTGGTTGGTTGGCAGCACATTTATTCTGTAAAACTGCTTATTTCCACATTGTTTTGCAGGTTCATTTTGACTGGTTGCTATGATGGTTTGGGAAGGTAAATGTCACTTTGTCTTGTCCAATTCTCTTCAATCTTTATTGTTTTCATTTTGTGGCATTATTGGACTTGTCATTCTGAGGAACTTGGTTAATGAAATACTCCTCGTCTTTCTGAAATTTTTCTATATTTTTTTTCCATATAATTTCCTTTAGGGTATGGAAAGAGGCTGGATTGTGTACACATATACTAGAAGGACACAGTGCTCCAATTTCTTCTGTTAGCATTATCAAATCAGAAGGTTTGGGCTTTTAGTGGTTATCTTTAACATTTTAGTCCTTGATGTTAATAAAGATTTCATGCTTGTATATGACTGTCATATGAGTTTTACTTAAATAAGTTTCCTGGCTATTTCTTTCTTCTGATGTTATTGTACAACTGCCAGCCCTTCTATATGTATCATTCTTTCTGTTTTGGTGAAATGGAACATAGTTTCTAGGGGTGTCTGATTTGTCGCTAATCCTGCTTGGTGCCCTTAAATCTATCTCTAGGCTTGTTAATTCTCATTGTCATGATTGTTTTCATATTGATCAGTAGAGTCTGTCACACATGCAGGGGCAGGAAGTGCTACAGTAGCTACTGCTGCAAAAGATCAAACTCTGAGGCTGTGGAAGGTAACTGGGGGAAAGAACTCATTTCAGAATGGAAATGTAATTCATTAACGAATTTATACATCTTTTTCCTGTAAAGTTTGATGCAGAGGATTATGGTGATCATCCTGCAAAGATAAGAGCGTTCAAAATCTTGCGTGGGCATAATGCATCTGTACAAAGTGTTGCAGCAAAGACTTCAGGAGATATGGTCTGAGCTATTCTTTAAATCTTGTGTGTGTGTGTGTATGTGTGGGTGTATGTGTGTGTGTATATATATATATATATATTATATATTTTATATATATATATATATATATCGTACTGTGATATGTTAGTTTTTAGCATCAGGGCCATTGACTCCATCTCTTGATATATAGGTTTGCTCAGGTTCTTGGGATTCTACAATCAATTTATGGCGGACAAATGAGTCTGATGTAGGTGGGGATGCGGTGTCAATCAAGAAAAGAAAGGTGAATAATAAAGCTGAGGAATCTCAATCAGAAGTATGGCATCCTTCTCTCGCGCTCTGCATTGCAATTTTCAAGTAGCTGAAATTGTTTACACTTTACACGATTCATAATAGCTTCCTTGGAGAATATCCTTACTTTATTAGAGGCTCTTTGAATTAAAACAGGAAGCATATGGACTTTCTCTAACAGCAGCCATGATAAGTCTAACGCCTTATTGTTTATTGAACCTCCATAAGTAGATCTTGAGTGCCTTTTTAACCATTACCATTAATGTTTCTAGCCTAATATTTATAATTTGTCAAAATGCTGTGTTTTCCCTCATGCATGTTAGCTTTTCTGATATAAATTACAAATTTCCTTATTTTCTTTTTGGTGTTTTGTATTTTACTTATTACACAACCTATTCATATTCCTTGGTTTATTTTCTGCAGCAAGTTCTTTGTTTAATTTATTACGGTATAATGTATTCTGCAGGGAGAGGCTGTGTCTACACTCGTGGGTCATACACAGTGCATTTCATGTGTGGTTTGGCCCCAAAATGAGACAATTTTTTCTGCATCTTGGGATCATTCCGTTAGACGATGGGATGTTGAAACAGGCAAAGATTTGTCAGATATAGTACGTGTCGCTCTCTCTCCCCCCCCCCCCCCCCCCCACCCATTTGTCTTTATGTTTGCATGAACCTGCATTCTAGTTATATGATTGGAAGAGCATTTTATGCTTCTTGAATCATGTATTTGCGCTTTTTCTTTCGTTTGAATGTACTTTATGGTTCATCTGAGAAAAAATGGAATAAAGAAAATATATATTGTTGTTGTTTTTCATTCATACTTGCCTCTCCTGGTTCGTGTTTTGCTTTCCATTTTTTCTGGTTCTATTTACGTACCTTTACCCTGCTTAGCTGTTTATCATGTCCTTTCTTTCTGTCCTGCCCACCTCTTCCAAGAGGCCTCATCTTACATCATACATCATTACACCATGTTAGTCTAACTTGTTCTTGAAAATTTACAAAGTGGACCTTTTTTTCCTTTTTTTTTAACATATGCTTGGAATTTGAGCGGTTATTGCTTCTAGTGTATGGTCTTGACCTCAAATCCTGCATTAGACACATGCTGGATGCATTTTGTTGCTTCATTTGCTTTCATGACTTTGTCGATTTAGGTAGAAAAACCATTTTTTCCATAAAGTTTGAATGACACTATCCCCCTTGCACAGTTCTGCGGCAAAGTTCTTAACTGCATTGATGTAGGAGGTGAAGGATCAGCTCTTATTGCTGCAGGTGGTTCTGATCCAATTCTTAGAGTATGGGATCCTTGTAAGCCAGGTCTGCTATTCATAATTTCATTGACTATTTTGTTATGTTTTTCAGTCCTCTCTCACCCATTGATGTATGTGTGGACACAAAACCACTGAAATTTCAATATCAAATGATACTTTTTACTTTTCAAGGATCATCGGCACCTGTGTTTCAGTTCTCTTCACATAGTTCTTGGATTTCGTCTTGCAAGTGGCACAATAGTTCTTCTCTTCATTTACTTTCTTCCTCCTATGATGGGAAAGTAATGCTGTGGGATCTTAGAACAGCGGTATCGTTTTCTCTGTTTTCTCACTATTTATCTATTTATTATTAGCCAAGCCAGAAGCAACCTTTTGTTTCTGTGGATACTGTTTTGATTTTGCTAGTGCTTTCTGTATGGCAGTGGCCTCTGTCCATCATCGATACGCACAAGGACAAGGTATGATGCTATTCTTTTTTGTGTATATTCTGTTGATGTAGTTTTCAAGCAAAGATATTGAAGTCCACATTAACGCTCTGGTCTGGCTGCATTTTAGGTATTATGTGCTGACTGGTGGAAGGGTGATAGTGTGGTTAGTGGTGGAGTGGATGCACAGCTCCGCATTTCTTCAGACATCTCTTTCCAGTGAGGTAAAATTTAGCTATACTTCTTTAAATTTATCATCCTTCAGCTTTATCTGCCCAAAGGTCGGTGGTACTTGTTAATATGCTTCAGAAATTTTGACTGATTTGAAAATCCCAGTTTTTAAAATCCTCGGTTATTGCCGATAATGATTTCAATTCAATACGTAAGACCGTTGCCTTTTTTTTTGTTTTGAGGGAAAAGACGTTTGCCTTTGTTCAATCAATGATCATTCGGTTATGCTTCCTTTTGTTTCACTCATCATAATGCGATGTTAACCTGCCTTCCTTGCTACAGATGATGAGCATCTCCCTTCTCGTTCCCCCTTCCAGGAAGGGATGACAGATACCGAAGGTTTGCTCAGCTATGTAATTCTTTGGCATGATGCCGGTAAACGGAGCTGCACGGTTTAATGTCAAGTTAGAGGTTAAACCATTAAAAAGATCGGTGTCATCCGTCAACCAATTTTGTTCAGGGAACTTTAGGAAATGTAAAAAGGACATACCGCCCAGCATTTCCTTCAAAGATCATCTTCTATTTGTTCCATTAGCATTAATTTTCTTAAATGTACAACTATATATACACACTCTCTGTTTCACATTTTGCTTGATCTCATAGTAATCAAAAACTGTTTTGAGTTCATGTTAATGGTATTCAACCAGTCTCCTATTTCCTTGTCGAAAGAAACCCTAACCAATGCTCCCATTTTTGCAATTTCTTCCAAAAGAACTCGAATGTCCAATTTCATTTCCATGTGAAAAATAATGATCTGTAACATAGTATTGATCCTAGAAAGTACATAATAATCAAGTCGGTCCAAGTTTATACGAGGGCACCCATCCTGTATAAATCTATTTAGGTCCGGACGACTAATAATTTTTCAGGGGATACACAAAAATCAACGATTTAAAATAAGATAGTATTCCCTTTTTTAGTGTGAAACGTCCGGATAACAAATAATTTTTCAAAGATAAAGAAATAAAAAATCGACGGTTGAAAAAAAAAATTCTCTTCTTTCTAATGATGGAGTCAACCAAAGCAATTTTGTTTAGTGGACTGATTACTTTCAAGTCAAAATTGTTTAATTGATAGGAATATTATTACAAGCAAACCCCAATATTCCTAACCTTTTTTCCTTTTACCATGATTTATTTAGGGGACCTTTTTGGGCCTTTATCCATCTTTTTCCTTATTTTTGTTTCTTTACCCTTTTAGCAAATCATGAAAAGCACCTTCACTTTAGGAAAGTACGAGTAAGGCCGATCCCCCGTGATTGTGATGTAAGCTTCTGGCAAAGTCATAACACTTTGACCTTACTGCCCTTCCTCTTGCTATCGCCTTCTTTAAAAAAATTAATTTGACCTATTAAATTAGAAAATACTTTTAACAAAAATTATAATTTTTAATATTGCTGTTCTGGATTTCAAAGAATCCAAAGTAAACACCAATACACTTATTTCAGTAAGATCCCACGTCCATGAAAGAACATGTAATTTTTGCAGCATATATCACTGAAAATGGATAGAATAACAACTCCAAAATGATAACAGTATTAGTTTTAAGCAAGTAAAAAAGAAAATAACATTTTTATTAAAAAATGGAAAAAAATAAAAACTAGAAAATAAAGTATCTAAAGAGGTAAAAAGAAAAAGTAGATAAGGGTAATTAGATAAATGTAAAAACTTGTAATTCAAAAGAGAGTTGGAAAATAAGTATAAATAAAGTTCAAATTCAATTTAATTTTTTTGAGATAATTTTGTTTAATTTTCAAATAACAATAAGTAAATACTAAATTGAAAATAACCTTGTGATGTACTATAAAATGTTAGTAAATTTTTAATTTCACACTGTAAATACTAAAAAAGAAAACAGAATAGACTTTGACTTGTGAATAAAAGGTAAATAATTGACTTTTGAAACCAAATCATCCCATCCCAACTCAACAATTCCTGGCAAAAAAATTTTTCTTTAATCTTTTTTACATTAAGAAAAAATTTCCAATTTATGTTTGTTTAATAGTGTTACAATTTTTCCCTAAAAAAAAATAATGTGACAATTTTCAAATTGGCTGAGGGCATTCAGGACCTCAAAAAGAGAGTGATAGTCAAACTGCATGATGCTGTAATAATTTATGCAATCTCAAAAAGCCACTCACAGTCCTCTCTCTACCATATATAAACTGCCATAAATTCCTTTTTTCTCATCTTTCTTCTTTCCTTTTCCAATGCCAACTCCAAAAGTCCAAAACCAAGAATCCCATTCTTATACTCTCTTTCATCAGACAGAAAAACTCAACACCAAACAAAGACTATGAACTGAAATTTCCACAACTCTTTTCTGCTCATAAATATCAGGGTACATTGTTTTTCTAACATGTTATCAATATTTTTTTCCTTTACATGATCCAGTGAATTATTTAAATGCATTATTTAATACTATGTTCAATGCAATGGGTTTTTGGTTTTGTCTTTATAACTTTTTTTTTCTGCTTGAATTCATTATTTTCTTAGGCTGGTTCTGAGCTCTTTTCTTTTTTTTTTTTTGTCTTTTGAAGCAATAATCTAGTTGGGGACTTTATCTGATACGAACTTGTTTCTTCTTTCTTATGTGATCCAACGACTTTTATAAATTTATCAAAATGTTCACTTTGATGGGTTTTTTTGCTTTTCTTTTCATTACTCTTTGTCTACTAGATGGTTTTGTTGATTTGTAGATCTTTATTTATTTGTTTTTTGAAGCAATTTTCAAATCAGCATTTTTCTTTTAACCGAAAAGGTCACTTTATGTGATAGAAACTAGTTTGCTAATTAATCATCTTCGGTCGTGTGAAGTTCAAAAAGTTGCAAAAGTTTTTTATTTTCTCTTGACAGGAAGCAAAATGGGTGTTTTTTTATTGCCAAGTTCAGCCTGTGGGATGCTTCTTCCCCACTTCCCTGCTGTTTCTTCGGCCACAACACATGGGCAGTTTCATTTAATCTTGGGAGGTTCTTCTAACAGGAAAAGGTTCTTTATATACGTTCGAACTCCAAACTTTTTTTTTTTTTGGATAGCTTGCGCCAAACTTGTTCTCTTTTACGTTGATACTTATATGATGCTTCGATTTACACATATGTTTGGTAAGGTATGGCTATTACTTGAATTATGATATACTTTAATGAAATAATGGATGGAAGATTATGTTCTTGCAGGAAGCATTTGCTTACTGGAAACTGGCAGTACAGACCAAGAATTATTGTTGCCTCGAGTATAGTGAGTACTTGCTACTGTATATTGTATTATTGTAATTAATTTTGGCTTTAAAGCGGTGGATATATTATGCTTGTTAGCTATTTGGGTTTAACTAGGTCTTTTTGGGAAAAGCTTGATAAGTTGATTATGTGATTATGTATAATGAAAGAATGACCAAGAGCTTTCACCATTAGAAGTTTGCCTTGATATGATTAAAGTAAGGTGGAATCAAGGTTTCACTCAGTTGGTACTCTGCCTACACCTCGGGAAAAATTAGGTGACTCTACTGGGTGTGGTAGTTTGTAACTTTTTCCTTTTAGTTTCAATTAAAGGAATAACTCAATGCGAGAGTTGAGTGAGTCTTATGACAAAGAGTTGGAAAATGGCTGATGACTGTTGAATTTCTGTGTCAGGATGATTCCCATCACACTCTCGCAGATTTAGCTGATGATGAGGATGATTATTCATCATCTAGATATGAACTTTTGGAGATGAAAGAAAATGAGTTGGTCGAAGCCAGAAGGGCCCTTTCTGAGGCTCATGCCAGACAAGAAGCCATTGAGAAAGAAAGAGATCAATTGCTTGAGGATTTTGCTCATTCAGAGACTAAACAGCAGGAATATGTGGCTGCGATTTTGCATGACAAGGAATTGGCTATTTCAAAACTGGAGTCAGCCAAATCTCTGTTCCATCAGAAGCTGCAGGAGTCGGTGGAAGAGAAATTTTCCCTGGAATCTAAGTTGGTTCTTGCTAAACAAGATGCTGTTGAGCTTGCAGTACAAGTTGAAAAGTTGGCTGAGATTGCTTTCCAACAGGCCACATCTCACATATTAGAAGATGCCCAGCAAAGGGTAGCAGCTGCAGAAACTTTGGCTGCAGAGTCAACTCATCAAATTGAAGAAAAAATAAGGAATGCAACTGAAGGTACTATATTGTCAATTGTTGAGCAGTCAAAAGATGCTATAACAAAGGTCCTTGATGTGGCTGAAATGGCTAGGGACCAGGCTACAAAAGCCATGGCCGCATTCAATGATGGTATAAATCCGATTGATGCTATTGCTTCTGTTCAGTCTGAGAATATTATATTCAAAAGTTCTGTGAGTGATTTAGAATCTCAATTATTACTTTCAAAAAGTGAGGTCGATAGGTTGAAATTGGAGCTGCAACAGGCACAGGCACAAGCAAATGCAGCCGAACTCCGAGCCATTAATGCTGAGAAGTCATTGCTTGAATTCCGAGAGTTGAGTACGAAAAAGGCTTTTGAGCAGGAAGAGGAGATTAGATCTTTGTTGGAGAAAATAAAGAAAGAAGCGGCAGAAAGAAAGAAGGCGGTTTCCAAGGCTTTTAAGGCTGAGTTGGACAGCATCAAGACTGCCATTAATGCTGCCAAAGAAACAACACGGTCAAGAGATAATGCCTACATGAGAAGATGTGAAGCCCTGCAGAGATCACTGAGGACGTCAGAAAGTGCTTCGAAGATGTGGAGACAGAGAGCAGAGATGGCAGAGTCATTATTGTTAAAGGAAAGACAACAAAATGAAGAGGATGAAGATGCCATCTACATTGTTAATGGTGGGAGGATAGACCTTTTGACGGATGATGATTCACAGAAATGGAAACTTCTGAGTGATGGTCCTCGTAGAGAGATACCTCAATGGATGGCAAGAAGGATAAGAAGCATCCGGCCCAAGTTCCCTCCTAGAAAGAGTGACATGTCTGAAGCATTGAATACAAATTTTAAATCATTGGCATTGCCCAAACCTGATGAAGTTTGGTCCATTGCTCAAGAAAAGCCAAAAGAAGGTGATATGCTTATTGAACATGTTATCGAAAAAGAAGTAATAGAGAAGAAACGGAAGGCTTTGGAACGGGCACTTCAAAGGAAGACAATTAAATGGCAGAGGATTCCAGAAGAAACAAAGCTAGGTTAGTTTTTTGTTCTCTACTATCCATTTGTCATCATTTGCAAAATAGCTTTGTAGAACTAGGTTCATATCTGACTTGCATTAGAATTTGAAACTGAATGCAGAACCAGGAACAGGAACAGGACGAGAAATTGTGGTGAGTATATCGTCATCCATTGCTTGGTAAATGATCCTGAGATTTACTTGTTGTTAACTTGATACCTTATGACATTGATTATTGAGGTTTCATGGTTTTAAGTTAAAGCATAGATATATGACCCTTGTCAAGTGTCTATTGTTCTTAGAAAATGAAATGATTTTATTTGGCTGGTATAGGATTTTAACCTGTTTACATTGTTATTTTTGGCTGTCAAGAGTGGTCTGTTTGCCAGTGTAGAGGACCATTTTAGGCTTTGTAATATGTAATTCTTTATCTTCTTTTCTAGAAAAGAAGGTGGCGGAGTTTATTATTTATTTTTTATTGAAGGGAGCATTAAACATTTTTCGGACACTAATTCATGATCATGATCCATTCTCTGCAATTACTCCCTTCTAGAAGGTGTAATGATTGATTTGTGATGCTGCCGCAGATAGAAATAAAATTTAACTTATATGAATAACTCCTCAATCAGGCCTATGCCACATAATAGCTTATTTCTTCCTGTCCTTAAACTCTAAATAGTAGAAAAGTTTGTTCTGTTTTGAATTTTTGTCCTGTCATTTATTTTCAGATATTTAAGCATCCAAAAGATTTTCAATTTTCACCTGGAATCTTTTTCCTCCTATAATATTATTTGTCTATTCCAACCATTATTTTTTCTGGGCTTTGAAGAGAACTCTAATCTTTGTCTTCATGTCTGATTTTTGTTTTATGCTTGGTAGAAACAGAGATATGTTCAGTTATTCTACTTAAGGAATTTTTGCTTATTTTGAGTGAGGTTATCATTGATTATTGGGAAACAGATAAAAGTATTCATTATAAACAGATATCAATATTTTGTTCAAACTTTTAACACTCATAAATCTTTACCTTTGGATCTTAAGTTTCAAGGTTTCAATTGGGAAAGCTGGAGAAGGCAGTGGTACCAGGAGCTAGCTATTAAGGCTGCTGATTTATCTCAATCTGGGATGACTGCAGTATGGTTCCCACCACCAACAGAATCTGTTGCGCCTCAGGGTAAATTTCCGGTGGTACCATTTCTATTTTGTTTCATTTACTAATTTCTTGTTTGTCAATTGTGGTTCTTCTGAAATTCGAACGATTCCTTTTCCTTTTATTGAGTGAATTGTCATTTTAAATGACAAGTGTGTATGTCACGGGCCCGGACCAAAGCTCCAGACCAGTGCGGCTCTTGCTTTGGTCCGTGACATGTGCATGCTGTTGTTCTGGCATGAAGGGATAGTGCCATGCATTGCTATCCAAAGAAATCAACCTTGTTAGGAGTTTGTTTTTGTGCTAATTTTATTTTACCAGTAATTATCGCGCATGGTTCCATACTCCTTTTATAATAATCAAAGATGTTCTGTCTACACCTTTTTGTTGTCTCACACACTGTGTCAGTAAGTTATATGTAATAACATGCAGGTTATATGCCTTCCGACCTTTACAACTTGCACTCCTCGTATGGAACTGTGGAAGAACTGAAATCTTGTATAGATGAAATGCATTCTCAGGACCTTCTGGTATGTGGAGCTGATGAACATTAAACTTTAAAAATTAATGTTTATGACTCCATTCTGCTCGCTTATGACATTCTCAGTTTTCCTTCAAATTCTTGGAATGGAAATTTTCTATGTAGTTGTGTGCATTATTCCGAAATTGTATTCAGTGTGGGTAAAATAACAAAGTACTGGGAATAGATGAAAGTGTTGTTTCAGCAAACCATTTGATTGTGGAAAATCAATTAAGTAATTATTGCATAACAATATTTACATATTAGTGCTAAAAATACTATAAACCTCCATCATTTTTCTTGGAAATTGCAAAATTAGAATAACTTTATTAAGAATGACATTTAAGAAAATAAAAAGGAAAAAAAATTCAGATAATGCAGATGCTATATTTTATTCTAGACTGTTAGTTAATTGTCACTTCTGGTGAAGTGAATCTTAAATTCTGTTGCCTTTCTATGCAGGCATTGGGAGATGTTGTACTTAACCATCGATGTGCACATAAACAGGTTGGCTCCCTTTTTTCACCCCACTTCGCCTCCCCTAGCCGGCTTTCTCTCCCGTTTGAACTTTTCAAGAAGTTTCATATTGAATTCGCCGAATGCCACTAAAATTAATATTGGCCAGTACACTTTTCTTTATGCTGTTGAATTGTGTAAATATAGAAGTATAAACTTCTTACCATGACATTTACAGATCTTATGCATGGCTGAAAGTGTGACATGAGCTTAAATGAGTCTACTGCAGGGTATAGTTAAATGATGTTTTGCCCATTTCAGAGTCCAAATGGTGTCTGGAATATTTTTGGTGGCAAGCTTCCATGGGGACCTGAAGCAATTGTTTGTGATGATCCAAATTTCCAGGGCCGTGGGAATCCTTCAAGTGGTATGTGTATGATATTGTTTGTTTTAATTTACTGAAGAAGACATGAACCATTAATGTAGAGTAGGAACTCTAGATCATAATTCCGGATAATGTGGCTAAGGTAATTGCCAGTTTGATGATATGCTTCTTTATGTGCTATGTAGAAGTGTGGCTTTTGAAAATATTTTAAAGAGTATATTTTAGAATTGAATCAGAAAGGAACATTTTCCTTTACTATATATATATATATATCTTTGAATAGGGTGGCTTAGATCTTGTTTGAACAGTTTCTACATTTTCCTCTATAAGAAAATGAAAGAGAGAGATGGATTGAGAATAATCATACAAATTTAGAGTTTTCAATCATTTAATCAAAAGTCCACTGGTTACTAAGAACTGGTAACAAAATTTATTAACTAGAGCAGAACAACTGGACAAGGTGTTGACTAACTATATCAGACATTGTCCATCAATAAAATGGCACGTTATTTCTGGATATTAAATGAAAAATAAGACTTTGGTTCCATAAATTTAACTGATTTAGGTTTATGTTTAGGTGATATCTTCCATGCTGCACCAAACATCGATCATTCCCAGGACTTTGTACGAAGAGATATAAAGGAATGGTTGAACTGGCTTCGAAATGATATTGGTTTTGATGGTTGGCGGCTTGACTTTGTTAGGTGAAGGCCATTCTATTGTCTTCCTTTTTCTTATATGTCATTCTATTATCTTAGATGCGAGCCCTATCATTTCTTTTTTAACACATATTTTGACAATTAAAACAAAGATTATGGTAGACAGGACAAGAGAAATTAATTAGATTCTTTGTTTGTTGGAACTTCCTCCGCTCATATGATGTGGAGAGGATTCCAAAAAGGAATTGCGCACATGGGTGGGGATTTCCTCCGCTCTATGTAGGAGAGGATGGCTGGTCATGTATATCTGGAGAGGATGGCTGGTCATGTATATCTTTCTTTTTCACAAACTTTCAGGGTATATAAACCTATGTTCAACTGTCGTTAACTTCTCTACTACACTAATAATGGGTGTTTTGATCTACTATTTGTGAGGTATGGAGAACATATAAAACTATAACGTAATTCGACCAGTGCAGCCCTGTAGTCAAATTAATTTCGTGGTGATTAATGTAGAAATGATAAATTAATCAATTCTTATTCTTGTTACAACCTGATATCAGATAAGAGTTATGATACTCTCTGTCCATGCAATGCAAGCAAATTAGACATATGTGTGTTACAGTTTAAAAGTTCCAGAACAAAAATGGTCGATACTTCCAGAATAAAAATTTTGAATGAGAGCTGCTTTAATTACTCTTGTAGGCCATCAACCAAGAAAAAGGCTGACATCATTTTTCAATAAAACTTATATTGGAAGTCCATGTGATATGGTTTCTATAAATTCTACCGTTCATAAAACTAACATCAAGAAAGCAACCTCACAGTGTGATGGTGCATTCCATATTAATTATAAAACATGCTTTGCTTCACTGATGATATCATAATAGTGTTTCTGTGGTCAACCACTTAAATAATCGGAACATAAGATTATTGGACAACTAGTTTTACTCTTTAAGATAGAAAAATAAGGCAAAACATTTGAAGTATATTGTAGATGATGTCATTTGTTTCGGAATGTAGGACTCATGTTCTCTTCTTTGCAGAGGCTTCTCTGGTACATTTGTGAAAGAATATGTAGAAGCTTCAAATCCTGCATTTGCAATAGGAGAATATTGGGACAGTTTGGCTTATGAACACGGTAACTTGTGCTACAATCAAGGTAATCATGTAACACTGTTGTTAAGTACAAAACATGGCCGTCTGATCTTGTGTTTGAAGATTTTTCATGATAACAAAAGTCCAGTTTTCCTTGAATTAAACCCATGGCATTTTTGTTAGATGGTTGATTAGTCTGGCATGCAGTGAGTTCTGGTACATTCTTTGAACTAGATCTCTTGTTGGGGTTGAGAAGTTCTTGTCACTTAAAGTGATCATGCCAGAAGTTTCCCGCTTGAATGATGTTGATAATGGCCATAATTATTTCAGAGAGAGTTTTAACCCAAAAAAAAAAATTTGGATAGGTAGTCAACTTGGCCTTTGAATTAACTCAAACTTGATTATTGTATGAGGCAACCAGCAGGATATTTCATTTCTGGCTTCTCATTGTTGGATGTGCAATATGATCCCTACTTTAATACAGAAAATTTCTCTCGTTCATGCCTTGTGTTGTTTTGCGGTTATTCTGGCGACCACAGGAAAATGCAAATTTTCTTTTATTATAGCATAGAACTACCACACCTGATATTTGGGACTTTGATGTCATGTGTAGATGCTCATCGGCAACGGATAGTTAACTGGATCAATGCCACTGGTGGTACTTCTTCAGCTTTTGATGTCACAACAAAGGTACTTCTTTGTTAAAACCGGCATTTCTTTTTTCTAGGTCATGCATAGGACAAGAATCAGTAATAAGAATGCATAGTGTGGCTATCTTGAAATCATGTAGAAATTATCTCTCACACAGACTTGCTAATGTCTAGAATGGTTGCCTTGGTATTTGTATATGCCGTGCATTTTTCTTCAATTCTTAACATGAGACCATACATTGGGCAAAGATAACAGCAAACTGGAAACCACATTTTTTGTGGTTTATAGAAGCCAAGATGCAAGTAAACTGAGATTTGGTTCACTAATGTGATATCTGCATTGCCAGAGCTCTATCTCCCTATTTACAAATTTTCCATGTTGATAAATATTATGCTCTATTATCATCATAATCTCCTTCCAGCAAATTATTGTGATTCATTTATCTGAAATCTAGCCCTGCTACATGTTTTGGACTATCATGTCCATATGGAGAAATTGCTGTTCAATAGCTGCATACTTCCTCTAACTGCGGACTCAAATATTTTCCTTTGCAGGGAATACTCCACTCTGCTTTGCATAACCAATATTGGAGATTGATAGATCCTCAAGGAAAACCAACAGGAGTGTTAGGATGGTGGCCTTCACGAGCTGTTACGTTTTTAGAGAACCATGATACAGGATCAACCCAGGTACTCTCTCCCTCTATCTTTCACTTATATATGCTAATATGCATGTGCGTGCACACATACATAAATTCATACGAAAAAATAGCCTGTACCCACCCAGAGCAGTACCATATTTCCTGAATGAATTTGGTATAACTTATATTGTTAATATTGAAGCTGAAACGTCCTTGCAAGATTGCATAACTTTCATTTGTCACTTTAAGGGTTGTAGTAGCTATCTTTGCTACCCTGGTCTACTCAATTAGAGCACAGTCAACTTCTTTAAAGAACAGTAATTTAGCTTTAAAGAACATCTGCAAGAGTGAAAGGAATCTAGTGTTTTATAATAATGAAGCTTTATCTGTCATATCTTAACTTCTCTTCGAAATTTTAAGCGTGAACTTTCTGCATAGAATATTTCAGCAAACTTCACTCGACTTCTGGCTAGGCCAGATTACTGGCCTTGATACATCGAACAATTATTGCAATAATCTTTTATACATGTATCATTACAGTTCAGGATCTCTAGATTTTTAACACCTCTCACCAACCCAACTACATAGATATGTCCATATTATAGATTCATTGAAAAGGCTTAGAGCAAATAATTACTGCTCAACTTATATAAAGTAATGCCCTATTTGCAGATCGCGACATTTCTTCATTTCTATCTATGACGTCTGACCACTGACAGACAAATTACTAACATTTGTGTTTTAATGTAGGGTCACTGGCCGTTTCCCCGTGATAAACTTACACAGGGATATGCATACATCCTGACCCATCCTGGCACGGTAAGCTCTTCCTCACTGTAATTGATATATCATTCTACACAGAGACACATACAACTAGAAAAGAAATTCCTGAATGTGTAATGTGTTTCTTCTAGACATACTCTGCTTAGGTGTGATAACTAGAAATTTTTTCCGATAAAGTTATTCCATTATCAGTCTTATTTGGGTTTGAGAACCTTTTTTCCCCATCCATACTCGTCAAATGTCTATTTCTGTAGCATCAAATGGCTGAATGATAAATTTCATACTTTAGTTTTGTCATTCACTCGTGTGGTTTTGTTTTCTTATTTCTTTTACTATGACAGCCTGTAATATTTTATGACCACTTCTATGACTTTGGCATCCGGGATGTCTTAACGGAACTAATAGAAGCTAGAAGACGGGCGGGGATCCACTGCCGAAGTTCTGTCAAGATATACCATGCGAATAACGAAGGCTATGTTGCACAGGTTGGTGATACACTTGTGATGAAACTAGGGCATCTTGATTGGAATCCTTCAAAGGAAAACCAATTGGATGGTAGCTGGCAAAAGTTCATTGACAACGGATCAGATTATCAAGTTTGGTTAAGACAGTGATTAAATTAAATGAGCAAAGATGAGAAATTTTGCTCCTCAATTCTTGTATCATGCCAAGTCAACCATTTTCAGTTATATTGATAAAGAAAAATCTCTGATAATTGTACACAAAACCGAAAAGCTTGCCCCCACCTGCTTCACTACAACAACTGCAGGGTCGGCAATGCCAGTATAGTACCTTGATCATGGATTTGGGAACTGTTACTGCAGCTCTTCAAGAACAACGAGAAGGAACATTATGTTGCACGGAGAGGGGATACAGCAAAGACGAGACCAAGACATCTCTTTGAAATAAGTCATTGGGATAAACGAACAAGCTATTTAGTTTAAGTCAATAATCTGATATTCTGACAGCAACACTCTTATGTACTTGTATTTTCTGAATACCAATGTTTAATATTTGTTGCTTTCTTAGATGTGAACATGGTCATATTATATATGCCCAGATAATGCAAAACACATTGTGGCAGGTTGAGGTGAAGAAGTTTCAGATGATACTAGAACTGAAGTTATGCTTATGAGTGTGATTATTACAAGTCAGCTGAGAAGGAAAACGAACAGTAGTTATGGTCATAAGAAAAATAAAGAACTGGGTGGCCTCAAGAGGTAGGATTCATTTGACAACAGAACAGCAGCAGAACTGATAAGGGATAACTTCTATTTTACAACATTAATTACTCTTACTTGTGCTGGATGCCATATTATTTGTGTAGAAAAAAGTTAAATGCATAAAAATTGGAGATGCAGGGGATCGAACCCTGTACCTCTCGCATGCAAAGCGAGCGCTCTACCATTTGAGCTACATCCCCTGACTTGATACTTGAATACTAAAGCATACCTTAATCCAAGATCAGATAAAACATTTCCTTGGAAATGCATGATTCTTTTGGAAGACCTTGATGCAAGAAAACCAAGTAGACAAGGAGATACTTTTCTATATACTAGTTTTTCCGTTCACGTGTAATGCACGTGATCTAACGCGTTCTTAATTATTTTTATTTTTATTGAACATATATATTTTTAAAAATTTTCAAACTCTGAATAGAATAATGAAAGTAAAAATAAAATATTTTGAATTCCATAGCAACCAATTTTGAATTTAATACTATAATTAAAAACATTCAATTAGAAAAAAAATTGAATTGCAAAGATTCCAATTCCTCGAGCTTCCTTCATCATTTTCATTTATTTTCCTATTTATGGGCTCGCCTGCATATTAGAAATTGAGTTTAAATATTAGTGATTTGATAAATATTATATATTTGGAAAGAAAATGATAATGGTAAATTACCTTTATGTAAGTAGAACTTCTTTGTATACAACATTTTTGTATATGTTCCATTATCTTTCTTTGTATTTTTTTGCTTAACCAAAACTTTGTTGAAGACATTGATATTCCGTGAGATAGTGCAACATATAGTTGTTTATGTGAAAAAACATGTTCCGGCAAGTATACTCCAACATTCAGTAGTGTTTGCCCTTGAACTTTATTTATGATCATGGCAAAACAAAGTCGAATAATGAATTGCTAGCTCCTAAATTGAAATGGATATCCTTCATTTTCTACGGGTGAAAGTGGAATTCTAAGAAGAAGTACCTTTTTTCCAGCATGTTGTCCAATTGCAATCTCTGCTTGTATTACATTATGGCCAAAGTGTTTGCAAACCACTCTTGTTCCATTACACAAACCATTTGATGGGTCCAGATTTCTTAAAAGTATGACTGGATAATTTTCTTTCAATACCAAACTATGCGGTGGTAGACCATTTGACAAAAGAATATTTAAAAACTCTTCTGGATAGTTATTATTTGTGTCATCCACTGTTTCATCAAAACTATTGAATGTTTTACTTTCACCAGGGAAAAATTTTATCATCCGCTCATTGATCTTGTTGACATACTCATTTCTTATTGCCAAGATTGCACGGTTGGTCATATACTCTGCAAAGTTTGAATTATCTTTCAATTTTGGAAAAGACTGTAGTTATTAAATGATCTTCAGACTTTTCTTCATTTTCAGAGTTTATAACCATCTCATCCGGTAAGAAAATCAAATCGTCAACATGTGTAGATTCATCTCCATCACCCACTCGAAGTAGGAACTTTCCAAATTCTTGGTCTCCTCTTGCCCTCATTTTTCTTTTCAGTCTCAATACTTCCATTTTTGGCCAAAGATATGATTTAACCAAACTTTGATTTACTGTTTGTTACCTTATTGCTTGAGGTACAACTGGAAGTACTTGCCTGAAATCCCCTCCAAAAACAACAACCTTTCCTCCAAATGGTTCTTTGCTACTATCTTGTAGTGTTCTATCCACCTATTAAATTACAAACTTTTTGAACTTCACACGTAATATAATATTTTGTTACAGGTCAAAATATTTGGACTTCATCGGCAACCAATATTCTTCCTTCTTTAAGAAGGAAATTATCTTATTATTGGGCTTAAGCCATATACAACCGGTTGCCTAAGCCATTTTTGATATGCAGATAGCTGGCCCCATTTGTTAGTGGATATTGAGTGGCATTTTAGAAATATATTGAAAAAGACTTGACCAAAGAAAAAAATATTAAGGACCTTAAATTAAAAAAAAATAATTACACATTATTTAAAAAAACAAAAGCTCCTACAGTTAATAAAAAATAACAAACAACAAATATTTTATTTTGTGTTATTTTTTATAGAAAAAGAAAATGGAAAAAAAAACCCTTCCTCTTTTGTTTATTTTGTTATTTGTGATCTTTATCTCTTTGGTCATATATCAAAATCAACCTGTCTTTATTTTTAAAAAAAAAGTTTTTAATTTTTTTTACATTTCCGCACCTTCAAATATAAAATATTCATAATAAAGATTTCATTTTAGTATTAAAAAAATAACACAAAACTTGCAATTCAATTGAATTGAATAATATACTTTTATATCTCATAAAAAGATTAAATAATATATTCTTACTTTGAATTAATAATTAATTATATAAAATAAAATATCAATGATTAATAAGATTTTATGACATATTATGATGATTAAATATTTTTTAAATTCGATTAATAATTTTTTACTTCAAGAATATTATACTATTTGTCATTCTTATTTTGATCATCATTTTCTTTTCAAATTTTTTTATAAAACAAAAGTTAAATGTTTAAAATCTTAAAAATTCTAAAAGAATTAATATTAAAATCCCCTCATCTTTTAAAAATTAATACTAACTAATATTTATATTTCCTAAAAATTAATTCTAAAAAATTTTAGAATATTATTTAACATTTATTATTGATCTTCCCTTTTCTTAAATTTAAAATAATATTTAATATTTAAACTTTTTAAATTAAAAATTATTAATATTAAAAATTTTCAAAAAACCCGAGGCAAAGCCCGGGTTCGGTTTCTAGTTATATTAATTATTGTATAGATAATAAAATATATACTTAGTAAATAACAGTGGTGATACAATAGTGAAATATATATATATATTTACTATTTAGTAAACAGGTGGTGGTGGTTATCGCTTTGCCAAACAGACCCAACATGTGACTGAATTCTATTGTAGCTTATCAAAATACCAATGCTAGAGTCAGACTCCTGGGCGAGACACAATAACCCAAGCAGTTTTCAGTGTAACAGCCTGATTCTTGTTTTAAACATAAAACATAAATGATGAAATGGAAGATCTTTCAAGGATCATATTAATCTCATTGGGTTATCATTTACCAAAACTAAGATCTTTTTTTCCACTGGGCAGAATAGCTTCCCAAACAAGATCGCCCTCCGCAAAGCTCTTAAGATACACTTTCTTATTATGCAAAGGGAAAGAAGCGCCATTTCCCTTATGGATTCCAATAGACATCTCATTGAAAGCTGCAGAGATCTTCTCAATTGTAAGTGGGATTGCAAAGTTTCTTCTAGCACAAGGGAAGAGAACTCATGCACGAATTGATTGGCTACCAGTGTTGAAGGTGGCCGATGGGGATTGTATATCATTAAGTTGCCATCTCTGAAATTGATTCCTCTTTTGAAAAATGATTGTAAATGACTGCCTTATACTCATGAGTCATGATTCTCAATTTAGTATCTCTATATCCCCTAAACTTGTCGAATTCAAGGAAAAAAAGGGACAAAAAATGATAGAAGAAATTAATATATAGATATTTCTCCTATCAAATTCAAGAGAAAAAAAGGACAAAAAATAATAGAAGAAATTAATATATAGATATTTCTTCTGTCGGTTATTGCCAAGTCCATCAGTTGTGACAGTACACTTTGTAAAACCTTTACAACGAAATCCAACTTTTTGAGTTTTATTTAAAATTAGTTAATTATTAACATCATTTAATAAATATATAAAAAAATTTAATAAAAAATAAATATGAAAATTACAGATACAGATCATAATGGCCTCGCTTTGGTTGAGGAATCCACCAATTCACATGCGAAAGAAGTGGCAGCGGCTGGTCCTAATGGTTTTGTGAGTGAATATAATACTATATATGATGATCAGCTCCCATCTGCTCATGCCATGAACTATCAAATTATGGCTGGAGCATCTGCTGAAATACCTGGATGGTATGCCAATGTTGTCGAAGAATGGCCAGGTATCCTTAATAGTATTTTTCTTCTTTTTGGATAAAATGTTACTATATATTCCAACTATATATTCAGCGCGTGAGGTTTATATGTTGAAATACTATAATAAAGGGATTTAAATTAGTTAAAATTACTTAATTATTAACATCATTTAATAAATATATAAAAAAAATTAATAAAAAATAAATAAAGAGTTTCAATTTAAATAAATAATATCAATGACAATTCTAAAATATTTAAAAAATGATATTTTAGACGATTCAAAAGTTTTACATCATTCATACTTTTATATATATTATAGATATTCTAACTGATTTGATAAATGGGTGCCTATAGATACTATTAAGTTTCTATTAACTTAGCTAGCGATGGATAGGGTTCCTTGAGGTATCAGATTAGATTAGGGTTCCCATTATTTTTCTAAAGTTTTGTGTGCTTAGATAGGACATGAACGTGATGTGAGTGAGTGATGATTCTTTATGTGTATTAATGCATGGACTCCATTATTTTCCAAAATTTATTTCAGTGCTTACATATAAAAAAGATGGAAAGAAAATAGAAGGGTGAGATGAAGATGACCATGTCTTGTCTCTTTTTTGTAATTAAAAAGTCCAAAGTCTTTAGAATTTTGTTGGAGGAGAAATCAGAAAGACCATTTTTATTTTTTTGAGTCAATGTATAAATCAATATCATTATCACCTTTAAAGCATGTGCTCTCTCTTCCCCACTCTCTGTCCCTTTCAGCTATGACTGGGAGTCAATTTGTCAGCTCCAAAGGGCCAAAGCAAAGCATGTTACCCTATCTTTCTCTTACTACTACTGCTTGATTTTCAGTGCAAGTCTTGAGAGTTGATATTTATTTAATTTAATTTAATTTAATAATACTATTAATTGAAAAGGCATCTGAGATTTGGAGCATATGTCATCTTTGTATAGTGCATTTATTCTGTTTAGAGATTTAGAGATCCTTTTGGGGGCAGATTCTAGTATATGCACAAAAGGGGGAAAAATGTCACCTCAAGAATTAACTTTTTGTTTCATATATATACTTAAAGCCGAACCCCCACCTCAAGAATTAAAGTTTGGGTTTTTTTTTTCGTACTTTTTATCATTAAAAAAGTTCGAGTAGATGAATTTATTTTGCATATTTTGGTTGAGAGTTTGATAGATTCTACTCAACTCTCAATTATGCAATAGCTTTTGTACTCCAAAAGAGTTTTATGAAAATGGGCACACAAGGTTCATGATTCAACTATTTCCTTGCTCCTTTTTCTTCTTCAAGGAAAATGCTAAAGATTAAAGTGCCCTTGGGCAAGTTGAGTAAAAAAATTCAAGTCATTTCAAGTTTAATTGCTTCGAGTCATTGTAGTATGCATAAAAATCAATTTGAATTTAGATGATCTAATTTAGGTAGTCTTCTCTACCATTTGAGTTTGGATTGATGAGAGTTAAGTCCCATCCATGTTAATTAAAATTAATTCATTTTTAAAACCTTTTAATTTCGATCTTAAGTACGAATTCAACAAGTTTGACTTATTAGCCTTCTCATAATCATATTGGATTGGTAGGATTCATACTAAGAGCCTTTTTAATATTGCATAATGCATTTGGATAAATTATTAAATCTAACTATCAGTTTTGTTAAAATATTAATAGTAAATTAAATTACAAAATGTGTATAAAAATTAATTATATTATACATAAAATTTAAAGGAAAATTAAAAAATTGTTTGAATCCTAGACAAACCCTTAAAATTTTATATATATGACTTAAAAGAAGTACATGACATTTAATGCATACCCTCTTACCTTCGAGTGGTACCACTTTTTCCATGAATTTTAATTACCAACTATATATTGGTGTTCATTCTCTCAAGTTATGGAGTCCAAGTCCTCAATAATTGCAACAATTTTGACAAACCCAATTTCCTTTCTTGATTGATGGTCCAATGTCAAGACTTTTCACTCAAAATTTAGTTCAATAAAACAAATTTAATTAAAGTAGTAAATGAAGTTAATGAGATCTTATCTCAATAATAGGATTGAAATATTATGTTAATAATTTCTTCTTTTATGTTAAACTTAATTCTAAGCATTGTAATTCTTTTTTAGTATGCATAAATCAACAAAAATCTCATGAGTTGAATGCTCGAGTGTTATTGTGCTATTGTAATAGATATATATATATATATATATATATATTTATTTATTTATTTATATATCCACTTACACCACCCTTTTTATAGAAAAATGCTTATTGACCCTCCAATATTTAACCTTCATGACAACACTCTTGATGTGGTTTTTTTTTATTTTTTAAGGTTTTATGAGTATCACAAAAGTTTAGCCCCTCATTTAATAAGGTTTAGCCCCACATTAAAAAGTTACCATATTTATAGGGCAAATTTCATTTTTTTAACAATTGTAATGGTAGGGTTTTAGAAAGAAAAATAAATGTGACCTGTCACGTTAGGAGGGATGGATTTAGGCGGATCATGTACCAAAACTCCTTTTTATAACTAGTAACTAGATGTACAATTAATATTTTAACAATTTGACCATTGAATTTAATGATATATTCGAATCTATCATGTAAGTAAACTTTCAAGTTAATTCGATATTTTTATGATATCAACCTAAACTCTAATATTTTGGATATTTTTTATATATTTTTAACGGTGAAAAATTTTATCGCATTAAGACATATGATAGACATTTTAAATTGACTTGAAATTTTGCATGCACGATGTATATAAATAAAGCATGAAATTCAATGGTTAGATTAATCAAATTTTTATTGTACGTTAAGTTATGAAAGGGCATAAAACTCTTAATCTTATATCGGGTTTAAAATGATCACTCCTCTATATATCTATAATCTATAATCTATAATATATATAAAAGTACGAATATTGTAAAACTTTTAAATTGTCTAAAACACATTTTACTTTCTAATATATTTTAGAAATACCATTGATATTATTGAGTTAAATTAAAATTCTTTATTTATTTTTTATATATTTATTAAATGATGTTAGCAATTTCAATTTTACTTTCATCATAATTAATCTATTACTATATTATCTTGAAGAAAGTAATTTAATTATAATTTAGTTTCATGTGGTTTAATTTGAAGCTTATTAATAAATAGTTTAATTAATATCCACTTTAATGTAGTTTGTTTTTCTAAATTTTTTATTTTTTATTATTAATAACGAGTTATATCGCGTGTAGCGTATGTAATAGAGAGTGACTAGTATATATATAAACACCTAAAGTACCCACATGCCTTATTGATCCGAGATGAGACGAATCCCATTTTGAGTGGGGAATGTGAAATAAAGCCCTTACAACAAATGCATAATATATTGGAGTACCTAGTTTAAGAATATAAGCTAAGTTTTTCCTTGCTCTAGTTTGTCATCGAATTCATAAACATATATTCGATTAAAGGGTTTTCACAGAAAAAAAAATTGATTAAAGGACTATTATTTCATATGCGTAGAGTTTTTAGACTCCATAGATAATGTTAGAAGAATAATATATATCTTATTACTTAGTTAATTAATTACTTAATTAATTAACATAAAAAATATACTTATAAAGATACTTGTCAACCATCTAAGCTGACTTGTGTAATTTAAAAATTTCACTGATAATATTTGAGATAATTTTTTGTGATTAATTAAAATTCCAATTTCTTTGGATTATACCAAATAACCAAATGGAATGGATTTCCAAGATGGGCTTAAAATGAAACTTGGCCCAAACTTGTTGAGACAAAGGAGAATAAATTCACCATTTTATTCTCCTTTTGGATGCAATAATAAGATGAGAAATTAAAAAGAATTTCTCCTTTTTTGCATATCTCTCTCTTCTTGGATTTGTTAAAACTGGCGGCGGGAAAAATAAATAAAACCCAAATCCATACCAAAAAATGCCATATAAATATTTAAAACAAAGACAAAAATCAGAAGTTCATTTTTTTAATGTTTTAAAATTTTAAAATAAAAACCCAACCAAAAGCTAAAGCCTCCAAAAAGTAACTCAAAAAACAAAAAAATAAAAAGTAAAAAGGGATACCAACCACCACGCGTGCATAAAAGCGCGTGAAAATGTCAAACAAATCCTCCATTTTTCTCACTCTTAAACGCAACCTCCTCTAAACTTCAACGTCCGATTTCCATCGTACGGTCGAAAACAAACCAAAATCGCCACCTGCGAAACAATAAAAACTCCCTTTGTTTCGAACCTAATTCCGAAGCTCTGCTTCGGTCCACACCTACAATTTTCTTTTTCTTCTTTAAAAAAGTAAAATAAAAAAAGAAAAACAATTTCCTTTTTATTTTATTATTTAAATTAACAATTTTATTTTTATTTTAACACTGGTTCGATACTTCGATCCCTTTATCTTCGCTTCCCGGTCTGAAAAATCCAATTCTAGAGAGAGAAACCAGAAAAGGAACAGAAAGGAAAGATTTTTTGAGAGAGAGAGTGTGTGTTTCCACCGTCGTTTTTAGTTAAACTTTCCCGTCGTTTTAAGCTTTCTCCTTTCTCTCTCTAATTAAGCATAGCCTTGTTAATTACTGTTAATTTTTTAATTTTGTATGTTTAAGAAAACGACTTGCCGTTTCTATGCTTCTTTTGAAGAACCCTAAAGAAAGGCACTTTGGCTTGTAGCTCAGATCAAAAGCTTAAGTTCCTCTCTCACTCTTTTGTGTGAAGCTTTTGATTTTTTGGTAATTTTCTTCAGCTTCATTTATTTTTGGTAATTTAGCTCAGGTTCACTAATTTAAGTGAAGATTTTCCTTTTCTGTTTGGTTCTTAATTGCGTTGAAATCAGCTTGAAGTTTGTATTTTTATGGTTTTTTTTTCTTTTAATGTTTAGGGTTCTTTTGAGTGTAATTAGGGGTTTAGTTCACCATGGGGAATTCGAGGTGTGCCCTAAATTTGGTTGTTTTGGGTTGCATTTAGTTGATAAGGGGTTAATATTAGTTCAAATTTTGGTTGAATTTAATTTCTGGGGTGTATAAATGTTTCATGTTTTCATTTTGTGGTTTTCCTTTTGGGGTTTTGGGAAAGGTGTTAAATTTGCGGAGAATTCTCCAAGTGCTGACAAATTTATGTTTTTCTTTTACTAGTTTGTTTGGTTGCTAAGAAAGTCGGTGTTAAGTGGAAGATTGCAATTTTGTTACTTTAGTTGGCATTTGATCTTTTTTTCTTCCGGGTGTATATATGCATGTTTTTTGCTTGATATTTTAGCATAATTCTTTGCATTGCATGCTATGTACTTTTAGTATGTTTTATTTTTTGAAAATTAAAATGTATATCACATAAGAAACAAGAGGTGGTGAAGCTGCTGAAAATGGACTAAATAAGTGCCCCTTTTCTCGCTATAATATGGGATTGTTTTGTATTCTTATTCGTCTTATAATGTCATGATGTAGGATGATATCTTGAAGAGTGGAGTATTGGGAACTTGGAGCATAATTTGAGAAGGCTTTTCTACAGAATAAGGTGGTTTGAGCTGTGATGATATTATATATGGATAAACTTATATTTTGCACAAGCATATAGCTACAAAATAGTGGTGGGTGGATTTTTAATGCCTGGTAACGAAGTTGAAGAGGGGATCCACAGTCTATTCGAGCTAGACAACTCTCTACAGGGCCAGCATCTGCCACAAGCTGGGGATGGGAATTGGCCGGTGCTTAATTACAATCAGTGGGTTGGAAACCTGAGGCAGATTGGGGCACCCCAGAATTTTGATTTGAAAAACTACAGCTTGCGGCAATCTGGTATCATCGAGTTATCACCATTGATTATACATTATTCTGCTTTTTTTTTTTGGTTGCTTGCTATGGTGAAAGTTCTGCTTGGTAAAGAGTAACCCCTAACTTGAAATGAGAAAATATATCTAAAAAACAATTCTTAGTTATCATTATTTGGAAAACCTGTTTAGTCGGGTTAATCTACCTTCACTAATTGCTTGTTCTGTTAACAGGTTCCGTCGGAGGACAGATTGGTGAAGCTTTAAATGTGCCGCACAGTGAAAACTACGCACAATTGTCTCCTACACTTGAGTATTCCCAGATTCTTTCCAGAAACCAGCAACTGAATACGAATGGCTTCTTGCTTGGGTGCCAGAGTTTTGGGATTCAGCAAAATCAACCAGGGTTTTTGGGTGAAAATACATGTTATGATCAGCATAATTTGATTTCTGGAGGCTCTTCTATCTTTCACTCATGTCAGGAAAATGAGTCTTGTGAGAGTCCCACCCTGACAACAAATTCTGAAAGGTCGGAAATTACTGAAGCTTCTACTGATTTAAACTTTCTTAAAGGGCAACAACTTTTGAACACCCCACAACTGGGTATTCAACAATCTCTAAGCATGCAGCAGTCTGGGTATAATGACATGCAGTTGTTGCAGCAGCACATAATGCTCAAGCAGCTGCAAGATGTTCAGAGACAACAGCAACTTCAACAGTTCGGGGATGCAAGGCAGCAGAATACTTTAAACCAACTTTCTGCCTTTGCCAAACAGTCTGCAGCCGCTCAGTTCTCACCTCTCATTAATGGAACACCTGTTCATGAAGCATCTCAAATGTTTATGAACATTGTACAGCGAAGTACATCTCCCACTACTCCTGGAGTGTCTAACAGAGTTGTCTTCCCACAAGATCAAGGTCAGGCTTTCCGTTCAACAGGTCTGAGTTCTCAGCACCCTGATGCATCTTTATACGGTACTCCTGTTGCTAGTGCAAGAAGTAATATGAATCAATATTCTCAACAAGGAATCTCTAATGACGCTGTTAATTTGTTGACCAAGGCTGGTGGTCAAGCACAGAAGCCTACCATGCAGTCGTCAGGCACATTATTAAGAGATCAGTACACTGTCTTGCCAGATCAGGTCTACATGTCACAAGGTTCTTTAATATCAAACCCGGGATATCAGGGGAAAGATATGTTTGGACCAACTTCTGTACAGAGCTTAAATAGTGGTAATATGTCTGGAAGCTATCAGACTGGAAATGGAGCACAAATGGATGCATCTGCCAAGGACTTCAATGGTAAGCAAGAGCGAGCTGGTTGGCCAGCAATGCCGCAGAAAACTACACAAATTGGTCCCTCTCAAGTTTTGGTTCCATTGGACCCAATGGAAGAGAAGATATTATATAATATGGACGAGAACTTCTGGGACGCCTCCTTTGGCAGGCGCACTGACTTAGGTGCTGGAAATTTCAACAATGCAATCGAGAACTCAGATTTTTCGAATGCATTTCCATCGATTCATAGTGGGAGCTGGAGTGCTCTAATGCAATCTGCTGTGGCTGAGGCCTCCAGCAGTGATACTGGGTTACAGGAGGAGTGGAGTGGATTGACATTTCAGAATACTGAACAGTCAACTGATAATCAGCTGTCAAACTTTGTTGACAGTGATAAGCAACAGGCAGGTTGGATTGATAGCAACTTACAGAGTACTTCCTCCTTTAGTTCAAAACCAATGCCCATGTTCAATGATTCTGGTGTAAGCTCTAGCTTCCCTGGTTTTCAACAGCCTGCCACCCAATTTTCAACTGAACATGGGAAGAATCCAGCTCGTGATGGATTGCATGTGTCTTATGAAAAGAAGTCCCCCAAAGTCACTTCCGAGTGGGTAGATTGTGGCATTCAACAGAAGCAATCCTTTGATGGAAGTCAACAAGTGCAGCCATATGTGCATCTAGATAATGCTTGGGCAGGTCAGATGTATGAGCCCTCGAACGCTGGTGCTCATCAGCAGAGGAGTGCCTCACATGATTTTGGCCAGCCTTATACTAAACATAAAGGTAGTGCGCCCCCCCCCCCCCCCCCCCCCCCCCCCCCCCCTTTTCCTCTAGGAAAACTTACTACTATTATTCTATTATTAATAATAAACAAGGGACCGTGGGTATTGGTTGCAGGTAGTGCTAATGATGGTGGTTTGTCAAAGACATCAACTGGGGCAGTGGAGCAAGTACAATCTGGCACTGACAATTATCTGTTCAATAGGAAAGATCCACAGATTAATAATAACCAGTCAACAGGTCAACGGGCCCTAGATAATAATAGATCTGATTACATGAGACATGCTGATCTCTGCGCTTCCAAGGAAACCGCAAGTCCGAGGCAAAAACAGCATCAAATAAGCAATGGACCTCATGGTGTTCCTCACCCCTGTGAGGGCGAAGGTGAAATATACATAGATCAGCCAAAGAGCTACCAAAGGCAGTCTTCAAATGACAGCTACAATTCCAAAGGATTGAGTGGCCGAGACCACGGACATTCTGGTCAGGTCAAGTTCTTTGGTGATGTTTCCAGTACCAGTGCAAACTTTAATGAGGTATATAATGGTGTCTTTTTAATTCCATGACATCTTTCTTTAATGTTCTCAATTATTTATGTAATTTTTCCTTTGCAGGTGCGCTCACCTTTAGAAGAGGTGACTTCTAGGGATTATATCAAATCAGTTGGCCCGGATGGATCAAAAACCGCTGCTCAGACAAGGTGTTTAGTTATATAAACTCATAGTAACTGGCGTAGTTCATTTTTTGTTTAACCATACAAATAGGTTGCTATTAAATTGTGTCCTTATTGTGTTTGTCACTCAGGAGAATCTATTGCTGAAACTTTTTTTTTCTTCCGTAACCATAGAGCTTATGCTATTTCTGCGCTTAAAGTTTCTACAATTAATTTTGAAATGTGATTGACTGAACCTATGCAGTCAGAATATGCTTGAGCTACTCCACAAGGTTAACCTTTCAAGGGAGGGTGGTGCCATGGCACATTCTGGCTTTACAGACTCTAATGCATTGGCCAAAGTTCCTGAGACAGAAGCTCTTACATCTGTTGCTCAATCATACAACCAATCTTCTGCTTCTCAAGGATTTGGATTAAGGTTGGCCCTCCCATCCCAACGGCTGCCAAATTCAAACCTTTTCCTCAATTCTCAGGGTTCACCACAGACTCTGAGTTATTTTAAATCAGGACAGGTCAATCAGACGTGGGCAGCTACGTCGTATTCTATGCAATCTTTGCCTCCAGCAAATGAGTTGTCTCAAAGAGTACATCTGGATGGTATATCTAGTACGTTTGGGCAAACAGGCGTTGCATCATACTCAAATATGCAGGGAAGCTCTGTTGCAGCCTTTGCATCCAGTCTTCCAAATCTGAGAAATCAAACACAAATGCAACACATGCCTAATTCACCTGTAGCATCTCAGCCATTACAGGCAACATTGCCAAGTACCAGTAGGAATCCCCCTTTTATCCTTGCCACCTCTCAAGATTCTTCCAGACAGATTTCTGCTGCTAATAATTTTGGTCAACAGTTTCCAGTTTTGGAGGCTTCACACATATCTCAGCCTTCTATCAAGCCAGGCACGTCAAGGCAGGGTGAGTTTTCAGCAATGCAAAATGCGTGGACTACTCTACCAGCTCAGGAGAATCTTTCTGTTTCAGAACCTCTCAAGGTTTCTGCCGGCTTGCCTCCCTCCTTGGATCCCACAGATAGTAGTATAAACATCACTAAAGGTGGTTATGGAGAAATGCAGGCAGGAAAAGAGAGGTCCCTGCAGCAAATGTCTTCTGAGATGGCTTGTACTTCCCAGCCTGCTACTTTGTCTCAAGTTGAAGAACCTTATCAAAAGCGTTACTCTGATGTAAGTGTTCTGCCCTCTTCCTCATTGTTGGCTCATTCTAATCAAGAGGTCCTTGATGAGGTGAAGCATGATAACACTCAAGCCTCTATGACTTCTGAGAGAAACCTTGCACCTGTTGCCCATTCGCTGAAACCATCTAGTAGTCAGCAAAACTACTCTCTTTTGCACCAAATACAAGCAATGAATACTGTTGAGAGTGATCCAAGTAAGAGCACTCATGATACTCAGCAGGTTGCCTCTGTGGTGGGACAGCAATTGCATGAACATAATTCAAGGTTGAGAAACTCTACGGGTGGTGCACTAAATTCAGCAGCAGCTGGGGACAACAAAATGCTAAGCTTCTTTACAGGCCCAAGGGAAGATCCAAGTGTAAAAGCTCTGCCGCAGACTGCTCTCCGAAGTGTACCTACCCATGAGATGGTTAGGTTTGGTCAAAACAGTTCTCAGAGCCAATCTACTAGTAGCTCTTATGTAACTAATCTAACGACCATTGGCCAGGGTAACCTGCATATGGCACCTTCTTGGTTTAAGCAGTATGGGTCCTTCAGAAATGGGCAGATACTTTCAATGTCTGATACCAGGATTGCAAAATCTGTCCCAGGACAGTTCTCCCTCTTGAAGCCTTCTCAGAATCTGCATATTCATGCCTCTGTTGGACAAGTAGATGCTGTGGAGGCTAGTCAAGCTGCTATTGCCAGGCCAAGCTCAGCTACCACCATAGTGGCGGATGAACACTTTTCAGCTCCTTATGTGTTGCCTCCAAGTAGCAACAATCAAAATATTGCTATCACAAGACCAAAGAAGCGCAAAGCTATGACATCTGAGCTCCTACCATGGTGCAAAGAAGTGTCACAAGGTTCCCAAAAACTTCAAAATATCAGGTCATTACCATTATTGCCCATGTCTTTTTAATCATTCTAGTTGATAACAAATAGCTTATAGTCAGTATTCTTATTGGCTTCCGAGATGGGAAACTTTTCAATTTTGATTCCCTTTCTCTTTTTGTTCTCTCCATTCTTTATCATGGTTCTTGTGAATTCCTTTTTGCTTGTTTGTTCATTAAAGTTAATCTAAGTTGTATTTGTTCCCACAGTGTATCAGAACTAGCATGGGCTCAGGCCACAAATCGGTTACCTGAGAAGGTGTGCCTCTAGTTTGATAATAATGGAATTCAGTCTGTCTCAAACCATTGTCCATGTATTGAAATTCAATATTGATTCTAATATTGCATTACTACTGGCAGGTGGAGGATGAGGTTGACATACTTGAAGATGTGCATCCTGTGCTTCGATCAAAGAGGAGGCTTGTCTTGACAACACAGCTTATGCAACTACTGTTTCATCCTGTGCCAGCATCAATTCTCAGAGCAGATGCCACTACAACCTATGATAGTGTATCATACTTTGTTTCTAGAGTAGCCCTAGGTGATGCATGCAGCCTTTGCGGTGGAGAAAAGAATAATAATGTGCAGATCTCCTCTGACAACAGTAATATGTGAGTATTGCTCTCAGAAGTTGTTAATGTATTAGGAGGCAAAAGAACATTCTTTGTGCATGATACTGTAATGCTAATTTTATGTTTATTTTATACTTGAGATAGTATTTTCATAAAATTTCTGGCCTTGTCTTCTGAGAATTATATGTTATCATTTTCAGGATCTCTGAGAACCTCAAAACTTCTGAGAGAACTGGTGACCAGAAAATTTTGGAAGTCATTGAAGATTTTACTGATAGAGCTAAGAAACTAGAAAACAACTTCCAAAGGTATGTATGCCCTTCATAAATTTCTGCATATTTGGCAATCATTTTTGTTGTTCTAATAGAGAAATATACCTCGAGTTACATAATGACAAATTTTAGCTGCATTTGTTTCATTTGTTGAGCTGCGAATTTTATCACCATCAAATAACATACAATTGGCCAAATTCTGTATTGCAACTCCAGGGGAGAATTGTCCATTTGTCCTTACCGCTGATAAATTGCTATGGTTTCACTCACCATCATTTTCTGTCATGGTAGTATATAATATCATATTATGTGCCAATATAAATAATGATGTGGTCCTCATAACCCTGCTTCTTGATAAATGAACTACTGCTTTTATTTTCCAGATATAATGCCCTTTTTGCAAGAATGGTTCATTTGATGGAAGAATTGTATCTATAACTTCGCGATATTCTTTGCATGAATACATTTTCTTTTTGTGCAGATTGGACAAGACAGTTTCAGTTCTCGACATCAGAGTGGAATGTCAGGAGCTGGAACGTTTTTCTTTCATCAACCGTTTTGCCAGATTTCACATCCGGGGACAAGGAGATACCCCTGGAGCTGCAACATCCTCTGCAATACACAAACCAGTTCCCCAGAGATATGTCACAGCACTTCCATTGCCTAGGAATTTACCTGAGGGGGTACAATGTTTTTCACTGTGATCATGATTAACTGATCCTCTCTCAAATTGAATCTTGTTTTCATCTTATTCTCTGCATGCCATTTCGACGCATCTCTCCATGATCTCTCTCTTCACTAACCTTAATGCTGGCAAGCAAGAAAGACGAGAATGCATGATGGAATGCTGGACAGGTCAACCTTGTAACTGAGGCCCTCAGTTATTTTGAGTTGAGGCCATTGCTGTCATTTTTGAGAAAGTAAATATTGTTTTTTGTATATTTTCATGAAAGTCCAAGGAGAATAGGAGTACCCTTTTCTTTTGAAAAGAGCAAGAGGATCATCAGTATGAATGTCTTTTAACTTATTACATAAATAGTGGAATTTAGCTTGCCTAAAACGTTGATAATATTTGTATTTTTGTCTTTGCTGGCCTCTCTTCCCCTCTTCTTTTTCTCCTTCCTTTTCACTCTTTCAGGTCTATTCTGTTATAAGCTGGAAGGACAGGAGAAATAGCATCTCGCAGAGCAGCAATTATTCAGCAAAATGAAAAATTCTAATGGCAAGCACAGGTGGTTGGAATTTTGTAATGTAGGATATCTAACAAGGCTTTCCACTTAAAGACTTCCCACCACCTAAAATATGCCCTTTGGAACGCAACACAACTGCTTTGGCTTAAATGCTTCTCTGAGTTTGCATTTCATTAAAGATCCCTTTCCTCAGTCACGTGTGTGTGTGTGTGTGGTTACCTTGACTTGCATGTTATTGGTGGAGAAGAAAAACAAAAGATCCACCTGAAAAGGACTGCAGAACCACCAGGCTCCAGTAACAACTTTATGACCCATTTGTTTTCTTTGAACAGTACAAGGTTTCAGACTCTGATTCGTCGCCCCCCACCCCCTCTTTCAGTGTCCACAACAAAAGAGTAAAAAGACAAGAGAAGACTTTTTATGACAGCAAAAGCCAGCCATGTCAGTGTCTTTGGCTTCTGATGTTGGATGGATTCTAAGTGTACTTGGATTCGCCTTTCATTCTCTCCTTTTGAAAAAAAAATTTTTGACTGAAAGCAAAGCACTGACACATCAGTTGTTTGTGGATACTCTTCAATATAACTTCACTTAAATATCCACCCTGTCAGTATCAGTATCTGATCCGAATTTAAGATTGGAAAGTTAAGTGAGAAAAAGATATCATGGGAAAGCTGAAAAATCCTCTGTGCCAACGTGAGAGAACAAACAGAATAAAATAAACAAGTAGAAACAAAAATTAGTCAATTTTCTTTTCATTGCTACTACTACTATATAAAATGATTCCCTTGGTGGGGTTTTGGTTTCACAAATCCCAGGTTTTCTCATTGGTGGACGAGCAATCTACTGACAACGTTGGTGGGGATGTCTCCTGTTTTCAACATCATCCAAAACACTTGAACAATATTAAACAAAATTATAATAATTATCCAATAAAAACGAATAAAACAGATTGTATTTCCACCATCATCTCCATGTGGTTTTGCACCTTTTGTCTCATACCAAATGGGCCCCAGAAAATCTCCCGATTGAGTGCCAGCAGCCTTGGACCCTGGCTTGTTGGATTCCTGATTATTCTATTTTTTGGATTTAGTATTTATTTATTTTTTGTATACATTTATATTATGATAATAATTATTCTATTGACTGGTACTTTGTTGATGTGGTCCAATATGTAACTTGGATTTTGTTCTAGGGAACTCGTTTTCTCCCAAACGCGCGTGTTCACAAAAATCCTAATCCTATCAGGAAAGGGGAATTAATAGTTTCTTGTCTTCCAAGCTATTACCGTCTATAAATACACCCCTTTGGGCCCTTCTAATTCTATTGACGATTTCTTGATACTTTGAACCGACAGAGTATAGAAAACCCTAGAGAACTCTGTTCAACACAGGGCCAATGATGGAAGAAACTAGTCTCTGTTTAGACTGTAAGAGAGAAACCGAAACAATTCTTGATTACAGGTCAGGGGACACAATTTGTTTAGAGTGTGGCTTGGTTCTTGAATCGAGTTTCGTTGATGAAACTTCTGAGTGGAGAAAATTTGCTGATTATATGGATGCTGATGGTAATGATCCGGAACGTGTTGGATCAAAAGTAAACCCTCTTCTTGAACATTCAAACCTTACAACTTTGATCTCCAACACTAAAAAGGGAGGTGCCCCAGGCGGTTCCTTTACTTGTTTGACTGAATTAAACTCAGACAGGGTCTTTAGAGAAGGCTTCGGGATCATTGGGAACATGGCTGACAGTTTAGGCCTCGTTACAACTATCAAGGACAGGGCTTGTGAGATATACAAGAATGTGGAAGATGGTAAATCTTGTAAGGGTAAAAACCGGAATGCTGTTTTAGCTGCAAGCCTGTTTGTTGCTTGTAAGGAAACTAAACTGTCCAGGACCCTCAAAGAGATTTCAAGTGTTGCCGACGGAGCTTCAATGAAAGACATCAGGAAAGCAGCTGAAGTAATAAAGCAACAGATAGAGGTTGAGATGGGGAGTGTGCAACCTGGAGAACTTGTCAGGCGCTTCTGTTCAAAACTTGGCATGAAGAATCAAGCTATCAAGGCTGTTGAAGAAGCCGTTTTGAAAGTAGAAGAGTTGGATATAAGGAGGAACCCGAAATCGATTTTGGCAGCCATTATTTACATGATTAATCAGGTTTCAGGTTCTACTGCAAATCTTAAAGGTATGAATTAAACTTTAATATTTTCATGAAAATAGGTTTCACGGGATTGGATTAATTTATGTATTTAATTCGTTTCTGGGAACAGAAGTTGCGAATGCAGCTGAGGTTGCAGTGGGTACAATCAAGAAGTCGCTTAAGGATCTTGCTCCTCATGCTTCAGTGCTAATACCCCAATGGTATGCCGAGGAAGTCCGCAAGAATTTCATAAATTTTGCGACTCCTGGAACTGAGGGGACAAGAAGCGATTGCTGAGTGACATTGATGTGATTGTTCTTCTATATTACAATTTTACAAATTATTACAACTCTGTAAAAGGGAGAAGTTAGAAAAACAAACAGTTACAGAAGAAAGATATTTGGTTTCTTGCCCACAATCTGTTTTCAAGATGTTATTATTCTTTGCAAATTAGCCCTTTAATTTTACCTATAATTGTGTTGCATGAATCCCCAATATAAGCATTCTTGATTAACTTTGGTCATGTGGTAAGAAATTTTTGCAAATTCTTGACTTGCAGGTCAAAAAAAAAAAAGAAATTATATATATATATTTGGAATTTGCCTTGGTGAAAATTTTTTAAGTCAATATGTCTCGGAAATTTTATACTTCTTTATGTTAATTAATTAAGCAGGGAAAGGTAGTAGTATTCGGTTTAAAGAAGTTTTATGGGATATATGTAAGATAAAGCATCCATGGGTTATTACTTAAAATTGAGTTTGTATTTCTTGGCCATCATGTCCTTTACATTTTTTAGATTAATTAAATAACATAATTTTATTTTAAGTTTAAGGTACTATTTTAATGGCAATATGACTCATCTACACCGCCAACCTTTAATGGGTCCAGTAAAAAGAGTTTGATATACTACTTAAATAATATAAAGTCTATGCTTTGAGTATTTTTTTTTGTTTTCACCATCCAGTATTTGGAGCTTTGCTTCAACTAATTCGGATTCAAGCTGGGCGGGACCACAAGGGCTCCAAAGCTCTCTCTCCCAAGTTTTTAAAACAACTGCGTACTCAAAGACTCGAACTCGAGTCACTTGGTTAAGTTAGAACAGCCCCCTGTTAGCTGATTTACGTCTCTAGGAGTTCTGCTTCGAGTATTGTGAATAGAGAAAATAGACGTGGAGAGTTTTCCTTTATTTGGGGTCCAATATAACTTAATTCCATATTAGTTGGGTTCCATTGTGACTATTAGATACCAACTATTTATATTAAAAAAAAAATTCCTTTATAGTTTATACCCCAAATTTGGAAAAAAAAAAGAAAGAAAAAACACATAACCAGGGTACCAAAGAATAAAGCTTTATGAATTTGGGCTTAAGAGAGTTCATACAGAATTGGAATGAATTGGTCATAGATAATTAGATAGTCTACTACTTGCTAGATTAGACATGGGCTCAGAATCTGGGCTTCTCCTTTGCCCAAAACTTCGAAAATCATGGCAGGCTTCCACAGGCTACAGCCCTCTAGTTTCTCAGTTTAAAGGACATTTAGCAGTGCAGGTGTTGATGGTCCTGGCCGAGTTCAGCCAGTTTAACAAGTACTTTTGCATGCCCAATGCCCGGCCCGCTAAAATCTGTTTTGGGCCCGTTTAATTTAATTTTATATCAATATTCTTGAAATGTATTCCTAGTTGGAAATCAAATAAAAATTGTTTTTATTTTATTTTTTGGCAAACAAAAAAATATTTTCATTGATTAAACAGTAAAATGGGCCCAGGGATATTTTCCATTGGTTAAACATTTTAATTCCACCTCGAGCATTATATAACTTGAGCCTCCGGCTCCAGAGACCAGAAATTAAGACCTATAGCCTATATTCCCACCGTTGGCATCAAACCAGTTTAGCATGGAGACTCTCTCGTCTCAACTTATTAAGTAAGACATAAGTACTCTAACAAGCTTTATGTAAATTTTACTGTATTTGTTTAGATGTTTAGATTGAATATTTTTTTAAGAGAAAATGTTTAATAAGTACTGTCATGTAAAAAGAGGGTTTTATATCCTCCAATAATAATATGTCACATCAAATTTTTTAAAATTTTTATAAAATTTTATAATAGATCTTGTTACACATAATTATTTCACAAATAAATCCAAATTTGTTTAAAGTTTAGTTACAAGTTTAAAAAAAGGATTTGTAGGATATATCCTAAAATTTAGGATATTATTGGGGATGCAGTTTTAATAATTGTAGAAAAATTTTCGAGTTTGTAAAAAAAAAAGTAAAAATTTTTTTAACTTAAATAATTATGTGTGCTATAGTGTACTATAAGGTTTTGTAAAAATTTTAAAAATATGAGGTGTCATGTTATTATTGAAAAGTGTAAAACCCTTCTTTTATAAATAGTCCTTATCAAATTTTTACTCTTTTTTTTTAAAACTGACTTCTTTAACCGTCAATTAATGTGAAATCGAATTATGTTAAGGTTTAACACATAAAATAGTCCTCGAACTTATATAAAACTATCGTTTCAGCCCTTTAATTTGTATTTTGAAATTTTTGACAATCGAATTTTTATTTTGTGTATAATGTAGTCATTGATACGGATGTGACCTAATTGTATATTGATAAATAAAATTTTTATGTGATATGTGAAATTTTTTTATTGGACCACATCAGCATCAAGGGTTATATTATGCACAAAATAAAATTTTGAGGGTCAAAAATTCTAAAATAAAAATTAAATGGTCAAAATAATAATTTTATACAAATTCGATGACTATTTTATATATTAAGACATTATCTTAATCTCAAACAACAAACGCTTCCAAATTTATTTTTTTCTATAATATCAATATAATTTCCCAAATAGATATAATTATTAAAAAAAAAGAAAATTGAGTAAGTGAAAAAAAAATGGTCCGATTTCCAAAGACATCATGTGATTTGACAAAACTTGCTGAGACCGAGAAGGCGGGAACGAAAAGGGGTACAGAAGAAGTAGTCAGAAGCGGCAGTCAACGAATTTCAAACACTATAATAAAATCCCACCTGGCCCCCTTCTCCTTCTTCTTCTTAGTTCTTCTGAGTTCCAGGCTTCCAGCTTCCCCAGCAAGCTTTAAACTCTCTCCTTTTCAGTTCTCACTTCCTTCCATCTCTTCTTCAATGGCTCGAAACAAGGTGATATGAATTCCCCACTCCTCACTAATCTCTTTCAATCATTTTTCTCATTTTCACTCTATTTTTATTTCTTTTTGTTTGGCTACATTCTTTCATTCGGTAACCTTTTCAAGTTTTCATTTTTGGGGTATTCTTACAGAATGCTTTCACGGTCATCTTCCATTTAGGGTTTAGGGTTTTATATTTATAGATAATATTTTTTATTAAGGTTTTGAATTTTGTAACTTTTTTTTGTGGAACAGGAGAAATTAGTGTTGTTGCTTGATGTGGGTCCGTCGATGCACAGTGTTCTTCCAGAAGTTGAACAACTCTGCTCCATGCTAATCGAGAAGAAGGTAATCTGTACTCTCTCTCTCTCTCTCTCTCTCTCGGCAAAAGACTAGTTTTTGATTGCCTTTTGTCTTTGCACAGCTTATTTACAGCAAAAATGATGAAGTGGGTGTGGTTGTATTTGGAACCCAAGGTACCTCGCTGTTACCTTTTAGTTTTTGATGAATTAGAGTATATTTTAGGACTATTTCTGGGTAATTAGTGTTTACCTTAATATGGGTTTTTTGAGTTTAATCAAATGCCAAGGTAGTTTTTAATTATTTTAATGATTGTTGTGTGGAATCTGCAGAAACTAAGAATGAGCTTAAAACAGAAGTGGGTGGATATGATCATGTCACGGTGTTGCAAGATATCAAAGTTGTTGATGGAGATCTTATTGACACTCTGCAAAATCTGCCTCGCGGAACTGTGAATGGTGATTGTATCCTCCAATCTTGATTATGTGTTCTGCTTGGTTATCTTGCAATCTTTCTAGCCTTAATTTTGGCTTTTTAGTCAACAGCTTTTGGCATATTGTATTATAGCTAAGTGTAATTTTGTAAGACATTTTGTTTTAGAGGTAGTTAAGTTAAGCAGGTTGTTCTGCTCATTTCTGCATTATTGGTTCCTTAACCCTTGGTAGTTCTTGATGCTATTGTTGTTGGGATGGATATGCTGATAAAGAAATATAAAGATCTGTACAAGGGGAAGAAACGCCTGTGCCTTATTACCAATGCAATTCATCCTATTAAGGACTCTTTGGAAGGAACTAAAGAAGATCAGGTCGAGACCATCGCTGTACAGATGGCTGCACAAGGCATGAAAATAGAAAGTATTGTCGTGAGGGGAAGTTTAAGTCAGGATGCGGATAAGAAGATAATGGATGAGAATGATGGTTTGTTGAGTATATTTTCAAACAGAACCTCTACACGAACTGTGTATGTTGACAACCCAACTTCAGTGCTAGGAGCACTTAAAACCCGGAGAATAACTCCAGTAACAGTTTTCAGAGGTTATCTAGAGATCAGTCCCAAGTTGAAAATTAAGGTGAGACTATTGGCCTATTGCACAAGTTGTCATGGATATATTCTTGCACTGAACATTTGCAGTTTTTGTGAAAAGAATGCTGACTTAATTATTGTTGTCATATAGGTTTGGGCTTATAAAAAAACACAAGAGGAGAAATTTCCTACTCTGAAGAAATACTCTGAAAAAGCACCTCCAACTAATAGGTTTGCAACACATCAAATCAAGGTTGATTATGAGTATAAAAGTGATGAGGGTTCCAGTAAAGCCGTGCCACCAGAGCAAAGAATTAAAGGCTACCGTTATGGGCCTCAAGTAGTTCCCATTTCAGCTGCTGAATGGGGTGCTGTCAAGTTCAAACCAGAAAAAGGTGTGAAGCTTTTGGCATTTACTGATGCTTCCAACATAATACGGTAAACTTAAAGTTGCTTTATCTAAGATGAAGATAATTATATTCTGATTAAATCTTGATCAAGTCATTAATTATATCATGTTTATCTATGCCCTGCCTGGTGTATTAATCAAAGACACTACTACATGAAAGATGTCTATCTATTTATCGCCGAACCGGGCAACACAAGGGCTGCTCTTGCAGTTTCTGCTATAGCTAGAGCAATGAAGCAAATGAATAAGGTTGCCATCTTGCGATGTGTTTGGAGACAGGGGCAACAAAATGTTGTTGTTGGGGTCTTGACTCCAAATATTTCAGAAAATGATAAAATTGTAGGTTTTATCTCCTCTTTCATTGCATATTTCAATTGCGTTTGTCACTTTAAAGTTTAAACATCCATGCTTGTATAATTTCCTTGTAAAACTTGTGATGCTCCCTAGGTTTTCTGTGCAGCCTGATTCATTTCACTTCAATGTACTTCCTTTTGTGGAAGATGTTCGTGAATATCAGTTCCCCTCTTTCAACAGTTTTCCAGCTTCATGCCAACCTAATGAAGAGCAGCAAAAGGCAGCAAGCGAATTTGTGCAAATGCTTAGCCTTGCTCCATCAGGCAAAGAGGAAGCATTGTTGCCTGAATTCACACCAAATCCAGTTCTGGCGGTACTCAAATATGGATTTATTCTATGTTTATGCTTTACATGTTATATGCCATTCTATTTTTTTTTTTAAATAAAATTTTAACGATTTTGTTGCGTATTCTTGCTGGATTCTTTTACAATGATTCTGCTGCTGTTTCTTCAATGTAATAAACTAAATAGTTCATTGTGACACACTCGTTAGTGCAAGTAGCTACCTCGTTGGCTTTAAAAATACAAAAGGTTTAGCTCACGTTCAGAGAAAGAATGTGTAATTAATGAACTACTACAGTCAGGACTAAGAGTCTTTGCACGGGTGCCGTTGTCTCCCCCACCCGGTTTGTCCCAAAGACTAATGCTATATTTGAGTTACCTTTTTATTAGAAAGCATAGAAGCTGGCTATGGCCTACAGGCCTATCAAACGTGGCAGTGATATGTAGAAATTAGCATTCAAGCATGAGTTATGAGTAGAATAATTCTCAAAGGCATCTAGGTTGATGATTGATAAAGTTGTTTCTCCCATTTAAAATGCCATGGTTGTTTCTAGTGAACTAACAATGAATTTATGCATTGCCAGCGTTTCTATCGTCATCTAGAGTTGAAAACTAAGCAACCAGATGCAGCTGTACCTCCACTTGATGAAACTCTAAAGAGGATTGCTGAACCTGACCCAGAGCTTATTTCTGAGAAGAAGTCTGTTATTGATGCATTTAATAAACTGTTTGATCTCAAGGAAAATCCGAAGGTAAGTTATGTTCAACTGCTTTCAAGTGAAGAAATTTGTCTTCTCTACTTGGGTATATCGAGGAATTAATTATAATCTGTTTACAGTTGAAGAAATCAGCTAGGCGAGCACGAGAGGAACCATCTGGCTCAAATGAAAAGGACGGTAATGCTGATGCATCTGATGCTCAAGCTGTCAATTCTGTCTAAGTTAATCTTACTATATTTTGTTTTCCCCGAGCAGTTGGTTTTACGGTACAAATGATCAGGCTAGAAGCCTTTTTTTTGGTTAAAACAGAGCCAAAACGCAAAGAGTTGTCTAATGTAGTTCAAACGCGTTGGCTCTTAATTATGTGCTGTAAACATTAATCTCTTTTGTCTAGAAGTGTGTATGTATAAATCCAAATTCCAGGCAGCACGGCATGGGTACTTAATTTATTTTCTCTAGATTTCTTCAAAAGGCACAGCGAGAGCCTAAATGGGGTCTTCTGATTTTTCAAAATCTCTACTCTAGTTGTTACAATCCAAAATTTCCTTGTTTTTCTTGTGTGTTTGGTTTCCCATGAGCACCCTTAGGAGTCCAGTGTACAGCCTTTTTCAGCTATTTTCATGTACAGACGGATTTTATCAATCGGTAGAATACGAACAAAATTTGGGCAAAGCAGCGGCAAAATTTTGTCTTCAATAGCCCATCGAGTTTGACAAAATCATGCCCTCAGCAGTCCTATAGTTCACATAAGCGGTTGGTACATGTCTTCAAATTTAATTTCTCCTAAAAAATAATTTCAATCTATTTCTTTTTCAATGACCTACTTCTTGTATGTTAAAAAATCGTGGTGGCATTCGATGCAGTTCGATCCCGATTAATTAGGATTAATATCGAATTAATCAGGATTCAATATGACTATTGCATATTGTGAGGTTTATTAAAAAGAGAAAATCATGCTATATGCATAGATACAGGTGAGACTATCATTTATCATGTTACACTAATACAAACATACAATGCCTACAAATTATGAATACTAAAACCAGAATACGCGCTACAGGCATTCAAACTCAATTATTATCAACAAAAATAGTTGCATCTTCTCAAAATCAAAGTACAATTACAAATATGATGATAGGCCGCCAAGGAAGAAAGAATTATATCTTTTCCATCAAGATTGTCAAAGGTCCATGCCGGTTGCCCCATTTGCCCTTCCGTAGATGAAAATCTCTATAAAAGAAGCTAGGACGACTGGAGAGACTTACAAGCTACAGAGAGCGGAAATTAAGCAAAAGGAAGAAAAGAAAAAATGAGGAATCCCCATATTTTGGTTATACCTTATCCAGCACAAGGTCATGTCATTCCTCTAATGGAACTATCACAGAGCTTGGCTAAACATGGCTTCAAAGTCAGCTTTGTGAACACAGAGTTCAATCACAAGAGAGTCGTGGAAGCATTTGCCAAGAGAGTTGATTTGGATCGGCTGGTTCAGCTAGTTTCAATCCCGGATGGGATGGAAGATGGGGAGAGCAGGAATCAGCTTGGGAAGTTAACTGAATCAATCCGTCAAGTCATGCCCAAAGAGCTGAAGAAGCTAATAGAGAAAATTAATAGATTAGAAGATGATGAAATCACTTGTGTTGTAGCTGATGTGAATATGGGATGGGCATTGGAAGTTGCAGCAGAGTTGGGAATCCATGGAGCCGCCTTCTGGCCTGGATCAGCCCTTTTGTTGGCCTTGACATTTAGCCTCCCGAATCTGATGGATGATGGAATTATTGATGTAAATGGTAAGACCCCATTTTTCACTAACTTATTGCAGACAGGTTTAAATATTCGGATCATTTTGATTGAATTATATAATTGAAATTTATGTGCATGCATCTTAGACTTCCTCTCTATGTCTAATTTTGATATACATGCAGATAAGAAAAAGTAAATTTGGAGTTTGGCTTCTAACAGGAAAGGAGAGGAGTGGTTCTGTAGTTGGATAGTAATACCAGAAAATTCCAAATTAGCTGTGTCCCATTATTCCTTTTCCTTTTCCTTTTCCTTTTCTGATGAAGTGTTTTGAACTTAAACTTCCAATTTAGGAAAGTTTGTTATGAAATGGATAATGATGATTTTCCAAGTCTCATATTTGGGTGTGTCGTTGTCAACTCTAGGAATTACACAGCTGTTTATGGTGAGGTATTGAACCATAAGCATAATCCAAAAGCAAGAAGGCTGCAAGTGTCGCCTTACTCATTGTTGAGGTTGGATTTGCAATTGCAGGTACTCCAATTGATAAAGAGAAGATGATTCAATTGTCACCAACCACTCCTAGCATGCATCCTACAAACTTTGTTTGGGCTTGCCTTGGTGACTTATTTACCCAGAAAGTTATTTTTGACTACATGAGGAGAAACAACAAAGCTGCTAAAGACGCAGATTGGTTAATTTGCAACTCTTTTCATGACCTGGAGCCTGGAGCCTTTACCTTGGCTCCAGAGATCCTTCCAATAGGCCCAGTTTCAGCTAGCAGCCAGCTAGGGGACTTGGCAGGAAGTTTATGGCCAGAGGATGAAGCTTGTTTGCAATGGCTTGATCAACAGGCACCAGGCTCAGTCATATATGTTGCATTTGGAAGCCTAACGATTTTCGATCAAATCCAATTCCAAGAGTTGGCCTTGGGGCTGGAACTAGCCAACAGGCCATTTATTTGGGTTGTCAGACCAGATATTACACAGGGAAAAGAAGATGTTTTCCCCGACGGATTTTGGAAGAGAGTAGGCACTCGAGGGCAGATTGTTGATTGGGCACCCCAACGCATGGTTCTGTCTCACCCTTCTGTTGCTTGCTTCTTAAGTCATTGCGGATGGAATTCTACCATTGAAGGTGCAAGCAATGGGGTCCCTTTCTTGTGCTGGCCTTACTTTGCCGACCAATTTCTGAATGAGAGCTACATTTGTGATTTTTGGAAGGTTGGATTGCAGTTTAAAAGAAATGAAAGAGGGATCATCACACGAGAAGAGATTAAGAACAAGGTGGATCAGTTACTTGGTGATGAAAATATCAGAGGAAGAGCTTTTGCACTGAAGGAAATGGCTAAGAAAAGCGTCACTGCAGGCGGCAGCTCTAACAAGACATTCAAGTATTTCACTGAATGGATGAAATCATAGATAAGTTCTTTCCATTTTTCTCTTCACTTTACCACAAAAAATAATGAAAATTAGGAAAATTTTTTTCTTTAACCAACACAATCTGGAATTTTTGGGAGTTAGTGACGCTTAGAATCGGGTCCCTGACAAGGTAGTCAACTGGATTAGCTCTCTCTCTCTCTCTCTCTCTCTCTCTCAGTTTTACTGTTTATTTTATTCTTGCTACGATTGAATCTTCGTTAAGTTCAGTGACTATACAGCCCGACTGTGGCTTCAAACGGAACCCAAGATTGACATTTCTTCGTCGATCATCAATTCTTTCAGCATTTTGGCGCTTCTCCAGTAGCCCTCGCCCCTGAGGCCTCAGCAAATGTTAAACGCTCCGGTTAAGGAAGAAAGCCAAGCTGTGCTTGCTTTTAAATTTACGAGGCATTGCGGGGGGTATTTGTATTTTTTCTAATTTTTAATGAATTTAATTTATAATTTTTTTTAAAAAATATAATTTATAATTATAAAAAATAACGATTGAAAATATTGAAACTTTTTGTAACACATATACAAATTAATAATATTTTACATCTTAATAGGTTTTTAAATACAATTTTCATATTGAATTTGATTGAACTCTAAATTAATAATAATTAAATAAACTCTAGAAGAACAAAAAAATAATAAAAAAATATTAATTTTTTTTTAAATCTATATAGATAATATGAAAAAATCAATAACACTTTAATAAATTAGTATAATATATTATAATTTAGTAAATTAGAATCTATGTTTTCTATCAAATTAATTTATCATTGATTAAAATTTATATATTAAATATTAGACTTAATATAGTATGGATAATATAAATTATTGATTTAATTTATTAACCAAAATTTAATAGTATATTATTTTTTATTTTTCTTTCTCATATTTCATGTGTCATTATAGTAATAAATAAAAATGAAATATTTATTTTAGATAAAAATATAAATTAAAGAAAAGAAAATGAAAATGAGGAAAAAAAAGGAAATGAAATGAAAATGATAAAAAAAAAAAAGAAAACCGGACGGCACCCCCCACACCCCCCCCCCCCCCCCCCCCCCCCAACACCCCAACCCCAACCCACCACACCCAATGCAAACTTGCCCAATGGCAAGCAAACAGCATGCCCCATTAACTTTAATAGTAAGTTAGAGTTAGAAGTTAGATTAGAAGTTAGATTAGAAGTTAGAAGTTAGAATAGAAGTTAGATTTTGTTATAATTTCATTACAGATTAAATTGGCACGTTTGAATTTTCTTATTTGCTAATATCATTATTTAGCAAGACACACCTGATGATCGGGCCGAAAGAAATGTGGTGAAGATGTTTCAGCAACAATTCCATGACCAAAAGTCTTAATTATAATCTTAAATAATAAAAGAAGGGAGAAAAATTATAAATTTTGCTTCATCTTTTTATTTCTTGTATTATCGGAGTTAATTTCTTTCAAGTTAGAAACATAAAAAGGTAAAACCTTCTGAATTAGTGGGTTTTTGAAGGTAAAAACCATCCGGAAACTCATTAGTTCAGAAGGTTTACCTATTTTCTAATGGGCTAATGAGATCTTAATCTCATCGACTTTTTAACTCTAAATAATTAAGTTGAATTACAAATAAATAAGATGACTCAAAGTTCTGACTAAGCAACTCATGGTTTGAAATTTTAATGGCAAAAAAATATGAATGTATCTCTAAATAATTAAATTTAAAATTTGATTTTGATCGGTTAAACCATGAGTCTTTCAAATTAGATTGGCTAAACCATATGTCCTTAATTTATTTACCAAAAATCTTTTAAAAAAATCAATTAGTTTATGCATTAAGGCATAAACAAGAAATTTAGTTCTGCGCTAATGCCGCGGATCTATGTAAAGTTCTAATATGTTAAATATAGTATTTTATATATTTTGAACATAAACTATATTGTAATGAAATATAAACTCTTCTTATATGTTAATGCATATTCTAATTTAATCGAGAAATTCTCTCTATCTCCATTATTAATTGGAAAATTATGAGTTTAGAAAGAAATGAGATTCTTTGGAATCTATTATACTTTGTAGAAATTGTTAGTCATTGGTTAATCTTGTCTTTATTTTAATTGTAGTCATAGATTTGTAATGGTTTGAGAAATATAAGTCGCATAAATTATGTATGAACAAATGTAATATAGATAATTTTATATGTAAAATTATTGACCAATCCAATAATTTGAAAAGAAAAAAGAAAATATATGAAGAAAAAGTCACTTTGTTTAACATACTTTTTTTGCAAACATATTTGTTGTAATTAATATTTTGAGAAAATCAAAAAAGGAGAAAACCAAAAAATATAAATAAGCTTAGGATTAATTAACTATTATGAGTAACTTTTTAAAAGCATTAACTATAAATATATTTTGAGAAAATTTTAAAAAAATTTCCTAATATCCTATGTAGAGGTCTTGAGGGAGCTCCTAGATATAACTTTAAAAGTAGGGTATAGCTATCTTCACTTAATAAAAAACAGGACCGAATCGGTCGGTTCAACCAGTTGAACTAGGAACCGGCCACAAGTTCGGTCCATTAATAGGTCTAAAACTAGATTCCCTTTGAATCGGTGTTGAATCAGAAACCGTTGAACTGGTTGGATCGGTTCAACCGGAAATTTAAATTTTTTTATTTTTAAAGTTATTTTTCATTAATTAACTCAAATTCAAAAGAAATCTAAATTAATGGGAAGCCCAAATTTTAATTTTCTTATTATGTTTGAACTTTAAACTTTGAAATTTGAAGCTTAAATTTTTAACTTTTTTATTTTAATATACTTCCATAATAAAAATATAATTTGTGATGTAAAATAATTTGTAATATTTATTTAGATTATGTGATACACTAATATTTTTTATTTTTTCATTTTTTATGAATTTTATGAATTTTTTCTTAGTTTTATCAATTTTTTTGAATATTTTCAGAAATGAATAAAATTAAATTATTTATATAATTGAACCGGCCGGTTGAATCGGTTGAATCGTAACCCAATTTAGCAACCGATTCAACGACCGGTCTGATTTTTTATTCATTGGCTATCTTAATCGAATTCAAAATGAAATGTAAAGAAAATATTTTAAACGTGTGGTAATTTACAATTGGCCAAAAATTTCTCACTCTAGGACCATATAGACTATATTCATTTTGCTTTGCTTTCTCTTTTGAATTCTTTTCCGTTTTAGTATCATTCTCGAATTAGCCACGTATGTATAACCGTACAAAAGCATTAAGTTTTTACACCGAATCAAGTGATCATCAAGGAACCGCAACATAAATCTTTGACACAAGTTTATTGATGTAGACACCATATTATTATTTTTATTATTATTAAAAAAATAATAATAATAATAAAAAATAAAAAAATAAAAAAAAATAATTTTTTTAAACTCATCATTTCAACCATCCCACTCACATACACTCACTCATCATTTCAACCACCCCACTCACATACACTCACTCATCATTTCAACACTCACTCACATACATTCACTCATCATTTCAACCACCCCACTCACATAAATTCATCATCAATAAAAGGGAAAGGAAAAGGATTTGCAAGAAGAGATTGCAAAAGGAGATTGCAAGAGGAGATTGCAAGAAAAGATTGTAAGAAAAGATTGCTGGAGAAAATAATTTTTTTTTGGAGAAAAAAAAAAAAAGAAAAGAGAAGAAAGAAAAAAAAAACATTTTAAGAAGTTTTTTTTTTTTTGGTTTGGTTAGGTTTTTTTTTTAAAAAAAAAATTTGAAAGCTAGATCTGGATTTTTAGGCTTGAAATTTGACAAATCGGAGGTTGAATTCGTGTTTAGGGGACCAAGGAGAGTCGGTTTGGGGAGATTGTGGCTAATTTCGTGGTTCAGAAGACAAAATTTAGAAAAATTGTTCTTGGTGTTCTTGGTGTTCTTCGAAAGTTCATAATTTTCTAGGTTTGAAGGTTGGTTTTGATCCATTTAGGGTTGATTTTCTGGGTTTAATAGTGTTTGTAGAGAAAAATTGTTCTTGGTGTTCTTCGAAAGTTCACAATTTTCTGGGTTTGAAGGTTGGTTTTGATCCGTTTGGGGTTGATTTTCTGGGTTTGTTTATGTTTGTAGAGAGAGAGAGAAAAATTTTCGGATAGAGAGAGAGTGAAGGCTGAAAAAATGGCAAAAAGGGTTAAAAACAGTTTCTGAAGGTGTTTTTATACTCAGGAGGGTAAAAAAAACTTTTCACTTTCATTAAAACCCTGCTGACCCGCGTGTTGACCCGCACAGTGACAGTGACCCGCTACAGTGACCCGCGTGTTGACCCGCGCACTGACCCGACCCGATCGCAACAAACCCTTTTCCATTTTTTCTGGTATTTTTCGAAATTGATTTAATTTACATTTTTAAATTTATTTTGATTTTTTTATATGCTTAATTTAGACCTATGCACAATTAAGTAATATCATTCCAATTTAAATTTATGCATATTTAATTTGTCTTAATTAAGTCCATACATATTTATTTTAGGTCATTCTAATATAGGTCATGCATATTTCATTTGTCTCATTGTTATTTAGGCCTATTTACATTTTAGGATTAAGCCCGGTTACATTTTAAGTCTAGGCCCATGTCATTTAATTTATACCATATAGTAATTAGGCCCATTTGTATTTTAGGATCAAGTCCATTTGCATTTTAGTTTCAGGCCCATTTCCATTTATGCCATTTAGCCTAGGTCCATTAATATTTTAATATGCTATTTAACTTAGGTCCATTAGAATTTCAATTTATGCCATTTAGCTTAGGACCATTTACATCATTTATGTCATTTTAAAAATTAAGTCCATGCATATTTAATTATTCGTTTAATATATATACTTCATATATTTTTGTGCTAATCCATATCTTTAGTTTATTTTATCACATCATCTCATGCATCTAGAAGCTAGTGCATAGTTTTAAAAAAAAATCATGTGCATTGGAAATTCCGATGATAGGGGATCGGAGAGGACCTCGTGATTACGAGGGCTTCAATGATTCTCTTAGGTGAGGGTTTTTCGAGATAACCTTATCGGGATTCCGATCGGGCCTCGGAAAGCTTCAATATAGATTTCCGTCTATTTTGAAAAGTAAAAAAAAAACGATTTTATCTATTCTTTTAAAAGATTACTTGCATATCACATTATATTTATGATTTCTTTAAATTTCCAAAGTCCCTTTTACAAATATCATTTCTTCAAGAAAACCCTAAAAAATATTTTTTAAAGAAAATCTCTTTATCAGCAAAAGGAATTTCAATTTCGACATAATTTTAAAAAGTTTAAAGATTTTTTTTAGGAAAATCTCAAACTTAATCAATAGTTGAGGTTTTTCTTACAAAATCAAACATTGGTTAATTTCTTTAATCATGGTTTTAAAAATGAGATCCAAAAGTAAAAGGAATTTAATTATTCCGACATTGTTTTCAAAAATCAAAAAATGTTTTTGAAGGATTTCAATTTGACCCCTACATTGAAATCTTTCTAATTAAACTTAAATCTTTTTTTTTTCTCGAAACTTGCTTTTATTTAAAATCTACATATCAATAAAAGGAATTTAATAATTCCGACATTAGTTTTAAAAAATTTTCTTCAAAAAAATATTTTCGGAAGGTTTCAATCAGTCCTTAATGATTGAAATCTTTCCAAACTTAATCCAATCTTTTCCAAAATCCTCATTTTTATTCAAATTCAAAATTTATCTTCAACAAGTTATTTGTTTTAATATTTTGATTTTCAAAGTTTATTTTCGAAAGTTCTCAATTCGGTTATTCAACATTGGGAATTTTCTAATCAAATTTCAATATGGATCTCATTAAATCGGATTTTCCTCAAAGAGCGAACTAACCCATATCGAAAGGAGTTTTTACTCCGACATTCAAATATTTCTTTTATGATTGAAAGCATTTCGTTATTAACCCTAAAATTAATTTTCAAAAAAGACTTTTGTGGTACCGATTTTTGGACGTTTCGGGGGTGCTAATCCTTCCTCGAACGTAATCGACTCCCGAACCCAAAATCTATTTTCAATAGACCAATACCTGTTTGACCTAAGGTAATCTTTGTAGATTATGTTAGGTTAAATGGAGTAAAAATAGGTGGCTAACCTACCTAAACCAAATGGTTAGTGGCGACTCATTTTCCTATTTTCTCGTTTCAAATCTTTCTCTATTTCGCCAAATTTCCCGTCGGATGGCTCTTTAGACGTTTCGACAATTGACATTTTTAAATTCAAGAAAAAAAACTAGAATCACATGTCTTTAGTGAAGTGTATTGACAAGAGAGCACTTAGAGTTGACATTATGGGCGGGCTAGGTTGGCACGGTCCAAAAAGTTGGATTGCCCGTAAAAATATGGGCTGGATCGTGGTAGCCCAAAAAATATATGGGTCATGCCATTCTAGTCCATATCTTTTGAAGGTTAAGCCCAGCCCAGCCCAGCCTGCAGTCCACATAAATCGTACCGTGTCAGCACATGGGCCATAGTAGGCTTGCACATGGGCCAATGATTTTTATTAAATGTTAATTTTTTTAATCTTTTTTTTACTCTATTTTATTTTTTTAATACTGATGATTAAATTGGATTAAGAATGAAAAATTTCAACACAAAAATTTACGTGGTTCAGCTTACAATTTTACGTCCACGGGAAAAGGGGAACATTATTCACTATAAATAATAAAATTTACAAATACTAATTTAGATTATAAACTAAAGAAAATCTATCACCTAAAAAAATGAAAAAAAAAAGAAAATCAAATTTATTCATTTTCATCTGAAGATTCCTCTTGATTTTGTATATTTTATAAGCGAGATTGTACATCCAACCAATCTTTCAAATACACATCTCAAGGGTCTTTAGTGTCAATATGCTTTTTCTATCATCAAGAACTCTTCCTTCTCCACTAAAATAAGACTCTGAAGGGACAGTGGATATCAGAGGTGTTAGTAAGTCACGAGCCATGATGGAAAGCATAGACTATAATTTTGCATTACTTTTTCACCATGCCAAAACAACATCGAAATTTTCTAATTCTTGATCATCAAAATTTATAACTTGGTTTAAATATATTTGAAGCTCGGTATATGAAAATAAAGAAAATGAGATATTACTATTTCATTTAATTTTTACCACTATAATTTTAATTTTTTCATTTTAAAATAAAAATGAATAATTATATAATTGATATATTATAAATTTACATTAAAAATGGGCTAGCCCAAATAAGCATACGGGTCGTGCCGTACTGGGCTATTTTGATGGGTCGTGCCGTGCCAGCCCATGTGCCACTAAAAGGCTGCCCAGCCCGTCCATAACTAATAGACCGTGCTAGCACAGTCTACTAAAAAAAGAATATGGGTCGTGCTAGCACGACCCATATTGGGTTGGGCCGTGCTGGGCTCCGTGCTGCCCGCCCATTTTGCCATCTCTAAGAGCACTGCAAGCGAGAGAAAAGTAAACCGCATTAGGGGATGCTATTAAATAATATTTTTCCTTAAATAGAATTATTTTTTCAATCCCAATCTTTTAAGACAGTCTGCTAGATAAATGGACAAAATGGAAAGAATAATGGTTAAAAGTAAAGAATGTAACATGATTGGGAAGAATATAATGACCAACACTTGTTGAGTTTAGTGAAAGAAGTTCAATGTCCCTTAAATAAGGTCTCGGACTTGAGTCTTGTGAATGAAAAAAATATATTTAGGAGTTGTAAATGGAAAAAACATGTTTAGGAGAGCTTCCTCCATTAAGGGTTCGATGCGACTCAAATAAGATTAGTTATAAACCGTTAAACTGATATAGATACCTGTGATCATACAAAAAAAAAATATAATGTAATTAAATAATATTTTTTCTTTAAATAGAATGGTCTACTTATTATTTTCAATGCTTTTTCATTTGAAAATTTTAATTTAGTGATTTTGCAAACTTTTATTATCAAACACATTAGAAAAAATTAAAACACTAGAAATTTTCATTCATAATGATTTAAATTTTCAATGGTTTATGACACAACCTTTAAATAAGAAAAATGTCATAACAAGATTTTTACAGATCACATGTTATGATTGTTAACAAATATTTTGCAGATTTTCTGCAAATTTCAAATTTGATACCTTTTTAGGCAAACACCCCTAGCTTAGTCTATAAATAGGCAGCCCTCCTCATTCTTTCTTCACGCCTGAAAATCATAAGCTCTCTCCTCCTCTCTTTCGTTCTCTGCATAGTTTTCTTGATAGTATTAGTCTCATGTGCGGTTCGTCTCGGTGACGGGTCGGTGCTCTGCAATAGACAGTAAGATCACAATACTTATTGCTAAAGTAAAATAGAGATGGGGAAGCCACATATTCTAGTTATACCCTATCCAGCACAAGGCCATGTTATTCCTCTCATGGAGCTATCCCACAACTTGGCTAAACAAGACTTCAAAATCAGCTTTGTGAACACAGAGTTTAATCATAAAAGGATCCTTGATGCATTGGGCGAGAAGGTTGACGCAAATGGCCTTGTTCATCTGGTTTCAATCCCCGATGGGATGGAAGAAGGCGCCGATAGGAATCAAATAGGGAACTTAACTGAAACACTTTTCCAGGTTCTGCCCGGAGAGCTGAAGAAGTTCATTGATAAGGTTAATAGATCAGAAGATGATAAGATCACATGTGTTCTGGCTGATTTAAACATGGGGTGGGTGTTTGATTTTGCAGCAGAGTTGGGAATCCGCAGCGCTGCCCTCTGGCCTGCTTCGATGTTTCGATTAGCGTTGGGTCTTAGCATCCCAAAGCTTATTGATGATGGACTTATTGATGAAAATGGTAAGATAAACTGTCTCTTTAACTAATTATACTTGTTAGACGTTGTACTCTAAATGTGGGGTGCCTTATAGGCTCCACTCCAAGCAAACTGTTGTTTTCGACAATGAGCAATATTGAGCAGCAATAAAACAAAAGAATGCAATGCACACATCTGGTAAGAGAACCGTTTCTTCTATACATGCAGGTTTTCAAGTTAGTAAGCATAAGATGTTTCAGTTGTCACCTACCACCCCTGCTATTGACCCCCAACATTTTTCATGGCTCGCCCATGCCGACCCTACCGCACAAAAAACTGTGTTTCATTATATACAGAAAAACAATAAAGCTCTTGACAAAGCAGATTGTGTACTTTGCAACTCAAGTTTGGCGTTGGAGCCTGAAGGGTTCGCCTTGGTTCCCAAGGTCTTACCCGTAGGCCCACTTTCAGCAAGCAATAGGCTCGAAAACCTGGCAGGATATTTCTGGCCGGAGGACACAACTTGTTTAAAATGGCTTGATCAAAAGCCACCAGGCTCAGTCATATATGTTGCATTTGGCAGCTTCACAGTTTTTGATCAAATCCAATTCCATGAATTGGCTCTGGGACTGGAACTTTCCAGCAGGCCATTCCTTTGGGTTGTAAGACCAGATATAACCAATGGAAATCAAACTCTTTACCCTGAGGGATTTGAGGAAAGAGTAGTCAGTCAAGGTAAGATGGTTGGTTGGGCACCCCAATGTGCAGTTTTGGCTCATCCTTCTATTGCTTGCTTCTTGAGTCATTGTGGATGGAATTCTACCGTAGAAGGTTTAAGCAATGGCGTTCCTTTCTTGTGCTGGCCTTACTTTGGCGATCAATTCCTGAATGAGACCTCCATTTGTGATATTTGGAAGGTTGGATTGAAATTTAAAAAAGATGAAAGAGGCATTATCACAAAAGAAGAGATTAAAACCAAGGTAGAAGAATTGCTTGGTGATGTAAATTTCAAAGCAAGAGCTGTTAAACTGAAGGAAATGCTTGCCAGAGGTGTCAATGAAGGCGGTAGCTCTAACAGTGTATTCAAGAATTTTACTGAATGGATCAAATCATAGACAAGTTTCTTAGCAACTATAGATTATAACATATGCACCGTCTATTTTTTCCCCTTAATGTGTTATGAATTGCAGAAAATAAACCAAGCAGCAGCAACTGTGTGGTATGCTTGACTATATATGCAAACAACTTTAAGATATTGAGCAATCAATTTGTCTCCTTTTGTCCGTTATGAGGGAAGTGTGGCCGGCCAATTTCCAAATAAAATAAATGAGTTATAAAAAAAGAAGAAGGAGATTCCATATAATTATTTTTCTTACAATCCTATAATTATGTTGCCTTCGTCCAATCATAATAAAACATTTTTTGACAGTATTATATTGAGTCATGTCATGTACATGTATCACTACCCATGTATAGTTATTATAATCACAAAATCACAAAAACACTATTATATGCCTACCCTTACAAATTGTTTTATTATGATTGCACCAAAACAGTATAATTGTAGTGTTGTAAGAAAAATAATTACACGTGATCTCTTTCTCACATATAACTGGTAGAATCACAGAATGATGGGATAAAAGTAGTAGATCAAATAAATTTTTTATTATTGTTGGTAAAAATATCTTTCATGCATTATCAATGGGGTTTTTAATTAAGTAACGAGATATGTGTCTTTTTTTAATTCCATTTTTAATGTTCTTATTATTAATAAAAAAAGGTTAATTAGCATCATCTAATACTATATCACACGTCAGATTTTTAAATCTTACAACTAATTCAATTTTTTAAATAAAAAATTAATTGACATGAGATAAGCAGAAAAGCAGGACAGATTTGCTTGAAAGCAAAAAATTTTTGGATAACCAAGGCATGAGTTTTCCTATACTTTTCTTGAAAATTTCTTTCCATGACAAGCAGTTGCAACTAAAAGCTTTTCGCTTTCCTCCTAATTTATAAGTATTCCGCAATCAAATTCCTGAGCTTCTACTGCTGGATCTTTCAATTTGAGAGCTTCCTCAACTCCCTTTCATGCTTCTACTTGGGTTGGTCAAGACTCAAGAGAGACTTTGCTGTTTAAGCACTTATAACATAAACAACGATGTTATCAAAATGATGCAAAATATATAACTGCAACGGAAGGAATCCAAGTGATGGCTCCTCTATTGGTGCCGCTTGTGCTGCAGAAATGATCAGAAACCATGCTTGAAATGTTATTTGCTGCTGTGGATTTTCTGCAATGGGCAGCCCGTTTTGCTACTTTACAATGACAAAGTAATTTGATGTAAAGTTTAATACTGCAATCACTTACATGTAAAGTGAGTTTATAATATTTGATTTAATAAGTGAAAGTTACAATTAAATTATATATAAAATTTTTTATAATGTTTAGTTAAAACATACTTTTCCTACAAAATTTAAATAAATCTCGTATTTATCCTTTTGTTTTCATGTCTTTTTCTTTTGTTATTTAAGAGTGATAAAATAATTTAAAATTTTCTAAACTTTTACTGTAAAATGCAATCTACTTTAACAATATCTTTCCACGCATCTACTTTTTCTAATCTATACCTTCTATATATAAAACAATGAAGTGCAGGCCGTTGATATGTGAAAATTAAGCCATTTGTCAGTCTCTAATTGGCTGGCTCTTTTTTTTTTCAATTTAAAACTCAAAACGACGTCGTATTGAGAAATAGCGGATTATTTTTATTTATAAAAAAGAAAGTGCAGGCTGTTGATATATGAAAAATTAAGCCATTTGTCAGTCCCTAATTGGCTGGCTCTTTTTTTTTTCAATTTAAAGCTCAAAACGACGTCGTCTTGAGAAATAGAGGGGAAAATATAAAAAAAATAAAGTTAGAAGAATGGAGAGATGAGAGAAGATTGAAGGTGGTGCTGGTACTGCCGTACTGGTAGGTGTGGAGGTACTGAAAAGGAAAGAAAGAAGGGGAGAGAAAGTAATTATTAAAAGATTACAAATTAAAAAAAAAAAAAGGAAGAGATGGGGGTAGAAGGATCGGGAAACAATAATTTCCCAAATATCTTCATCCTTCCGAGGGAAAATGGAGGAAATTTAAAAAAGCAGTAACTTTTTTGGTGAGTTTTCTTCTTTCTACTCTCCCTATCTTCTTTCATTCTCTTCTCTTTTTCCATTTTCATGGGTTTTTAATTTGGGTGGATAAGAAGAATCTATAAGAGGTAGGTAGAGAGAATTGAAAACAAAGAAACGGTGGAGAGAAGAGAGGCAAGCAGAAAGGGGAGGGAGGGGGGAAGACTCTAAATCCCCAGCTTTTCATCAACGAAACCGTAAATACCGTTGATGATTTTCTCAACATGCATTCTATTTCTATCTCAATTGTCTCTCTCCGTCTTTTTCTCTCTAAAAGTCTTTTTGTTTTGATTTCCCTTTACAAAGTTTGTAAATTTTGGTGAAATTTGCGGAGAATCTTCCAGACTTTTGAAAACCCAAGTGACTGACCACTTCCAAGATCTAAAGAAGGTATCATGCAATTCTTCTTTCATTTTTTTTAGATTAGCTCTGAAAATAATTTATGTTTCTGTCTCTCTCTTAGATTAACTTCGGTTCTTCTTCTTAATCTACCTTGATCTATACAGACTTAATGAAGTTTCTGAAGAATAGTGAGCCCAGTCAAAACAGGAAAGCCAAGACAAAGTTTCAGGTCAGATCACTAATATTTGAGTAAATACAGTATCAGTTATATATATATATATATATATATATACATATATATTAAATTTAATATTACTAAGGCTCTGTTTGAATGTTACTTCTAACACATTCAATATTTTTTGTTGTTGTCATTCTTTCTGCGGCTAATCGTTTGGCATCTAAATATAATAATTGAGGTACTTAAAATATTTGAGGAGATTAGCTAATATATTATAGCGTATTTAGCTTTGTGATTTATGATGCTTTACAGGTTTAACGCATATAGCTGTAGATATGTTTTAAAAGTCTTGCCAAGGGAGATGCCAATTTTAGGAAGGTTTGTTCAGAATTTTGCTTGAATTTTTCCTGACTTAAGGATCTTTTTGTCCAAACAAATTGACTTTTAGCTTTAACAAAATATGGTTTCAGATGACAAACAATTGGATTATGCCTGTATATTTTACTGGGGATTCTTCAGGATTGGAGTGATGATAAATGCTTCAAGATGTTGAAAAATTGAACAATGTTCTTCCAAAAGATGGAAGGTTATTGTTACAAAGTAAATTCTTCCAACATTTGATGACATTTTCACTTTAGTAGAAGCAAAACTCTTGAATTATGTGCTTAATGTCTTTTCTTTATTCATTTGGAGTTTCTATGCTAATATTTTTGTTATGCTGTTTTTTATTTTTGTTTTGGGTATTAGTACTTTTTTTCATAGACTCAAGTTCTATTCATTGTTTTAATTAGTTTAGGTTATTATATTAAATGCTCATTAATGTATACAACTTTTGTTACTGCATTGAGATAGAAGCAACTCCCAGATTTTATTTTCATAAAAGATGTGTTTTTCTATTGTAATGTCTATTGTTAAATGTGATCAATCTATTAATTGATGCTGAATGCTTATTAAATTAGATAGTCAGTGTCTTATTTAACATGCTGCTTAACTCAATTATAATTAAAGTTTAGTCCTGTAGGCTATAGCAATGCCAATTTAATATATTTCATGTCTCTACTTTCTAGAACAAGTTGCTTTTGATATTTCAGTCATTCTTAAATTTCATTTATCTTAAAATCTTAAAATCTTAAAACTACAACTGAAAGTTCTTACTATAGACTAAAGGAGAGGCTGTCCACGTCACACCACTCCTTCTTCCCATTTTTTTTTTCAATTTTAATGGACACTCAATCACCATTAAATAATTATTAAAAGATTGAAAAAATAATGAATTGAGAGAGAGAATGGAGAAGTTTCTGGTGAAAAGAAAGAGAGAACAAAGAGGAGAAGCAAGGAGAAGTAGTTCTAGATTTTTTTCTCTTTTTGATTTCTGAAAATTCACTCAGACAAAGCTAAACAAACCTTTTTTTTTTGTGTTGCTTCAGGCCTCTGTTTCTCTCGAATCTCCAAATGGGTTTGTGGGAAGCTTTTCTCCGTTGGCTTCACAGGTAGGAAAATTCTGCCTTTTCTTTTCCTATTTCTTGGAATGTTGGACTTTATTGATTGCTGATGTGTTGAGTAGGAAAATATTTATATAAAAAAAAGGACGTGGTTTGAAGTCAGATGAGAAAGGGAGACGGGCAATATTTTCTGAACTCTCCAGAAGGAAAAGAGTGAATGAAAAGATGGAGTTAGAGGAAGAGATGGAAGGTTTAAGGTATTGTTTTCTTAATTTCTTTGTGGGTTTAGAGCGTGATGGAAAAATTAATTACTTTTGGTGTTTGATTGTAGGGATTTTGTTTTTTTAAACAGGGAGATAATGGATGGTTTTGGGCAACTTTTCTAAATTTTAACCTTTTTTTTTAATTACTTTGTGGGTTTTCCTTTTGCAGTTTTGCTGTGATTTTTTTTTTTAGATGTACAGAGACAAATGAATAACAACAGGAGGAAAAGCAAGAAGAAGAGGAAGGAGAGAGATGAGAATCGCAACAGCAGGTGGAATCTAAAATTTAAGTTACAGGTTTATGACCTGTAAACTCTTTTCTTTTCTACTTTTCTTACTGGAGCTTTTATGTTCTCTCTGTTATTGAAGTTGGTTATGGTGGATGACTACCATGTTGAAAATTTTTTTGTTGTCTTCGATGATGATCATCAAGAGGGATGGAGTGCAATTCAGATATAGTATTCTAATAAGATTTAATAGCAACACTGTAGAGATAAATTATACCAGCATTTTGATAGTGGTCGAGACTCTACAGAGTACTTTTTGTTTACTTGGAGAGTATGTTGTCATTGTATTTTTTTGGTTGGTTATTGTGCTGATTTTCAATTTCTTCAAAAAATGGTTCTGTTAATAATGTATAGTGTGCCCCTGCAACTTCAGTTGAGCTTGCTTTGCGATGTTTGTCAACTTATAGCAGGTAAGAAAATGATTTTATTGCTGAGTTTGGTTTTACGTTAAAGATTTAATTATGGGATTTGTTGTGCTTAAATAGGCCTGAATGTGCATTGCCAATTTGTCAACCTGTCCTGTACTTTGCCATTATATCAATGTAGAGATCTGCGAATGGATGGTTTGAGGCATTGTTGAACATTTATATTAACATAAGTTCAGATGAAGATGCGATTTCTGTCTGATTTAGGGGGAGTAATATGTTATAAATTTTGGAGACTCTAGACAAAGTTTGTAACTTAGATTGTCTACATTATTTTTCTTTTCTTTACTGATGATTATTCATATATTTCGTAGATGGTAAGTATAACTGTTTCTTGATGTTATATATATATATATATATATATATATATTTTAAAGGTGATTTGCTTAAATCCTTTTTGTTAGAGGTACAGATTCATATTCATATATATTTAAAGTTTTTCTTTTATTTGAGAAGAATAAGAATTAGGATAGTTTGACTTTCGGACCTTTTTTTGGTTGTGCACTTATTATTTAATTCTTTTGTAGATTCACCATTGGGAGCTCCAGCAATGATTGCTGGTGGCATCATTGTCACCAAAAGTCTACTTTGATGGAGCCACAGCCATGGTTTAACCAAAATATGACCTATGGAGAAGCTGAAACTTGATTAGTTAATGACTTTCCCTCTGGCCATTAGTCTTTTCTTTGTTTTTAAGAAATATTTTTATTTTTGCTTTTTGATCTTACAAAAGTTCTTTGGCTTCTCAACTAAGCATGTGTTGAATCATCTGTAATATTAGATTTTCTTTAATAATTTTTCCAATCCGATGCTTGCTAAGATATATTTTAGTATAGAAAGTTTGATGTTGAGTATTGTCAAGAACATGTGTTTTATATGGTTTGGGTTTTAAGACAAGCTAAGATATATCTATAATATTTACTAATAACACTAATTATTTGGTTGAATTAACATTAAAAACTCTCTATGTGTTTGCTTCATGGTTCTACACGGTTTATGTTTTGCAACAAATTGGTCTCGCATTAAATGATGCATATCTTTATAACTCATGCATTTGTTGAATTTAAATGGATTTTCTTTTAGCCATTTTGCTACTGTTGGATATTGATATAATTTAATTCATAATGCAGTTTGATTTCACTTTTAGGTTTGGTGAGATACATTTATAGTTTGATTGTAACTAAGTCTCAACAATTTTTTGATGTCTTATTGCTGAGATAAATGAGATAAAATATTGAATAGATAAAAAAGTTTTAAAACTTTGTTCTATTTTGGCCTTACAGATAATTCCTTTTTTTGTTAGAAGTGTACAGATGATTGCTTGCTCTATTTCTTTCTTTCTTTCTTTCCTTTTTCTTTTTTTGGGCGCTGTTTGTTTTCCCTTCCTATCCTATTTGAACATTCATTTAGTTGTTGACTGTCCCTCCTTGACTATTTGCTTTTGAAGCAAAAAATTTGATGGTCAAAGTTTTAGTAGTTTTTACCTGTAATTTAACAAGTACCTCTTTTACGTTTAGAGTATGAGTTTAAAGGTCTTGATAGCAAGCACCTCTGTTCTTTTAAATCTCGATTGCTATGTTTTTATTATGAATAACTGACGTTTGAGTTACGATTGGTGACACTGAGATTTTGAGTATTGAGTTTTGTTAACTTCAAGATTTAAGACAAGAGCCTTGACTATTTGATTTTACACAGATGTAGTTTAAACTTTTTTTTAAATGATAAATCAATCTTCGCTGTGACAATATGAGTGGTTTCTCATTTTATTTGTCTTTCGTGTGTGGTTTTAATGTATTTTTCACTTATTAGATTCTGTTCGTTAAACCTAATCTGTAATAAACACTTTGATATAACATCAGCTTTGCTATGAATACAATATTATTGTTTTTGCTTATATTTCCAAAGTTTTTCTTGGTTAGATAATTTTTGTACCTGACAGGTTTAGCATGTGGGATACAGAAATTCCAAAGTTTTTCTTGGTTAGATAGTTTTTGTACATGACAGGTTCAGCATGTGGGATATAGAAATCTCTAAGGTATGGAAACTGCCCTGGACCAATTTGATTTTAGAGGTGGTGGCTCTCTTGATTATTCCTTTTTTATAATGAATTACACTGAATAAAAGCTTCTTATATGTGAATTTTCATTTCTAAAAATAAAAGGGGCTTTTATTGCCATCTTATTTTTTAACATAACAATTTTCATCATGCATGTAAGCACAAAACCTCTTAGATATTTACTTTCATTTTGCTGACTTGCAATAAAAGTCTCTGAAATCCTAATTTTAAATAGCAGATTATTCTTTCTTCTTCTGATGGTGACTGTTTATATACAATCCCTTCTTTTTCCCCTGCATTACCTTTTTAAGTGATGTATGTGGGTTGTGCTTTGTTCCTTGCTCTCTTACCATTGTATTAATGTTTTATTCATAATTTTTACTTTCACTATCAAAATCAGATCTGCAACCTTCACTCATGGCACCTTCTGAACAGTTATAGGAACAAAACTTGAAGAACAACTTCCACCTTCCTCCATCAATCCTATTCCTTTCAATTTTGTATATAATTTGTAGAATTCTGGCACGTGCTCTGTGATGATGTATAAGTTAGTAGAATTCATGTATGTGCTTGAATAATCAAGTTTCAAGAGTGCTGCTTGGCAGCAAGTTAGGATCAACAAATTCATCCCTTAATTAAATATATGCTTTCTTCTTCTTTGTTCTTCTATTTTCTTCGATGTGTATAGATAACAAGTCTACTTACATTATGAGTTTCATTACTCAAATAGAGTCCATTATATTACAATTGTACCACTATTTTAATGATGATGAAGTCTAATCTTAAGGCGCTGTGTTTTAATTTACAGCAGAAAAAATGGAGATCACCCGCAGTGAAACGCGGGCAGTTATCTAGTTAAAAGAAAAGTGATTGTAAGGAAGCACCCATTTTGATATTGTTAAAATTGACACAAAACATTACAAACTGTTTCAACATTTTAACTTTAAAATGATTAAATTATATCATACCAAAGGAAAAGTTGAATTATTATGGGGCCATCAGGATTATGTAAGTAGGAATTACACAGGTAAAATATCTAACGGTACTTCAAATTTTTTGGCCCAAAAATCACGATTAAGATACCCTTTCACTGCCTCCATAAAATTGCTTTTTTTTGTTTGACGTAATGCACACATTACCTCTTAAACTTTCCAAGTTTTCACATTTTGTCTCTTAAAGTTTTATTTTGGATATTTTTCCTCATGAACTCTTATTTTGGAAATCCACTGGGCTCTCAATCGACGGATTACAAACGTGTATGTACCTACTTTGCTACCGTAGTTTCATCTCCTACTGCGATTATGCAATGATTTCTGGGATCCCTCAAAGAAGTCCAACAAGTAATCCTGCAGATCTTCAGCATTATACTTGATGTGTTTCTCACCAATATGGTTACTAAATCTCCCTATAAATGAACGATAAGCCGGGAACACTTTCAGGGAGGTTGAAATTCGTAAATCTTCTCGAAACTGAGCATCTGGGATACGCCATGCAGTCTGTGTTCTATAAACTTTTTCAAAAGCAACATAAAAGCTCCGTAATCTTTCCCTGAGAAAAGTCCTTGAGATAGAACTGGAGCCGAAAAAGCTCTCGGCCTTTAATAAAGAGAGAATTGAACTCCAAGTAGCTCTCTGATACTCCATTGCGTGCTCTTGGATCTTCCCATTGTGCTCTCGAATCCACTTATCTCCAAATATAAGCCTGAGTTCTGAATTTTTAACCTTCTGAGCCATGTGATGTATATTGTTCATAAAAAAGAAGTGTTGCAAGGAAGCATCCCTGTATAATTTGGATTTATCATAGAGGTTAGCTTCTAGAATAGAAGTGAGTGAATGGAAGCGGAGAGCCATTGGAGAACAACTGCCTGAGAAATCTTCAGTCATGCTTTCTTCCTCTTTGCCTGGACTAACATCAGGGGAGAGCGGCGAAGCAGCTGCTCCATCTTGGTCCTTCACGAGCAAATTGAGAGTATCGTTATAATCTGCAAGAAGCCGCATGTAATTCATAACATATCTGGTCAGATGGTGAATTCCGCCTCCTGCAAAAGGGTTTGTTGATGCGTTTGATGCCACAGCATTCTCAAATTCAAGAAATGTTGCTCTTACAGAATCACCTAATCTCTTCAAAACCTCATGATACTCAGTTCTAAATGAAGAACCAGCCTCATCCAAAAACAATGCATCAATATCAGGAAGAAGTTCAGCAAGCACTTCATACATGTCTAGAATTCGAACTAGCTTTTCTGGCTGATGAGAGCCAGTTGAGATGGCCTCAGCGAAGTTCAGAAGCTGCAGCATTGAACCCTTTGCTGCCTCAACAAAACATATGGAACTAGCTGATCCAACATCTGCAAAAATCTGGTCGCACAGCCACTTCTCGCTGGCAAGATAGGGCCGCACAAAGACCTTTATAGCTCTAAGCCATCTCTTGATTTTGGAATGTAAGTTTCCCCACTCCATCTTGAGCACATCCTCAATGCTCAATTTCTCCATTTCAAGATTGAGGAGGCACTCATCCAATGCATCCTTTCGAACAATGATATAGGCCTGACAACACTCATGATCATAATTTGACATGAACATCAAATTGGTAATGCATTTCAGGTCAGGAATCACATCTGGATGAACCAAATCAATGACATACTCCTCTAAGGTTCTGCTGATGCTAGATTCTCCACAAGAAACTGTAGAGCTCTCATCAAGAGAAACATCCACACTTGAACGAAAAGACATGAGATCAGGCTCAGAGGATTGCCGATGCTGAACAAACATGTGCTTAAACTCTTTCTCAAGCCTTAGCATTGCCTTCTGAAGAACATCACGAACCCTACCTAACAACTCTTTATCTTCTTCGTTATTTAAACACCGATTCTCTAGTATCTCTGTCAACTTACGGGCTTCATCTACAGCATTCAGATATTCAGCAGCTTTAACCGGGCCCGAATCCCAAATCATAGACTCATCTACCTCCCAACTCAGAATCTTTTCCTGAACAACACTCAACTGCTCTTCAATCCCACTTTTCCCATCCTCAATCATGTTATCATCAGTTGTAGCCATACTAGATAATTGGCAACCAAGATCTACCAAAGTCGTCTTTATACCCTTTTAAGGTTCTTATTACAATCCTATGCTCTCACTATATTTTTACTTGCTGCAATTGATTTTCCTCTCCTTCCAACTGCGGAGCCATAGATGCATATTCCCCCGACGAGCAAAACCACAAAAAGCTAAAAGTGGAACTCGAAGAACACCTGTTTCTCTAAGTCAAACTGTGTCTAGAAAAATACAAAGAATTAAACCCATGAATTGCTTAAACTGACTTGAAAACTCCAATTAAAAACTACCATCTGATTGACAAATCCAACACTAATACTTGCCCAGATCAAAAGTTCAAGCTATTGAACAAAGGAATAGATGAAAATTGAAAACTTAAAAAATAGTATCCAACAACGGGAAGGGCATAATTAAAATCACAAGGAATCCTAAATTAGATTAAAGTTGAATCTAAGAACTAAGACCAAAAGAAGCAAAATAATTAAAGGAAAAAAAAAACCCACTTCTTTAGAGACTAAATCTTTCGAAACAAAGCACCGAAAGAAGCAAATGGTCCAAACGACAAAAAAAAAAAAGACCAAATTCATATATCTATTAACCAACTTCAAAAACAATGAAGCTGAAGACAGAGAATAACAGTATCAAAAGAAACAGAAGAAAGCTCTTGCTCAATCTAACTGAAGAAGCATTTTGAGTGTAAGGAAAATACAAGATAAACCGAAAACTAACCTTAAAAATTGGATCTTTGCCTTTGGGTAAGATTCATCTTAGGAAGTTGCAGCTTTTCAAGTTACAACTATGAAAGATTCATTCATCGCTCTCTTTTCCTTTGTATGTGGTGAGACATTTCCTCGGAAGTTTTATCTGGTCAACGCGGAAATATGAGAGAAAGTTACTTTGATTTTTTTTTTTTTTGCTTAATACTCTTTTTGCACCCCAAACTTTTGGAAAAGTGTCACTTTTGAACCTCAATCTTTTATTTTGGTCGTGTTGCTGACCTTTTATTTTGATCCTCCGTTACCCTTTGGTTGGATGGAAAATTATCACGTGTCAGCACGTGATTAATGGCCCCGTTACAACGTTGAAGTAGCATGTTTTTATTGGTCAAATCTGTCATGTTAACTTGGTCTCACCTGCTAACTTGGATTTTAAAGTTAAAAAAAACTTGCATTTTTGAATTAGATTAAATTTTTTTTTGTTAAAAAATTTTCCTACATTTAGACTCTCTCTCTCTCTCTCTCTCTTTTCGTCGCGCTCTCTCTCCCTCTCGATAAATAACTTATCTGGTTTACATCTTTATTTTGCTTACTTGCTCTCTACTTGGTCTGTCTAGTTCGAAGCTCGTTGGTTTAATCATGGCTGCAAGGCGATCTCCACTTGTCAGTTGCTCACAAATGGAGTACTCAAATAATGGAGAATAAGTTGTCTGTCAATGCAAGAGAGTGGCTCTAATTGTGACTTCATGGACAGATGAAAATCTGGGTAGAAGGTTCTATGGCTGTGGGTTGTACAAGGTAAGGGTTTAGTTTTGTAAGTTAAAAATTTTCAAGTTGAAGTAATTAGGTGGTTTGAGGCCAAAAAAAAGAAGAAGTAATTAGGTGGTTTTGATCGTTGATTTTGGGTTTGTAGGGTGGTGGATTCAATTTTTTCAAGTGGTATGATCCTAGTTTCCCCAAACGAGTAAAGGAATTGTTGGTAGCCTTTCGAAATAATGAGAGGAGGCTTGCAAAAGAAAATGAATTTTGGCAAAAGAAGAATGAGTTGCTTAGAAGTCAGATGCTTAGCATAGGAGTTAGAGTTGGTGAAGGTCAGTTAAGTGGTGCGGTTGACATGGTCTCAATGCAAAAGAGTAATGCAGCAAAGACAGAATGGGTGGAAGAGGATAAGCTCATTGATTAGTTGAGAAGGATGAAAATTGAAGTAAAAACCTTGAAAAATGAAAATAAGAAACTGAAAATGAGGGCTTGTCGTCACAAGAGGGCAAAAGAACTTTACAAATGGCTTTTATTTCTTTTTTTGTTTAGCTGTTTTGTGGTTTTTGGAGTTTTAGTGTCAGCTCAAAAAAGAGTTGGTGTTTTGTACTTGCCTGAACATTGAATCCTGTAATACATGGCCAAAGAGTAGTACATGTAATATGCTAATCTTATCTGTGAACATATTTAACAAAGTAATCCCTGTATATTTCCATATTTCCATTAAGATGAAAAATACAAATGCATAATTGTTGTAGCATTTAACACTATCAAAAGTGACTTGCTCAGCATCTGTTATCCAAAAAGTTACACAAGTGCTACATAGTTACATTTAAGTCACCTTAAAGCTGATCAAATCTTCACAACAACACAAATGGATCTGTTCATAGCTGACCAAAAAGTTGCACAGGTTTTGACATCAAATGACAACTAAAAAAAGGTGAACATACAAAAAGTTAAACCAAGATTGCACCAAAGCATAACCACTGGCTATCATTTTTTTTTTTTGGACTCTTGGATGCCAATCATATCTACATTGGCTTTACTCTTCCCATTACTGGTTGTAGCCTTTGTCACCACTGACTCGGATGTAGATTTAGATGCTTTAGATTTTCCCAAGCTTGCATGTTTGACCTTATAAGATGTGTGACCAGGCTGCAATGATGTCATAAAAAAGGTAAGGTTAGTATTGAGTTTTACGGGACTAAAACAACAAGAAAACAATTAAGTGAACTAATTGAACATATATAAAATGTTTGCTCTCCAATTTTCTAGTTAGTGTACAACCCAAGTCCTTTAATTGACGGCTTTCTCTGCCTACAAGGTCTTGCAATTGGAATACATTAAGGGGCTTTACCTTTGAAATTGTCATCAATTGCTCGTTTTCCTTTACCACTGGTCTTTAATTTACTTGCTTCTTCAATCACTATATGATTGCATTCCCGCTGTTTGCCCTATCATAATGAACATAATCAACTTTCCATACACATTCAAAAAGTTAATGAACATTGTGCAACTAACTTTGCTTACTCTTTGGGTAGGTACAGGTTTGGAAATGGGATGTCTAGTAGAAGTTGATGCAACTTTCGACATTGGTTGACTTGCAAAGTTTGAAGCAGTTTTTGAGGCATTACTAGTTGCAGGCTTTGAAGCATTTGCATTCCTTAGTAGTTTTGTAGTGGTTGCATGTGCTGAAGAATGTCCATCACCTTTTTCACGTGGATTTTGTTTTGGCTGTTTTCTACCAACAATTTCTGCAGAATTAGAGCCTTGATGGGCTGAAGGCTGACCCTAGTCCACAATATGCATAATGACAACAATTTCAAATATAAGAATATTCAATTAACTTTCAGAATTAAAATGGAATAGAATAAACTTACAACGTTATTTGTGCCTCTCAGTGGACAGTTTGCTTTATTATGGCCTTCAGTGCCACAAATGGCACATGTCATTATAATTCCCTTTCTCCCGACCTTGCCAAACTTCTTAATTAGCTCATCCTTTACTTTCCTCCTATTAATCTTAGGGCTTTCAGGGTTTTTCCTCTGAGCTAGTGGTGGTAGCACTGGTTCCTCACCAGTTTTTACCCAATCATATGGTCCATTAATTGGATTCAAAGAAAATCCATAAGCATTGAGGTAAGTTTCTTAGTGGTAGCAGTTGTGGAGATAGTCATCTGGATTTCCACCATTGTGCCAAACCACACAACATGCATGCGCACAGGGAATTCCATAAATTTGCCAGTATCGACAACTACAGGTAAGTTTCCCTAAATCCACACTATATCTCCATTGTCCTTTTTTTATCTCACATGCTTTATTACTGCTCCACACCATTTGCCACTTGACTGCCTCAGTTTTTTTGCGTATCAAATTTCTCTTTGATCAGTGGCTCGTAATTGTTCTTTCTTTTACTTCCAAATTCCTTTTTCTTAACAATTCTCTTCATGGTCTCTTCCCTAATTTCCTCTAACATTGAAATGATGCTTTTACACCTAGCATCTAAGATGATAGAATTAAAAGCTTCACAAGCATTGTTATCTACCATATCACACTTATATTCCTCGCCAAAGAATGCTCTTGTCCACTGTCTTGGGTTCTTCTCTTTCTGCAACAACTTTGTTGCTAATTTACCATCTTTCTTTGCTAATGCATCAAATCTATTGGTAGGCACTTGTCGACATGCTCCAAAAGTAATAACTGAACGTTTAAAGATTTGTAGCTTAGCGGTTCAGGTCGATCCACAGGGAGCTTGATACTACAATCTTCTCTTCACTATTGTCACAACAAAACACCTTTAAACAAGATAAGAAACTCAAAACAGTGATTAGATCAACAAATCAACTAAGTTTGAAAGTTGTAAATTGAAGAGATTGGTTTGCAATGTTAAGTTTAACAAGGGAATTAATCAAATGACAAGAATTAAAAAGCAATTAACTAAGATTTCAGATCAAAGAAACTCTAATCTAGCAAGTAATTGTGATCAACTTCAACTAACGGCTCATTGATCCTTGATCTCCAATCTAATCATCCAATTCTATTATAGTTAGTGTAGCCTAAGGTACTCCAGTTTCGCCTAGGCCCGATCACTCCTTAATCATTGAGATTAGCAAGCTCGGTCACTCAGTCTAACTCTTCTTCCCTCGTAATCAACCTATTCCTTAGCGGCTATAAGTTTAAATTACAAGAGAGCATTACGATCTAGAGCAATATTAGCTAACTAGAGCCATGTGAGCTTAGCGCATCTCCATGTAACTCTCCCCTTCAATTTCCCCAAATCTAATCTAAGGTTTGGTTGCTACTCGGTTCTAAGCAAAATCTACAATTACAGATAGCAAATTGCCTAGAATAGCTAGTGAATTGAAGAAACCCAAGCAATGTGGCCATCATTGCATCAAGAATCCCCAAAATCACGTAATCTCTAACACTTCCAAGATTAATAAGCTCAAGAAATTGAAGAATACAATAGAATTGGAAGCTTTAAGTTAAAGATCTTACCATTAATTGAAGAAGAATTACAATTACAAGCTACATTGGATTAGAAGTACTTAGCCACTCATGGAAGATCAAGAAACCTCCATGAAAGTTGAGAGAATTCTTGAATCTTCAGAGAACTAAGTTCTTACCAGAGAGAAAATGAATTTTTCGTACTTTTCTCAGATTTGAAAGTTACAATTCAAATTCCAAAAGTTCACTTATATAGTCTAGCTAAAAATATGTAAAAGTTCTAATCTATCCTTGCCTAAATCATGATTACAAAGTTAAGTGAGGGTAATTATGCCTTTTTCAGCTCCTTAGCCCAGCTAATTGGCAAATGAAACCATTTTCACAACTTTGAACGAGTCAAATTCGAGTTTGAAATTTCTGTTACAACAGATCCCCTAAAAATCGCAACTAACTGCTTCAGGTCAGAACACGGCCACTGAGAGGCTCTCGCATAGCCTCTAAATGGCTAGGTTTCTCTGCTTCCTGACTTTTGAACTCGCGAACAACCATTTAGAGGCTCTTTCGCAGCCTTTAAGTGGCTCGAACATCTTTCTTTGTTTTAATCCCAAAATGGACTATTTTAACATGTATTTGCATTTTCTCCATTATTTCACCTACAATTAAAAAACACCTCAATTAGTGATTAATTAAAGTACTTAGGTGTCTAATTTATCCAAATTATAATGCAAATACATGAACAAATTAAGCTCTAACATCTATCTTCCTAAGATCTCTTTGTTGTGGCTTTAACTATCCCCCAAAATGCTAATTTAAAGGATTTAGCATTTTTCCTACCACTCCAGTTTGCAAACACATGCCGAACACAATTCCTGTGCTCAACTCTTGGAAATACCTTTTCAATAGCCAATTTCAGACCCTGTTAGAATATTGAGATTTAAAAATTAGTATATAACTGACGAAACAGATAATAATACATGCAACTATGTACATCACTATCACAACCTTTTGCTGGTGACTCATAATTATGAACCCAACACCATTTTCAAGCTCGAGGTCATCCCTTAACAACTCAAGAAACCATGCCCAGACTTGCATATTTTCAGACTCTACCATAGCCTAAGCCACTGGGAACATTTGGTCATTCCCATATTTTCCCACAGCAGTTAGTACTTCAGATTTATAAGGACCTTTTAAGAAGCACCCATCCACACCTAAAATAGGCCTACATCCCTATTTCCAGCCCCTCTTCAATGCATCAAAACACATATAAAACCTTTTGAATTGTGGTTTTGACTCTGCAGTAACTTTATCAACAGTCATTTTTACGGTGCTGCCAGGGTTCTTCACCTGAATCTCATAAGCATACTCCCACATAAGACAGAACTCCTCTACATAATTTCCTGTAATATCATTTAGAACCTTATATTTGACCATGCTGCATTTCTTCATCCCAACATTGACCTTTAGTTGAAGATTAATGATCTGTTGAAGCTGTTTAAGTTTTAGTCGTGGGTTTTCTATAATAATTTCATGCATCTGGTCAGCTATCATGTTTGTTGACACCTGTTTGTTAGTGAAACTAACACAACAGGTGTGTTATTCCTGAAATCTCATAACCTTGAAGCCCTTAGCCTTTATACTCTCACTTGCATAAATCAACCAAGGGCATCATAGAGTAGCTATACACTTCACCCTAATCTTATTATGATCATTCTTGACAAATTTAACTTATCTTCTGAAAATCTGGGAATACTTTTTAATGGCATCCTTAAACTGAGTTCCATCAGCAAACACCATGCCAAGGCTAAATTCTAGATATTCCTGCGTTGAATCATATTGAGTGTTCACACTCTTTCTTCTCTCAACCACATTATGATCACTATCTTCATCAATGCCAATCAAACTACCATACTTGAATCGTAGTAATCACTTTCATATCCAGCAGAAACCCCTTCACTTGTTTAACATTTACCCGTAGCAGTTGCCTTCCTATTCCTCAATAACTGTAGTAGAGGATCTTCTTCATCATTAGAAAATCCTTCCACAGGCACGAAAGGTGTTTGACCTTTCCCTTTCCCTTTTTCATTTCTAACCTTACTAATTTCAGATTTCCTTTTTTCCCTAGCATTTAATAACTCCTCATCATTATCCCCATCAAATAAATATCTCACTCTTATCGTAAATCCATCCTCATATTCACCTATGCTCTGCCTATCACCAACCTGCTCATAGCTTAAACCAACTCCTTCAGCATCATTTAAAACTTGCCGATATTATCAAACCCCTCACTAATAGCATTTAAACCTTCAGTCCTTATATTATTAATGGCTTCACCAGCCAAGCTATTTGCATTTAAACCCTCCAATCCTACACCAACTACTCCTACATTATCCCCATCATGAATTGTAGTTTGTCCAACATTATTCACCTCATCATCTACTAATTCTGGAATGTCTACCAAATGCTTAACATATAAACTAATAGTCTTATATTTCAACCAAACATGTATCATTTCATTACATGATTGATCATTCCAAATTAACCTAGTACCATCATCAAATGAACTACTGTCAGGGTTATAATAAAAGATATGACAACCATGTTCATATTTAAGAATATTCTTAACTATCTATTCTAGCTCAATAAGGGAAATGGTGTCAGGGTCTTCACGTCCTCTTTTAACCTTACCACCAGCATACCTAATATATGGCTCACGCATAAATTTCCCACCATGATATATAACCATTTCAACACCATCATTAGAATCATGACCATCACCCATCTGCAAGTATTTTCAAAAGTATAAATGCATATAGTAGCATTTTAGACCAATATCAACTTTGTCAAATTTGTTTTTTGTTTTCATATGCTTATTACACTAAGTAAACGACAGAATGCCAAAGAATAACAAAGTCAAAAGATAGGCCAAACTGTTGCTATAGGAATATTCTTCAAATAATGTGCTTCATGAATGGGGGACATTAAGGACCACAAACATTATAAAATGCTGATTTTACTAACAAATAAAGTTAGATAATTGCTAAATCTAGATACTGGGAACTATATAAACATACTATGTTTGACAGAATAACCTTAATCCCTTAATTATCTCATTCAAATCTAACCTTTTATATCACCCTAAACAGATTAAAATCAACGCCTAATGCCCATTATGGAAACCCTCATCTCTTTTTGAAAATATACCTTGCTGTATATTGAAACAAACCCTAATCATCGATTACAGTCATAAATCACGATTTGAATTGCTAAGTATGTGCTTTGAATCTCTAATTACTGTTAAGGGGTATATTTTATTCCTCTTTACAAACCTTTATCCTTATTAACCAAAGTAAGCACCCAACCCGAAAAAAAAAAAAAAAACACCTTTTATATAAAGAAGTTCAGAAAAAACCATACGGACCTCTCTTCGATTTTCCTCCCTTCACGATTTCCTGCTTAGTTCGAAGCAGAATCTTCAGGCATGAGTCGAAATCAGAAAAGCTTTCTGATTTCTCTGTTTTTTTCCCACCCATTTGTTTTTGCTTTTGTTCTTGCTTCAATATTCAGTCTTTAGTACTTTTTGGCAGAAATCCAAATCTTCCCTAATACGATTCTTGCTTTTTTTTAATAATTTTGTTAATTCTTTTTTCTTTCCATGAAAAAATCTCGGCAAAAATAAACCGCTGAATTATTCTTACCCTAAAATCCAAGTCAGCAGGTGGGCCAAGTCATCGTGGTAGATTTGGCCAATAAAAACGTGTCACTTCAGCACCGTAACGGGGCCATTAATCACGTGGTAGCATGTGACAATTTTCCATCCAACCGGGGGGTAACAGAGGGTCAAAATAAAAGGTCAGCAGGTAACATGACCAAAATAAAAGATCAAGATACAAAGTGACACTTTTCCAAAAGTTCAAGGGTGCAAAAAGGCTTTTTTTTTCCTGATTTAGTCTTCTGCTCTGCTTTGGCTGACCTTTTCCTTAGTCAATCTTTCTAGGGATGTATTTCTCCTAACAACTGATAATCTTGCCAAAACTTGGTGACATAAATAAAATAAAATAATAAGTAAACAAATTAATCAAAATAGAAGTGGAAGTGGCAAGGTAAAGTGCTAAAGCTAAACAAAGCCATTGTAGCAGCCACCAGTAATAGGTATTTGTTTCTATGTTGTTGAAACTGTTGGTTTTTATTTGGTTTAAGATGAATAAATAACTTGACACTTTTAAACCATACATATGTAGTTGATAATGAACATTAATACTACATTTTCAAGCATAATCAGGTATCTAAGGTTTCTCTGATCTCTCTTGATTCTCCAGCAAATCATGTTGTCTGATTCCAATATATGGAACTTATTCTCGGCACCACCTTAGCCCCAGATATGATTATTTATACCCTCACTCACTTCAGTTGTTTTATTGCACTTGAAAGCGGAAACACCTATACCAAAGGGTAAAAAAAAGGTAAATTAATAGTGATTAAACTACTGTCATTAATATATCAAATAATGTACCTAGTAAAAGTGACAATTACTTGAATTGGGCATTCAATACCAACTGCTTCAAACTTGAGGGGTTTTCTGGATTTCAATTAATCTTTCAAATAGAGAACCTGAGATTTCTTACCAGGATTCATAACAAAAAAAAAGGGAAGCAAAATTTTTTATAACCATGGCATTAGTTTTCCTTTATTTTCCTTTTATGTACTAGTATTTTATAAACAAATGTAATAACTTTGGAAGTTTGAAGCATAACTTTTACAAGTAAATTTGTAGTTAACTCAAAAGTATATCTTTAAAAATTCAAAATCCATATAACTTTGACATATTATTACCCTTTCGCTCATTAGGAATTTAGGATCCCAGGGGATCCAGGCATCCAGCTCCAGTCGAGTGAATTCCAGTGCTATGTTAGATATGTGACATGTCTCCAACTTAACTACTTTAAACGGTCATGATGAAATTTTCGGTTTTGAAAGATTTTGTTCCAATAAAAACCTAAAATTAACATTTAAAAGTTTTTTGCTTTTTCCTCCATAACATTATTTCATATGTTCTTTATGAACATTAACTCTTTTTTGCTTTTTCCTCCATCACATAATTTCTTATATTCTTCATCTACATTTGCTTTTACTGTCGTTTTTGAATTTCTAAATTTATTTTGTTAAAACTTTGTCAAATGTCAAATGGTGTTTGGGTGGTGTTTACAATTGGGAGTTAAATTACTTAATAACCTTCCTGACCAACTACCCACTGAAGGCCCAAAGCAAATGTAGATTGGTGGGTAAATCCTGATTCCTAAAGATAGAGAGAATGGCTGATGGAATTGACCAAATACCATCTCCACAAATTAAACCTGAAGAAACTGCTCCTGCATCCTTCCGGTTAATTCCTTCCCATATCAACAATATTACTGTTCCCACGAACATGTCAACAGTAAAGTAAGCTTCAACATAGAATGGAACCGCTAAAGCCATCGGAATAGGAATAAACTATGAAATTTTCTTGGGAGTCACATGACATCTCTCAGGATGCTCACAACCAAAGCGCCCAAAAAGAATCCACAACATAAGGTAGACAATGGTTTGGCAAGCTTGAGAAGCCCTGAATACCGAGAAGGGCCATTTCCCTTTCTATCATAGCAGAAGGTGCTTTGTATGGACCATCAGGTGAACTGATGTCAAAAGCAGTCTAGAACAACTAGAATGTGAGTGGGGCAATGACACAGCCCGCGGCAGTTCCCAATAGCTGGCTCACAAACATAGACTTGGGTGATGATAGAATGAGGTAATGAGTGTTAAAATCTGGCGTTGGCTTAGCTGAAGTGGTGATAATGGAAATCATAACCCCACAGGCCGCCAAACCAGCTATGACTCCACCATCGATTCCAACTAGTGAAGCTATAATGAATAGATCGAGCTTTCTATAAATGCCATACATGTTAAAATCTGTAAGTCCAGCTCCATAAGAGTTGCAGAAAGCAAAGGCGGGAGCAATGATATATGAAACAAGAACCAAATACCATTTCAGTGGTGGAAAGATGATTGGAATAGTAGTTGTTGATAATGCAGCCAAGACCACATATGCAGAAGCAGCAAACCAAGTAGGTATTCTGTCTTTAAGAAATATTTCATCTCTTTTTCTCTACTCTACTAGTGTAATAGAACTCTTATCTTCCGTGGAAACACAAAATATTTCAATTGGAAGAAAACCATTGCAACAAAATAGACGGACAGATACACAACAACAAAATGAATGCATGCAAGTAGAGAGGCCTAACCAGGCTATCCTCATGACCTCACCTATAACCTCATAGACAATAGGAAGTTTGGTCTCTTTGGTTCTTTTGTTGCACATTTCCTTTGCAGCATAGTTATTAAACTCAAACTTGCCTCGCGATTGAGCCGGTTGACTCGGTGACCCGGGACCTAAACCGGATTGATTTAGTGATTAGACTGTTTGAGCATTTAACCTGCTTTAAACTGATCAAAACAGTTTTAAGTTGTTGACCCGACTGGGTTTTAGTGAACCGACCGGGTTGAATATTAAACTTTTAAATTACATTTAAACTATGTTTTAATTAATTTAATTTTTAATAAAAATAAGGGGTAATATAGTCTATTAACATGATAAAACAAATAAAAACTAAAAGAAAAATAAGATAAAAAATCAATATAAAATTCAAAGTTAAATAATTTAATAAAAACATAGTTTAATTGCATTACAAATATCTTAATTTTTAATTTATATCATTGTGTTATATATCGTATGTCATAATTTTTAATAATTGTGTTATATAAGTATTAAAATATAATTTTTATTCAATTTAAAAAATTATTAAATATATAAAAAATAATTTTATAATATTTTATTAACCCGACATGAATTCAATTGACTCGACAACGTTAAGCCAAGGATGGAAAAGTTATTAAAACCACATGAATTTCCACTACCACTGAAAAATCACTTGAAGCAGCTCCAAACTAAACTTAGGCTTAAAAACTTTCCTAAACACTTGACCTGTTTCCTGTAACAAAGTCACAGTAATTATATATATAATCAGAAAAAGAAGGCAATCCATCCAGTTGTTGAAGGTAAAAACTATTCTCTTTAATCATTTACAAAGCAAAATTTGTGAATTAAAAAGCAGCTATTTATTTTTAACAACTGGATGGACTTTCCATTCTTCATTTGCCATTCTTTATCTACTTCAACAATAATATCATTAGTAAAATGATTTCTTTTCCCAATAAGCTTTCTGAAATGGAAACAATATGAAGACCTATCAAACAATAGTGAACATGCTAATGTATCTAATATAATACCCTGCAAGCTCAGCTCTGGTGTCGGTGTGAAAACCATTTATCAACATCACTGTGGCCGTCCCAGTGGGATATGTAAGTTTATATGACACACCCGAACCTAATCCGACTTTTCCATACAAACGGAATAGTGTAAGATGGCATATTAACTTGACAATATGTCGGTCCGGATTTGTCTAATTAAGAAGAGAAATTAAGCTTAAGATAAGACGGAGTTGGAAGATGAGACAAGTAACCATGCATGGAAGCTTAATTGGAATTTTTTAAGTCCATAGCCAATGGATTGAATATCCATTGGTGATTTGGTCGGTGGATTAGGTCAAGGATCCAGAATATGAGAGGTTAAAAAGAGGAGAGAAAGTCTGGCCCGGGGCTAGAGTAGACCCGGTGTCGGACTTCCCTATAAATAGGGGGAGGCCGAGCCTCTCCCCTTTATTTTCTCTCTTTCTCTCTTCTCTCATTTCTCTTTTCTCTCAACTGCTCTCTCATAGCAGTTTTAGACTTTTGGCTGATCCGGACAATCCGACCAAAGGATCAAGGTAGGATTCTAATATGCTATTCTTAACGCCTTGATCTACATTTTATTAAGTTTTCACACATTTCCATGCATCGGTCTAGGAGAGATCCAAGCTCAAAGTTAGTTTAGCTTTTTAGTTAGATTTAAGTTTAGATTTGAGATCTAGGAACTTTGAGCTTGTGATTCTCGTTTTTGCTTCGGTAAACGCATCGTGGGAGGCGAGAGGAATGTCCGTCTCAATTTTCGTATTGATTCATAGACCGAGGGGCTCGAAAACCAAGGAAAAGCCTCGGTTCCCGAGGTTGGCAGGCGGCTCCCACGCGGGAGTTGAGTCACTCTCGCACGAGGGTGACCCAATTTGGCCAAGTCCAACGCGGGACTTGGCCAATCTCTGGCGGGAGTGGGCGGCAGCCCACTTCCCCCATGCAGGATTGGGCCATGCACGGTCCAATCCACGTGGGAGGGCCTGCTTGGCCCAAACCAGGGTCGGGCCTGGCCCAGCCTGCATGGGCGGCCCACAAGCCTGCAGGGGCACTTTGGTAATTTTTTGTCAAGTGTCCGATTTTGACCCCGGAACCTCCCGGACACTTTTCTAAGCCCTGAAACCCTTCCAAACACCCTCTTAGGTCATGCTAGAGCCTCATGGGTGTATTCATAGTTCGATTATTATTGCTAACACATTTTTTCGTGTACTAGGGCTTCGGATAATCGAATACGGCGATGCACCGAAGGTTAAGCTACGTGGAACGCTTGGAAGTATATGAACCTCCCAATGCTGTGAATGGCCTAGACTTCTTTGTTTAGCCACTGAGCACAAAGGTTTTTAAAAAGGTTTTAAAAACATAATTGTTTTTCAAAGAGTTTGGGATATGGGGAATCCACACGCACACACATTGCTTGGTGATATACCCTCGTAGAGAGTGGGATGTTTTAAAAGAAAATATAAATAATTACATGTGTATGTTTAATATGTTTTAAATATGTATGTTTGATATGTATATATATATGATATTTATATGGATGGGATGTGAGATGAGTGTTTGAGAGGGCTCCTTGGTGCTCCAATATGCGGGAGCGTGGACTGAGTTTGAGAGCATGCAAGAAACGCAGCCGTAGATCACCTATCGAGGGGTACAGTGAGCGGAGACCCTGGGAGAGGCTCGGGGGATAACTAGCCAGAGCTCAAGGTAGCTGTGTTCCACCACAATGAATTGCACCACCGAGGGAACGAGCTAAAGAAAGAGAAAATATGAAAATGTTTTAAAAAGAAAGGAGATAGCCTTCGGTACAGTAAGACATAAGACGATCGACGGGTCGCGCCTTCAGTATGATAGAGGCCAGCCCATTTGAGATATGTATATATTTTTATTAAAATGGTTTTTAAATAAATTCTCAATGGAGAATTCGAAAAGAGATTTTAAAAGAAAAATATTTATTTTATTATCATGTTTTGGATTTCTGCTGTTTTCCCTAACCCGGATGAAGATTTATATAATGTCTGTCACTCACCTGTATCCAATGTGGATGGATGCAGATTCGTGTACGAGAAGAGCGACTAGCTCGGAGGCTTACTAGGAAACATCGGTGGCTTAGGCTTAGCAGTTTCCGTTGCATAGGTATTTTTTTTAAATTAATCCACTGGTGCATCTTTTAAAGATTATTATTTTATTAAATGATTTTTAATTAAAATTTTAGTTGTTTTGCAGTGATGGTATCCATTTTATGCCTTGTGGTGCTTCAGGTGTTTGACCGATCGTCACGTACTTCGAGGCAGCGCAACGGTTGCCATGTGGCCCGGCCGGGCGGTTCAGGGCGTGACATTATAGTCCATGACCATTACCTAATAAAATATAGAGATAGAATTAGAAGGCTAAATGACAAAACCACAGTCTCTTATAATATGAGAAACCCTTTAGGAAGTTCACTCACATTGGCAAAAAGTTAGGGTCTAATTATGAAATTGGTCCCTATACTATAAGAAAACTACGGATTTAACTCCTCAACTATGATTTAATCAAAGTAGGATAAATCATTTCAAAAACAATGAGGTTTATTATAACTTATAAGCAACTGAAAACCAACATTAAGCAACAGATACTTCACCTGAATAAAACTAGGTGTATTGAGCATCATTGCATAACCAAGGAATGTAATTTCAATTAATTAAAAGCTTGTTTGGTATTGCATTTGGGTGTCTAAAAAACTGCATTTCACTTAAAAGGTAATGCCAAACAATTTTTAGTTTGAGTGAGAAGTAAGTTGAGACCATACAAGCTCACTCAATCTCAAAGTTGATTTTTAGGTGCTTTTACAATTGAAAATAAAACCACATTTTTGTTATGGAAAGTATGTTAATTAAAATTTGAACAAGAAGCAAGTATGAACAAAGGAGAGAAAGAGAGAAAGAGAAAAATGAAGAAACGATTAGAAGAGATATATAAATATTCTCTTCATTCTCATTCTTCAATTTATAGACGAAATAATTACTATTCATCTTGCAGTACACTATTCATTCTGCAGTATACTATTCATCCTGCAGTACACTATTCATTCTGCAGTACACTATTCATCAATAGTGATATGTACTATTTATCCTGCAGATTTTTACATTTTAGACAGTTTGCACAACTTGCATTTGTCCACTTTCATAACACTCCCCCTTGGACAAATACCACTATTAAAATTTGGACGTGTACTGCCTCGTTAAAAACCTTAAGTCGGAAAAACCCAGTGGGAACAAAAACCGAACATAAGGGAAAAAGAGTACAATACAATTAAGTCCGTCTAATACATCTTCAGGACAACATGTGTTTGTCTTCAGGACAATATAGGTGGGCCTACTTCAGTGGCCTGATTGGACGTGCTATTACTGCCTCATTAAAAACCTTAAGCCGGAAAAACCCAGTGGGACAAAAACCGAACAGAAGGAAAAAAGAGTACAGTGCACTTATGTCCATAATCGCTCCCCCTGAGATAAAATAAACTGCTACTTCTGGAGCATCTAAACATTTCCACTTCTGGGGAATTCAATCTTGCATTTTACTGACTCGCCACATACCAATGCCATAAACTAATTTCTCAAATGTTGATGTTGGCAAAGATTTGGTAAATAAATCTGCAAGATTATCGACAGAGCGAATCTGTTTAACATCAACTTGTCGACTTTCTTGGAGTTCATGAGTATAGAAAAATTTCGGCGAGATGTGCTTGGTCCTGTCACCTTTAATATATCCTCCCCTGACTTGTGCAACACAAGCAGCATTATCCTCATAAATTATAGTGGGAGAATCTATCACCGGTTTGAATCCACTAGCATTATGAATATGTGATATCATAGATCTTAACCAAACACACTCTCTTCCGGCCTCATAGAGGGAAATAATTTCAGAGTGGTTGGAAGATGTAGCAACTAGTGTTTGCTTAGTGGAACGCCAAGAAATGGCTGTATCATTATAGCAAAATAGATAACCGGTTTGGGAGTGAGCTTTGTGCGGATCAGATTTATATCCTGCATCAACATAACCTACTAAACCAGAGTTAGTAGTATTCTTAGAATTGAATAACCCCAAATCAATGGTTCCTCGGAGATAACGGAAGATATGTTTAATCCCATTCCAATGTCTCTGGGTTGGCTCAGAATTGAAACGTGCCAACAAATTTACCGCAAAAGCGATATCTGGTCTCGTGCACTGTGCCAAGTACATCAAAGCCTCGATTGCATTGAGGTATGGTACTTCAGGACCAAGTATATCCTCACCAGATTCTTTAGGACGAAACGGGTCCTTTTGGGGGTCAAGAGACCTTACAACCATAGGGTTGCTCAATGGGTGAGCCTTGTCCATGTTAAAACGTCTAAGCAATCTTTCAGTGTATGCTGACTGATGGACAAGTATTCCATTCTTTTTGTGCTCAAGCTCTAGACCAAGGCATAGTTTGGTTTTACCCAAATCTTTAACCTCAAACTCTTTTTTCAAATATTCAGCAGTTTCAGATAACTCTTTAGGAGTCCCAATTAAGTTCATATCGTCGACATAAACTGCTATAATAGCAAACCCGGTTTCAGATCTTTTAATAAACACGCATGGGCAGATGGGATCATTTATGTACCCTTCCTTAGTCAGGTATTCACTTAAACGTTGGTACCACATGCGGCCGGATTGCTTTAACCCATATAAAGATCTTTGCAACTTTATTGAGAATAAGTTGCGGGGAGTGCATGCTTCAGGCATTTTGAAAACTTCGGGAATTTTCATATAGATATTGGAATCTAATGAAGTATGCCGTCACAACGTCCATAAGACGCATTTCAAAATTTTCTTGGGCAACCCAACTTATAAGGAAACGAAAGGTAACTATATCCACTACTGGTGAGTATGTTTTATCATAATCAATCCCAGGCCTCTGTGAGAAACCTTGGGCTACGAGTCGGGCTTTATACCTCACGATCTCGTTTTTCTCATTTCGTTTTCGGACAAAGACCCATTTGTATCCAACAGGTTTTACATTGTCGGGGGTTTTAGAAATAAGCCCAAAAACATTATGTTTGGCAAGGGAAGTCAATTCAGCTTGGATTGCTTCCTCCCATTTAGGCCAATCTTGCCTATGACGGCATTTGGTTATGGACCAAGGTTCATAATCATCATTCATAATCTCATGAGCAACTGAGAGAGCAAATGCATCATCGATGATTATCTCATTTCGATCCCATATCTCATTACAATAACTGATGAAAATTTCAGTATTCCCAAGGTTGGTGATCTTTTCATGGGTTTGTACCACTTCAGGGGCAATATGCTCATGAACTTGTGCCACTTCAAGGGCAATATGCTCTCTTTGAATATTATGTTGTGCCACTTCAGGAGCAATTTGGTTTCCTCGAGAAAGATTAATAAGCTCATCTGGAGCAGATTCTAAATTCCTCCCCCTTCTTTTTCGAGGAACAGTGTCTTTTGATCCCATCGGTCTACCACGCTTCAGGCGCGGGCCATTTAGATACATTTCGGGTGGTTCTACAGGAACATCTATCCTAGCTGGAACATTCGCAGCTGGAATATGAGATTTTGTAACTTTAGCAGTCTCATTAAATGCATCAGGTATTTGATTTGTAATAGCTTGTAAATGGATCAATCGTTGCACCTCATTTTCACATTCAGGTGTTCTTGGGTTTAAATGAGACAAACTTTTCTCATTCCATGAGAAAAACTCAACATTTTTCTGCTTTCCATTTGTGGAAGCTTTTGGTATCCCAAGTGATGGGAATACTGTCTCATCAAAATGACAATCCGCAAATCTAGCGGTAAATAAATCACCCGTCAATGGTTCAAGGAACCGAATAATGGACGGTGAATCAAACCCAACATAAATGCCCAAACCGAATAAATGCGTTGGGGACCCATTTTGGTCCTTTGCGGTGGTGCTACAGGCACTTGTACCACGCAACCAAAGGTGCGAAGCTATGAAATGTCTGGCTCCTGGCCCAAGACTAACTGAAGGGGGGAATATAAATGAGAAGTAGTGGGGCGCAATCTAATTAAAGATGCAGCATGTAAAACAGCATGAGCCCACGTTGAGGATGGGAGCTTTGTGCTTATCAACAAAGTTCGAGCAATAATTTGAATGCGCTTAATCATGGATTCTGCTAATCCATTTTGAGTATGAACATGTGGGACCGGATGTTCAACTTCAATTCCTAATGAAGCGCAATAAGCATCAAAACTCTTTGATGTGAACTCTCCAGCATTATCCATTCTTATGCTTTTAATTTGATAATCTAGGAAATGAGCTCGAAGCTTTATTATCTGTGCAAGCAAACGTGAAAAAGCGATGTTGCGCGTTGATAATAGGCAAACATGGGACCATCTGTAGGATGCGTCCACTAGTACCATGAAATATCTAAATGGTCCACTTGCAGGCTGAATCGGCCCACAGATATCACCCTGGATTCTTTGCAAGAATGAAGGGGATTCATAATCAACCTTTGTCATGAAAGGTTTAGTAATGAGCTTTCCTTGTGAACAAGATTCACAAATGTAATCTTTGGACAACAATACCTTTGTATCTTTTAAAGGGTGTCCACGAGTATTTTTAAGGATTCTTCGCATCATTGTAGCTCCTGGATGACCAAGGCGATCATGCCAAAGTTCGAACACATCAGGGTTCACTAATTTCCAGGGCATCGTAGCATATGATTCTATAGCTCGTATTGGGACAAAATATAATCCCATACTAGAAGCTTCCAGCTTCTCATGGATGGTCTTCTGGCACATCTTGTAGGAAGTGATGCAAAGAAATTCCTTATTTTGCTCATTAATTGTTTCTAAATGGTACCCATTACGGCGTACATCTTTGTAGCTAAGTAGATTTCTTTTTGATCTACCGCTCAACAATGCATCTTCAAGATACAATGTTGTGCCATTTGGAAAAATAACTGTGGCAGTCCCATAGCCATCTATAATATTAACAGGACCAGATATTGTCTGAACAGTTGCCTTGCGCAATGTCACATTTGAGAAAAAGTGTTTGCCACAAAGTATAGTATGCGTTGTAGCACTATCAAGCAAACATATATCTTCTTTTTTCTCAATGTGTCCCATTTGCATTAATCTTGACAACTTTAGGTGTCAAGTTTCATAAAATTTAACAAATCAATAATATGATGCAACATATAAACCAACAAATATGGAATAAAACTCATGATTTTATTGACGACCATATTTATTTAATATCTTCCTTGGTAACATAATTATCCAAAGGTATGGCAAAACATAGATGAAAACCCTCAGGATCTATTTCTGGGGACTTATTATTTTCATCAACATTATAAAAAGAAATCAGAAAGCTCAAATGGTTTTTCATCGCCAAGAATATGACAGTTTTCATTGACCAAAACCTTATTGACTTCAGCATCAGTCTCAGTGAGGTCAATGGCATGGGTCTCAACATGCTTGCTTTTCTCCTTCTGGGATGCTTGGTATAGATCAACCAAATGTTTGGCCATACGACAGGTACGTGACCAATGACCAGTCATTCCACAACGATGACAGGTACTATCATCATGCTTCTTCATGGGCTTTTTACCTTTCGGGTTGTGTGGGGAGTTATTTATATTACGGTTAAATCTCCCACCACCCTTACGGAAAAAATTCCCATGCCTGCGCTCACGGCCTCTAGGACGGCCAACATTCTTACTTGAGCCGGCATTTGCTTCAGGAAATGCCTTAGAGCAAGCAGGTCTTAAATCATGATTTTTAAGCAGCAACTCATTTGTTTGTTCTGCAGTCAACAGGACTGAGATCAATTCAGAATATGTTTTAAACTGGCGCTGCCGGTATTGCTGTTGCAATACAATATTCGAAGCATGAAAGGTGGAGAATGTTTTCTCTAAAAGCTCAACCTCAGTAAGCTTAACACCACAAAGTTCAAGCCGTGATACAATATCATACAATGCCGAATTATAATCGGACACGGACTTGAAATCCTGCAACCTCAGATGTTGCCAATCATATTGTGCTTGAGGGAGGATAACAATTTTGGTGTGATCATACCGCTCTTTCAATCTTGTCCATAAGATCAAGGGATCTCGGACAGATAGATATTGAACTTTTAGGCTATCACTTAGATGCCGACGGATAAAAATCAAAGCATTTGCCTTATCTTTATCATTAGCATTTCCATTTTCACCAATGGTAGCTGCAAGACCTTGGCCTTGGAGATGCAGTTCAATATCGAGACACCATGACAAATAGTTATTGCCACTTACATCCAAAATTTGGAATTTGGGCTTTTCAATATTTGCCATAATTCTGACAAAAAATGGTCTCAATTAGGTTGACAACTTCTGGTGTCAAAATTAGGTTGACAACTTCTGGTGTCAAAAATATTTAGAAGTAAATCTTTACACAATAAAAATTTAAATTATCTAGTGTAAAGAAAAAGGTTAAATAAAATAATGGAATCAAACCTTAAGAACTTACCAAGCTTTAAATTTGCTTCACTTTAGAACACTCGTGCAAACTTCAAAATTGCTTCTCTTTAAAACACTCGTGCTGATAAAGTGTTGTGGAAAGTATGTTAATTAAAATTTGAACAAGAAGTAAGTATGAACAAAGGAGAGAAAGAGAGAAAGAGAAAAATGAAGAAACGATTAGAAGAGATATATAAATATTCTCTTCATTCTCATTCTTCAATTTATAGACGAAATAATTACTATTCATCTTGCAGTACACTATTCATTCTGCAGTACACTATTCATCATGCAGTACACTATTCATTCTGCAGTACACTATTCATCAATAGTGATATGTACTATTCATCCTGCAGATTTTTACATTTTAGACAGTTTGCACAACTTGCATTTGTCCACTTTCATAACAATTTTTTAATAGTAATGTCAAACATTAAAAATTTTCAATTACACTTTTTTATAACAATTCTCAAAAACACTTTTTATCACTAAGAAGCTATAAATTCAATTTTAAAAAAGTCAACCAAAGAAATAAAAAAAATTCTTAAATAAGTATGACAAAAAGAGATAAAATTCATTTAGAAAAAAGTCAATTAACATATTATCAAATATAAAATATAAATTATAAATTCATAATCTAAAAAAAAAAAAGAAATTAAATCTAATCATATAATTCAATATAAAATTAGAGAAAATATAATCTTTTTTAACCAAGTCCAACTTTGATCTAAAACAAAACTAAACCCAATCTTATTTTTTTAGCCTAAAAATCTTGAATGCCATGAAAGGTTGATTTTATCTATGGACACTTATCAATAATAAAAGCCTTTTTCAGGACCCATTTTTTCAATTACAAGCGCAATGCGAAAGGAAGACCTACTGAAGTCAAGAGTAAACAACAATAATAATTGTAGTAACCATTTTTGGCATAGCCTAATGTTTCAAAATTTGATTAATTAGGCTTAAATAGTGTTATTTTTATTTAGGATTTAGACTTTAGTTGGACTATTTAAGTCAATAGGGCATTTATTTTTAGTATTGAATTGTATTAGTGGATCAATGTGATCTGAGTTGGAGAGTTAAAATAAATTGGACAAATGGCCCAATTAGGGTCCAATTTTCCTTTGAATTGGAATTTCAATTTAAAAATATATATATATATATATATAAATCTGAAAATACTCAAAATACAAAAAAAAATCCTAAAATACGAAAATAAAAAAATGAAAACGAAAAATTGAAAAAAAAAAGAAAAAAAGTGAAAAGAAAAATTTACAATTGGTAGGGAGCACGTCCCTTCTCCCTCATTGGTTGGCCTTGCCAACTTCATTAATGGCCAAAGAAAACAGTCGCAGAACTTCCCTTCACCTACCCATCAGAGCACTTTTCGGCAAAATGAAAAACAGTATGCAGAACCATGCAGAACTCAGCAGTAAGCATGATCTTTTTTTGGAGCTATTCATCTTAAATCTCAACTATTTTGAAGATTGGAGCACAGCAGCAAGGAGACCAGAAGGGATGGCTACCTAGAAAATCTCCCAAATCCGACAATGCTTCCGAGATTCCCTCATTGCATTGAACCAAAATTATTGCCTCATGCAAGAAGACAAAAACAAAACAGCCAGATAACACCGGCAGCAAGAAATGAGCATAGGGTACCATCAGTTGCACAAGATCAAGGCCTAGAAATCTCAGTCCTATCATTGCGTCCCTGTCAAGCCAACCAAAGAAAAAAATGTAAAAGGGAGGGGGGCCAACCAAAGAAAAAATGTAAAGGGGGGGGCCAACCAAAGAAAAAATGTGAAGGGGGGCCAACCAAAGAAAAAAATGTGAAGGGGGGCCAACCAAAGAAAAAATGTGAAGGGAAGGCCAACCAAAGAAAAAAAGTAGGAGGGGGAGAGAGAAGAGTATTCATCAAACAGAGGATAAAAAGAGGAGGAGGGAGCGAGAACAAAAAAAAAGGGTGACCTGATTAGAAACCAAGTCTTCTTCCATTGCCATTGCCATCCCGAAAGCCCCTTGTTTCATTGACTTCCCTGCCTTAATCCAGAACACCTCCCTTTCCATCATCCATTTCAAAGGCTCATCCCAAACACACAAAACCTCCGGTCATCACCAAACAAAGAAACCAAAAACAAAAATCAAAAGAACAAAAAAAAGAGATTATGAAATCGAAATTTTCAGATCCCTTTTTCTTACCTGGTGATCTTCAAAAAAGGATATCTTTCGGTTTTAAAAAAAATTTTCGTTTGAAAATTAGGGGTTAAAAGTCACGGTTTCGTTTGTAGCAGATTTAAGCATTTTAAAGTTTGTTTTGGGGAAGTAAGACTGCTAAGTTTCAAAAGAGAAATTGGCGAAGGAGCGCTTTGGATGGAGAGGAGGTTTGGTATTGTAACTCTGGTGAGGATAAGGTAAGGTATTGTTGTCTTCGAGTCAAAGGGAAACAGAGGAAATTGGGAGCAAGTGGCAGCTAAGCTAAAAATGAAAGCACAACCATCCTACGCTTTAGGGCAAGGCCTTTTGACTTTTTGGCTGGGAAGTTTTGTTAGGTTTCGTTTCATAATTGTTTATTGACTAATATTGTCTTTATTCATTTTGGATCTTAGTTATTAATCATAAATATATTCATTTTGGGTTTTAGTTTATTCAATTTTTGGGGTTAATATTGCTAACATGTTATGAGGATGGGTTTGGTTCTGTATTTTGGTTTCTTGGACTCTCTAAACAATGTCATATCTTAAAATGGTTTGAACTTTGCTGTTGTAGGTGGGCTGCTTTCTTTTATTTATATTTTTAATCTCATTAACTTTACAGTAGTCTTCACGTTCTTACTAACTGGGTTGCATGGGTTTGTTTATTGTTTGGGTCATAACTGTTGCTTGTCATATGGCCTGGCTTATTCTTCTTTGCTAATGATGGCTTACTTTTGAGCTATAATGATTGCTTGATTCATGAACTAACATACCTTTATTTCTTTTTAGGGCGTAAAGCATATAGCTAAGTTTGGATCATCATTTGTCTTTTTTTTAAATACCTATTTATTGTGTTTATTTCATTTCATGGAAATAAATTAAGAAAATCATTTGATTAAATTATGAAACCACATTTGTATGTCTTTTTATTTTAGACTCATTTCATTTTTATGTCATTTTAGATTTTTAGGCCTAATTATATTTTATGTCATCTTAGATTCAGGCCCATTTGGTAATCCCTCTTAGAAACTACTCACTTTTTCTAAAAAAATACAAAAAAAATCTGTTTTTAAGAAAATTAAATTAATGAAAGATTAATTTCTAGGAGAATTGTGACGGCAATTTCTCTTAGTAAGTTTCTCACAAAAAAAATGTGTTTAAAGGAAAGTCTGATAATCTCTAAGAGAATTGTGATGGCAATCTCTCTTAGAAACTACTCATTTTTTATTTTATAAAATATAAAAAAATGTTTTTTTAAGGAAAAATTAAATTATTAATAAACGGTGATTTTTAAGAGAATTGGGATGGCCATCTCTCTTGGAAATCATCTGCTTTTTTACAAAAAATATTAAAGGTATGTTTTTTTAGAGGGATTGAATTCTTAATAAAGGAAAATTTCAAGGAAATTGTGATGGCAGTTTTCTTGAAGACCCCAATTTCATAAAAAAGGAAAACAGCTAAAATCAAGAATTAGCAATTAAGAGATGTAAACTTAAGTCATTGTTAAGGCCTAATTAATGTTAAATTAATCGGTACCATCATTTGATGGGCGCTGTGGGGGTGCTAATCCTTCTCCACACGTAACCGTACTCTCGAACCTAGTTTTCCTAGACCAGAACCTATCTGGCTTGGTACACCGTGGTGAGGACCAAGTTAGATAGATTCATAATAGGTGAGCTAACCGCACCTAAGAAAATAAAAGGTTAGTGGCGACTCCCGTTTTCAAAAGTTTTTTTGATGGTCCTAAGCCTCGTTGTTGGGTAAAACGTTTCGACAGATTGGCGACTCCACTGGGGAGATTTTGGAGAGTCGAGCTGAAATGAAGTTAACATTAATTAGGCCTTAATGAATTGAATTTTTCTGCAAAGCAAAAAAAAAAAAAAACTTTTAAGGGAACAATAATTTCTTACATCGCATTTAGGGATATTGCGTCATGCATTGAGTTTATTACATTTCTTTATCTGTTGGCTCTTAAGTTGTTTGTTGTTTTTTCTTTGTGCAAAAAAAAAAAAGAGGTGGATTTGCTTGGTGGTGTTTGAAATGTAATATGGTAAAGGTTTGTGAGTTCCTTCCACACACAGCACTTTATTACATTCATGCATAATCCGATGACGGTCGGATCACCCTTAGACGAGAGCAAAGTAACTTGCCTTTAGGGGACTCCGTCCCCGAGGGTTGAGCGAACCCTCTCACTCAGGTTGAACCCTTTCCGATTGAAGCCTATGATGGGCGAGGATTGGGGTCCTTGCTAGCGTAGGATAGCTAACTGCTAGTAAGGACAATCTAGGAACCCTTTTCTTAGGACCTAAGACCAACCAGCATATAGCCCTCTGATGAGAGAACCTAAGCAGAGCCAACCTTTGGCCTTGGATATAGGCCGTCATGGAAATAAAAGGCTGAAATGAAAGAAGAAAAGAAGCGTAAGAGAATGGCCACATTTAAGGGGAATGAGCTTGAGGCAAAAAAGTTGAAGATTCCACCCTTGCATGAATCTTTTGTGTCTGTTGGTTTTGTGAATCCCAATTGTTCAATGGAGGGAATGTTGATCCTAGAAATGGCTATGGAGGAATTGGCTATAGATGCTGTGGAAGAAGGCGAGTCAAGTACTCCAAACTGTCGTCAATTGGTTTATCAGATGATTCCAGATATAGTTTTTCAGAATTGGGAGATTTTCGAGGCACCTACCCTCGTTATCAATGATGAAATGTAATCAGCCGAACTTTTCTTTTAATCAGTCAAACTGTTAATCTTACACTTCTGTCCAAGGGTGTTTAGGAGGAAGTTTCATGTATTATGGGCTTTATTCTCATGCTTATACCGCCTATAATAATTAAATGAAATACATTCCATGATATTTCTCCCACACCTATATATATCTTTGATCTATTCCTCTCTCTCTAAACCATCATTTCAATGTTTTGTTTAATCATGTACATATTCCATTTTCCATTTACTAAGTGATTACCGAGTTATGTATTATATATATTCTTTCTACCCTTTCCTTGCTTTCAGGTCTTCGAACAATGAATATGATAACCATGTGGATGATCAACTTGGATTTGACTTCGAGCGATTCATTGATGTGAATGAACTTGATGATGAGGATTTCAATAATTATACTCTACCCCCAGATCTAATGAGATTGGTTGAGCAAGAGGAAAAAAAGATTTTACCGCATCAAGAAGTGACAGAAATGGTCAATTTGGGCAGTGAAGAGGAACAGAAAGAAGTTAAGATTGGGGTTTCATGGACAGTTGAGGAAAGGGGAAGGTTGACAGGGCTGCTTAAAGAATATGTGGATGTCTTTGCCTGGTCTTATCAGGATATGCCTGGATTAGACACTGAGATAGTGGTGCATCGGTTACCTTCATACCCGGATTTAAACCGGTTCAACAGAAGCTGAGAAGAATGAGGCCCGAAATGTTGTTACAGATCAAAGAAGAGGTGAGGAAGCAACTTGATGCCGGATTTTCGGAAGTGGCTAAGTATCCAGAATGGGTTGCAAACATAGTACCGATTCCTAAGAAGGGTGGAAAAGTACGAATGTGTATGGATTATCGGGATTTGAACCGAGCTAGTCCTAAGGATAACTTTCCGCTACCCCATATTGATACCTTAGTTGATAACACAGCTTGAAATGCTGTCTTTTCATTCATGGATGGATTTTCAGGGTACAATCAGATTAAGATGGCATCGGAAGATAAAGAGAAAACGGCTTTCACAACCATGTGGGGAACTTTCCAATACAATGTGATGTCATTTGGGCTAAAGAATGCGGGTGCAACCTATCAGAGGGCCATGGTGACTCTTTTCCATGACATGATGCATAAAGAGATCGAGGTGTATGTTGATGACATGATTGCCAAAGGAAGAAATCCAGATGAACATATGGCCAATTTGCAAAAGTTGTTTGACAGATTGAGAAAATTCCAATTAAAATTGAACCCAGCAAAATGTACTTTTGGTGTCACGTCAGGGAAGTTGCTTGGATTCATAGTCAGTCAAAAGGGAATAGAAGTAGATCCAGATAAGATCAAAGCTATACGAGATCTACCGCCCCCAAAAACCCAAAAAAAAGTGAGAGGTTTCTTGGGCAGATTGAACTATATTGCCCGTTTTATTTCACAATTAACAGCCAAATGTGATCCGATCTTCAAATTGTTAAAGAAGCATAATCCTGGGGAGTGGAATAAAGACTGTTAGAAAGCATTTGAGAAGATTAAAGAATACCTCTCAAGTCCACCGATTTTAGTACCGCCTGTGCCTGGAAAACCATTAATTTTGTACTTGACGATTCTGGAAAACTCGATGGGATGTGTGTTGGGCCAACATGATGAAACAGGAAAGAAAGAACAAGCCATTTACTATCTCAGCAAGAAATTCACTGATTATGAAGCCAAGTACTCTCCACTGGAAAAGATGTGTTGTGCATTAGCTTAGACTGCTCAGAGGTTGAGGCAATATATGTTGTATCACACTACATGGTTGATAGCCAAGTTGGATCTGATTACATATCTCTTTGAAAAGCCATCAATGTCAGTGAGACTAGCTAGATGGCAAGTATTATTATCTAAATATGACATAGTATATGTGTCTCAAAAGGCCATCAAAGGAAGTGCCATTGCAGAATTTCTTGCGGATAGAGCTGTAGATGATTATGAGCCGATGAAGTTTGAATTTCTTGATGAAGATCTCATGGCAATTCTCAATGTGGATGAAGAAATTGAGAAAAAGAAAGTGTGGAAAATGTATTTTGATGGGGCATCAAATGCCTTGGGGAATGGAGTAGGAGCTGTCCTAATATCCCCAAACGGTGATCAATACCCGGCAACAGCAAGACTTGACTTCGACTGCACAAACAATATGGCAGAATATGAAGCTTGCATTCTGGGGATCCAGATGGCAATGGAGAGAAAGATCGAGGCTTTGGAAGTGTATGGCAATTCTGCTTTGGTGATATATCAGCTGAGAGGTGAGTGGGAAACACGAGACTCAAAGTTGGTCCGTTATCATAAGTACATCATGGAGTTGATTGAGCAATTTGAAGAAATCAGTTTTCATCATCTCCTTAGAGAAGACAATCAGTTGGCCGATGCATTGGCAACTTTAGCCTCGATGTTCAAAGTCGATAAAGGAGCTGAAATCGAAACAATCAAGTTGGACATGAAGACTCACCCGGCACATTGCATGAGTGTTGAAGAGGAGGATGATGGCAAACCTTGGTTCTATGACATTGTCCAATACCTTAGATTTCAAAAGTATCCAGATCGTGCTGTTGAGAATGACAAGAAAGTTATCCGAAAAATGTCGGCAAACTTCTTCTTAGATGGTGAAGTCTTTTACAAGAGAAGTAGGGATCAAGTAATGTTGAGATGTGTAGAGTCAAAGGAAGCAAAGAAGATTCTAGAAGAAGTTCACGGCGGAATCTGTGGAACTCATTCCAGTGGACATAGAATGGCTAAACAGATTATGAGGTTGGGATATTACTGGTTGACTATGGAGACCGATTGTATTACTCATGCCAGAAAATGCCATAAATGTCAGATCTATGCTGATCAAATTCATGTACCTCCTAATCCATTGCATGTCATCTCGTCCCCTTGGCCTTTCTCAATGTGGGGCATAGATGTAATCGGGGCAATCTCACCAAAGGCTTCTAATAGGCATCAGTTCATCCTAGTGGCCATTGATTACTTCACCAAATGGGTTGAAGCTGCTTCATATGCCAATGTAACTCAGTCAGTGGTCACCAAGTTCGTGAAGAAAGAGATCGTTTGTCGGTACGAGCTATCAGAAAGGATCATCACTGACAATGCTAAGAACTTGAACAATAGAATGATGGAGTCTGTTTGCTCACAGTTCAAGATCAAGCATAGCAACTCAACGCCATACCGCCCAAAGATGAATGGAGTAGTAGAAGCGGCAAATAAGAACATAAAGAAGATTGTGGAGAAAATGACAGTAACTTATAAGGACTGGCATGAGAAACTACCTTTTGCATTACATGCTTATCGCACCACTGCTAGGACATCCACAGGAGCTACACCATACTCTCTAGTTTATGGGATGGAGGCGGTTGTGCCAATCGAAGTAGAAATCCCATCTTTGAGAGTGTACAGAGAAGTGAAACTTGAAGAGGCAGAATGGTTGCAAGAGAGGTATGACCAGTTGAATCTAATTGATGAGAAGAGGCTCGGTGCATTATGTCATGGCCAAATGTATCAAAGGAGGATGGTGCGTGCGTTCGGCAAAAGAGTACGTCCGCGCCGTTTCCTAGAAGGAGAGCTGGTGTTGAAGAAGATTCTACCTAGTCAACATGACCCCAGGGGCAAATGGACTCCGAATTGGGAAGACCCTTATGTGGTGAAGAAAGCATTCTCGGGTGGTCCCCTAATCTTACAAGAGATGGATGGTGATGAGTTACCAAATCCGATAAATGCTGATGCTGTGAAGAAGTATTATGCTTAAAAGAAAAAAATGAATGAATAAAAAAATTGAGTGGCTCAAGTTGAAAACCTGAAAGGGCGACTTGGGTCCGAAAAAGAAAAAAAAAAACAAGGCGGGGTTCGAGACGAAAACCCGAAAGGGCGGTTCGAATCCAAAATGGTTGGTTCCTAAATTGAAAACCTGAAAAGGCAGTTTATGGAAAACAAAGTGTAAGAAAGAATGGCTACTAAGAAAAAGGCATTTCACTCAGGAGAATCTCTTATGATCAAAAGTGCATGAATCGATCTGAGGTAGTCCGCATTTTCAAAGGCATTTGTAGCAATGGGTCAATTGGAGGAAAGTTCAGATTGATCAAAACGTGCATGGTTTGAGTTTTCATTGGTTTGAGATTACCTTTCCTTTATCTTTTTATATATGTATTCCCCTTTTTGTTTCTTGTTATAGTTGAGTTAAATATTTTCTTTGGAACTCTACGATAAATATATTACCCTTTTATTGAAAAATTCTTATGCATTCTTTGAGTGGCAATGTATGTCATTTTATATGAAATGGTGCATAAAATAGGTGAATAAATATCAGGATACATGATTTTTCCCGCTAAATTGATAAGGGGAATGTATGGTTTGAATAGTGAAATTGATTAAGAGAAAAGCAAGAGAAAAAGTTGGCGAAAAGAATTGATTGCGGCTGGCAAAATTGGGATGGGAGCTACCCAGAAGTGATGGATAAGAATTGGCTGGGGAAAGGAGAATGAACAGGTAAGATGGGGTCAAAAGAATTAAAATAAAATCAAATATGAGTCAAGCTATAATCTCGAGATTCTTCATTGATTGAAAAAATGAAATCACTTGCACTACAAAAATTTTATCATTCATTTACATGCATGTGCATTACATGCATCATGAATGCATGATTTTGGATTTTTCAAGCTTTGTTACAGGTGGTGAAGAAGGATCATCACTCCTACCATAACAAGGAAAAAGATATCACTGGGGCATGCCAAGTTTTCAAAATCCTTGTAAAACGAGAAGCAATATGTTTATCTCGACCAAATTGTGTCGATGTTCTATTAGTAAAGACCTTGTCTTTCAGTGCAAAAATCCATGTCTACTCTTAGTGTGATAGTCTTTGTTTTCTCCTAGTGTGAGAGTTGCCTTCTCTTAGTACGAGAAATGTCATCTTCCCGTGACATGGGAAATTTTACCTTCTCCTAGTGCGAGAGTCATTGTTGTCTCCTAGTGTGAGAATCGTGTTGTCTCCTAATGTAAGGTATGAGTTAATTTGGTCTTTTAGCATAACAGTCATTGTTGTCTTCTAATGCAATGTCACTGTTTGTCTCCTAGTGCGAGGATCATCCTCTTCTCCTGGTATGAGAGCTGCTTTCTCTTGGTACGAGAAATGTCATCTTCCTATAATATGGGAAATCTTATCTTCTCCTAGTGCGAGAGTCCTAGTGTGAGAGTCATTGTTGTCTCCTAGTGCGAGGATCATCCTCTTCTCCTGGTATGAGAGCTGCCTTCTCTTGGTATGAGAAATGTCATCTTCCTATGATATGGGAAATCTTATCTTCTCCTAGTGCGAGAGTCCTAGTGTGAGAGTCATTGTTGTCTCCTAGTGTGAGGTATGAGTTAATCTCGTCTCCTAATGTGAAAACCGTTCCCTTCTCCTAGTGCAAGAGTTGCCTTCTCTAGGTATGAGAAATGTCATTTCCTCATGGTATGAGAAATCTTCTATTCTCCTAGTGTGAGAATCGCTTTCGTACGAGAAATATCCTTGCCTCGTGGTGTGAAAAATCTTGTAGCCTCCTACTGTGGGAATCATTACCTTCTTCTAGTGCAAGACTAGTTGCCTTTTCTTAGCACGAGAATTGTTATCTCCTAGTGTGAGAGTCATTATGTCTTCCTAGAGTGAGTCAATGTTGTCTCCTAGTGGGAGTCATTATGTTCTCTTAACGTAAGGGTCATTGTTGCCTCCTAGTGCGAGAGTCGTTGTTGTCTCCCAGTGGAGCTATTGACTTCTTCTAGTGAAAGTTATTTCTTCCTCATAATATAAGAGTTGTTTTCTTCTCCTAGTGTGAGAATTAGTATTTTCTCTTGGTGGAGAAAAGTTTCATTATTTTTCTTCTCTTTGCAAAGAAAGCTTTGTTGTGTACATGTTCTCTTTGGTAGGGAAGACATCATGCTTTTGGGTCAATGTGTTCTCTTTTGGCATGAGAGACATGTTATTACTTTTTCTCTTGGTATGTCAAAATGTGTATCCAAATTCAAGATGACGACGGTTCAATAAAACATCCAAAAATGGTTACATTTTCTTCGTGTTGTCCTTGATTCTCAAAAACACACGAAGAGGGGCAGCTGTAGTAACCATTTTTGGCATAGCCTAATGTTTCAAAATTTGATTAATTAGGCTTAAATAGTGTTATTTTTATTTAGGATTTAGACTTTAGTTGGACTATTTAAGTCAATAGGGCATTTATTTTTAGTATTGAATTGTATTAGTGGATCAATGTGATCTGAGTTGGAGAGTTAAAATAAATTGGACAAATGGCCCAATTAGGGCCCAATTTTCCTTTGAATTGGAATTTCAATTTAGAAAAAAATATATAAAAAAAAATCTGAAAATACTCAAAATACAAAAAAAAATCCTAAAATATGAAAATAAAAAAATGAAAATGAAAAATTGAAAAAAAAAAGAAAAAAAGTGAAAAGAAAAATTTACAATTGGTAGGGAGCACGTCCCTTCTCCCTCATTGGTTGGCCTTGCCAACTTCACTAATGGCCAAAGAAAACAGTCGCAGAACTTCCCTTCACCTACCCATCAGAGCACTTCTCGGCAAAATGAAAAACAGTATGTAGAACCATGCAGAACTCAGCAGCAAGCATGATCTTTTTTTGGAGCCATTCATCTTAAATCCCAGCTGTTTTGAAGATTGGAGCACAGCAGCAAGGAGACCAAAAGGGACGGCTACCTAGAAAATCTCCTAAATCCGACAATGCTTCCGAGATTCCCTCATTGCATTGAACCAAAATTATTGCCTCATGCAAGAAGACAAAAACAAAACAGCCAGATAATACCGGCAGCAAGAAATGAGCATAAGGTACCATCAGTTGCACAAGATCAAGGCCTAGAAATCTCAGTCCTATCATTGCGTCCCTGTCAAGCCAACCAAAGAAAAAATGTAAAAGGGAGGGGGGCCAACCAAAGAAAAAAATGTAAAGAGGGGGGGCAACCAAAGAAAAAATGTGAAGGGGGGGCCAACCAAAGAAAAAATGTAAAAGGGAGGGGGGCCAACCAAAGAAAAAAATGTAAAGAGGGGGGGCAACCAAAGAAAAAATGTGAAGGGGGGGCCAACCAAAGAAAAAATGTGAAGGGGGGCCAACCAAAGAAAAAAATGTGAAGGGGGGCCAACCAAAGAAAAAATGTGAAGGGGAGGCCAACCAAAGAAAAAACGTAGGAGGGGGAGAGAGAAGAGTATTCATCAAACAGAGGATAAAAAAAGGAGGAGGGAGCGAGAACAAAAAAAAAGGGTGACCTGATTAGAAACCAAGTCTTCTTCCATTGCCATTGCCATCCCGAAAGCCCCTTGTTTCATTGACTTCCCTGCCATAATCCAGAACACCTCCCTTTCCATCATCCATTTCAGAGGCTCATCCCAAACACACAAAACCTCCGGTCATCACCAAACAAAGAAACCAAAAACAAAAATCAAAAGAACAAAAAAAAGAGATTGAGAAATCGAAATTTTCGGATCCCTTTTTCTTACCTAGTGATCTTCAAAAAAGGATATCTTTCGGTTTCAAAAAAATTTTCATTTGAAAATTGGGGGTTAAAAGTCACGGTTTCGTTTGTAGCAGATTTAAGCATTTTAAAGTTTGTTTTGGGGAAGTAAGACTGCTAAGTTTTAAAAGAGAAATTGGCGAAGGAGTGCTTTGGATGGAGAGGAGGTTTGGTATTGTAACTCTGGTGAGGATAAGGTAAGGTATTGTGGTCTTCCGGTCAAAGGGAAACAGAGGAAATTGGGAGCAAGTGGCGGCTAAGCTAAAAAAGAAAGCACAACCATCCTACGCTTTAGGGTAAGGCTTTTTGACTTTTTGGCTGGGAAGTTTTGTTAGGTTTCGTTTCATAATTGTTTATTGACTAATATTGTCTTTATTCATTTTGGATCTTAGTTATTAATCATAAATATATTCATTTTGGGTTTTAGTTTATTCAATTTTTGGTGTTAATATTGCTAACATGTTATGAGGATGGGTTTGGTTCTATATTTTGGTTTCTTGGACTCTCTAAACAATGTCATATCTTAAAATGGTTTGAACTTTGCTGTTGTAGGTGGGCTGCTTTCTTTTATTTATATTTTTAATCTCATTAACTTTGCAGTAGTCTTCACGTTCTTACTAACTGGGTTGCGTGGGTTTGTTTATTGTTTGGGTCATAACTGTTGCTTGTCATATGGCCTGGCTTCTTCTTCTTTGCTACTGATAGCTTACTTTTGTGCTATAATGATTGCTTGATTCATGAACTAATATACCTTTATTTCTTTTTAGGGCGTAAAGCATATAGCTAAGTTTGGATCATCATTTGTCTTTTTTTTAAATACCTATTTATTGTCTTTATTTCATTTCATGGAAATAAATTAAGAAAATCATTTGATTAAATTATAAAACCGCATTTGTATGTCTTTTTATTTTAGACTCATTTCATTTTTCTGTCATTTTAGATTTTTAGGCCTAATTATATTTTATGTCATCTTAGATTCAGGCCCATTTGGCAATCCCTCTTAGAAACTACTCACTTTTTCTAAAAAAATACAAAAAAAATCTGTTTTTAAGAAAATTAAATTAATGAAAGATTAATTTCTAGGAGAATTGTGACGGCAATTTCTCTTAGTAAGTTTCTCACAAAAAAAATGTGTTTAAAGGAAAGTCTGATAATCTCTAAGAGAATTGTGATGGCAATCTCTCTTAGAAACAACTCATTTTTTATTTTATAAAATATAAAAAAATGTTTTTTTAAGGAAAAATTAAATTATTAATAAACGGTGATTTTTAAGAGAATTGTGATGGAAATCTCTCTTGGAAATCATCTGCTTTTTCACAAAAAATATTAAAGGTATGTTTTTTTAGAGGGATTGAATTCTTAATAAAGGAAAATTTCAAGGAAATTGTGATGACAGTTTTCTTGAAGACCTCAATTTCATAAAAAAGGAAAACTGCTAAAATCAAGAATTAACAATTAAGAGATGTAAACTTAAGTCATTGTTAAGGCCTAATTAATGTTAAATTAATCGGTACCATCATTTGATGGGTGCTGTGGGGGTGCTAATCCTTCTCCACGCGTAACCGTACTCCCGAACCTAGTTTTCGTAGACCAGAACCTATCTGGCTTGGTACACCGTGGTGAGGACCAAGTTAGATAGATTCATAATAGGTGAACTAACCGCACCTAAGAAAATAAAAGGTTCGTGGCGACTCCCGTTTTTTAAACTTTTTTTAATGGTGTTAAACCTCGTTGTTGCGGTAAAACGTTTCGACAATAATAATGATTGTGATGATAACAATTAACAAGGACAAGAGCAAGACTAAATAGTCCAAGGAAGCTGACCACGAAGAGAAAACCAATCTTCCACCATAATCCAGGGTTGTTAATATCTTCAGCTCTGTTTGCGGGGTAATCAGCACCGATAAGTTGATATGTTTCTCGTCCATTGCAATCAAATACGATCCAAATCCCCCTATCAAAATAATCAGACTTTTAGTTTTCTTTAGTGGTTTTTACCGCTAAAAGCGAGGACGTAAAGCGACAACGCAGGTTTGAATGACGGTGTTTTCTTGTTTGGTGAAAGGCGAAACCTGAAACCCCAACTTATTCAAGAAACTGGCTCAAGATTTCACGAGGAAAAATCCTAGCAATCCAGCGCCGACGTTCGTAATCCCGACCGTAAGATTTGGCTTGTGCGTGATGATGCAAAAGAGAGTCCCCAAAATGGCGCCCACGGCGAGCCCTCTGATCGTTATCTGCCCTTTCCATTCAATACAAACTGCTTCAGACTTGAGGAGCCTTTTCTCGTTTTCAAGTATTTTCACTATTAAATTCCAAAGCATGTGATCTACCACTCGATCTTTCAGTCCAAGTGATGGCTCGCTCCTGTAGTGCTACTGGAATGATCAGACAGAAACCATGCTTGAAATGATGTTGCAGCTTTCTCCAGGAGACTTGGCAAGGCATCACTACATTTGGAGCTGATTACTTTACACCCTTTAATTACGCGATGAAGTTATACCAATAAATCCAGCTAAAATAAATTTTGTGTGTTTCCAGCCTCCAATTGAACTTCACCATTACAAACAAAAACAATGAAATCATTTTCCTTTCACACAGTTTAAATTTTTGGAAGCTAAGTGAGAGACTGACACTCTTTCTTTAAGAGGTAGGATAGGATTTGTGTTAATCAAATAATAATGAACTACTACAAGTACGTACAATGGAAGCCTTTCACCTATAAGAGAATACAAACCTACTTTGCTATCATAGATTCATAGTTTCACCTCCTATGGCGCTTATTATGCAATGATTTCTGGGATCCCTCAAACAAGTTCAACGAAGTAATTTCGCAGATCTTAAGCATTATACTTTGATGTGTTTCTCACTAGGGTCCTTGAGATAGAACTGGAACTGGAATTGCTCTCTCGTCCTTTAATAAAGATATAATTGAATTCCAAGTGGCTCTCTCATAGTCCATCGCGTTCGCGTGCTGTAGGAATTTCCAGTTGTGCTGTCGAAACTTCTCTCCAAATATAACCCTGAGTTCCGAATCTTTAACCTTTTGAGCCATGTAATGTATATTGTTCATCAAAACAAGTGTTGCAAGGAAGCATCCTTGTATAATTTGGATTTATCATAGAGGTTGACTTCTAGAATTGAAGTGAGTGAATGGAAGTTGACAACCATTGGAGAACAACTGCCTGAGAAATCCTTACTCATGCTTTCCTTCGCTTTAGCGGAACTCTTGTAAGGGGAGAGTGGGGAAGCAGCAGCTCTTGGTTCTTGAGGAGCAAATTAAGAGTATTGTTACATTTTTCAAGAAGTTATTCATTACATATCTGGTCAGATGGCGAATTCCGCCTCCAAGGGTTTGTCGATGCGTCTGATGCAACAGCATTCTCAAATTCAAGAAATGTTGCCCTTACAGAATCACCCAATCTCTTCAAAACCTCATGATACTTGCTCTAACAGAAGAACCAACCTCATCCAAAAACAGCACATGAATATCAGGAAGAAGGTCTACAAGCACTTCAAGCATGTCAAGAATTTGAAATAGATTTTCTGGTCGATAAGAGCCAATTGAGATGGCCGCAGCATAGTTCAGAAGCTGCATAATCGAATCGTTTGCCACCTCAATGAAACATACCAAACTAGCTGATCCAAAACCTGCAAAAATCTGGTTGCACAGCCATTTCTCACTGGCAAGATAGTGCCGAACAAAGACCTTTTATCTCTTGATTTTGAAGTTTACGTTTCCCCACTCCATCTTGGACACGTCTTCAATGCTCAAGTTCTCCATTTCAAGATCAAAGAGGCAATCATCCAAACGCATCCTTACGAACAATGACAAAGGCCTGGCAACACTCGTGATCATATTTTGACATGGACATCAAATTGGCAATGAATTTGAGGTCAGGAATCACATGGGGTTGAACCAAATCAATGACATAGTCCACCGAGGTTCTGCTGATGCTAGAGTCTCCACCAGAAACCATGGTGCTCTCATCAACAGAAACATCCTCACTGGAAAGAAAAGACATGAGCTCAGGCTCAAAGGGTCGCCTATGGCCTTATGCTGAGCAAGCATGTGCGTAAACTCTTTTTCAAGCCTGAGCATTGCCTTCTGAAGGACATCATGAGCCCTGCCTAACAACTCTTCATCTTCTTCGCTATTTAAAGACTGATTCTCTAGTATCTCTGTCAACATCTGGGTTTCATCTGCAGCATTCAAATATACAGCAGCTTCATCCGGACCTGAATCCCAAATCATAGACTCTTCTGCCTCCCAACTCAGAATCTTCTCCTGAACAACATCAACTGCTCTTCAATCCCACTTTTCCCATCCTCAACCATGTTATCATCAATCTAAGCCATATTAGATAATTGACTTCCAATATCTGCCAAAATCTTCTTCAGAATGCATTTACGGTTCTTATTAGAACCCGTGCTCCCACTATATGTTTAACTGCAGGAATTAAATTTTCCTGTCCTTCTAATTGCAGAGCCACAGTTTCATATACCCCCAATGTCCATGCTATGATCAAAACCACACAACAGCTCGAAAAGAAACACTTTGTCAAATGTCAAATGATGTTTGGATTGTGTTTGCAATTGGGAGTTAAATTACTTAACCTTCCTGATCAACTGCCCACCGAAGGCCCAAAGTGCATGCAGATTTGTTTTCCCCTTTTCTATGTTATTACTTTGTGTTTTTCTCATTTATTTATTTTAAGGGATTTAGAAGGTAATTATTTCTTCATTCCTAAAAATTGATTCGTTTAAAAATTTACAATTTTTTTAATATTTGTTATTGATTTCTCTTTATTTTTCATGTTATTATTGAGTTATTAATTGTTGATGTTAGTATAATTTTGCAAAAATTAAACAAATATAAAGCTTTTTAAAAAAAAACCCGTGGCGAAGCGAGGGCAACCATCTAGTATGGTTTAATATACAAAATAGTCTTCAAACTTGTATAAAACTATCGTTTTGGTCTTTCAACTTTTATTTTAAAACTTTTGACCATTCAACTTTTATTTTGAAACTTTTGGCCTTAAACTTTTTTTTTGTGTATAATGTAGCCATTGATGCTGACGTAGTCTAATCATATATTAACAAGTGAAATTTTCTCATTGCGTCACATCAGCACTAAGGGCTACATTATATACAAAATAAAAGTTCGAGGACCAAAAATTTCAAAATAAAAGTTGAATGACCAAAACGACAATTTTATACAAGTTCGAGGGCTCTTTTTTGTATTAAGCCAATATTATATAGAATAAAAATATGATTATTTATGTATAAATCTATAAATCTATAAACTATACATTGAAAGTTCATACTATAAAAGAGAGAGGCCATCGACGTTGGCCTCTCCTTTCCCTTTTTTTTTTTTTAACTTTCTTTTATTATTTTTTTCTTCTTTTTACAAGTTTTTATTCTTTCATTTTTTTTTCTTCTTTTTATTTTCTTTTAAAGATTTTTTTAAAATATTTTTTTACCATCAATCGAACCAATTATATATATATATAATTTTAACATTATTATATTTATCATTTAATATTTTAAAACTATATTTAATATTATTTAATTAATATTATTTTATTTTTTATTTATATTATAAAGGGAGATAATTGTTATCTAACAATTGACTCTCATTTTTTTTCTAACGAAATTTTAAACGTACGTAGGTTCTACTGATTTGTAATTTCTTTGGAAATTCTAGGGTAGATGGACATAATAGAATGTTGGCTCATTACAAACTACGACAATTCCCTGGACTTTTTTCCAAAAAAAATCCCCAATTTTTTTTTTTTATGAATTGTAAGATTTAGATAATGTATTATAGAATTTTATTTATCTTGATTTGTTTTAACATTTTAATTATTATTTGTAATTTTTGTTAATTAATATGGGTCCACTAACTTTTTATTGGATTTTCCATACTTCTATAGAAGGGGGAGGAACAATTGTCCCCCAAAATCTCTCATATTTTAATTTTTTTAATAAAATTCTAAATATAGATTCCACTTTTTTTTTTAGTGTTTTTGGTTGAGTAGAAATGAGATTACTTTTTCTATGAATGGTAAAATATGGTCATATCCGTTAGAATTAGTGTTATCTTGATTTGTTTTTTTTTTTTTTATAGTTTTTTAGGTTATTGTTTTGATTATCTTGAGTATATTTTTTAAATTTTTTAGTATTTTTATGTTTTAGTATTTTATATTTTAATATTATTTATTTCGAATTAAATCTGTAATTTTGAAGTGTTATTTGTCCATATTGATCTTCTATTTATTTTCTGAAAAATATAATTTAAATATTAAAATTAAAAAGATCCCGGGGGCGAAGTCCCGAGTTAATTTCTAGTGTAATGTAAAATGGAAATATTAATGGTCAAATCTGCCAATGGATTGAATGTGGTATATTGAAATGTTTTACTTGACGGGAGTTGGTGAGTATTCCCTCACCACAAGGATCATATAACTAACAACTAGCTACTGCCCTGGCGATTCCGCAGGTAGATTTGTATTCTAAAACTTGATAATTAATAAATTGAGAGCATTGTTAAATTATGCATTACGTGACTTTTCAATTTAAAAACATAATATGATTTTAACAATTTTTTATGTTTTGGCAAATTATAGTAACGCGTCGTTTTAATTTAATGTTTTCAAACCCCCCCCCCCCCCCCCCCCCCCCCCCAAACAAAAGAAAAAAGGAAGAAAAAAGAATCAGTTGTTTATTGTGAGGTATTGAACTATAAGCCAAAGCCAAAACCCAAAAGAAAGAATGCTGCAAATATGCTTATAGATATTCGCCTTACTCATTGTTGAAATTTGATTTTGCAGATACTCCAATCGAAAAAAGTAAGATGATTCAATTGTCACCAGCCACTCCTGGCATGCACCCTACCAACTTTGTTTGGGCTTGCCTTGGCGACTTATTTACACAGTTATTTTTGACTACATAGATCGAGGTGAAACAACAAAGCTGCTAAAGAAGCAGATTTGTTAATTTGCAACTCTACTCATGACCTGGAGCTTGGAACCTTTTTTTTTTTGGTGCGGAAACGGGGCCCAAGGCCCAAGATTAACTAGACACTATTCTGGGGTGGCTTACTCCAACAGCATCAGCCAATAAAATACATTCCAGACCCGCAGGGGGTCTGCTCATCATGATCAGCTCTTTTTTCTGATAGCAGCTCCACTTTGCGATCCAATCGGCAGCCATGTTCTGCTGCCGTGGAATATGCGATAATGTCCAACACCAACTGTTATCCAACATTTCTTGGATTTTGCTGATGAGTGGGAAATGCGGATGGTTGTCATCAACTCCATTTTCAATTGCCAAAATAGAATTCTTAGAATCAGATTCGATTTCCAGGTAATTCATATTCAGTTGTTTAGCATAAGAGATTCTGTGGAAGATTGCCCATAGTTCCGCCAAGTCAATGCTGCAATCTCCAATGTTGAAGCTAAAACCCCCAAGCCAATTACCCCGTGAATCTCTAAACAGACCTCCAGCAGCAGCTCTACTCCTATTTTGGTCCCAACTACCATCAGTATTAAGCTTTATCCAGTTTGCTCTCGGTTTGTTCCAACATAGATGCACAATGCTCTTACTTTTGCTCTGCAAGGATCCTTTGTTGATGTTATACCACTCATTCATGATTTTCCCAATTATCTCCAGTTTTTTGTCAAAGGGAATACTATGATTGGAAAAATTTTTTGCATTTCTCCATTTCCAAATCTGCCAACATACGATTGCAAATAAACAAGGCCATTCCCACTCCCCAAATTTAACTCCTTTACAGTCCAAGATGTTGAAATTTAGCCAGTCAACCAATTGCATATTCCAACACTTTGTAAATTTCAGATCGATCATCAAAGTCTCCCATATCGGTCTAGCAATAGCACAGTCCCTTAAAATATGCAGATTGGATTCCACTTTAGCCCCACAAATGCAACAGCCCTAATTATCAGTGAGATTTCTACTTCTTCTAATCTCATTGGACAGTAACCTGTTGTTTAAGGCAAGCCAAAGGAAAGTTTGGATTTTGGGCTGAATTTTTAACTTCCAGATATTTTTAATGCAAGGGTTATGAATTTCTTTGTCATCAGAGAGACTCATGTAAGCAGATTTAATAGAGAAAGATCCCGTTGGATTGAGGCACCAAATAATTCGGTCAGGAAGGTTAGTGTAAGGTTTGACAGGTAAACTGCATACCTTGTTCACAAACTCGTCTGGTATGTATTCTCTGACCTTTCCTATAATCCATCCATTTGCATCAAGAAAGTCACCCACCTTTAGTTGATCCATACTTGCAGTGGTTGGTTGATGCAAGGTGACAGCAAGAGGTGGTTCACTACCTAACCATTTATCATGCCAGAAGCTCACTAGTGAGCCATCGCCTACTCTCCAAGCCAGGCCTTTTTCTAATATCATTTTCCCTTCCAAGATGCTCCTCCAAGTGTAGGATTTGCTCTTTTTATTTCCCCGAGAACTGGTATCAATATTTCTCAAGTATTTATCAACAAGAATTTGCTGCCAAAGCTGGTTGTCAGATTCCATTAATCTCCATCCCATTTTGGCAAGAAAAGCCAAATTCATCTCTCTGGTTTTCCTCAGTCCCAGTCCACCTTCATCTTTTGTTTTGCAAACTGTGTCCCAGTTCATCAAGTGAATCTTTCTTTTACTACTAGTGGATCCCCATAAAAAGCCTCTTGTGAGCTTATCTATATGATCACAGACAGTTCCAGGAAGTTTAACTGTTTGCATGGTGTAATTGGGAATTGGGGCAGCAGCAGATTGAATTAACACCCTCCTTCCTGCAAGTGAGAGTTGATTGACCTTCCAACTTGCTAGCCTTGTTTGGACCTTTTCAACAAGATGCCAGTAAGTTTTCTTGGTTACCCTTTCATGAATTAAAGGAACTCCCAAGTACTTTCCTAAGTTATTTGTTCTTGAAATTCCACTAATTCCACTAATTTCTCTTGCAATATTTTTTGGGGTATTGTCAGTGATGAAAATCTTTGACTTTTGGTACCCCACTGTTTGTCCAGACCACTGGCTAAATTCTTCAAGAACATTCCTGACAACCTCAACTTGAGAAGCAACAGCATGAGAAAAAAGGACAAGGTCATCTGCGAAGAAAATGTGAGAGACACCCGAACCTCCTTTTGAAGCTTTAGCAGTTTTCCATATATTTCTAGCCACCCTATCTTGAATAATGTGGGACAGTCTCTCCATACCTAAAATAAACAAATATGGGGAAAGGGGATCCCCTTGTCTTAGTCCCCTAGTTGGCTTAAACTCTTCAAATTTCTCTCCATTCCATAGGACTTGGAAAGAGCTTGTGGTAATGCATTCTAAGATCAGAGAGAAAAGCTTATCTTTAATGCCAATTTCCTTTAGGATTTCTTCTAGGAATTCCCAGCTCATTTTGTCATAGGCTTTTTCTAAGTCTATTTTCCATATGACAGCCCCCATTTTCCCTTTCCTCTTCTTCATTGAGTGAATCATTTCCTGTGCAATTACAATATTGTCCACAATCTGTCTACCTGGAACAAAACTACTCTGTGTGGGAGAGATAAGAGTAGACAACAATGGTCTAATTCTGTTGACAATGATCTTTGTAATTGTTTTGTAGATCACATTACACAGACTGATGGGTCTCAACTGAGTGATGCTTTCTGGTTTCGATACTTTAGGAATTAAGGTGATTAGGGTCTTGTTTATACCAGCTGGTAATTTTCCTTCATTGAAAGCACTCTTAACAACATGCAGCACATCAGGTTTGACTATCTCCCAATTTTTCTGGAAAAAACATGCTTGGAAACCATCGGGTCCTGGGGCTTTGTGTGGTCTGATGGAGAAAATTGCAACTTTAATTTCGTCGTCTGTAACATTTCTATGAATTTGATCAAGAACATCATTCTGGAGTTTAGGAAATGACACACTGATAGAAGACTTTTCAGCCGCCAGACCGGGATTAGTAAAAAAGCTGTTGAAAATAGTTGACTGCATGGCTCTTCAGATGCTCTTTCTCCGTAATCCACTCTCCACTTATGTCTTTCAAGGCTGCAATTTTATTCTTATTTCTTCGAACAAGAGCAATGGTATGGAAGTAATTTGTGTTTCTGTCTCCAGAATTAATCCATCTAGTTCTGGACTTCTGGTACCATATGAGCTCTTCCCTTTTCAGGATTTCTTCATATTCTCGTTGCAGTTTGGTTTCCAAGTCAAACAAGAATGGGTTAGGGTCTCTTTCTAAAGCTCTTTGAATGCCTCCCAATCTAGCTTGAAGTCTAGCCTTCTGTTTGAAAACATTCCCAAACACTTTATGATTCCACTCCATAAGGGCTTTGCCAGCACTTTCCAGTTTGCTACTAACATTAGGACTAGGCATGTTCCAAATGTTCTTTATTGTTTCTGGAAAATCAGGATGTTGTTGCCATGCCACTTCAAATCTAAAAGGTTTCAATCTGGGTTGGGGTGGTTGCATCCCTTCAGTGTCTAATAGTAGAGGGCAATGATCAGACTTGACTCTTGGTAGGTGGTGCACTATTGCATCAGGGAACTTCTGTCTCCAATCTGTGTTGCACAAGAATCTGTCTATTCTTTCCCACACTGTTGCCACTCCTTTGCTCGATTTCCTCCAAGTGTATTTTGGTCCCATGAAGCCTAAGTCTAAGAGTTCACACTGATTAACAACTTCCATGAATTTTCTACATCTTCCAGTGTTATTAGCAGAAAAATTAGACTTATCTGCAGCACAAGTAATGGAGTTAAAGTCGCCTCCCACTATCCATGGATAAACCATACTCTGATTCTTATTTCTCATATATTGCCATAACTCCTCCCTATTACTTGGTGTAGGGCTGCCATATACAGTTGTGAGGGCCCATTCAGCATCATTGTGCTTGACTATTGCAGTTATCGCTTGAAAAAAGGAATCATCAATCTTCACATCGACTTTTGTATCATCCCAGAGTAGCCAGATCCCTCCTGCAAAGCCCAGCCCTTCTACAATGTGAGATTTTGGACATCCTATGCGTTTTATAATTGCTTCAACTTTTGAGTTTTGAACTCTTGTTTCCATGATTCCAACAATTGCAGGTTGATGGATTCGGATCAAATCTTTGATGATTCTTAAAAAATCACAACTACCAGCTCCTCTTACATTCCAAAGGAGAACCTTCATTGATAATGGGGTGATTAAAAAAGGGTTTCTTCATGGAGTCCATTGACTCCTTCCATTGCCTGAGTTCCATCATTTTCAACATATATCTTGAGAGGTTGACTTTCACCTTTTAACCCTGGGACAGAGGGATTGACAGGCTCACATTGCATGTCAACCTCAGAGTTTTCATTTCCTTCGGCCATAACAATGGGGCCAGAAGATTCAGATTGTGATGGTTTAATTCTTTCTAATGGCTGAGGATTTTGATTTAAGCTAGGAACATTAGGAGTGGAAATGGGAGTGGATGTGGGTTTTGGTTGGACTATGTTGGTTGTTTCTACGCTCTGGGATAAATTTTTAAGGAAAGGGTTATCAAGGTCTTTATGGAGAGAAAATGAGCCAGCTTCAAGCTGAGGTTGGAGAATAGGTTTAGGCCTGTTTTTTCGGTGGAAAGTCTTAGTAGGATTTTTGAGGTTTTCATGAGGAGGTTCTGATTGACCTGAGTTAAAAGTAACCACTTTTAGAGGGCTTCCAGAAAAAGAAGAGCTAGGCTTGGCCAAATTGGCTGATATTTTGCTAGGCATATTGGTGATTTCATAAAGGGCTTGCATTTTCTCTTTTCCATTCGAAGGAGCTGGACTACTCATTAGTGAGCTTGGAGGTTTTGCTTTCCACCCTTCCTTATGTGTCTTTGTTTGACTCTCTTTACTAGACCGAACATTTTCCTTTCCATCAGTTGGCCCATTTGGATTTTCCCTTTGTAGTACAGCAAATCGTGACCCATTCCCTTTTTCTGTGTTCTTTCCTCTGTTCTGCTCATTCTTTTTTGGGCTATTGGACTTCTTTTTCTGGACCACCATCCAGGGGCCATATGGAGAGCTTTTAGAACGTTCTTCATCTCTTATCTCCTTCATCTCCACTGGTTCAGTGTTACCCTGCACTTCATGTAAGTTTGGGATTGGTACAGCTGCTTTTATGGTTTTTGGGCAAATATCAGCCCCCTTGTAGTGACCATAACTGCCGCACTCAAAGCAGATGTTCTCCAAACCTTCATACTCAACTGGTTGCCAAATTGGACCCACTATTACGCCCCCTTGTAGCGGTTTTTGCAGGTCAATCTCAACACAGATTCTAGCAAATTTCCCCCTTGCTGAATCCTCTGTTGTGGTGTCAACTTTAAGTGTTTTACCTATCAAATTCCCAATAGCAAAGAGAATTTTCTTCTGAAAAAATTCCATGGGGAGGCCTGGCAATCGAATCCAAACTGCTATTGAACATATTTCTTCCTCCCCTGGCTTGAATAAAGGTTTCCACTTCCTTACAGTAAGGTAATGTCCTCCAACAACCCATGGCCCTTCCGTCAAAATTTTAAGATAGTCTTCTGGGCTATGGACTTTAACAAGGTAAAATTCATTCCCTAAATCAACTAGAGAAAACCCAATTCTCAAGTTCCACATTTGCTTAAGCCTTTGCATCAGAAAATTAAATCCAAGGGCCTTACCCAGAACTTTAACGATCAAGGTTTTACGCCAAGGTTTGCAAGCTTCTTCAAAGACTTCTCTTAAGATAGGAAGCGTTGGCCAGATATTTCGTTCTGTATCCTCATGAGATAGAAGAACCTCTTCAGCTTCAGATGCTCCTAAGACCTCTTCCCAGGTGAGACCTGTGGTAGAGTTTTCACCAAAACAAACATCTTTGAAAGATTTGGGTTTTTCCATCTGCGTCCTTGGTATCTCTGCTGAGATTTCAATTCCTGTATCTCCAGGTTCCATGTCGTCATTCTCAAGCGTTCTGGATCTTTTCACTGCCGGGCTACGGTGGTTCCGATCACCTGCTGGGCCCCCAGGCGGAGGGGAAGGTTCCATGTTGGTTTGCTAACTTGCACCAAATGAGGTTGTACTATCGTGCACCGAGAGAAAATTTTTCCCGCCTTGACTTAGTTCCGGAGCCTGGAACCTTTACCATGGCAGCTACAGCGATCCTTGTAATAGGCCCAGTTTCAGCTAGCAGCCAGCTAGGGAACTTGGCAGGAAGTTTGTGGCCCAGTGATGGGACTTGTTTGCGGTGGCTTTGATCAACATCTACCAGGGCTCAGTCACATAAGTTTGGAAGCCTAATGATTTTCGATCAAATCCAATATTTCCAAGAGTTGGCCTTGAGGCTGGATTGGAACTATCCAAATAGGCCATTCCTTTGGGTTGTGAGACTAGTAATGGTGTTCATGGGCCAGGCCTATACAAGAAATTACAAGAAATTTACTTGTCTAAACCCGGTCCGACTTAATAATTCGGGCTTCTTCTTTTGTCCAAGTCTAGCTCTAAAATATTTATACAAGCCCAAGATCTATCCAAAACCTCTTTTTTATTTTTTGTCAATACACTAATTTTAAAAATAAAATTATATTAATTTATAATATATTACCAAGCAAAAAGAAGATGTTTTCTCAATGGATTTTAGAAGATAGTAGGCATTCGAGGGCAGATTGTTGATTGGGCGCCACAACGCATGGTTTCGTCTCACACTTTTGTTGCTTACTTCTTAAGTCATTGCTCATGGAATTCTACTATTGACCCTTTAATGTGCTCGTTATTAGGTCCCAAATCCTAATTAACCAACCATCCATTAACCACACAAGTGAAAGCAAATTAAAACAATAAATCACTCAAAGAAGACACAAAAAATTATGTCAGCATTCAACTTGTTTACTTTACGGATAAGAGAAAAGATCTACTAGTTATTGAGATTACATTAAGAATCTCATAAGTACTCAATCACTCAACAATCAATCCAATCATCAAAACAAACCACAAAAACCCATTCAAACAAACAATCATGAGCACTCTCGCTTGGTTTCACAGTCAAACAAATTTAACAAACAATCAAACATACAGAGGACCATTTTTGTTCTACGGATTGTCTCACCCCATAACCTTATAACTCTATGATAGACACAATATAAGACTTACTTTATGTGCTTATTTTCTATAATTATTGTGTCTATCTTACTTTATTTCCACTCATATAAGCATGGTTTTGTATTTTATAGGTTCTAAAAGAGCTTTAAGTGGAGAAATGAGCATTTGAAGGCAAAAAGAGTCAAATTAGAAGCAAAGGAAAGAAAGGAGATTGAAATGTCAAAGTGAAGATATTGATAGATTGGAGACACCTGAAAGATAGCTGATTTTCATCACCTTAAAGGCCTCATTTGCATTTTTTATCTCATGAAAGTTGTAGAGGACACCGTAGGCTTTCCGGAATGCCTAAGAACGCCTCAATTGGGGTTCGTTTAATCCTCCAAATGCTCATTATACGAGAACAAACACAACCAGTCGAGAAACCATCAGCTTGGCGCCAACCAACTTATGACGCCAAACCACATGTCCAAAGCATGATTGGCGTCAATCAACTTACTTATGGCACCAAGAGGGACTCCAAGCCAATTGAAGGAAGTATCAAGCTACAAGGCAAAGCCATATTGGCACCAATAGCATTACTAATGGCGCTAGGAGCTTCTTCATTTTCCTTTCACGGCTTCACTTCATTTCTTCATGGACATAAGATATATTGGCGCCAAGCCATTCGTTAAAGCAAGCTAGAAGAAGACAAAGAAGATGGCTTATGCTATTGGTGCCAGTCTAGTTCCTAATGGAGCCAATCCAAGAAGCCACAAGCCAGCGAGTCAACTCGGTGAAACTCAGTTCAATTTCGCAGAAAAAAGTCTCAAATGTCCCTCTTTCCCTTTTGTTAGTTCCTAGGTTTTCAAGGGTAGTTTTGTAATTAGGCTATATAAATGTTATACTTTTCTCTGAAGTACGGACAGACATCAGATTTGGGAGAATATTTTTCGTGGTTTTCTCTATAGAAAACTTAGACAGAAAAGTGAAGGAATTCCTTCCTTCCATTCTGTAGAGATTTAATCTCTGTTCCTTTAATCAATTTATTTTACTTAATCATCATTTATTTCTTTATTGTTCTTGGTTTACCACTTAGTTCATAAGTGGGTAAACCAATAATCCATCTAATCTCCCATTAAGTTAAGGGATTACTTTGCTAGTGAGATCTTTGTTCTTATCTTAGATTGTTTTAATTGGGCGTTTCAATATCTCTGTTATTATTAATTTATGATTGTTTAGGCTAAAATATATGAATGCATGCGCATATTTGATCTTAAACAGTCTATGGTTATTATAATCGTTCTTAATATTTTGTAACAAAAGAAAGAGTTTTTCTTGGGATATTGGATAATTGATGACTGGGTATGCGCGAAGCTATTACGGGTTAATTGTGCACTGACTGATTGATTATACTTCATGCTTTATCGAACCTATAAATCAATATCACGAAGAGTCATTGGTTCAGGTAAGATAAAAAGGTGTTTTTTAGGAATCTTTAGTACTAGTCTACACTGTTTAGTCACCAAATAGGCTTAGGGAATCTTTAGTACCTCTGTCTATAGTACACTATCCAATTGACCGATCTTATATTTTGTAGATTGATAACCTAACTATTTTACTTTTTCCCTTGACTAATAGTGATGATTAGATGGATATTTTCTGTATTAATTGTTCTTCTCTTTATTCCTGTTTTAGCATACTTTTGTTTAGATTAGCTTAATAGTTAAAATATTTCTGCCTTTCCTTTATTTATCTTTTATAACCCCCCTCCCCCAATTTACATTCCTATTCTTTTATTTTATATAAACAAAATAGATTCAATATTGCTTCTCTGTGGATTCGACATGTGGTTGCTACTCACTTTAGGAAAATATAGAAATTTTTTCTTTTGATTATCTTAACGACGGACGATCACTCTACTTACATCTTTCTCTCGTACCAAACTCTTATGCGACTTTAATTTTTTATACCCACTCAAACTTGGATAACAAGAAAATATAGGATATCTTGGCTAATAAGTCTTCTTGTCTACAAAGCAATATCCCTGAAAAAATCTCTAAATCAAATCTTTTAGAGATTTGAGTCACTAACCCTAATACTGGCCTTGCTTTGCTAGTCAATTCCTTAATGAGAGCTACATTTGTGGTTTTTGGAAGGTTGGATTGAAGTTCAAAAGAAATGAAAGAGGGATATATCATCACAGAAGAAGAGATTAAGAACACGGTCGATTAGTTACTTGGTGATGAAAATATCAGAGGGAGGGCTCTTGCACTCAAGGAAATGGCTAAGACAAGTGTCACTGAATGCGGCAGCTCTAGCATGACATTGAAGCATTAATTTCACTTAATGGATGAAATCATATATAAGTTCTTTCCATTTTTCTTTTCACTTTTTCACAAAATAATGAAAATTAGGAAATGAAACCAACACAATCTAGATTTTTTGGGAGCTAGTGACACTCAGATTAGCTCTTCATTTCTCTCGGTTTTATCTGGGCTAAGTTTTATTTTTCATTTTATTCTAGATACGATTGCAGCCTTGTTAAAAATTTAAGGATTTGCACGGCCCTGGTGTGACTTCAAACAAAACCCAAGATTGATATTTCTCTGTCGATCATCAATATAGTCTATTCTTTCAGCATTTTGGTTCTTCTCCAGTCGACCTTCCAAATGTTAGACGACGCTCTGGTTAAGGAAGAAAGACAAGCTATGCTTGCTTTACACTTAGAAGTGCCATTTTTTTTGGGGGTATCTTTCCAGGATTCAAACGAGGTTGTTTTGGTCGTAATATGTTGAGAAGAGAAATATTCAACGAAAATAATAAAAAAAGTTAGCCAATGGGAAAGCGCCATATGTCCCTCCTCATCCTTAAAGTTAAACGGTCAAAGCACCTTGAAGCTTCCTTGTATCGTTTGTTATGTTATAGATAGATTTTGTTATTTTCATTACAAAGTAAGTGGCACATCGGAATTTATTTATTTGCCAATATCATTATTTGATCTAGTAAGGATATACCAAAAAATTAACATATGTTAGGTTGAGTGAAAGGAGTTCAATGTTCTTTAAGTAAGGTCTCAGATTTGAGTGTTATATAAATGAAAAAAAAATGTTTGGGAGAATATTTCTCATTTAAGATCCAACATGATTCAAATATGATTAGTTATAAACTGTTAAATTGATATAGATACCTGTGATTATACCAAAAAAAAAAAAGAATATACAAAAAAGAGGTGTATGATTAATCATAAACTATTAAATTGATACAGATACTTGTAATTATACAAAAAAAATACACCAAAAAGAGCTGTGGTGAAGATATTTCATAAATAGTTCCGATGACAAAAAACCTTCACAATCTTAAATACCAAAAAATAAAAAATGAAAACCATAATCTTTTACTTCATAATCTTCTTATTGTATCACATAAACTAACTAATCTCTTTCGGATTAAAAACGAGAAAAGTAAAACCTTTTTAACTACTGAGCTTTTATTCTTTCCAGGAACTACCTTCCAACACTTTGAATTAGTTACATTAGTCAGAACTAATTAAATACTTATACAATCATCCTTAGGAAAATGTGTATATACTAAGAACAGTAGACAGTTAATACCCTTTTGTACTAGGTCGCCATCTTGTAGCTTGTATCTATATATAAATATATATATATATATATATATATATATATATTGTTATACATCAATTCAATCATTGTCCTTCCTTACTAAGTACTAGGGGGAAGAAATGGTAAACTATTCTTTACTTTCCTGTCAAGCAAAATCTTCTGTTTAATTAACTTTGCCTTTATCACTTTCGCCCCCTATATGAACTTCTTTTCTAGTTTGCGTAAATTACATCATTGCTTATTGGGAAACACTGATGATTTGATTTTTGTCACCAAATCGTTAAAAAACCTAACAGTTGATGATGTAACCGTTAACTTTGACATATCATGTTCATATGTTCGGTTAATTAAACAACAGGCCTTTCAAATCAGATTGGCTAAACCATATGCCCTTTCTGTTTGGTCCGGTTGAAGCTTATAGTAAAATTGTTGTTTCAGTAAAACTGTTCTATAAGTGATGTTTAGAGAAGTTAAAATAGTATTTGATAAATTCAACACAGAAGTGCGCAATAAGACATAGAAAGTTATTCGATAATAATATTGTAAAACTGCTGTGAAATGTTAAAATTATTAAAAAAGGTTTTTTTTCTTTTTGTTTAAATATTTGAAAATTTTATTAATTTTTACATGTTAACTATGATATATATATATTATTTATATAAATTATATAATAATAAAAATGATAAACAAATATTTTTTAATTTATAGATTGTTTTCAAATCATTTTAAAATAATTTATGCATAAATTTTCAACCAAGTGAAATTCTTATTTATATATATACACCTTAATTTATTACAAATAGAAATTATGAATATATAAATTTAATACACATTCAAATAAAATATAATAATATTAAAAATCTAAATTTTAAATTTTAAAATAAAATAACTATATGTAAAAGTGAAAAAAAAAATAAATGGTGAATAATAGGGTTGTTTTGTTGTAAAGGGAAAAATATAGGAGTATTTAAAGTATATAAAAAAATTTCATTAAAAAAAGCCAGGTAACCACATAAGTTCGAAAAAATGATTTTGGAGAAAATTTCAAATTATATTTTTGGCTGAAAGCTAAAAAACTACTTCCTTAATGAGTTAAAAATTCAAAAGTCATACATAAACACATAACTTCAGCTTCTAAAATAGAGAAACCTTTCAAAAAGTTGGGTCAAACACCCACTTAATTATTTGATTTACCAAACAGGGAATCTTTAAAAAAAATCAATTAGTTTATGTATTAAGACACAAATATTATAATCAACTAGAGGAAAACCCTCTCGCGTAGGCTTCGGGACTAATTTGTTTTTTTATTCTACATGAGCAATAATTGTTAAAGAAAATTTGCTTCACTTCAAGTTACAAAAATAAATATAATACAATAGACGAAATAGTATTGATTTCTTTTTTACTATGCATAGAATAGCAATGGTTAGAGGAAAACTCAAACAATATCAACTGGTGGAGGGTTAAAAAATAAACATAATATAACATATGAAATTGGACTATTTTATATAAGAAATTTAAATGTATGCATGATAAATTCAATATGTCACGCCCAGACCCGCCCGGGGTCGGCCAGGTGGCAACCGCCGCGTACCTCGAAGTACGTGCCGGCCGGTCACGCACCAGAAGCACCGCAAGGCATAAAAATGAATATCATCGCTGCAAAACAACTAAAACTTTAATTAAAAATCATTTAATAAAAAACACCAGTAGATTAATTTAAAAGAATACCTACACAGCGGAAACCACTAAACCTAAACCACCGACTTCTTCTAGTGAGCCTCCATTCTATTGGCTGACCTCGTACGCGAATCTGCATCCATCCACATAGGATACAGGTGAGTGACAGAGATTCAATGGGTCTCCATCAGGGTTAGAGAAAACAGGGGTAATCTAAAATATATTAATACCAATAAAATAATTTAAAATTTAAACAACTTTGTTTTCATTATTTCCTGTATTAATTTTCCAGGAGTGAATAAAATAAACTTTGTTTTCTAAACCTCTTTTGAATTCCTTCCAAGGAGTATTAAATTTAAAATCTTAAATAAATAATTATATACTCATGGGCTGGCATCTGAAATTGTCCCAATAAGGTATACCCGTGCACTGGGGTATCCACTGGACCGTCAAGGGTTACTTTACACTTTTAAAACATTTTTACTTTACTCTCTGGCCCACTTCCTTGACGTTTGCCTTGCTGTGGTGGAACATAACACTCTGGAGTCCTGGCGAGTTTCCCTACGCGCCTCTCGCAATCAGGCCCGACTCACCGTGCCCCTCAATAGGCGGTCCACGGCTGAGTAACACGCATGCTCACAACTCGGTCCACGCTCCCACATATTGGAGCCCCGAGGGTAACTACTCAATATCTCATTTCTCAGGGGTATCGTTTCCCCAATAATCACAATAATAATAATAATATTATTATTTCTCAGGGGTATCGTTCCCCAATAATCATAATAATAATAATAATATCATTTCTTATATAAATATTAAAAACATGTAAACACACACAAGCTTTTGTATCTTTAAAATCATCCCATCTCCATAAGTGGGCGTATCACAAAGTAAAAGTGTGTGTCGTGGATTACCCTTATCTCAAAACCGTTGTAAAACCTTTTTAAGACAATTTATATTTTTAAAACATTTTTTGCCCTAATGGCTAAGCACTGAAATCTAAGCCACTCACAGTAGAGGAGAGTTGTATACTCCCCGATTACCCACGAATGCCTTAGCTCAAACTGCAACTGGTCTGAAACTCGTACAATCACGTACCTAAATAATCAAATTAAAATCTAATTTGATTAATAAAGATATTCAACCAATAATTAAATCATAAATCAAAACCTATTAAAGGTCTCCAAGGTCCAAAAACAAAATTGGACAAGTCCGGAAGTCAATTGAAGCTAATTTGAGTCAATTGGGGTCAGATGGGGTCTAGGGCTGCAAAATTACCAAAATGCCCCTAGTGCTACAGTACCCATGTCGGCTGATTTAATGGGAGAAATCCCAAATTTTTGGCAGCTCCGGCGCGGGACACACCAGGTCCGGCGCCGGACCTGTCTCCAGAACATGGCCGTGATCGGCCATGCACCAAATCGAGCTCGGTTCGAGTTCGATTCATCACCAATCCGCACCAAAATTGAAACACAGCAAGTTAAACACATGATCTATGGATTTACAGCTTCAAGAACGGAATCAAACAACCAATCATGCTTGAATTTTGGATCAAATCACTAAGGATTAACATATCTCGGGCAAAACAGAAATCTCAACTTCAATCATCAAATTCTCTTAGCACAGATCATGAAATCAAGCATGTAAACTATCAAATTAAAGCTTGATGAGTCTAGAACAACATACCAAATTCTCAGCCACAACCCACAGTTGAATCAAAAGATATGAGCTGATGAACAATCTGTCGCCAAAATTCCAGATTTCTAGATTTGGTGATTTTCTTGGAAATCTTGGTGTTTTGATCTTCAAGAAGGCAAAAGAAGTTGATATTGATGATTGATGAAGTGTTTGAAGAGGGATTGAGGGTTTGATTTCAAGGGATCTAAGAGGGAGAGCTCGGAGAATTGAAGAAGATGAAGTGAAGAGAAAATGGGGGTCTCGGTCCTTATAGAAATGACGGGTCCGGCGCCGGAGTCAACAAATTTCGAGTTGACTCCGGTCAACTCAGCCCAATTTCCTCGAGTCTAGATTCCAAGTGGGGCCCACATCCCCGGACTTCAAATTTTAGGATTTTTAAGCTTGAAATTGAGATGAATGAAGTTTAAAACATTCATGGGAAGTCAAATTTGGTATATTGACTAGACAACAATACTTAAATATTCAACTTGACACGTGCGGACTAGGTCCGGCCGTGTCACAATAAACATTTGAGGTAAAAAATTTAAACATAATATAAAAGCAAAAAATGTTTAAAAAGAAAATTTGTGAAAAATGAAAAATTGTAGGTTAAATGTATTGTAATTTCTTGTGAAATTCAATGTTTATAATAATTTAAAGCATTCCAATTAATAACACACCAATATAAAGAAAATTTTTGTAAAAATAAAATAAAATCTATTTTCAAACTAAATATAATTATTTTTTTCTCTCCATTGCACAAATACAATAAATAGCTTAAACAAAATATTTAATACACTTAAAATATAAAAATCATTTTAAAAGTACTTATAATTATTTTTCTTTCTCCTCTTATCCTACATGGCACTACCTATGGCCTCCATAACACATATATATGATAAATTCAATAAATATTTGAGGTAAAAAATCTAAATATAATATAAAAGCAATAAATGTTTAAAAGAAAATTTGTGAAAAATGAAAAATTATAGGTTAAATGTATTGTAATTTCTTGGGAAATTTAATATTTATAATAATTTAAAGCATTCCAATTAATAACACACCAATAGAAAAAAAAATTTGGAAAAAAAATAAAATCTATTTTCAAACTAAGTATAATCATTTTTTCCTCTCCATTGCACAAATACAATATAAATAGCTTACACAAAATATTTAATACACTTAAAATATAAAAATCATTTTAAAAGTACTTATAATTATTTTTCTCTCTCCTCTTATCCTACATGGTACTACCTATGACCTTCATAACACATATATATGATAAATTCAATAAATTTTTGAGGTAAAAAATCTAAACATAATATAAAAGCAATAAATGTTTAAAAAGAAAATTCGTGAAAAATGAAAAATTATATGTTAAATGTATTGTAATTTCTTGTTAAATTCAATATTTATAATAATTTAAAGCATTCCAATTAATAACACACCAATATAAAGACAATTTTTGTAAAAAAATAAAATAAAATAAAATATATTTTTAAACTAAATATAATCATTTTTTTCTCTCCATTGCACAAATACAATAAATAGCTTACACAAAATATTTAATACATTTAAAATATAAAAATCATTTTAAAATTACTTATAATTATTTTTCTCTCTCTCCTCTTATCCTACATAGCATTACCTATGATCTCCATAACACATTCATTTAATTTAATGGTATAGATTACGAAGCAAAATTTATGTAGTAAGATATAAATATTATAATCAATTAGCTTTGGCTGAAAGCTAAAAAACTACTTTCTTAATAAATTAAAAATTCAAAAGTCATACATAAACACATGACTTCAGCTTCCAAAATAGAGAAACCTTTCAAAAAGCTGGGTCAATCACCCACTTAATTTGATTACCAAACAGGGAATCTTTAAAAAAAAATCAATCAGTTTATGTATCAAGACATAAATATTATAATCGATTACGAGGCAAAATTTATAGAAAATTTAAACGTGCGGTAATTTTACAGTTGGCCAAAAATTTCTCATTCTAAAACCATACATATGGACTCTATTTATTTTTGCTTTTGCTTTCTCTTTTGACCTCTTTTCCATTTTTTAGTAGTTTCGTTCATGGCCGAATTAGCCATATAAGAAAGCATTAAGTTTTCACACCTAGTAAAGGAATAAACACAAGTGGATTGAGATTTTCAAATTCAAGAAGAAAAACTAGCTGGAATCCATGTGTTTAGAAGAAATGCAGCATTGGAAATGGATTATTGACCACAAATGGTTCCTATAAATGATGATCTGTATGAGCTCAAGTACTCTGCAAAAGACAGAAGATCAGAATATTTACAAGGGTAAGAATAGAGATGGGAAACCCACATATTCTTGTTATACCCTATCCAGCACAAGGCCATGTTAATCCTCTCATGGCGCTATCCCACAAGTTGGCTAAACAAGGCTTCAAAATCAGCTTCGTGAACACAGAGTTTAATCATAAAAGGATCGTTGATGCATTTGGCAAGAAGGTTGATGCAAATGGCCTGCTTCATCTGGTATCAATCCCGGATGGGATGGAAGACAGTGCGGATAGGAATCAAATAGGGGAGTTAACTGAAGCATTTTGCCAGGTTATGCCCGGAGAGCTGAAGGAATTCATTGAAAAGGTTAATAGATCAGAAGATGATAAGATCACATGTGTTCTTGCTGATTTAAACATGGGGTGGGCGCTTGATGTTGCAGCAGAGTTGGGAATCCGTGGTGCTGCCTTCTGGCCGGTTGCGATGTTTCAATTAGTGTTGTGTCTTAGCGTCCCAAAGCTTATTGATGATGGACTTATTGATGAAAATGGTGAGATAAACGGTCTCTTTAACTAACTTGTTAGTTATTACAAGTGTGTTGAGCTATAGATGTGGGGTGTCTTAAAACTCCACGAATGCTGTAGTTGTTTTTTTATAATGAGCAATATTAAACAGAAATAAAACAAACGAATGCAATACACACATCTGTTAAGATAACTGTTTCTTCTATACATGCAGGTTTTCAAGTTAGTAAGCATGAGATGTTTCAGTTGTCAACTACCGCCCCTGCTATTGACCCCCAACATTTTGCATGGCTCGCCTTTCCTGACTCTACCACGCAAAAAACTATGTTCCATTATATACAGAGAAACAATAGAGCTTTTGACACAGTAGATTGGGTACTTTGCAACTCAAGTTTGGCGTTGGAGCGCGAAGGGTTTGCCTTGGTTCCCAAGGTCTTACCTGTAGGCCCACTTTCAGCAAGCAATAGGCTTGGAAACCTGGCAGGAAGTTTCTGGCCAGAGGACACAACTTGTTTAAAATGGCTTGATCTACAGCCACCGAGCTCAGTCGTATATGTTGCATTTGGTAGCTTCACAATTTTTGATCAAATCCAATTCAAAGAATTGGCTCTGGGGCTGGAACTTTCCAGTAGGCCATTCCTTTGGGTTGTAAGACCTGGTATAACAAAGGGAAAACAAATTTTTTACCCCGAAGGATTTGAGGAAGGAGTAGCCAGTCAAGGTAAGATGGTTGGTTGGGCACCCCAAGGTGCAGTTTTGGCTCATCCTTCTATTGCTTGCTTCTTAAGTCACTGTGGATGGAATTCTTCCATCGAAGGTTTAACCAATGGGGTTCCTTTCTTGTGCTGGCCTTACTTCGCCGATCAGTTCCTCAATGAGACCTTGATTTGTGAAAATTGGAAGGTAGGATTGAAATTTAAAAAAAATGAAAGGGGCATTATCACAAAAGAAGAGATTAAAACTAAGGTAGACGAATTGCTTGGTGATGCAAATTTCAGAGCAAGAGCTGTTGAACTGAAGGAAAAACTTGCCACAGGTGTCAATGAAGGTGGTAGCTCTGACAGTGTATTCAAGAATTTTATTGAATGGATAAAATCATAGACTGGTTTCTTAGGAACTATAAAATATATGCATTGTCTTTGTTTTTTTGTATTTTTTCCCCGACAATATATTATGAAATGCAGAAAATAAACCAAGCAACGGTAATTGTGGTTCGGTCGACTATATATGCAAGCGACTTTAATATATACTATATGACAAATCAATAATTTGTTTCCTTTTGTCAATTTTGAGTAAAGTGTGGCCAACATCAAAATAAAATAAATGTGCTATACGAAAAAGGATGGAGATGATCACCTATGATAACTTTTTATACAATCCTGCAATTATGCTATATTGTCTACCACTTTTAAGGATGGGCTTCATGCTGGACCTTACAATTAATAGTAGTGCACCATCACTGAATGCTTTATTGTGATTATACATGATTGTATAAAAAGTAATTACAAGTGATATAGACTCGTATTTTTTTTTTTGGTACATAAGAGGCCACAACTAGCCTAGGTTCTCAAGACACAGGAGCATCCTTTAAAGCTCTCGAAAGCAGAGGCAGCAAGCCCCTTGCAGGATCATCAATAATTGTCAACCCCATATCACTAGTCTGTGCCAAATTGATTAGAAAATCAGCACGGTGGTTACCTTCTTTGTATATATATGCTGAACTTTCAATACCCAACCCTCAAAAATCAATGACAAAGCACCAAGAACAAGCACAGAACATGGGTGAGAAGCCGGTATACCGGACTTAAGGAAGTTGACAACAACAACCGCATCTAGTTCTACAATGACCTTATGCAACCCCAATAGATTTCACCAATGCTAACCCAGCCCGTACCCTCCAAAGCTCAGCAGCCAAACTATCTGTATGACCAGAAGTTATTAGGTAGGCCGGGTCTACCACGTCATCCGTAGATCCAACCAATGAAATTGTGACAATTCAAAAATTATGATATAATTACTAAAATCCTACCATAATTATACCTTAAATTTAAGGACTTACCATTTAAATTCTTTTTCTTTGTAATGTGAGGCTAAAACTCTATCAAATTAGTGCCTTAATTTTAGGAAATTTATTATGTGTTGCTAATTTGTTAAACCCTAAAAAATGTTTCATCAAAAAAAAAAACCATAAAACAAACCATAAAAAATTTTGTTAAAATCATATATATTATGTTTTACATTGAAAAGTCACATAATAATACTATGCATAATATATCCAATGCTCGAATTCATTAATTGTAAGTTTTAGAATACAAATACCTGTGCGGAATCGCAATAGCTAGTTATTAGTTATATGATCCTTCCACTGAACACTCACCAAATCCCATCAAGCAAAACAAATCAATGTACTATACAATCCATCGAGAGATATGATCGTTAATATTTCAATTTTACATTACATCAAACTATATGGCGACATAAATAATATCTTTTTTTTTATTTTATATATTATTAGAACAACTTTCAAATATGTGAATATACGGCTCCATATTGGCTCAAAGGTTTCTTGCGCATTGGTCATACCGGATAAATTATTAGGTAGGTTGCTCCTACAACGTCATTCATAGGCCCGAACAATGAAGTTGTGACAACTCAACAAATTTCCCAAAATTAAGGCACTAATTTGATAAAGTTTTAGTCACAAGTTACAAAGAAAAAGAATTTAAAGTGTAAGTCCTTAAATTTATGGTATAATTATGGTAGGGTTTTAGTAATTATATCATAATTTTTGAGTTGTCACAATTTCATTGGTCGGGTCTACGAATGACGTTGTAGACCTGACCTACTTAGTAATTTCTCGTTTCATAGGCTTGTAATATTTAAGGGGCTTTATCCCGTGATTTTTTTAAAAAAATTATTTAGTTTTGGCCCATGTATATTTATTGGACATTTAAGCCCTAATTTTTTTAAAAAAAAAATTGTAGGAATTGAAAAAAGGAAAGAAAAAAATTATTCAAATATTTAATTGAATGACATTTGGTGAGGTCTAATTTTATACCATATGTCCAATTATTTTCATTTTTATTTAAATTTTCTAGATTGTTTAAGAGATCTTAGTTATGTTTTGTGGATACCGTTATGTGATTAAGAAGCTGATGTGTTTTTTTATTATATTTGAGAGAATTCATGGTAAAATTAAAAATTAATGTGTAATGTTGAGATTTTTCATGATTAAAAAAAAATAAGTTGTGTGAAAATTTAAGGATTTTGCTAAATAGTTTACAAATTACAATACATCAATTTATGACAATTAAAAAAAGTTGGGGTAAATTACGAGTTTAGTCGCTCAGCTTTTAGACGTTTTCTGCTTTCCTTATTTAACTATAAAAATTTACGATTTAGTTTTTTTTTTGTTGTAAAATTAAATATTTTGATCACCAAACCCTTAAAAATAATAGCTTGATGACATGGCATAGCCACATAATCCAACAAGCCACATGGCAATTTAAAGCCTAATTACCCCTTTCGTTGATGGAAAGCATGACGTCTCTTACATCGACATTTCGCGTCGGATTACCCTATAACTTGGATATAGGATCCACATGAAAAAATCATGGGCAAAGTGCTTAAAAATAAAAATATGAGGGCAAAACTAATAAGGAATTCAACCAAAGTCAAACTCCACAATCTTAGCTAGAATATTTCAACAAAACTCCTAAACCTTAAGCCTTAAGTCTAATGCAAAAATCCTGGCTAAAATTTGATGACCGTTGATTAATTTTCTCCTATTTCCCTTTCTTGTATATATTGCTGTGTATAAATAGCCCTTTGACAACCATCTTTGTAATTATCATTGAGTAGAAGAGTAAATCCATATAAGTGTTCTTCAACCTTTTTATGGTATTTGAACCCTAGAGATTTTTTTTCTCTATTAGTTCATTCTTTCTCAATTGCTTTAGTATCCTTAACTTCTCTAATTACTATTCAAACCATAGCCCAGATTTCTGCTATGGTTAGTGAAAAATTGACCTCCAAGAACTATCTCACTTTGAAGGACCAAATGTTACCACTAATTGATGGTTTTTCTATAGAAGATCATATTCTTGTTAGATTCAAAGGGCCGAAAGTCCACTATTCTTTCATCTGATGGTAAAGAGGAATCAAATCCTATGTTTCCACTTGGCTGTAAAAAGATAAGCTTATTAAAGGCAGCTACGGTAGCATTCAAAATCCGATCTCTCGCTGTGGTCTCTCCTCAGCAAGGGACATATGGAAAACCTTGGAAGACCTATTTGCAAGCTCTTCTAAACAAAGGGCCAGAGATTTGTTAAGAAAGCTTCAAGAGGTTTAAAGGGATGAACATCCCACACTTGAAGAATATTTGAAAGAAGTCAAATCATCCGTAGTGAAGTTGCCACTATTAATCAATCAATTGATGATAGTTGACAAAGTTTATTGGTCACTTAATGGACTTGGGAACTATTATGAGAGTTTTGTCACCATTATGCAAGTGCGTCTTCCTTCCCTTTCGTTTGATGAGTTCACTCTGATGTTATCAGATTATGAAAAATGTCACAAAGCAAGGTTTGCAACTGAAAAACAATTTTTTGTTGCAAATCGTGGGTGAGGACTTTTAACCAATTGCAATTTTCGAAGACGTGGAAATTCAAGAGGAAGGAGATCCTTTCATGGAAGCAATAAAAATAATGGGAGAGGCAATTCTAAATTTCCACAGCTAGATTCCTTGAAAATAATCAACTTCAATGATCTTCTGTGACCTGCCAAATTTGCAATATGCTTGGGCATAAAGCATTACCCTGCTATGAATGCTTCAACCATGCTTATCAAGAAGAGAACTGTTGCTCGTCGTATCACAACAAAATTAACTTTACTAATCTACTATGTAGTAGGGTAAGCAAGGATCGATCCCACGAGGAAAGGCTATTCTATTTCACACTACTTTCTAAGCATACATCAAACTGAACAATAAATTAAAGAGGAGTTTTATATTGGTGTTGGAAATAATATGCGAAGATTTATCAAGAATGACAATAATAATGCAATACATGATAAAACCAAGCCGCCAATCTATTATATGATCAATCTTTTAACCTAGCATTTGATCATTGATTCACTAATCAAACATTCTTCTCATCAATTGGTTAACCTCATGGATTTGAAACCAGCTTCAAGTCCATAGACCTTTCTTAATGTTGATTAACCTTGAATCTAGGTTCACTTTTAATCCTTCCTCTTATGACTAACTTGAATCCTAGCAATCCAAATTCAAGCCTAGAAGAGCAATAAGCAATGGAAAGGTAAAAGCTAACAACAATCAATAACAAACCCAGCATTCATTATTCCAATTGCATCTTCAAATCTCTTTGGATGTAAAAACATCCTCTTGCTACTCAAGTTCTAAGAAATCACCAAACTCTAGCATTGGAGTTCAAAGATTAGCATGCTAATGAGCTACTCAATCAATCATTTGCAACTAATCAACTAAGCAACCCAAAAGACAAGATAATAAACATGATAATCATCTTTAAAGCTCAAGAGATAGAAGAACAATTAATGAACAAGAAAACATTAAGAACAAGAATCTCACAAATGCAGAAAAATTGATTGAATCTTATAATAGATTGGAGTTATAGAGTTTTTGCTTAAACGAAAGTTACAAGATGTTCCCCCTAAAACCCAGCAAAAGATGCAAACTTCAAAACTGAATCAACTCCCCTTTCCAGCTGCTCTTTTCCCCTTTCTTTCTGCCGTCCAGCTCTGCCAGCCCATAGTCCACTGCTCCTCAATAATTCCTTCCATCTGAGATAAGGAATCTTAAGAATAAAATAAGCTAAAGTAGAGGCCATTGAGGAAAAAAGGGAGACAAGTCTGAGGAAATTTGGGATTTAGTTATGGCTCTTCTCCACTGAATCTCCGGAATATGTTTTTCAATAGTTTGATAGTGGAATGACAGCATTTAAATGGGTCTGTCGACGTTTTGACTTTGTTAGCCGTCGACGTCTAAGTGTCTACCCGTCGACGTATCTGTTTGTTTTCTTCATATTTTTCCCAGCTCTACCGATCCGTCGACGTCTAAGTGTTCAACCTTTAAGTATTCGAAGTCAGAAACTTCTACCCGTCGACGTCTAATGTCTAGCCGTTGACATCTGGCATGATGAACTCCCTGGAAATGTTGGCCGTGGACGTCCAACTTCAATCCGTGGACTGTTGTTTTGGATTCTGGAATCATGGTCATCAAGTAGCTTGTCCATCGACGTCTAATGAGTTAGCCGTCGACGTCATGTAGGTGCAAGTGATCCCGTTGTTCATTTCTCGAGCAGTCGTCGACGTCTACATTGTTACCCGTCGACGGCTCTGCATGTTTGTTCACTTAATCATGGAATTTGTCCCTTTTTTAGTTCAAACTTCATTTTCCCTTTTAAATACACCTACAAAGCAAAATTGAGCTAACTTAGGCCACCTAGTATAAAAATAAGATAAAGAAGAGTGGTCTTAAATCCTAAATTAAGCAATAAAAAGGGGTTTAACAAGAACATTCCCAAAGCACTTACTGCATTCTCTATAAATACCTCTGACGATCCCGAATGGATTGCTAATATTGGCACAACATTTCATATCACTAATGATGCGGGTAATCTTCTGAATGTTAAATCTTACAGAGGTAATGATAAAATTATAATTGGTGATGGTAAGACACTTTGCATCACTCATATTGGTGATACGTCAATCGCTACATCTACAGGCACTCTTTTTCTTAAATGTGTATTGGTTATTCCTGATATAACTACAAATTTAATTTCTATTGGTCAAATACTTGATGGTTCTCCATGTATTGTTATCATATTCTCATGTTCTCGTTTTTTGATTAAGGATAAGAGAACTTGGAGAACCATTGCAACAGGCGTGAGAGATGGTGGCCGTTTCATCTTGGAAAAGAAAAAATGGCATTATTTTCCATTCAGCAGAGAAAAACTTCTAAACAAATTTGGCACCAATGCCTTGGTCACCCAAATTCAAAAATATTAGTGACATACCCATACCAATTTAAACCTTTCTGTACTAATCAGAATAGTAGAAGATGATGAGTTAGTACGAAAGATGGGTGTGTCATTCAATAATTAAATAGTTGGAAGATTAGGTACTAGGTTGTGCATGGATTGACCTAGGATAGGTTTAGAAAACCTAAACCCTAATTTGATTGGTACAATCAAGGGAACTCGTGCATGACCTAACCGAACTTCAATTGGACAAGCAATTAAGCTTAGGAAGGTGTCGGGGAAGTGGATTAAAGTCCGAGAAAGGGACCGAATTGAATCAGAGATGAAATAAACCAATCGAAGGCCATGGAGACCTTCGGCACCGGAATTGAAGTGAACTGGCATCAGATCTTGAAACTTATGGAGGAAGTTTCGAGAAAAAGGGAAGAAAAAGAGAGAGGAAATATCTCAAGCACGACTGGTGTTGGAAGTGGCCTTTATAAAGTCGAGGCAAACCCAAGCCTTTCATTTATCTCATTTCTCTCTTCTTTCTCTTTCCTACGATCTCTTTCACCTCCTTCACCTAAACCACCACTTTAACCACCCTCTTAACACTTTCCAAAACTTCCCAAATCAATTTCCTAGCCTCTTCATTCATTAAATCAAAGAGAAAACCGAAAGGCAGCAAATCTAGACCTTATGTGTCGCCAGAAAGATCCGGTCATATCTCACAATTTGGCCAATGATTTGAGGTGAAATTTGAGTATGCTGTAGTAGACTCCTTAGGCTTTCAAACGCACCTGGTTGCATTAATCCATGCTTTAGATCAGAAGATGTAGGCTTACAAAATTAGGTTTTGGTTTTTAGGTATATATGTGAGAGACGGGCTCACATAGCCTGCTACTAGTACAGCCACACCCTTTGGGCCCAATCCACCAATGTCTCCACTACTCAAAGTATTATCCTTCGGCCCGTTCGAGTCTAGTCACTCTAACATGCTCGCAGCACTCTTCGAAACCCAGCCACCAAGGGTTTTGTTACTTCTATGAGCACGCCTCTCACCAATTGAGCTGTGAGAGACGGGCTCACAGAGCCTGCTACTAGTCCTACCACCCCTTTGGGCCCATTCCATCAGTGTCTCCACTACTCAAAGTATTATCCCTTGACCCGTTGGAGTCCAGCCACTAACATGCTGCTCAATTGGTGAGAGGCGTGCTTATAGGAGTAACAAAACCTTTGGTGGCCAGGGTTCAAGGAGTGCTACAAGCATGTTAGTGACTGGACTTGAACAAGCTAAGGGACAATACTTGGAGTAGTGGAGACACTGGTGGACCGGGGTCAAAGGAGCGGCTAGACTAGTAGCAGGCTCTATGAGGCCGTCTCTCAGAATATAATTGGAGCTAGTTAGAAATTGAGGTAGTTAGAGTTAGAGATTTGAAAAATAGAAGCTATAGGTTTATTGTGAGTGTTGAGGAGGTTGATTGTCTGAATTTATGGCTGAATTGATGGGATTCGAGATAGGAGAAAAGGAAAACAAAAATCTAGTTTTAAAAACCTAGAACACAATCGGCGCTGATTGTGCCTTGATCAAGTGCCTAATGTGTTGCTTGGCTGAATGGCCATATTGTCGAGAAGAATTGGTGCTGGCTCACTCTAGTTTCAGCACCGTTCTTGCCCATTAGGGCATTTTTGTCATTTCACATGCTGAAATCCTAATTGAAGCCGAATCAATCCGAAACATTTTCGGACCTCCGAAACCTCTTTTGAACCCTATCTTAGGAATCTTAGAATACCTTAAGTGCATCTTAGATTCGACTTAGTTTTCTAATACTTTTTTCCGTATGATGAGGCTTTTAGGCGATCAAGTGCGGCGATACTTCGAAGATCGATTGTGGAGGATTCTTTGGGAGTATACGAACCTCCCAGCACTATGAGTGGCTTAGATTTCATTTCTTAGCCATTAGGGTTAAATGTTTTTGAAATGTTTTAAATATGAAATGTTTTATAAAATGTTTTATAAGCATTTTGGGATACGGGAAGTCCTCTGTACACACTTTTATTTTGTGATACATCAATTTAGTGGGTATGATGACTCGGTTCTCTGATGAGAGTGAGTGGACTGAACGGGGCATGCCATCGACAAGTAACAGTGGACCGCCTTTTAAGGGCCATGATGATCATGGAGACCCTGGAGTAGAGATATGTCGAGGGACACTCGTAAGGGCAGATGTACCTGTGCTCCGCCTACAAAGAATGGTATCATCGAGGGAATGGGTTAGAGAGAGACAAAGAGAAATATAAGGTTTTAAGATAAGAGTAAACCATCGACGTAGTGAAGCTTACGACCATCACTAAGTCAAGCCTTCAGTGTTTTGCGGCTAGCTTATTTTAGATTTTATTTTATTTTATTTAATTATGATTAGAGAAAAAGTTTTGGGAAGAGATTTTGAAAACAAAATAAATTGTTTCATAACTTCTTTTGGATTACTCTCGTTTCCCTAAATCCTATTGCAAACTCATTGAAACTCTGTTACTCATCTATAGCCAACTTTGTTGGATGCAGCTTCTGCGTGCAAGGATCGTTAGATAAGTTGGTGGCCCATAGGAGTTTTTCTATTTCCGCTGCTTAAGTATTTTCTTAAAGTTATTCCATTGGCATTCAAATTTTAATTAAATTGTTATTAGATGATTTTATATTATTACAAAGATTTTTCTAATTAAAGTTTAGTTTTAAATGTTTTGCAGCGATGATATTCAATTTATGTCTTGAGGTGCTTTGAGGTGCGTGGCTGTAAACACGTACTTCGAGGTAGCACAACAGTTGCCACGTGGCCAACCTCTGAGTCGGAGTGTGACAATTAGATTTTCTTAAGAATAAAATTTTATTTCTGTTCAAGTGTCTAAAGATAATTTTATTTGTTCAAGTCACCAAATGGGAAAGATGTCCAAGTTAACTTTTCTTCCTAGGAAGGAACACATTAGTTCTCCTTTTAAAAAATTGCATTGTGATATTTGGGGACCTGCTCCTCATGCATCTTTTCAAGGTTTTCAATACTTTGTTATCTTTATATATAAGTTTTCAAAATATGTTTGGGTGTTTCCATTAAAACGCAAATGCAACTTTTTCCAATGCTTCACAAATTTTATACAACTGATTGAAACTCGATTTATAAAGACAATTAAAGTTTTCCAAAGTGATGGCATCGGTGAGTTTATTAAGAAAGAATTTTTTTTCTTTCTTAAATAAAAATGGCATTTTAAGACAAGTTTCATGTCCCTACATAGCAGAATAAAATGGTACATTAGAAAGAAGACATAGACACATCATTAAATGGGCAGTAACGCTTTTATTTCATAGTTATGCTCCTAAATGATTATGGTTTGAAGCAGTTCATATAGTTGTATTTCTTAAAATTAAACACCTACTCCTACCTTAAACATGAGTTCACCATATAGAACATTATTTGGACAACATCCAAACAATTGGGTGTTCTCACTATTTCACACCTCAACTTGATGGGGGGATTAATAAGGAATTCAACCAAAGTCAAACTCCACAATTATGCAGTTAGACAATGGAGCATATTGAAGCTGCTTATGTGATCACTTGTGGGTCCCACTTTCACATGGTAGGGGTATCTGACGTAGAATATTTACGGCTTAATAACCAAATTAGCCCTTAACCTTTTCACAAATGAACCAAATTTATGCCAAATATTTTTTTGTAACTTAATTGGCCCTCAACCTTTTATTTTGACCCATTTTAACCCAATTTGGACGGAAATTGGTCACGTGTCCACATGTGACCAATGGGGCCGTCAACTTAATTCCACGTCATTTCCACGTCAGGTGAAGCCTACATGTTGAAAAGTTAAAAAAAAAGTAAAATAAATTTTTCAAGCCCGATTCTCACTTCTCTCTCTCTCTTTCTCTCATAAGTCTTTCTCTCTCAATTGACTACCATCTTTTGGCCAAAAAAAAAAACTGATTATCATTTTCAACCTCTGTTTCTTCTAATTTCAAATCTCCTTCTATACATCTTTGTTCTCTCTAACTACACAGGCCTTCAAATCTATGGTTGGTTAAAAATCGTCACTTGTGAGTTCATCATCTTTGGAAAGCCACTTTTACAAATTTGCAAAAGATTTTTGAAAGCAAATCTTTGGAGAGAAAAAAAACAACCATCAAAACTTAGAAATAAACACAGAGAAGCAATAAAAATAAAAGCTTTCCTGCATTTTCATCTCCAATTTCTATTTTCTAAGTCCACTGATTTCTACAAAAGCTATTCCTTTTCTCAAAGTAAAGAAACAAAAGCAAAAACACAGCCAAAAGCCTCATCAAATCCTACTATTAAACATATCAAGATCCTTAAAACTAGAAAACGGAAAAAGCAAAGGAAGTCTCTCCTTCTACCTTCATTGCCACCATCCTCATTCTTTCCTTTTGGTCTAAGCATCTCTACCAAACCGAGATTCGTTCTTTCCCTCCTTCATTCCTATTGTCGGATCCTTCTTGCTACTTTTCCTTCATAAACCAAAAATATAGTCAATAGTACTTTAAGGTTTTGCTTGGTAGGAGAGATAGAAAATTAGAAAGAAAGAAAATGCAAGGGAAGAGAAAAGTAGAAAGATGGAAAACAAAATTATTTTTCTCTTAGCATGCTTGGTAGGAGAGATGAAAAAGTAGATGGAAAAATCAATTTTCTTTCCTTTCATTGGTTGGTAGAGGAGAAAAATAAAAGGAAAGAAAATAAATTTAGTATACTTTTATAATTATACCCCTCTTTGTATAATAATAATTTTTAGTTGACATTTATTAATTTTTTATTTATGAAAAACTTCCTTATATAATACTTATAGTAATAATTTTTAATTGATATTCAATTGTTTACAATTTTTTAATTTCTAAAATAAAAATGATAAATTTAGAAGGAAAATTATTATATTAATATATGATTGATTTATTTGTAAAAAAAAATTCTTTTTTGCCAAAACAACAAATAAAAATCAACTTGCCAAAAAAAGAAAAAAAATATAGAGCCTAGGTCCGGTAAAATAAAAAAACGTTTTTTAGTTAACTTGTTTCTTATAAAAGAAAAAAGGCCCATTACTCAAGGGAAAATAACCCTTTCGTCTCGTAGAACACAATCAATGTGATAGAGGGGCATTTTAGCCGTTTCTAATTGTTTAATGAGGTGCACTTGGCTTTCTTTCCTGTCATCCGTCCAGTTTTGGAAGGATTTTGTTAATGAAGGAGCAGTAGAAAACAGATTTCTTTCCCATTTTCTTTCTTCACACTTTTCTTTTCTACCAAACTCCTAAATTTCAATTTTCTGTCCACTTTTCTGCCCTCCTTTTTCTATCCTTCCACTTTTCTATGCTACCAAGCACAGCCTAAGTCTCAAAACGACCGAGAAGACAATATCATTAAGCTCACCTTTTCTTGAGTTTCGGTTCAAAATCGGGACAAAAGGGCTAGAGATCTTTTGAGCTTAATTTGAACAATGACGTGGGAGTTCAGGGAGTGCGAAACGACATACTGAAGTCTCAGAAAGATTTGACGGTTGGGTTGTTTGATCGAAGTTCAAACCTGGTTTCATTTCCTAAGAGCAGATTTGAAAGATGTCACTTATTTTTGCAAAAAATTAAGGTTCTGATTTGAGAAGAAGACGAGAGGAAAAGTGGATTGGGAGTTGTTGCAAGGTGGTGTAGTCACTCCAAAGACAATTCAAATAGCCATCCAGTTGTTGTTTTTCTTTCGATTTCAAAAGAGAATAGAAGTGACCAAGTAAGGGAAAAAGGAGGAAGGATAAGGAAGCTCGGAAAAGGAAAAAGAAGAAAGATGACGAACGGAAGCGGAAGAGGAATTGGAGTTGATGGAGCACGGCATTAAAGGTTGTTGAAATAGGTTTTGTGGAGAAACAGAGAAGTATCGAAGGGGAGGGACAGCCAAAAAAATGCTCAAGACTTCTTTGTTTTTGCGTTAAAAAGGGTTAAATTCAACTTTTCTTGATTTTGCCTTTTTTTTTTAACTTTTCAGCATGTGGGCACATGGAAATTAAAATCCACGTGGAAATGACATGGAATTAAGCTGATAGCCCCGTTGGTCACGTGTGGTCACGTGACCAATTTCCGTCTAAATTGGGTTAAAATGGATCAAAATAAAAGGTTAAGGGCCAATTAGGGTAAAAAAAAGGTTTGGCATAAATTTGGTTCATTTGTGAAAGGTTGATGGCTAATTTCTCTATTAAGCCGAATATTTACATAGATGTCATGGTTTTCGTTGATGGAAAGGTAACTTGACTTCAAAATAAAAGAAATTAGGGAGTAAAATGTCTAAAATAAAAATATAAGGGGTAAAACGAAAAAATTTTAAAAGTTTAGAGGGCAAAATGTTTTTTGAGCCATATTTAAACTCAAGAAAAATAAAATAAAGTCTCTGCACTATTATTTACTATCAATTTCAATCCAATTACTACCTGTATCAAACTTCCACAATCAGTTATATTGATGTGGTAAGGACTATGCTAAGGCGATGTTAACTTTGATGAGATAAACTTTAAAAAATATTTAAAAAACTATGATGTGGCTTTTTCAGCAACATGGAATGCCTTTTAATTTTGTTGAAAATCTTCCACAATACAATGAAAAATAAACGTGAAAAAAAAAAGAAGAAAAATGTCCTGCCCAACACAAAAGTATGTCACCTAACAAAAAAGTCATATGGAATTTTTTACAAATACACCTCATCAAAGTCAAAACCAAGCCCACGATAAAAGGTTGATCCCGTTAAAAATTGAACTAAAGTTAACGGTAAATAATAATAAAGAGATTCAGTTTAATGAAATCGTTATAAAATGATAAAATCCGTATTTTTTACACATTGCTGGAAATATATATTGCCTAATTTCACATTTTTTATTCTACTTAGAGTAGTACTTAGAAGCTTTTACTGCCGACCGTTGATATATAATTATCTACAAGTATTTAACTATTTAGTATCAAAACATTTAAGGTTTATACACAAAATAAAATTTATATAAAACTGTTGTTTTGGTCCTTTAACTTTTATTTTAAATTTTTTAGCCTTCGAACTTTTATTATATGAATAATATAGCCCTTGATGCTGACTGCATAACAAAAAAATTTCATATGTCACATGAAAGTTTCACATGTCAATATCTGAATAGGTCACCCATACGCCAATGCCAAGAATCACATTATTTATAAAATAAAAATTCGAGGGTCAAAAGTTTTAAAATAAAAATTAAAGGACTAAAGACAGTTTCTTACAAGTTCAAGGCTATTTTATATATTATGACAAACATTTAAAAGAAGCTTCATGAATGCTAGATGGATATTCAGACATGATTCTGGACTAGAATTTCGGGAACTTCTTCGAGAACTCTTAAAGTGTTTCGTCATCTCATAAGGATCCGAATAAACAATTTTGTTTCAAACTGCATTTGACAAGGAGTCCAATCCAAAAATTCAACCATTCTTTGAAGGAAGTTCATCATCAAAAGCAAGAAGCCAAGAATGATGTTAACCTCTTTTACTTTCTATAGTAGTTTCTTTCATGCACGAATAAGTCGTGCATGTATTCTGCGTATAACCATACAAAAGCGTTAAGTTTTCACAGCTAATCAAGGAACCGCAACATAAATGCCTGAAACAAGTTGGTTGAGATTTTTAAATTCAAGAAGAAAAACTAGAATCACACGTGTTCAGAACAAAAAAATCTAGCATTGGAAATGGATTATTGGCCACAAATGGTTCCTATATATGATAACCTGAATGAGCTCAAGTACTCTACGAAAGACAGAAAGATCAGAATACTTACAAGAGTAAAAATGGAGATGAGAAACCTACATATTCTAGCTATACCCTATCCAGCACAAGGCCATGTTATTCCTCTCTTGGAGCTATCCAACAACTTGGCTAAACAAGGCTTCAAAATCACCTTTGTGAACACAGAGTTTAATCATAGAAGGGTCCTTGATGCATTTGGCAAGAAGGTTGATGCAAATGGCCTAATTCATCTAGTTTCAATCCCGGATGGGATGGAAGAAGGCGCCGATCGGAATCAAATAGGGAAGTTAACTGAAACACTTTTCCAGGTTATGCCTGGAGAGCTGAAGGAGTTCGTTGATAAGGTTAATAGATCAGAAGATGATAAGATCACATGTGTTCTAGCTGATTTAAACATGGGGCGGATATTTGATGTTGCAGCAGAGTTGGGAATTCGTAGCGCTGCCCTCTGGCCTGGTTCGATGTTTCAATTAGCGTTGTGTCTTAGCATCCCAAAGCTCATTGAAGATGGACTTATTGATGAAAATGGTAAGATAAAGTGTCTCTTTAACTAATTACTTGTTACTTCAGCAAGTGGTTGTGCTCTAAATGGTGGGGTGCCTTATAGGCTCCGTGAAAACTATAGTTGTTTTTGATAATGAGCAATAAGCAGAAATAAAACAAAAGAATGCAATACACACATATCTGTTAAGATAACTGTTTCTTCTATATACCTGCAGCTTCTCTTAGTAAGCATGAGATGTTTCAGTTATCACCTACCACCCCTGCTATTGACCCGAAACATTTTGTATGGCTCGCCTTTCCTGACTCTACGACACAAAATACTGCGTTCCATTACATACAGAAAAACAATAATGCCCTTGACAAAGCAGATTGGGTACTTTGCAACTCAAGTTTGGCGCTGGAGTCCGAAGCCTTCGCCTTGGTTCCCAAGGTCTTACCCGTTGGCCCACTTTCAGCAAGCAATAGGCTCGGAAACCGGGCTGGAAGTTTCTGGCCAGAGGACACAACTTGTTTAAAATGGCTTGATCAACAGCCACCAGGCTCAGTGATATATGTTGCGTTTGGCAGCTTCACAATTTTTGATCAATTGCAATTCCAAGAATTGGCTCTGGGGCTGAAACTTTCCAACAGGCCATTCCTTTGGGTTGTAAGACCTGATATGACCAATGGAAAACAAACTTTTTACGCTGAAGGATTTGAAGAAAAAGTAGCCGGTCATGGTAAGATGGTTGGTTGGGCACCCCAAGGTGCAGTTTTGGCTCATCCTTCTATTGCTTGCTTCTTGAGTCATTGTGGATGGAATTCTACCGTAGAAAAGGTTTAAGCACTGGCGTTCCTTTCTTGTGCTGGCCTCACTTTGGCGATCAATTCCTGAATGAGACCTCCAGTTTTGATATTTGGAAGGTTGGATTGAAATTTAAAAAAGATGAAAGAGGCATTATCACAAAAGAAGAGATTAAAACCAAGGTAGAAGAATTGCTTGGTGATGTAAATTTCAAAGCAAGAGCTCTTGAACTGAAGGAAATGCTTGCCAGAGGTGTCAATGAAGGTGGTAGCTCTAACAGTGTATTCAAGAATTTTACTGAATGGATTAAATCATAGTCAAGTTTCTTTGCAACAGATTATATGCACTGTCTCTCCTTTTTATGCACAAAATAAACCAAGCAGCAGCAACTGTGGTTAGGTTGACTATGCAAACAACTTGAATAATGATCAATCAATCAGTTTTGTTTTGTCCATTTTGGCTTAAGTCTGTGGGGTTAACATCAAAATAAAATACATGAGCTGTATAGAAAAATACTATTCACATAATTAAAATGTTGTTCTAATAATATGTAGAATAAAAAAGATTATTTTTTATGTAGCCAAATAGTTTGATGTAATGTGAAACTGAAATATTAAAAAAGATCATATCAGCAGATAGATTGTCTGGTACATTGAAATGTTTTGCCTGATGGGATTTTGGTGAGTATTCCGTCAACCCAATGATCATATGACTCATTTTTCCCAAAAGCATCCAAAGTATAAAAGTATTTGATCTAAGAACATGAGATCAAATATCTGCTTGTATGGCAGCAATACCACTCTCATAACATGCACACATTTGTTCCTATTCCTATTTATTCCATCCAAGCCTCTCAAGTTTCCTAATCCTAAATTTTCTCTAACTTGACAGCTACATAATTACCAACCCTTGTCATTAAAAGGATCAAATATACTTCAAAATACATTTCAGTGGTACTTCTAATCTTCTTATTTCATATTAGAGTTCTTATAAAGAGAAAGTAGGACTTTGACCTTTACGAATGTACCATAACAGCTCAATTTCCCTTGTTTTCTATCTTTAGATCTTATCATAAGTCATAACGACAATCAACAATCAATCAACAAATAGGTACTTTACTTTCCTGTAACTGAAAACTATCTAAAATGAACAAGTAAAAAGTAAATACGAAGAAGAACCATAAAACTAAAGCATAAACCGGAAGCAATCATCTTTGTTTCATCTCCATCCTCTTAAAATTCAGAAAAAAAAAATTTTAACGCAACATTGGTCGCTAATTTTTGTCCATGGCTTAATTTCAGGAGGAGGGGCAAATATATCATGGCCACTGACCTCCTTATACTTGGCATTTGGTATTTGCCTTTTATTCTTTGCATCTGAATCAGTTTGTATTATGCAACTTAACTCTCGTTGCTTTGCAACTTCAGGGATAGAGGTAAACGTCCTAGGAGAAACACTCCCATCAGCACTGAAGCTTGCTGAAAATCATGTCACCAAAGTTTGAAAAGGTAGTAAACTCACATTTTGTTAACTGGTGTCATGGCCATTCTGCTAGAGAGAGCAAATTGATACCTCGGACATGCACAATCCCGTTTTATAAGGGATTAGTAACAGTAAGTTCAGATGCACCATTGGCTGCAAATTTGCCACCATCATTCATCTCTTTCATTTTGTAATCTGAGCAAGGCTTCCTAAATCAGAGCAATAGAGAACAGTTTTAGATGAAAGATAGACATACATGTCCAAGGCTTTTAATGAATGTTGTAATATATATTACATAACTCCATGACAGAGTAGAGATTGGAAAGAAGGATCTTGGTTCACATAAGAAGCTTAGGAGTATATGCATCAATAATCCAAATCAGTCCGGAATCCATTGAGCATTAATATATAAATATATATATATATATATATGTGACCAGATAATTGAAAGTTGCAAGGTTATTTGATCTGCCTTCTTGATTTTTAACGAAATAAATTTGCATCAATCCATGAAGAAGAAAATTGAATTACAAATAAAAACATCTGAATCTGATAAAAAAGAATCCAACATTTGACATCTCCATTCCCTAACAGATGATAGCGGTAATAGTAATAGGTGATGATAGCAGCACCGGGGATATTAATCAGATTCGGAGATACAATGTATCCATATTCTTTGAAGGAAGCTCATCATTAAAAGGAAGAAGCCAAGAATGATATTAACCTCTTTTCCTTTCTACCACTTTCTTGCAACACATGTATTCTATGAATAAGAATAACCATACGAAGGCATTGAGTTTTCACACCTAAATCCTAATGAAGTAGAAATATAGCATTGGAAAACGGATTCCTGGGCACAAATGGTTCCCATAAATGATGATCTGTATGAGCTCAACTACTCCGTAAGAGACAGAAGATCAGAATACGTTCAAAACAGAGATGGGTGGGGGAACCCTCATATTCTTGTTACTTGTATTTTCAGGTTCTCATAAGGATTTGTATTTTCGCTCGTTTTCCCCATTTGCTCTCTTTCTCTATGCCCGGCATTCTCAGTTCCTCTCATTCTCCTTCTCTCATTTGCTTCCCCGACATCTCCTATCTTAAGAAAAAAAAAAAACCCTGAAACCCTCTGAAATGTCAAGCCGTGAGAAACTCTTGAAATAGCAAAGTCGCTGCCTCTCCTCCCTCTTCCTATCTCTATTGTCTCTCCTCCAACAAACAGGCCCGTTGCCCTCTTCTACTATTGATTTCGATCCCTTGCTAAGTAATTTCTTCTTTTTCTTTCGTAATAACATACTTTTTTTAACTAATAGAATTCTTTTAAATTTATTTGCAGAGATTTGTGCGTGCTGCTTGTGTTCCAGATTTTGTGGTAACATATATCTTTCTTTTTAAGTCTGGGCCATTGTTTAAGTTATTTGTTTGAAAATTTTGAATCTGAGTGACTTGTGCTGTCTTTGCTGGACTTGAATAAATATATGTTATCTGGAAAGTTGTGTTGGCCTGTTGATTGTGTTCATTTTTTACATTGCTTGGTGATGCAAGTTTCAAAGCAAGAGCTGTTGAACTGAAGGAAATGTTTGCCAGAGGTGTCAATGAGGGTGGTAGCTCTAACAGTACACATTCAAGAATTTTACGGAATGGATCAAATCATATTCAAGTTTGAAGTTTCTTAGCAACTATAGATATATGCATTCTCTCTTTTAGTCTTTTCCCCGTTATGAAAAGCATTCTCCTTTTTAGGGGGCATTTGGTGCCTTCCCATGAAAAACATTCTAAGGAGAGTGATTGATGGTAAGATGATTCTTTGGCGATAAAATCTTAGGAGAATAAGATTCAAATGTTTGGTATATTAGGAAAGTGTTTGATTAAATTCCATGGAAAGCTAAATTCAAGTGTTTGATGTGGTAGAACTTTCCAAGAAATATTTTAATATTTTTCAATTTACCCTTCTACTAGTTAAATAATTTTAACAGTTAAGTTGTTAATTAATTCGTTATTTATATTTCTTATTAATATTAATCATGTATTGGTAGTTCTTATTAACTTAACATTTAAAATATGATGGCATTTTAGGTTTCACATATTGAAGATGAGGCCATTTTAGATAAAACTAGTTTCAGTGTTACGTGCATTGCACGTGATACAACGCGTTATGTTAACCTGAGAAATCCATTCAACCGAACTAATGCCGAAACTAATCTAACTCGATTTGATTTTTGAAAGAAATAAACAACCTAAACCTGACTAATCTGAAACCAGATTAATCCGAGAACCGAATGACTTGAAACCCAATTGACCTAAGAGTTTAATCCATAAAACTAGATAAACTAATCTGAAATAACTCAACATGCTAATTTAAATAACTAGAAATCTAGTAACTTGAACTCAAATGACTCGAAAAAACCTAAGGGCCAAACTTGAAAGACTTGAGAGCCAAACTAGAAAAGTCTAAAACCAATTGACCTTAAAATCTGAACTTGAATGACCCAAAATTTGAATGGCCCAAAAATTTCTTTGAGCCAATCTGACCCGAACTTGTAATCTACCTAGCCTGTCCATTTCACATCTTTAGTTCTTAATTTTGTATTTTTTTTAATTGTGTAAAACTCAATTTAAATTGATGGCATTCTTGAATACCAATGAGTAAAAACCTTTTAAAATCCTAATGCTTAAATCTAATTTAAATCAATGGCATTTTTAGACACTAATGAGTAAAAGCTCTTTAAAATCTTAATGTTTAATTATTTATTTTTTAACAGTCTAATGTATAATGTAAAAAGTAAAACCTAAATCCAATAATGTTATTGAAATATGTTAACGAAAAGTGGATATGTAAGATGAAGTAAACCTCTCATTCGATTGGCACTCATATATATATATATATATATATTATGTATGTGTTACACTACTAGAAAAAAGGTCCATAGAAACAGAAATAGGGACGGAATATGATGGAAAAATCCGTCCCTAAAGCTTTTCCAACGGATTTAGGGACGGAAAAAATTCCGTCCCTATAAGGGCGTCCCTAATATTAAGGGACGGATAATAAAATCCGTCCCTAAAGATATAGGGACGGAATAAAAATCCGTCCCTAAATCTGGGGGAAGTTACAAGACAAGCTAATGACATCTGAAACGGATTTTGCGACGGATAGGGAAACTTTGCAGCGGAATTAGGGACGGATATTGAAACGGTTAGCAATGGTTTTTTCCGTACGAAAGTGTATTCGCTGAAAGTTTTATAAACTGCTGTTGGGAGGGATTTAGGGATGGATTTTGTATAGGGAGGGATTTAGGAACGGATACTTTATTTAGGGACGTTTTTAGGGACGGATATTTATTGTTTTGTTTCTTAGGAACGGATTTAGGGACGGATTTCAGGGTTTAGGGTTTAATGTTTATTCTTTAGGGACAGATTTAGGGACGGAATCTGTAAAAAAATTAATTTTTTTAAAATAATATTTTATATATTTAGTGGTGGTTTATTATTAATTTTTTATGAAGTAATAATAATAATAATAGGAATAAATAATAATAATAATAATAATAATATTATGATAATATTTAATAATATTATTATGATAATATTTAATAATATTATTATATTATTATTATAATAATATTTAATCGTATTAGTAATATTTTTATTATAATTATTATTACTATATAAAATAATATTAAAATAGACCAAAATTAATATTAAATTCTAATTTTATATATTTACTGTAAATGTTATATACATGAAATGTACAAAAATAAATCTAAAAATCACCTAAATCGCCCTCGCGCTCGCCCTCGCCCTCGCCCTGATGGGCCGCATGATGGACGTCTTGCGGCTGATGCTGTACCTGCGAGATGGACTCTCCGGTCCTAGCCTGAGCGTATGGAGGTGGCTCGTCTGTCGGATGCGGAGCTCCTGAAGGCGGAGGAAAACGGCCCATCATCTGCTGCATCTGCTGTAAGTGCTGCTCCCACACTCTATCTCTCTCTGCCACTTGTCGAGCAGTCTCCTGTGCAGCCTCCGCCAACAAACGAGCAGACTCATGTGCAGACTCCTCTAGCCTCCTTTAGACATCGGAGCGCAAGTCGGCCATCTGTTGTCGCAAGGAAATATTCTCTTGCGACTGAGATGGGATGGAAGAAGAGTTGACCTGAAACTGGGGGTGGTGAACTAAGTCGCCGTACCCTAGCATCCGACCGCGCTCGCCACCCGCTACCCCTTGAAAGACCGTATGCGGGTTGACCTCCGAGTCATCGGCAGCTCGTGCACGTGCCTCCGCAATCGCTCTGTCATAATCCTCCTAAAAAAAGAATATAAATTAATTTATGCATGGGTGTGAAGTATAATATTAATAGAATATTCTTATTGTAAATTGAATAATTATATAACAATAAACTAAATAAACGTTACAATTCTATAAGTAATTACTTAAGATGATTATATATAATGAGTTATAATTACTTAAACTTTAACTTCAATAATTATATATTTAAGTACTTAAACTTACAGCAATCGTCTTGGCACGACCGTCTGGATAATCACCCGCCTTGGTCTTGTACAGCTTGCCGAATAATCTGGCAGGACCGGGATCACCACCCGCCTCCTTAACCTACAAAAGCGAAAAATGTGTTAAATAATTATAAGGAAAATATTTATGAATTAAAAAACTTAAGTGAAATAAAATATGGATTTAATTATTACCAAATCGGACCAGTGGAATGCAGTGCCCCTACTACCACCTCTATATACAATCGCCTGCTCAGTGCTACGATTCTTCTTATTCACCTCGCTGTGTCGCCTAAAAGTAGGGTCGGCATCCCACTGTGCACAGAGGCGGTCCCAGACATGATCTGAAGTCCAAGTAGGCGCCCTACGTATGCTCCGAGCCCGGCTGAACTCATGCCTGATGAATTTGCCGGCTGTGGCATCGAAGAAGGCCCGTGCCGCCTTACGCTCCTCGACGGGGAACAAGTAACGCCTCTGTAATGAGAAAGAAATAATGAAAGCGCGCAAATAATAATGTCATAATTCAATTAAACAAATTAAGCACTGGTAATAATAATTATTAAATAAAATAGTCAAATAATAATAATGTAATAATTAAATTATATGAATAAATAAATAATTAATGTAGGTTATGACTTACCATCCATAAATCGAACATACGGGTGCACGTCTCGTGCGGAACCTTCATCCAGGACAACCACGGCTCGATCCAATGTCCGTAGATGATATGCTTGATCTCTGTCTTCGCCCTCTTGTTTGTCTTCTCATCCCTTCAAAATTCCATTATCAAAGGTAGTTAGTAAGAAAAACAAGTAAATATAATTAGGAATCATTATAAAATTAAAAAAAGTTAAGATTTTACTCGTAAATCTGGGCCACTGTCATCGGTGTCGAGGGATCTAGCTAAGATGGGCCGGACACATCAGGCTGAGATGGCTGGGCGGGCTGGGGGGACTGGGAGGGCTAGGCGGGTTGGGAGGGCTGGGAGGCAGGTGTAGGCATGAAAGACGACGGGGCACTGTGGGAAGACGAGGCTCGCTGGGAAGCAGGCGTCTGTGCTGGCGGCACAAGGCGGTATGTCAATCCTCCGACTGTCACCTCCTGAACTGGCGGTGGAGATGGAGATGGAGATGCACCATAACTCTGTGCTGGAGGAGCATGGCTAGATGTAGGGATGGAGGAGTGTAGACCAATATCCGGAAGCAACGGAAGTGATGGGGAATGAGATCGAACCGCTGATCCAGACGTCGGCTAAGTACGAAATATTATAACAAACTTGTTAGTTTAATTAATTATATATAAGAATATTCATGACAGTTAATCAATTTTTTGCTGAATAAATATTGAAAAGCACCTGTGTATGCTGCGGAGCCGGAACAGGTGGGGATGGCAACGTCTCCTGAGGTAGAACGGTGGGTGGAGGTGGTGGTAATCGCGAAGCAGGATGACCGACTGAGGGAGATCCTGATCAGGAATGGTGTGACTGAGTCCCGGAGCCCCCTCGACCAGAACTGGCCGATCGACCTCGCCCTCGACCGGAACTCGATGGATGATCATCGTGCTGTGAACTCTACAAAATTGCGGCTTATCATTAATAATAAACTAGTTTATTACAATTATGTATTAGTTTTAAAATTAACAAATTTTATAATTACAACTAAGTAAGTAATTTATTTAAATAAATTATTTAATTAAAATAATTATTGAATAGTATTATTTAATTAAAATGATTAAGTAAATATAATTATTTAATTATTCAACCGATTAAACTAATTACTAATGATTTAATATTTAAAGTAATTCAACTAAGTAGTATTTAATGGTTGACATTATTAAACTATTTACTAATTTGAGTAATTATTAAACTAATTAAAGAAATTAGTATTTAATGGTTATATAATTATTAAACTATTTATTAATGAACAACTAGTTAAAGTAATTAAAGAAATTAGTATTTATTTTTTAAATAATTATTATACTATTAATGCATTACTATAGTTATACGTTGCTCTAATGAGTTAATATTGAAACTAATTGGATATATTAGTATTTTATGTTTGACATTATTAAAGTAATTATACGTACTATAATTATATTAACAAAGTGATTAGATTTTAATTAATATTTAATATTTAAACTTATTAAATTAACTACTAATGAGTTAATATTTAAACTAATTTGACTAATTACACTAATTAGTTTAATTACTAAGTATTATATCTACAAATTAATGGTTCTAATTAGAGTAATTAGTAATATTACAAATTATTTATTAGTTAAAGCAAGTTAAGTTATTAGAGTAATTAATAGTATTACAAAGTATTATTTAGTTCAACTAATTAGAGTAATTAGTATTATTACTAATTATTATATATTTATACAAATAATACTAATTAGAGTAATTTGTAATTATTATATATTCAAACTAATAATACTAATTAGAGTAATTAGTATTATTTCTATTTATTATATATTTAAAAGAATAATACTAATTACCAAACTATGAAATATTCTAACTAACAATACTAATTATTGTAATTAGTATTTTTAGTAATTAATATATATTTAAACTATGAAATATTCTAACTAATAATACCAAACACTGCATCAAATACCAAAACAAACTTTAAAAATTAACAACAAGAAAACAAAATTAAAGAAATTAGTTGAATTTATACCGTCATTGTACGGAATTTGATCGGGCTTGAAGCGGGATAGCGTCGCCGGCAATCACAGGAGCAGAACCGCCGCCTGTGACGGAGCAAATGGCGGCCGGCGGTGGTCAGGGAGCGCTGCGCAAGGCGACTGGTTCGCGGGGTGGGGGAGGAGGAGAAGGAGAGAAGAAGAAGAAAGAAGAAAGAAGAAAGAAATGGGGGGGAAAGGGTCGGGTCCGACTTTATTTAATGAATTGGAGCGGATTTAGGGACGGATTTAGCTTCGGATTTTCCTAAATCCGTCCCTAAATCCGCCCCTAAAAGAATAAAAAAAATACAACTTCGTCCCTAAATCCGTCCCTAACAAACAGCTGTCCACAACCAACGACTGAAAGGTCGTTGCACCCAGGGACGGATTTAGGGACGGTACTTCAAATATCCGTCCCTGATTCCGTCCCTATATAAGCAAAAATTCAAAAAACCGTCCCAAAACCCGTCCCTAACATTAAGTTGGAATACAGAAAGCCGTTCAAAAGTGGGTCAGTTTTGGGACGGATTTAGGGACGAAAATCCTAAATTCCGTCCCTAAATCCGTCTCTAAGCCGCTAATTTTAAAAAAAATTGAGGATAAAAGAACTCAATTTAGGGACGGTATTTGGGACGGAATTTTAAATTTCAAAAATTCCGTCCCAACTTCCGTCCCTAGTGGAAACCCAAAATAATTGCCGGGAACAAACGCGCCAATTATTTTCGCTTTGGAACGGACTTAGGGACGGAAATAACGTTTGGCGGTTTAAATAACGCGCCATATTATTTAATATAGGGACGGATTTAGGGACGAAATTCTCAATTTTCGTCCCTAAGTCCGTTCCTAAATGATTATTAATAATAGGCTGGGTTAGCGAATAGGGACAGAAATTGTGACGGATATTTCATACAGGGACGGATATAGTGACGGTTTTATCTGTCCCTACTTTTAAAAATTGATTTTTTTCACCGATTTCCAATTAAATGAAGAACGTAGACAATTACTTTCAATTATATATGCAATTTGGTCAAAATAACCCACTACCTAGGTGTAAACTTTAAACTATATCGGTTTTATATGAAATATACAAACGTATTTGTTAAATACTATACTTATGTTACTAACATATCGAGTACTCTTTATTCCAAACAAATTTAAAGTCTGTAGAAGCTTCCGATAAGTGATCCAACTTTCTGATACTCTCATCTACATACCTCTGATAGCTTATAGTTGGTGAATGGTAAATTGAAAGACGAATGAGCCGGTTTAGGCCTTCTATCGATATTATACGAGATCCCATGAGTTGCAACGGTTATAGCAACGGAATTTGCGTTAGCAACGGATTTAGGGACGGAAATCGTTGTTAGGGACGGTATACAATTAAACCGTAGGGTTTGAGGTGCCAAAAAGTCCTTAAACCTTAACATCAATATATAGGGACGGAATTAGGGACGGAATACTAATTTAGGGTTTTAGTTTAGGGTTTAAACCCTTTATTTAGGGACGGATTTAGGGAGAGATTAGACTATATTCGTCCCTAAATCCGTTGCTAATACTCAAAGGTCAAACAAGCGTTCCAACAGAATTAGGGACGGTTTTGTATTGCCGTTGCTAAAACCGTTGCTAATACCGTTATATGAAATGACTTATGTCAGGGACGGATTTCTTATTGTCCGTCCCTAAATCCATCCCTAATTACTTTTTATGAAATCTTTGTAGAATTACCTAGAGGTGGGTATTAGTTTATTCCCTTCGCACTATATAATTATAATAACATCACTCTCAGATTGCATGAACTTGTACATAACTTAACATGTTGCTAATGCAGTTGGCGAAATACCTATAATGGCAAAAGTGGGTCATTACAATCCTGGTACAAAGCAAGTTAAAATTCATTTAGATTATATCCAGCATCATCATCAGTGTCATCGGAGCAACTTGTTGATTCTGCTGAATCGAACTCATCCTCCGAGTCGTCCAATTCCGCGATTGGTTGAAGCTCCCCTAAGTCAACAGCTAAGTTGATACCAGCCATGTCAAACAATTGTATTGCATCTGTATTAGTGGTAACAGCTGGGGTTTGCAAAATCTCTTCATTTTGGTATGGAGCATCATCCTCAACTTCTTCAGTAACATTCTGAACAACTCTCCTCGATTTTGTCTCACAGACGGCCAACCAGTTAGCTCTGTCTCTGATAGCTCCCGGATAATCACAGAAGTAAACTTGAATGGCTTGTTGTGCTAAAACAAATGGATCATATTTCTGATACATCTTTTGCCGATGGACATCAACCAACTTGTAATCTTGATGAACCTTCATTCCGTGGATAGGGTCAAACCAATCACACTCGAACAAAACAACTATGGCCATGCTGTCTGAAGAATTATACTCAAGGACCAAAACATCTTTTAGGAGGCCATAATAACTGGTGGAAGGATCGTCCGTATTTGTGCCTCGAACTCAAACACCCCAATTCATTGTGGCTTTGCCAGCTCCACGTTGAAGAGTGTGGAAGTTATACCCGTTTATAAACACACCGGGCCAAGAGGTTGCCTTCCTTGAAGGTGGCCAAGCAAGTAGCATAAGCACCGGTAAGTCATCAATATGCTTTGCTCGATTAACCGGTGCATCAAGCTGTATGTGATAACCCAAGAGTTAGAATAATCAAACTAATACCCTTAACAGTTTAATTATCAAAATCGAACTATACTAACATATCGCTTGAACCAATCGACGAAATGGGCCTCAATCGAATCATCAATGGTACGCTGATCGAATCCATCATTTCGATAATATTGGACAAAGGAGCTGGGGTAAAAACAAATCGGTATAAGTGAAACAAACAACATATAATGAAATAAACGATTTCCTTGGGAAAAACTGCTATTAACTTACTTAAGGATGGGTTGCACCTCCGGACAATTTCCCAAAACATACGTATGCGCTACACGTTGTTCTTTCTCACCAAGCCACTTCGTTTTCTCCTTACCCTGAAATCGGGTTGGATAGTTAAAAATGGAGAACGGTTTCAGAGACTCATTGGCTAATCCTTCATCATTGCACCTGGGTCGCTTAGTGTGACAATACACGTCAGAATTAAAGTAATTTTGTGCGAAGTAGTTAAATTCCTGTGCAATGTAAGCTTCGCAAATTGATCCTTCAACGTGAGCCTTGTTACGAATTGTCTTCTTTAGTTGGTGAAGGAACCTATATGAATTCAATTAAACAAATATGTACTAGGATGCACGTATACACATTGTTCAAAGAAATTATGAACACTAAAATTATCAGGTGTCCTCAAAATAAAAAAGTTGTTAGTTTACCTTTCAAAGGGATACATCCATCGGAATTGAACCGGCCCTCCAACTAATGCTTCGTACGGCAAGTGAACAACCACGTGTTCCATTGAATCGAACATGGCTGGAGGGAAGACATTCTCCAAGTTACAAAGAATGATCGGAACTTTCTCGTTCAAATCTCGAACCTTATTAATGTCCAGCATACTCGAACATATGCACCGAAAAAAGAGGCTAAGTTCGGTCACAGGGTTCCACACACTAGGAGGCAACATCTCTCTAAATGCAATTGGAAGCAGTCTCTGCATAAAGACATGGCAATCGTGACTCTTCATGCTGGAAACCTTCTCTTCATTCATGTCAATACATCTCCCAATATTTGAGGCATACCCATCGGGAAACTTCAAATTCCTCAACCATCTCAGAATAGTTGTCTTCTGTGTTTTGGACAAATTATAGACAGCTTTAGGTTTGGTGCGTTGCTCGCTTTCAGGATCAACTACAATTGAACTTCGAAAGCATATAGCACTGATGTCTTTTCTGGCATTTAAAGTGTCCTTTGATTTGCCTTTCAAGTCCATGACAGTTCCGAACACTGCATCAAAAACATTCTTCTCAATATGCATAACATCAAGGTTATGGCGGATCAAGTTTGTTTTCCAATAAGGAAGATTCCAAAAAATACTCCTCTTAGTCCATTTGTGATGGGTGCCATAATATTCAGGTATATTAATTGGCTCATCCATAGCTGCGGGCAAATGCCAAACGTGTCTATATATTTCTTCCCCTGTCAACCTTGGTGGTGCAGCCATCCTCTCAACTCGACCACGGCGGAAAGACTTCTTATCCTTCATATACGGATGATCCGAGTCAAGGAAGCACCTGTGGCAATCAAAATAAGTCGCCTTCCTACTATGTGGAAGCACGAATACTCTGCTCTCCTGCATACATACAGAACATCCTAGTACTCCAGCGGTGCTCCACCCGGATAGCATGCCATAAGCGGGGAAGTCAATAATGGTCCACATAAGAGCAGCCCTCATGCGAAAATGCTCATTCCTCAAAGCATCGTATGTCGAGATCCCATCTTTCCACAATTGCTTCAATTCATCAATCAGAGGTTGCAAGAATACGTCTATGTTTTTCTTCGGGTTTTTTGGACCCGGACAGATCAATGTTAAGAACATGTAAGGGCTCTTCATGCACGTACCCGGAGGAAGGTTGTAAGGAGTTACAATAACTGGCCAGCAAGAATAGGTCCTTCCGAATTGCCCATGCGGTGCAAAACCATCTGCGCATAATCCCAATCTAACATTTCGAGCTTCTGAACCAAAATCAGGATATGTCCTGTCGAAATGCTTTTATGCCTCGGCATCGGATGGATGGCACATAACCCCATCTTGAGCTTCATGTGTAGCATGCCACGTCATTTGTTCAGCTATGCCTACGGTATGGTACAACCGTTGCAGCCGGGGAGTCAGTGGCAAGTATCTCAAAATGGCTGTCGGAATTCTTTTACGAGTTCTATCCCCACGTCAACTTGTGTCCTTGAATCTAGGTTCACCACAAAACCGACAGCAATCAAAGTTTGAATGTTCCTTCCAGTACAACATGCACCCATTCTTGCACGCATGAATCTTTACCACAGGTAAACCTAATTCATTGATGGTTTTCCTATGTTGATAATAGTTTGGAGGAAAGTTATTTTCCTCCGGCAATACTTTCCTGATGGCATCACAAAAATAATTGAATGCACCTTCAGACAAGTTAAACTCCGACTTCCCATTTAACAAGGTGGAAGCAAAAGACAACTGTGACTCACTAGACCCCTCAAACAAAGGCCGATCCGCATTTTGCACGATGTCAAACCACTTGTCGTCGAACTGTGTCACAGGTTGCTCTGTGAATGGATCTTGCTCATATCCATACTGGTTTGCTGCTTCTCCACTGGGTCCGGGCTCGTCTTCATTATTTTGGGCAAAGCTCGATCGTGCAGCATCAAAAACCATACGCTGATCCCATGTCATGTCATCATAGCAACCCCAATGTGACATCTCATCCGGTAATGATACTTGTTCGTGCTGCTGCTGCTGCTCGTTATTTTCAATACTACACAATGGTTCTCCGTGACTAACCCAATTCCGATAATGCTCCTTAAATCCACGTAGTATTAAATGTTGTGCAACCCTCATTGGTAAAAAGAAGTGCATATTATTGCACTTAGTGCAGGGACAACGAATTTTTTCCCCATTTTTCCAAGACGCATCTTGACTTGCTGCCCAACTAATGAATTCTCCAACACCAGCTATAAACTCGTCGGTTACACCCTTCTTTCCTGGTTCCTTCCGATGATACATCCATTGTCGACTGCATATCAATTCTTCCATTTCTCCTGTCAAATATCCCACAAATTTACTTCGATTACTATCCTCGAACCCTATTCGATACTGTTAACAACTGCAATGAAAATCTACAATGAATTATGAAATATATGAAGAAGTTCCTTTTACATTTTTCAACTCAATTATATTTGGTCATTTTGAGCGAAATAAAAACTACATTGCACACAATATAAAACAAGATACTTAATGTAAGTTCTTGCAATTAAATAATACTCAACAAATGCAATAAAAGTAATTCCATTCAATCAAAGTTCTATAATTACAATAATCGAAATATGAATCGTATTAATATCAAATACTAAGTTACAATTAATAAAAACAATTATACACAACAAAATAAATATTACACCTAAACCCAATCACAAATAAACTCACAATTATGTAATTCAATTTTAATTAGTTTATGTAACATACATAATAAAATTAATAGGCATCACAATAAACCTAAACCCTCATCAAATAACATTCAAAGAAATCTAACAATTTTATAACCCTCATCAATTAACATTCAAAGAAATCTAACACTTTTACACTAACATATGGAAAAAATCACCAAAACTCAACATTCAAATTTAAAAATAATCATCAAAATCTGAATATTATCTAATTCCTTAATTTATAACATATGTTAATCATCAAAATAAAGTCATATACAAAGAGATTTGAAGATATTACCTTGATTTCCACCAAAGCAACACAAAACTTGACTTTTACTTCTATTTTCTTATGGGAAAATTGAGAGAATGAAGAAGAAAGAAGTAAGAAGATGAGGAGGGAGGCGGAGAAAATGAGAGTTCTGCTAAGTGCAGAACCCTAAAAACATGGCCAGTCAAAACGCACCGTTCTGGCTGGCCAAATATAATTTTTTCCGTGGCTAACATTTGGGACGGAATTAGGGACGGATTTTGATAATCCGTCCCTAAAACCGTCCCAAAAATAAGGCAGATATTCATCCATTTATCTCACTCTATCCGTCACTAAAACGGTTGCTAAAACCGTCCCTAAAACCGTCCCAAAGTTATTCCATTTTTTTGCCTTAATTTCCGTCCCTAATTCCGTCCCTAATTTATTCCCTTCCTAAATCCGTCCCTAATTTTCCAACGGTTTTTGGTACGGATTATTTTACCGTCCCTATTTCTCCGTCCTACTCTTTAGCGACGGATTTAGGGACGGATTTTTTTTTCCGTTGGTAAATTAGGGACGGAAAAATCCATCCCTGTTTTTCGTGGCTATTTCGCCTTTTTCTTGTAGTGTTATGTGTATAGCACGTAATAAAACGCATTATTAATAATATATATTTTTTAAGAATTTCATCTAGTTTATTTATTATTATTATTATTATTATTTAAATACATTTGATTATAGATAATATAGTAATTTATATAAAATAATATTTAAATTATTTTATTTTATTTTTAACATTGTAAAACAATCTGTGTAAGAATGATAAGGAAATTGCTAATGGATGCCATGTTTAGAAAGTAATGAATAGGCAATTATTGCTTTTTTTGTGTGAAAAGTTAAAATTATTTCACACATCATTTATTTTGTATTTTTACAATTGTTTAAAGACAACAATACCTTTAATTAAGTTTAGCCCCAAATTTATAAAATTTAGTCCCAAATAAAAAATTAATTTTAAGGGTAAGTTTTAATATTTAAAATATATTATTGTAGTATTTTAGAAAAAAAATTTTCAATAAATTTTGTTGGTTCCTTAGATTAGTGCTAGAGGGCGGGGGGGGGGGGGGGGAGGGTAAATAGCACTTATGACTTCTTTGTCTATAGTGTAACTTCAATTGGAACTTTGGAAATGAGGTGGTTAGTGTTTGGGGTTGTTTTGGATGGATAAATGAGGTTTTTGCAAAGCTAAGCTAGTAAAGAAGAATAAACACTTCTATTTTTAGTGGTTCGGTGCTACTCACCTACATCCACTATCTTGATCTTCCTAATCAAGGAATTTCAACTTCCTTTTGACTAACAATATGGAATTCTAGCTTCCACAAAGCCTTTTACAAAGAGAGCTCTTCCCAAGCTCAATTACAAATCACACAAGGACTACCTTGTTGATGCAACCCCTTAGAGTGAATCTCTCACCTCTAAGAATACAAGAAATCAGAAATTGTGTACAAAGAATGATCTCTAACAAGACCTAAGATGTACAAGAAATTAAGCTCACTGAAATTTCTCTCACAAAGTGTGAAACTGTAAGAACAAAAAAGAAAAAATCAACATAGAATGGAAGTGTAGTTAATGCTCTTCAATTCCTTATTGTTCTTCAGCATTTAAGACCCTTTTAAATAGCTAGAGAGTTAATTCTGTCCGTTGGGGCATTTAATAAAGAGCGAGGTCAACTTGCACCTTTGAAAAAAACTAGCCGTTATACTATTTTGACGCCATTGAATCGATTGAGGCCAAGGCTGAATTGGTTCAATCTTTCTGATTCTGTCTTTTGAGGTTCTTGTTTCTTGTATTGAATCGATTCACATTCCTCCTCAATTACTTCAATTTCTTCAACTACCATTTTCTTCAGGGAGTTGAATCGATTGAGTATTAGACTCAATCGGTTCAATCCTTCTGGCTTTAGACTTTGTAGTTTGCACTAGTTCTTCCTCAATCGATTGAGCTCTACTATGATTCGGTTGAAAATCTCTGACTTCCAACTTCTTCTTCTTTTAACATCCACTCAATCGATTGACATTCTTGCTCAATCTGTTGAATATCTCGGGTTAGTGCTTTATTACTTCATTTCAACTTTGTTCAATCGATTGGGATAGAACTTCAATCGATTGGATCCTTACTACCTAGCATTTTTACTTTTTGACTTTTAAGGATCTGCATACTTAACTCAGATTCATCAAAAGCATTTAATTGGGTTGTTTTATACTAATCAAAAAATACATGGAGTTCAACAATCTCCCCCTTTTTGATAATGACAAAACATCCCTTTAAATTAACAAACTTAAAGAGATTATCAAAGTTAAAAATAAATATGCATATGCTAAGATTTGAGCAAAAGCTCCCCCTAAATATATGCTCTCTTCAATCTACACTTTGTATATTCAATCATACATACATGTATTTCAAAAGATGAACAACAATTTGTACCTACATGTGGTCAATCGCAACTGAAGTATAAAACTTAAGCAAATCATCAAATATATGTATAGCTTCAAGTAATTGTCATTCAAATTTCCAAATTTCATAAAGTATAACACCTGATCCTCCAATAAAGCCAAAATAAAAAAAAAACCCAAAATAAAACATTGTTTTCAAAGTAATACTAGCTCCCCCTAAGTTTGTACAATTAAAAACAATTAAAAGTGTTCAATCTCTCCCCCTTTTTGACATCATTAAAAAGAGAAATAAGTAAAATGCTACATAATCATTTAGGTTTTCTTTGGTATAGGAGAGTGGGAGTGGAGGCTTTAGAGGTAGGCTCGGATGGGGTGGTGAGGTTGGAAATAATGGTCTCCACAGTCTGAGTAGCTGCTGCCAACTCTTCCTCTACCACTTGCTCACTCGGAATCTTTTATGCTTGCCCTTGTTGTTTCGAGGTAGCTCCATGCTCATTTCCATGATCCAAGTCACCAACATCAAAAAATTGATCATCTCTTTGTTTATTGATCTCTATCACCTTTTTGTCCAAAGTAACCTAGTTAGAACTAGTTGCTTGAACACCCGAATCTCTCCTCCCATAGTAGTCTCCATTCTCAACACAACGTCCAAAACCGAACCAATCCGATCATCTTGTGGTGCAGCTTGAGTTTGTTTTTGGACCTCTTATTGGGCTTGCTCTTGCGGTGCTTCTTCTTCTTGTCTTGGTTCATTTTCCAATTCTCTTAGCACTGTTTTGGTTGTCTTCATAATTTGCTTAATCAATTATTGCCATCTAACACATAGTGCATTTTCTGAAGACTAGAAGAGTTAAAAGGAATGTGAGTGCTCACTTTCAAGTCATCTTGGTACTTCTGACCCCAGATTCCTTTCTTCTTCAGCAATTTGGTGATGATGTTTCCAAAAGCTAGCTTGGCTTTCTTACTCCATGCTATTTCTTTCATTCTTTCAATCAAAAACCAAGCCATGTTAACTTCTCCACCATGCATTGTCGAAAACATCAACCAAACATCTTCCTAAGTTACAGTACTAAAGCTGCCAGACCTCCAATAGAGAGTGGTGCTAATAAAAACATGGAGCAATCTAAGCTCCAAATATTTGATCTTCAAGACTGAGTTCTTTAGACCAAAACTTTAATTTAGACCAGTAATTTCCTTCTAAGGCAATCCACAAGTAAACTCAGATGGTGTAGAATAGGCACCATTCTCAACTTCAGTTTTCAATAAGCTATCAAGGTCCTTAGGAGTTATCAGAATCTCCCTAACACAGACAAAAGCATGAATTCCCTCAATGTTGATCTCTACACTTTCCCGTAACTCATCTTGATTCTAAGGAACACCTGAGTAAAATTCCCTAACCATCAATTCACTATATTCTCTATCCTGGAAATTACTCAAGCCAAACCATTTGGCATCTACAAGTAGTTTCATAAGACTATCATGAAATGTGTAGTTCTCAAATTCTTTCTAATCAATCTCTTTACCACAAATAACCTCTTTAGAAGACATAATTTCATCATATCTTTTCTTATGAATAGAGTTTCTAAAATATCTAACGAGATTACCTCCCTCTTGGATTCGAACTCCACCACTTGGAGGATTTCCACTTTTAATTCCCTTTCCTTTGCTCAATTTCTTTCCCATGTGCTTCACTTTCTTGTTTAGACCCTCTCCTTGTTATTGAATTTGTCTCTTGAGTGCCATTTATGAGGTTTTAGGTTTTGGGAATTAGGAATTTGTTGATTTTGGGGTGCAAGGGTGCTGATTTTGAGTTTAGAGTAGGGATGGCAACGGGGTGGGGTGGGGCGGGGCGGTTTTTTGGCCGCCCCGACCCTGACCCAACCATGCTTAATTTTTCTCTGAACCCGCCCCGCCCCGACCTTGGGTTATCAAATTTCATTTCCAACCCCGACCCCGATATAAAATATAAAACCCGTATCCGATCCGCCCCGCCCCCGAATAAAATTTTAATTTTATAATTTTACTTTATTTCTTATGAAAATTTTTATTTTTAATATAAATTATATTTTATTAATGTAAATTAAATAATTATTACTTATAAATATATAATATTATTAAGTTAATCTACTTAATTAATGTTAATAACATAATTATTAATTTAATATATACATTTATTAATATAAAATATGATAAAAAAACAAAATATATTAATTATACATATATCCCGGGGCGAGTCGGGGCAGGAATAGGTTAAACCCGACCCCGACTTTTGATTTTCAAAACCTGCCCCGCCCCGCACCGAAAACCCGATTCCAAATGAATAATCCGCCCCTATTGGGGGCGGGGCGGGTCATTTTGCCTTCCCTAGTTTAGAGGATGAATTGGAGGTTGGGTTTTGTAAAAGATAAGGTTTCTTGATGAGTTTTTGTGAGGGAAACTGAAAAATTTTGAAAATGATCGATTTAAAATGATTTTGAACATATGAGAACTGTCGGGTTATATATGGGCCTGATGAGTTCAATCGATTGAGTGAAGGACTCAATCAATTGAACAAGTTCTGACTTTTTCTTCTAGACCTTGTTTAATCGGTTCAGTCGAAGACTGAATCGATTGAAACTTTCTGTTCGAAATTTTTGCTTTTAAAAGCTTTTGAAACTAAATCGATTAAACTCGTTTGGGAATCGATTGAATTTGAAATTCAATTTTGAAAACCATTTGCATAGAAATATTGAATCGGTTCACTACAGAGGTGAATCGATTAAACTTGAAAACCTTCAAAATTGGCTTTCTCAAAACTTATGAAAAATCGATTGAGCTAAATGCTCAATCGATTCAACACATTGAAGAATCAATTTTAAAGAATGGGACCTTGAATTTTCAATCACAAGGAGTACACTTATAGACAATATCAAGTTTTACACAATCAAAGTACATAAAAGCAAACTAAAAGCAAATCAAACATGCATTTTTAAACAATCACTTACAATTTGAGTTCATGCATATTTGTCATATCAAGCTCTCTCCTAGTTTTGCAAAATTGATCCTTATTCAAAGGTTTGGTGAATATATCGGCTAATTGGTACAATGTGTCCACAAATTCTACCTTAATATCTCCTTTAAGCACATGATCTCTAATGAAGTGATGCCTAATCTCAATATACTTAGTTCTGGAATGTTGAACTGGGTTCTTGGAAATATATATGGCACTTGTATTGTCACATAGAATAGGAATTTGTTCCATTGACATGCCATAGTCACTAAGTTATTGCCTAATCCATAGAATTTGTGCACAATAGCTACCTAAAGATATATATTCTGCTTTAGTAGTATATAGTGCTATAGAATTTCATTTCTTGCTAGACCAAGACACAAGCATATTTTCTAGAAACTGATAAGTACCATTGGTGCTTTTCCTATCTATTTTACTACCAGCAAAATCAGAATCAGAATAGCCTAAGAGATCAAAAGAACTACCTCTAGGATACAATAGACCTAAGTTTTGAGTATTCAAAAGGTATCTAAAGATTCTCTTAATAGCAGTCAAATATGATTCTTTAGGACATGCTTGGAATCTAGCACGTAGGCATACACTTAGTATAATATCACGTATACTAGCAGTCAAGTAAAGCAGTGATCCGATCATACCTCTATAAGGCTTTTGATCAATTTCTTTATCTTTCTCATCTTTATCAAGTTTTGTTGAGGGCTCTTGAGGGTTCCAATTCCCTTCATGTCCATCATTCCAAACCTCTTTAGCATATCCTTAATGTACTTGGCTTGGTTGTGAAGATGCCATCCTTACTCTGCTTTACTTGTAAACTAAGGAAGAAGTTTAACTCTCCTATCATGCTAATTTCAAATTCTCCCTGCATTTCTTTAGCAAAATACTTACACAATTTTTCATTAGTAGCACCAAATATAATGTCATCAACATATATTTGTACAATGAGAAGATCTTTTTTACTACTTTTAGTAAAAAGAGTGGTATCTAAACTACCTTTTTTAAAATTCTTTTGAAACAAAAATTTTGAAAGCCTTTCATACCAAGCTCTAGGAGCTTGTTTTAGCCCATATAAATCTTTTTGTAGTTTATACACATGATTGGGCTTATCATGAATTTCAAAACTAAGAGGTTGTTCTACATAAAGCTCTTCTTGAATAAAACCATTTAAAAAAGCACTTTTGTCATCCATTTGAAAAAGTTTTAAATTCATGTAACATGCATATGCAAGTAATAACCCAATAGCTTCTAATCTAGCTACCGGAGCAAAAGTTTCATCGAAATCAATACCTTCCTCTTGATTGTATCCCTTGGCAACAAGTCTTGCCTTGTTTCTTACCACATTACCTAATTCATCAATTTTATTTTTGAATACCCATTTAGTAACAATAATTGGATGTTTAGTTGGCCTAGGAACCAAGGTCCAAACCTTGCTCATTTCGAATTAGCCTAGCTCCTCTTGCATGGCAATCATCCAACTTTCTTTTTTGTCCGCTTCTTCAAAGGTTTTAGGCTCCACTTGTGAGATGAATGCCACATGCTCACAAGTGATTTGTCTTCTTGTTTTCACTTTTTGAAAGGATCACCAAGTACTTGCTCCTTTGGATGACTCTTGGCATACTTCCATGCTTTAGGTGGATGTTTATGAAGTTTTTCTCTTCTTTGTAGATCATCAAGAGGTGGTTCAACTTCACTTCTTTCCGAGGTAGCAGATTCATTGGGTGGCTTCTCATGGATCTTCATCTTCTCCATTCTTGAGTCTAATTCACCTACATCATCATCATCAACATGTACTACCTTTCTCAGTGCATTATTAGATTCATCAAAAACCACATGAATAGACTCTTCTACAACTAATATTCTCTTATTGAAGACCCTATATGCTTTAGAGTTCAAGGAATAACCAAGAAAAATAGCTTCATAACTTTTAGCATCAAATTTTCCCATATGGTGTTTTCCATTATTTAAAACAAAGCATTTGCTACCAAAGCTCCTTAAATATGAAATGTTTGGTTTCTTCCCTTTGTAAAGTTCATATGGAGTTTTTGAAATCTTTGGCCTAATGGAAACTCTATTAAGAATGTAACAATTAGTATTCGTGGCTTCTGCCCAAAAATATTTTGGCAAGCTGTTTTAACAAATCATTGTTCTTGCCATTTCTTTTAAAGTCCTATTTTTCCTTTCAACTACTCCATTTTTCTTGGGAGTTCTTGAAGCAGAAAAGTTATATTGAGAACCATTTTCATTACAAAACTCTTCAAAATCTTTGTTTTCAAACTCACCACCATTATCACTTCTAATGCTAACAATGCTAAGCTTTTTTTTTTTGAACTCTTTTACAATGCTTCACGAACACATGCAATGTTTCATCTTTAGAGGACAAGAAATACACCCAAGTAAACCTAGAATAGTCATCAACAATATATAACAAAGCCATAGGATTTTCCTCCTAAGCTTGTCACATTTATTGAGCCAAACAAATCCATGTGTAATAGTTCTAGTGGTCTAGAAATGGAAATCACTTGCTTTGACTTAAAAGAGCTTCTAGTTTGTTTTCCAAATTGGCATGCCTCACAAATATGGTCACTTTTGAAATCAAGTTTTGGAAGTCCCATAACCAAGTCTTTTCTTAAAAGTTTTGAAATAGTGTTCATACTTGCATGTCCTAACCTTCTATGCCATAACCAACTATCATACATTTCTTTTGCAATAAAGTAAGTTTCATTTATGCAATCATCAAGATCATTAAGATAGATTACATAAATATTTTCAAAACGTTTTCCAACAAAAATGACCTTGTTAGTATTAATGTCAATTACATAGCATACTTGAAAGTCAAAGCATACTCTATATCCTCTATCACATAATTAAATAATGCTTAATAAGTTATGCTTAAGACCCTTAACAAGCAAAACATACTTGATATAGCTAGTAAATGTGTTACCTATGGTTCCAATTCCTTGGATGATACCTTTAGAGTTGTCACCAAAAGAGACACTTCCTTTCTTTCTTCCATCAAGCTCTTAACATAAGGCTTTATTTCCAGTCATGTGCTTTGAGCAACCACTATCAAGAATCCATGGTTGCCTCTCTTTTGGTTAAGCCTTCAAATATTTTTCTTTATGCTCATGCTCAACCTACAAAACAACTTTTCAGTTTTTGTTCTTAGGTACCCATACTTTGATGGGTTTTTGGGGGTTAGTTAGCACATGAGAGCCTTTGGGCACTCAAACCAACTTGGTTTTGGGGAGGGACTTCTCATTCATGTAACAATTGAAGGATATATGTCCTCTCTTCCCACAAGCATAACAATGAACATTAGAAGCATGCTTTTTCTTCCTAATAGATGCATTCTTGCTAGATTCATATGCAATATGTTCATTTTCTTTTTCCTTTTTTTTCTTTTCTTTTAAACTAGATACCATGATTACAAGTCATCATTAGTCTTTTACAAGCTTGAGTTTTTAGCCTTATAGTCATGCTTCAAAGCATCATAATCATTCTTAGCGTGCTCTAACTCAATTTGCAATAGATTTTTATGTTCAAACACACATGGAAATCAAGTTTAATCTTTTCAAGTTTATTACTCAATGAGTTTGCTTTCCTTTTCAATTTCTTATATTTTGAAGCAAGTTTTTCAAACTCATTACAAAGGCTTTCATAATCATCATGAATATCATCATCATCAAGCTCATATACATAATTATCATCATAATTATTTAAATAGACACTAGGTAGTTTAGAGATTATCTTAATGGTGTCTTCTTTAGCCATCAAGCAAAGGTTGGCTTTCTCATCACTTTCATCATTATTTGAAGTGGAGCAATCACTATCGGACCATGTAGCAGCCACCATTGCTTTCTTTTGCTTCTTTTATTTCTTGGATTAACCTTCTTTGAGTAGAGGGCAATCCGCTTTGAAGTGGCCGGGCTTCTTACACTCAAAGTACACTAACTTGTCACCTTGCTGGCCTCATTCTTTTCTTTTCTCCAAGAAGTTCCTTGATCCTTCTTAAAGAATTTTCTTCCTTGCCTCTCGCCTCTATGACCCATTAGTCTTTTGAACCTCCTAGCAAGCATAGCAAGTTCTTCATCGTCATCTTCACTACTAGCATAATCAAGCTCTTCTTCAAAAGCATTCACTCTCAATGCTAAGTTTCTTTTCTTCTCTTTGGCATCCTTTTTCTCATCTTCTTCATCTTCCTTCATCTCTTGTTCATATGTGAGAAGAGAACCACAAAGGTTGTCCAAGGAGATGGTGTTGATATCCTTTGCTTCTCTAACAGCAGTCACCTTGGGCTTCCAAGCTTTTGGCAAGCTTTTTAGAAACCTCTTCACAAGCTCATGCTCCAGAATCTTTTTTCCAAGATGCTTCAATTGGTTTGCAATGCCATTGAACCTATCAAACATTATCATGATGCTTTCTTCCGGTTGCATCTTGAATACCTCATAGTTATGGGTGAGAAGTGCAATTTCAGACTCCTTCACTTGAGAAGTACCCTTATAAGTGACTTTCAACTTCTCCCATATTTCTTTGGCACTTGAACAAGTGGGCACTCTATTGAATTCGGTGGCACTGAGTCCACAATGTAGAGTGTTGATTGCCTTGTAGTTGATTTGCACCTTCTTTATTTCGGCTTTATTCCATACTTTTCTTGCCTTTGGCACTCTAATCCCATCTACCTCGTTCATTGGCACATATGAATCTTCTTCTATAACATCCCACATTTCATAATCACTAGCTCTTATGAATATGGACATTCTAGTGCTCCAATATTGGTAGTTGGTGCCATCAAAAAGTGGTGGTCTATTGGTGGACTGACCTTCTACCGTAGAATTGCTAGATTATGCCATTTTCGATCTTTCCCAAGGATGTTAAGCCTTCTAATTGGGTTTAGCTCTGATACCAATTGTTGGTCCCTTAGATTAGTGCTAGAGGGGGTGAATAGCACTTGTAACTTGTTTTCTATAGTACAACTTCAATTGGAACTTCAAAAATGAGGTGGTTAGTGTTTGGGGTTGTTTTGGATAGGTGAATGAGGTATTTGCAAAGCTAAGTTAGTAAAGAAGAATAAACACTTCTGTTTATAGTGATTCGGTGCTCTTCACCTACATCTACTACCTAGATCTTTCCAATCAAGGATTTTCAACTTCCTCTTCACTAAAAGTGTGGAACTCTAGCTTTCGCAAAGCTTTTTACAAAGAAACCTCTTCCCAAGCTCATTTACAAATCACATAAGGACTACCTTGTTGATACAACCCTTTAGAGTGAATCTCTCACCTTTAAGAATACAAGAAATCAGAAATTGTGTACAAAGAATGATCTCTAACAAGAGTTAAGATGTAAAAGAAATTAAGCTCATTGAAATTTCTCTCACAAAGTGTGAAACTGTCAAAACAAAAGAGCGAAATAAATATACAATGGAAGTGTAGTTAATGCTCTTCAATTCCTTATTGTTCTTCAACATTTAAGACCCCCTTAAATAGCTAAAGAGTTAATTCTGTCCGTTGAGGCATTTAATGAAGAGAGAGGTCAACTTGCACCTTTGAAAAAACTAGTCATTATACTATTATGACGCCATTGAATCAGTTGAGGTAAAAGCTGAATCGGTTTAATCTTTCTGATTCTGTTTTTTGAGGTTCTTGTTTTTTCCGTTGAATCGATTCACATTCCTCCTCAATCGGTTCAATTTCTTCAGCTGCCATTTCTTCAGGGAGTTAAATCGATTGAGCATTAGACCCAATCGGTTCAATCCTTCTGGCTTCAGACTTTGTAGTTTGCACTAGTTCTTCCTCAATCGGTTGAGCTTTACTGTGAATCGGTTGAAAGTCTCTGACTTCCAACTTCCTCTTCTTTTAACATCCACTCAATCGGTTGACATTCTTGCTCAATCGGTTGAATATCTCGGGTTAGTACTTTATTGCTTCATTTCAACTTTGTTCAATCGATTGGGACAGAACCTCAATCGATTGAATCCTTAATACTTAGCATTTTTACTTTCGACTTTTAAGGATCTGCACATTTAACTTAGATTCAAAAAAAATATTTAATTGGGTTGTTTTGTATTCATAAAAAAACACATGGAGTTCAAGAAATTTGTCAAAGTTTAGCCCCAAATTGATAAAGTTTAGTCCCATATAAGAAATTTTTTCTTTTCACTAAATATCTAAGGGTATTTTTATCATATAAATTTTTTTGACAACAATTATTACCATTTCAAAATTCAAAATTACTTTTCAACCTTATTAAATTAAAGTACGATGGCGCCCCATGATATTTTATACTTTTTAATTGTACAAAACTCAATTTAAATCAATAGAAAGCTTTAAAATTTTAAAATTTAGTTATTTATTTTTTAAAAGGCTAATATAAAAGGTAGAGTCCAAATCCAATGACATTTTTAAAATATGTTAAAAAAATGATATTTAATATATATAAACCTCTTACTCAAATTACATTTTTATTTATATTATAAATATGTTTTTTATAATTTTCCCTCTCAATTAGGGTGATTCCTAACCCAAACCCTTAAAAAGCAATTTCATTAGGTCCACTAATTTATTTTGCAAAAAAACAACCAAACTCTTAAAAGTGATTCCACGTAATTAAATTCTATGAAAAATACTCACTTTTTACTCTACCAAACACCCTCTTAATGTATTATTATGAAGCGCAAAAAATAGACCAATCAGGAGCAACTGTGGTTGTGTTGACTATGCAGGCAACTTTGTTTTGTTTGGTCCACTTTGACTAAAGCGTGTCGGGCCAATATCAAAATAAAATATATGAGCTGTACAGAAAAGCACTATTCACATAATTGAAAGTTGTTCCAATAATATGTAGAATGAAAAAAAAAAGATTATTTATGTTGTCAGATAGTTTGATGTAATGGCAGTAAAAATGGAAAAAAAAAATGTGTGATTCGAGGGTACGTATAATTATAAACAATGGGTTTTATAGATAAGTCCCAATAAAACTTTAACTCAGGAAAGAAAAATTTTGTGAAAAGCATCTTTGAGTGAGTGAAGGAGATTTGAGCAAGGCCATTTGAATAGGGATCAGGGATTAAGGTACCTCTTTTTGAGAGCCAAAATGGTGCAGTGGGCAATGAGTAAAAACTTTATAGTCTTGACTCTTGAGAGATGTTTCAGAAATAGCAAGTTGCGGGGGGACCAAGGCAAACCTCCTAGCTCACCAGATTCCATCTTTTGAAGGGCAATTCTCCGCCAGTACTTTAATTTGCCAGTGACATATCAATCTCTAAGGTAAATGGCCGACGCTACACATCAAATTACTTTTTTTCCCTCTAATCTTTAGTAATTAGCTGCCTCTATTGATTTGTATCAGAATAAATAGAAACTTTGATATCCTATTATGTTAGAGTAGTATCTCTTTGTGTTTTTCCTTCCAATTTCTCCCAATTTACTTAAGTTTCTGACATGAAGAAGAAAAAAGATGGGAAAATTTTTCACAATAGATAGCATTAAGTACTTTTGACACCTAACGAGGAACACTAATAATTGCATCAAATTAAAACAAGTTACTTTATATAATGGTAGTGAAAAAGGAAAACATGAATCACATGTTTACAACCAAGAGATTTAGCAAAGACAGTAACTGTTCACCTTTCAAAAGGAATCTCTGTCCAATAATTAAATCTCATGAGCAAGATATATGAGTTCAAATTTTGCAAGAGATAGTGTAAGTAAGAGCAAAAGAAAGTCTAGAAATGGGGAATAATCCTCATGTTTTAGTTATACCTTATCCAACACAAGGTCATGTGCTTCCTCTGATGGAGCTATCACAAAGCTTGGTTAAACATGGCTTCAGGATTTCATTTGTGAACTCTGAGTTCAATCACAAGCGAGTAATTAAGAACGCGTTCGCGAAGAAGGTTGATGGTTCAATTCGTCTGGTGTCAATATCAGATGGGATGGAAGATGGGGAAAACAGGAAACATCTAGGGAACTTGACCGAGGGGATACTCAAAATCATGCCGAGAGAACTGAAGGAGTTCATAGAGAAGGCTAATAGATCAGAAGATGATAAGATCACATGCATTTTAGCTGATTTAAACATGGGGTGGGCCTTGGAAGTTGCAGCAGAGCTGGGAATCAGGGCAGCTGCCTTTTGGCCAGCTTCAGCTTTTTCGTTTCTGTTGTGTATTAGTATCCAGAAGCTTATTGATGATGGACTCATCGATGAAAATGGTAAGAGTGCCTTTTTTCAACTGACTTCAGCATGCAAATGAAAGGGAAACATAATTATGTCAACCTTATTTATGATAATCTGTCATGCATCAGAACTTTTGAATTAGCAAAGGTTTGAAGCCTAATGCTTAATCAATAACTCATATATACTTGACTTTACTACATACAGCATGCTAACAAAAATAATGTTTCAAATCAAATCATGTTGTCTGTAGATTGAGTTAGGTTAGTAAATTTGGGGGCCTTTTTTCACTTGTATGAACAACTCTACTAACCTGTCATATACTGTAATTTTAACAATAATATAAAATTATAAGTATTTTTTTTATCATATACTTAAATAGCACTGACCATTTTTTAAATCTACATTACAGGTAGTCCAATTAATAAGAATAAAATGTTTCAGTTGTCACCAACCATGCCTGCTATGCTCTCAAAATATTTTTCGTGGGCCTGCCTTGGTGACTTCTCCACACAAAAGATTATGTTTGATCATATACGGAGAAACAACATAGTTATTGAGAAAGCAGACTGGCTGCTTTGCAACTCAACTTATGACCTAGAGCCTGAAGGGTTCAATCTGGCTCCTAAGGTTCTACCCATAGGTCCACTATCAGCAACAAATCGACTCGGAAGCATAGCAGGGAACTTCTGGCCTGAGGACACAGCTTGTCTAAAATGGCTTGATCAACAGCCAAGAGGCTCAGTTACATATGTTGCATTTGGTAGCTTCACAGTTTTTGAACAAAAACAGTTCCAAGAGTTGGCTCTGGGGCTGGAACTTTCCAACAGGCCATTCCTTTGGGTGGTGAGACCTGACATTACCAAGGGGCTAGATGATTCCTACCCAAAGGGATTTCAAGACAGAGTAGCTAATCAAGGAAGGATGGTCAGCTGGGCGCCGCAACGCAGGGTTCTAGCTCACCCTTCTGTTGCTTGCTTCCTAAGTCATTGTGGTTGGAATTCCACAATTGAAGGTGTGAGCAATGGAGTTCCTTTCTTGTGCTGGCCTTACTTCTCTGATCAATTCATTAATGAGAACTATGTTTGTGATGTTTGGAAGGTCGGATTGAAATTAATGAGTGATGAAAAAGGGATGATTACGAGTGAAGAAATCAAAAACAAGGTAGATCAATTGCTCGGGGATGAGAGTTTCAGAGAAAAAGCTCTTCAACTAAAGGAACTGACTAGAAATAGTGTCAACGAGGATGGTAGCTCTAACAGGATATTTAAGAATTTCACTGAATGGATTCAGTCACAGACAAGTTGTTCGCCTCAATTAGTTTAGGCATCAGTTTTTCTTTGTTCTTTCTTCTCCTTTTGTTGAGAAAAATCAAGCTTGAAAATATCATTATTTATCCCAGAAAAAGGCAGAAGCATTGCCATCATTAAACCAGAACCGAGGTTGTTTTCATTGTTAGACTACTTTTCTGAAGGTGTTCTAAACTCTGGTAAAACCACCAGAGATCTATGAAGATATTTTGGAGTTTGTTAAGGAAAATAGAAATCTAGAAAGATTTCTAGCAGATTGTGAAAGAGCCAAAGAGTGTAGCCTATTTAGTTAATGTGATTATGAATTTGATAACATGTTGAGGAAACTCAATATTCTGATTAAGCTGCTGCATGCATAAGAAAATGTCAAAGTATGACAGATCATATGAAAGGATATGATATTGAATTATTAGTAAAATCCTAATAAATTCTGAGTTATATATTTGATTATTTCCAGGATAAAATGTTTTAAGAGATTGTGCCCAAATTATGTCAAACATTTCAACATAACACAAAACTCTTCATTATTTCCTTGTATCCCCACCCATTGGTCCCAACATGAATTTGTTTTAAGATTAAGAAGATCTGTTATTGTTTTTCCAACCAGGCAAAAACCCCAGAGGCAGAATAATCGGTTAAAGTACCTGGGAATGTGTATATGATACCCGTCATCATCAAGGCTCACATTAATCCCAAAGCCAAGAGACGGCCAGCCCAGTAGCGAAGAAATATAATTTGCCTGCAATTCATCAGTTCGTTCGCCAAACTCAGCCAATTGTCTTACCATCAACAGTAAATCTTAAAATTTAACATGATAAAAAAGTTTACCTAAAAAAATTTATGACTTAATTTCATGTAAAAAAATAAAATTATAAAAATATTTTCAATTAACTAATAAATAAAATTATATATATCCAATATATAATTTAAAATATTGATTAACCAATAGATAAAAATATATGTTAAATAATAAATTCTATGATAATAAATAAATTTTAATAAGATATATAATATAAAACAATATAAAATAAATTTCTTAAAGTTAAAAAAAAGAAGTCAAAATTTTTTGGTAGGCCCATTAAAGAGGAAAAATATCACTTAAAAAATAAATTAAAAATAAAGAAAAATTTAAAAAAACTAAAGAAAATAAAAAACATATAATATTAAAAAAAGTTAAAAAAAATTTTAAGTGGGGCAACCAATGCAGGGTTGACATTTGCCCTCCTTGCTAATTTATCCTTTACTTTTATATCTTGGTAAGATAAGATGTTAAGATGTTAAGATATCACTTAAAAATAAAAGAAAAATATAAAAAACTAAACAAAATAAAAAAATAGAAATAAAAATAAAAATTAAAAAAGAAAAAGAAAATTAAAAACATATAATAATCACAAAAGTGAAAAAAAAAAGAAAGAAATTGAGTGGGGGCAACCAATGGGAGGGTGACATTTGCCCCCCATGTTAATTTATCCTTTGTTATGGAATAATAGAATTTTATACCTCTGGCTCATTTATCTTATCTTGAAGATAAACTCATATTAAAGAGAATTAATGGAGAGAGAAAATTAAGGAAAACATATCTAGGGTTTTAGGAATTATCACTTTACTTGGCCTGAAAGTAAACTTAGCTTCTAAGTTAAGTTAAATCCTTATTTTTATAAAAAGGTTCTCCAATGTAAATAGGAAGCCCTCCAATATTCTCTCTATTCTCTTCTTCTTTTATTTCTTATTCTTCAATATTATAATATTTCATAACATGTTATTAGCACGAGAAAGCTCTCTTAAAATTTGATTTTATGGTGGAATGTCAGATCTCTCTATATTATTTTTATTCAAACTATTTCATTTTGATTCCTTATTTCCATTACACAAACTATGTTATTCTTTTTTACAAGTTAAACCCTATTGAGTTTAATCTCAAGGGTTACAATTTTTTTTATGTTGGATGACATCAAAAGCTATCATACTAAATATTGGGAATATTTTTCCTCTATATCACAACCCGAAGTTGTGCAAAATTCCATTTCACAACCTGAAGTTGTGTGAATTCTTTATTAACACCTAAAATTGTCAAATTGGATTTTTTTATTTTATTATTTTATTATTGACACTTGAAGTTATCATTATTAATTTGTTGGATCTTTTATAAAGTTATGGCCAATGTTGAAAGTCAAAATTCCAGATCTTGGATGTGAGTTAAAATAACTACTTATCTTGGTGCATTGATTTTGATTTGCACCTTCAAAGATAAGGTCTTGCAACTACTATTGATAAAAAAAAAAAAAGGCGATGCTAGTGACAAAGATATAGCGAATGCTTTGATCTTCATTTGTTGACATTTGACCGATAGCCTAAAAGATGATTATAGTAACATATTTTAGAAATATAATTGATATAATTAATTAATTTTACTTTCACCATATTTAATTTACTATTATATATTATCTTAAAGAAAATAGTATTTTAATAACTAACAAGATAAATAGTTCCGAATTAACTTTTCCACTTTTCTATTTTCTTTTTATTTATTTATTTATTATTAACTATTAACAACGCATTGTATTAAGTATAAATAATCGAGTGACTAGTAATTATATAAATGTGAGTTGTGTAAAACTTTAAAATACATAAAATATCCTTTTTGGCCAATATATTTCAAAAATATCATCATTAACATTGTTTATTTACTTTTAACTAAATATTTATTCTTTTTAGAAATATCCATATTTCTTAAATGATATTAACAACCAATTTATTTTCATCATAATTAATATTTATTTTTTTTCTTTTATAATCGTATATTTTTTAAAGATTAGTTTTAAATTAGATAAATATTAATATTATTTATATGTTTTATGGAATATGTTATTAACTAATTTAACTATTATTTATATATTGAACTAAAATTAATTAAATAACTAGTATTTTTATATTAACAAATCTAATCATATAGAACAGATATGACACATTTACTAATAATAATATTAAGAAAGGAAAAAAGAGAACATATTATTTTAAACAATTATGGTTATTAATTAAAATTAAAATTTTGATCTTATAGAAAATATTGTAAAAAATATTATAAGATATTTTTCTAATGTTAAATTCAAGTTCGGATTCAGGTCAGGCTTAGGCTCGGGTTCAAGTCGGGTTCGGGGCTAGGGCCTTATCAGGTTCGGATAATTTCGAGTTTGGGTAATTTTGGGCTCGGGCATCTTCGGGTTCGGGCTCGACAAGTTCGAGTCGTTGACTTTTTTGGTCAAATTAAATTTGGTCGAGTTCGGGCGGGTTTTCGGATTCATTTTCAGCCTCTAAATATATTCTAGTAAGTTACATCTTTTAATTTGTAATTGAAATATGCTGATTAATTATTAAGTAGAGATTTGAGATGTTTAATGGATTGGGTCAGCATGACACCTACAAGAGTCAGGCTCAAATACAAGTCTAACTAGGCAATTTAAAATTAATTTATTATTAAAATATTAGAGATATATTTATAAGGTCATTCAAGCTTCTTTATATTTATGTATTTCAAAATTTAAATTTAAACGAAAATATTTTAGCAATATAATAACTTACTTCTTCATTGTTCTAGGCTTCTTACTACCAAGTTACAATCCAAGAGGCATCTTACTTTCTTGTTATTGTTACTGGTACATAAATATATGAATTACTGTCACTAAAGATCAGCATCAACAAAAAAGCCAAGGCACTCCAATTACAGCAAGGATTTTGTCATCTAATGCATCAGTTCTTTCGCCAAACTCCGCCAATTTCTCGTCATCAACACTTGAAGAGTTTCGGATTTTGCATGTCTTATTAATTCCTATGTCACTTGTGTTTGTCCTCTCAGCTGCTCACAATTTGCAAAAGTTTCATATCTCATATATTAAAAATTAGATGAAGATGTCCTAAATGTTTATTAGACCCCAAAATTGACAATAAAAAGAAAACACTTTTAAAATAACTCGAAGTTAATTCCTATAGCTAGTTAGGCCAAAATAGTGGACGATAAGTACCAGGCAGAAGCACCAAATCAATTGCAACAATAGAAAATGATAGGTCGATAGGGAATAACAAGAATCTCATTTCCAGAACTTAGAGAATATTCAGCAAAAGCATACAAGAATTACTTAATCAACATTGCAAAAAGGGTCTTTGGAGTTAACCAAAATTCTCTCTATAAAAGAAAGAAAAGATATTACTTAAGCTCAAGTCTCAAGTCAATAAACAAATCAAAGAGAGATTTCTAAATAGTATAGAAATGGGAAATCCTCATATTCTAGCTATACCTTATCCAGCGCAAGGCCATGTCATCCCTCTTATGGAGCTATGTCATAGCATAGCCAAACATGGCTTCAAAATCACCTTTGTCAATACAGATTTTAATCACAAGAGAGTCATGGATGCATTTTCCAACAAGGCTGATGCAGAGGGGCCAATTCAGCTAGTCTCGATTCCGGACGGGATGGAAGCTGGGGAGGACAGGAATCAGTTGGGGAAGTTAACTGATGCAATTAGCAAATTCATGCCCGGGGAGCTGAAGGATCTCATAAACAGGATTAATATGTTAGAAGATGATAAGATCACTTGTGTTATAGCTGATGCGAATATGGGATGGGCAATTAATGTTGCGGCAGAGTTGGGAATTCCTGGAGCTGCTTTCTGGCCTGCATCTGCCCTTATCCTGGACTTGCTTTTAAGCACCGACAAGTTGATTGGTGATCAAGTTATGGATGAATATGGTATACATTAACTCAAACTGCAGCATATGTATCTTATTAACATTCAAAATAACTTTTACTCCTAATTAACTGGACTTCATTAATACCATTTTAGCACAAGCTTGAGGATAATGCAAGTTATTACGATGCTCAGATACTCCTTATGCATTGTTCAAATTTTTTACTTTTCAGGTACTCCAATCAATAGAGAAAAGATGATTCAGTTGTCGTCCAACACACCTGCCATGCACCCAAACAACTTTTTGTGGACCTGTCTAGGTGACTTCACCGTACAAAAGATTATTTTTGAATTTGCCCAGAGGAATAACAAAGCTATTGAAAAGGCAGAGTGGCTGATTTGCAATACAATTCATGACTTGGAGGCTGAAGCACTAAGCTTATTTCCGGAGATCTTGCCCATAGGCCCAGTTTCAGCTAACCAACCTGGAGACTTGGCAGGAAGTTTCTGGCCGGAGGATGATACTTGTTTGAAATGGCTTGATCAACAGGCAACTGGCTCAGTTATTTATGTGGCATTTGGCAGCTTCACAGTTTTGGATCCTAGTCAATTCCGGGAAATTTCTCTGGCCCTGGAGCTATCAAACAGGCCATTTCTTTGGGTGGTGAGACCGGATCTTACAGAGGGAACTGAATCCGATGAACTTTACCCCAAAGGGTTCAAGGAAAGAGTAGGCAGCCGAGGGAAAATGGTGGGTTGGGCACCCCAACGAGCGGTTCTGGCTCATCCTTCCGTTGCTTGCTTCTTGAGCCATTGTGGTTGGAATTCCACTATTGAAGGTCTAAGCAATGGGGTCCCCTTTTTATGCTGGCCATACTTTGCTGATCAGTTTGTTAATGAGAGCTACATTTGTGAATTTTGGAAGATTGGGTTGAATTTTGAAAGAGATGAAAGAGGGATCATCACAAGAGAAGAAATAAATAGCAAGCTGGAGCAATTGCTAGGTGATGAATGCTTCAGAGCAAGAACTCTTAAGCTGAAGGAATTGGTTGTGAATACCGTGAACGAAGGTGGTAGCTCTCACAGGATTTTCAATAACTTCATTAAATGGATAAAGCTATAGACATGTTTGTCATCTTTAGGGGGCATTTGGTGCCTTCCATGGAAAGTACTTTATTAGGAGAGTGATTCTTGGAATTAAAATCCAAGGAAAGTAAGATTCCAATGTTTGGTGTGTCAAGGGAAAGTATTGATTAAATTCCATGAAAAATCACATTTGTTTGGTGTGATAACACTTTACCAAGAATGTTTTATTAATTTTCCAACTTACCCTTCCAGTACTTGACTAGAAAGTCACATTCAAACATCAGGAAAAATAACACCCCAAGGTAAAGCTCCAGACCACACATGATTAGAACCTATACCACAATCGACTTTAGCTAAATGATGAGGTAACTCATTAGCTTCTCAGTTAACATGACAAAAGAACAATAAACAAACTTAGAAGCCAACTCCTGCACATCACAAATCAGATTCCCACGATCTCACAGGTTAAGACTTCCATGGGTAATCTCCAAAATTGCTAAAGAAGTAGCAGGAAAAGAGAAGAGAAGAAGCGGCAACATTTGGGCGGCCGGAAAGAAGAAAAGTAGCTGCAGCTGGATGAGGGCTTTATAGACAAAATACAAATTTTCAAACTTTCCCTCTCACCTGGGGAAGTGATTATTGGCTCAAACCATGGGAAAGTGATTCCATGATATTAAGGAAAGTAATTCCATTGGTCTATCAATTGTCCTGGTAAAAGGACCCAAACAAACCCTTGAAACTGATTCTAGCCAATTAAATTCCGTGGAAAGTACTAACTTTCCTCTATACCAAACGCCTTCTTAGTACTTTCTATATTGTTTTCATTGTCAATAACTAAACATAGATTTTTTTTTTCATATTTTTCTCTTAAATTTTCTGATTTTCTCTTTCTTTTTTAGTTTTCTCAAAACTATATTTTTTTATTCTATCTCATTCTTGACTTTTCTTTTCATTATACTCTTTCTGTCCCTATTTGTAATACCGAAAATTTTGGTGTTAATTTGAACTTTTTTACAGTTTGAAGATTGAAGTGGTTGAAGTCAATTTTTATCAAGTCTAGAGATATTGAAGTGTAATAAGTTGATCTGAAGAATTGTGATCAAGTATGGGAATTCGAACTTCACCTTAGAGTATTAAAGAAGGATTATTACAGTATTGAGAAATTGGAGATTAAGCTTAATCATTATGTAAGTGACCTTAGCAGTTGTTATGTAGTAAAGAAAATTGAGATTAAATGGAAGAAGATGATTTATTTTGAAATTATGGTTCGATGACCGGAAGGAGTTAATGGAAATATTAAGTAGATCCATAAATTAATTTGAAGTCACAATATTAATTACTTTTGAGAATTGAGGAGTTAATGGAAATAAAGACTTAAGTCAATTGGGATTTATTTGGAGTTATGGAAATTATGGTAAGTTGGAGAAAATGGCTAGATTGAAGATATATGTACTTTGGAGGACAAAGTAGACATTTGAAAGGATAAGTGAAGGGTAATATTGAAAACTCACTTGTATAAAAGTTGGAAGAAGAGGGCTTTCTCTTCATTTCCCTCTCATTTTCTTCTCCCTCTCTTCTCTCAATCGAAGAGCAAGTTTACCCAAATGGAAAACCCATTGAATCCTCATCAAATCTTCAAGGAAATAAAGGATTTAAGTCATCAAAATCATCAAAGGAGCTTGCAAATTTCGTTGGTTAGGCATGGGAAGGAAGAGTAACCAAATTTGGTGGTGTTTTGGCATTTTTGAGCTCAAAAAAGAGAAGAATTTCGTGGTAGATCCATCAAGCTTTGGAAAGTAAGCTTGAGGTATGTTGTTCTACTCCATTTTAGCTTTCAAATGCCCTTGAAATCATGTTGATTGGTTTTGTAATGAAAAAAGTTATGCATGTTAGAAGTTAGAAGATGAAAATGGGTTTTTTGGTGCATTTTAAGTTGATTCGAGATTTAATTGATGATGTTGATGTATTAAGTGATGTTATAAACATGTTTTGATGATGTTTTGAGTTTAATATTGTGTTGGATTGAATTAGAAATGGTTGGGCGTGTTAAAAGTTGAACCTTGGCCAAAATAGTCATAAAACCCGAGATGTGCAAAGTGATTCCGGCCTAGGTGCTTTAGAGACCCTGGCCCAGATCCTCTCTAAAAAGGGAGGAATCACGAAATAGGGTGATTATGGGCCAGGTGCCCGGATCCTCACTAGAAATATTGGAACATGCCTTGTTCCATTTTGGTCCGTTTTGACATGTTTTGTTTCTGATTCAATTTTCGACTTCTTCGAACCTTCCAGAACCTTGATTAATTTTATGAAAGTGACCTTTTAAGATGGATAAACATCTCAAATGAATTTTGGATTAAGAGTTGGGCATTTAAGCCCCAATTTGACAAAGGTTGGAGAAGTGTTTAGCTCAAAGGGACTCAACGGAATGCATTGCCAATCGGGTAGTGTACTTTGAGCATAAAGGCGTAGAGATGCATAGCATATAGCCTTAGAATGTTATATTGAGTTTGTTAAGTGACTTAACATGGTGTTTACAATGTGTTGCCTTTTAGTAGGTGGCACCTCGGTGAAGGATAAGGCTCGAGCATATGGATTTGTGGGAGTGTTTACCCTCCCAAAGTTGTGAGTGGATAATAACTTGATATTTGATTATATAAATGCTTTAGTTTTCTAAATCATGAGTTTGAAATATGAAAACTTGTTTTTGAGTGTGGATATTTGTTAATGATTTACAAGCATGTTTATTGATGAATGACCCTTATATTTACACTATGCCTAGTTGATTGCTGATGTGCCGGATTTAGTTTTGGGCTAGGCCCTTTTGACTTGCTTGATAGCATGTTTTTTATAATTATGATTTTAAGGCATATGTGTTTGGTTTTATAAAATGGTGAGATCGGGCGAGTAAGGCCCATTATGTGTTTGTGTGGACGAATCTTATGCACTTAGACATATGTTCTATTTTAGCTTCGACGGGAGTAACGTAGGGTCTCCGAATTCGGTCTTAATTTGGTAGGCGCGGAGGAAGGCTGGATAAGACCCAGAAAGGTCTAGCAGTGCCTCACCACATTACAATGGCCAGGCCAACGCCAAGGTAGGAGTTTTATGATGAGAAAAACCATGTGAAAAAACCCTTGGTGGGATTATGTTTTCCAAGGCTACCCATGTTTTGGAAATGTAAGGTCATTGTTTTTTGGTTTGATGACCACCTTTTGTGAAATTGTTTCTTACTTGAAACATATTTATGATTTATGAAGTAGGTTTTAGTTCATGTTTGATACATGCTTGAATTGATGAGAAGTTTATTTTGGCTATTGAAATTATTTCGTTGAAACTGTATCCACACTCTTATAAAATGTGTAGATATATATAAATTATTACTATCACTCACTGAGTACGTGTTAGTACTCATTGTTGGTTTTTGTTTACATGTTTTACAGTAACTCAGTTCGATTACATGTTCGTGCCTCAAGGTGTTTGTGGTGGGTTCAATTGGTTTACGTGGTGCCTCTTTCAAAGACGGCCCGTATACTTGAGCCTGAACTCATGACTGGTAATGGATCCTATTGGAGAAAAGAAAGATAAAGGAGACTGCTTTCGAAATTTTGATTTAATGTAGCACTTTAGTTTATTTTTAAAGTGTAGATTTATAAAAAGGGATTTTCAAATTCCTTTTGATTTCAAACTTGACATTTTAAGGTCATTGAGACCAAACTTGTAGAATTGACAAAAATTTGACTTTTGGTTGACTTTGGTCAACTTTTATTGAATTTATTAAATTTTACTTAAAACTTTATTTTTAATTGTTTTATCCTAATTAATTGAGTCTCTAATTTAGTTTAAAGATGTTTTTGAATTGATATCGTCTGATGCCTTGCATGGTGTCGAAGTGCGGGGCTGCAAACTCATATTTCGGTACAATGCGGCAGTTGTCATGTGCTCAGTTTCCGGGCCTAGGCATGATAGCTCAATTGGTGAGAGACGTGTGCATATGAGCAACAAAACCCTTGGTGCCCTGTGTTCGAGGAGTGCTACAGGCACGTTGGTACTCGAATTTGTAAGGGCCAAGGGACAATACCTTGAGTAGTGGTAACACTAGTGGCCGGGCCCAAAATAAGTGGCTGGACCAGTAAAAGGCTCTGTGGGCCCGTCTCTCACACTATTTATTTGCCTCAATTAACCGTTTTATACAGGACAAGAAAAGTAATTATAATGTAAAATTCCATACATATTTACCTTGACTTTCCTATTTTATCCCTATCTCTTTCCTATTTAAAAAAAATTCATTTAAGAGAGAGAAAATAGTTTGGAAGGATAATTTTAAAAAATTAATAACTTACGTTGAATTAATGGATAGGGACAGATAAAAATGGACAAGCAAAACTTCTAGAAATGGATACTCCATCCATTTCAAAATAAGTGTCGTTTTTTAGCTTGACACATCGATTAAGAAATCTAAAATCTAGAAATAATTTTTTTCTTATGTCAAGTTCACCCTTGTAAAAAGGGACAAGCAAAACTTCTAGAAATAGATACTCCATCCATTTCAAAATAAGTGTCGTTTTTTAGCTTGGCACATCGATTAAGAAATCTAAAATCTATAAATAAATTTTTTCTTATGTCAAGTTCACCCTTGTATTGGGATTATTGACTCCTATTAAAACACATACTCTCTCGTATAAACAAATTTCATTCAATGCAATTAATTAGAAAGAAGATGGGCAAAATTGAAAAAACAGTAATTAATGAAGCATAGATTTCTGAAAATGGCACTTATTCTGGAACAAAAAAAATTCTTCAAAAACGAAACTTATTATGGAATAGATAGAGTGAATAAATAGGGACAGAAGGAATATCATGAAGATTTTTTTTCATCTAAAAAAAAAGAAGATTTTTTAAAATATTTTTTTAATATTCTCAAATACATAACCCCGAAATAAAATAAACATTTAAGATCTAGTAAAGAAGACAAATTTCCAAATATCTCGACCTTCAAGTTTCCACCTATACACATATCCGGTTCTATACTATCATAAAACTAAGAACGGTCTGGTTAACTAGTGCTTATGGGCATTGGTTAAGCTTCCATTAGTGCTTACTTTTAGTTAGCAATTATTATAAATGCACATACTCCGTCTGTTACTATTTAAATGTCACTTTTCAAGCAAACGGTTCTAACTTTAATCATTAATTATAAAAATATATATATAATTAATTATTCAAAAAATATGTTTTGAAAAGTTTAAGATTTATATTTTTTAAATTTTATTTTTAAAAAATTTACAACTTTATAATTTTATTCTAAATAATGGTCAAATTGAGATGGTTTGACCAAAAGGTGAAAGTTAAATAATAACAGATGGAGTCTTATTTTGAAATAGTAATAATTAAATCATTAGATAATTTTTTTGACAAAACTATCCTCATAATATTACTTTAAATATATGGTGCGTGAAAACTTTAAGGGGCCGTTTGGTTGGGGATTATATAACTTAACTCTGGTTATGAGGCATTTATTATCTTATATACCCTTATTTGATTTAAGATAATGAGATAACTAAGATTATATCATATTACTGTCACGTCAGCATATAATCTCAAAATCGAATAATATGATAACCTCCAAATTCTTAGGTAATGTGAAATTACCAGATTATGTTAAAATTTTTCCTACTTTGCCATCAATATTTTACCTTTTTGGACCACAATATCCCCATGTAATTTGTAAATTACAACATTCTTTTTAAGCATATTTTTTTTGTAAGAAGCATATAATTAAACTTAACTTATATAATTATTAAACTATTAAATATATATTAGTTCAATTAAACTAGAAGCACAATTCCTTTTTGGTCATAACTCATAAGCATGATTAAACTCAACTTATATAATCATTAAAATATTAATTATATTGTACATATGACTTACCCAATTATTTTCTTTACAAGGCTCAATATATAATACCTATTTTTTCCTTACATAAATTAGGCATAATTTAATTTGATGAAACAAATAAATGTTATTTTGTTAAGTTATATGAAGATAAACTTATTTTTCTTAGTCGATGTATAATTGTTGAAATAAAAAGTGTAGTAAAATATAATGTACATAGCACAACAAAAAAATAAATTACAAGTCTTGAAGTGAGGGTATAATAGTAAAATATTAATTTTGACAGAAAATATAATCCTTAACCAAACAGATTAATCTAACATTGACATATGTTGAACCAAACACAATTTGGTGATCTTTCCGGTTATATGCACTATGTTATCTTTGATGGAGGTAAGCACATAATTTAGATTATCTTAGATTACCCGAACCAAATGCCTCATAATGGTCAACTAATTTTTTATATCAAAGGTTTTCTTTTTTTTTTTAAACCATATCATAATATATGTTAAAAATTGAAACTTACCCATAAAATTAAGTTTTCTTTTTATTTGAGGCTAAATTTTATTAAATTTACCGCTAAACTTTATCAAAAAAATATTATATCAAACTTAAATTTTTTTCCTAAAACCTACCATAATATATATTAAAAATTTTAAAACTTACCCTTAAAACTTTTTTTTTATTTGGAGTTAAACTTTATCAAATTTATGACTAAACTTGTCTTTAAGGATAATCTTGTCTTTAAAAAGCATATCATTAAATGATTGTGCAAAAAAATAAATTAACTTTTTTAAGTTTAGCGCAATTTTCAAAATGATTTATCGCTTGTTAAGGGGTGCCCATATAGCAAAGGAAATTGCTAGGCACCCATTAAGCAAGCAATTATTGCAATAATTGCTTTGTTTTAGTTGCTTAGTATTTATTTTATGCTTTTATTAGTGCTTAAAGATAAGAATACCCTTAATTAAGTTTAGTCCCAAATTTATAAAGTTTACCCAAAATAAAAAAAATAAATTGTAAGGGTAAGTTTTAATATTTAAAATATATTATTGTAGGGTTTTAGAAAAAAATTTCAATAAATTTGTCAAAATTTAACCCCAAATAAGAAACTTTTTTGTATATAAGGATAGTTTTGTCATATAACTTTTTTCCTGTTAACAATTATTGCTATTTCAGAATTCAAAGTTACATTTTAACTCTATTAAATGAGTTTAACCAGTGCCTATAAAAACTGGTTAACCGGATCCTATAGCAAATTCCAACTAAGAAATGTTATTTTGTTTATAACAATGATGTCATGATATTTCCATTTAAACCTACTAATAATAATTACATTCGTTTATTTATTGTTCTTTGCAACTTCCCCTTTTATTATACATCGGCTTAATATCCAAATTAGTCTCTGAACTATAAAAAAGGGACAGATTGATCCTTAAACTTTTATTTAGAATAGATTAGTCCCTCAACTTTTATTTTCGGATAGATTGATCCCTGAACTATACAAAAAATGATAGATTGGCCCCTCAACTTTTATTTTGAGACAGATTGATCCATGAACTTTTATTTTGAGACAGATTAGTTCCTAAATTTTCTTTGATTTTTTCTCATTTAGGACTTATCTGTCCCAAAATAAAAGTTCAAAGACTAATCTATCTCAAATAAAAATTTATGGACCAATCTATCTTTTTTTGTATATTTTAGAATCAATTTGGATATTAAGCTATTATGGATTTATTATGTCATGCATGCATTTATTTAGAACAATGAATATATATTCTTATGGTTGAATCCCATTAACTTTTGGCCCATCAAATCTATACGCAGCTCGGATGGCAAGTATAATGACAGTGGCAAATTGTGCTATTTTATTAATTTGATCAACACGACCTTTGCCATTTGAAAGCACCACACCCAACTGCTCTGCTCTTTCTGCCAAGTTAACGTCTAATTTTCTTAGCTAAAATAAAAGTTAAAGACTGTTACAAGTTTGACAAGTTTGAGTACTATTTTGTATATTAAACGATTAAATATTTATATACGATCTCTAGAAAAAGAAACAAATTATAAATTTTGTAAACGGTCCAAGAAAAGAACAAATTTTAAATTCAATACATAATTCTCATTAAAAATTTATGATATCCAATTGAGTATTTATATATAATATCTATTTAAAAGTAATGGTCTCAATTATCTCAAAAAAAAAAAGTAATGGTCCCAAGAAATGAACAATTCTTAAATTTTATATACAGTCCTATTTAAAAGTCATAATTTCTAATTAAATATTTGTGTACACTCCACATTTAATGATTTCGATCCCCAAAGATAAATTTAATCATGTACGGTAAATTGTTTTCTAGTTTATATTGTACTACGTTGGAAAATTATAATGAAAATTTAGAGATATGATATAGTGTTATACAAGACAAGATGAAATCATTTCAGGCATACTAACTCTTTTACCACGTGTTTTCATACATGGGTATATAAATTTTGATTGAATTTTTGTCGTACCAATATTAAAAAGGTATAAATATGTAATAATTATTCAGTTAGTTTCGTATGAATAATATTAGGTTAAATCTCAATTCAAGATCCAATATTTGTGAAAAATCTCAATTTGGTCTTTCATTATCCTTTTTATTATATTCATATTTTACCATATTTATTTACAAATCCTATTAGTAAGTATTATAATTTGTAACTTATGTGAATATTGAAATTATACATAAATTATGTTGTAATATATTTCGCTATTTAATTATCATATTTTTTTTTCTTATTATCGGCTTTTTCATATATATCACCTTCTTCAATATTAATTAGTGTGTGTTAATAATTAGAAATATGCAATTCCTTTAACCATATATATAAACCAATAATTCTATTCTGTTTTTTATTACAATAATTAATCTACTATATTGAACAACGGATTATCGCCCAAAAATACAAAAACAAAAGGAACAACAGATTCTTGTCATGCCATATTGGATCGGGCCTTAGGCACCAATATTTGTAAGATCTTGGGCTCTCTAAAAGCTTGTAATTAGAATATTCCCCACCGATAAATGGTACTGTGTACGGATTTAAGAATACACGGATGTTAAATATGACAACTCAGTCATCTTTTACTTATATAATAACAAGATGCTCACAACCAACAATTAGTTAGTTTAAGTGGTTTGTCATTTATTTCTTTTAAGTAAGACTTCGAGTTCGAGTTTTAGAAACGGAAAAACCCCATAGTGAATCAATCCGACTTAAAAATGATTAGTCTTAAGCTAAAAGTCTGAGTATACTCTTGGTTATAAAAAAAAAAAAGATACTCACACAATTCTAAAATAACCCTAATTCCAGATCACTCTAGATCCAAACTCTCCCATTCTATAATCTTTGTCAACTTTAACATTAATGATGTCTGTGAGAACAACCACTGATTACAGTGATTTGGAATTACGGTTGCCTTTAAAATGATGTTAAAACCTTTTGATATTTTTTAAGATGACAATATGTATTGGATAATTTTAAAAGTGAAAAGTGATGATTTTATTGGGACAAAGCCGACACTTCTCAATTCATTATTCTAGCTACCAAATTACAACAGTACAAGAGGAATTTTTTATTTTTTGTGTGGAAAGAGAGAGAAAAACTTAAATTAAATTAAATCCTCTAGAAAAAGTTACTGTTGGATCAGCCTGTAAAGCAGCTCTCACTTGTAATGAAATCCAAGTGGAATTTCACTTTCTTGTTCTTGCTATTGTTACTGGCACATTAAATATGAATTACTGTGAGCAGGGATCAGCATCAATACCAAAGCCAAGGCGCTCCAATCATTACAGCAAGAAATTTGCCATCTAATGTAGTATCACTTCTTCGCCGAACTCTGCCAACTGTCTCATCATCAACACTTAAAATTTTGCAGCCATATAACTTTCTATCTCACTTTTACTACCTGTTTGTCTTCTAAGCTGCTCGCAATTTGCAAAAGTTTCACATCCCAGATTAAAAATTACTTTTAGACCACAATATTGACAACGGATAAATAAACTAAGCTTTTAAAATATGTAATTCAAAGTTAATTTCTACGGCTAGTTAAGCCAAAATACTGCACGATAACTACCAGGCAGAAGCACAAAACCAATTACAACAATAGAAAATGATAGGTCGATAATAGGGAATATATCAAGAATCTCATTTCCACAACTGAGAGAATATTCAGCAAAAGAATACAAGAATTGTTTGGTTAACATTGCAAAAAGGGTCTTTGGAGTAAACCAAAATCTTTCTGTAGAAGAAAGATATTACTTGTCCTCAACTCTCCAAGTCAGTAAACTAATTATACAGAGATTTTTGCGTAGTAGAAATGGGAAATCCTCATATTCTAGCAGCACCTTGTCCAGCACAAGGCCATGTCATTCCACTTATGGAGCTATGTCATAACATAGCCAAACATGGCTTTAAAATCACCTTTGTCAACACAGATTTTAATCACAGGAGAGTCATGGATGCATTTCCAGACAAGGCTGATGCAGAGGGACCAATTCATCTGGTTTCGATCCCGGATGGGATGGAAGCTGGGGAGGACAGAAATCAGTTTGCGAAGTTAACTGAAGCAATTAGCAAATTCATGCCCGGGGAGCTGAAGGATCTCAATAAACAAGATTAATGAATCAGATGATGATAAGATCACTTGTGTTATAGCTGATGCGAATATGGGACGGGCAATTGATGTTGCGGCAGACTTGGGAATTCCTGGAGCTGCTTTCTGGCCTGCATCTGCCCTTATGCTGGACTTGCTTTTAAGCACCGACAAGTTGATTGATGATCAAGTTATGGATGAATATGGTACTTATATTAACTCAAACTGCAGCATATGTATCTTTATTAACATTCAAATTAATTATATCTTCTAATAATCAACAGGACTTCATGGATACCATTTTAGCTCATCTTGAGGATAATGAATGTGTTGAAGTGAAGACTGCTGTGGTTGAAAGACAGCAAAGTTCAGCCATCGGAAATCTTTTGTTTTGCTGCAATTTGCTGAAGTCAGAAACTTTTAAAGACTTTGCAACATTGAATGTGTTTTGAAGTTGGCCGATCACCTTTTAAAGTTGGCCGACCACTTTTGAAGTTGGCCGATTATCATCTTGAAGTTGGCCGATCACTTTTAATGTTGGCCGATCACCTTTTGAAGTTGGCCGATTAACGTCTTGGAGTTGGCTGATTGACTTTGAGCCAGTTTGAAGGTGGTTGATATATTTTAGAGCCAATTCTAGCTGTTATAAATTTTTTGAATTTTGTAATATGACAGCTGATGTGATTAGCACTTTTTGTAATGATGGTATTTTAGCTAGTTGTTATTGGTTCAAATTTTGAACTTATAGCTGTTGTATATAAGTTAAAGATGAATGAAGTTAATGGTTGATTAGCCTTCATTCTATTTTCCTTCAATTTTTCTTCTTTCATTTTCTCTATTCTGTCCGAACTAGAAAACCAGAAAAATTTAAGCTTTGAAGCCTTTAAAGCCAACAAGTGGTATCAAGAGCTTTATTGTTCTTGAAGGGCCTATCACCTAAGTGAGAAAACAAGAAAGTGTGAGGCATTAAATCTCCTTAAAATCACCAAAACCTTACCTGTTTAAACCTCATTTATGGCATCCTCAGGCAGCAGCAGTGTAGTTCCAGCTCCACCTCAATTCACAAGAGAGAACTACCATATTTGGTCAGTTAAAATGAAGACATATCTGCAGGCAAATAACTTTTGGGATATTGTGGAGAGTGGAAGAGAACCAGCACGGCTCAGAGCTAACCCCACTTTGGCTCAAATAAAGGAGCATGCTGATGAAGTTGCCAAAGGATTCAAGGCTTTGGCAATCCTGCAGAATGGAGTTTTTTATGTCATTTTCACAAGGTTTATGACTTGTGCAAATGCAAAAGCTGCTTGGGATTTGTTGAAGGAAGAGTTCCAGGGTTCAGACAAAACCATGAAGAGGCAGCTGGTCAATCTAAGAAGGGACTTTGAGAACCTCAGAATGCAAGATGATGAATCAAGTGAAGACAAGGTTTATAAGCTTCATAAGGCACTTTATGGTTTGAAGCAAGCACCAAGAGCCTGGTATAGCAGGATTGATGCTTATTTGCAAGAAAATGGATTCGAAAAGAGTGAAAGTGAAGCTACATTGTTCATAAAGAAGGAGAATGATGCATTGCAGCTTATTGTTTCAGTTTATGTTGATGATTTGCTGGTCACTGGTTGTAATATGGAAGCTGTGAATCAGTTTAAAGTCTGTATGCAGGAGGAGTTTGAAATGTCAGATTTGGGAGAGTTGAAGTACTTTCTTGGAATGGAAATCTGTCAAATTAAAGGAGGGGTCTTTATCTCTCAAAGAAAGTATGCTTTAGAGGTTCTGAGAAAGTTCCATATGGACAGATGCAAGTCTGTTTCAACTCTCTTAGTTCTAACCGAGAAGCTAAGCAAGAATGATGGCAGTGAACCTGTAGATGCCACTGTGTACAGAAGCTTAATCGGTAATTTGCTATATTTGTGTGCCACTAGACCAGATTTGATGTTCACAGCAAGTCTGCTATCTAGATTCATGAAAGAACCATCACAAGTTCACTTTGGAGCTGCTAAAAGAGCTCTTAGGTACATCAAAGGAACTGCTGACTTTGGTATCTGTTATTTGAAGGAAGAAAGCAGTTCTTTGATTGGTTTTTCAGACAGTGATTGGGCTGGAAGTGTTGATGACTCTAAAAGCACTTCTGGTTATGTTTTTTCATTTGGAAGTGGTGTGTTCTGTTGGAATTCTAAGAAGCAGGAAGTGGTAGCTCAGTCTACAGCTGAAGCTGAATACATTTCAGCTGCTGCAGCAGCCAATCAGGCTATTTGGGTAAGAAAAATTCTTGAAGATTTGATGCAACCACAAATTGAAGCTACCAGGATTATGGTTGATAACAAATCAGCCATTGCTATTACTCGAAATCCAGTGCATCATGGCAGAACCAAGCATATTAATGTGAAGTTTCATGCTATCCGGGAAGCTGAGAAGCTTGGTTATGTGGAAGTTGTTCATTGCAGTTCTAAGGAACAACTTGCTGATATTTTCACTAAAACATTGCCGAGGAAAAGGTTTGAGCACTTAAGAACTCAACTTGGAGTTTGCCGCCTTTCAACCAAGGAGGAGTGTTGAAGTGAAGACTGCTGTGGTTGAAAGACAGCAAAGTTCAGCCATCGGAAATCTTTTGTTTTGCTGCAATTTGCTGAAGTCAGAAACTTTTGAAGACTTTGCAACATTGAATGTGTTTTGAAGTTGGCCGATCACCTTTTGAAGTTGGCCGATTATCATCTTGAAGTTGGCCGATCACTTTTAATGTTGGCCGATCACCTTTTGAAGTTGTTTGATTAACGTCTTGGAGTTGGCTGATCGTTTTGGAGTTGGCTGATTGACTTTGAGCCAGTTTGAAGGTGGCTGATATATTTTGGAGCCAATTCTAGCTGTTATAAATTTTTTGAATTTTGTAATATGACAGCTGATGTGATTAGTATTTTTTATAATGATGGTATTTTAGCTAATTGTTATTGGTTCAAATTTTGAACTTATAGCTATTGTATATAAGTTAAAGATGAATGAAGTTAATGGCTGATTAGCCTTCATTCTATTTTCCTTCAGTTTTTCTTCTTTCATTTTCTCTGTTCTGCCCGAACTAGAAAACCAGAAAAATTTAAGCTTTGAAGCCTTTAAAGCCAACAGAATGTTATGCTCAGACACTCCTTATAAATGCATTGTCCAAATATTTTGTTTTTCAGGTACTCCAATCGATAAAGAAAAGATGATTCAGTTGTCCCCCAACACACCTGCCATGCAGCCAAACAACTTTATGTGGACCTGTCTCGGTGATTTCAATGTACAAAAAATATTTTTTGAATATGCTCAGCGGAACAACAAAGCTATTTGAAAGGGCAGAGTGGCTGATTTGCAATACAATTCTGGACTTGGAGGCGGAAGCACTTAGCTGATTTCCAGAGATCTTGCCCATAGGCCCAGTTTCAGCCAACCAGTCAGGAGATTTAGCAGGAAGTTTCTGGCCAGACTGCCAGAGGATGATTCTTGTTTGAAATGGCTTGATCAACAGGCAATAGGTTCAGTTATTTATGTGGCATTTGGCAGCCTCACAATTTTGGATCCAGTCCATTTCCCGGAAATTGCTCTGGCCCTGGAGCTCTTAAACAGGCCATTTCTTGGGTGGTGAGACCGGATCTTACCGAGGGAACTGAATCAGATGAACTTTACCCCAAAGGGTTCAAGGAAAGAGTAGGCAGCCAAGGGAAAATGGTGGGTTGGACACCCCAACGAGCGGTTCTGGCTCATCCTTCCATTGCTTGCTTCTTAAGCCATTGTGGCTGGAATTCTACTATTGAAAGTGTAAGCAATGGGGTCCCATTTTTATGCTGGCCATACTTTGCTGATCAGTTTGTTAATGAGAGCTACATTTGCAAATTTTGGAAGATTGGGTTGAATTTTGAAAGACATGAAAAAGGGATCATCACAAGAGAAGAAATAAAGAGCAAGGTGGAGCAATTGCTAGGTGATGAAAGCTTCAGAGCAAGAACTCTTAAGCTGAAGGAATTGGTTTTGAATAGTATGAAGGAAGGTGGTAGCTCTCACAGGATTTTCAACAACTTCATTAAATGGTTAAAGCCATAGACAAGTTTGTCACCTTTACAGTTTCTGTATTATTTTCAATTTCATAAATCCTTTCTCTTTTTCCTTTCCTGTTGAGAACAAAAACATAAATAAATAAGAGAAGCAATTTATCTACTACATATTATGTAGTTAATAAACTGTGGTTGAATTGTTTGGCCAAAAAAAAAAAGGAACTGTGGTTAAATTGCTTAGGGAGCCAAAGTATAAACAAGACAACATGTTTTCGTTTCACTCTTCCATATAATTTTTCAATACTAGACTTTAACCTGAACACCTTCCTTTCTCTCTTTTCTTTCTAATTAATACATTTTAGGTTGAAAGTGCAGAATAATTAATCACAATAACTATAATTTATTTGGGAAAAAGGATTATATCATACCTATCAAGAAAAATTTTAGACTTTATGAGCAAGTTAGGTTTTAATTAATTTTCTTTAAGAGGGTAAAGGGATGACAAATTTTGTTTTTGTAGGATACATTTATTTTAACTAATTAATTAATTAATGGAGTATTGGCACATGTTTCAACCTTTTATTTATTTTAACAACCTCGTACAGAAATTTTTTTCAAAAATTATTATGGAGGGCAATCATAAATTTTACCTAATAGTTTAAATTAATTAAACTTATAAAAAGTGCCTATCTATTATAATTAAGCCTAAATTCACACTCCCCCTCTTCCTTCTTGTGCCGTCTAGCGGCAGTCTTGGTGGTTTTTAGCTTTCATAAGTGTAAATCCAAAGAAAAGAGAATTCCCAAAATATCCCATAAAAACAAAAATAAGGTAAGAAGCTTGGGAGAAAAAATACTACTAATATATTTAAATGGGACCCACCCATAGCCAAACGACAAACGAGCCAACCAATAGCCAACAGACATATGTTCACCCAAATCTAACAGTTGAATAATTTGGTCAATTGTTTATTACCGTCTTTATTTATTATATATATATATATATATATTAATTTATATTTTGATTAATTTTAATAGTAGTACTATATTGTACTGTGTATTTGGAGTCCTTTGGCCTTTGGGTGTGAGCTCTAATTTCTTGCGGGAGAAGGTTTTCCCCGACAATTAAGGACAACGGTTCCCGGTAAAGTATAAATACACTGTTGTCTACAAATACCGCTCAAATTCGACGTTCCAAGAAATCAACCAAAAGAGAAAAAACTTTATACAAGCTCTAACAATGGTGCGTGATCACTACTGTCTACATTGCGGGAAAGATACTGATATTATTCTTGATCACGAAGCAGGTGACAAAATCTGTTCTGAATGCGGCTCCTTCCTTCTTGCCGCAGATCAAATTGATGCAGTTCTAGAGTTGGAAAACTCTTCAGATTCTACAGAAGAAGGAGAAGAAGAAGAAGATGATGACACAGATCCAAACCCTGATTGTGAAATTGGGAATTCCTCATCTACTTGTGATGACATCCCCCAGCCTAGTGATAAAATTGTCAGGAAACCCAGGAGAGGTTACAGGCTCATTGGAATCATGGCTGACAGATTGGGACTCGTTTCAGAAATCAAAGATAGAGGTCGTGAGATATACAACAGAGTAAATGTTCTCAAAACCTGTAGGGGAAGAAGCTTGAATTCCATCCTCGCGGCTTGCTTGTTCATAGCTTGTAGAGAACTCAATCTGCCCAGAACGCTTAAGGAACTTTCGGATGTTGCCGATGGGGTGCCAAAGAGGGATATTAACAGAGCCCTTGAGTGTATAAAAACACAATTAAAGGTTGACACCGGGACCGTGCAGCCTGGAGAGCTTGTCGAGCGCCTCTGTTCCAAACTTGGAATGGAAAAGCAGGCCATCAAGGCAGTGCAAGAGGCTCTCAGGAGAACAGAAGAGCTAGACATTAGGAGGAGCCCCAAATCGGTTTTGGCTGCAATTGTTTACATAGTTATTCAACTTTCTCACGACGAAGTTGCAGTTAAAGGTATATAAAAACTGGGTTTTCTTCTCCTATTAACTTAAAATTTTGAGGAACAATTTGTCACTAAACTAATTATTTTTTCACTATTTTGGATTGCAGATATCGCAATTGCTACAGAGGTTACAGAGCTTACACTCAGAAAATCGTATAAGGATATTTCTTCTCATGCATCAAGGTTAATACCAGATTGGTACGCTAAGGAAGAGGATATTATGAAAATTCCCAACCCTTAGAAAATTTTGGAGCAACGACACTTTGCTGAGTTTTTTGGACGTTTTGCTGACCTGATATTTGGCATTTAGGATAGATTTTACACGTTCTAATGCTAACTTTAGGATACACTTTTTTATGTAAGCTGTGTATCTTAACAAATTCATATGAATATATATAAAAAAAAAATTCATTCTTCTTCGATGTTAAGGGCTATGCTGTTCTGTTTTGAAGCCAAAAAATAAACAAAGAAAGGAAAAAAGAAGCAATGAATGGTTTAAGTTCTGTTTCAATTGATCAATTTTCATTGTTTGAAACCAAAACAGCTTTCAATGAAGCAACAGTTGTGCTCATATAAACTTCTAAGGTATGTATGGATCAATCAATGTTGCAGTCCCTACTGCATCCAAATCTCACATAAATAAGGTTTCTTTGACCATGCCTAGTGGGTATTCTTTTTTCTGTTTTGGGTACATTGGAGAACTGTAATTATTGGAAGAAACTGCAGGAGTAAGAACTCAACCTTTATCCTGCTGAAAATCCAAGGAGTTGGATTAACACTTGGAGTAAGTGGGTTCTTTCTCGTGACTCTTGAATGAGTTCTGTTAAAGATTGTATTCAACTGGAAATTGTATTGGTAATCAGATTTCCCACTTCGATGAGGACAAATTCAAGGCTGCCTAAGCAACTTTTGACAATTTGTTATGGATTAGCACAATAGTTATTAGAGAGAGTTAGAAAGCTATGCCAATTTCTTGCAAAACAATGAGAAGTAGACTCTTTTGCCATGTTCAACACTGAAACTGCAGTTTGCAAAATTATATAACTTGTTTGGAAGAAGATCTGTGACCAAGGTCCCTGTAGAATTGCTTGTACTTCTGTTTTTTGGGCCACAATTGCTTGTACTTCTGACAGTGAAGTCATGTAGTGGCAGTGGAAGAAACCACTGACTGTGAAGTCATGTAGTGGCAGTGGAAGAAACCAAGGAACTGTAATTTGTCTCCTTCTGAACATGCTCACATTCCTGGCGAGACGAAGGAGATGGTCAGAGGTTATATCCTCAAAACAGTCTCTGGGGCCGTAATTGGAACTAATACTTTCACGATGCACACAGAAGGCTTATCACGGCTGCAGGGAAGATGGCAGAATCGGATGTGATTGGAATCATTATGAGCAGGTTGCTGCTGCCTTCATATTGTAACAGCATATGTGCTGTTCTTGATCTTGGTGGCTTCACATTTAAGGTCTCCATTCTCAAGATCTGCAATGAGGCACATACAAGTATGTTGTTACTTTTTGTCATGCTGTTTTCCTGTTTCCTCCAGAGTTTTATGGTACCTTCACATATTGCGTGAAAGTATGCACATATGACCCCAATTTCGTTTGTCAAACTTGATTTTGTTAGGAAAGTGTGCTTTGTTGAGAATTAATGTATGAACTATATACGTTACAGCAAAATCTGTATGTTCTATATCAACTCAAGAAGCATTCAAGTACAGGGCAAATTCATTTCACCATATTACGAAATTGAGGTAATACCATGATTTACCTGGAATATAGATATAACTTTTTTCTTTATTTGTAGCAGAATCTAACTAGTAGGCTGCTGAAGGCAATTGGTTAGGAATATTGTGAAGAACTTCATAAATGTTACTAGAAATTGAACATATAGTATTTGGCTACTTGGATTTCTGTCATTTTTAGTTTTGGTTAAAACAGATTTAAGTATCATAGAAGGATTAAGTAAGGAGGTCTTGCATCACTAGGACTCGCACATCGATAACAGGACCATTAGTATGAAACTTAGTATCGCAAAACTCAATTAGGTAAACAGAAAACCAGTCTCAAGAATGATATTGTTACTAAAATGGCAGCAGTTTAAAGACCATCCCTGATGGGCTATCATTCAGCTTTAGTCTTGTAGTGATGTCAAGTCTCCAGAAGAAAGCAGCAATAAAATTTCCAGCATTGTTTCTTATAATCCAGCAGCAAGAGCAGGACAGGGTTCCCAATAGAGGAGACTTTACTTGGATTTCTGTCATTGCAAATATAAATTTGAACAATTTTCACAGCATGGTTATTTATGTTATAAGTGCTTAAACTGCAAAGTCTCAACCAAAACAAGCAGGAAAGGGAGTTCAGGAAGCTCTTGAAAGATCGAGTTGTTGAAGCTCAAGCTAGCAAAGTTGATTACATGCTTGGGAAATTGATAGTGCAGTACAATACAAATTAGGAGGAAAATGAAAAGCATGCATTTAGTTGCAACTCCTTGTCAAGAAAGAAATTTTCGAGAAATCTAATAAATATGGTACCATTTTTAATGTAACTTCTAATTAGTTTTTAGTCAGGACTCAGGACCTAATTATAAGAAAAAACAGGAAAACTAATGCCATGGTTATCAAATATTTTTGCTTCCAAGCAAAGTTGTCCTGCTTTTCTGCTATGAATTCTGGTTCTCTCTGTCTGCCTTTATTTTGCTTTCTGTTTATATTTTTTAATTTCTGTTTTTGTTACCTTTCACATTTAAAATATTCATTGTTTTGGCTTATGTTGCCCATCTTAGAAGATATCTCAGGTTCTCTATTTGAGAGAATAATAAAAAACAAGAAAACCACTCAAGTTTGAAGCAGTTAGTATTGAATGTCCAATTCAAGTATTTGTCACTGTTACTGAGTACATTATTTGATATGATTGTGACAGTAATTTAATAACTATTAATTCACTTTTTTTTCCCTTTGGTATACTTGTCTCAGCTTTCAAGTGTAATCAAACAACTAAAGTGATGTTTAAAGATCTGAATGGGGATATATGAAGCAGTAAGTATTCATATTGGGGGCTAAGGTGGTGATCAAAATAAGTTGCAGCCATTGGAATGATCAGAAGCATGATTTGCGTTGCAGGAGAATCAGAGGAGATCAGACAAACCCTGATGATTAGTATCCCATTAATTAGATACCTATAATTATGCTTAAAATTGTAGTATTAATGTAACATACAGTTTAGAAGTGTTAAGGTATTGCTGCTCAACAACAGAGAAATAAATATCTATGACTTCGACTAGCTTGCTGCTGCAATGGCTTTGTTTACCACTCTACCTTGCCACTTCCACTTTTCTTTTGATTAATTTTGTTTTACTTACTATTTTATTTGATTTACGTCATCAAGTTTTGGCAGGCTTATCAGTTGTCAGCAGATATGCATCGTGACTACTAGTCTACTATGGTCAAACCTTAGAATTAATACATTAATATATTAATATATAATACATTTAAAATCCAGTGCAAATGCTCGAATGAGAGCGCTTTAGAGCTTTTTTCTTTTTCTCTTGAAGTCAAGGCATCAAGTTCTTTTATCGATGTGAACACACGCTTTTCTTTGACGTGTTTTTTCCTCTCTTTTTTTTTTTTTTTTTCTCTTTACTGAGTAGCTGGCTTTTTTAATGTTGTTAGAATTTTACCCTCCACTTACTTCCTATAGAATTTATTTCACCTATTATCTATATTGTTGACTTTTAAATTCTGCTTTATTTCTACAGCTGAATAAATCTTTTTCATATTTTAAAGTTGATTGATAAATTTTGTAAGTATTAGATGGGACTTTGACTTTCCCTTGGAAGCAGACAATATTCCGAAAGGTTGGAAGGTTACAGGATGACAATATCTTGCACCATTAAGTCGCGTGCAAGTTGACCTAGCTTCAACAGCTACAAGTCTCTAAAAGATGAAATTTCCTACCACTTTCCTACAAAATTCTATCTTGCTTGAAATTTCTTTAGGTCAACTTTTAATTTTATGCTAAATTGACATAGATTCAACTGCTCAACTCTCTAAAAGACGAAATTTCCTGCCACTTTCCTACAAAACCCTATCTTACTTGAAATTTTTTGGGATCAACTTTTAATTTAATGCTATAACAATAATAATATTAATAATATATATTGGATGGATGAATGTAAGGTGGTGTTTATAAGCATTTAGGCTTTACTTGGTAGGAAAGATGAAAAATTGAAAAGAAAGAAAATAGGAAGAGGAGAAAAGTAGGAAGATGGAAAATAAAATTAATTTTTCTCTAGTATGTTTGGTAGAAAAGATGGAAAAATGAGTGGAAAAATTAATTTTCTTTCCTCTTATTGGTTGGTAGAAGAGAAAAATAAAAAGAAAGAAAATCAATTTAATATATACTATTATACCCCTTATTAAATATGCTAGTGAGTAATAGTGTTATATATTATAATATTTTTGGTAATGAAAGATATATAAGTACTTTTATCTTAATTAATTAGACTCACATTATTTTCTCTCTATATTTTTCTTTTCAAATTTGAAGAGATTTTGAATATGAAGTATGAAAGAAAACATTCATCTTTCTAATTTTCTTTCCTCTCAAATTTCTCTCAAATCAAGCACTCTAAAATTTATTTTCTCTCCACTTTTCTCTCCTAATTTTTCCATCTTTCCACTTTTCTCTTCTACCAAGTAAAGCCTTAATGCTGTTGAGATCTTAGAAAATCTTTTATTTTATTGTTTTATTTTGCTTATGGTGCATCTATAAATAGCCCTCATTGTGGGGCAACGTAACCTGTGTTTTATCATCTCCCATCTGCATCTTCTTCCTCCTTTGGTAAAGTGTCTTTTTTTTTTGGCCATCAATTGGTCCTTTTTCCCTTTGTCCCTTTTATAAGTTAATAGTATCCAAAACGTGCCTGAATATCTGGGCTTGCCATCACTTCCAATCATTCAAGTTTGCATCATCAATTTTGCAATTATATACTTATTTATTTATTGATCTCTTATTGAACCAGCTTATTTCAATCCTTTTGCTCCAATTTTAGAAAAAAAAAAGAAAAAGGATAACGATCCGGTTTTGATTAAGCGCCTAATTGCATAACAATAATATGGTTAATTTGGTAGGTTACAATTGCATCAGGGGGATGCGTTCATGGAGAAAGTGAGGGAAGCACAGGCAAGGGTCAATCTCCCGAACGTAGTATGCGTGGATGACAAAGTATCTTGAAGATGAAAATTTTACTAATATTATTGATTATTATTATGTTTCAAAAGTTTTTGTACTTTAGTCAAATTCGATAATCATTTATTTAGTATTTAATGTCAAATTTAATTTCTTATTTAATGTGAGAGTAAATTTTATAGTTATATATATTCATACTTTGTCACTATTTTTTTTTAAAAAATATGAATCCAAAGACATTTCTGAATGTTGTTTGTAAACCTTAAACTTTTTCTAAACATTTTTCCATTCTTAATTATACATATTTTTTTATCGTTAATAATTTATAAACTTTAACCTTTCTGTGAGTAAAGAAATAAAAAAGCACAAATAAAATCATAAGTAAAATATTTCGTTTGACTTTAAAAAAAAATTCTCGCTATCTCAGTATTGTACCCGCGACTGAAAGCCAACTATTATAGTTAGAAAATAATAATGTAATAATAAAATTGAAAAAAAAAAAAAGGCTTTCCTTTCATTTCATTGATTAAAACCCTTACTTGTTCCATTTTTCTGCTATAAATTTAACTGAGACCTTAACCTTCCACCATCAAAATATACTCTCTGCCTCTCTGTTTTCTTCACCTGTTTGAAGAGAATAATTTGGTCTTAAGCTGATTATGCAAAAGCTTTTTCTTCATCGCACGAACACTGAAACCAACGGTCACTTTCTTGCAAGGTAACTTTCCTTTATATGTAGATTTAATTAATCAGTCATAACAACAAAATCAACTGCCCTTGTCATGTGTCAAAAATGGGAAAAAGGTTTTATCTTTTGACGTACATAATTCTCAAACCTTTTTTTGTTAGGATATTTTAATAAAAAGGAAGAAATGTTTCAATTAATAGAAGGAGTTTTTCAATTGTTTTAATTCTTTACGTTTATTAATATGAGTTAAAAAGTTTTAAATGTTTTTCTCATACGTTGTCTTACAATTGTACTATAAATAGTGAATTGTTTCTTATTTCAAATCATTTCAATTTGAGAAAAACAATTCTTAATCTTCTCTTGAGTCTTCCAAAGAGTTTTCAATCAACTGGGTGAAGAAGGTGTCGTTTTGGTAGAGCTTATACCTTCTAACTTGTGCAGGTTAGAAAGGTGTACAGTGGGTGACTGGGCTTGTTGTATCCTGGGGAATGAAGTAAAGTGAATCCTCTTTGCATCGGTTCTAATTATCGAGAGGACGCGTATCGTCTCAAGAGAGTGACTTGGTCTGCGCCTCAATCTCCGTCACCCTATTTGACTAACATATTATTTACAAGTTCGGCTACAGGAAGGTGATCATTCAGTCCTATTTGGAGGCATTATTCTACAACAGTCTCCATCAATTTGAGACGATATTTCCCTATGGAGAACACTGCCGATGCTATGCCCAAGACTAATCAAGCTGGTGACCTGTACCGACCATTTTGCTTTCATGGTGCAAACTAGAAAAGATGGAAGCAAAAGACCTTTCTCTACCTCACTCTCCTAAATGTCTCCTACATTTTGGTGGAAAAGAGTCCTAAGAAAAAGGACACTGAAGATATGACTGAAGATGAAAAAGTTGAGCATGAAGAAAATGTGAAGAAATGGGAGAAGGATCATATTTACTGCAAAAATTATTTACTTAATTGTCTATCTGATAGTTTGTATGACTATTATGACCAGACTTATTCTTTCGCCAAGAAAATTTGGAAGGCGCTTGCAACAAAAATATGACACTGAAGAAGTTGGATCCAAGAAGTATGCATGTAGCCCTTACTTCAAATTTCAGATGGTGGAAAATAAGTTCGTGATAAAACAAGCCCATGATCTCCAGATGCTAGCACATGATGTTGGTCGTGAGGGAATAAAAGTGGATACGAACAAATGGAAGTTGTTGCCATTATCAAAAAACTGCCCTACTCTTGGAAAGATTTTGGGAAGATTTTATGCCATAAACGGAAGGAACTATCTATTGACTCGTTGATCATGCGTTTGAGGGTAGAAGAGGAGCACAGAAATCAAGATAATTCATTCGACTTCAATGGTGCAAGTTCCAAGGTAAATCTTCTCACTTCTAATGAGAACATGTCAAGGACTTATGATAATAACAAATTGAAACGAAAAATGAATTTTAATAATAAGAATAAGTCCTTTGGGAAACATCGTAAATGTCAGTTCAATCAGAAGAAGAACCAAGGACCTCTTTTTAGAGAAGCACCAAACAATAAAAGAAGTGATGGGTGCTATGTTTGTGGCAAACCTGGACATATTGCGAGGGTATGTCATTTCCGGAAACATGGACCTTCTGATCAGGTCAATGTTATCAAAGAGCCACTTGTGGCTATGATATCTGAGGTTAATGCCTTTGATTCCTCTGAAGGATGGTGGGTAGACTCTGGTGCCTCTAGGCATGTTTGCTGTGATAAACTTGGTTTAAAAGCTATTTTCTTTTTGAAGCAGAGAAGAAAGTATTGCTTGGTGATTCCCACACCATTAATGCCCTGGGTTATGGTGATATTGAATTGAATTTCACCTCTGGTAAGAAATTGACCTTGAAAGATGTTTGCGTGTTCCTGAGATTAAAAAAATCTGGTTTCTGCTTTTCTTTTGAATAAAGCCGGATTTAAACAGATTTTTTACTCTGATCAATTTATACTCATGAAAAAGGGCATGTTTAAATTAAATATTGAAATGAATGAAATTTCAGTTGTTTCTGCCTATATTATTTCTTGTGTTAATGCTTGGCATGGTCGATTATGTCATGTTAATTCTAACTATGTGAAAAACATGAGTAGTTTGGGATTAATTCCTAAACTAGAGAATCAATTCGAAAAATGTGAATCGTGCAGCATGGCCAAAATCACAAGAAAGCCTTTCAGTAGACCTGGCAATTCATGTTTCGTGTCGTATTCGTGTCGTGTAAACATATGCCATTTATAGTCATTAACCCAAACACTAACACGACACGATTAATTTTCGTGTCGAGTCGTGTCGTGTAAATACGTACCATTAACAGCAATTTGGCCAAACACTAACACGACACGATTAGCTTTCATGTCATGTAATCGTGTCGTGTAAACACGCATAATTAATTAAAATTACTATATTATCCCTATAATAAATAAAAAATTCATAAAATTCAATATATTTTCAATTATATTAGTAGTAACCGTGTTTAACGTGTTTTAGGCGTTTTAATCGTATTTGACACGCTTAATACACGAAACATGTTTAATCTTAATCGTGTTGACACGATTAAAACACGGAATACGCTAAGGCTAAACACTAAAACGGTAACTTAGTGTCGTTCACGTATCGTGTCAACGTCTCGTGTCCAAAATTGCCAGGTCTACCTTTCAGAAGTGTGGTGAGAAATTCTGAATTGCTAGATTTGATTCATACTGACATTTGTAAATTTGAAGGGATTTTGACTCGGGGTGTTAAAAGGTATTTTATAACCTTCATTGATGATTTTTCAAAATATTCATATGTTTATTTGATGAAGAATAAAAAAGAAGCTTTTGAAAAATTGACCACTTATATAAATGAGATTCAGAATCTTTTTGGCAGAAAAATTAAGAGGTTTAGGAGTGACAGAGGAGGTGAGTATGACAATCTTGGATTGAATTCTTACATTCAATCATTGGGAATTGTCCATGAGACTACTCTTCCTTACTATCCTGCATCAAATGGAGTAGTAGAATGCAAAAATATAACTCTAATAGACTTGACAAATGCTATGATAGTGAGCATTGGGGCTCCTAAAAATTTGTGGGGAGAAGCAGTTCTTACTGATAATTATGTCCTGAGCAGATTACGACATAAACACTCTTTGAAAACACCTTATGAGCTTTAGAAGGGTCATGTACCAAATTTGGACTATTTGAAAATTTGGGGTTGTCTTGCCTTTGTTAGGCTTTCAAATCCAAAAAGACCTAAACATGGTAGTAAGGCTTCTAGGTGTGCATTTATGGGTTATGCTTTCACTAGTAAAGCACATAGGTTTCTGGACCTTGACAACAATGTTTTGATTGAATCCCTTGATGCCATCTTCCATGAAAATACTTTTCCTTTTAAAACCAGAAATAGTGGGGGTGTTGACCCCGAACAAATAGTTATTCCTCAGCATGAACCTATAAATAGTTAACAAGCCTTCGAAAACAATACTTCTCAACCCACAAAAAAAGATGAACCTATAAATGAACCTAGAAGGAGTAAAAGAAGAAGAATTATTAAAGACTTTGGCCCTGACTACCATGTGTTCAATGTTCAAAATGATCCCATCGCTTTATATGAAGCCTTATCCTTTCCTGATTCAGATTTTTGGAAAGAAGCCATCAATGATGAGATGGATTCTTTGATGATCAAAAACTTGGAAGCTAGTTAACCTACCTCCAGGTTGTAAGGCTATTGAGTGTAAATGGGCACTGAGAAAGAAATTGAAGCCTAATGGCTCAATTGAGAAATATAAAGCCAGACTTGTGGCCAAAGGCTTTAGACAGAAATAGGACATTGATTTCTTTGATACATTTTCTCCCCTGAATAAAATAACATCTATAAGAGTGTTAATTGCAGCTGTTGCTATCCATGATTTGATAATCCATCAAATGGATGTGAAAACAGCTTTCCTAAATGGGGAGTTGGAAGAAAAAATTTACACGGAGCAACCTGAGGGCTTTGTTATGCCAGGTAATGAAACTAAGGTTTGTAATATGCTTAAATCATTATATGATTTAAAGCAAGTTCCAAGACAGTGGCATGAGAAATTTGACATGTGTTTGATTTCTAATGGTTTCAAAACCAATGAAAGTGACAAGTGCATATATTAGAAATCAAAGCATAAGTCAAATGTCATAATTTGTTAATATGTTGATGATCTTTTGATTTTTGGGACAAATCTTGAGATTATAAATACTACCAAAATACTGTTTACTAACCATTTTGACATGAAAGATTTGGGGGAAGCAAATGTTATTTTGGGCATGAGGATCACAAGGACTTCAAATAGTATTTTTCTTGACCAATCTCATTATATTGAAAAAATTTTGAAAAAATACAAGTTTTTTTGTTGCAAACCCTTATGCTCTCCTTTTGATCCAAATATACATTATTTCCTGCTGAGAATGAAAGAGATATTTGTAATCAAAATGAGTATGCTAGTATTATCTATAGCTTGAGATATGCCACTGATTGCACCAGACCTGACATTACTTATGCTGTTAGGGTGCTGGCTAGATTTACAAGTAAACCAAACTTAGAGCATTGGAATGCAATTAACCGTGTGATGAGATATTTAAAAAGAACTCTAAGTTATGGTATACTTTATCAAAAGTATCCCACTGTGCTAGAAGGATACAGTGATGCCAATTGGAATACTCTGGCTGGTGATTCATTGTCTACTACTGGCTATGTGTTTACTTTGGGAGGTGGAGCAATTTGTTGGAAGTCTAAAAAGCAACAAATTATTGCAAACTCCACCATGGAGGCAGAACTAATTGCTTTAGCCTCAGCCAGTGAAGAAGCAGGTTGGTTGCATGATCTTTTATCTAAAATTCCAATGCGAGAAAAACCAATACCACCTGTTTTAATCCATTGTGATAGTACAGCCACTATTGGCAGAGTTAATAATAAATATTAGAATGGTAAATCCATATCTATAAGGAGAAAACATAGCTATGTGAGATCTCATATTACTAATGGTACCATTAACGTTGATTATATTCAAAGTGGTGATAATCTTGCCGATCCTCTGACAAAAGCTCTAGCTAGAGAAAAGATCAGGATGACATCGAGGGGGATGGGACTTAAGCCCAAAGAATGACAAAAATCACATATGAGGATACCCTACCTAATGATTGAAGATCCCAAGAATTAGATTCAAAGGGAAGAACAAATCATATGGTAGTTTGATGACGTGCATATTTTTAAATAATTAAAAATATCCCTCCCTATGATGTGGTGCATGTATCCTGTAATAGTAATGGAGGTTGAGTATATTTATACTCTTAATGAGGTCTATAGCTCGTTTGAGTGGGATGTAGAGTTACAAGAGCATCCTTGATAGCCTCACCTATATGAGTGTGGAAATAAGGCCACTTCCTATGAGAATTGGGCTAATTCTCTATAACGCTCATTAAAACTGGGATAAAACACATTGCCGTTAACGTACTGGCTTATGAAGCTCATTGCAGGGCACTGAAAATCTATGTGTGTGACGTAATACTTTGTTTCCCTAAAGCAGCCTTAGTTTAAGACCTTAGTTCACTATTGGCTCTGGAGCAGAGATTGCTGAACATTAAGTGAAGGTTTAAGCCGTTGGCACCTTCATAATGCATAGACTTTCTATCTTCACCCAAATGGTTAGTAATTTATTTTTTTATTAAAATAAGTGGGGGATTGTTAGGATATTTTAATAAAAAGGAAGAAATGTTTCAATTAATAGAAGGAGTTTTTCAACTGTTTTAATTCTTTACGTTTATTAATATGAGTTAAAAAGTTTTAAATGTTTTTCTCATATGTTGTCTTACAATTGTACTATAGATAGTGAATTGTTTCTCATTTCAAATCATCTCAATTTGAGAAAACAATTCTTAATCTTCTCTTGAGTCTTGCAAAAAGTTTTTCAATCAACTGGGTGAAGAAGATATCATTTTGGTAGAGCTTCTACCTTCTAACTTGTGCAGGTTAGAAAGGTGTACAGTGGGTGACTGGGCTTGTTGTATCCTGAGGAACGGCGTGCAGTGAATCCTCTTTGCATCGGATCTAATTACCGAGAGGATGCATATCCTCTCAAGAGAGCGACCTTGACACGCTCGAACCTAGTCCGCACATGTCAAGTTGAGTATTTATGTATAGTTGTCTAGTTAATATACCAAATTTGACTTCCCATGGATGTTTTAAACTTCATTTAGCTCAATTTCAAGCTTAAAAACCCTAAAATTGAAGTTCCGAGTTGTGGGCCCCACTTGGGCACGGGTCCCAAGCAAATTGGGCCGAGATGACCGGAGTCAACTCAGAAAATGTTGACTCCAGTGCCGGACAGGGACGGGTCCGGCGCCTGACAGGGACGGGTCTGGCACCGGACCCGTTATTTTTATATGGGGTCTCGGGCTCTCATTCTTGTTCTTCATTCTCCGAGCCCTCTCTTCCAATTTCCTTGAAATCAAACCTTGAATCCCTCTTCAAACACTCAATCAAACATTAATACCAACTTCTTTTGCCTCCTTGAAGATCAAAACACCAAAGTTTCCAAGAAAATCACCAAATCTACAAATCTGTAATTTTGGCGATAGATTGTTCATCAGCTCATATCTTTTGATTCAACCGTGGGAATTGGCTGGGAATTTGGTATGTTGTTCTAGACTCATCAAGCTTTAATTTGATAGTTTACATGCTTGATTTCATGGTCTGTGCTAAGAGAATTCGTTGATTGAAGTTGAGATTTCTGTTTTGCCCGAGATATGTTAACCCTTAGTGTTTTGATTCAAAATTCGAGCATGTTTAATGGTTTTATTCCGTTCTTGAAGCTGTGAATCCTTAGATCATGTGTTTAACTTGCTGTGTTTCAATTTTGGTGCGGATTGGTTGTGAATCGAACTCAAACCGAGCTCGATTTGGTGCATGGCCGGTCACTTCCATGCGCTGGAGACGTCTCCCGCGCCGGACCCGACGAGTCCCGCGCGGGAGCTACTAAATTTGTGGGATTTTTCCCACTTTGGCTCACTCAAGCCCGGGAGTGAGCCGCCAGCAGACTTGGCACTGTAGCATTAGGGGCATTTTGGTAATTTTGTAGCCCTAGACCCCAATTAGCTTAAATTAAATTCCGGACTTATCTAATTTAGTTCTTGGACCTTGGAGACCTTGAATAGGTTTTGTTTTATGATTTAATTGTTGGTTGAATACTTTTATTAATCAAATTAGATTTTAATTTGATTATCTAGGTACGTGATTGTACGAGTTTTGGACCGGTAGCAGTTTGAGCTAAGGCATTCGTGGGTAATCGGGGAGTATACAACTCTCCTCTCTAGTGAGTGGCTTGGATTATATTGGTTGACCATTGAGGGTTAACCGTTTTCAAATTTATTTATAAATGCTTTATTAAATTGTTTTTATATGTTTTGGGGTATGAATTCTCCACCCTCACACACCAAGCTTACAAATGATTTAAAGGGTGGGAATATCAAATATTTTTATAAATTGATATTATTGATTATTGTTTGGGGAACGATACCCCTGAGAGATGAGAGATTGAGCGGGTTCTTCGGGGCTCCGATTTGTGGGAGCGTGGACCGAGTTTGAGAGCATGCGTGATACTCAGCCGTGGACCGCCTATCGGGGGGCACGATGAGTCGAGCCTGGTTGGGAGAGGCGCGTAGGGAAACTCGCCAGGGCTCCAGATGCTGTGTTCCACCACAGCAAGGCAAACGTCAAGGGAATGGGCCAGAGAGTAAAGAAAAATGTTTTAAAAGTATAAAGTAACCCTTGACGGTCCAGCGGATACCCCAGTGCACGGGTATACCTTATTGGGACAATTTCAGATGCCAGCCCATTTGAAAATATTATTATTGATTTAATATTTGATTTGGTTTGGGACTTACTATATTTCAGTAAATGGTTAATTAAATTGATTTTTGGATTATTTCATATCCCCAACCTGAGGTGATCGGTCTTTATAACCGAGTCTCTCACTGGGTACAAGTATATTGTACTCACCCCATTCACTTTTGTTGTCAGATCATCAGGCTTTGGACGGCGAACGTCCCGGTGGTCCGTGATCCCAGTACGTCACTGTGGACACGACTTTGTAGGTGCCACCCCTTTTCCTTTGTGTATCTTGGCTCGGAATATTAGTGCATCTTACATATATATTTATGTATTTATATATAATACTTTCCGCTGCATGGAGCACCGTAAGATGCGTCACTTTCTTTTTAAATACTTTTGAACTATATTATCTTTAATATTTTCGTATGTTTTCATATATTGCTCGAATATCCTTTATTTTTAAGCCTTGTGCCATCTTGGTTGCCCGCTTGACGAGGCACGCATCTCGAGGTGGTACGGCGGTTGTCACGTGGTCGAGCCTGCGGGTCGGGGCGTGACAGACCTGGTCCATGCCTCAATCTCTGTCACCCTATTTGACTAACACATTATTTACAAGTTCTGCTACAGGAAGGTGATCATCCAGTCCTATTTGGAGGCATTATTCTACAACAGTCTCCATCATTTTTTACTATTGTTTTCTTGCTCGTCCACGATAGCAAATTATTACTTAGTTAAAAACATATATTTTTCATTTGTTTTTCTATCCACAAGCTAATGGATCAACCAGTTCAACTTTTGTTTAAACGAATGCTATACGAGATCACCGAGAAAGTGAACTTTCTAAACCCAAACTTCGACTTCGACCTTATAACTTATGATGCTTAAAAGTTAAACTAAATATTTGTCCACGACTATCAATCTATGTCAACTAATATTCATAAATTCATGTTAGTAAAAAAATAGTCAATTGGCCTACACTTATATGCCACATCATGAGTTGCATATACTCAATATTGGTTAGATTGTTTTTTAGTTTTGGGAAATGATCTAGACGTGATAATTTTTGCACCTGTTTAGTTTTCACCATTGATCTTTAGCAATATATTTTTTTACTACTTACCCTATTGCATATACCTTGTGTATTTTATCATTGTTGACATATGTCGATTGAATGTTACCTATACATAGTCATATGTTACTAGAAAATTTTGGACACCGTTTACTTAGGCAAAACCTGAACGCAATGAATCATATTGTTGATGGTCCATTATTCCTAAATACTAACATGAAATTGGACACTATGGAGACCTACTGACATCATTTATTTATGTAATAGTTGTACACAAGGATTGTTGACGATATAAATTCTGGTTGATCTTATATTGACGTCTTGCCATTTATGTGTCTAATACCTTTATATACTTTTGGATCATGCAAGGAGTACAATTCATATAATTTGTGATAAAATAATTGAATTAGAATATATTCTTTAATACATGGTATATTATAATTTAAAAAACATGCATGTGGTAAAGAGATTAATTATAGTGTGAAAGATAACTTTGCCTTGATGTTTTAATCATAGACTAGGAATCTAAAAAATTAGTGGACATGGTACCTTAAACTTAGTAATTTCATGGAAATTTTACCATCATTTAATGGTAGGAAAATAACCTTAGTGTAAATTGCTTCTAGCTACTTCGGATGGCAGTGTACATGTTACCTACATGTCTCCTATTTTAGTTTCTACCACAAGGTAAGTCGGTTTTACTTTACCTTCATTTTACTATTTACTACTTTTCTCACAAGTCATAGAGAAAAATCTAACTCTATTAATTTGTCAACAATGCTCTAGAATAGGTATTGTACGTCGACACTTCCCTTCACTGACTACTCTTCAACTGCTCTAATAATATCATAAACGTACAAACTTACCCCAAAAATTGAGAAATTTTAGTTCAAGACTAAACTTTTGTTATAAGGGGGTTTTTTTTCTCTCTGGAATAGCTTTAGAAACTTTTGGTTTAGAAGAAAACTAAATTAGGAGTATATAAACTAAAGTGAATGAGACACGTAATGTCTTCTATGGTGTATAAGGCTCAAAATGAAGCATTAAAATGGGATAGGTGATTTCAAAGCATTCACTGATTTCAAAGTCTTTGTAAATTTGGGAGAAAGCACTCTTAGCAATACAAAATGCTCTCTTTCTGAGCCATCCAGCAAAACGAGAGACAACACATGTTTCTTTTGCATGTCCTAAGATAAAACTCATCCGTGTGTCCTATATGAAGACTACAATATTGGCCTCAATGTAAAAAGTTGAAGCTAACAAAGCATAAATGAAATCAAACAAATTTTTATTTTACTTATTTCGTAAAAGTAAAATAAAAAAAATGAGACAAGTAAACAAGTAGGTTACTTGTTAAGTGGTGTATTCTGTCTCTGGCAAAAAAACAAAGAAATGGCTTTTTTGCCTAAAAGGAGCCTTCAAATCATCGGTTCTTAAACACTGAAAATAGCCATAACAAATTTCTAGATATTCAAAGACAACTCACCATTGTACTTTTCAACGGATTTCCGTATCTTGTTAGTCAACCTAGCACTCGTCACGCATGTTTGTAGGCAATTCAAATTAGGATCGTATGACGGCCACTATTTTTGAATTAATGTGAAAGTGTCATGGATCGTGCACGGTGGAAATGGAAGAAAGGGATATCTATTTTGAATGGGTAGATTATGAATATAGCCCTTATTCCATTCCATATGGCTAAGAATGCTGATGCACTTTATGCCCTTGAAAACAAGGTTGGTTCTCTCCTTTTAAAGAACTTAGACTTGTAAATTTTTTTCTAAACACTTCTAGTTTGTTCTTATTTTCTTTTCTTTAAAAATATGTTTCAATTTGCTATAGTTTGTCTCATACTATTTCAATAAAACTAACACGAATGATTTTCTATCCAATTTTAAAGAAACCCTTATGCAATGACAATAATCATAAAAAGAGGCGAACCTTGGAGAATGATTTGTAGAAAAAAGAAGCACATGAAGGGGATGTTACTGGAGAAAAGGAAACCCTTCATCTTCAAAATCCAATTATTCGTTTTGGGGTCCTAACAAAACTGAATCATGTAACTCAGAGAATACTCCCTGAAGCTGTTATTGGGCTCCCTACTACTACTATGAGAATGTTGCACTTGCTCCAAGAGGTGTTTAGGAAACCATATCTTGGTTCTTATATGAGGTAGAGCTAGAATTTGTTGATTCGAATTTTTTTTTGTGCTACTGCATTGAAAAGGGGCTATATTCATAATTTGTACATTTATAATAGATATCCCCTTTTTCCATTTCCATTGTGCATGATCCATGATGCTTTACCATTAACTCGAAAATGGTGGCCATCATGGGATCCTAGAACTAAGCTAAATTGCCTACAAACATGCGTGGTGAGTGCTTGGTTGACTAACAAGATACAGAAGGCCATTGGAAAGTACGATGGTGAGCCGCTTTTGAATATCCATAAATTTGTTATGGATCAATGCAGAAAGTGGAATCTCGTATGGGTTGGAAGGAATAAAGTTGCTCCACTTGAACCTGATAAAGTGGAAATGCTTTTAGGTTTCCCTAAAAATGACACAAGGGGTGGAGGAAGTAGTCAGATTGAGAGATATAGATCAATGGGTAACTCCTTCCAAGTGCATAAACTTTTCCCTGCTTTTTTGTTTTCTTTGACAAATTCTTGTTATCAGCTAGTTTTAGAATACATTAATTAATGTCATCAATGGTGCAAATATGTTTAGAATGCAAAGTGTTTAAACATTTCAAGTAATGTCTAGAAATTTAATTTTTTCTGTCAAAATTTCATTCTAAATGGGTTTGGAAGAAAAAAGATAATAAAAATGGAAAAGAAGGAATCGAGAGAGTGCTCTAAAGGCCTTATTTTTTTCGTTAAGCCATGTCATCCCTTTCCCCTCACAATCTAAGATTTCTATCATGTGAATTTGTGAGCACATTTATTTAATTAACACTCATTCTTGTTGTCTTTGTTTGCCTCATTGCTTCTAAGCAATTTCTTCTTCTCTTTTTTATTTAATGTTACAATTAGGTTACATTTTAGCGTTTGCACTATCCCTTGATTATTTCTACTTATCATTTAATAAGACGTTTACTATGGATGCTTAGATGTCTCCTGGTTGGGTCTATAAATTGCGGCAATTTTCCTTTATTTTCACATCGTGTAGGAACTTCTCCTATTGCAGTGTCCTTGTTGTCAATATGTTCTACTTCTTCCCCTTTTTCGATGCTTGGGGTTGGGGACTTTGCTTTTGTATTGATGCCAATATTGTGCTTACATTTACCCCAGTTCTAGAAAACTTTATCTTTTAACAATGTTGTTAAACTTCGTACGGGGACCATGTTCGTATGAAGAAATGTGAACTGTTGATGAGGTCGTCCATGACACTTATAGATTGACTTGAACCAAATTCTCAATAAGAATATTATTTGAACAAAAGTGATGTTGTGATGGTATATATTGAGATAAGTTATTTCCTTTTGGATCATTCTGATTTTAGGTTCATTTTGACTGTATCGATAAAGGATAATACCAATGAATGTACGTTTCTATTGTTTGGATGGTTGGCTAAGAAATTATTAGGCAAAACTTTTGAAGAACTCGTCTCTATCCAAACTCAGACCAATACATACTGCCTAATAAGATTAAATCAATATGTTCAGACATTACCTCAGATTGTTCTTTTTTCTAATCATTGAAATGATCTATAATATCAAATTATTCCATTTTGTGAGCTTGTAACACCTCTATATGAGAACTAGACCACAATGACTCAATTATAATGAAATAAGAATAAGATTAACTTGGTTTATCATAAGGCTAATGAACATTCTACATTTAAATGGTTAAAAAATTCATTTTGATATCTTATAGGCTATTATGACAAAATATTGGTTGGTTGAGATTGGTGAAACAATACTTTCTTTTTTACTTATAAGAGCTATGATTTAACGCGGTTGAAAAAGTTACCATAAGTATTGATACATGTAAGCACTTCTTCTAACATGATTTAAAAATGTCTATCTAGCCTTCATATTCTATTGAGGATAGAATTGAAGGAAAATACTCGCAAGTAATATCAGAAAAAGACCAAAAATAAAAATTAAAAAAAAATCTCATTTTTGATGTAATCTCTAACAAGAATGTAGAGGAAACGATATCATAATTAACAAACTTACATTGGCTTTGTCGAATCTAATGGAAAATCTAGATGAAGTATACATAATAACAAAGATAATGCATATGGATAATTGCATGATATCTAATTACATAATTATGTAATAATCAAAATAATTAAATATTAATGTCATTTTTATCTAAAAAATTATTTATGTCATTGTTTTAAAAAAGATCACGTCACCATGCAAGCTAAACATACGAGCCAACCTAGCCTGGAGTATGCTGGGTGACACATGGTAATGAATACATGGCTTGGACTACCCCAAGACTTGCTCTGAGATCTCTTCTCCTCTCCTTATAGCTCACGGTAAGACTAGCATTCAAGGAAATAACTCTAAGCTTCGAGTAGGGCTTCGATGCTTTCTCTCAATCGGCAAGGAAGTCAGCGTTAAGCAAAATAAGAATTTCTTTTTTTAATCAAGATGCCTAGCACGAATAGTTTTTCATATAATTGTTAAAATCATAGTCAATTACTCACATCGAATGTAATAGATTTGAACAGAAACTCTATACATATAAAAGCCTTAACAACACAAAATGCAATAAGAATTTACAAAATCAAATATGCATTGAAGCACTTATACTCCCCAAAACTTACTAAAACCCTATTATCAATTTATACCTATTTAGTTACAGTGACAATGTCAGAACTATCAAAAACAAATTTCACCAGCCATGGGTAAGCTAGAGGTTTCATGGCAAAGGTGTCACCAATTTATAATATTGTGAATTTATAATAAAATATCATTATTATTAATTAAATTGTTATAATATTGTGAATTTATACATGTTGTTACAATAAATTTGAAGTTGTTATATGCGCATATATATATATTTATATAAAATCTTGTGCATTGGAGTTTTAACATAGGATTTTGAAAAAAAAAAGTACAATGGGATTGTTATTGAATATTTTATTATCACTGAGAATTGAGCAACTTGAAAAGCTAGACAAGTCCTAATGTTTCAATGTTTAAATTCTTATATAGAATTTAAATCCATTGGCCACTTTATTATGTATGTGATGGTGTAATAACTATTTGTTCCTTACTTTTCTTTATTACTATCACAAGATGAATTGTTCATGGATAGTGATCATATTAACACTTAGACAAATTGCTAAACTGTGCTTAAATAACATAAAAAATATAGTAGAATAGTTCAAAGTATAATTCACATAAATATAAAAGCCTTGATAATATTAAAAAAAATTGAACGAACATTTACAAAGCCATATGATACTTGAAGGGTTTACACTTCTAAATTATACTACTCCTTTCTATTTTGTTTGCTAATTTTTCATTTTTGGTAAGCCCCAATTTATTTGAACTTATGTAAAACAAACAATGAATGCATTTAAATTCTTAAATTCACCCTCAAATTTTTTATTATCATATCTTATACAAAATTCAAAAAGCCAATGCATCAAGGATAGCAGGGAAATTCATTTTTTATCCATCATTTTCTTAAAATTTGTGCAAAAAGGTTGTAGACAAAGAATTTTGGACGAAGAGCAAATACTCAATTTGGGCCTAAACGTTTGGGCCGATTTTCAATTAAGGTCTAAACCTTTTAATTTTGACAATCAAAGTCTAAACGTTTTCGAGTTAGTCAAATAAGGTCTAATTCAGACAGAAAGTCAGTCGTGAGCAACACGCGCCAAGACATCGCGTTAAATTGAAAACCATACACAACACGTGGATTTTTGTAGCCAGATGGAAAAATTCTACGTGCTTAGGTGGAGTTTGAGAAAAAAAAATATCTAGTTTGGTATGAAATTAATCTGAAAAGGCAAATCAGGGAGAGAGAAAACTTTTTTTCAGTTTCAGCTAGAACAATCTACAACTAAAGCGATTTGGGGAAAAATTGAAGGTTTTTTTTTTTTCAAAATCTGAGTTTTGGGCTTTTGAATCATACTTTTCAAAATCGACTAATTGTGTTCAAATTCTTACTTGGAATGAGCTTTTGAGCTTAATTTGTTCGTGTGGTTTACGGTTTTGAGTCAAGGTGTATACGGTTTGGTGTGGGATTTTTCAAATTATGTTTAGAGATTATTAAATTTCTGTTAGTCTACAAAATTGAAAGGAGAATTAGGGCTATTGTTTTTGGTGATTGACTATTTCGGTGAATCAAGCAAGTTTAAGGTTTATTAAGAAAGAGTTCGAAATAGAAGCCTCAATCCGAGTAAGGTCAATATCGAATTTTGAAATTTCAATCTCTATGCTTTTTCCTGGTTGAAATTGAGTATAAAAAATCTTTGCAAAATAAATTTCTCATCTCATATGTTTATTGGATTGTTAAACTTTGTTTATTGGGTGCATGTTTGATATCTGTGTTTTGTTGAATTATTAATTTCACAACTTTCTAATGTACATGTTGATTGAAATATTGTTTTTTCTGTGTTTTGTGGTCCTAACACCTGTAAATAGTTTTTTTTTTTATCGATTGGTCCACATGTCTCCAATTTTGTATACTGGAAAGTTAAGTTTGGTTCACATATAAAAAGATAACTATATTATGATCATGACAGTAGGGTTTCTGTTAAGGGTAGTCTATTTTAGGTTATGTTTCATATATTTTAATATTTTTTTCTTGTGTTTTTTTATGACAGCATGTCTTGTGATGATGGTTTGTTGAGAATTCATTGTTTTGGGTCATTTGTATGGGAGAGTCAGACTCTAAATTATTTGAATGGTCAAGTAGAAGATGTGGGAATTGAGTTAGACAAAGTAAGTTATTTTGAACTTAAGGGGATTAGCAAAGATATATGTGGTAATAATGGAGTGAACTGTATATACTACTTAGTCCCCATGTGTAATACCCGTTCTAAATTAGTGTTCATCTTAGTCCGTCCGGCATGCATCATTTAGTAGGAAATCATGAAAAATATAGTTTAAGCCTTATATAAGTTATGAATAGGACATAAATGGAATTAAATAAATTGTTGAAGAATTAGTAGTAAAATTAGAAGTTTAGACAGAATTTACAAAAAATTGACAGAGAATTTTAAAATTTCACTGCCAATGGAATAAAAGGAAATTGTCTGAAGAATAAAAATATACACTGCAAAATTTTATTACACTGACTTAGGATATAGATGGAATTTTAGTGATTGTTGGAGGACAAAATGGGAACTAAGAATAAAATTATCTTTTATGGATTTAACCACATGATGACAAGTGTTAAAGCTTTAAGAATGGAGGGCTAGGATTGAACCAAAATTTCCCCCACCCTTTGGTCTTCAAATCTAGCCATGCTTTAAGAAAAGCCTAGAAAATTCAATAAAATTCCATGTTGTCTTCAACCTTGAGAAAAAAGAAGAACAAACTCCATTGATGAAAGCTTGGAAGCTTACCCCATAACACATAAGTCCTAAATTCTCCAAACAAGCCTATTAAAATTACCTATCAAATTAAACCTCTTGATTAGCCCACTAATAATCCCAAACCAATTTTGAAAAATCTAAGCTAGTGTGGGAGAATTTTCATTTTGAAGAATTAGGGTTCTTGGTGGAAATTTTCAATTTAAAGGTAAGCATGCCTAATTTTGATCTTAGATTATAGTTTTTGGCATGCTAAACATGAATATCAAGTTAGTTTAGCTTAAAATTGCTTGTAGACTTATGAATCTAGAAAATTAGAAAAGTTATGGAGAATTTTTGAATTTGAGATTTTTAGGTCAAATTGAATTCGTGGAACTTTAGGATTAAAATATGAGGTTCATGGAAGCTTATTAAACTAGGAAATGTCATCAAATTACATTAAAAAGGAAATTTTTTATTTTTCAATATTTATGCCGAAAATTACAAGGAAAATAGCATTTTTGTCATTTTGGAATTTAAAAGAAAATGTAGTTGATTTGAAGTAAATTTAATGTGAAAATGTCAAAGAAAAATGTTGGAAAAGAAAAATGTGGAAATTGGGTGAAATTGGAGCAAAGGTCGAAATTTTTAATGTGCCATAGCTATGGAACATTTTCAACCTATAATGGAATAAATGTGAATTTTGAAGAAAAATTAGGTAGAAGAATATTAGTGAAAAGTATAATTAGGAGTTAGAATTCTAATTTATTGCATGGCATGCATGGCATTGCATTTAGATTAGATTTTAATCAAATTTAGCAATGGCTATAGAAACTAAATGAGTTTATGAAAATTAGGAGTCCGAGATCAATCAAAGAACAAGGAACCAGTCGAGGAAAGTCAAGACTAACTCGGAGAGCACAGTGAGTGGATAACTAACTTAAATTACTGTTTTAGTGTATTTTTATTAAATACTATTTTTCTGAAATTATTGCTATTTATATGTGTTAAATGATGGAATAATGGGAAATATATGGCCCATGGAATGTGATGGCTAATTTATGAAATTGGTTTTTGGGAAATATTTTATAAGAATAGCTTTAAAACAAATCCCTATTCTTGTTTTTGAAATAAATGGAAAAAAAGGGGTTTTATATGGTTTTGAAATGTGTCAATTTGTAGAAATGAAAATCAGGGTTTATAAGCCATCATAATTCCAAGATGTTACTATACGGTGGCCTCCAAGGGAGGAATTTTTGTTACTGCAGTAGCTAAATAGCCACAGACCATCTTTTGAGAGGCGTGGTGAGTGTGGTATGTACCTTGACGGGAGGCGCGGAGGGAAACCCGCAAGGTAATTTGAGTCCATCTTGTGGTATCCACCGTTCAAGATGGAACTCGCTACTCAGTTGTCGACCTCGGCCAAGGCGATAACTGGAGTGAGGAATTGACGGATGAAATAGATGATGCATGGGCCAAAGTTTATGAAAATCTTACCTTATTTATGTTTATGTTTATGTTTATGTTTATGGTTTTATTATGTTTATGGTTTGACTTTTATTGCCTTATAATAAATACTGGTTTTTACATTGTCATCTATATAATTATTTTATCCACTCACTGGGTAACTCTGTTACTCACCCGTGTTTTTAATAAAATATTTTTCAGGCTGTAGACATCTACCACGCTGATAGGTACGTTGTGGTGGTGGGAGAACTATTAGGCTTTTGACTCAAGCTTGACTAAGGGTAAAAAGTCAACTTTTGTAATATTTTTCAAGAATTTGTGTAGGACCCACCGAGTAAGTAAATGTCGGTCTAAATGGCTATTTCACCACTTTAGTGTGTCTAAAATATTTTGACACTGTTACCGTATTTTTCTGAATTCTGTAGCTTGGTTTAAATATTCAAGGAAAAATATGTCGAAAATCTAATGGCATTTTCGTAAATATCTTAAAGTTTTGGTGTCTTCTGTTTACATGAATTTTCATTCCGTGACAGTTCGATATTTTATCAGTTTTGATTTGCCTGCATGTTTGTTAATTGTTTTAACTATTGAACTGGATGAAAACTGTATAAGAGAAAAATTGGAAAAATGACCGTTTTAGCCTGGCAACCCTTGGGGTGTATTCTAACTTAATAGAATACATTTCGAGAGTTGCGGCAATTGTTACGTGTTCGATCATGGTATCGGGGCGTGACACCATGTTAGGGTTAGCTAGAGGTTTAAGACCTATTTCTGATTATTAGTGCTAGGGGAATGATACAATACTTGTGTAAGGATAGATCAATTGACATTTACTTTGATCATGAAGTCGATGATGCCATTTTGGTTCCAGAAGTAATTGAAGACATTCCTGTGGATGAAGAAGTTGTTAATGAAGCTCCTAGGTATAAGCAAGATAATGGTCGGTTAGAACTTGAACATGAAGGGGTTAGGATTGAGCAAGGTGAGAACAATGTTCAAATTAATAGTGAAGAGGTTAGGAATGAATAGTTTCCTGAATTTGTTCGAGTTGAAAGTGAAAATGTTACCATTGATCATGGTGTAGAGTTAGGTGGAGTTCAAAATGTAGAGGTTAATATTGAAGAAGTTTTATCGAGTGATTTAGGTGATCAGGATGATAATGAGAGTGATGATGTATTTGAGGTTCATGTTGAAGCTGCTACTGATTTTGGTCATCCATGTTTCTTTAAAATAGATCATTTAGGTGGGGGAGATGATGAGGAAGTTGTTGAGGCAAGAGAAACCTTTCAGAGGATTCTTGAAGAGGGGAATAAAAATAGGGATACACCAATTGGTGGGGTTAGGCATAAAGATGTGGATGGTCGAATTCTAATCCATGTAGAGGCTATTGGTATCGAGTTTAATGATAATAATGTTTCTAGGAATTAGCAGGATGGTTTGCATGGTTCTAAGAATCAGCCAAATGGTTTGAATGGTCTTGAGAATCAGTAAGATGGTTTGAATGGATTTAATAATCAGTCGGATGGTTTGAATGGTCTAGAGAATCAGCAAGATGGTTTGAATGGTTTTGAAAATCAGGATGATGGTGAATTGGATGAAGGTATTCTAAGTGATCACTACAGCTCAAATGAATATGGGAAAGTTGTTAGTGATCCCGAGGAGATGGTTGATGATGCAACGAGAAAGAAGCGTACATTTCCTTCTTATAAATCAACTGGCTCAATCCCTTACATTAAATTAGGCATGTTGTTTGATAATGCTAAACAATTTAGGTATGCAGTTAGTTTGTTGTCCATCAAGACACGTAGGCACATTAAGTAGGTTAGAAAATAGAGTGAATTTGTTAGGGGCATGTGTCAGGTTAAAAATGGTCCATGGTTCATTTATGGAGCTTACAATAAGCAATTAAGGGCATTTCAGGTCAGGAAATTGAATGATACACATGACTGCAATAGTGTATAGGAGAATCCTAGGATAACAACATCTCTATTGGCAGACATGTACAGACAGAAAATCATGAATGATCCATTCATTAGACCAGCTGATATTCATTCTGAGTTGAAGAATGAGCATCGGATTGAGGTCAGTTTAAGCATGGTTAGGAGGGCTAAGAAGAAAGTTGTTGATGAAGTTCTTAACAACTATGAGGAGCAGTTTGCATTCATCAGAGAGTATGGGAAAGTGATTCTACAAACAAACAAAGGAAGCAGGGTGTTTATACAGGTGTAAAGAGAGGTACCTATAGCCCTTCCTATTTTTAAATGCATGTACGTTTGTTTTGATGCTTTTATAAGAGGGTTTAACAGTGGGTGTAGGCATTATTTGGGTTTAGATGGGTGTTGGCCTAAGAGTCTAACAAAGGGGCAGTTATTAGTTGCTGTTGGGAGAGATGGTCATAACCAGATGTTTCCACTAGCATGGGCCTTAGTAGAGAATGAACATACAAACTCTTGGAGATGGTTTATTAGATTGTTGAAAGAAGAAATCAACACCAATATGGGCCTTGGTTGGACAATCATGACAGACCAACAAAAAGTTATGCTTATTCACTTATGTTATCATTATTTAATTTTATTGGTTAATTCTTGATTTTAGAACTGATTTACTGACATTTTATATGACATACAGGGTCTAGAAAAGGTTGTTGCCGAACTTTTACTAGAAGCTGAACACAGATACTGTGCCAGACATATATATGTGAATTGGTACAAAAAAGGACATAGGAGTAAGGAGTTGAAAAACCAATTTTGGGGCACTGCCAAGGCTACAACACAAAGAGAATTCGAACGGAGATGGGAAAAAATGCATGCATAATTTGAAGAGCCTGCAAATGACATAAAAAAAGACACCATATCATAAATGGTGTAGGACTTTTTTTCAAAGAGATATTATGATTGAAGTGGTAGACAACAACCTCTGTGAATCTTCCAATGGTACACTTCTCAAGTGTAGAAAGATGCCTGTGATAAGCCTTTCTGAAGAGATAAGGAGAAACATGATGGTGAGAATTGTCAAAAAGCGAAAGGAATGCAGCAGGTGGAGAGGCAATGTTGGACCAAAAATTTTAAAAGAGTTGGAGAAAAGTTGTGATATTGCTGTACATTGTGAGGTACACAATAATGGAGAGGATGGATATGAAATAGATCATGGTTCAGAAAGATATCTTGTAATGTTGGATGAAAAAACTTGCAGTTGTAGAAGATACACGCTATCTGGGATTCCATGTGCACATGCAATATGTGCCAGCAGAGATATGCGGGGAATATAGATGACTTTATATCAAGTTAGTATCATAAGAACATCTACATGCTTACATATGGACATGCAATTCAAATAGTTCATGGTATGAAGGATTAGACCAAGTCAGTGGATGAAGAAACAGTTCAAGCACCAAAGTATGACAAGGTTGCTGCAGGTAGGCCTAAAACCGTAAGGGGAAAAGGGCCTGATGAGCCCAAAACTCATAAAACTCCAAGCACATGTCTATCAAGGAAAGGCATGATTATGACATGAAGGCATTCTCATCGACAAGGCCATAATAAAAGAAGTTGTCCATTCAAGGCTAAAGAGGTAATAAAGCAAGTTATATTTTGTTTTAAAAGGTTTTTCAACTATTTTATATTTTATATTTACAATATGATAACTTTTTCAGTAACTTTAGATATTTGTATTCTATTGAAGGTGAGTTCACAACAATTTATGGAAGGCAACAATAGCTCTAGAAACCCTGATGAGGCCAACAACAATATTTATGGTGAAGCCAATAGTCCATCACCTTCAACCAGGAGGTCACCCCAGCTGAGGCCACTAGTATTCCACCTCCATCGACTGTAACCCAACCACCTACCAACACTGCCACTGCAACTGTTCAAGCAAAGTCTAACCCCAAACATGAAAAGAAAAAAGGTCAATCATCCTCCTCTGCTACTGGATCTATATCTGGGTTATCCAAGGCTACAATTTCTGCTTCAGCAATAGCTACAAATGTTGCCAAGGCTACTGTCAAAGTAATTGTCACTGGTATAGCAAATAGCAAAGATAAAGGAAAACATAAAGCAGCTGAGGTTCAAAAGCCAGGATATGGCTTTGCAGATGAAGATGGAAGCATATATGGCATGGTTGGTGAAAGGAGCAACCCACTATCAAAAAGCAAAGCACAATCTATAATTAAAGGAAAGAAATACTGCTCAGCAAATAGTAATGGACAAGGTAAAAAGATTTCTACCAGAGGCAAGCAATTACTGGAAGCAGCAAATGTTCCAAATAGGCTAACTAAGAAAAAGAAAATGGAAGGCATCGATATCTACACAAACGAGGACACAGAGAGATAAATATACAATGTAAGTCCTTTGATGTCCTTATAATTAGTTTACACAATATAAGAAATTGTCTAATCATTGTTAGGTTGAATTTATATTAGTTAGGTTGAATTTAGTTTTGTTAGGTTTAAAATTAATTTAGTAATGAATGCACACTCCCCCATTCAAATAGTATGGCTTTGTTATGAATGGGATGCATGTGACTACTTATTGGTATTATTTATTGTCATGACATGTTTTTGTCATAGCTTGGTAGGCTGGGCCAGACCATAATGTCAGTTGGGACCAAGCCAAAAAGAGCCAAGAGTACTGCTGCTCTGCAAGATATGGTGGGAACCTAGTGTAGTCAGAGTGGGAAGTCCAATGAGAACAGCATCAAATCCAATAGCCATTAGGGAAAAGAACCCGAAAATGTAGATAAGATGTGATGGAAGATTCTCTAGTTGCTTTTGAAGAGTTCTGACTTTTTTGTTTAGAAAACAATGTAATTCTGTAGAAGCCAGTTACTTCTAGTTTATTTAACTTCTATTAAGTTTTGTCTTGTATAACACTATGGTTTTTGTTTTGGAAACGTAATGGTTTCTGATTTCTAGACAATGTTAGGGCAAAAAAATGATATATTTTGCTCATTTGAACAATGGCTGTTCATAATTTTGCATCGATAGCAAATTATATCCAGGAGAATGAGTATTTTACCAATGATAGTACTGTCTTCATTTTTGCCACAGGTTCTACATATTTAGCAAAATTGGTTTGCTGTTTACCAAAGTTAAACTTGACATTAACATAAACAAGTATAAAAGAAGTACATTAGAATTGTCATTACATAAATCATTATTCAGGGAAAGCATATATTGGTCTAACATTTGCCTTTGATGCTAAACTCTTCAAAATAACACAAACTAAAACAAAAACAATAGAAAAACAAATAGTTCTAAACCAGTTGAAATTCTTAAAGTCGTCCTCTAAGCATTAACACCAAAAGCTTCTTCAAGTCTCTTCTTTAGTTCACAAATCTCACTTTTCAAATGCAAGTTTTCTTCAATCAGTGCTACTTCCAGAAAATCAATCGCATTGTCCTTCAAGCACTCAACCTCATTTTCTGCTCTTTTCAATTCATTATAAAGTAACTTCTCTCTTCTCTTCAACTCTAGGATAATTTCCCTGGCTCCATTAGACAATTTTGCATCGTGCCATGAATGAAACTGACAATGATTTAATGGATATTGGCTACATCCATAAAACCTTCTTCTAGGATTCATGTTAATCCATAAGCATCTCATAGGGGCCTTTTTGTTACAAAAACAATAAACAAAAGGTGCTTTATAATCCAATTCAGCTGAATTACTTGAACTTATGAGCTTGTAAGAACCAAAATCAAAATCTCCTTTTGATTAACTGAAAAAGCTCAAAAACTGAATTCAAAATCATGCCATTGATTGAACTAAACCCTAAATATAGAAATCAAAACAAAAAAAATTCAAACCTCACCTTGAGACTGAAGACCCAGCTGAAGCAGACATGTTCAAACCCTAAATCAATGCAAACTCTAACTTGCCAACCACAAAACCCTAAACAAGAAACAGATCGAAGGAAATAAGAAGAAAGGCTCACAACCTAGTTCCAGATTAGACTAAAGTTGAAGAAAATGCTATAACAATTGATTTGCTCATCAGGGAGAGAAAAAACAAAACGAGAAGAAGAAATTGGAAAGGGAAACACTTTTACCGATTAATAAAGATTAATAAAGGGTTTTTCTTTTTCTAATTTTACTAATTTTCTGAAAAAGAAAAAATTAAGCTCTAAATGCCACGTGTGCCACGTCATATGTTAGTAATCGTTACGGCGCGTGTTGCTCACGATTGACTTTCTGTCTGAATTAGACCTTATTTGATTAACTCGAAAACGTTTAGACCTTGATTGTCAAAATTAAAAGGTTTAGACCTTAATTAAAAATCGGCCCAAACGTTTAGGCCTAAATTGAGTATTTACTCACCAAGGAAATACTAATTTATACCTACTTCGTAGCAGTCACTGTTTCATGAAAACTTCTACCTCTAAGTCAATTTTTTTTTTGTTACTTAACATATAGGTTATTAATAGTTTTGCCATTTTACATTGCTAAATGGAGTTTCCATATGGAAAATAAATGAAAATTAACATATATTATCTATGTGGTTAATTATCAGAATAAACATTTAAAATGACTTTTTAAATTTTGAGAGGATATGACCATTCAAAATAAATTTGTTTATTAAATTACCATTCTCTTTAGTTTTGATTATATAACATGTTTCTACTAAATTTAAAATTAATTGATAATTAAATTTATAAATAATTGATAACTCAAAATAATATGTTATACGACAAAATTTATTGTTTTAAAAAAAATGAAATATAGAGAGAAAAAGAAAACCCTAAATGTCGATCAATTATATAGAATGAGCCAAATGTTACCAAGATTAAGTGGTGTTAATGTGCAAAATTTAATTTATAAAGGTATTAATTATAGAAATTTCAAATGACCTTGATGATTTTATAATGCCTAAGAAATTATAAATAATGATCAATTTCTACTCAAATGACCAACTTTTTTTATTATATGACAATATAAAATTACTAAGGTAAAATTATTAGAGTAAATACAATCAAAATATAACGATCTAATATCACCAATGACAGGTTGTCAAATCTAATTACTTGCAAGTAAATGTCTCCTTACAACTGTAATCAATTGCCATCAAACAATGACTTGTCCCTATCACACTTACCTAATTCAATGTACCAAATAATTCTTTACTACATCAAGAATTTATATTCTTAGCAAAACCCATTAATTATAGCTATATAGGTATTAGATCATTTTTGTTTGCAAAGCAGACAAGGCATTAAAATGGAGCAAGGCCCAAGTCCATCCGTCACTGACAATCACTACCCTCTTTCTTTAGACTTCATTTTCTCATCTTTCCTATTACACTAGAAATTTACCCGGGCTACGCCTCGGGATTTTTTTAATTTTAAGTATTTAAATTTTATGTTTTAAAAATATGTGAGGATTAATAGGGATAATAATATCTTAAGATATAAAAAAATTGAACATATAATTATTGATATTACATGTAAATCAAAATATAATACAAAAATATATAAAAAATCATTTTGATATACACACCAAAGATAATGTTAATTAACTAATAAATAAAAAAAATATAATAAAAAATATAATATTATATATAAGCTGAACATGTTAATTAACCACTAAATAAAAATATATATAGTAAATCAAATATTGAATTCTTCAATAATAAATGAATTTTAATAACATATATAATATAAAAAAAGTGAAAAATTTCCTCAAACCCCAAAAAATGACCAAATTAAACTTTTGTTTAGGGTTATCGAGGATTAAAAAATCCTACAAAAAATATATTGAAATTTTCAATAATATAAGTAAAAATTAAAATAAAAAAAAAAGAAAAGAACAAATGGGCCCTTTAGCCTAAAATACCAAAAAAAAAAGAAGCTAATGAGGGGAGTGACAATTGACCACTTGTATTTGTATATTTGTATGCGGAATTCCTAATTCAAAATTCAAATTGAAATGTACAATGATTCGATAGATAAGATTTTCCCTTCCTTAAAACAGCAAAATATACCTCTTTCCGCCTTAGAATTCCCCCAAAAAAGGATTTATTCATTATATGGTTGTTATATGATATGAGACCAAAAATAGGAAATGGAAAGATAATTTTTGTATATTAATAGATGAAATAAGAGTGTGGAAAACAGCATCTCCCTCTCCTCTAATGCTCTTTCATCGGGTAGTATAAAACTATATGTATATAATATGAACCAAATCATTTGACTGTTACCAAACCAAGTTGGAAAAGAAAACTTACAAAATAGACTTCAAAATAGAATAAGAGGCCCAAACACATTCCGTAGCCCAAATCCAAAAATAAAGCCAAAGTTATATCTACAATAGAAGTCCACCCATGAAATGAAATAAAAAAAAAATCAACCAATGGGGAGGTGACAATTGCACCTCCCTCCCCCCCCCCCCCCAAATATGCTTCACTTTTCATTTAAGGGAGTTATAGATTTTTTTAAAAAAAAATACTATTTTTTAATAGAAAATTTTTGTATTATAGATAACTTAACAGCTATCTGTGATTATAAAATAGAAAATTCATACACTTTTCTTATTTGGTGTTTTTATGCTCTAACATTATTTCAAAATATATAAAGTTGACACACCTGGACCTAATCTGACTTTTCCATACAATCGGAATAGTATAAGACGGCATATTAACTAAATAATACGTCGATCCGGATGTGTTAAGATGAAGAAGAGAAGTGGAAATTAGGATAAGATGGAGTTGAAAGATGAGACAAGTAACCATGCATAGAAGCTCTAATTGGACTTCTTTAAGTCCATAGCCAATGGATTGGATATCCATTAGTGAATTTTTTCGGTGGATTAGGCCAAGGATCGAGATTATGAAAGGTGGAAAAGAGAGAATTAAGTCTACCATGGGATTCAAGTAGGCCCAGTGTCAGGCTTACCTATAAATAAGGGGGAGTTGAGCTCTCCCCATTTCATTTCTCTTCTCCCTCTCTTCCACTCCTCTAATTGGCTCTCTCGGAGCAATTTTGGACTTTTGGCAGATCCGGACAAACCGATCGAAGGATCAAGGTGAGATCTTGGTATGTTATTCTACTCACCTAAATCTATGTTTTATTAAGTTTTCATGCATTTCCATGCATTGGTCTAGGAGAGATCCAAGCTCAAAGTTAGGTTTAGCTTTTAGCTAGATTCTAGTTTAGATTTGAGATCTAGGAACTTTAAGCATGTGATTCTCGTTTTTCTTTCGCTAAAAGTGTTGTGGATGGTGTAAGGATCGTCTTTCTAAGTTGGTAAGTCAAAAGAAGGTCGAACGATGCAAAAATCGAGGCAAAGGGCTCGGTTTCCGAGCCATTGGCTCGACTTTCGCACTAGAGTCATGCACTGTGTAGCTCCCGTACGGGAGCCGTGCAGATCCTGCGCGAGAATGGTTCCTGACATGAGGAAACTGCCCCAAACCCTAGGGGTAACATGGTAATTTTGTATCAAGTGTTCTATCCTTGAGGAATAAATCGGTACCTTTGGTGCGAGTTTTATGGAAAAGCTCGCAGATTGAAGAGCAGACTTGGGAGCCTGAGAATGATATGAGACGTGACTTCCCCCATTTGTTTGATGATTAGTTTAATTAAATTTCGGGGACGAAATTTTCGTAAAGGGGGGAGAGTTGACACGCCCGGACCTAGTCCGCACGTGTCAAGTTTTGTGTATGTATATAGTTGTCTAGTCAAGATACCAAATTTGACTTCCCATGGATATTTTAAACTTCATTTAGCTCAATTTCTTTCTTAAAAACCCTAAAATTGAAGTCCGGGGTTGTGGGCCCCACTTGGACACGAATCCCAAGGAAATTGAGCCGAGTTGACCAGAGTCAACTCAGAAAATGTTGACTCCGGCGCCGGACATGGACGGGTCCGGCGCCGGACCCATAACAATTATATGGGGTCTCGGCCACCCGAGACCCCCATTTTCTCTTCTCTTCCTTGTTCTTCATCTTCTCCGAGCTTTCTCTTCCAAATTCTTTCGAATCAAATTCTCAATCTCCTTTCAAACACTCAATTAAACATCAACACCAACTTCTCTTGTATTCTTGAAGATCAAAACACCAAAATTTCCAAGAAAGCACCAAATCTACAAAATTGTCATTTCGGCGACAGTTTGTTCTTCGAGCTATATCTTTCAATTCAACTGTGGGAAGTGGCTAGGAATTTGGTATGTTGTTCTAGACTCATCAAGCTTTAATTTGATAGTTTACATGCTTGATTTCGTGGTCTGTGCTAAGAGAAATTGTTGATTGAAGTTGAGATTTCTGTTTTGCCCGAGATATGTTAACCCTTAGTGTTTTGATTCAAAATTCGAGCATGTTTAATGGTTTGATTCCGTTCTTGAAGCTGTAAATCCTTAGATTAGGTGTTTAACTTGCTGGGTTTCAATTTTGGTGCGAATTGGTTGTGAATCAAGCTCAAACCGAGCTCGATTTGGTGCATGGCTGATCACGGCCATGCGCTGGAGACGTCTCCGGCGCCAGACTCAGTGAGTCCCGCGCGGGAGTTGCTAAATTTTGGGATTTTCCTCCCAAATTGGCTCCCTCACGCCCGGGAGTGAGCCACCAGCAAGTGAGGGTACTGTAGCTTAGGGGCATTTTCGTAATTGTTCACCAAGTGTCCGATTTTTACCCCGGAACTTCCCTGACACTTTTCTAAGCCCTGAATCACATCCAAACCCAGTCATAGGTCATATTAGAGCCTCATAGGTGCATTCATAAATTGTAATTATGAATGCTAACTTATATTTCCGTGTACTAGGGCTCCGGTTGAATCGAGTGCGGCGATGCTCCGGAGGTTAAGCTACATGGAGCGCTTGGGAGTATACGATTCTCCCATCACTGTGAGTGGCTTAGTTTTCAATGCTTAGTCACTAGGGCAAAATGTTTTAAAAACATAAATTGTTTTAAAAAGGTTTTACAACGGTTTTGGGATAAGGGTAATCCACGGCACACACTTTTTATTTTGTGATACGCCCACTTATGGGGGTAGGATGATTTTAAAAATACAAAAGCTTGTGTGTGTTTACATGTTTTAATATTTATATAAGAAATATTATTATTATTATTATTATTATTATTATTATTATTATTATTATTATTATTATTATTATATTTGGGGTACGATGCCCCTGAAAGAGGAGTGATTGAGTGGGATTCCTCGGAGCTCCAATTTACGGGAGCGTGGACCGAGTTTGAGAGCCTGCAGATTACTCACCCGTGGACCGCCTATCGAGGGGCACGGTGAGTCAAGCCTGGTTGGGAGAGGCGCGTAGGAAAACTCGCCAGAGCTCCAGTTCACTGTGTTCCACCACAGTGAGGCACCACCGAGGGAACGGGCTAGAGTAAGAGATAAAAAGAAAATGTTTTTAAAGAGGAAAGAGATAGCCCTCGGTGCAATAAGGCATACGACTGGCCAGTCGTGCCTTCAGTGTATTAGGTGCCAGCCCATGAGTATTTAATTATTTTTAAAGGTTTTTAAATTTAATTCTCCTTAGGAGAATTTCAAAAGAGGATTTGAAAACAAAATTTATTTTATTTACTTTAGTTATTTTATTTTATTATATTTTGATTACCCTGTTTTCCCTAACCCTGATGGAGACCCATTGAATCTCTGTCACTCACCTGTATCCTGTGTGGATGGATGCAGATTCGCGTACGAGGTCAGCCAATAGATTGGAGGCTCACTAGAAGGCGTCGGTGGCTTAGGCTTAGTAGTTTTCCGCTGCATAGGTATTTCTTTTAAATTAATCCATTGGTGCACTGATTAAGTTTTATTATTTTATTAAATGATTTAAATCAAAGTTTTATTTGTTTTGCAGCGATGATATTCATTTCTATGCCTTGCGGTGCTTCTGGTGCGTGACCGGCCGGCACGTACATCGAGGCAACGTGGCGGTTACCACGTGGCCGACCCTGGGCTGGTCGGGGCGTGACATCTTAGGTCATGCGAAAGCCTCATAGGTGCATTCATAAGTTTCATTATGAATGCTAACATGTATTTTCGTGTATTAGGGTTCCGGATGATCGAGTGCGGCAATGCTCCGAAGGTTAAGGTACATTGATCATTTAGGAGTATACGAATCTTCTAACACTATAAGTGGCTTAGATTTCTTTGCCTAGCCACTGGGGCCAGAGGTTTTAAAAAAGGTTTTAAAAACGTAAATGATTTTCAAAGGTTTTGGGATACGGGGAATCCACAGGCGCACACATTTGCTTGGTGATATACCCACGTAGAGAGTGGGACACTTTTAAAGAAAAGTATAAAGATTTATGTGTCTGTGCTTATATTTATGTTTATGTGTTTTAAATATATATGTTTTATACATATATATGTGATATTTGATGCGGATGAGATGCGAGATGAGCGATTGAGAGGTGTCCTCGGTGCTTCGATTTGAGGGAGTGTGGACCAAGTTGAGAGGCATGCATAGACGCAACCGTGGACTACCTATCAAGGGGCACGGTGAGCAGAGACCCTGGAGAGAGGCGCGTAGAGAAGCTCACCTGGGCTCGATGTAGCTGTGTTCCACCACAGCGTTTAGCACCACTAAGGGAATGGGCTAGAGAAAGAGAAAATGTGAAAATGTTTTAAAAAGAAAAGAGATAGCCCTCGGTGCAGTGAGGTATACGACCGGCCAGTCGTGCCTTCAGTATATTTGAGGCCAACCTATTTTATTTATATTATTTAAATAGTTTTAAATCAAATTCTCACTTGGAGAATTTGAAAATAGATTTTGAAAACAAATTTATTTATTTTATTATTGTTATGTTTTGGATTACCCCGTTTGCCCTAACCCCGATGGAGATTCATTGAACCTCTGTCACTCATCTGTATCCAATGTTAATGGATGCAGACCTGTATACAAGGATAGCAAATAGATCGGAGACTCACTAGGAGGCGTCGATGGCTTAGAAGTAGTAGTTTCCGCTGTGTAGGTATTTCCTTTAAATTAATCCATTGATGCATCTTTTAAAGTTAATTATTTTATTATATGATTTTTAATAAAATTTTAGTACTGTTTTGTAGCGATGATATCCATTTCTATGCCTTGCGGTGTCTCGGATGCATGGCTGCAGACACGTACTTCAAGGTAGCATGGCGGTTGCCACGTGGCCGACCTCTCCGGGTCGGGGTGTGACAAAGTCAAGACCTACACACTTTAGGATTTTAAGCCTAATTTCATACTCCCTATGCCGCAAAATATATCACTTTTAACTATTTCATAAAATCAAAAGAAACAACATTTTTTTGTTAAATTTTATGTACCTTTCACTTGTCTATTTTACCCCTAATCTAATTTTTTTCTTTTCTTAATGTTCAAAGAGGGAATATAGAGAGGAGACATGTATTAAATATGAGGTTTTTAACTTGACAAGATAAGGGTACTTTTGGAAAAATACAATAATATTACCTTGGTTTTATACAACTGACAAATATTTTAGGAGAATGAAATCATCCAAAAGTGACATATTTTGGGACAAATGGAATATTAATGGTTGCGGTTTGAATAAGCTAGATTTATCAAAAGTGTTTTTAAAAAGTGTTTGATGAAATTGCTATGAAAAAATTACATAAGTGTTTGATATTACAATGAAAAAATATTGTAGAAAAGTCAAACATATATATGTATATATATTGTGGGTAAATGTTGAAATATTTGGAAATACATGTTTATTTTACTTAACATTGCAGGCACCGTATGCTATAATATACTTAACACTTCTTTAAATGTTCTATAAAAAAATATTTGGTCGACCTTACATTAAATGTAAAACTCCCTTGCATGTACAACTTACCACGTAAATGTGACAATCCAATTGCTAATTAATCTCCAATACTAATATTATTCTTTATACGAGTCGTTAATGACTACAATTTGATCGTTTAAGGATTTTCCCTCATTTAACATATAGCTTATTAAGAATTTTGCCATTTTAAACTTTGATTAAAGTTTCCATCTTAATTATTACCAGTTATATAGAATGAATGAAAATTAACGCCTAATCTATTTAGTTAATTGTCCCAATAGATACTTAAATGACTTTATTTAAATCGGAGGAGGATATGACAGCCCATAAGAAGTTTGTTTACTAAACTAATATCACCTTTGATTTTAATTACATGATAATTTTTTATTACAATTGAACACATTTATTGATATTAACAAAAAATAAATCCAACTCAAATAATTTAAAATTTAAAAAAAGTAATTTATTATAAAAAAATTTTCTACAACAAAATTTCTTTTTTTAAGAAATTAAAGTATAAAAAGTTAAAAATATCTATAAATTTTGATCAATTATATAGAATCAAGCAAATGATACTGATAGGTGTGATTAACACCTATATTTTATACCTTATTAGAGCTCAATTGTGCATATGTTTGTGTAATTTAAGGAAAAATTTGGTTAATTGTTCCTCACTTTAGTTATTTGTTTGTTGTGTAGGGAGAAGATGTGCTTTTGATTCTTAATGAAGCTATTTGGAGACTAAAGAAGTGAAAAATTGAAGAAAATGAAGCAAAGTGTTCGATCTGGATCAAATGAAGTTCAACCAAGGCCGGCTAGGATGAATTGTAATTTGAGACATTTTTCTGACTTCAACCAGGGTTAGGTCGAAACTTAACCAGCCTCCGGTCAAGTCTAATGTGAAATTGCCAATAGGAATTTTAGCACATTTGGACTCTAGGTTTTATTAGTTTCCTTAGCTGATGATATATAAGAGATTTAGAAGTCGATAAACAATAAGCTACTAAATGTAGAGAAGAAAGAAAGTGTCACACCTCGATCTGAGGGCTCGGCCATGTGACAACCGCCGTACCACCTCGAGATGTGTGCCTTAAAAGACGGGCTATCCAAGATGGTACAAGGCATAAATAAGGGGTACTCGAGCACTAATTGAAAAATATAAGGAAAATAATATAGAAATATCATAAGATATTTATATAATAAAAGTGACACATTTTACGGTGCAAACATACAACGAAAAGATAAGATAAAGTATACACACTACTATTCCGAAGCTAGGATTCACAAGGGGATCTGAGTGGAACCTACAAAATCGTGTCCGCCGGTGATATACCAAAATCACTGTCCACCGGATGCCTGTCATCCGTAACCTGATGACCTACAAAAATAGGTGAATGGTGTGAGTACAAATATATATGTACCCAGTGAGGGACCTGGTTATAATGACCAATCACCTCAAACTGGGGATATGAAATAATCCAAAACTCTTTTAATAAACCATCTTATGAAATCATATGAAATCCTAAGCCAAAATAAATAACAAATCTCGTAAATGGACTGGCATCTAAAATCGTCCTAAAGGTACACCCGTGCACTTAGGTGTCCCGTTGGATCGTCAAGGGCTTTAACTCATATCTTAAAACCATTTTTTTTATAGAATTTGTTTCTTGAGCCAACTTCTGCAACAAAAGATTATTAGAGAAAGAAGAACCAACAGCAAGCAAAAGCCTTGCAACAAAATAGCTACGTCAGTGAAATAAGTACTTCTTTTGCCACCAAAATTGAGATTTGCATGGTATTGTACCTGCCACAGTCTTTTACTTCAACAAATCAAGCTCCGCCACCAAAGAAAAAGAGAAGTCTTTCAGGAACCCAGGTTAATTCAAATCAAATCAGGGGAATGACAAGAGAATTTAAAGGGAGGCTATGGTAAGTAGAAGGGAAACAGAGGGTTGAGGACAAGCAATCTAAGAAAGGGAATGTCACACCCCGACCCTCCCAGGCCGACCACGTGGAAACCACTACGCTACCTCGAAGTACGTGCTGGCCAATCACGCACCTGAAGCACCGCAAGGCATAGAAATTGATACCATCGCTGCAAAACAACTAAAACTTTAATTAAAATAAAATAATTGACTTTAAAAGTAATGCCAGTGGACAAATTTAGAGAATACCTACACAGTGGAAACTACTAAGCCTAAGCCACCGACGTATCCTAGTGAGCCTTTGTACTATCTGCTAACCTCGTACGTGGATATGCATCCATCCACATTGGATACAGGTGAGGTACAGAGGTTCTAAGAATCTCCATCGGGGTTAAGGCAAATAAGGGAAATCCAAAATAAAATAATAACAAAATAAATATTTTTCTTTTAAAAAACTCTTCTCAAATTCTCCACTAAGAATTTAATTAGAAATCATTTTAATAAAAATATATATATACATATCTCAAATGAGCTGGCATCTATCATACTGAAGGCTCGACCCGCCGGTCGTATGCCTCACTACACCGAGGGCTATCTCTTTTCTTTCTAAAACATTTTCTTTTTTTTCTCTTTCTCTAACTCGTTCCCTCGGTGGTACCCATCGCTGTGGTGGAACACAACGACCTAGAGCCCTGGCGAGCTTCCCTACACGCCTCTCCCAGGGTCTTTGCTCACCGTGCCCCTCGATAAGCGGTCCACAGCTGAGTCTCATGCATGCTCTTAAACTCGGTCCACGCTCCCGCATATATTGGAGCACTGAAAAACCCTCTCAATCACTCATCTCGCATCCCATCCATATATATACATATATATATACACATAAATATATATCTTTAAAATACATAACATAAACATAAACACACACACATAATTCTTTAAATTTCCTTTTAAAACATCCCACTCTATACATAGGTATATCACCATGCAAATGTGTGTGTGTGGATTTCCCGTATCTCAAAACCTTTGAAAATATTTATGTTTTTAAAACCATTTTTAAACCTTTGTGCCCAGAGGCTAAACAAAGAAGTCTAGGCCACTCACAGTATTGGGGGATTGGTATACTCCCAAGTGCTCCACGTAGCTTAACCTCCGGAGCATCGTCGCATTCGATTATCTGGAGCCCACGTAGCTTAACCTCCGGAGCATCGCCGCATTTGATTATCCGGAGCCCTAGTACACGTAAATCCGTGTTAGCATTCATAATTAAACTATGAATGCACCTATGAGGCTCTAGTATGACTTAGGACAGTGTTTAGATGTGTTTCGGGGCTTAGAAAAGTGTCTGGGAGGTTCCGGGGTAAAAATCAGACACTTGAAGAAAAATTACGAGAATGCCCTGAGGGCTCATGGGCTGCCCATGCGGGCTGGGTCCAGGCCAGGCAGGCCTTCCCACGTAGACTAGGCTGTGCTTGGCCCAAGTCCCACTTAGGGAAGTGGGCAGCCGCCCACTCCCACGCGAGAGTGCCTCGCCTCCTGCGCGGGAGGCTTGAAAATGGTTTCTCCCGAACGGGAGAGATCGCGGGAGCCGCCTGGGAGCCTCGGGAACAGAGGCATTTCCTCTGTTTTCGAGCCCCTCGGACCACGGATTGGCCCAAAAATCGAGACGGACATTCCTCTAGCCTCCCACGATGCATTTACCGAAGCAAAATCGAGAATCACAAGCTCAAAGTTCCTAGATTTCAAATCTAGACTTAAAATCTAACTGAAAAGCTAAACTAACTTTGAGCTTGGATCTCCCCTAGACCAATGGATGGAAATGCGTGAAAACTTAGAAAAACGTAGATCGAGGCGTTAAGAATAGCATACTACAATCTTACCTTGATCCTTCAGTCGGATTGTCCGAATCGGCCAAAAGTCCAAAATTGCTCCAAGAGAGCAATTGAGAGAAAAGAGAAATGAGAGAAGAGAGAAAGAGAAAAAATGAAGGGGAAAGGCTCGGCCTCCCCCTATTTATAAGGAAGTCCGGCACCGGTTCTACTTGGGCCCCGGGCCAAACTTTCTCTCCTCTTTTTAACCTCTCATAATCTTGATCCTTGGCCAAATCCACCGACCAATTCACCAATGGACTTCCAATCCATTGGCTATGGACTTAAAGAAGTCCACTTTTGTGTTTCCATGCATGGTCAATTACCTCATCCTCCAACTCCGTCTTATCTTAAGCTTAACTTCTCTTCTTAATTAGACACATCTGGACCGACGTATTGTTGACTTAATACGCCATCTTACACTATTCCGTTCGTACGGAAAAGTCATATTAAGTCCGGGTGTGTCAAGGAAGCCATAGTTACTGAAAAATAGAGAAGACTCAGAGACTTAGGGTTTGGATTTGGGGAAATTATCGATTAAAGGTTAGTCATCAAATCTAGATGATGGGTTGTGGGTTCTAGCGATGATCTATCGAACTGGTGAGTTTGTAAGATTGGAAACCGGTTTTGAGTCTCGGCCTAATTTTGTTTTGGGAGAGGGGGAGGAAATCAAACTCGGAAAAAGAGTTGATGTCACTGCTGCACTCACCGCGGAGGAGCTATCGGAGCTTTCAAGTTGAATCATGAATGGCAGTAGAGGAAGGTAATCAAGGAGAACGAAGAAGAGAAAGTTTCCCTAGAAAAAAAAAATACCAGTGGTTGAGTTTGTGTCTTTTTTCTTTCGTTTTTTTACGTTTCTGGTATTTTTTTATTTTAACTTTTTTTCTCTTTTTATTTTTGAACAATTATATTTAATTTATACCCTCTCTACATGTCCATATTTCATTGGTTCACTTGCTATTTATTAGATGTGTAATACACGAGCCGTCTTTTCTGACAGTATACCCTTAATTAAGTTGATTTTGCTAATTTTGGCCCTCAATCGACCAAATTAAAAGGTTTGATCCCAAATTAAGCCATTTTGAAAAGATTTGGCCCCAAATTGAACAATTAGCCTAGTATTTTTCCTTTAAGTTTTTTATTGTGCTCTCTCATTCTATTCTTATATTTCATTTTATAGTTCGTTCTTTAATATATATATATATATATATATATATTAAATCTCCACCTAATATATATTATATAAATTAAAGGTTATGTGTGTAAGTACATAAATAATTATATATAGTAGTTTTATAGAGCAATAATCACAAATATAATGTATTAATATTTATATAAATTAAGGGGTTAATTTTGTTCTTAAATAATTTTCTTGAAATTCATAAAAAATTAAATAAAATATAAAAGTGTATATTGGATTTTTTACATCTTTAATTTCATACCTTTAATAGTCATTTTAAATTCTCACCTCACCACCATTGTTGTTTTTACGGAACATAAAACTTTTTACTATGAATTCCAATCTCACCACTGCAATAACAGTCTAAATGCCACCATGACTTTTAATCTCACCATTATCAATCTCAATGTTACACCGCAAGACCCTAACAAAAAAAACAATAAAGAGTAACAATTACATCATCTCCTTTTCTAAGATGCTTCATCTTCTGTATGATGGAGTAATAGATAAGTTCACCAAATCAAAGAACTAATTTTCTACTATATTTCCGCGTTGACAGAACAAGTCAACGCCACAAACTTGCGAGGAAATGTGTCACCAAATACAGAGGAAAATACAGAGGAAAAGACAAGGAAAAGAGAGAGCTGAATGAACCTTTAAAAGTTGTAACTTGAAAAGCTGCAACTTCCTCAGATGAATCTTACCGAGAGGGAAAGATAGAATTTTAAGGTTAGTTTTCGGTTTATCTTGTACTTTCCGTACACTCAAAATACTTCTTCTGTTAGATAGAACAAGAGCTTTCTTCTGTTTCTTTTGATACTGTTATTCTATGTCTTCAGCTTCATTGTTTCTGAAGTTGGTTGCTAGATATATGAATTTGGTCTTATGTTTTTCTTGTTGTTTGGACCATTTGCTTCCTTCGGTGCTTTGTTTCAAAAGATTTAGTTTCTAGAGAAGTGGAGTTTTTTTTTTTTTTTTTTTTTAGAATTTTTTGCTTCTTTTTGGCCTTAGTTCTTAGATTCAACTTTAATCTAATTTAGGATTCCTTGTGATTTTACGTCCATCCCTTTGTTGGATATTTTTTAAGTTTTCAATTTTCATCTATCGTTGTTCAATAGCTTGAACTTTTGATCTAGGCAAGTATTAGTGTTGGATTTGTCAATCAGATGTTTAAGCAATTTATGGACGCAGTTTGAGTTAGAGAAACAGGTGCTTTAAGGGTTTCACTTTGAGCCTTTTTGGTTTTGCTCCTAGGGGGAATATGCATCTATGGCTTTGAGTTGGAAGGACAGGAAAATTTAATTGTGGCAACTAAACATATAGTGACAGCATAGGATTCTAATAAGAACCTTAAGGTGTAAAGACGATTTTGTTAGAACTTGGTTGCCAATTATCTAATATGGCTACAATTGATGATAACATGGTTGAGGATGGGAAAAGTGGGATTGAAGAGCAGTTGAGTGTTGTCCAGGAGAAGATTCTGAGTTGGGAGGCAGATGAGTCTATGATTTGGGATTCAGGCCCAGATGAAGCTGCTGAATATCTGAATGCTGCAGATGAAGCCCGTAAGTTGACAGAGATACTGGAGAATCAGTGTTTAAATAGCGAAGAAGATAAAGAGTTGTTAGGTAGGGCTCATGATGTTCTTCAGACGGCCATGCTAAGGCTTGGAAAAGAGTTTAAGCGCATGCTTTTTCGGTATAGGCGACCCTTTGAGCCTGAACACACGTCTTTTCGTTCCAGTGAGGATGTTTCTGTTGATGAGAGCTCCATAATTTCTTGTGGAGACCCTAACATCAGCAGAACCTCAGTGGACTTCATCATTGATTTGGTTCATCCCCATGTGATTCCTGACCTCAAATGCATTGCCAATTTGATGTTCATGTCAAAATATGGTCATGAGTGTTGCCAGGCCTTTGTCATTGTTCGCAAGGATGCATTGGACGATTGCCTCTTCAATCTTGAAATGGAGAACTTGAGCATTGAAGACGTGGCCCGGATGGAGTGGGGAAACTTAAGCTCCAAAATCAAGAAATGGGTTAGAGCTATAAAGGTCTTTGTTCGGCACTATCTTGCCAGTGAGAAATGGCTGTGCAACCAGATTTTTGCAGGTCTTGGATCAGCTGGCTTGCTATGTTTCATCGAGGTGGCAAAGGATTCGCTGATGCAGCTTCTGAACTATGCTGCGGCCATTCCGATTGGCTCTCATCGACCAGAAAATCTGTTTGAAATTCTTGACATGTATGCAGTGCTTGTAGCTCTTCTTCCTGATATTGATGCACTGTTTTTGGATGAGGCTGGTTCTTCCATTAAAATAGAGATTAATGAGATTTTGAGGAGATTGGGTGATTCTGTAAGACCAACTTTGCTTGAATTGGAGAATGTTGTTGCAGCGAACGCATCTACAAACCCTTTAGCAGGAGGTAGAATTCACGGTTTGACCAGATATGTTATGAATTACATCCAGCTTCTTGCAGAATATAGGGATACTCTCAATTTGCTCCTTAAGAACCAAGAAGGAGCGGCCGCTTCCCCACTCTCCCCTGACAGGAGTTGTTTTCCAATGGCTGTCAACTTCCATTCACTCACTTCAATTCTAGAAGTCAACCTGTACGATAAATCCAAATTATATAAGAATGCTTCCTTGCAACACTTGTTTTTGATGAACAATATACATTACATGGCTCAAAAGGTTAAAAATTCAGAACTCAGGCTTATATTTGGAGATAGGTGGATTCGAGAGCACAACGGGAAAATCCAAAAGCATGCAATGGACTATGAGAGGGCTACTTGGAGTTCAATTCTCCTTTTATTAAGCTACGAGATCAGCTCCAGTTCTATCTCAAGGACTTTTCTCAGGGAAAGATTACGGAGCTTTTATGTTGCTTTTGAAAAAGTTTATAGAACACAGACCGCATGGCATATCCCAGATGTTCAGCTTCGAGAAGAGTTACGAATTTCAATCTCCCAGAAAGTGACGCTGGCTTATTGGTCATTTCTTGGATTACTAACTATAAATTACCATGTTGGTGGTGAGAAACTCATCAAGTATGCTGCGGAAGATCTGCAGGATTACTTGTTGGACCTCTTCGAGGGAAACCAGAAATCATTGCATAATTGCATAACCTCAAATACATACACGTTTGTATCTTTTAGGGGTGAAAGGCTTCCATTGTATATGCAGCCTTTTATTTGATCAATAAATAGGTAGATTAACGCAAATCTTAATGTCCAACTACAAGAAGAGTGATGATCACATGGAACTGGGTTCTGTGAAAATGACGACAAAATCAAGACATGGCACAATTTTGATCGTATATTTAAATTAAACCTACTATTACAATAAATATTATAAATATTAAAACTTACCTTGAAATTTTTTAAAAATGTTATTTGAGGTTAAACTTTTTTAAACTAATGGTTAAATTTAATACCACGTCTTGGTTCTGTGGTAATTCCTAAGGAATCGGTCTCTTGAGTATAATGGCAATTTTATGGAGGCATCAGGCACGTATCTTAGCCAACTGTGTTTTTTGGACCAAAAAATTTACAGTAGCATCAGAAATATGAAACTTTGATCTATTTTACTTGTGTAACTAGAAAGTGACCCGGGCTATACCCCGGAAATTTTTTTAAATCTTAAGTATTAAAAATATGAAGGCTAGGGATAAATAGTAAGATCAATCTATACAATCATATATTGATCTTATATGTAAATTAAAATGTAATACAAATTATATATAAAAATTCATTTTGATATACATAGATAATGTTAACAATTAATAATAAAAATACATATATAAAATATTATACATAAGTTGAAAATGTTTATTAACAATTAAATAAAAATATATTGATCAAATATTAACTCTTTGATAATAAATAAATTTTAAGAACATATATGATACACAAAAAATGTGAAAAAAATTTCTCAAACTCGATAAAAATCACCAAGCTAAATTTTTTGGTAGACTTATTAAGGATGAAAAAATTTCTAAAAAAAAAATTAAGAATTTAAAAAATAAAAGAAAGCACTAAAATTTTTAAAAAAAAAAGGGAGAGAGAAAGAACTAATGAGCTTTAACCCGAAACATCAAAAAAGGGAAAAAAAAAGCCAATAAAGAGGTGACAATGGCACCCTCTCCTCTGATGCCCTTTCATCTTTCCTTTTTTTTTTCTTGTTTTGGTGTAACCAAGGGTATTCCCATGTCTTTAACCCATGACTAATTCCTTTCGAGTTAGGTTGACCAACTATGAGGGTAAAGCTCTTTCAACAATAATTTTCTCCATTCACAAGACTCGAACTAGAGACCTTACTTAAGAGAAACAAGTGTCAAATCATTTGAACCAATTAATTGTAGATCCTTTTGTCTTTCATATAAGGTAGTATAGAAGGTATAGATGGTATAGATTCCTCCTTACTGGCCCATAATAATTTTCAAGAAAAATAGTAAAATATAGGAAAACTCATACCTTGCTTATCCAAAATTTTTTACTTTCAAGCCAAACCGTCCTACTTTTGTGCTTATATCTCAACTCTACGTCTCTCTATCTACCTTTATTTTTGTTTCTCTTTGATGTAATTTAATCGTTTTTCATGCAGAGTTAAGGGCTACAAAAACTTTATCACGTTTGGTTCAATTTTAAGGATGCAAATTAAATGGTTAATTGTAATCACTTTACCTTTGATCGGGTAAAATACTTGCACAGGAAGAGAGGTGTGAAAGTATTTTGCATCATATTTAAATTACTTTGTTATCCCTTATTTTTTAAAAAAAGATATAAAATAGAAGGATAAATTTGAGATTTAAATAAACTTTATAGGGAAAGTGTGTTCTAACCAAATATTACAAAAAACTTTGTATGTAATTTAATTAAACTTTTATGTGCTAAACCAAACACTACAAACTCACTTTGTATGTAATTTAATTAAACTTTTATATACTAAACCAAACACTACAAACTCACTTTGCCTGCAAAATGATTGCAGCCCTAAACTTTGCAGGGAATTACTTTGCATGCAATGTAATTTCTTGCAAAATACCAAACGGGCTCTACATACAAAGTGATTATATGCAAACTATAGGGATGCAAGCAGTTTACATATTAAATCACATTATATTGTTTGGTTAGGTGTGTGTAATTCATATTTAAATTACATGAAAAGCGTTTGCTATGTTTGGTTTAAAAAATAACTTTGCATGCAATTTAAAAAGTAAATTATCAAATTATCAATTTGTTAGTTTGCAATTTAAAAAGTAAATGACTTAATTATGGGTTTTTTTTAATTTTATATTTAAATAGATTTTGCACCCACTATGTAAAATATTTCACCACCCTCCCCATCTAAAGTATTTTATATGGTACAATGCAAAATGGCTAAAAAAAATCCTACAATTTCATTAAAAATTCATACCAAACATCCCTAAAAAAAAATCATACCAAACAGTATAAACACTTTACAACCCTACACTTTACATGCAAAGTGTTTATTTTGCATCATAACAAATGCGCCCTATTTCTTTCCATTTTCCTTTTCAATTTAAGAACCATCTCAGAAGATATTGAGTTCCTCATTTTTGGGAGACTAGTTGAAAACAAGGCTCTTCACACTAACACGGTTGCCATTAATCACTTATCTAATTAGGCTTCAAAATGTATAAGATAACCGAACAGAATCCTCCAATCCCAAATTTTTTTTTTCCTAATTGAATCCCAAAATACCCCGAAAAGGGCCAACCAGATCCGAAATCATGGCAACTGTGATATCAGAGCCATTAGTTCTCGACGCGAAGAATGCCGACATCGGCAACATTGAGTCGGAGCGGGTCCTGGGATGGAAAGAGCAAATAATGATAAAAGGGCTCGCCGTGAGCGCATTTTGGGGACTCTGTTTTGCATCATCACTCACAAACTATTTCTTACAACCAAGGTTATTCCGTCGCTAAACGTCGGCACTGGATTGCTGGGTTTTTCCTTTGTGAAATCCTGGACCAGTTTCTTGAATAAGTTGGTTTCAAGTTTCGCCTTTTACCAAACAAGAAAGCACCATTATTCAAACTTGCGTTGTGACTTGCTACGTCCTCGCTTTAAGCGTTACATGCATGTGTCACAGGCGCACACTAACCTATGAGATACTGTCTGCTTTGACCCTCTTGGCCTTATGATTTTGTTTCATAAAAGACGTCTCACATGTAGGAGGTGGTACGATCACTTATATCCCAAGACCATCTCTAGTACATAGCCGATGTGAGATTCATGACTCCCCTTAGACCATGACACATGCAAACTACTAAAAAAGCTTCATTTTTAGTGTTAAATTAAGTAATTAAACTAAATCTTTGATGAGTATCATTTCTACAGCTGAGCTTTAATATCTGATTATTTTTATAGGGGGATTTCGGTTGTATTTGATTGCAATGAGCGAGAAAACATATCAACTTATCGGTGCTGATTACCTCGGAAACGGAGCTAAAGATATTAAGAACCCTGGATTATGGTGGATGACTGGCTTTCTCTTTGTTGTTAGCTTCCTTGGACTTTTTAGCCTTGTTCCACTTCGAAAGTTATAGTTACCATAATCACTATTGTATACTCCTTCTACCAACCCTCGTACTGGGGTTGACTCCGGATTAGTTGGCGTCAAATTTGGCTACCGGATACCACCGGGTTTATAACGGAGAAAAAATATATTAGTGTAGACTCCTTGGTTGTGCAATGATGCCCAATATACTTAGTTCTATTCAAGTGAAGTATTTGTTGCTGTAATTTTGATTTTTCAATTGCTTATAATCAACCTCGTTGCTTTTGAAATAAATCTTAAATGTGACAACGTTGTACTTATCAGTGATTTATCCTACTTTGATGAAATCCTAGGTGTGTACTCTGTGAGATATTCTGTTTGTTGTTATGACTAACTTTTATCTGATCATGTGAGTGAACTTCTGGAAGGGTTTATCAGGTTATGGTCATGGAATATAAACTTACATATCCCAGTGGGACAGCCACAGCAATGTTGATAAACAGTTTTCACACCAACACCGGAGCTGAGCTTGCAAGGTATACATTAGACACATTATGTTCACTGTTGTTTGATAGGACTTCATGTTGTTTCCATTTGATGTAGCACTTAACCAAAAAGGTTATTGGGGAACGAAATCATTTTCTTAATGATATTATCGAAGTTATCGAAGTAGATAAAGAAGGGCAAATGAATAATGCAAGGTATACATCCAGTTCTTAAAATAAGGTATTTATGGCATGTTTGTTACATTAGATTAGATTGGATAGGATGAGAAGGAAAATTACATGTAATTTGTAGTATGATTTTATAGTATTGATATAGATATGCATGGTGGGGAGGATTATTCATAGGATGAGTCAATCCTCTCCATTTCTAGAGGATTAAGTCATCCTATGAATAATTTTCCCTACAATGCAAATTTACGTCATTAATATAAAATTATACTACAAATTACATGGAATTTTTCTCGTCATCCTATCCAATCTAATCCGATATAACAAACATGCCTTTTGAACTTAAATAAACAGATGCCTTTTAATTCATAAAATTTGCTTTGTAAATGATTAAAGAGAATAGTTTTGACCTTCCACAATTGGATTGCCTTCTTTTCCTGATTATATATATAATTGTTGTGACTTTGTTACAAGAAACAGGTCAAGTGTTTAGGAAAATATTTAAGCCTAAGTTCAGTTTGGAGCTGCTTCAAGTGGTTTTTCAGTGGTATTGGAGATTCGTGTGGTTTTAATAACTTTCCCATCTTTGGCTTAACGCTGTACAAAAACATGTAAGTTTCTCTTAAATTTGGTAACTCTCTCTCTCTCTCTCTGTTTTCCCCCTGTTGAAAGAATTCTAAATGTTTCATCTTTGATAGGCAGAATTCAAACTTGATTAGCATATGATTCAAAACTATATTTTGTCTATCATTTTGCATTCTATGACCAGCTTGGCATGTAATCAGATGAAAATTTGGCCTTGAGCAAAATACCATCAACATGATTGATGATGTTACTATAAATGTTGTATTTGTATTGTTAATATTTTACATGGCTTAATCAATTATGCAGGTTCTATTTTGACTTTAATCCAACCTATGTTGGTTGTGGTCTCATTTGCCCTCACATTGTAAGCTGCTCCATCCTTCTTGGGGCTATCATATCTTGGGGTTTTCTCTGGCCCTTCATTTCTTCACATACTGAAGACTAGTACCCTGCTGGCCTGGCTAGCAATGATTCTAAAGGACTTTATGGCTATAAGGTACAGAGAAAGGATTTTCTTTCTTGACTCCTAAGTTTGCTGCTCTTACTTTTCTTTCATGCTTGTAAAAGATTTGATGTTTTTATGCCTTGCATGTTCTGTTTTACACTCAGTTTCTTGCTTTCTCCAACCTTTTCGAACTACTCTCTTTAATAACTTGAATCGAAGAAATTTTGTGGGGCCATCACGTTCACAGGTCTTCATAGCTATTGCTTTTGTCCTTGGAGATGGTTTTTACAACCTGATCAAGATAATATACATTACTGCAAAGGTAATGTGCAACAAAAGCACCAAAGAGAACAAACTTCCTATTGTTTATGAGGTTATAGGTGAGGATAGCCTGGTTAGGCCTCTGCTTGCATGCATTCATTTTGTTGTTATGTATTTGTTGCAATGGTTTTCTTCCAATTGAAATTTTTTATGTTTCCGCAGAAGATGAGAGTTCTATTACGCTAGCACAGCAGAGAAAAAGAGATGAAATATTTCTTAAAGACAGAATACCTACTTGGTTTGCTGCTTCTGCATATGTGGCCTTGGCTGCATTATCAATAGCTACTGTTCCAATCATCTTTCCACCCCTGAAATGGTATTTGGTTCTTGTTTCATACATCAGTGCTCCCGCCCTTGATTTCTGCAACTCTTATGGAGCTGGACTTACAGACTTTAACATGTCTGGCACTTATGGGAAGCTCGGTCTGTTCATTATAGCTTCACTAGTTGGAAGCGATGGTGGAGTTATAGCTGGTTTGGCGGCCTGTGGGGTTATAATCTCCATTATCACCACTTCAGCTGAGCTAACGCAAGATTTTAAGACTGGTTACCTCACTCTATCATCACCCAAGTCTATGTTTGCGAGCCAGCTATTGGGAACTGCTATGGGCTGTGTCATTGCCCCACTCACCTTCTGCTTGTTCTGGACTGCTTTTGACATCGGGTCACCTGATGGTCCATACAAAGCACCTTCTACCGTGATAGAAAGGGAAATAGCCCTTCTCGGTATTCAGGGCTTCTCAGGGCTGCCCAAGCATTGTCTGGCCTTATGTTGTGGATTCTTTGTGAATGCTTTGGTTGTAAACATCCTGAGAGATGTGACTCCCAAGAAAATTTCACAGTTTATTCCTATTCCAATGGCTTTAGCGGTTCCATTCTATGTTGGAGCTTACTTTGCTGTTGACATGTTCGTGGGAACAGTAATATTGTTGATATGGGAAGGCATTAACCGGAAGGATGCAGAGGAGTATGCAGGAGCAGTTGCTTTGGGTTTAATTTGTGGAGATGGTATTTGGTCAATTCCGTCAGCCATTCTCTCCATCTTCAGGATCGACCCACCAATCTGCATGTACTTTGGGCCTTCAGTGTGTAGTTGATCAGGAAGGTTATGTAATTTAACTCCCAATTGTAAACACAATCTAAACACCATTTGCCATTTGACAAAGTTTTAATAAAATAAATTTAGAAATTGAAAAACGACAGTAAAAGCAAATGTAGATGAAGAACATAAGAAATTATGTGATGGAGGAAAAAGCAAAAAATAATTAATATTAATTTTAGCTTTTTAATGGAACAAAATCTTTCAAAGCCTAAAACTTCATCATGACGGTTTAAAGTTGTTAAACTAGGCACATGTCACAAGTGCAAGTTAATGACTTAATATCCAACATGGTTCATGAATTATGCCAAAAATGATAAATTGATCCATGACCTTTTATTTGAAACAATTACATACCTGAATTTTTATTTTGATATATATACGTAAGTACTTGAATGGTCTAAAACTTGATAGAAATCTTTTGATTCCTTATTTGATATTAATGTGACTTTTTCACGTCAAGTTTTAATTAAAAAAATAAGAGTTGTGATTTTTTTATTTTTGACGGTTTCGTTTCCTTTCATCAGGGGTTATGGATTTCAAAATAAAAATTTAGGTACGTAACTGTCTCAAATAAAAGTTCAATAATCAATCATATATATATATATATATATATAAGTCACAAACCAAATTAGTTATTAAGTGGCGAGCTAATTCGATGAACGGTATTGTCATTGACCATGAAAGCCAAAATTATATCCACGGGAAGCTAGTTAATTGTTAAGCTTTTCAAAGTATGCAAGTGATCTTAAATTCAAATCATTACAATTCTTCCTTGATGTCATACGATGCAAGACCTCTTGTTCTGATTCGAAAGATCCAACAACCTGTATCCACTCAAAATTCAAGGTTAATGCATTGGCTGATGACCAAATAATTAGATCCGAATCCTATGATCATCAAAATAGTCAAAATTCACAATGCATGGTTACTGATACATGCAGGATTGAGTGAAAGAAGTATCATATTCAAGTCTAATGAATAGAAATAATATGTTTGAAAAGTTTCTTCAATTTAGGATCCAATGCGATTTATAGCATAGTAAAATTAGTCATGTTATACCACAAATCTCCGGATATTTTGGCATCATCAATGGATATATATATGTCTCCATATCTGCCAGATAGAGTTTATTTTCTCAATCATAGACAATAGTATCTGATAGCAATACATGGTGTATTATTAAGACATTTGGAATGAAAATAGTGAAAAGAGAGGGAAGCACTCACAATCCCATGTGAAGGAAAGGAAAGAGAGATGGAGGGAAATAGAGAAGAAAGGCCCAAACTGCAAGCTTTCTTCCCAAAAAAATTGGCTTTTGCACGTGGGTTTTCTTTCACAGCTGAGTAACAAGTCACTTTCATCACAATTCATAAAACCACAGAGAGAGAGGAGACAGAGGCATGCCTTCAGCCATGGCCATATCCCAATTTTAGGGGCCACTTCTTCTTTCCCTTCATTTCACTACTGAGATATTATGCCAAATATCATAATTCCCTTTCCCAGACTCTTTTCTTTTCCCTCTGCACTCATAAATTCATGACATCCATTTCATTTCGTAATTAAAACAAACAATCAAATATGATTCATAAATGCATACAGCAATGAATTACTGTTTATATTAATGGGAATTTGACATTTTTCCCTGTTAAGTGTCAGATGGAAAATAAGCAAAATCTAAGTTAAAAATTACTATTCCCTCTGTCCATCCCTATATTGTTTGTTCTTCATTTACTTTTACAAAAATTTAAGAAAAATGTTTGAATTAAGTTGAATTATTTTATTATTTTTTATGTTTGTAAGTGTTTTTGAAATTTTGTATAATAATATGATAGTAATAAAAAATAAAATTGAGAATTAAAGTTTATTAATTTTTTATTTATAATAAATGAAAAGATAAATTGAGATAAAAAAAGATAAACAAACAAAATGATACGAAAATACTATAACCTAATAACTAGTCTCCTCAAATAAATGAACTAAATTTCGATAATTAATGTCATCAATGTTTTACTTGTATGTATTGAATTCCAAATCCCAATGCACCCCACTGGGAAATTTTTTTTCTTTTTTCGTTTCCCAGATTGAGGAGGAAAGCAAGAAAAATTAACACGATGAACATGCCTCCAAGTCCAACATTTTGCATAATATATTTATGTAAGAGAGATATATATATATATTCCCAGAAATACTTTCCATTTTCCTTCACTTTCTCCTCCATCAAACAAGACTTTGGAAAAGAAAAAAAATTTGTAGGACTGCGAAAAGATTTTTCTCCTCTTATTTCTTTTTGTTCTTCTTCTTCTTCTTCTTGCGTGAAAGTGGAAAATAAGAAAAGAAATTTAAAGAACTTAATAAAATTAATTTAATGACTATGAGGATGATTCTTCTTGAGCATTTTGCTTTTTAGACCCATCATAGAACTCAATGAGCTTTTGCAACACAAAAACTTGGGTCTTCAAAACAATGATGTAATCTGCAGTTTCTTGGAACAACTGTTCTGCTTTAACCATCTCATCATCGCTGCTCCCATTTTGGGCACGATGAGGAATCAGACTCTTCAGAGCTTCCAGCTTGTCCGAAACCTGCTGCTGCTGCTTGGAACTACACTTGACAAAGCTCCTTCTCTCGCTGCTCCTGCTGCCGCTGCTGCAGCCACGTGCATGAACCACTCGTTTTCTTACTGTATTTCTTGCTCTTCTTGATGTTGCTGGTGATTTTCTTTGAGCTTTTCTCAATGAATTCTTCAAGGTTTTTTGGATTCTCATTTTCTTTTCGACTGTGTTTGTTCCAAAGAGAAAAGAAAGAAGAAGAAGCAAAGAAGAAATGGTGAGAGGTTTCTTTTTTCCCCTTGAGAGTGTAGAGAAGTGTAACGGTGTTTTTGTAAGGATAAGTTAAGCATCTGCCACCTGTTTTATAAGTTTTTACAAAATTGCCATTTTAGTTTATTTTTCTTACGGAAAAGGGCTTAGTTGTATATTAGGTTTATTCTTTTTATTAATTACTATTTATTTGGGATTTTTTTAAAACAAAAAATAGTGTATAGTTTTTGCTAATAAAACTCCCTTTTAAGAAAGGGAAAACGTGGTTTAAAATTGATCATATATTTTAAGTCAAAGAATAAATATTTTGGCATGATGAGGAAGAAAATATATTGTGGAAGAAGTGCTCCATAATTTGTACTACTATTATTGCTTACCCCTTTTTTTAATCTTTTTATATTACTAAATAATGTGATTAATTGTTAACGATTAAGTAGTTTTTGCTTTTAATGAAAAGAATAATTGCATTAATCAATTATAGATAAAACATTAGGATACATGAAAATTAATAAGAATTAAACTACATACAAAGCCATCAAGTAGCAATAGTTCTTCAAAGCATACATAAAAATTTAAAATTGATCAATATCATGGGTAATACATTCAATTTAGCTCAAAATTACAGACTTGGGATTACTTTACTGTAGAATTGTCTACTCGATCTTTTGCCTTTGCTTTGAAAATGATACGATAGGATCGTTCGACTTGTGACTTTAAATTGGATTTCTAACTTCTTATACAGTAAAAAAATAAAATTTTTTAAGTTTGTAGGAAGTTCAACAAAAAGATTTTATATATCATCTTTTTTTATTATTTAACCAAGGGTATATACAGACTTTTAATCCAATATTATTCCCTTTCAAATCAAGAATATTAAAGGTAAAGTCCTCTAAGTAAATACGTTTCTAGATAATCAAACTTATTTTCTCATTCTTATAGAGATAGAAGTCGATACCATCTCAACAAATTATTGATTTTTATATGTCATCTTTAATTACACGCCATTATTAACAAATTTGATGGAGCTGGAGTCAAACTTTGAGTTCAAATTATTTAACTTTGGAGCATGAGGAATGCATTTGTGGATTAATTAATTAATTAAAAAATATATATCCCCATGAAATTCCTCAAGTCAACTCTCTTTATATGTGTAGGGTTACCCACCCCTAATACACCAAAAATAACTAGCTATGGCTAGGGTTAACTACCTCTAGATATCCCATATTCCTCTTTTCCTCTTAAATGGAAAATTAAATACTTTTTAGGAATTTGTTTTCTTTGAAAGTACATGGCCTCTCAAATATACAATCCTTATTTCTCATGCAAACAATATTTTTGTTGACCTTCTTCCATGTAACAGTATCCCTTGAAGATATAAACCTATTAGTTGTTCATTTGACTTGAACCAATTGGAATCTGATCTAACTTCCAACTTTTGGACTTTAAAGTAATTGACTAGACATGTTGCCACCAAGGGTTTGCTCGACGGGTAAATTTTTCCCCCCTCCAACTACAATTATTTTGGGTTTGAGTCCTATATCTATGATCTCTTGTTGATGTTAATTTCGAATGCAAGTAATGAAATTTTTTGATAGGTATATCTTGTCTTGACCTAGGTTACTTGTCGACGAATAAATATGCAGATACGTACCTAAATAAAAATTGGTAAAATATATAGAAATTCAATGGACAAATAAAGAGAAATTTAACAGGTGGTAATACTCCTTAGGAAAGTTAAGGTTCAAGAAATTTGAATTTTTCTCTCCCCTTGGACTTCCTCAGATATATGTATAAAAAATGTTATAGAGAGGATTTTAATAAGAAAAGGAACCTTAAACATGGGAAGAATTTGGCTAGCTAGTTGAATTTGCAAAGAGAAAAGGGTAGTGGGGGAAAGGAAGCCAACAAATTTGCAATCAAAAAAATTTCTCACAAGGGAAGGCCAGATCATTCGAGTTTTGATTGGCTGTTCAAAGGCCATGGCTGTGGCTCCTAACTTAGTAGGATGATGTTGAAGGGAAGGGCCTACGCATACAGATATTTCATTGTTTTTTTCTTGTTGTTTATTAGGTGTGTTTTTCCGATTTTGGTGAGAAAAGGACACCAATTTGGTATCTCACTTGAAAAGTTAAAGCGGGAAGGGAGCACAACTTGCAAGCCCACAAGGCAGGGGAGAGAGGCCTTGGCAGCAAAAAAAGCCTGCCTATCTGTAATGCCACATGCAAAGTTGCAAGAACGTTCAATTCTTTCTCTTTCCTTAAACACCCTTACGTCGAAAATTTAGCTAAAAAGAATTGCATTTGATGGGAAACAAATATCATCATAAATTATAGTTGATGGGTTGAATTCAAGACTTAACATAAACAGTTCATTCACCTTTATTAGGATTTGAATTTCTAGTATTTTTGAGACTTGAATCTTAGCTTATGCATTCCTCTTCCTGAAGACTGAGGATTTTTTTCATATTTTAAGTTTCGAATCTCCTCTTTTCTGATTCCTATGTATCATAAAGGAAAAAAAAAATATTAGATATAAGAAATGAATGGTCTCAAGTCTCAACTTTCAATGTTTAAGGAATAGAAAATCGTTAAGAAATTATAATTAATTGATAATCTAATAAATAAAACAAATTGATTGATATTGAAACTTGAAAAGAGGATAAACATAAGAGATTATATTATATGTACATAAATTGGTGATAATGTTGGAGATCAGTACCAATGGAGCCGACAAGATTAGAAACATAATAGACAATTGAAACCCAAATGATCCCAAAATTAAAAAAGTTAAAATGGGATAACAAGAATAAAGAATGATAGAGGGCATGATCCATCCTAAAATAAAACAAGACATAGAAACATATATAAAGACAATGGCAAAGTTCAAATAAGTAGAGAGGGAGAGAGAGTGAGGGGCAAAAGAGTCAATGCATAAAGGCTTAAATGGCAATTGTGGCTTCCCTAGAGGGTGCATGTGAAGGTGATATGGGCCAGCAAAGCCCCATTGGGAGAAAGAGAAGCACATGGTGGGGAGAGGGCACATGGCAGAGAGGAGGTGTTTTGGATTATAGCTCTGAAGGAGTGATGGCATGTGACACAGGTGAGACAGTGAAGCAGCATGAAATGTACAGCATGTTCAGCACATTCCCGGCATGGCCCTGATCAACTAGCTGCAACTCTCCTCTCCTTTTTCACCCTCTTTTTCCTTTTTTTTAATATATTATTATCTTTGCCTTAATTTGTTAGATTAGATCATTCAAATCCCATGATTATTTATTGGTAGATTTTGGGATTTATATCACATGCATGGGATTTCGCATGTGACATGTGTGGATCACAATGCTGTGAGATCATTCTTTTTTTGTACATGAATAGTATTATTAGATTAATCAAAGTTATCAACATGTTTTGAGTTCTGAAAGAAAGTTGTCTTTCCCTCAGTTTCATTCCTTAAAGTTAACTCAATTTGCCTTTAAATACACATTTCTTGGGGATCAGTCTGTTGATCCAAGAGAGAGGGAGTTTTAAAAGGACAAAAAATTAAATATTAAAAAGGAAAATTAAAGGAGAAGAAAAAAAAAAGGGATAAGTCTAATTCTTGTTGGTGAACTTTTTGGTGAGCTACAAAAGAAATTTTTATGCTTATTTTTTTATAGGAAAGTTCTAAGAAATTTTGATATTATACTCCAAAAGAATCATTAAATTATAGTGGAAAAGACAACAAACATGCACTTGTATATGAAAGAAAACATGGATAAAATGTGATGGTTTTCAATAAATAAATTATGTTTATAATCACCAAGACAAAAGGGCCAACCTATATAACTCAGCATTGCAAGCGTTCTCCATTTCAAATGTATAGTACAAAACTTTGACACTAAAAAGCCCAAAAGGAGAAATGGGAAAAAAAAAACAATTTGGGTAGCATTTATTTTGTATTACTTAAATCAAAAACATTTCAAAAGTTTTACTTAGCATAGAAAAAACTTGATTAGATCCAGACTAGAAATCATTTAATCCATAAAATGCCATCTATGATATTGTATCTACAATCTCATTTGATTTATACTCCTTTTTTACCTCTTTGAAATTTCATTATCTTGCTTCTAAAACTAAAACGATTTGAGACTGGTGGTTAACATTCAAAAGATTTTTCATGTACATGTAAATTTCTCATGAATACACATGAAAATTAAAGCGCAATTCGTAATATCTAATATGTTCATCTAATAAATGCTTGATATATAAAATAGCTCTTGAATTTATACAAAATTATCGTTTTGACTCTTCAACTTTTATTTTGAAATTTTTGGCACTCAAATTTTTATTTTATGTACAATGTAGTTATTGATGCTGACGTGGTCTAATCATATATTAACACGTGAAATTTTCTCATTGGATCATGTCAGCTCCAAGGGCTATATTGTGCATAAAATAAAAATTCGATGGTGAAAAATTTCAAAATAAAAGTTGAAGGGCCAAAACAACAGTTTTGTACAAGTTCGAGGACTATTTTATGTATTAAGCCTCCAATAAATTTCGATACACTTCAAATGGCGAGTGAGTGATTTTAACAAATAGTTTTCCAAAAATAATTATTGATTAAAAGAATTTAAAATAAGAGTAAATATTTTATCAGAATTGCATGTAAACCCATGATTTTACACCTTTCTAATAACAATTAATATATGGGTTTATACCTTCTAATAACAACATATCACGTCAAATTTTTTAAACTTTCACAAAACTTTAAAATAGACTACAACATACATAATTATTCAATAAAAATATGTTATTGCCTTTTTTTTCACAAATTCAAAAATTCTCCTACAATAACTAAAAATCCTACTCCAATAATACCCTAAACTTTAGTATACTTAACTTATAAATTCTATTTCTAAAGATTTGTGGCTAAACTTGGGCTAATAAGGGCTTATTAATAAAATAATTATGGATTATAAAGTTTATTATAAAATTTTATAAGAACTTAAAATATCTAACTTGAAATATTATTATTGAAGAGTGTAAAACCTTGAATTTACGGGCCGTCATTATGGACCATTTACTCTTAAAACAATGCCATGCTATATATGTCTAGCATCATTTATCTGGTCTATAGCTTCCTCCTAAAGGATAAGCATAAAGAACATGTGTAGAAACGTGGTGAGGACAAGAGATAATGAGGTCTTTTTTTTCTCAAATAATGAGGTCCATTTTTTAGACTTCTAGGAGATACATATAAGATGTAAATTATATAAAAAATAATTGATTTTCTTCTCAAAAAATGAGAGAAAAATTTGGGTTGATCGAAAAAGTCTTGTTAGAGAATTGGGGTGTTTAAGCCATGTGGCGATTTATGCTTTATTCCTTTTGTTTTTTGGTCGGCAAAGGGTAAAATAATCAACATGGATTCTTCGCCCTTTCTGGTTGGAAACCCCATGACCCACTTGTTTTGTCTAGCATGTTACAATTGTTGGTTGATTCACTTTTGTAGTTTCTCCTCCTCTTTTCCCTTTACTTCCTATTGGTTGCGTTTCTTGAGTCCAAAGCTAAAAAACAAGAGTGGGGTTCTCTGTTGGACCTACATCAAATTGAGAATTAAACATAGATTATAATTGACTTATTATATATTTGAACTAGGGTTTCAAAGTTGCAATTTTATTGAGCAATTAGATCGAATCAAATTGGCCACTCTTTAGGTTGATTTGAGTAATGTTTAAATCAGAAAAATGCATAAACACGTCAATGGGATTAGTACAAGTGATTAAGGTTCCAAGATTTTATTTGCAATACATAGATTCAAATACAGGTTTTTTTTTTTTTCTTACAAGATTCAAGTACAGTTAACCCCAGTCCTTTATTAGGTTTGAATTTCACTAAATTTGTAAATCTTAATATGGATTAGCTGTTTGTTCCTGATGTTGAAGATAGAGTAACCTATATATACACATAATGTTTCAACAACCCAATTTTGTTTAGTAAATATATGAAGAAATTCAATTGGAGAGATATATTTCTTTTAGGAAGGATAAGAACCACAGCCTTGACCATTTTTAATCCAAAATTCGATAACTTGGAAAAATGATATTTGAGAAAAAAAAAATTCTAGCAACTAGTACTAGTACTTACTACTTAGTACTCCCTCCATTCCTAAATAAGTGTCGCTTTTGAAGATTTTTTTTGTTTCACAATAAGTGTTGTTTTAAGAATTCTATGCTTCATTAATTGCTTCTTTTCCAATTTTATCCATCTTCTTCTTAACTAATTACATTGAATGAAGTTTGTTATAAGAGAGAGAGTATGTGTTTTAATAGAAGTTAAGAATCCCAATATAAGGGTAAATTTGACATAAGAAGAAATTTGTTTCTAAATTTTAGGATTTCTTAATCTATGTGCCAAACTAAAAAACGACACTTATTTAGGAATGGAGGGAGTATAGTATAAAAAGCAGCCGGCATTTTGAAATGAAAAATAGCCATCATCTCCCTACGTTTTTAAGACAAGAAAGTGGTACATGACAAGGACAATTCTTTAGTGCAAAAGGATAAATTAATGAGAAAAAAAATATTAAACTAGACCAACGTTTAGCCAAACTATAAGACTAGCAATGTCCTACGGGCTGTATGGATGAGCATTAGTCGGTTCAAACTGATTTAATCGATCGAATCGATCAAATTTGGTCTAAATGGTTCGGTTAAATCGGTTTTCGATTTTAATCGGTTAAAATTTTCGATTAATTCGGTTAGTTCGGTCGGTTTTCGGTTTTTAAAATTTTCCAACCGAACCGACCGAACAACCAATAATATATAATAATATTTTTTATTATAATTTTTAATATAATATATATAATATAATTCATTTTTATTTGAATATATATATAATATAATTTGTTAATACTAAAATTTAAATAAAATGAAAATAAAAAATTATTATTCTTTCCTAAAAACTTAAAAATACTAACATTATGTATGTTTGGTTTTATTATTTTGGCAAGTTTTAAGTTTTTTTTTAATTTAATACTTTGAAATTGTTAATAATTTGAATCTAAATAAACTTATATGTATTTGTATTGAGATGTTTTATTAGTTTTAATTTGATTTTTTGGGGAAAAATTGGGAAAAGAAAAACAAAAAATACATTAAAACCGATCAAAACCGACCGAACCGACCGATATAGTTCGGTTGTTCGGTTTGAAGTATTATTCGGTCGGTTTCTGTCGAAATTTTTAAGGAGTTTGGTTAATTCGGTTTTAAGAAATTTTTGATCAAACCGACTGAACCGACCGTTTGCTCACCCCTAACGGGCTGAACAAACCATAAAAGGACAAGGGAGTTTAAGGCGTATAAGAAAATATTTTTTATTTTTATTTTCTAAAAAATATAAAGAAATTATCATCTAAGATTTATAGAGAGAAAATGTATATATGTTTTAGAAAATAAAAATGAAAATAAACTTAAAAATAAGTTTAAAAAATTTTGTTCTTAATTTTAAATCTATTTTCATTTTTATTTTATAAAACATACATATATTTTTATAAATTATATATATTCAGATGGTGAATTTTTTTATATTTTTTAGAGAATGAAAATAAAAAATATTTTCATATATCAAATATAACGTAAATTTTTCCATTCTCAATCTAAAGGAATTGCTTTAATACATTACATTATGCTTAATTATTAATTAAAAAATTATCTCATTCACAAATATTAAACCATTTGAACCAACTAATCATTAGTGTATGTGTGTGTGGTGTGTGTATGTGTATATATATATATGGAGTATGTGTGTGTGTGTGTATGCACTTTTTTGTGTTACTTTTTTTATTTTGTTTATTTTTTCCTTTATTTTAATTTATTTTTTAAATGATATTTTTCCTATTTAATGGGCCTACAAAAAAATTTTGACTTCTTTTTTAACTTTAAGAAAATTCTTTTATATTGTTTTATATTATATATCTTATTAAAATTTATTTGTTCTTACAGAATTTATTATTTAATATATATTTTTATCTATTAGTTAATCAATATTTTAAATTATATATATTGGATATATATAATTTTATTTATTAGTTAATTGACAATATTTTTATAGTTTTATTTTTTTGACATGAAATTAAGTTGTAAATTTTTTTAGGTAAACTTTTTCATCATGTTAGATTTAAAAATTTAATGTTTAAGATTTTAAAATTTAAGTTTTATGTACAATAAAAAAACTTATAAAATTTCTAAATATACCTTAAATTTTTTTTAATTGGATCGCCCGGGCAAAATTCTAGTATATATAAAAGTTATCCCCTAACTCTAATAGTGTGAGATTGAAATTTTGAGTTTATAATTTGTTGCCAAATGTCCCAAATTTGAGTAATAATTTTGCAGTTTATGATTGATGATTGATGATTGATTTTGAAAGTTGATTTAGCCTTTTTTTTTTTCAATTCTATTTCTTTTTCCCCCTTTTTTGGCATCTAGGTTAAGTTGAATCTTTTAATTTGTTTCAATTATTTTTCATGAATATATATTTTTATTTCTTAATTTATTGAAATAATTTGAAAAAAAATTAGTACCTAATTGTTTAACAAATTTCTATTAGTTTGGATTTATATAATTATTAAAAGAAATTTGGTGGCTAATGATAATATATATATATATATATATACAAAGTTGGATTTAGGATTAATTTGGTGGATTAGAATGTTTTTCATTTTTACTAAGAGGTAATTTTTGAAAGGTAATCATCAATTTCAATTTTAATTTTGAGGTGACTTTGACGAAAGTTATTATTCAATTAAGGTGATTATTAAATTTAATATATGGTTTAGGATTACTTTAGCAAACTAAAGTGGTTATTTTTTGTTATATATTACTAAAGGATATGCAATTGATTAAAAAAAGATTAAATATATCAACCTTTTTTATGTATTGCATAACAACACTGTTAGAATTAAAATTTTTGTTGAGAATACAATGAAATCTCATTATATAAGATAAATTTCATATATAAGTAAAAACATCTATTGAGAAATCATTAGACTAACATATAATTAGATTAAACCCATACATAGGTGAGATTTAAACATAAGAACCTCAAACCTCAAGAATAGTGCACCTACCACTTAAGCTATTTTCTTTTGTCAAAAACCAATGTACTTAAGGTAAAATTCATGTGCTTTAAAATTAATTTTTTTGACAATTATAATGATAATGATAACAATAATAATGGTATTGAATTAACGAAGTTTTAATTTATTAAATAATAGAAGCATCAATAAAACTATAAAGATTATATGTTAAAAAAAAAGTCTCTCAACTTACTTTAAAAAAATCAATTAAGCCATAGAACTTTTATTGTAATAAAATATATACTTGAGCTTTTATTAATATTCCTTGCAATAATATGATTAAAATTCATAAGAAGTCATTTTAAACTTCAACTACATCTAGTTAAACTTTCAACGTTATTAAAATTTGTTACATTGGATAATATTTGTTGTTAAAAGTGTCACATTCTATATCGTTGGCATTTAACTTGAGATCTAGTTTTTTTTTATCACTACTATTTTTTTAATTTAACACTTAAAAGGCTCTTAAATTTTTAAATATGCCTTAAAAATTTTAATTTTTAATTTAAAATAAAAAGATGACCGGCGAAGCCTAGGAAACCTATATACATATACATATATATATATATATATATATATATGCGCTTTGTTACCGAAGACTGAAAGATCATTGTGTGAGTGGCTGACTGCAAATCTTAACCATAATCCTTAAAAAAGTGGGCTTCAACCTGTACGGTCTGGCTAGGCCTGGGTTTAGGTCTGGCCCATTTCAGTATGGACCCTATGGTAAAAGAATCATAAGCTTGCTACAACTAAAACACAATTACCCAATCCATCAAATTAATCATAGGAGTTCTTTTTCTTTTTCATTTTCCATTTTTCATTTTTCTTTTTTGGATAATACAGTAAGAGTTTCTTTCCTTTATTTTTTTTTCTTTGGTTACATGATAAAAGGCATATATTTATTAAATTTGGACTATCTGGATGGTCGAACCTGCCTGACAGCAAAACGGTTGACTTGGTGATCCGAAATTTAATTCGGGTTGGTTCAGCTTTTAAATTGTTTATATTTTTGACCCATTTTAAACCGACAAAACCCGCTTAACCTACTTTAAACTGTTGACTCAGTCGGATTTTCGTGAATTAATCAGGTTGAATATTAATATTTTAAATTATATTTAAATCATGTTTTAATTTAATTTTTAATAAAAATCAGGGGTAATATAGTCCATTAACATGATTAACAAATAAAAACTAAAAAAAAGATAAAAAATAAATCATTATACAATTCAAAGTTAGAATAATTTAATAAAAATATAATTTAATTGCATTTACAAGTATCTTAATTTTTAATTTATATCTATATACTATCTCATAAATTTTAATAATTTCGTTATATAATCATCAAAATACCTTTTATTTAATTTATTAAATTATTAATTCGATATTGATTCAAATGATCTGACGGTGAACCAATTAATTCATCATTCAAAATCTTCAACGAATTATTGTCCTAGCTTTAATAAATAACAAAAGTTTCTTTCAGGTAAAGTACTAATTCTCTATTCAAATAATAATGATGTCGTATTAGAATTTTTTTCTAGAAAAATTATTTACAATATTTTCAATTTTTATTTTTTAAAAAAGGGCAACTTGACAAAGATTGAATTCATTTAACAACTTTTATAAATGAGTAAATATTTTTGTCCTTAGCAAATTTGAACATTTTCAAAATTTATTAGTATTATTATAAGAATAAAATTTTGATTAAGACTATGGATAAAAAAGAGATTTTACATCTTCTAATAATAAAGTAATAAAGTACTATCTTAGACTTTTTAAATTTTTAAAAGCTTACAATAGTTTATAACATACACAATTATTTAAGTAAAAAAATCATTTTTCACTTTTTTTTATAAACTCAAAAATTTTTCTATAATTACTAAAACCATATCCTAATAATATCCTAAATTTAAGAATTATCTTATAAATCTTTTTTTAGCTTAGGGCTAAATTTTGAGTAAATATGGACTTATTTTTTAAATAATTATGTGTTATAAGATCTGTTATAAAATTTTATAAAAACTTAAAAAATTTGAAGTGCAACGTTATTTTTAGAGGGTATAAAATGTCATTGTTATAGATAGACTTGATCAAATATTTTTTATTATTATAATATTCTTATGTTTTATTAGTTATATTTGTCTTAATTTGATTAAAAATTAAGGATTCTTTTAGGTGGAGGATTTGTCTCTTTTAGCAACTTTTTCCAATACCCAACCTCTCTTTCTCTCTCTCTCTCTCTCTTAAATTATTATCTTTCTCTCTTGCCCTTTCTCTTTCTTCTTTTGTCTAATTTTCAGAGTTTCCTTCTTGTGTCTTAAACGCAAAAAACCGAAGCTCTCCCGAGATTTCTCCCTATGAAATTTCACCAAAAAATCAGGTGAATTGTAATTAGTAACTTGTTTTCTCCATCCCCAATTGCCTGCTCATTTCATTGGCACTTTCTCCATCTGGGGTTTGTTCTTTTCCTCTTCTCTTTTTTGTCCATTTTTTCACCATTTTTTTTACGAATGTTTGATGTATGCAATAGAAAGTTTGGATTTATAGTCGGATTGTGGAATTGTTGTGTTTGATTTTGATTTTTTGTTTCTGCGTTTGTTTTTCTTTTGGTTAATTTAGGCAAAGTTATGATCTCTTTTTGTTCTTGATACTGTTTTAGGGTTTTTATTTCATGAGTCTCGAGGGAATTATGATTTGGTTTTTGCTATATTTGTTAGATAAAACTTTTGTTGCAGTGGAGATTTAAAGTTTGAGCTTAAAAATTTTGTGTTTTTGAGCGCTAGTAATGTGAATTATAAAGCTAGATAGGTATTATATATGGTAGAATCATCTTCCTCGGTGTCTCATTGCCGGTTTATTATGTTGTTGGAGTGTTAATTGTATAAATTGACTTCTTTAAAATTATATGATTTGTGTGATTTTTACTATTTGCATATGTGTATTTGTCCTGCTTGGAAAGGAAAGGTACCCAAGTTGTTGTCGAGCTTAGTATCACAAAATTATGTTATGGTGTCAATGTGTGTTGCCTTTATACGAATTGCATTTGTATTTAGAGATTATTGACCTAATCTGATAGTTGTTTTCTGTTGAGTAGGCAAATAGCTAACTTGGGGAGGTAAAAAACTGGTTTTTATCTTCTTTCTCAAGAACTTGTTGTTTGAAAGAATGTTTTGGTTTTGCAGGCAGTTAGAATATTTTTTAATATTGTTGATGTGAGATGCATCGCTACATGTTTCTCTTTTCTGTTTTCTGTCTGTGCCAAGTTTTTACTTTGAATTTAATGCTGATGCAGAGATGCTTCTGAGTTCAAAAGTTGACCTTGTCTCTTTGCTGGAAATCTATCTGCTATTTAGTTCCGGGGCACCTGTTAACGTTGTAAATGATTGCAATTTGCAGGAGCAAATTGTCATTCGGCTTTTGATGGTCATTTTGCAATCTGAAAATGTCATGTGAAGAAGTTTTGAAGGTTGTGTTTCCTTTATTAGATGGCACAGACCTTGCAGCTTGCATGGCAGTCTGTAAGCAATGGAGAGATATTGCTAGAGATGATTACTTTTGGAAATGTTTATGTGCAAAGCGATGGCCTTCTGTTTGCAAGCGGCCCAACCCTCCGATTGTACCCTACTACAAACTGTATCAGACCTTTTATAAACGGCAGCACCAGAGAACTCTTCTCCCTCCAAGACTTTCCTTTGATGATCTGGAATTCTACATTGACATTTGGACAGAAGATAAGGTGATTTTCTCTGAAGTCGTCCCTGGCCCTGTCCTCCAGACTGGAATCAAGATCCCACCTAGTGGAATTTGTGACATGCTTAAGTTTCATCTTGAGGGTCCTGAGTACAAGATGACATTACCTGTTGAGCCAAGATTCACTGTTCCTTGGAGCCAGACCGTGAGTGTTTCAGTGCTCGTGGGCCGCAAGGACTCCAATAAGGTTGCTTGCATAATTAATAAATCATTGTTTGATTATATAGATCGAACAGCTTACAGGGCCTTAGCATTCGATTACCTCGAGTTCTCCCCCAACTACCCCTTCATTTCGGGGATCAGGGCATGGATTTCTTTGCTTTTCATGGAAGATGGAAATGATGGTGTCATTGATGTTTTTGGCATTGAAATGGATTTTTGTGATGCAGCCAATTCTAAAGAAGAGGTATTGTGGCTATTAGACATGCTTGATTGGAAATGAAGGGTGAAAGCTTCGTAGCCGGGCAGGGAAAAGAGATGGAACAGGTGTAATAATATGTTCAGCCTCTGCCGCTGATTCATTGAGGATGCTATGTGCTGCAAATAATTTGAAATCCTTGTAGTCCCGGCTCAAGTCACTTCATTTCTCTCATATTTCACAAGTTTGTACATAACTTTTATATTCATTGTAGTCAATAAATATGAATGGTTCTTGTATTTAACTTGCATTTTCTATGGCTAATTTCATCATCCTTTTGAAACTTGATCATATCAGTGTGTTGTTTGTGTGAATGTTAGTGATATTTATGCAGTGACTTATTTTGCCTCAGTTTTTGGCATACAACCACAAGTCATCAATACCTAGAATTGAATTGAATCCTAAGTCGGCGGTGTAGCTGGAACCCCTTAATTGGGGGACACAACACAAGGCATATTTTTGCCCTGTAATTGGGTTTCATTTTAATGTAGGTATTGAATGATTGATTATAGTCTTCTCCTGATAAAGTATAAAAATTGACTTTACGCCAAGAATCATTTAATAATAATAGTAGGAAATAAATGCTGAACTTTTCAATTGTACAGAAGAAAGAATATTCAAGCAGGCACTGCTTTTTTGTCCTTTGATTGTAGTATTTTCTAGTTTTCTTTGTCAAAAATGGAGGCTAGCAGGGATTTGCTAGCAATGGCTGGTGATTCAACATACCCCATGAATAGGTGAGAGGTTTGTGTTCCATGGCTCCCTGGTGGAATGGCTAATCGGTGAGGCATGCTATCCCAACTCCCAACCTTGTCAGTCTTTAAAATGAGTTGCAGCCTAGCAGGCTTAATGGAAGCCCAAAACTAGTAGGGGACTGAAGCACCAGCTGCGGTTAACCTTAGTAGAACATCTGCCTTTGGGCCAGCATGAATCACCGGCGTACAAGAGCAGACACTACACTTGTGATCTTAGATTAGAACAATATACCAAAAAAAAAAAAAGATTAGAACAATAAAAAAAAAAAAAGATGATGATTAGAAGCCATTAGAGGGATGCTTGATAGTTCTTGGAGTTGGAGTTTGAAGCATATACCGAGAGAAAGAAACATGGCGGCAGATTAGCTTGCGAAATAGAGCTGCTCTCAACGAAAAGGCTTATTGCTCCTTAGTAGGCCCCCGCAAGGTTTCCAAAATGTTCTATTGAATGATATCAAGGGAGTAAGCCGCCCACATTAATGGCTATTGATTAGTTGGGTTATTGACCCCGTTTCCTCACCAAAAAAAAAAGATTAGAACAATAAGAATAAATATTATTCGTTTATTTGTTTTCTTCTGTTACTAGAAAAACCAGCTATTATGTTACACTAAAGGAAGCTATGCAACTCATTATTTTACCATTCAGATTTTTTTTTTCACACTTTAGGTTTACATCAATCTACCATCTACCATCCTTCCTTATAAAATTAGATACATGGCTT